>OX383961.1:31333533-32586033 GCA_947532105.1 Athrips mouffetella | reverse complement strand
TGGTTACAAAAACTACCCCCTACCCCTAATTCCAATCCCCACCCTTAAAAAATAGACAATACCCTTGTGAGGTGTTTTTGGAATCAGGAAAGCGAGTACGGTCTCCTGGTCCCAAAAACCACCCCCTATCCTCAACCCTCAACCCCCACCCCCTCATTTTGAGAATACCTTGTGTGGTATTTTTGGAATCAGGAGAACGAGGACGATCTCCTGGTTCCAAAAAACTACCCCCTACCCCCTACCCTTAATCCCCACCCCCGAATTTTCGCATATATTGTAACAGGTGTCATTGGGATCAGGACATCGAGCTTGATCTCCTGGTTCCAAAAACTACCCCAATCCATATCTGGAAGACAGAAATTTTGGCAAGACATAGCGGACTCGTGACTGCTATTATAGGTTTAAATTTTAGTTGTAAGTGACGAATAAATTTATTTTAAATCATTATTTTATATATATAGATCTTATTACTTTTACAACTTTTACAAACTTTATATTTCTCACTTACTTTTTTATCTTTGACGCATACCTCCATCATGTTTGGAATTAGGACTCCTGTCAAACAGGTCAATATTGACAGATCACCATCGAAATCCGACGAGACTACAAGCAATGTAAGACGCAGCGTTGACAGCTTGGAATCTTTAATTTTTGAGTCAACCAATATGTCACAAGCAGCGACGTCGCAGGCTGGCCCTGCAAAAACCAAACCTTTGACTTTGTCATTCGACATCAAAGGAACGAAGCCAGCAAAGCCTACTGCTCACACTGGATTGGAGAGTAAAGCTGCTACAGCTGCAAAATCCTCTCCAAAAAATAAGTATAAGGATCGAAGAACGGAGGCAAAGGCTTGCCTGGAAAAAGCCAAAACAAACCTTAACAGTTCTCAAAACATAAGTAGGGTTATTAAAGCCAATGTTATCGAAGCGATCGACCGGTTATATGAGCTGATAAAGGAGATAGATGCTGAAAAGACTGTAAAAAAGAAGAAGAATGAAAAAGAAGAGCAACAGCAGATTGATGCCCTATCTGTTTCTGACATGACCTTCTCAGTCAACCCAGACCCAAACCCTTTATTAACGAGCATTGAGGAGCACTCGAAGCTGCTACACGAGAGTAACAAGAGGTTAGAAGAGTTAAAAGAGCTAATGGAAAAGCAGAAGAACACCTTAGAGCGAGTCACAATGCCAACATATGCGAGCATAACTGCGTCCAATAGCAGAGAGCCAAAAGTACCAAAACGAAGTACACTCCATTCTATTGTCGTCACCTCAAAAGACGAAAGAGAAACAGGCGAAGAAGTATTGGATAAGGTGAGGAAAACAGTGGACGCAAAAGAAGGTTGGATAACAGTGGAAAAAGTTAGGAAGGCAAAGGACCGAAAAATAATAATGGGTTTCGGGACGAAGGAGGAAAGGAGTAAAATTAAAGATAGATTGGAAAAGGGGGACCTCACTGTCGAGGAAATGAGAAATAAAGATCCGTTATTAATACTCAGGAACGTCCTTTCTGTTAACACAGATGAAGACGTGGTCAAAGCCATGAGAAATCAAAATAGAAACGTTTTTCATGACCTCGACAAGGAGGAGGATAGGGTAGTGGTCAAATTTAGAAGAAGAGTAAGAAACCCCCATTTGTCCCACATAATCGTCAGCGTTTCGCCTGTCATTTGGCAAAGGTCAACTGAGGCTGGCTACTTACATATAGATCTGCAGCGTGTCAGGGTGGAAGACCAAACTCCGTTGGTACAATGTACACGATGCCTTGGCTTTGGGCATGGGAAGCGATACTGCAAAGAACCAGCTGACTTATGTAGTCACTGCGGTGGCCCTCATATGAGCACAGAATGTGCCGACCGGCTCACTGGCGAACCACCTAAATGCCAAAACTGTATGAAGGCAAAATTGGACAGCACTGAGCACAATGCTTTTAGCCTCGATTGCCCAACTCGACGAAAATGGGATGAGTTAGCAAGGCTGACGGTAGCATACTGCTAAAGGCGCTCAAGGCAACCCAAAACTCTACAAATTGGTACAAGCAAACCTCCAGCGAAAAAAGCTCGCGACTCATGAACTCCTATTAGAGGCGGAAAATCGTGGGATCGCTGTAGCACTCCTTCAGGAACCGTACGTGGGTGGTGCAAAAATAATGAGGAGTCATAGGGGCGTCCGGGTCTTTCAAGGCGCTATTATAGGAGACGGGACTGTAAAGGCTGCAATAGCAGTTTTCGACAATGACCTAAACGTAATACAGTACCCTAAGCTCACCACAAATAACATCGTCGTGGTGGGCATCCAGACAAGCGCTTGGAAGATTACGCTTGTCTCCCTCTATTTCGAGCCAGACCAACCCATTACACCATATCTGGAACACCTCAAAAGAATAGAAGAAGAATTAGGTCCCAGAAAATGGATTGTTGGAGGAGACGTCAACGCGAAGAGTACCTGGTGGGGAAGTCCAACCATTGACGAGAGAGGGGATGAAATATCTGGGGCCTTCGAAGAAATGAGTCTCAACATACTCAACAGAGGGGAAATTCCGACTTTCGATACCGTCAGAGGAGGGATACGCTACAGCAGTTATGTAGATATTACGGCCTGCTCAATTGACATTCTGGACATGGTAGATGACTGGAGGGTGGACGAAGGTCTTACGAGCTCGGACCACAACGGCATACTTTTCAATATCCAATTACAAAAATCTAAAGGCATACAAATTCAAAGGACAACCAGGCTTTATAATACAAAAAAAGCAAATTGGTCTAAATTTCGTGAGAAGCTTAGCCAATTACTTATAGAAAACAATTTGACTAAATCAGAAATAGAAAAAATTCACAACAAAGACCAAATAGATACAGTTATACATAAACTTACAAAATCAGTAAGAGAAGCTTGTTCACAAACTCTACCCGTGAAAAAGACAAATGAAACATTCATCTTGCCGTGGTGGTCCGAGACACTCGAACAGATGAAAAAGGAGGTCGCTACCAGAAAACGCAGGATCAGATGTGCGGCTCCAGTCCGTAGAATAAAGGTCGTCGAAGAGTACCTGCAACAAAAAGAAAAATATGAGTCTGAAGCAGCCAAGGCTGAAATTGACAGCTGGAAGGACTTCTGTGCCAAACAGGAGAAAGAAGGGATGTGGGAGGGGATATACCGGGTGATAGGTAGAACGAATAGTAGAGGGGAGGACCTACCGCTTATCAAAGATGGGGAGGTGCTGGACGCAAAGGGCTCCGTAAGATTTCTTGCCGAAACTTTTTATCCAAAAGACCTCACAGACAGCGACACCACCCACCACCATCAAATCAGAGAAAAAGCCAATACGGTAAATACTGGTGAGCAAGATGACCCTTGTGATCCACCATTTACAATGGCGGAACTGAAACAAGCGTGTGAGTCCTTTAACCCTAAAAAGGCCCCAGGTGCAGATGGCTTCACCGCTGACATCTGTTGCCAGACCATTGCCGATGACCCTGAATTATTTTTGATGATAGTAAATAAATGCCTAAAATACTATCACTTCCCAGAGCCCTGGAAAGAGGCAACAGTAATCGTACTTAAAAAACCGGGTAAGGGAGATTATACCACTCCAAAGGCATATAGACCGATTGGCTTGTTACCCATATTAGGCAAAATTTTGGAAAAGATGTTGATAGCTCGCCTTAAATTTCATCTACTTCCAAAGATGAGTACTCGCCAGTTTGGGTTCATGCCACAGAGGAGCACCGAAGACTCCCTCTATACTCTTATGCAGTACATACACAACAAGCTGAAAGATAAGAAAATCATCACATTAGTGTCATTGGACATAGAGGGAGCCTTCGATAGCGCTTGGTGGCCAGCAATAAGAGTCCGACTGGCTGAGGAAAAGTGTCCGGTGAATTTAAGGAGAGTTATCGACAGCTATCTTAGCAACAGAAGGGTTAGGGTTAGATATGCAGGGGAAGAGTATAGCAGGGTCACCGAAAAGGGCTGTGTTCAGGGCTCCATTGGGGGACCTATACTATGGAATTTATTATTGGACCCACTGTTAAAAAGTCTGGAGCTGAGGGGGGATTACTGTCAGGCGTTTGCGGACGACGTAATACTGGCCTTCGAAGGTGAAACAGCTCTAGAAATTCAAGGACGTGCTAATGCCGCTCTCGAACATGTCCGGGCGTGGGGTGTCAAAAATAAGTTAAAGTTCGCTCCACAAAAAACGAGCGCAATGGTTATAACACGTAAACTCAAATACGACACCCCACATCTGAGCATGGGCGGGATTGACATTGCTATGTCCAAAGAAATAAAAATTTTGGGCGTCACCATCGATGACAAGTTGACATTCAACACGCACGTCGCAAACGTCTGCAGGAAAGCTATAAATATTCATAAGCAGCTATCGAAGGCTGCTAAAACCAGCTGGGGACTGAGACCTGAGGTAATAAAGATAATATATGTGGCAGTCGTGGAACCAATCATCCTGTACGCTGCTGCGGTATGGGCTCCGGCTGTTAGCAAGCTGGGAGTAATCAAACACTTGGGAACCGTGCAACGAGGGATAGCACAGAAAATGTGCAAAGCATACCGGACAGTCTCCTTAAATGCTGCCCTTGTGCTGGCTGGGATACTCCCTCTCGACCTCCGAGTTCGTGAAGCGGCTTTGTTATATGAAGCCAAGAAGGGGGTACCGCAGCCAGCACTCTGTGGCAGGAGGGTCGAGCAAATGACATCTGCAATGGAGGCGCCGCATCCAGCAGAGCGTGTCGATTTGAAATTTGAAAGTCTCACGAATCAAGAGCAACTTGATGCTCAGAATGAACATGAAGTTCGTATCTATACAGACGGGAGCAAAATCAACGGCAAAGTTGGCGCGGCGCTATCCATTTGGAACAGAAACGAAGAGATAAAAACCATCAAACTTGCACTCCCACAGTATTGCACAGTCTACCAGGCGGAGCTCTTGGCGATTTGCAGGGCGACCAGAGAGATTTCGCAAAACAGGGCGAAATCGTTTGGAATTTTCAGCGACTCCATGGCAGCTCTCCTAGCGATTAAAAATCAAAATTGTCTTCACCCCCTGGCAGTGGAAGCAAGGGACAACCTTCGATCTTCGTCTCTCCAAAACAAAGTTGCTACTTTGTTTTGGATCAAAGCACACGCCGGTCTTGAGGGGAACGAAAGAGCTGACCAATTGGCGAAGGAAGCTGCTACAAGTTGCAAACGAAAGCCAGATTACGACTTGTGTCCGGTTTCATTCATCAAGCGAACCAATCGCATGGCGACCCTTGATGAATGGAACCAAAGGTACAAAACTGGAAATACTGCGGCTGTCACAAAACTGTTCTTCCCGGATGTGGTGACAGCTTACAGGATCATCAGTCAATGCAAAATTGACAAGATTACGACACAAATTATGACAGGGCATGGTGGATTCTCGGAATACTTGAACCGCTTCAAGTGCAAGGAGAACCCATCGTGTATCTGCGATCCTGAAATAGCCGAAACGGTGCCACATATCTTAATAAGCTGTCAATCATTCGGCAAGGATAGATACGATATTGAGTCGATTCTAAATATAAAACTGGAGGCCGAGAATATATATCAAATAATGGCAGGCAAGGAGAGAGATGAGTTTCTAAAGTACTGCGTAAAAATATGTGAAAAAGTTGTAAAAAGGAATAAGACTGTTTAAGCAAATAATGCTTACATAATATAATGTAATATATTAGCGATAAGCATTGTAAGATAGAGTAGTAAGAAAATGTATTAGATATAAGCAGAAATGTAATTAGTTAAGCAATATTGTAAAGAAAATTATCTGAATAAATAAAATAGGGTACATAGCTTTATTTCCCCAAACACGATAAGAAGAAGGCATATGAAAGCGATAAGAAGAAGACAAATGACGATTAGAACGAGATAAATAGGAAATAGATAGTTAGATAGCTAGATAGAAATGAGATGAAAATTCAAGAAATAAGAAAAAATGTGGACGGATAACAGAAAGACCAAGTATGCAGCATGAAAGTGCGAGAAGCATTCATGATGGAACTAGAATGACAAAGAGGATTAGCTTAGAAGTAGACTCCGATTAAGTTGGAGGTAGAAGAAAAAAAAAAAAAAAAAAAAAAAAAAAAAAAAAAAAAAAAAAAAAAAACCTAACCTAACCTAACCTAACCTAACCTAACCTAACCTAACCTAACCTAACCTAACCTAACCTAACCTAACCTAACCTAACCTAACCTAACCTAACCTAACCTAACCTAACCTAACCTAACCTAACCTAACCTAACCTAACCTAACCTAACCTAACCTAACCTAACCTAACCTAACCTAACCTAACCTAACCTAACCTAACCTAACCTAACCTAACCTAACCTAACCTAACCTAACCTAACCTAACCTAACCTAACCTAACCTAACCTAACCTAACCTAACCTAACCTAACCTAACCTAACCTAACCTAACCTAACCTAACCTAACCTAACCAGTCGCGTTCCGCCCCCCGCACTGAACGCAGCTAAAATAAGCCGCTCCGCACGAAAAAATTGTTCAAAAATAGTAAAAGTGCTTCAATTGTTCTCAAAATTTGTGAAAAGTTTCGCGCTAAAAAGTGAAAGTGATAAGTGAAAAAAGTTTTAAAATCGGAGCATTTTTGCTCATCTCCCGACCAAAACCTCAAGTTTTTGAGGTTAGGATATCTTTCACCGCGTGCGCTGCCGAAACGAAATCGACGACCCCCAAATTTTATTTTTCCACATCACTGATATCGGGGTCCTACATCATCTGACCAAGTTTGGGAATTTTCGACCCACCCCTTTTGAAGTTATCCAAGAGGGAAGAAAACTTGAAAACCACGTGGGCGACTCCCGGAAAATTTCAACTACCAGGATATAATCTCCACATCAAAAGAAGACAAATGCAGTTTTTTCTTTCAAAATAGGACCACCCCTTCAGGATATATCGCCTTTTAAAGTTGACGGTTTAGTATAGTTTACACTTTTTCACCCCTAGTTCCCGAAAACGATCGACGACCTATATATTTTCTGGCATCAAAAAATTCTTTGGGATATGTGCTTTAAAGTGGAAAAATTTTGACCTAAATCTGACCACCGGTTCCTGAAATAAAAAAATTCTGAAAATTGGACCTATCAACCCCTCCACCCTCAAAGGGGGTAGCTACCCCAAAAGTATCGACGGTGCCTGGAAGCAATAGAAGACAGAAGAGCTAGCTGTTTTTTCGGGAATTTTCAGATGCACTGTGGATGGAAAACAAGGCCATTTGCGGTTCAGGTACATCCACCCCAATACTTAGAGTCACCCCTTAAATTCCCATAGACTTTTTTCTACTTTTTATGACCAACCTGCGGAAGGAAATCTTTCTAGCGGCCGATCTACGTAAATAGACCTAAGAAATTTTAGCTGTAAGATTTTTGACAAATTATTTAGTGAAAATCGCCCCCGGCGGCCATTACCAAGTAACTTTGTGCACCCCCTAGCGCCTCAGGGGATGGATTTATCGTAAAAATAACGAAAAATTGATTCATTTACGTGAAACAATCCTAAGGGCAACCTATCGATAGGCCACCCCAAAACCACCCCTATTCAAAATTTTTTTACAAACCCTTAAATATTTTTAGCCCCCTGAAATTTCAGGGATAAAATTTTTGACTTGACAATAAATTTGGACCATCCCCTACAAAACAGAACTTTCCCCATAATTTTAACTCCACCCTAAGCATTAAAACCAAGCTTTCGAAGCTGCCAAAAACCCACCCCCTGAGGAAACGCAGGGTTAGAAAACCACCCCGCCGTCACATGCCTGTACAAACATTTTTCCCGGAAACTGTGTCTTCCAGACTTGTAACTGCTTTTCACCCCGTAATTTTGCGACGTCCCGTTCCGGAGATACCGGGATTTCAAAACAGCCAGGGTTGAACTACCCAGCGGTAAACTATAAGATAGTTAAGATAAGGGATTTTCGAAAAAACCCAATTATCTCGGAAACGGTGCGTCGTAGCCCAAAAATAACCAAAATTTTCCCCCCCCTCCCCTGACCCCACCCCCACTTACCACCCAGGCCCTCCACAAATTATACCACCCCGAACCCACCCCTAGAATTTCAACCCCCTACCCCTTAGTAACTACCTCAACCAAATTATTCAGAGCCCTGACCGGTCACCCATCCTTACTTAGAAACATACCCTTGTGACGTGTTTTTGGAATCAGCAGAGCAAATACGGTCTCTTGGTCCCAAAACCACCCTCTACCCCCTGAAGTGTATTAAATTCAACCCTCAACCCCCACCCCAAATTTTAAATAAACACTTGTGAGGTATTTTTGGAATCAGGAGAGCGAGTGCAGTCTTCTGATTCCAAAAAACCACCCCCTACCCCTACCCTAACTTCCACCCCTAAAATTTCGACTACCCTTGTGGGGTGTTTTTGGAATCAGGAGAACAAGTACGATCCGGTGCTTCCAAAAACCACCCCCTACTCCCACCCCTCAACCCCCACCCCCAAATTTTGAGCACATCCTTGCGAGGTGTTTTTTGGAACCAGGAGAACGAGTACGACCTCTCGGTCCCAAAAACAACCCCTAGTAACCCACCCTAACACCCTACCCCTAAAATTTTTATAGATACAATTAAGACACAGCGGATTCGCGACTACTTATAAAATTTAGTATAGTTAAGTGACGTTACTTTGTAAATTTTTAAAGTATTATTTATTTTATTTTGTTAGATTTAACTTTTCTTTTTTTGTGCTACGGCTTTACCTTGTTTTGTTTTGTCTTTATAAATTTTACAACTTTTACAAAATTTTAAACAACGTAATTTTAGTAAATCTATCTTTTGACGCATACTTCTACCATGTTTGTATCCAGGACTCCATCAAAACAGGCCAATAGTAACAAGTCGCCAACAAAGTCCGAAGCGACATTAAATAGCGTCCGACGCAGTATAGAGAACTGGGAGACCGTCACCCCTGACCCCAGTCCTCCTTCAGAAACAGTGACGTCGCAGGCCGGCCCTGCCAATATCAGACTTAAATCTGTACTGCCTCAGAGTAACGAAACTCCGGACGCTTGCACAGCTCATGCAGAAAATAATGAAAGTCCTGGAACGCAAAAATACGCAAATAGAAAAGCGGAAGCTAAGGCATGCCTTATGAAAGGCAAACTTAACATTAATAGCTCCAGAAATACCAGTGGAGTCATAAAAACCGCGGTTCTAGAATCATTAGATCGACTTTATGAATTGGTAAAAGAATCGGAAGCAGAAATTAAAGAGGTGAAAAACGGAGTGTCAAAAGGAACAACGAAAGGGGAGCAAAGAAGTAAGGAGCCAAACATTGTCGCTACTGACTCTACCTTTTTGGTTAACCCAAATCCAGATCCAAATCCATTGTTGATGCGAATCGAGGAACACTCAAAGCTGCTACTAGAAAGCAACAAAAAGATGGAAGAATGGAAAGATATGATAGAGACCCAGAAAATAGCTTTAGAATGTGTAACCCCACCAACTTATGCGAACGTGACCGCCAACCAAAGCGCTAAGCCTATACTTAAGCGTAATACGCTACATTCAGTCGTGGTCACGTCAAAGGATGAAACAGAAACTGGAGAACAAGTTCTGGAAAAAGTCAGGAAAGCAACTGACGCAAAGGAGGGCTGGATTAAGGTGGAAAGGGTAAGAAAAGCAAAAGACAGAAAAATAATAATGGGTTTCGAGACAAAAGAGGAAAGAAATAAAATTAAAGATAGGCTCAAAAGAGATGATTTGGACCTCGTCGTCGAGGAGGTAAAAAACAAGGACCCGCTTTTGATTCTAAAGGACGTACTGTCAATCAACACAGACGAAGATGTCCTCAAGGCGTTTAGAAATCAGAACCGGGACATTTTTTACGGCCTCGACGAGGATGACGATAGGTTGGAAGTTAAATATAGAAGACGAGCCAGAAATCCCCACACTGGTCATATAGTGGTCAGCGTCTCACCAAGAATTTGGCAAAGAGCAACCGAGCTAGGTAGTGTCCATATTGATCTTCAACGCGTCAGAGTGGAAGACCAGTCCCCGCTCGTTCAATGCACACGCTGTCTTGGATACGGGCACGGAAAGCGGTTTTGTAAGGAAGCCATAGACCTATGCAGCCACTGTGGTGGTCCCCACATGAAGGCGGAGTGCGAGGACTGGCTCACGGAAGTACCACCCAAATGTCGGAATTGCGTGAAGGCAAAATTGGACAACGCTGAACACAACACTTTCAGCCTAAATTGCCCTACACGTCGAAAATGGGATGAGTTAGCCCGATCAACTGTAGCGTACTGCTAAAGGCGACCAAGGCGACCAAACCCCTTACAGTTTCACACAAGCGAACCTCCAAAGGAAAAAGTTAGCAACCCACGAAATATTAATTGAGGCAGAGAAGCGTGGAATGGCAGCAGCACTTCTACAGGAACCATATGTGGGCGGGGCCAAATCCATGAGAAGTCGCAGGGGCGTTCGAATCTTCCAGAACACTAGTATAGGAGATGGGACTGTCAAGGCAGCAATAGCTGTCTTTGATAAAAACGTTAATGTCGTACAGTACCCGCAACTCACCACAAACAACATTGTCGTGGTGGGGATCCAAACTAGTGTCTGGGAGATCACACTTGTCTCCTTCTATTTTGAGTCGGACCAGCCCATTGAACCGTACCTGGAGCACTTGAAAAAAATAGAAGAAAAAGTTGGATCAAAAAAATGGCTAATTGGAGGTGACGCCAACGCTAAAAGCATGTGGTGGGGTGCTCCCATTGTTGACCATAGGGGAGAAGCCATGTCTGGAGCCCTTGAAGAGATGAGTCTAAACATACTCAATAAAGGAGAAATTCCGACCTTTGACACCATCAGAGGAGGCAAACGTTATAGTAGCCACGTCGACATAACGGCCTGCTCAACTGATATTCTTGACTTGGTAGATAACTGGAAGGTAGACGAAGGTCTCACAAGTGCGGACCACAACGGCATGCTCTTTGATATTCGACTCCGTAGAGCAAAAGGAATCAAGATCAACAGGACGACGAGAATCTATAACACAAGGAAAACCAATTGGACTGATTTTCGTGAGAAGTTCAGACAATTGTTAACTGAAAACCACCTTAGTAAAGCAGATGTCGAGAAAATCGAATCAGCAGACCAAATCGATATCACGATCACAAGTTATAGTAATTCTATAAAACAAACGTGCTTGCTCTTGATTCCTATTAAGAAAGATAAAGAAGAACTTTCCATGCCGTGGTGGTCCGAGACACTTATTGAGTTGAAGAAGGAGGTAGCTACCAGGAAACGTCGCATCAGGTGCGCAGCTCCAGTGCGAAGGTCAAAGGTCGTCGAAGAGTATCTGAAAAAGAAGGAAGAGTATGAGACGGAAGCAGCAAAAGCCCAAATCGAAAGCTGGAAAGACTTTTGCGGCAAACAGGATAGTGAAGGCGTATGGGAAGGGATCTACAGGGTTATTGGAAGGACATCACGCAGGGAGGAAGATCTGATGCTGGAGAAGGACGGGGAGGTGCTAGACGCAAAAGGTTCCGTGAGACTACTAGCAGAAACATTCTATCCGGAAGACCTCAAAGAGAGCGACAACACCTGCCATCGTTATGTCAGAGCTGAGGCTGATAGGGTGAATATCGGTGACCAGGATGACTCCTGCGACCCGCCATTCACGATGTCAGAATTGAAATTGGCATGCGAATCGTTCAACCCGAAAAAGGCACCAGGTGCGGATGGTTTCACAGCCGACATATGCTGCCAAGCCATACAGAGTGACCCTGAACTATTCCTCGCGATTTTGAACAAATGTCTAACGCACCATCATTTTCCCGAGGCTTGGAAGGAGGCCACAGTCATTGTACTGAAAAAACCGGGCAAGGAAAATTACTGCACTCCCAAAGCTTACAGACCAATCGGGCTTTTGCCTGTACTAGGTAAAATATTTGAAAAAATGATGGTGGCTCGCCTCAAGTTCCACTTGTTGCCGAGGATGAGTTCTCGCCAGTTCGGATTCATGCCACAGAAGAGCACCGAAGACTCCCTCTATACACTAATGCAACACATACGCGAAAAGCTGGAAGAAAAGAAGATAGTTCTGCTAGTGTCACTGGATATAGAGGGAGCCTTCGATAGTGCTTGGTGGCCAGCAATAAGGGTCCGTCTGGCTGAGGAAAAGTGTCCAATCAACTTGAGGCGAGTTATGGACAGTTACCTTAGCAGTAGAAAAGTCAGGGTTAGATACGCGGGTGAGGAATATAGTAAAATCACTGATAAAGGATGCGTTCAGGGATCCATCGGAGGTCCATTGCTGTGGAACTTGCTGCTTGACCCACTGTTGAAAGGCTTGGAGGAGGGAGGATTCTACAGCCAGGCGTTCGCGGACGACGTGGTGTTAGTTTTCGATGGACAAACATCCATGGAGATCGAGAGACGTGCCAATGCCGCCCTCGAACATGTTCGGACGTGGGGTGTACAAAATAAGCTCAAATTTGCTCCGCAAAAAACCAAAGCAATGGTTATCACGCGCAAAATGAAGTATGACACTCCGCGTCTGAATATGGGCGGGGTTGGCATTGCCATGTCTGAGAAAATAAAATTACTTGGCGTCACCATCGATGAGAAGCTTACGTTCAACACGCATGTCACTAACGTATGCAAGAAAGCTATAGGCATATACAAACAGCTTTCCCGTGCCGCGAAGACAAGCTGGGGTCTTCACCCTGAAGTCATCAAAATAATTTACAAGGCGACTGTGGAGCCAGTTATCTTGTACGCCGCCAGCGTGTGGGCACCCGCTGTTTACAAATTGGGAATAATCGGGCAGTTGGGAGCAGTGCAGCGTGTCATTGCTCAAAAAATCTGCAAAGCATACCGCACGGTCTCGCTGAACTCAGCACTCTTGCTGGCTGGGATACTCCCTCTCGACCTCAGAGTCAGAGAGGCAGCTTTATTATATGAAGCTAAGAGGGGGGTGCCCCAGCCAGCACTGGGGGGCGGCGAGGTCGAGCGGATGGCTTCAGCTATTAACGCCCCACATCCTGCGAAACATGTTGACCTGGAGCTCTTAAGCTTGAAAAACCAAGAGCAACTCGATGCTCACTGCGAATTTGAGGTTTGCATTTTCACTGACGGGAGCAAGATTGAGGGCAAGGTCGGCGCAGCACTATCAATGTGGACTGGCGAGACTGAGACCAAGACCCTCAAACTTGCTCTCTCAAAATATTGCACGGTTTATCAGGCGGAGCTCCTGGCTATATGCACAGCAACTAGGGAGATATTGAAACACAGAGCGACCTCGTTTGGAATTTTTAGTGATTCTATGGCAGCTCTTCAAACCGTCAAAAACCCCAGTTGCCTCCATCCCCTTGCAATGGAAGCCAGAGATAACCTACGAACCTCATCTCTCCAAAACAAAGTTGTTTCTTTGTTTTGGATAAAGGCCCATGCAGGGTTGGAGGGAAACGAAAGGGCTGACAAATTGGCTAAGGAAGCTGCCACAAGGTCAAAACGTAAGCCAGATTATGACCTATGTCCGGTTTCACACGTGAAGCGTAGCCTTCGTATGGCAACGCTTGACGAGTGGAACCAAAGATATGTCAACGGTGACACAGCTTCAGTGACAAAAATGTTTTTCCCTGACGTAATGGCGGCTTACAAAATAATGAAGGAAACAACAATAACGAGTGCTAAAACTCAACTCATGACGGGGCACGGCGGGTTCTCCGAATACTTGCATCGGTTCAAGTGTAAGGAGAGCCCATCGTGCATCTGTGATCCCGCCAAGGTTGAATCCATTCCGCACGTGCTCCTTGACTGTCCATCATTTGCCACAAAACGGTTCGAAATAGAGCAAGAACTAAATATGCAACTTGTACCTGAAAGTATAAAGGAGATAATGCTGAATAAAAATAGAGAAAGATTCTTAGAGTACTGCTTAGAAATAGTTGAAATTGTTATAAAAAGAAACAAAACAAGGTGATAAGAAAACATGTTTACATAATATATTGAGTATATTAGAGATAAGCATTGAATATGATAGCGTGAACAAATGTTATAGATAATAAGCAGTAGTAAATAAGAATAAAAAGAAAATTGTATAAAATAGAAAATAAGTCAATATTGTATGTTAGACAAATAAAACAGAATTGTTGTGGTTACTGCCCTGAAAAGAAAGGCCGAAAATAAAATAAATAGCAATATTTAGATACAGCAAATGGGAGTCCCACCCATACAGAAAGAAAGAGGATGGATGAGAGAAAGACACAGTATGAAGCATGAAAGTGCGAGAAGCATTAATGATGGAACTTGAATGACAAAGAGAATTAGAATAGCATAGGCTCCGATTATGTTGGAGGTAGAAGGAAAAAAAAAAAAAAAAAAAAAAAAAAAAAAAAAAAAAAAAAAAAAAAAAAAAAAAAACCTTACCTAACCTAACCTAACCTAACCTAACCTAACCTAACCTAACCTAACCTAACCTAACCTAACCTAACCTAACCTAACCTAACCTAACCTAACCTTTTTTTTTTTTTTTTTTTTTTTTTTTTTTTTTTTTTTTACGTGGGGAAATGCTCATAGCATACCTCGCCAATTCGGGGGAACCGGCGAGGTTATGTCAGACTCTTACTGACTAAAACCCCACGGTGGCCGACGTAGGCGCATTTGGAGGGGTCCCGGGAATCACCGGAGGCATACTACCGGTACCCTCCGCGCCTAGCAGCTGCAATAGCAGCCACCCATCTCGGGGGAGAACGCACTCAACCCCTTGCACCCGCGAGGTGCCGCGGCAGCAAGGGACCACGCCATGCTGCCACCCATCTCGGGACCGCTTTACTGAACGCAGGAAACCCCCGTATCCTGCGCTCGCGATCCCGATGACCCCTTTTAGTCGCCTCTTACGACAGGCAGGGGATACCGTAGTCCTATTCTATGCCCGGAACTACAGGGCGCCGTGATGGCTACGGCCTGCCACCTCGGCGTCGGCGTCCCCGTCTCGCTCGGCGAGATGGATCCGCCCTCTCTCTCTCTCGTTCAGCAGCCTCCTTCTGTGAAATAACTGCTTCACAAAAGGCAACCACCGCCCGCCATGTCTGCTCATTGTTGAGCATGGCCTCAACTACTGTTCCAAGTGACAGATTCCCACCAACGACCGAACAGAGGGCACGACGTTCCTCCAACCAGGCAACACACACTTCTAGTGTGTGTTGGGCAGTGTCAACAGAGCCTGTGTCACAGTGGTGACAGGACTCTGTGTCTTCTCTCCCGGCTATACGGCATAGATATTTCCCGAAACATCCGTGCCCGGAGAGGATCTGCGTCAAACGAAACGTGAGAGACCCATGTTTCCGTTCAAGCCATTGTTCGAGAAATGGCCGAATCGCTTCCACCGTTTCTCGTCCTCCTTCTGGGTTCGCCAGTCTTCGGCTCCATGCTTCTACCGCTATTTTGTGGAAGTTAGCCGTGTGAGCATCTACTTCCCTAGGCGCCAACCTCATGCCTTGCCGCCGCACTTCCTCTCTCCAGTGATATATCGTCGAGAGGGCTTTCGCGTCCAGGTCCCAGGGCAGAGACCCTGCCAACAGGCTCGCAGCCTCAAAGGAGATCGTCCGGTAGCCCCGGATCACCCGAATAGCCATCACTCTTTGTGGTCGTCGCAGTAGTGTGACGTTGTTGCGCCTTAGGTTTTCAGCCCAAGCAGGAGCACCATACATTGCCATTGACCGAACGATTCCCGTATAGAGTCGTCGGCAGGACGTTTTCGGGCCACCAAGGTTTGGAAGGAGCCGACTCAATGCCACAGAAGCCCCAATAAGCTTCTTCTGTAATTGCTCAAAGTGAGCGTCGAACGTCCATCTGCTGTCTAGGACCAGTCCGAGATATTTTATCGTCGGTTTGACAGCGATACGTACCCCTCCGACGACGATGCCAGAATCTGGTGGTGGTGCACCCCGGGGACCGTGAAAGCACAAAGCCTCGGACTTGTTAAGAGCCACCTCCAGACCCAGACATCTAATACGACGCACCACCTGAGCGACGCCCGCAGTGGCAAGGAGAGACGCCTCCCTGAATGTACCTGCTCGAGCTGTGACGAGGGTGTCATCAGCGTAGCAGGTAACTTCAACACCTCGAAGGTTAGTGCCACGCAACACCCAGTCGTAACCGATGTTCCACAGGAGAGGTCCTAAGACTGACCCCTGTGGAACACCGCACGACATAGCTCTCTCTTCCCAACTCTCTCGTCCCGGGTACACAACATAGCGTTCAGAGAGATAAGAAGCCACCATCTCCTGGAGATATTGGGGCACTCTATGGTACTTGAGCGCCTCTAGAATGCAGGGCCAGGGGAGGGTGTTAAATGCATTAGCGATGTCCAGGGACACCGCCAATACAACTCCTCCCTGAGCAACCACCTCCTCAGCCAGATGTTTTACTCGCAGGATAGCGTGAACGGTGGATCTACCCTCCCTGAAGCCGAATTGGTACTCGGACATATCTGGGCCCTCCTCTCTTAAGTGCCTGATGAGGCGGGCAGCGATAACCCGTTCAAGGAGTTTGCCCGCCTCGTCTAGCAGTACTATGGGTCGGTAAGCCGAAGGAGATTCAGCTGGCCGACCTTCCTTGCGGATGAGGACCAGTTTGCCCTTTTTCCACTGAGGTGGAAATCTGCCCTGTCGAAAACATGCAGTTAGTAATCGACGGAATCTCAGCTCCAGGTGCTCATTGAGTACCAAGCACCAGGCGCGACCAGGAACACCATCGAGTCCTGGAGCCACCTTTTTCAGCCGAAGCCTTAGCACAGCAACTCTGAGCTCAGCCTCAGTGACCTCCGGGATCTCATCATCCTGCATGCCATAAGGATAAGCACCCGACATAGAGGGCGCAGCAAAATTCTCCCTGGTAGGAAAAAGTGCTGACACTACTATGTTGACCAGTTCGGGCTGCAGACTTTGTGTTAGTGGGGGGGCCCAGGGACGGAGTTTGTTCCTCGCTATCCTGTATGGCCGTCCCCACGGATCACTATTAAGTGTCTCCAGTAGTGCCTGTCTTGCACTTTCTTTGGCCCTGCTTATAGCTATTCGAAGGGCTTTTTTGCTTTCCTTATAAGCAGCATATAGGAGAGGCTCCTCGTCGTCATCCGGTAGGTTGTTGTGCCTCCTGCGCCTTCGATATCGAGTATATTGGCGTCTCGTCAATACGCATGCTCGTCGCAAGTCAGCGATTTCAGAGTTCCACCAGTATACCTGTCTCCTGGCGGGCGGAGGTCTGGCTCGGGGCATAGCTGCATCGCAGATTTGCGACATAGACTCCCGAAACCAGTTAACCTCTTCCTCGACTTCCACGACAGTACTCGGAGCCATTATCCAGGCTTTGACGATGGCCGCCTCTTCTAGAGCTTCCCTGTCCAGGCTTTTAAGAACCCACCGAGGGCCAGCGTCACCACGGGCCATATGGTTTGCGATGTTTGAAGGAGAAGAGACATCAAACCGAATATATCGATGGTCAGACATAGTCTCCACGTCCTTCAGAACTCGCCAACCCCGAACACGGTTCACCAAACTGGGGCTTGCAAACGACACGTCAATCAATGATGCCCCATTTTGGCGTATGCAAGTGAACACTGATCCCTGGTTGAGGACCGAGAGGCCAGCTGTTACTAGCCATTCTTCAACTGCTTGGCCTCGAACGTTGTCCACCGGAGAACCCCACGCCGCAGATTTAGCGTTGAGATCTCCAGCGACAACCACCGGGTAGGGCGCAAACTGGTTAACCATGGCCCCCAACTCTACGAGAAACGTTTCAAACTCGGCAAGAGATCTATTGGGAGAGAAGTAGACCGCAATGGTTACAAAATCCCCCAACAGAGCCCCGACGCATCCTCTACCCTTCGCTACCTTTTCGAAGGGAGGGGAGCCAATAGCACCTCGAGAGTTGAGAGCAACTAAGCCGTCCAGATCTGATACCCAATCACTGCCAGAAGGCACAAAGTAGGGCTCGGAGACTACGACCACGTGAATCAACCACTGCGCTGCGGACTGAAGCAAGAGATCTTGCGTCGCGCTGCTGTGGTTGACATTCGCCTGCAGAAATTTTAGGGCCATTATTGATCCGTGGCCATTGTTTCCATATCATCCTCCCCAACATGCGCTGAAGGTTGGGTGGGTTGTGAAGCACCTATTGGCGCACCAATTTTCTTCCTTTTTTGTTTCTTAGAAGGTGGGATACACGCCTTACCCCCCATTCTATGGTCGGCACACTTTTTAGCTGCCGCACACAATGGGCAGTGTGGTGCGGCGGTGCAGATGCTAGCCTTGTGACCTGATTTACCGCAGCGGTAACAAAGTTCGCTACGATCAATGTTTGACGCACATAAAGCCCTCACATGACCGACCTCCATGCAGCGAAAGCACCTCAGTGTCCTTGATGGAATCAGTTTGATTTGGGCTGACACCCACCCAACCAAAAGTCTACCACCTTGGGACAGTTTTTGGGCTGCAGTGACTGGACACCGTACCCATGCCGTACCCAAACCTGTATGATTTTGGCGGATTTCGCCGACCTTCACTGCTTCTATTGAGCAAGAAGCACATCGAGCTATAGCCTCGGCAACTTCTTTCGAGGATACCGAGTCATCCAGACCCGTAATTCGCATTTCTGCACATTTCGAGGGCCTAGCCACTTTCACATCCTCACTATTCAACACTTTGCGAAGCTCTTGTGCAAGTGTGTCGGCTTTTTCTCCGCTTGTAACCCCAGCGACCTCTAGGATTCGAGCACCCGTTACAGCTTTCCGAATACGGAGTGCGTCAACACCAAGTTCTGAGAGGCAGATATTTTCCTTGGCCTCAGCAAGCACCGAAGCATAGGACATTCCTTTCTTCTCCGCCTCCGGTTGCAGGGTAATAACGACTGCAGCAGAGCGAGGGGCGCGCAATGAGGCTGGTCGTAGTGGCGCAGGTCCTTTGCCATTTGCCTTGCCGTTCGGCTTCTTCTTTTTGACTACAGTGGTCCAGCTAGTCTCAGTAGTGCCACTCGACTCTTTTTGGCTCGGATGTGCGGCAGCTTTAGCAGTAACAGCCTCTTTGTTTTTGGCTCCCGCTTTAACCTTCTTCTTCTTTTTCCGGGCTGTTTTTGGGCTCGGTTCAAGAGGCTGCTGAGGTGCAGCATTATTCTCCTTGGCTGCCTTGACCGTCTTGGCTGCCTTTGTGTACTTGCCATCGCTGAGCTTATCCGCAGCCAAGGGAGGCCGTAGACGTGTCTCAGGGAGCAGTCTGTCCTCAATCGATGCCAGTCTTGCGTTCACCATGTCCCCAACTTGGAGAATAATAGTACGCACGAGGTCATCTTGTCCTTCGTTACGTCCTGAAGAGCCCTGTGTCAGTAACGGATGCTCCTCCATCTCTACCTCCTCATGATGAGCAGAAGTATCAGGCCTATCGGATCGTTTGTTAATCCTTATTTCATCCTTAAGAGCTTCTAAATCTTTCCGGAAAGCCAGCTGCTCAGCTCGAAGCCTTCCATTTTCCTCCTTCAACCTCTTCAACTCGGCTTGAAGGTGAGCGTTGCTCGTCTCCAGCCTCTTTGTTTCCTCGGACGCTGTACGGCTGCTGAGAATATCAACGGCTTCAGCAATACTCGCGGCAGAGTCCTTCAAAGCACGCTGGAATGTTCCCTTAGGGTGTTTTGACCTGGTAGCCACCCTACAGATAACGTCCAGACCCGCCGAGACTGTCTTCATAATATCTGAAGCAGACTTTGTCTCGTCAGTGTCCAGCGTAGATGGTATCGAAGCCCATGTCGAGCGAGTGCTCCTAATCTTCTCTACCATGCCGACCACCTCATCCTCAAGCTGGCGCTCAAGCTCCTTTTCTTTAGCCGCCGCTAGTTCAGCTTTCGCCTTTGCAAAACCTACGTATTGCCCTGTCTTTGGCGGGCGACCTCGCCCCCGTTTAGAGGTGGTGATTTTTGGTGCCGGCCACAGGATTTTTGAGGCCGGATCTTCTTCTTCATCGTCATCACCCCGTTGCCGTTTCCCTTGCCAGAGTTTAGGATCCGGCATAGAACCTGGTTCGTCACTTTCCACTGTGATCATGGAGCCCGTGTCAGAATTCTCAGACTCCGTGTCCACAGACTCCGTGTCCACACACGAGCGTTCGTCGCTTTTACGAGCCTTTTCAGAATTAAGGGCTGAGCCCTCCCTCTTTTCGCCGTTTTCTTTCATATTTCCGATTTGCGATGCATCAGTTTTACCAGTTTCCAAGCATAAGTCGTGTTCACGAAGGTCAACATCTCGCTGACCTACGAGGCAGTTTTTGCCCCCCCCAGAATACGTGGGGCTGCCCTCCGAAGAGGGGCGGGATTCTCCCTCATGGGTACCCGCCTGGGGTAGTTCCTTTTGAAAACTAACCTCCATATCTACTCCTACTTCCACCAACAAGTTTGCAGTACGCCCACCGTAGCTCAAGAGCTACGCCAGCCGCTGCCTGGTACTAGACCCTTGTGACAGAAATCTGTCATCATTGGCTCTAGCCCAGTACTGGAAGGTGCTGCGCACATGCCACCTCCAGCTGGTTATGGTTCGCGCCGGGTATACACCCGGTACCACCCATATCTGGGTGGCGTTCCCCTATCCACCACCTGGGGACGCGCCCGATGGGAGAACCAGAACTCCACACGGGAACCTAACCTAACCTAACCTTTTTTTTTTTTTTTTTTTTTTTTTTTTTTTTTACGTGGGGAAATGCTCATAGCATACCTCGCCAATTCGGGGGAACCGGCGAGGTTATGTCAGACTCTTACTGACTAAAACCCCACGGTGGCCGACGTAGGCGCATTTGGAGGGATCCCGGGAATCACCGGAGGCATACTACCGGTACCCTCCGCGCCTAGCAGCTGCAATAGCAGCCACCCATCTCGGGGGAGTAAGCACTCAACCCCTTGCACCCGCGAGGTGCCGCGGCAGCAAGGGACCACGCCATGCTGCCGCCCATCTCGGGACCGCTGTACTGAACGCAAGAAACCCCCGTATCCTGCGCTCGCGATCCCGATGACCCCTTTTAGTCGCCTCTTACGACAGGCAGGGGATACCGTAGACCTATTCTATGCCCGGACCTAAACCTAACCTAACCTAACCTAACCCAACCTAACCTAACCTAACCTAACCTAACCTAACCTAACCTAACCTAACCTAACCTAACCTAACCTAACCTTTTTTTTTTTTTTTTTTTTTTTGGGATGGAGAAAATGCATACGCATGCCGCACCGTTCGGGGAAATGGTACGGTTATGTGGGACTTGCACCCACTAAAAACTCCACCGTGTGCCACTCTCGCATTTCGGGTGGGTCACGAGCACTGTACGTTCGCACTACTTTCGCAACCCACCCTGCGACAGCCTCTGGAGAGGCTCCCTCACCTAGACGACGTCTGAGCACACATCAGACGTCGCCCCCTCACTGGCCTTTTAGAGCGAGCGACGGGCTCCCCGGCCCGACGCACGCAAGCCTACGGAGCGGGCGGAGGACGGGCGTACTCCCGTCTCCTGCGCCCCCTGCGCCTTCTGCGAAGCGGGTGAGACAGGGGATTATCCTCTCTTTCCCGCTCCGCGGCCTCCTTCTGCGAGATGACTGACTCACAGAAGGAGACCATGGCCTCCCAAGACCTCTTGCTGCCGACCATTGCCTGAACAACAACCGGCAGCGAGAGATCTCCACCCACCACCGCCACTAGGGCAGCACGTTCCTCAGCCCATCTTGGGCATTCCACCACTGTGTGCTGCACCGTGTCCTCGGCGCAGTCACAGTGATGGCAAGCTGGAGTTGGTTCTCTGCCAGCTATGTGGTGCAGATACCGGCCAAAACAACCATGTCCGGTCAGTACTTGCACCAGCCGGAAGGTTAGCCCGCCAAATATACGGTCCACCCACTCTTTGAGGAGTGGGCGAACCGCTTCTACTGTCCTGACACCTGCGGAGGGAGACTCGAGGCGGAGACTCCATTTCTGGAGCAGAACAATCCGCGCCTCATCCCTCCAGGCCTCGATCTCCTCCCGAGGAGGATGTGCACCCGCATTACGGGCCTCCACCTTCCTGGCATAAACACCTGCCAGGACCTCCGCTTCCAGATCCCACGGTGGGGACCCTGCCAATACGCACGCCGCCTCACAACTAATCGTGCGGTACCCTCTTATCACCCGCGTCGCCATTATGCGTTGCGGGCGGCAACCTAACCTAACCTAACCTAACCTAACCTAACCTAACCTAACCTAACCTAACCTAACCTAACCTAACCTAACCTAACCTAACCTTTTTTTTTTTTTTTTTTTTGGTCGCTGGGAAAAAATGCTTTATGCATCCCCTCCCATCGGGGGATGGAAGGGGTATGTGGGAGTCCCCGGAGATCCGGTATACCCACTAAAACAACCCAGCGGCACTCCCGCATCGCCCGAGTGGTGGGGGACTGGGAAACCGGCAGAGCCTTTACGTCCAGTCCCACACCGGCGACCGCCCGCCTTTACGGCAGGCCCTTCACGCCCCTCTGCACCGGGAGGGGCCCGGGAATGACCGTGAGTGCTCGGCCATTCCCTCTCGGCGTGGGTGGTGAGCGGTGCAATGCAGCTGCTCACCACCTAAGGCGGGGGAAGACGGTTGTATGCCCGTCTTCTCCTGCCCCTTCTCCGCCTGCGGAGCGCAGCCGCGAGAGGGTCGTCCTCCCGCTCACGCTCCGCCACCTCCTTCTCCGAGAGCACATGTTCGCAGAAGGAGGCGACCGCCGCCCATGCGCTCTCACCCCCCAACATGGCATTGACCACGCTGGGGAGCGAGAGGTCCGGCCCGATCGTCGCGACCAAGGTGCGGCGTGGCTCGTCCCATGATGGGCACACCTCAAGGGTGTGCTGTGCCGTATCCAACGCCGCACCGCAGTCATGGCACGACGGGGTTTCCTCTCTTCCGATCCGGTGCAGATACTTTCCGAAGCAGCCGTGCCCGGACAAAACCTGCACCAGGCGAAACGAGAGGAAACCGTGAGGCCGCTCGACCCAGTCCTGCAGGACAGGCCCGATCGCGTCCAGGGTCCTACGGCCGAAGGTTGCGGCGGCAAGATCCTCCGTCCAGTGTTGGACGATTGCCGCCCTCGCTTCCTGCCGGACCGCCTCCCGTTCTTCTAGGGCAGGGCGCTCTCCAAGCGCCCTCCGCCCTACCGTCCACTCGTACACCCTGGCGAGCACCCACGCCTCAAGCTCCCACGGAGGGGTGCCGGCCAGGGCGCATGCCGCCGCAGCGCTCACCGTGCAGTAGGCCCTCGCCACCCGCTGTGCTATGGCCCTTTGGGGTCGACGAAGGGCGGCAGCGTTCTCTCTCCTATGGAGGGAGTCCGCCCACAACGGGGCCCCGTAAAGGGCCATACTTTTCAAGATGCCGGCATACAAGCGCCGGCATCGATCGCTGGGCCCCCCCATATTTGGAAGGAGCCACGAGAGGGCATCCGCAGCCTTCAGTAGACGTGACGACAGCTCACTAAAATGCGGGCCGAAGTGCCATCTGCTATCTAAAATCAGGCCCAGATATTTCATCTGGGCCTTCACCTCAATCCTGACGCCCTCAACGAAGATGTGGGCGTCAGGCGGGGAGCGTTGCCGAGGCCCGTGGAAGAACACGGCCTCAGTCTTGTGCAGCGCTACCTTCAGCCCTAGGCGGCGGATCCTCTCCGCGACCATGGATCCGCCCGCCGAGGCCAGACTGGCCGCCTCTCCGAAATTCCCTCCCCGGGCAGTAAGGAGGGTGTCGTCTGCATAGCAGATGACAGTCGTGCCACGCAGGAGGGTACCCCGCAGGAGCCAATCGAATCCGATGTTCCAAAGGAGTGGTCCTAGGACCGACCCCTGTGGGACACCGGACTCGACGTCGTACCGCCGGAGTTGGCCAGTTTTATCAACGAGGAGGACTGCCCGGTCCTCCAAGTAACTGGCCAGGAGGTCCCGCAAGTACTGAGGCACTCTGTGGAACTGGAGTGCCTCTAGGATGGTGGAGTGGGGGACGGAGTTGAAGGCATTGGCTATGTCAAATGACACAGCCAACAAACCTTCCCCCATTTCCACGGCCTCTTTCACCTGGCCCTTGAGCCGAGCCAGGGCGTCCACTGTCGAACGCTCAGCCCGAAAGCCAAACTGCGCGTCTGACAGATCCGGCCCAATCACCCGCAAGTGGTTGTTTAGGCGGGCGGCAATTATCCCCTCGAACATCTTACCGACCTCATCGAGCAGAACGATAGGCCGGTATGCCGAGGGGGAGTCCGCCGGGCGCCCCTCCTTTCGAAGGAGGCACAGCTGGCCTTCTTTCCATGGTTTCGGGAACCTCCCAGACGTTAAACACGCGCTGAAAAGGTCCCGAAACCTTTCTCCCATTTCGATGGCAGCGATAGCTACCACTCTTGCGGGGACGCCGTCTGGGCCCGGGGCCGTCTTTTTGGCGCGGAGGCAGAGAGCCGCCGCCTTCACTTCTGCCTCAGTAACCGGAGGTACCTCCTCCGCCAACAGAGCCTCCCCCCGCGGAGGGTTCATTGCCGGTGGGGTGAAGCCATCCCTGCGTGGAAACAAGGAACGGACCACCCCATCCAGCAAAGTCGGCTCGAGGGTCTCGGCCACTGGGGGACCAAAAGGGCGCAGCTTGTTGCGTGCCGCCTTGTATGGTCTCCCATACGGGTCTTCGTCGAGACCCTCCAGCATCTCGGCCCTCGCCGAGTCTCGGGCAGCGCCCATGGCCGACTTGAGGACCTTCTTGGCCTCCACGTATAAATCGTAGAGGCGGTCCTCATTGGCCTGATCTCGGGGGCGTCGCCGCCGGCTTCTGGTGAATTCCCGCCTGGTCGCCACACAAACGGACCGGAATCCCGCTAACTCCTCTGACCACCAGTAAACGGCGCGTCGGGGAGGCGGACGGCGCGACCGAGGCATGCTGGAGTTGCACACTTCGGTCAGGGACCCTCGCATTTGGACCGCCGCAGTGTCCGCGTCCAGGACGTCGACAGGGGGTGACAGCCAGTCCTGAACAAATGCTGCCTCCCCGGCCGCCTCTCGGTCTAGGCGGGTAAGAGCCCACCGAGGGAATGGGGATTGGCCCGTGCGGGTCATCCCCTGGGAGCCCTGGGTAGAGATGTCGAACCGCACGTATCGGTGGTCCGATAGACTCTCCACCAACTCCACCCGCCAGTCCACGACACGGCTCGCTAACGCGGGGGTGGCGAAAGTAAGGTCCACTATGGATCCCCCTTCACGTCGTACACATGTATGGACTGACCCTCTGTTTAAGAGGGACAGACCACACGACGCCGCCCAGGTTTCGACTTCCCGACCTTGAGCATTGGTGGTTCGGTTGCCCCAGGCCACCGATTTGGCGTTGAAGTCTCCCAGGACTAGGACCCGACGCGGCGCCGCTCTACTGGCCACCAAGGCGAGGACTTCGAGATAGTTCTCGAAGTCCGAAAGAGGGCGGTTTGGGGAGAAATAGACCCCGACCAGGGCTATGTCTCCCCACGCGGCGGCCACGTATCCCGGTCCCTTCTCTAAGAGCGAGAGGGGAGGGGAGTCTGTGGAAGACCGCGCCGCTAGGGCCACAGAACCTTCCCCATTCCCCAGCCAGTGGCCAGGTACAAAGTAAGGTTCGGCGACTACCGCCACGTCCACCAACCACTCGGCCATGACCTGGACCAGCAGGTCCTGGGCCGCTTTGCAGTGGTTGATGTTCGTCTGGAGAATGCGATGTCGGACTACCATTATTCGGTGTTCATCGCATTCTCCTCATCGGCCGGCGCTGGAGATTCAACGGCGGTGGCGGCAGGTCGGATTGGCACCTGCGATTTGCCCTTCTTTGGGGGAGGGTTGCATTTCCTCCCGCTCATTACATGGTCCACTGGGCGACCACTGGCGGCACACACTGCGCAGTGAGGCGTGGCGGCCATGCAGGAAGCGGCCTTGTGCCCCTCGTTCCCGCAGCGGTAGCAGGTGTTTGCCCTATCCACACTGGATGGACAAAGAGCCCGGGTATGGCCGGTGCCGAAGCACTTGAAGCAGCGCAGAGGCTCGTCTTCAAGCACCCGGACCCCACCCGAGCTAAACCCAACTAGAAGCCGTCCCCTGGCCAGGACGGCTTTGGCTGCTGCGACCGGGCACTCTAGGCGGATGGTGCCCATACCGCCGCGGCCGGGCCTTATGGCCCGGCCCTGAACCGCTGCGACGTCGCAGCCTCCTACCGCTGCCACTGCCACCACCACCTCCTCTTTAGTGACCGAGTCATCAAGATCGGTCACCTCCAAGGCCACGGACTTGACAGGCCTTACGACCTTTGCCGCGTCCGCGATGACTTCGCGCAACTTCGTAGCGAAGAGATCCGCTTTAGTGCCACCCTGGGCCCCTGGGAACTCAAAGATTCGAGCCCCGGTTTGGGTGCGACGGCACTTGACTGCACCGATAGCCAGTTGACTGGTATCGGTGTTGGTACGAGCCCGCTTCAACACGGACTCGTAAGTCTCACCCCGTTCCGCAGCCTCCGGGGTGAGCGTCACCACGACGGCCGCAGTTTTTGGAGGAATTAGCTTTCTCCCTCCGGCGGGAGCCCTTTTGGCTGCGGGAGCAACGGTGGAGGGCTTGGGGGCCGACTTTTTCCCCTTTCCCTTTCCATTGCCAGTCGCTTTGGACTGGCCGGAAGGGTTGATGGTCGGGGGGATGACGGCCGGTGGCGTCTTCTTAGACTTTTTCTTCCCCCTCCTGACCACATCCGTCCATGGCTGATTAGACGGAGTGGTAGAAGGAAGAAGGGCGTCTACTGCCTCTAGGTCCTGAGGGGCTGCTGGAACGGCAGCTGGCTCAGCCTCCTTTTCCGGGCCCATGTTTAAGGCCGTTTTTTTCCCCTTGCCCTTGCCCTTGGAGGGCTTCGGGGCCTGGGGCTCTTCCCTCGCGGATGAGGCCGTCGGCGTTCCCGGCGCACTAAGCGTCTTGTCCGCCGCAAGCGGTGGTCGGAGACGCTTCTCCGGCAGGAGCCGGTCTTCAATGCCCGCGAAGCAGGCTCTTGTGAAAGCCCTCTCGTCCACGATGACCTTTCGGATGATGTCCTCAAGGTTGGACGGGGAAGCCCCCACCACTGGTCCTTCTGAGGTCTCAGCAGGGTGAGCCGTAAGCTCAGCCAGCTTCGCATATAGTGCGGTGACCTCTTTCTGCAAGCGATCCACCCTCGCCTGCAGTTGCCGCGTTTCGTCGGTTGCCGTGCGCTGCACCAGCTCCCTTACGATGCCAGACATGCTCGCGGCCCGACATTTCAGGGCCTTTTGAAAGGTCCCCTTCAAATTGGAGGACTTAGAGGCGACCTCCACAATTTCCTCCTGGTCTTCTAAGGCCATCCGCTGCAGCTCTTCCAGGGAGTGGTCCGCATACAGGACGTTGGACGCACCGTACCCGGCCCTGGCCCTGTCAGTCTGCGCCTGCTTCTCTTTGGAAGCTACCCTCTCCTCCAGTTCTTGCTGGAGTTGCGTCCGTCTCGCCAGGTTAAGTTGGCGATCGGCGCTCTCCAGGCCGATACTGTTGGAGTCGGCCACCGTTGCTTTTTTGGCCTTCGATTTTTTAGACTTCGACTTTTTCGAAGCCTTAGAGGCCTTACTTACTACCGAGTCCGAGGAGCCCCCGGACCCCTGCTTAAGGTAGGGCCTCTTCCGCAATTTGCGCCCGTCCTCGAGCAAAATCGAAACTGAGTCTGACGCACTCAGTATAGACTCATTGTCGGAAAAGTCCGAGAACTCGTCTGTCCTTCCAAATAAGCTAGCCGCAGATGGTGCGCGGCTAGCATCCGACGCCTCAGCGTCATCGGGTTGGCCCTGAGAAGGGCCGTTTTCGGGTTGGCCCTGAGAAGGGCCTTTCTTGAAACGCCCTAAGGCGCCCCGCAAAAGTTTCGACATATTGTCTATCGCTCAAAGTCGTAGGTACCGCAAGGAAAAAGCTACGACGCACAGTGTTCGTTAGCCGCCGGCCTGCCACTCCGTTACGGTGGTCAGGCGCGACGTTGCCCGGGGATCGCTGCGAGGAAGCCAACACTGTGGGGGGACCCCCAACCTAACCTAACCTAACCTTTTTTTTTTTTTTTTTTTTTGACGAGGGGAAATCCTCAATGGATACCCGGTCGCTCGGGGCAGCGGCCGGGTTATGTCAGACTTCTACTGACTAAAACCCCCCGGTGACCATCCTCGGCGCATGACGGGTGACTCTGGGATCTAAACCTAACCTAACCTAACCTAACCTAACCTAACCTAACCTAACCTAACCTAACCTAACCTAACCTAACCTAACCTAACCTAACCTAACCTAACCTAACCTAACCTAACCAGTTGCGCACCTCCTACGGTCGTGAACGGTCGCTGACATAGTTTCTCCACGCTTAAAATTTCCTTAAAAATCGAAATAAGTGCCGAAAGGTTATTTAAAAGTGACGTTATATATATCAAAATTTGCGGAAAATTGTGACGCACCTTTCTGTGGTACTTGTTTTTACTATCTATTTGTTTTTGTTTTAACACGAGTGATTTTGTGAAAAAAGTGAAAATTTGGAACTTTCAAAAAAATACGCTGCGTGTTTTAGATCGACGACCTGTTTGTTTTTCGTTGCTTTTCAGTAGGCCTTATAGGTCTCTACATAAAAATCTCAAATTTGGATTTTTCCCGCAAGAGGGTGCTGCAATATTAACAAAAAAACAACTTTCACGTGGCCACGTGGTCAGACATCTAGGGTTGCCTTAGGCAATCTAACCATTGTCGAAGAAGAAGACTGCTCTGTCAAGTTTATTGGTGTTTCAAGATTGGAAATATATCATCCCTGGATGAAGGTAGAGACTTTTAAATATATTGAAATATTTCAAAAAATCGTATCTCCAAGGGACGATCGATGACCCCCACTTTTTAAAACAGTGGGTTGCTGCTATTAGCTTTGTTAATACCTATGCAAATTTTCAAATTTTTTTAGCTTCAGTTCTTGGAGTTATATTTTTTTCAAAATTCACTATAGACACGTGATAATAGTATAGGCCCCTGTTGACTGTTATATTTTATTTTAAAATAGTTTTTAGCTTTTTCAGGCTTAAAATTTTTTTTTTTTAATTTTTTTTTTAACTCTTTTTAAATATTTTTACACAATTTTTATCATAAAACAATAGTTTTTTTAGTTCTAAAAATCCAAATATAGTTATAAAATTAATATTTTATTACCATTGTATTCCCTGAGCGATTTTCTTTTAAATGAACCCAAATTCGGGTACTCTACCCTTAAAAACAACGAAAATAGACTTTAGGCGGCCATCTTGTCCGCCATATTGAAAATCTTTAGTGTGAGATATCTCTCGTATCTCTTGGAGTAGAAGTGCCATGTTTGGGTTTATTGGAAAGGATTCTGAGAGAGCGTTCTAGTGGACACAAAATTTTGACTCTACATAGTAAAAAAAAAAAAAATTCCTAAGATTTTGACCATAAAATTTTTATTTTGGATTTATTGTATATTTTGAACCAGACACTCTTTTTATTTACACAAAAGAGTCTGCGACTCTACCTAGAGATTTGATTTTAAAATTATTATATTTGATTTTCAAAATTTTGATTTGTGGAACCTTTCACTTAATAAATAATATTTCTGACCTCTACAATTGAGTAATTGTACAAAGTTGACAGAGTCTGCGACTCAAATTAGGTGTACTTTTAGTTTATACCGTATACTTTGTATATATATATATATTTCTTGACCCTTTACTCAACTTTTTATATTTTTCATATATATTTCTATACTTACCATCGTTTCGGACGCACAGAGGCAATCCGTCAATATGTTAGGAATCAGGACTCCAATAAAAAAAACGGATGAAGCACCATCCCAAGCCGAAATGGCTGCCACTAATGTCAGACGCAGCATAAATGAGTGGGAGACAACAAACGCTGAACCGCTTCCCACCACAAGCATGACGACGCAGGCTGGCCCTGTAGAACAAAATGGGCCTATATTACCGCAAGATAGCGGTGTAACATCTGTGCATACTGAGACAAAGCAAAACCCAAAACAACAAAATTATATTGACCGAATATCCGAAGCTCATGCCTGCCTTACCAAGGGTAAAATGAACCTTAATAATTCGGGCAACATAAGCAAAGTGATAAAACACACTTTGTTTGATGTACTAGAGCGACTTTATCAGCTAGTCAAAGAAGCGGAAACGGACGCAAAAAATAGTAGAAAGACAAAAGAGAAATCAAAGGCCAAAAAGACAGAACCAGAAATAAGCCTTACCGACTCTACCTTCTTGGTCAACCCCGACCCAAATCCAATCCTTATGCAACTTGAAGAGCACACTAAATTGTTGTTAGAAACTAACAAAGGGATTGAAGAACTGAAAAAGCAAGCAAAAATTGCTGCAAACTCTACCAATACAAATATGGCATTATCAGACTCTTCTAAAAACAAAGATGTAATAAAACAGCTAACGGGAAAGCTGGAAGAGCATTTGAAGGCGGTTGAAGGGTGTAACGAGCACACCAAGCTCCTTACTGAAAAGCTGGACTCGAGCGCCCGCCTCTACACCACAGGTCAAGCACCGTCTTATGCGGAGATTGCGGCTGCCTCATCATCGGCAAAATTTACTCAAAAATCACTGCACTCAGTAGTGATATCATCGAAGGATGATAAAGACACAAGTGCAGAAGTTATAACAAAGATTAGAACCGCAGTTGATGCTAAGAAAGAGGGAATACGTGTAGAACGATTGAGGAAGGCTAAAGACCAGAAAGTTATTGTCGGTTTTAACACAAAGGAGGAGTTGATCAGGGTGAAAAATAAGATCAGCCAGGCTGGCAACCTCCAATTAGAAGAAGTCCAGAACAAAGATCCAATGATAATCTTGAAAGATGTTCTGTCATATAATACGGATAACGACATAATACAGTGCCTGCAAAAGCAGAATTCTTACCTTTTCAGTGATATCCCAGCAGATGACACGCGAATTAAAATAAAATACCGACGGAGGACACGAAACCCACACACAAACCATGTCATACTGCAAGTATCACCTAAAGTTTGGCAAAGAGCCACGGGTGCGGGTCGGCTCCACATTGATCTCCAACGAATCATAGTACTGGATCAGTCGCCCCTAGTACAATGCTCATTATGTCTCGGCTATGGGCACGGAAAGAGGTTCTGCACTAGTTCGGAGCCTCTTTGTAGCCACTGTGGTGACCCGCATCTCAAGAGCGACTGTCCAGTGGCACTGACTGGAGATCCACCTACTTGCCGAAACTGCAGTATAACCAAAAAAGATGATACGGAGCATAACGCGTTCGACAGCACCTGTCCGGTTAGAAAAAAGTGGGAAAACTTAGCAAGATCTAGTGTGGCGTACTGCTAAAGACGACCAGGTTACTTCACTGACTACAAAAAGACCACTAGGCTACCAAGTTCTACAAGCGAACCTCCAAAGGAAGAAGCTGGCAACAGCAGAACTCTTACTTGAAGGTGCGAAACGGAAAATTTGCTTCGCTCTGCTGCAGGAACCGTACATTGGTAACATTGGGGAAATGAAACAGCAAAGAGGTATTAGAATTACTCAGAAAATTAATGGCAGAGTGGGTCCGGTTAAAGCGGCGATTGTAGTCTTTGACAACGACATCACTGTAGTGGATGATCCCGTACACACGACAGAAAACATTGCCGTGGCAACAATCAAAACGGACAAATGGAGTTTAACGGTGATGTCGGTATATTTCGAAGACACCCAGCCGCTGGAACCGTACCTAGAACATATAAAATTAACTTTGTCCCAGCATGCTGGAGAGAAAATTCTTATTGGTGGTGATTTTAACGCATGGAGTCCCTGGTGGGGCAGTGTCACGGAAAATCAACGGGGAGAAGACCTTGCTGGAATGCTTGAAGAGTTAAATCTGCATGTGTTAAACGTGGGAAACGAGCCCACGTTTGACACAATCAGAGGAGATAAACGCTACCAAAGCCATGTAGATATTACAGTCGCTGATTCCAACGCGATGGGTGCTGTGCAAGACTGGGAGGTAAATAAGAGCATCACAAGTTCCGACCACAACACGATAGTATACAAAATAAATTTTGAGAAACATACAAGTTCAAGACTTAAATCATCTACAAGAAAATACAATTCAAAAAAAGCCAATTGGGAAGAATTTGGAACCATAATGAAGAGGAAATTAGCCGAATCAGAGATAACATTAGAAACAATACAAAACATAAATTCAAAAGCAGACCTTGAGGGGGTAGTAAATAAATACATTAATGTTGTGGAGGAAACTTGTGATGCTACTATACCTTTGTTGAAGCATAGCCCCAAAGTGAACTTACCGTGGTGGAACGAAACGCTCGAGGAACATAAAGCAAATGTGATGAGGCTGAAAAGACGAATACCACATGCGGCTCCCCGAAGACGCAGCCACGTAGTTAGCGAGTACCTCAAGGAAAAGGAGAATTACGAAAATGCAGCAAACATAGCTTATACGAAGAGTTGGAAGGAATTCTGCTCTAAACAGGACCGTGAAAGCATCTGGGACGGTATTTATAGGGTCATTGGACGCACTGCGAGAAAATACGAGGATCAGCTCTTAGTTGAAAGTGGAACCGTGCTGGACCCTAGTGCGTCCGCCAAATTACTAGCTTCAACCTTTTTCCCAACCGATAGGGAAGAAGAGGATACATCTGAGCATGTATCCATAAGAAGAGAAGCGGAACGAGCAGCAACCGAGTTTGGGACCGATACACACGATCCAGCTTTCACAATCGACGAACTGAGAAGAACGATGCACAGTTTTAGTCCAAAAAAAGCTCCAGGAGCAGACGGATTCACTGCCGATATATGTATCAGAGCTATAGCAACAAATGAAGAACTCTTTTTATATATATTAAATAAGTGCCTTGAACTTTCGCACTTCCCAAGGGCATGGAAGAAAGCAGTAGTTATCATTCTGCGTAAACCCGGCAAATCGGACTATTCACAGCCCAAGGCATACAGACCGATAGGCCTTCTCCCGATTTTAGGAAAAATTTTAGAAAAGATGCTGATCGGTAGGTTGAGGTGGCATATCTTGCCGAAGTCAAATAAATGGCAGTATGGGTTTGTTCCACAGCGAAGCACCGAAGACGCCCTCTATGATTTCATGAGTCATATTCAAAGGAATTTGAAGAACAAGATGTTGAACATCGTGGTTTCACTTGACATAGAGGGCGCTTTCGATAGCGCCTGGTGGCCTGCCATCAAATGTCATTTGAAGGACAAAAGATGCCCAGTTAACCTTAGGCGCCTGGTGAACAGCTACTTCGATGACAGAAAAGTAAGAGTCAGATATTCTGGAGTGGAAGTTGAAAAAGCCACCACCAAAGGATGCATACAAGGATCAATAGGTGGACCCACTTTTTGGAATATCCTTCTCGATCCCCTTCTCGATGAAATTGCTCAACATGGAACCTACATCCAAGCCTTTGCGGATGATATCGTCTTGGTCTTCTCTGGTCTTTCGGTTGCTGACATACAACGCCAAGCGGAGGTCACTCTTGACCACGTGAATAACTGGGGTATAAGAAACAAGCTTAGATTTGCACCCCAAAAAACTAACGTCATGGTTATTACAAAAAAACTTAAATATAACACGCCAGTCATTCGCATGGGGGGAGTGCCTATTCAAGTAGTAGACGAAATCAAATTACTAGGCCTCACGATCGACAAAAAACTGACGTTCAATAGCCACGTTGCTCAAGTATGCAGAAAAGCTGCAAATGTATACAAACAACTGGCTCGGGCAGCAAAAATCGATTGGGGACTAAACGCAGAGGTCATTAAAACGATCTACGTATCTGTGGTGGAGCCGATAATATTGTACGCAGCGAGCATTTGGGCTGATGCTACAAAGAAGCTGACTGTGCAGAAACAGCTGATAACAATTCAACGAGGCTTCGCACAAAAGATTGCAAAGGCCTATCGAACGGTCTCCATAAACGCAGCACTTGTCATCACTGGACTTATTCCCCTGGACTTACGAGTCCAGGAAGCAAAGAAACTCTACGAAGTGAAAAGAGAGAAGTTGTTTCTGGACATAATAGAAGATCGTTCAGTCGAGCGGAGGGTCTGTGCTCTGCAATCCATCCATCCGGCGAGAGTCGTGGTGCACAAATTTGGTTGTATAGAGGACATGCTCCCTGAAACAATAGATAATATGGGAATAAAAGGTGTGCTAATATATACAGACGGGAGCAAAATTGAAGGAAAAGTTGGTGCAGCGTACTCTTGCTGGAAGAATGGAAAAGAGATAACATACAAAAAGTTTAGACTGGAATCATTCTGCACTGTGTTCCAGGCTGAACTTTTAGCGCTGAGAGAGGCCACTTCTCTAATCATAGAGATGAAAGATGAAGAGTTTTGTATATTCAGCGACTCTAGGTCAGCTCTGGAACTATTGCAAGCACAGACCTTCCACCCGATGGCCTTTGACATCCAAAGTAATTTAGCCCGAATAACCTCCCAAGATAAGAAGCTCCAACTCTTCTGGATACGAGCGCATGTGGGAATACCGGGGAATGAAAGAGCAGACGAACTTGCAAAAGAAGCAGCTCTTAGATTAAAAACAGCTGCACATTACAGCATGTGTCCAGTCTCATTTGTGAAGAGGAGTCTCAGAGAAGAAACTGTTCATGAATGGAACAAAAGATACGTAAGTGGTGAAACTGCAGAAACAACAAAACTTTTCTTCCCCGATGTCATCACTGCACACAAAATGATCAAGAAGATCACACTAACGCCAAGACTTGTCCAGGTACTTACAGGGCATGGAGGTTTTGCGTCTTATTTACACAGATTCAAGTGCAAAAACAGTCCATCTTGTGTTTGTGACCCAGCTGTACCGGAAACTGTCTCTCACATATTGACGGAATGTCCTCAATTCGGTAGAAAGAGACTTGATCTGGAGCTAATGCTAGGCGTTGAGATAAATAAGAAATGCTTACACGAATTGTTAAATAATAATGAGACCCAAGAAATATTTATAAGGTTCTGTTCTGAGACAACAGAAGTTGTTATAAATAGAAATAAAACGTAAAATAAATAAAAAGTTGAACTGGGGAAGAATTAAATAGTAACAACCGAATGAGTGTGAGTATAATTGCTAAGCTAGCAACACAAAATGTACATACTGCGCTATGTATACTTTGGTTGAATAAGAGTGTATCTTGAAGTAACAAAATAGAATCAGTAGAATAAGCTAACAGCAAATAAAAAAAGAAGTCTAAAATAATAGTATTAAAAATAAAACTAACAAGCATGTAAATAAGATTATCGCATCGACAGGACTCCCGTATGAAAATCCGGAGTCCTGCGAGTACTTAAACAAATTATGGACGAAAAAAAAAAAAAAGAAAAGATTTGATGTCCGTGTTTAGCTGAAAAAGTCTCCGACCACCATGTCAGAGGATAAACGGCGACATACATTTAAAAAAAAAAAAAAAAAAAAAAAAAAAAAAAAAAAAAAAAAACCTAACCTAACCTAACCTAACCTAACCTAACCTAACCTAACCTAACCTAACCTAACCTAACCTAACCTAACCTAACCTAACCTAACCTAACCTAACCTTTTTTTTTTTTTTTTTTTTACGTGGGGAAATTCTCATAGCATACCTCGCCAATTCGGGGGAACCGGCGAGGTTATGTCAGACTCTTACTGACTAAAACCCCACGGTGGCCGACGTAGGCGCATTTGGAGGGGTCCCGGGAATCACCGGAGGCATACTACCGGTACCCTCCGCGCCTAGCAGCTGCAATAGCAGCCACCCATCTCGGGGGAGTAAGCACTCAACCCCTTGCACCCGCGAGGTGCCGCGGCAGCAAGGGACCACGCCATGCTGCCGCCCATCTCGGGACCACTGTACTGAACGCAAGAAACCCCCGTATCCTGCGCTCGCGATCCCGATGACCCCTTTTAGTCGCCTCTTACGACAGGCAGGGGATACCGTAGACCTATTCTATGCCCGGACCTACAGGGCGCCGTGATGGCTACGGCCTGCCACCTCGGCGTCGGCGTCCCCGTCTCGCTCGGCGAGATGGATCCGCCCTCTCTCTCTCTCTTTCAGCAGCCTCCTTCTGTGAAACAACTGCTTCACAAAAGGCCACCACCGCCCGCCACGCTTGCTCATTGTTGAGCATGGCCTCCACTACTACCCCAAGTGACAGGTTCCCGCCAACGACCGAACATAGGGCGCGACGTTCCTCCAACCAGGCAACGCACATTTCTAGTGTGTGTTGGGCAGTGTCAACAGAGCCTGTGTCACAGTGGTGACAGGACTCTGTGTCTTCTTTCCCGGCTATGCGGCATAGGTATTGTGCACTTGCGGAACCCTAAAAAATTTTTAAATGCATAAAATACTATTTAGAGGAAGTGTCAAGAAGTGTAACGATAAACGGGGAGTAGAAAAATATGACAGGGAGTGACAGTCGAGACAGGGTCGGGAGAGAGTCAAGAAAAGGAAATGAAAGAAAAAAGCTTTTTAACCGAATAAAAGGAATAGTTGCTAAAATTTTGATAAACGAAAGCAACAGAAGAAAACTATGAATCAGGTTTTGTTGAATAGTGAGGGCAATGAAGCTGAAATAGAATTTTAACATGTTTAAAGGTTTCAGGTGAGAGAGATTTTGGGCCGTCAAGCAAGGAAAATTTGGAAAAAACGGAGAAAAATGGAAGAAAGGAATCGGTAAACGTTCCAAATATCCTTGTTGTTACTTTGAGACGTCTGTGAAAGAAAAGTCGTTAGTAAGCTGGATTTATGTGAGTTATATTTTTTTTTTATTTTTGTAGCTCGCGGAAAATAGAATTCATACAGCTGATGAGACGAATCTTTTGAAGGGGGCTATGATCCTGGATTGTGGATTCCTTCAATTGAGATAAAGATAGGGATTGCTTCGTGTAGGATATAGTATAGGAAGGTTTATTTGCGTATAATTTCAAGACGCTAACATTCAGGGTTTGATTCCAAAGTGTAAAGAATAAGTGGAGTGAAACTAATGTTATGTAAGTATTCAATTTTGTGGTTTTCCATCTTTTATTTATTTTCGGTTCAAAGTTGTTGTGTGTATTTGAGTTAAGGTGAAATGTGACTTAATGAAATTTATAGTTTCTTCCAGGTTATGTGAGCTAAATAACGTTGAGAAAATCAGATTTCAATGTCAAAAGAGGAAGAGTTGATTGGAGAATATTTGCAGCTTTACAGATCTACCTGCGAGGTCATAAGAGGCTTGTACTGTGTGATACTTTAAGTAAATTGATATTCCCACTTAATGATTTTCGTTTGTAAACATTAATAACTCTGCGGAAATTATAACATACTGTGTTTCTAATCTGAGTCGTTATTTGTAGATAGTAATAAAGATTTTCTTTTCCCATAATTAAGTATAAACTAGTTCTACAAGTGTCTTTGTTCGCGTATAGCTAGGCAGGATAATGTTCTATTTCTAAACAGGTACAGGAATTACAAGGAACATTATAGACATGGAAAAGCAAACCACAAATGATAAATCGTGAAGGCTAAAAAAAGGTATTGCTTGGATTGTAAAGGTAATGTAAATTTCATTGTGTTTAATTCTTTCCTTTACAGAGAAATTGATTAAAATAGTCCTTGGTGAAATCATGGAAACTGGACTCTGATGTATATATATTGTCATCGATTAGGGGTGGCTTTAGATGTTGTAAATTTTGTCAACATATCAAAGAGACTTTGGACGATGTATATTATTAACATCAATTCAAGGAGACTTTAGTCAATGTATATTTTTTATACCCTTTTTTAGGTAGAATTGTCTATTTGACATTATTGTCAAATAGTCAACAAATAAATCATTTTTGATTTAGTTTTACTCAAAGCTAGACGCTATTTTGAAATCTTTATAAATTTTTTATCTCTTTAACTAAAAATAAATCAAAACCCAAAATCAAAATGGAAGAAAATATTAATACATTAAATAATTACCTTTTTTAGAAAATAATATAAAATCTTTGGCCCTAAATCAAAATTCCAGTTTTGATATACTAGTGTCATCATATGATAAAATTTAAAAATATTCCGTCAGATCAAAAGAATTAGAACGTCAATTCAAAATCTTAAAATAATATATCTGAAAACTAAAACTTGGATATAGATTGTGATATTTTTATTGTGAAATAAAGGGTAAGTTTAAGTAGAGTGAATATTATAAATAATAATATTTCAAGTAATAATAAATTGCTTTGATAGTGATTTTGAATCTTTTGCCTCAACTTCCCAAAAATTGGAACATGCTGAGAGCATTACTACATCTCAGTACTCAAGCTCATAGGAGGTGCTTATCTTTCCTTTTACTTTCATACTGTAGGAGTCCCAGATTTTTGAGGTTAAGAAATGCCTGCTCTCAGGTTTATTTAGTTCAACCAAGCATGGATGGATGCCCTCGTGTCATGTGTCCCCGATGTCCACTATATTGGTTGTGGCTAATGTAAGTCGCGTGTCACTGGAGTATCTGTCTAAGTCTATCTGATAATATCAACCTTCGGATTTATTTATTTTAATCATTCTTGGGCCGGAGCCCTCAAGCCTAAAAGGGTCTGATACTAAAGTTCTTCTCTTTCTATTTGTGTGAGGTTTCGCTGATTCATCCTGAATTCCCTCTTCTGTATGTGTGGGATGAATTGGAGTTACTCCAATACAAATGGAAGGATATTAGCAAGGTGTTTTAACGTTGGATTTTGGAAATAGTGTTTCTTGTGTTATGTGCTGACAACGCTCGCCCATTATTGGATGCGTCGTTTGAGTGGCATATACCGCGGGAGGACCTCCTGATCTTAGCGTTAGATTACCAAATGTAGAGTAGTTAGACAACATAAAACTTTCTTCTTATGTGAAGGGACATTCTAGTTTAGTCTAATGACATTAAATTGTTTATAAGGAATAAATTAGAATTGTCCTGAATCAATAGGAAGAATATTCTTGATGGAGACATTACGTTCGTTCGTGGGTTGCTTCTTGTAAAGTGTGTTGACGACGTTCGCCCGCAAGGCTGCGACGGCTGTACGACACTCTGACCTTGGGGGACCTCTGAACTTTATGTGTGTCATCCTAAAGTAGTTAACTAGTCTATTTAATCTTCATTGAATCATACAGGAATCTAAACCTTATAAGATTCTAAGTTTTAATCTTCCTTAATAAAACTTGTCATAAATTATCATACTTAAAATTATACTTTGACTCAGTGTGAAACCACCTTTAACATTACTAAATAGATTCTTGAAAACAATAATGGAACAGAAATTATAATGTTTAGTTTCTTTTCATTGTAGATAAGTTCCGAATATTTAAGTATATACAATATCCCCATTTTTATACTTCTTTTGAGTCCTCTTTTAAAGAACATCGAGTTTTAGCTAGTGTTGTTTACGCTAAATTCTCCCAGTGTTCTTGGTTTTGAATACTCGATGCTTTTGATTTTCCTTTAAGATCTTAAATCACAAATGTTTGGCCCAACCTAGCTTAGATACTACTATCCCGTATCTTCTCGGTTCTGGTCATCATACTTCACTTTTAATTAAGGATTACCTTCAGTAATCTTTTGTTATACTTACTTCTTATATGTTCTTCTTCGAAATATGCTGGGTAATCCCATTATAGTTTAGATGCAAATCATTTTATTTAAATGAGTGTTTAGACTGGGGTTACTCTACATAATCCTTGTCCTGCATGGGTTGGTAACGGAAAAGAGATTTAGCTACGCATCACAAGTGAGAGCTATGAAGGATATACGGAGACCTTGTTGGTGCAATAAAGTCACTCAGTGACTGGGGGGAGGGAGATTGCCCTTCAAACTCTTTATGTCTCTCGTTATAAAACCGTTATTGATCTAGGCTGGCCATGCAAGCAATAATACTATACCCGTATCTAGTACAGACTTCACACTTGGACGTGTGGAGCTGGCTAATTATTTTCAGTTTAACTTATTTCAAAACAAACTAAGGGATTCGATGATGTCGATCATTGTCTGCCCGGAGGGATTACAGGAAGAGCTCTTATAGCTCATGATGGAGAGTGCCCTGTTTTCCTAAAGGAAGACCGTATGCTTCGTGTGCCTGGCGGGCTCGGTGACCAGCTCTGGTATGGGTGACTAAAAGAAATAGTCAATACCCTGTGAACCCTGGATGAGTCAGTGATCGTCCCTTAAAGGTGGGCCACGTGGAAGTCGGGTTTGACGCGGGGCATGAACATACCGGGGGGAGACATCATCACCGTCTGGGTTGTACTGTGGTTAGTTGGTTCCGCACTCCACATACATTAACCCTAGTCTTTACTGTAGTTTAAGTTTTCGGTGGGATATCCAGCTTCGCGAGGATGATCAGAATCCTGACGATCCAGTTGGATTGTTAGGGTAGCTTAGCGTCATGTCATCGTGAGCTGGGTGATGATATGCCTCGGACCTAGGACTTAGGGTAGAGGAGGCCTAGGACGAGCTGCTTGGGGCGATGGCGGTGCCCCAAACCTGGGGATTGTCCCCACATTATTTTTTATTACTTCGTTTATATTAACATAGGTTTCTTTTCAGAAACTTAACGGCTATAATAATATTGCATTGTAAAAGAGATGAAACCTCTTCTAAATTGATGAATCTACATGAATTCAGATGAACTACACCAAACAATATGAAACTAAATTTAAATAAATAGTGATATAAAATAAAATAAATAACTCAAATTAGACATGTAAAGATGAGGATTATTTTCAAATATAAGTATTTAAATAACAAGTGTGTTTCTTTTTCATTCTTCTATTGCCACTCTCCACCGAGCAGAATCTGTAAATTACAAAATATTATAAGAATATAAAACGGAATGACGTAGGATTCAGTAAAAATATAATATTCTTAAAGGGTATTATTCTAGACGATCAACCTTGGCCAAAACTTTCACGTATCTGATTTGAGGATCCTATATGAAGGGACTTCAGATCTGTACAGCTGGTGCCGTGACCAGGATATGCTGGTTTCAAGCGAGAGAGGTATTGAAGAGTGGAAAAAGAAACAAAATGAAAAATACATTAATTTCTAGTTTTGAACTGAAGAAACTTGAGAGTAAAGTCTATCTAAGTTAAAGTTGATAAGCGGGACGTTAGAATTGGTTTTAGCTTAGGGTTATTTGTTTTGGAAACCATAGAAAATATGATGCATTCCTTGTTTTAGAATAAAGATGGGAAATTTTATAGTCTCAATAGAAGGAAACATAGGGTCAGGGAAGTCTACTTTATTGGCAGCTTTGGGAGGCAACTCTGATTTTGAGATAATACCAGAACCAATTGATAAATGGACTAATTTATCTGGCGTTAATCTCTTCCAGTTATTTAAGGAAAACCCTAAGAAGTGGGGTTTCTGTTTTCAAAATTATGTTCTTCTAACAATGTTAGAGAATCATACGAAAGAATCTAACGCTAAGATTAAAGTTATGGAACGTTCCATCTATTCAGCCAAAAACTGTTTTATTAGGGAATTGCAAGAGAGTGAATTGTTGCACCCGGCTGAGTTTGTAGTTTTAGATGAAATTTATTCTTATTTCAAGGAACAGTTTGTTACTCGAATTAATTTAATAGTTTATCTTAGGACTTCCCCTATGGTTTCTTATCAGAGAGCCCTAAGTCGTGGTCGACCTGAAGAGACAGGGATAACGTTAGATTATATAGAGAGGATTCACAACATTCATGAGGAATGGTTATTGAACCCTAATATAAAGGAAGATTTTGACAGGATAGAGATTATCGATGGAGATCAAAATATTAGCTCCATAAAGCAACAGTTTTGGGAAGTTAAGGAAAGAATATTAGATAAGCTTTCTATTCTTTAATTTAAACAAAATTCCAACCTATAATTTGTAATAAACTTTCAGTATCCAAAGAAAAGAAAAATGCCTCCTCGTTATAATCTTAGATCATCTCAGGGACAAGATGAATTAGAAAGGACAGGTCAGCAAGAAGAACGTCCACGACCTTCTTTACGCAACTCCACTATGTTTCGCCAACTTCGAAGAAACATGGGAATTCTGACACAGAAGGTGTCGAGTTTAGAGAATCAGCTGTCGCAAGCACGGGAAACTAACGCTGCATCAACTTCGTCTGAAAGGCATGAAGCACCGATTAATATTTGCCCGGTGATTGATACAAGAGTCGAAAAACCACGTTTTCCTGGAAGATTTGGGGTACATCCAGTGTCGTTTTTGGAGGATCTTCAGAATTATTTACGGAGAATGCCTAATGAAGATGCTACAATTGAAACTATAATTAGTTGTTTAGAAGGTGATGTTCGAAAATGGGCCAGAATTTATAGACAAAGATGGTTTACACAGTCGGATTTCAAAATAGATTTTTTGGATGCTTATTGGGGGGAAGCTGAGCAAAACACTTTGAGAAGAATGATTGTAAATGGCACTTGGTCTAAAGATAATGGAACAATGCTAGAACATTTCGTTAGTTTAGCAGGGCAAGCAAAGATGATGTCTAGACCAATTCCTGAATGGCAAATAGTGGAGGATTTGATGAGACACTTTCCGAAGGATGTACAATATGCTTGGCGGATGAAGAAAGGAAATACTTTGATTGAGGCAACAGAGTTTCTTCGTGAATTGGATGATGTGAATAAACAATGTGGATCTTCTTCCTTTGACTCTTCTACTGGAGCTGATAGGGGAACAAAGCGTCAAAGTCCATTCGTTTCGAATAAAGACAAACCATTTTATAAAAAACCAAAAGTGGTGGCTCACATCGAGGGGGAGACTTCGAGGGGAAGGATCACTAATGAAATAATTCAAGAAGAAGATTTAAACTAGTTGGGGCCATCTCCAAAAAGCAGGAGGTGGCTGCAATTAACAAAAATTTAAATTATCTTTTTCCTGTAAAATATTTACTAAAACAAGGTTGGAAGCCAGGGGTAGGATTGGGTTGTGACCAAGAAGGGATCTTATATCCTGTTTCCCCGATTAATACTAGAACGAAATATAATAAAGAAGGTTTAGGATATTCTTCAGAAGAATATAATAATAAACAAACAGTCTTAGATTTAATTAAAGTTTTTGACGTTTCCGCGATTAAACAAAATCAACCAATGTATAATCAGTTCATTAAAGAATATGAAGGTAACTCTTTATATGATGAAGAGGTTTGCTTTGAGAATGAGGGGCCCAAATTTAAATCAGAAATAGAGTTACAAATTTTGGGACAATCTATAGTTCTCTTGGTAGACACTGGAAGTGAAGTAACTTGTATTTCGGAAGAATTCTTAGAGTGTTTACAAGGAGAATTAAAGTTAAAATTCCCTGCGTTACCAGTTAGACCAATATGTGTGAGGGGAGCCGTTGGACAAAAGAGTCTCCAAATAAAAAAACTAGTCTCTATACCGTTGACGTGTGGTTCAGTTGATATTGATACGGGATTTTTAGTGATTGCTAAATTAACTTGTTCTGCTATCCTTGGGGTAGATTGGTTAGTTGCGCACAACGCTGTTTTGCATTTAAAAGAACCACAAACATTAGAATTGGGTATCGTTGGACAAGGAGAAATTACTATTCCGTTTCGAAATCTTTCTAGTGGGTTTTTAGAAGAGAATCGAATAAATCTAATATCTGGAATAGAGGAACAAAACGAAAAAGAAGGCGGTGAAGAAAAGCAATTATTAGATTTGTTTAAAAGTATTCGGTTGGGAATGGATTTGTCTGATGTAGAGAAGGAACAAATTTTTAATGTTTTGAGATCCCATATGCAAGTTTTTACAAAGAAACTTGGAAGGGCAAACTGTTATACTCATGACATTAAAATGATTGAGGGTACTCCAAGGATACAACGAACTTATCCTATACCATATGCACATAGGGCAAAAGTAGAAGAAAAGTTGAGGGAGATGGAAGAATTAGGGATTATATCGAGGAAAACTACAAATTTTTGTAGTCCTCTAACTTTCACTGGAAAACCCGATGGATCTGTTAGAATATTACTTGATGCTAGGGAAATCAATAAATATATGGTTCCAGAAGTAGAAGCACCGCCTTTACAGATTGACATACTTAATGCTTTTCTTGGTGTAAAATTTATAACATTGATTGATTTAAATAACGCTTATTTTCAAATACCGTTGACTGAGGACAGTAAAAAATATACTGGATTTACAGTTAATGGAAAATCTTACGTATACAACGTGCTTCCGCAAGGACTTAAAACGTCAGTAGGGTCCTTTTGTCGCGCAATGGACATTATATTGGGTCCTGGTGTTAGAGAGTTTTGTGTCAATTATTTGGATGATCTTGCAATCCTAACGAGTGGGACTTGGCAAGACCATTTGGATCATATTGATATAGTTTTGGATCGTTTAGAATCAGCTGGAATGACTTGTAATTTTGCAAAGTGCAACTTTTTCTGCAGTGAAGTAAAAATGTTAGGGCATATAGTTACAACTTCGGGAATTAAACCTAACCCAGATAAAATAAAAGCTATAAAGGAATTCCCTATTCCAAAGAAACAAAAACAGTTAAGAGGATTTTTGGGACTTTGTAATTATTATAGACGTTTCATTAAGAACTATAGTATTTTGACTGCTCCATTAACTAGGTTATTAAAGAAAAACCAAACATGGTTTTGGGATGAAGAATTAGATCGAGCTTTCAATAATATAAAGGAAGAATTTATTACAACGATTCTATTGAGCCATCCAGATCAGGATAAATTATATTATTTACAGACCGACAGTTCAGGGATCGGAATAGCCGGATCATTGTTTCAGATTGGAAATAATGGTGAGGTTAAAATTTTGGGGTTCTGTAGTCGTGCGCTACGGGGTTCTGAATTACGTTGGACTGTAACTGAACAAGAGTTGTGGGCTATTATTTATTCTGTGAAAAAGTTTGAGACTTATTTAAGAGGAGCGAAATTTGTTGTTCGTACAGATCATAAGGCATTAACTTTCATGAAACAAATGAAATTATACAACAGTAGAGTCACACGTTGGATTTTATTTCTTGAGCAATTTGACTTCGAAGTCGAACATGTAAAAGGTGTAGAAAATATTGGGGTAGATATTTTATCTAGATATCCGCCAGGGGGAGTTTTGCAAGAAGAGAAGGTGTGGTATCCAACTGTTATGTATGTAGGTGTTTCTACTGACCGTGACTTGAAAAATAAATTACAACGTATGATGGAATATCAACGGCTTGATAACGTCATATGTGGGATTAAGGAGAGAATAAATGTTTCTAGAGTTCCCGAAAGAACAGATAGATTTACGCGTATAACTTTGCGTTGTACTGTCAATAATGATCTACTTTATTTTAAAACTGTACGTGGAGATTACGTTTTGTTTATGCCCAAGGTACTACAAGAAGAGATTTGTAAACAGGTACATATAGAGATGGGTCATCTTGGCGCATATAAAACTTTGAAATATTTACAATTAAGGTGTTATTGGATAAATATGGGTAAGACAGTGAAGTCTTGTATTCAGAAGTGTCATGTTTGTCAGCTTTCTAGACCTGACTATATAAAAGGGGTAGGGAAATGTAAATCGATTTTAACTGAAAACCCGGGTGAATTAGTAATGGCTGATATCTTCGGACCACTACCTAAAACTGAGGCTGGTTATATTTACATTTTTGTAATACAGGATTCTTTTAGTAAATTTATTAAACTTTTCGGACTTCGTGGAGCTTCAGCAGACTCAGTGCTTTATTGTATGAGAGTGTTCACTGAAATAATACAACCTAAGGCTGTTATGACAGATAACGGAAAACAATTTATTAGTCACAAGTGGAAAAATGGACTCAGAGCCTTGAGAATTAAGACTTTGTATACTACTATTCGTAATCCTCGACCTAACACTACAGAACGAGTGAATAAAGAATTAAACAAATTCTTTAGAATTTATTGTCATGATGACCATACTAGATGGGATCATTACTTGTTGGAGATTGAGGAATTGTATAATAATACGTTCCACGAGAGTACGAAATTTTCTCCTAATGAAATATTATTTGGAAATTCAGAGAAACTTAAAGTAGACTGTTTTCTATCACGGGCACTCACGAATAAAACGTTAGACCAAATTAGAGAGGAAGTTAGAGAAAACCTTAGACTTTCGAGTCAGAAGCGGCAGGATAGATTCAATAGAACTCATAAGTTGATAGATTTTCAAGTTGGTGATTTGGTAAAATTAAGGAGGCTTAATAAATCGGATTCTAGTCGAAATAAAACTAAGAAATTTGATTTATTATATGATGGACCATATCGAATTGGAGGAATAAAATATGCTAATGTGTATATTCTCGTTGATCCTGAAACTCAAAGTGTCAAAGGAGTTTATAATGCAGTCCATTTGGCTAAATATTATACTTAGGATGTTAGCTATTGAGATTTTCACGGGACTATATCATAAATTTTAACTTTAGAGGAATTGAGATATTCCTGGTCACAACCTAATTAATATAATTTTATTAGTTTTAATTTAATAATTAATATTAGAAGACTATTTTGATTATAGTATATAGTGAGTCAATTTGTTAGTGAATTGACTGGCATTATTAAATCGACTTCGTTTTAAAAAAAAATGAACTATAATAATTTATAATTTAATACAAATTTAATTTGGTTATATAATCAGGGTTGAACTGAAATAAATCTAAATTTAGATAAACATGTTAAATAATTTTAATAATTTTGAATAAAAAATTAATTTAGTTTAATGATTTATAATATTAGTAGTTTAGTTATTTGTTTTGTTTATTGTATTTGTGAATAAAAAAATTTAAGGGCCAATATAGGAGGTTTTATTTTAATAAAATAATAATAATAATAATAAAAAAAAAATTAATTTAAAATTGAAAATTTTAGAATTCTCGAAAAAAAAAAAAATGTTTTCATAGATTTTTCGAAATAATAAAATTTTGGGGGAGGCTGTGCACTTGCGGAACCCTAAAAAATTTTTAAATGCATAAAATACTATTTAGAGGAAGTGTCAAGAAGTGTAACGATAAACGGGGAGTAGAAAAATATGACAGGGAGTGACAGTCGAGACAGGGTCGGGAGAGAGTCAAGAAAAGGAAATGAAAGAAAAAAGCTTTTTAACCGAATAAAAGGAATAGTTGCTAAAATTTTGATAAACGAAAGCAACAGAAGAAAACTATGAATCAGGTTTTGTTGAATAGTGAGGGCAATGAAGCTGAAATAGAATTTTAACATGTTTAAAGGTTTCAGGTGAGAGAGATTTTGGGCCGTCAAGCAAGGAAAATTTGGAAAAAACGGAGAAAAATGGAAGAAAGGAATCGGTAAACGTTCCAAATATCCTTGTTGTTACTTTGAGACGTCTGTGAAAGAAAAGTCGTTAGTAAGCTGGATTTATGTGAGTTATATTTTTTTTTTATTTTTGTAGCTCGCGGAAAATAGAATTCATACAGCTGATGAGACGAATCTTTTGAAGGGGGCTATGATCCTGGATTGTGGATTCCTTCAATTGAGATAAAGATAGGGATTGCTTCGTGTAGGATATAGTATAGGAAGGTTTATTTGCGTATAATTTCAAGACGCTAACATTCAGGGTTTGATTCCAAAGTGTAAAGAATAAGTGGAGTGAAACTAATGTTATGTAAGTATTCAATTTTGTGGTTTTCCATCTTTTATTTATTTTCGGTTCAAAGTTGTTGTGTGTATTTGAGTTAAGGTGAAATGTGACTTAATGAAATTTATAGTTTCTTCCAGGTTATGTGAGCTAAATAACGTTGAGAAAATCAGATTTCAATGTCAAAAGAGGAAGAGTTGATTGGAGAATATTTGCAGCTTTACAGATCTACCTGCGAGGTCATAAGAGGCTTGTACTGTGTGATACTTTAAGTAAATTGATATTCCCACTTAATGATTTTCGTTTGTAAACATTAATAACTCTGCGGAAATTATAACATACTGTGTTTCTAATCTGAGTCGTTATTTGTAGATAGTAATAAAGATTTTCTTTTCCCATAATTAAGTATAAACTAGTTCTACAAGTGTCTTTGTTCGCGTATAGCTAGGCAGGATAATGTTCTATTTCTAAACAGGTACAGGAATTACAAGGAACATTATAGACATGGAAAAGCAAACCACAAATGATAAATCGTGAAGGCTAAAAAAAGGTATTGCTTGGATTGTAAAGGTAATGTAAATTTCATTGTGTTTAATTCTTTCCTTTACAGAGAAATTGATTAAAATAGTCCTTGGTGAAATCATGGAAACTGGACTCTGATGTATATATATTGTCATCGATTAGGGGTGGCTTTAGATGTTGTAAATTTTGTCAACATATCAAAGAGACTTTGGACGATGTATATTATTAACATCAATTCAAGGAGACTTTAGTCAATGTATATTTTTTATACCCTTTTTTAGGTAGAATTGTCTATTTGACATTATTGTCAAATAGTCAACAAATAAATCATTTTTGATTTAGTTTTACTCAAAGCTAGACGCTATTTTGAAATCTTTATAAATTTTTTATCTCTTTAACTAAAAATAAATCAAAACCCAAAATCAAAATGGAAGAAAATATTAATACATTAAATAATTACCTTTTTTAGAAAATAATATAAAATCTTTGGCCCTAAATCAAAATTCCAGTTTTGATATACTAGTGTCATCATATGATAAAATTTAAAAATATTCCGTCAGATCAAAAGAATTAGAACGTCAATTCAAAATCTTAAAATAATATATCTGAAAACTAAAACTTGGATATAGATTGTGATATTTTTATTGTGAAATAAAGGGTAAGTTTAAGTAGAGTGAATATTATAAATAATAATATTTCAAGTAATAATAAATTGCTTTGATAGTGATTTTGAATCTTTTGCCTCAACTTCCCAAAAATTGGAACATGCTGAGAGCATTACTACATCTCAGTACTCAAGCTCATAGGAGGTGCTTATCTTTCCTTTTACTTTCATACTGTAGGAGTCCCAGATTTTTGAGGTTAAGAAATGCCTGCTCTCAGGTTTATTTAGTTCAACCAAGCATGGATGGATGCCCTCGTGTCATGTGTCCCCGATGTCCACTATATTGGTTGTGGCTAATGTAAGTCGCGTGTCACTGGAGTATCTGTCTAAGTCTATCTGATAATATCAACCTTCGGATTTATTTATTTTAATCATTCTTGGGCCGGAGCCCTCAAGCCTAAAAGGGTCTGATACTAAAGTTCTTCTCTTTCTATTTGTGTGAGGTTTCGCTGATTCATCCTGAATTCCCTCTTCTGTATGTGTGGGATGAATTGGAGTTACTCCAATACAAATGGAAGGATATTAGCAAGGTGTTTTAACGTTGGATTTTGGAAATAGTGTTTCTTGTGTTATGTGCTGACAACGCTCGCCCATTATTGGATGCGTCGTTTGAGTGGCATATACCGCGGGAGGACCTCCTGATCTTAGCGTTAGATTACCAAATGTAGAGTAGTTAGACAACATAAAACTTTCTTCTTATGTGAAGGGACATTCTAGTTTAGTCTAATGACATTAAATTGTTTATAAGGAATAAATTAGAATTGTCCTGAATCAATAGGAAGAATATTCTTGATGGAGACATTACGTTCGTTCGTGGGTTGCTTCTTGTAAAGTGTGTTGACGACGTTCGCCCGCAAGGCTGCGACGGCTGTACGACACTCTGACCTTGGGGGACCTCTGAACTTTATGTGTGTCATCCTAAAGTAGTTAACTAGTCTATTTAATCTTCATTGAATCATACAGGAATCTAAACCTTATAAGATTCTAAGTTTTAATCTTCCTTAATAAAACTTGTCATAAATTATCATACTTAAAATTATACTTTGACTCAGTGTGAAACCACCTTTAACATTACTAAATAGATTCTTGAAAACAATAATGGAACAGAAATTATAATGTTTAGTTTCTTTTCATTGTAGATAAGTTCCGAATATTTAAGTATATACAATATCCCCATTTTTATACTTCTTTTGAGTCCTCTTTTAAAGAACATCGAGTTTTAGCTAGTGTTGTTTACGCTAAATTCTCCCAGTGTTCTTGGTTTTGAATACTCGATGCTTTTGATTTTCCTTTAAGATCTTAAATCACAAATGTTTGGCCCAACCTAGCTTAGATACTACTATCCCGTATCTTCTCGGTTCTGGTCATCATACTTCACTTTTAATTAAGGATTACCTTCAGTAATCTTTTGTTATACTTACTTCTTATATGTTCTTCTTCGAAATATGCTGGGTAATCCCATTATAGTTTAGATGCAAATCATTTTATTTAAATGAGTGTTTAGACTGGGGTTACTCTACATAATCCTTGTCCTGCATGGGTTGGTAACGGAAAAGAGATTTAGCTACGCATCACAAGTGAGAGCTATGAAGGATATACGGAGACCTTGTTGGTGCAATAAAGTCACTCAGTGACTGGGGGGAGGGAGATTGCCCTTCAAACTCTTTATGTCTCTCGTTATAAAACCGTTATTGATCTAGGCTGGCCATGCAAGCAATAATACTATACCCGTATCTAGTACAGACTTCACACTTGGACGTGTGGAGCTGGCTAATTATTTTCAGTTTAACTTATTTCAAAACAAACTAAGGGATTCGATGATGTCGATCATTGTCTGCCCGGAGGGATTACAGGAAGAGCTCTTATAGCTCATGATGGAGAGTGCCCTGTTTTCCTAAAGGAAGACCGTATGCTTCGTGTGCCTGGCGGGCTCGGTGACCAGCTCTGGTATGGGTGACTAAAAGAAATAGTCAATACCCTGTGAACCCTGGATGAGTCAGTGATCGTCCCTTAAAGGTGGGCCACGTGGAAGTCGGGTTTGACGCGGGGCATGAACATACCGGGGGGAGACATCATCACCGTCTGGGTTGTACTGTGGTTAGTTGGTTCCGCACTCCACATACATTAACCCTAGTCTTTACTGTAGTTTAAGTTTTCGGTGGGATATCCAGCTTCGCGAGGATGATCAGAATCCTGACGATCCAGTTGGATTGTTAGGGTAGCTTAGCGTCATGTCATCGTGAGCTGGGTGATGATATGCCTCGGACCTAGGACTTAGGGTAGAGGAGGCCTAGGACGAGCTGCTTGGGGCGATGGCGGTGCCCCAAACCTGGGGATTGTCCCCACATTATTTTTTATTACTTCGTTTATATTAACATAGGTTTCTTTTCAGAAACTTAACGGCTATAATAATATTGCATTGTAAAAGAGATGAAACCTCTTCTAAATTGATGAATCTACATGAATTCAGATGAACTACACCAAACAATATGAAACTAAATTTAAATAAATAGTGATATAAAATAAAATAAATAACTCAAATTAGACATGTAAAGATGAGGATTATTTTCAAATATAAGTATTTAAATAACAAGTGTGTTTCTTTTTCATTCTTCTATTGCCACTCTCCACCGAGCAGAATCTGTAAATTACAAAATATTATAAGAATATAAAACGGAATGACGTAGGATTCAGTAAAAATATAATATTCTTAAAGGGTATTATTCTAGACGATCAACCTTGGCCAAAACTTTCACGTATCTGATTTGAGGATCCTATATGAAGGGACTTCAGATCTGTACAGCTTTTTCCAAAACATCCATGCCCGGAAAGGATCTGCGTCAATCGAAATGTGAGAGACCCGTGTTCCCGTTCAAGCCATTGTTCGAGGAATGGCCGAATTGCTTCCACCGTTTCTCGTCCTCCTTCTGGGTTTGCCAGTCTTCGGCTCCATGCCTCTACCGCTATTTTGTGGAAGTGAGCCGTGTGAGCATCTACTTCCCTAGGCGCCAACCTCAGGCCTTGCCGCCGCACTTCCTCTCGCCAGTGATATACCGTCGAGAGGGCTTTCGCATCCAGGTCCCAGGGCAGAGACCCTGCTAACAGGCTTGCAGCCTCAAAGGAGATCGTCCTGTAACCCCGGATCACCCGGATAGCCATCAGTCTTTGTGGTCGTCGCAGTAGTGTGACGTTGTTGCGCCTTAGGTTTTCAGCCCAAGCAGGAGCACCATACATTGCCATTGACCGAACGATTCCCGTATAGAGTCGTCGGCAGGACGTTTTCGGGCCACCAAGGTTTGGAAGGAGCCGACTCAATGCCGCAGAAGCCCCAATAAGCTTCTTCTGTAATTGCTCAAAGTGAGCGTCGAACGTCCATCTGCTGTCTAGGACCAGTCCGAGATATTTTATCGTCGGTTTGACAGCGATACGTACCCCTCCGACGATGATGCCAGAATCTGGCGGTGGTGCACCCCGGGGACCGTGAAAGCACAAAGCCTCGGACTTGTTAAGAGCCACCTCCAGACCCAGACATCTAATACGACGCACCACCTGAGCGACGCCCGCAGTGGCAAGGAGAGACGCCTCCCTGAATGTACCTGCTCGAGCTGTGACGAGGGTGTCATCAGCGTAGCAGGTAACCTCAACACCTCGAAGGTTAGTGCCACGCAACACCCAGTCGTAACCGATGTTCCACAGGAGAGGTCCTAAGACTGACCCCTGTGGAACACCGCACGACATAGCTCTCTCTTCCCAACTCTCTCGTCCCGGGTACACAATATAGCGTTCAGAGAGATAAGAAGCCACCATCTCCTGGAGATATTGGGGCACTCTATGGTACTTGAGCGCCTCTAGAATGCAGGGCCAGGGGAGGGTGTTAAATGCGTTAGCGATGTCCAGGGACACCGCCAATACAACTCCTCCCCGAGCAACCACCTCCTCAGCCAGATGTTTTACTCGCAGGATAGCGTGAACGGTGGATCTACCCTCCCTGAAGCCGAATTGGTACTCGGACAGATCTGGGCCCTCCTCTCTTAAGTGCCTGATGAGGCGGCCAGCGATAACCCGTTCAAGGAGTTTGCCCGCCTCGTCTAGCAGTACTATGGGTCGGTAAGCCGAAGGAGATTCAGCTGGCCGACCTTCCTTGCGGATGAGGACCAGTTTGCCCTTTTTCCACTGAGGTGGAAATCTGCCCTGTCGAAAACATGCAGTTAGCAATCGACGAAATCTCAGCTCCAGGTGCTCAATGAGTACCAAGCACCAGGCGCGACCAGGAATACCATCGAGTCCTGGAGCCACCTTTTTCAGCCGAAGCCGTAGCACAGCAACTCTGAGCTCAGCCTCAGTGACCTCCGGGATCTCATCATCCTGCATGCCATAAGGATCAGCACCCGACATAGAGGGCGCAGTAAAATTCTCCCTGGTAGGAAAAAGTACTGACACTACTGTGTTGACCAGTTCGGGCTGCAGACTCTGTGTTAGTGGGGGGGCCCAGGGACGGAGTTTGTTCCTCGCTATCCTGTATGGCCGTCCCCACGGATCACTATTAAGTGTCTCCAGTAGTGCCTGTCTTGCACTTTCTTTGGCCCTGCCTATAGCTACTCGAAGGGCTTTTTTGCTTTCCTTGTAATCAGCATATAGGAGAGGCTCCTCATCGTCATCCGGTAGGTTGTTGTGCCTCCTGCGCCTTCGATGTCGAGTATATCGGCGTCTCGTCAATACGCATGCTCGTCGCAAGTCAGCGATTTCAGAGTTCCACCAGTATACCTGTCTCCTGGCGGGCGGAGGTCTGGCTCGGGGCATAGCTGCATCGCAGATTTGCGACATAGACTCCCGAAACCAGTTAACCTCTTCCTCGACTTCCACGACAGTACTCGGAGCCATTATCCAGGCTTTGACGATGGCCGCCTCTTCTAGAGCTTCCCTGTCCAGGCTTTTAAGAACCCACCGAGGGCCAGCGTCACCACAGGCCATATGGTTTGCGATGTTTGAAGGAGAAGAGACATCAAACCGAATATATCGATGGTCAGACAGAGTCTCCACGTCCTCCAAAACTCGCCAACCCAAAACACGGTTCACCAAACTGGGGCTTGCAAACGACACGTCAATCAATGATGCCCCATTTTGGCGTATGCAAGTGAACACTGATCCCTGGTTGAGGACCGAGAGGCCAGCTGTTACAAGCCATTCTTCAACTGCTTGGCCTCGAACGTTGTCCACCGGAGAACCCCACGCCGCAGATTTAGCGTTGAGATCTCCAGCGACAACCACCGGGCAGGGCGCAAACTGGTTAACCATGGCCCCCAACTCTACGAGAAACGTTTCAAACTCGGCAAGAGATCTATTGGGAGAGAAGTAGACCCCAATGGTTACAAAATCCCCCAACAGAGCCCCGACGCATCCTCTACCCTTCGCTACCTTTTCGAAGGGAGGGGAGCCAAAAGCACCTCGAGAGTTGAGAGCAACTAAGCCGTCCAGATCTGATACCCAATCACTGCCAGGAGGCACAAAGTAGGGCTCGGAGACTACGACCACGTGAATCAAACACTGCGCTGCGGACTGAAGCAAGAGATCTTGCGTCGCGCTGCTGTGGTTGACATTCGCCTGCAGAAATTTAAGGGCCATTATTGATCCGTTGTCATTGTTTCCATCGCATCCCCCCCACCATGCGCTGAAGGTTGGGTGGGTAGTGAAGCACCTATTGGCGCACCAACTTTGTTCCTTCTTTGTTTCTTAGAAGGTGGGATACACGCCTTACCCCCCATTCTATGGTCAGCACACTTTTTAGCTGCCGCACACAATGGGCAGTGTGGTGCGGCGGTGCAGATGTTAGCCTTGTGACCTGATTTACCGCAGCGGTAACAAAGTTCGCTACGATCAATATTTGACGTACATAAAGCCCTCACATGACCTACTTCCATACAGCGGAAGCACCTCAGAGTCCTTGATGAAATCAGTTTGATTTGGGCTGACACCCACCCAACCAAAAGTCTACCACCTTGGGAAAGTTTTTGGGCTGCAGTGACTGGACACCGTACCCATGCCGTACCCAAACCTGTATGGTTTTGGCGGATTTCGCCGACCTTCACTGCTTCAATTGAGCAAGAAGCACATCGAGCTATAGCCTCGGCAACTTCTTTCGAGGATACCGAGTCATCCAGACCCGTAATTCGCATTTCTGCACATTTCGAGGGCCTAGCCACTTTCACATCCTCACTATTCAGCACTTTGCGAAGCTCTTGTGCAAGTGTGTCGGCTTTTTCTCCGCTTGTAACCCCAGCGACCTCTAGGATTCGAGCACCCGTTACAGCTTTCCGAATACGGAGTGCGTCAACACCAAGTTCTGAGAGGCAGATCTTTTCCTTGGCCTCAGCAAGCACCGAAGCATAGGACATTCCTTTCTTCTCCGCCTCCGGTTGCAGGGTAATTACGACTGCAGCAGAGCGAGGGGCGCGCAATGAGGCTGGTCGTAGTGGCGCAGGTCCTTTACCATTTGCCTTGCCGTTCGGCTTCTTCTTTTTGACCACAGTGGTCCAGCTAGTCTCCGTAGTGCCACTCGACTCTTTTTGGCTTGGATGTGCGGCAGCTTTAGCAGTCCCAGCCTCTTTGTTTTTGGCTCCCGCTTTAACCTTTTTCTTCTTTTTCCGGGCTGTTTTTGGGCTCGGTTCAAGAGGCTGCTGAGGTGCAGCATTATTCTCCTTGGCTGCCTTGACCGTCTTGGCTGCCTTTGTGTACTTGCCATCGCTGAGCTTATCCGCAGCCAGGGGAGGCCGTAGACGTGTCTCAGGGAGCAGTCTGTCCTCAATCGATGCCAGTCTTGCGTTCACCATGTCCCCAACTTGGAGAATAATAGTACGCACGAGGTCATCTTGTCCTTCGTTACGTCCTGAAGAGTCCTGTGTCAGTAGCGCATGCTCCTCCATCTCTACCTCCTCATGATGAGCAGAAGTATCAGGCCTATCGGATCGTTTGTTAATCCTTATTTCATCCTTAAGAGCTTCTAACTCTTTCCGGAAAGCCAGCTGCTCAGCTCGAAGCCTTCCATTTTCCTCCTTCAACCTCTTCAACTCGGCTTGAAGGTGAGCGTTGCTCGTCTCCAGCCTCTTTGTTTCCTCGGACGCTGTACGACTGCTGAGAATATCAACGGCTTGAGCAATACTCGCGGCAGAGTCCTTCAAAGCACGCTGGAATGTTCCCTTAAGGTGTTTTGACCTGGTAGCCACCCTAAAGATAACGTCCAGACCCGCCGAGACTGTCTTCATGATATCTGAAGCAGACTTTGTCTCGTCAGTGTCCAGCGTAGATGGTATCGAAGCCCATGTCGAGCGAGTGCTCCTAATCTTCTCTACCATGCCGACCACCTCATCCTCAAGCTGGCGCTCAAGCTCATTTTCTTTAGCCGCCGCTAGTTCAGCTTTTGCCTTTGCAAAACCTACGTATTGCCCTGTCTTTGGCGGGCGACCTCGCCCCCGTTTAGAGGTGGTGATTTTTGGAGCCGGCCACAGGATTTTTGAGGCCGGATCTTCTTCTTCATCGTCATCACCCCGTTGCCGTTTCCCTTGCCAGAGTTTAGGATCCGGCATAGAACCTGGTTCGTCACTTTCCACTGTGATCATGGAGCCCGTGTCAGAATACTCGGACTCCGTGTCCACACACGAGCCTTCGTCGCTTTTACGAGCCTTTTCAGAATTAAGGGCTGAGCCCTCCCTCTTTTCGCCGTTTTCTTTCATATTTCCGATTTGCGATGCATCAGTTTTACCAGTTTCCAAGCATAAGTCGTGTTCACGAAGGTCAACATCTCGCTGACCTACGAGGCAGTTTTTGCCCCCCCCCAGAATACGTGGGGCTGCCCTCCGAAGAGGGGCGGGATTCTCCCTCATGGGTACCCGCCTGGGGTAGTTCCTTTTGAAAACTAACCTCCATATCTACTCCTACTTCCACCAACAAGTTTGCAGTACGCCCACCGTAGCTCAAGAGCTACGCCAGCCGCTGCCTGGTACTAGACCCTTGTGACAGAAATCTGTCGTCATTGGCTCTAGCCCAGTACTGGAAGGTGCTGCGCACATGCCACCTCCAGCTGGTTATGGTTCGCGCCGGGTATACACCCGGTACCACCCATATCTGGGTGGCGTTCCCCTATCCACCACCTGGGGACGCGCCCGATGGGAGAACCAGAACTCCACACGGGAACCTAACCTAACCTAACCTTTTTTTTTTTTTTTTTTTTTTTTTTTTTTACGTGGGGAAATGCTCATAGCATACCTCGCCAATTCGGGGGAACCGGCGAGGTTATGTCAGACTCTTACTGACTAAAACCCCACGGTGGCCGACGTAGGCGCATTTGGAGGGATCCCGGGAATCACCGGAGGCATACTACCGGTACCCTCCGCGCCTAGCAGCTGCAATAGCAGCCACCCATCTCGGGGGAGTAAGCACTCAACCCCTTGCACCCGCGAGGTGCCGCGGCAGCAAGGGACCACGCCATGCTGCCGCCCATCTCGGGACCGCTGTACTGAACGCAAGAAACCCCCGTATCCTGCGCTCGCGATCCCGATGACCCCTTTTAGTCGCCTCTTACGACAGGCAGGGGATACCGTAGACCTATTCTATGCCCGGACCTACAGGGCGCCGTGTTGGCTACGGCCTGCCACCTCGGCGTCGGCGTCCCCGTCTCGCTCGGCGAGATGGATCCGCCCTCTCTCTCTCTCGTTCAGCAGCCTCCTTCTGTGAAACAACTGCTTCACAGAAGGCCACCACCGCCCGCCACGCTTGCTCATTGTTGAGCATGGCCTCCACTACTATCTCAAGTGACAGGTTCCCGCCAACGACCGAACATAGGGCGCGACGTTCCTCCAACCAGGCAACGCACACTTCTAGTGTGTGTTGGACAGTGTCAACAGAGCCTGTGTCACAGTGGTGACAGGACTCTGTGTCTTCTTTCCCGGCTATGCGGCATAGGTATTTTCCAAAACATCCATGCCCGGAAAGGATCTGCGTCAATCGAAATGTGAGAGACCCGTGTTCCCGTTCAAGCCATTGTTCGAGGAATGGCCGAATCGCTTCCACCGTTTCTCGTCCTCCTTCTGGGTTTGCCAGTCTTCGGCTCCATGCCTCTACCGCTATTTTGTGGAAGTGAGCCGTGTGAGCATCTACTTCCCTAGGCGCCAACCTTAGGCCTTGCCGCCGCACTTCCTCTCGCCAGTGATATACCGTCGAGAGGGCTTTCGCATCCAGGTCCCAGGGCAGAGACCCTGCTAACAGGCTTGCAGCCTCAAAGGAGATCGTCCTGTAACCCCGGATCACCCGGATAGCCATCAGTCTTTGTGGTCGTCGCAGTAGTGTGACGTTGTTGCGCCTTAGGTTTTCAGCCCAAGCAGGAGCACCATACATTGCCATTGACCGAACGATTCCCGTATAGAGTCGTCGGCAGGACGTTTTCGGGCCACCAAGGTTTGGAAGGAGCCGACTCAATGCCGCAGAAGCCCCAATAAGCTTCTTCTGTAATTGCTCAAAGTGAGCGTCGAACGTCCATCTGCTGTCTAGGACCAGTCCGAGATATTTTATCGTCGGTTTGACAGCGATACGTACCCCTCCGACGATGATGCCAGAATCTGGCGGTGGTGCACCCCGGGGACCGTGAAAGCACAAAGCCTCGGACTTGTTAAGAGCCACCTCCAGACCCAGACATCTAATACGACGCACCACCTGAGCGACGCCCGCAGTGGCTAGGAGAGACGCCTCCCTGAATGTACCTGCTCGAGCTGTGACGAGGGTGTCATCAGCGTAGCAGGTAACCTCAACACCTCGAAGGTTAGTGCCACGCAACACCCAGTCGTAACCGATGTTCCACAGGAGAGGTCCTAAGACTGACCCCTGCGGAACACCGCACGACATAGCTCTCTCTTCCCAACTCTCTCGTCCCGGGTACACAATATAGCGTTCAGAGAGATAAGAAGCCACCATCTCCTGGAGATATTGGGGCACTCTATGGTACTTGAGCGCCTCTAGAATGCAGGGCCAGGGGAGGGTGTTAAATGCGTTAGCGATGTCCAGGGACACCGCCAATACAACTCCTCCCCGAGCAACCACCTCCTCAGCCAGATGTTTTACTCGCAGGATAGCGTGAACGGTGGATCTACCCTCCCTGAAGCCGAATTGGTACTCGGACAGATCTGGGCCCTCCTCTCTTAAGTGCCTGATGAGGCGGCCAGCGATAACCCGTTCAAGGAGTTTGCCCGCCTCGTCTAGCAGTACTATGGGTCGGTAAGCCGAAGGAGATTCAGCTGGCCGACCTTCCTTGCGGATGAGGACCAGTTTGCCCTTTTTCCACTGAGGTGGAAATCTGCCCTGTCGAAAACATGCAGTTAGCAATCGACGAAATCTCAGCTCCAGGTGCTCAATGAGTACCAAGCACCAGGCGCGACCAGGAACACCATCGAGTCCTGGAGCCACCTTTTTCAGCCGAAGCCGTAGCACAGCAACTCTGAGCTCAGCCTCAGTGACCTCCGGGATCTCATCATCCTGCATGCCATAAGGATCAGCACCCGACATAGCGGGCGCAGCAAAATTCTCCCTGGTAGGAAAAAGTACTGACACTACTGTGTTGACCAGTTCGGGCTGCAGACTCTGTGTTAGTGGGGGGGCCCAGGGACGGAGTTTGTTCCTCGCTATCCTGTATGGCCGTCCCCACGGATCACTATTAAGTGTCTCCAGTAGTGCCTGTCTTGCACTTTCTTTGGCCCTGCCTATAGCTACTCGAAGGGCTTTTTTGCTTTCTTTGTAAGCAGCATATAGGAGAGGCTCCTCATCGTCATCCGGTAGGTTGTTGTGCCTCCTGCGCCTTCGATATCGAGTATATCGGCGTCTCGTCAATACGCATGCTCGTCGCAAGTCAGCGATTTCAGAGTTCCACCAGTATACCTGTCTCCTGGCGGGCGGAGGTCTGGCTCGGGGCATAGCTGCATCGCAGATTTGCGACATAGACTCCCGAAACCAGTTAACCTCTTCCTCGACTTCCACGACAGTACTCGGAGCCGTCATCCAGGCTTTGACGATGGCCGCCTCTTCTAGAGCTTCCCTGTCCAGGCTTTTAAGAACCCACCGAGGGCCAGCGTCACCACGGGCCATATGGTTTGCGATGTTTGAAGGAGAAGAGACATCAAACCGAATATATCGATGGTCAGACAGAGTCTCCACGTTCTTCAGAACTCGCCAACCCCGAACACGGTTCACCAAACTGGGGCTTGCAAACGACACGTCAATCAATGATGCCCCATTTTGGCGTATGCAAGTGAACACTGATCCCTGGTTGAGGACCGAGAGGCCAGCTGTTACTAGCCATTCTTCAACTGCTTGGCCTCGAACGTTGTCCACCGGAGAGCCCCACGCCGCAGATTTAGCGTTGAGATCTCCAGCGACAACCACCGGGTAGGGCGCAAACTGGTTAACCATGGCCCCCAACTCTACGAGAAACGTTTCAAACTCGGCAAGAGATCTATTGGGAGAGAAGTAGACCGCAATGGTTACAAAATCCCCCAACAGAGCCCCGACGCATCCTCTACCCTTCGCTACCTTTTCGAAGGGAGGGGAGCCAATAGCACCTCGAGAGTTGAGAGCAACTAAGCCGTCCAGATCTGATACCCAATCACTGCCAGAAGGCACAAAGTAGGGCTCGGAGACTACGACCACGTGAATCAACCACTGCGCTGCGGACTGAAGCAAGAGATCTTGCGTCGCGCTGCTGTGGTTGACATTCGCCTGCAGAAATTTTAGGGCCATTATTGATCCGTGGCCATAGTTTCCATATCATCCTCCCCAACATGCGCTGAAGGTTGGGTGGGTTGTGAAGCACCTATTGGCGCACCAATTTTCTTCCTTTTTTGTTTCTTAGAAGGTGGGATACACGCCTTACCCCCCATTCTATGGTCGGCACACTTTTTAGCTGCCGCACACAATGGGCAGTGTGGTGCGGCGGTGCAGATGCTAGCCTTGTGACCTGATTTACCGCAGCGGTAACAAAGTTCGCTACGATCAATGTTTGACGCACATAAAGCCCTCACATGACCGACCTCCATGCAGCGAAAGCACCTCAGTGTCCTTGATGGAATCAGTTTGATTTGGGCTGACACCCACCCAACCAAAAGTCTACCACCTTGGGACAGTTTTTGGGCTGCAGTGACTGGACACCGTACCCATGCCGTACCCAAACCTGTATGATTTTGGCGGATTTCGCCGACCTTCACTGCTTCTATTGAGCAAGAAGCACATCGAGCTATAGCCTCGGCAACTTCTTTCGAGGATACCGAGTCATCCAGACCCGTAATTCGCATTTCTGCACATTTCGAGGGCCTAGCCACTTTCACATCCTCACTATTCAACACTTTGCGAAGCTCTTGTGCAAGTGTGTCGGCTTTTTCTCCGCTTGTAACCCCAGCGACCTCTAGGATTCGAGCACCCGTTACAGCTTTCCGAATACGGAGTGCATCAACACCAAGTTCTGAGAGGCAGATATTTTCCTTGGCCTCAGCAAGCACCGAAGCATAGGACATTCCTTTCTTCTCCGCCTCCGGTTGCAGGGTAATAACGACTACAGCAGAGCGAGGGGCGCGCAATGAGGCTGGTCGTAGTGGCGCAGGTCCTTTGCCATTTGCCTTGCCGTTCGGCTTCTTCTTTTTGACTACAGTGGTCCAGCTAGTCTCAGTAGTGCCACTCGACTCTTTTTGGCTCGGATGTGCGGCAGCTTTAGCAGTAACAGCCTCTTTGTTTTTGGCTCCCGCTTTAACCTTCTTCTTCTTTTTCCGGGCTGTTTTTGGGCTCGGTTCAAGAGGCTGCTGAGGTGCAGCATTATTCTCCTTTTCTGCCTTGACCGTCTTGGCTGCCTTTGTGTACTTGCCATCGCTGAGCTCATCCGCAGCCAGGGGAGGCCGTAGACGTGTCTCAGGGAGCAGTCTGTCCTCAATCGATGCCAGTCTTGCGTTCACCATGTCCCCAACTTGGAGAATAATAGTACGCACCAGGTCATCTTGTCCTTCGTTACGTCCTGAAGAGCCCTGTGTCAGTAACGGATGCTCCTCCATCTCTACCTCCTCATGATGAGCAGAAGTATCAGGCCTATCGGATCGTTTGTTAATCCTTATTTCATCCTTAAGAGCTTCTAACTCTTTCCGGAAAGCCAGCTGCTCAGCTCGAAGCCTTCCATTTTCCTCCTTCAACCTCTTCAACTCGGCTTGAAGGTGAGCGTTGCTCGTCTCCAGCCTCATTGTTTCCTCGGACGCTGTACGGCTGCTGAGAATATCAACGGCTTCAGCAATACTCGCGGCAGAGTCCTTCAAAGCACGCTGGAATGTACCCTTAAGGTGTTTTGACCTGGTAGCCACCCTACAGATAACGTCCAGACCCGCCGAGACTGTCTTCATAATATCTGAAGCAGACTTTGTCTCGTCAGTGTCCAGCGTAGATGGTATCGAAGCCCATGTCGAGCGAGTGCTCCTAATCTTCTCTACCATGCCGACCACCTCATCCTCAAGCTGGCGCTCAAGCTCCTTTTCTTTAACCGCCGCTAGTTCAGCTTTCGCCTTTGCAAAACCTACGTATTGCCCTGTCTTTGGCGGGCGACCTCGCCCCCGTTTAGAGGTGGTGATTTTTGGTGCCGGCCACAGGATTTTTGAGGCCGGATCTTCTTCTTCATCGTCATCACCCCGTTGCCGTTTCCCTTGCCAGAGTGTAGGATCCGGCATAGAACCTGGTTCGTCACTTTCCACTGTGATCATGGAGCCCGTGTCAGAATTCTCAGACTCCGTGTCCACAGACTCCGTGTCCACACACGAGCGTTCGTCGCTTTTACGAGCCTTTTCAGAATTTAGGGCTGAGCCCTCCCTCTTTTTGCCGTTTTCTTTCATATTTCCGATTTGCGATGCATCAGTTTTACCAGTTTCCAAGCATAAGTCGTGTTCACGAAGGTCAACATCTTGCTGACCTACGAGGCAGTTTTTGCCCCCGCCAGAATACGTGGGGCTGCCCTCCGAAGAGGGGCGGGATTCTCCCTCATGGGTACCCGCCTGGGGTAGTTCCTTTTGAAAACTAACCTCCATATCTACTCCTACTTCCACCAACAAGTTTGCAGTACGCCCACCGTAGCTCAAGAGCTACGCCAGCCGCTGCCTGGTACTAGACCCTTGTGACAGAAATCTGTCATCATTGGCTCTAGCCCAGTACTGGAAGGTGCTGCGCACATGCCACCTCCAGCTGGTTATGGTTCGCGCCGGGTATACACCCGGTACCACCCATATCTGGGTGGCGTTCCCCTATCCACCACCTGGGGACGCGCCCGATGGGAGAACCAGAACTCCACACGGGAACCTAACCTAACCTTTTTTTTTTTTTTTTTTTTTTTTTTTTTTTTTGTCGCTGGGAAAAAATGCTTTATGCATCCCCTCCCATCGGGGGATGGAAGGGGTATGTGGGAGTCCCCGGAGATCCGGTATACCCACTAAAACAACCCAGCGGCACTCCCGCATCGCCCGAGTGGTGGGGGACTGGGAAACCGGCAGAGCCTTTACGTCCAGTCCCACACCGGCGACCGCCCGCCTTTGTGGCAGGCCCTTCACGCCCCTCCGCACTGGGAGGGGCCCGGGAATGACCGTGAGTGCTCGGCCATTCCCTCTCGGCGTAGGTGGTGAGCGGTACAATGCGGGCGGAAGCGCCCCCGCGCTTATCGCCCGCTGCTCACCACCTAAGGCGGGGGAAGACGGTTGTACGCCCGTCTTCTCCTACCCCTTCTCCGCCTGCGGAGCGCGGCCGCGAGAGGATCCTCCTCCCGCGCACGCTCCGCCGCCTCCTTCTCCGAGAGCACATGTTCGCAGAAGGAGGCGACCGCCGCCCATGCGTTCTCACCCCCCAACATGGCATTGACCACGCTGGGGAGAGAGAGGTCCGGCCCGATCGTCGCGACCAAGGTGCGGCGCGGCTCGTCCCATGATGGGCACACCTCAAGGGTGTGCTGTGCCGTATCCGTCGAGCAACCGCAGTCATGGCACGACGGGGTTTCCTCTCTTCCGATCCGGTGCAGATACTTTCCGAAGCAGCCGTGCCCGGACAAAACCTGCACCAGGCGAAACGAGAGGAAACCGTGAGGCCGCTCGACCCAGTCCTGCAGGACAGGCCCGATCGCGTCCAGGGTCCTACGGCCGAAGGTTGCGGCGGCAAGATCCTCCGTCCAGTGTTGGACGATTGCCGCCCTCGCTTCCTGCCGGACCGCCTCCCGTTCTTTTAGGGCAGGGCGCTCTCCAAGCGCCCTCCGCCGTACCGTCCACTCGTACACCCTGGCGAGCACCCACGCCTCAAGCTCCCACGGAGGGGTGCCGGCCAGGGCGCATGCCGCCGCAGCGCTCACCGTGCGGTAGGCCCTCGCCACCCGCTGTGCTATGGCCCTTTGGGGTCGACGAAGGGCGGCAGCGTTCTCCCTCCTATGGAGGGAGTCCGCCCACAACGGGGCCCCGTAAAGGGCCATACTTTTCAAGATGCCGGCATACAAGCGCCGGCATCGATCGCTGGGCCCCCCCATATTTGGAAGGAGCCACGAGAGGGCATCCGCAGCCTTCAGTAGGCGTGACGACAGCTCACTAAAATGTGGGCCGAAGTGCCATCTGCTATCTAAAATCAGGCCCAGATATTTCATCTGGGCCTTCACCTCAATCCTGACGCCCTCAACGAAGATGTGGGCGTCAGGTGGGGAGCGTTGCCGAGGCCCGTGGAAGAACACGGCCTCAGTCTTGTGCAGCGCTACCTTCAGCCCTATGCGGCGGATCCTCTCCGCGACCATGGATCCGCCCGCCGAGGCCAGACTGGCCGCCTCTCCGAAATTCCCTCCCCGGGCAGTAAGAAGGGTGTCATCTGCATAGCAGATGACAGTCGTGCCACGCAGGAGGGTACCCCGCAGGAGCCAATCGAATCCGATGTTCCAAAGGAGTGGTCCTAGGACCGACCCCTGTGGGACACCGGACTCGACGTCGTACCGCCGGAGTTGGCCAGTTTTATCAACGAGGAGGACTGCCCGGTCCTCCAAGTAACTGGCCAGGAGGTCCCGCAAGTACTGAGGCACTCTGTGGAACTGGAGTGCCTCTAGGATGGTGGAGTGGGGGACGGAGTTGAAGGCATTGGCTATGTCAAATGACACAGCCAACAAACCTTCCCCCATTTCCACGGCCTCTTTCACCTGACCCTTGAGCCGCGCCAGGGCGTCCACTGTTGAACGCTCAGCCCGAAAGCCATACTGAGCGTCTGACAGATCCGGCCCAATCACCCGCAAGTGGTTGTTCAGGCGGGCGGCGATTATCCCCTCGAACATCTTACCGACCTCGTCGAGCAGAACGATAGGCCGGTATGCCGAGGGGGAGTCCGCCGGGCGCCCTTCCTTTCGAAGGAGGCACAACTGGCCTTCCTTCCATGGTTTCGGGAACCTCCCAGACGTTAAACACGCGCTGAAGAGGTCCCGAAACCTTTCCCCCATCTCGATGGCGGCGATGGCCACCACTCTTGCGGGGACGCCGTCTGGGCCCGGGGCCGTCTTTTTGGCGCGGAAGCAGAGAGCCGCCGCCTTCACTTCTGCCTCAGTAACCGGAGGGACCTCCTCCGCCTGCAGAGCCTCCCCTCGCGGAGGGTTCATTGCCGGTGGGGTGAAGCCATCCCTGCGTGGAAACAAGGAACGGACCACCCCATCCAGCAAAGTCGGCTCGAGGGTCTCGGCCACTGGGGGACCAAAAGGGCGCAGCTTGTTGCGTGCCGCCTTGTATGGTCTCCCATACGGGTCTTCGTCGAGACCCTCCAGCATCTCGGCCCTCGCCGAGTCTCGGGCAGCGCCCATAGCCGACTTGAGGACCCTCTTGGCCTCCACGTATAAATCGTAGAGGCGGTCCTCATTGGCCTGATCGCGGGGGCGTCGCCGCCGGCTTCTGGTAAATTCCCGCCTGGTCGCCACACAAACAGACCGGAATCCCGCTAACTCCTCCGACCACCAGTAGACGGCGCGTCGGGGAGGCGGACGGCGCGACCGAGGCATGCTCGAGTTGCGCACTTCGGTCAGGGACCCTCGCATTTGAACCGCCGCAGTGTCTACGTCCAGGACGTCGACAGGAGGTGACAGCCAGTCCTGAACAAATGCCGCCTCCCCGGCCGCCTCTCGGTCTAGGCGGGTAAGAGCCCACCGAGGGAATGGGGATTGGCCCGTGCGGGTCATCCCCTGGGAGCCCTGGGTAGAGATGTCGAACCGCACGTATCGGTGGTCCGATAGACTCTCCACCAACTCCACCCGCCAGTCCACGACACGGCTCGCTAACGCGGGGGTGGCGAAAGTGAGGTCCACTATGGATCCCCCTTCACGTCGTACACATGTATGGACTGACCCTCTGTTTAAGAGGGACAGACCACACGACGCCGCCCAGGTTTCGACTTCACGACCTTGAGCATTGGTGGTTGGGTTGCCCCAGGCCACCGATTTGGCGTTGAAGTCTCCCAGGACTAGGACCCGACGCGGCGCCGCTCTACTGGCCACCAAGGCGAGGACTTCGAGATAGTTCTCGAAGTCCGAAAGAGGGCGGTTTGGGGAGAAATAGACCCCGACCAGGGCTATGTCTCCCCACGCGGCGGCCACGTATCCCGGTCCCCTCTCTAAGAGCGAGAGGGGAGGGGAGTCTGTGGAAGACCGCGCCGCTAGGGCCACAGAACCTTCCCCATTCCCCAGCCAGTGGCCAGGTACAAAGTAAGGTTCGGCGACTACCGCCACGTCCACCAACCACTCGGCCATGACCTGGACCAGCAGGTCCTGGGCCGCTTTGCAGTGGTTGATGTTCGCCTGGAGAATGTGATGTCGGACTACCATTATTCGGTGTTCATCGCATTCTCCTCATCGGCCGGCGCTGGAGATTCAACGGCGGCGGCGGCAGGTCGGATCGGCGCCTGCGATTTGCCCTTCTTTGGGGGAGGGTTGCATTTCCTCCCGCTCATTACATGGTCCACTGGGCGACCACTGGCGGCACACACTGCGCAGTGAGGCGTGGCGGCCATGCAGGAAGCGGCCTTGTGCCCCTCGTTCCCGCAGCGGTAGCAGGTGTTTGCCCTATCCACACTGGATGGACAAAGAGCCCGGGTATGGCCGGTGCCGAAGCACTTGAAGCAGCGCAGAGGCTCGTCTTCAAGCACCCGGACCCCACCCGAGCTAAACCCAACTAGGAGCCGTCCCCTGGCCAGGACGGCTTTGGCTGCTGCGACCGGGCACTCTAGGCAGATGGTGCCCATACCGCCGCGGCCGGGCCTTATGGCCCGGCCCTGAACCGCTGCGACGTCGCAGCCTCCTACCGCTGCCACTGCCACCACCACCTCCTCTTTAGTGACCGAGTCATCAAGATCGGTCACCTCCAAGGCCACGGACTTGACAGGCCTTACGACCTTTGCCGCGTCCGCGATGACTTCGCGCAACTTCGTAGCGAAGAGATCCGCTTTAGTGCCACCCTGGGCCCCTGGGAACTCAAAGATTCGAGCCCCGGTTTGGGTGCGACGGCACTTGACTGCACCGATAGCCAGTTGACTGGTATCGGTGTTGGTACGAGCCCGCTTCAACACGGACTCGTAAGTCTCGCCCCGTTCCGCAGCCTCCGGGGTGAGCGTCACCACGACGGCCGCAGTTTTTGGAGGAATTAGCTTTCTGCCTCCGGCGGGAGCCCTTTTGGCTGCGGGAGCAACGGTGGAGGGCTTGGGGGCCGACTTTTTCCCCTTTCCCTTTCCATTGCCAGTCGCTTTGGACTGGCCGGAAGGGTTGATGGTCGGGGGGATGACGGCCGGTGGCGTCTTCTTAGACGTTTTCTTCCCCCTCCTGACCACTTCCGTCCATGGCTGATTAGACGGAGTGGTAGAAGGAAGAAGGGCGTCTACTGCCTCTAGGTCCTGAGGGGCTGCTTGAATGGCAGCCGGCTCAGCCTCCTTTTCCGGGCCCATGTTTAAGGCCGTTTTTTTCCCCTTGCCCTTGCCCTTGGAGGGCTTCGGGGCCTGGGGCTGTTCCCTCGCGGGTGAGGCCGTCGGCGTTCCCGGCGCACTAAGCGTCTTGTCCGCCGCAAGCGGTGGTCGGAGACGCTTCTCCGGCAGGAGCCGGTCTTCAATGCCCGCGAAGCAGGCTCTTGTGAAGGCCCTCTCGTCCACAATGACCTTTCGGATGATGTCCTCAAGGTTGGACGGGGAAGCCCCCACAACTGGTCCTTCTGAGGTCTCAGCAGGGTGAGCCGTAAGCTCAGCCAGCTTCGCATATAGTGCGGTGACCTCTTTCTGCAGGCGATCCACCCTCGCCTGCAGTTGCCGCGTTTCGTCGGTTGCCGTGCGCTGCACCAGCTCCCGTACGATGCCAGACATGCTCGCGGCCCGACATTTCAGGGCCTTTTGAAAGGTCCCCTTCAAATTGGAGGACTTAGAGGCGACCTCCACAATTTCCTCTTGGTCTTCTAAGGCCATCCGCTGCAGCTCTTCCAGGGAGTGGTCCGCATACAGGACGTTGGACGCACCGTACCCGGCCCTGGCCCTGTCAGTCTGCGCCTGCTTCTCTTTGGAAGCTACCCTCTCCTCCAGTTCTTGCTGGAGTTGCGTCCGTCTCGCCAGGTTAAGTTGGCGATCGGCGCCCTCCAGGCCGATACTGTTGGAGTCGGCCACCGTTGCCTTTTTGGCCTTCGATTTTTTAGACTTCGACTTTTTCGAAGCCTTAGAGGCCTTACTTACTACCGAGTCCGAGGAGCCCCCGGACCCCTGCTTAAGGTAGGGCCTCTTCCGCAATTTGCGCCCATCCTCGAGCAAAATCGAAACTGAGTCTGACGCACTCAGTATAGACTCATTATCGGAAAAGTCCGAGAACTCGTCTGTCCTTCCAAACAAGCTAGCCGCAGATGGTGCGCGGCTAGCATCCGACGCCTCAGCGTCATCGGGTTGGCCCTGAGAAGGGCCGTTTTCAGGTTGGCCCTGAGAAGGGCCTTTCTTGAAACGCCCTAAGGCGCCCCGCAAAAGTTTCGACATATTGTCTATCGCTCAAAGTCGTAGGTACCGCAAGGAAAAAGCTACGACGCACAGTGTTCGTTAGCCGCCGGCCTGCCACTCCGTTACGGTGGTCAGGCGCGACGTTGCCCGGGGATCGCTGCGAGGAAGCCAACACTGTGGGGGGACCCCCAACCTAACCTAACCTAACCTAACCTAACCTAACCTAACCTAACCTAACCTTTTTTTTTTTTTTTTTTTTTTTTTTTTTTTTTTTTTACGTGGGGAAATGCTCATAGCATACCTCGCCAATTCGGGGGAACCGGCGAGGTTATGTCAGACTCTTACTGACTAAAACCCCACGGTGGCCGACGTAGGCGCATTTGGAGGGATCCCGGGAATCACCGGAGGCATACTACCGGTACCCTCCGCGCCTAGCAGCTGCAATAGCAGCCACCCATCTCGGGGGAGTAAGCACTCAACCCCTTGCACCCGCGAGGTGCCGCGGCAGCAAGGGACCACGCCATGCTGCCGCCCATCTCGGGACCGCTGTACTGAACGCAAGAAACCCCCGTATCCTGCGCTCGCGATCCCGATGACCCCTTTTAGTCGCCTCTTACGACAGGCAGGGGATACCGTAGACCTATTCTATGCCCGGACCTACAGGGCGCCGTGATGGCTACGGCCTGCCACCTCGGCGTCGGCGTCCCCGTCTCGCTCGGCGAGATGGACCCGCCCTCTCTCTCTCTCTTTCAGCAGCCTCCTTCTGTGAAACAACTGCTTCACAAAAGGCCACCACCGCCCGCCACGCTTGCTCATTGTTGAGCATGGCCTCCACTACTATCCCAAGTGACAGGTTCCCGCCAACGACCGAACATAGGGCGCGACGTTCCTCCAACCAGGCAACGCACATTTCTAGTGTGTGTTGGGCAGTGTCAACAGAGCCTGTGTCACAGTGGTGACAGGACTCTGTGTCTTCTTTCCCGGCTATGCGGCATAGGTATTTTCCAAAACATCCATGCCCGGAAAGGATCTGCGTCAATCGAAATGTGAGAGACCCGTGTTCCCGTTCAAGCCATTGTTCGAGGAATGGCCGAATCGCTTCCACCGTTTCTCGTCCTCCTTCTGGGTTTGCCAGTCTTTGGCTCCATGCCTCTACCGCTATTTTGTGGAAGTGAGCCGTGTGAGCATCTACTTCCCTAGGCGCCAACCTCAGGCCTTGCCGCCGCACTTCCTCTCGCCAGTGATATACCGTCGAAAGGGCTTTCGCATCCAGGTCCCAGGGCAGAGACCCCGCTAACAGGCTGGCAGCCTCAAAGGAGATCGTCCTGTAACCCCGGATCACCCGGATAGCCATCAGTCTTTGTGGTCGTCGCAGTAGTGTGACGTTGTTGCGCCTTAGGTTTTCAGCCCAAGCAGGAGCACCATACATTGCCATTGACCGAACGATTCCCGTATAGAGTCGTCGGCAGGACGTTTTCGGGCCACCAAGGTTTGGAAGGAGCCGACTCAATGCCGCAGAAGCCCCAATAAGCTTCTTCTGTAATTGCTCAAAGTGAGCGTCGAACGTCCATCTGCTGTCTAGGACCAGTCCGAGATATTTTATCGTCGGATTGACAGCGATACGTACCCCTCCGACGATGATGCCAGAATCTGGCGGTGGTGCACCCCGGGGACCGTGAAAGCACAAAGCCTCGGACTTGTTAAGAGCCACCTCCAGACCCAGACATCTAATACGACGCACTACCTGAGCGACGCCCGCAGTGGCAAGAAGAGACGCCTCCCTGAATGTACCTGCTCGAGCTGTGACGAGGGTGTCATCAGCGTAGCAGGTAACCTCAACACCTCGAAGGTTAGTGCCACGCAACACCCAGTCGTAACCGATGTTCCACAGGAGAGGTCCTAAGACTGACCCCTGTGGAACACCGCACGACATAGCTCTCTCTTCCCAACTCTCTCGTCCCGGGTACACAATATAGCGTTCAGAGAGATAAGAAGCCACCATCTCCTGGAGATATTGGGGCACTCTATGGTACTTGAGCGCCTCTAGAATGCAGGGCCAGGGGAGGGTGTTAAATGCGTTAGCGATGTCCAGGGACACCGCCAATACAACTCCTCCCCGAGCAACCACCTCCTCAGCCAGATGTTTTACTCGCAGGATAGCGTGAACGGTGGATCTACCCTCCCTGAAGCCGAATTGGTACTCGGACATATCTGGGCCCTCCTCTCTTAAGTGCCTGATGAGGCGGGCAGCGATAACCCGTTCAAGGAGTTTGCCCGCGTCGTCTAGCAGTACTATGGGTCGGTAAGCCGAAGGAGATTCAGCTGGCCGACCTTCCTTGCGGATGAGGACCAGTTTGCCCTTTTTCCACTGAGGTGGAAATCTGCCCTGTCGAAAACATGCAGTTAGTAATCGACGGAATCTCAGCTCCAGGTGCTCATTGAGTACCAAGCACCAGGCGCGACCAGGAACACCATCGAGTCCTGGAGCCACCTTTTTCAGCCGAAGCCTTAGCACAGCAACTCTGAGCTCAGCCTCAGTGACCTCCGGGATCTCATCATCCTGCATGCCATAAGGATAAGCACCCGACATAGAGGGCGCAGCAAAATTCTCCCTGGTAGGAAAAAGTGCTGACACTACTGTGTTGACCAGTTCGGGCTGCAGACTTTGTGTTAGTGGGGGGGCCCAGGGACGGAGTTTGTTCCTCGCTATCCTGTATGGCCGTCCCCACGGATCACTATTAAGTGTCTCCAGTAGTGCCTGTCTTGCACTTTCTTTGGCCCTGCTTATAGCTACTCGAAGGGCTTTTTTGCTTTCCTTATAAGCAGCATATAGGAGAGGCTCCTCGTCGTCATCCGGTAGGTTGTTGTGCCTCCTGCGCCTTCGATATCGAGTATATTGGCGTCTCGTCAATACGCATGCTCGTCGCAAGTCAGCGATTTCAGAGTTCCACCAGTATACCTGTCTCCTGGCGGGCGGAGGTCTGGCTCGGGGCATAGCTGCATCGCAGATTTGCGACATAGATTCCCGAAACCAGTTAACCTCTTCCTCGACTTCCACGACAGTACTCGGAGCCATCATCCAGGCTTTGACGATGGCCGCCTCTTCTAGAGCTTCCCTGTCCAGGCTTTTAAGAACCCACCGAGGGCCAGCGTCACCACGGGCCATATGGTTTGCGATGTTTGAAGGAGAAGAGACATCAAACCGAATATATCGATGGTCAGACAGAGTCTCCACGTCCTTCAGAACTCGCCAACCCCGAACACGGTTCACCAAACTGGGGCTTGCAAACGACACGTCAATCAATGATGCCCCATTTTGGCGTATGCAAGTGAACACTGATCCCTGGTTGAGGACCGAGAGGCCAGCTGTTACTAGCCATTCTTCAACTGCTTGGCCTCGAACGTTGTCCACCGGAGAGCCCCACGCCGCAGATTTAGCGTTGAGATCTCCAGCGACAACCACCGGGTAGGGCGCAAACTGGTTAACCATGGCCCCCAACTCTACGAGAAACGTTTCAAACTCGGCAAGAGATCTATTGGGAGAGAAGTAGACCGCAATGGTTACAAAATCCCCCAACAGAGCCCCGACGCATCCTCTACCCTTCGCTACCTTTTCGAAGGGAGGGGAGCCAATAGCACCTCGAGAGTTGAGAGCAACTAAGCCGTCCAGATCTGATACCCAATCACTGCCAGAAGGCACAAAGTAGGGCTCGGAGACTACGACCACGTGAATCAACCACTGCGCTGCGGACTGAAGCAAGAGATCTTGCGTCGCGCTGCTGTGGTTGACATTCGCCTGCAGAAATTTTAGGGCCATTATTGATCCGTGGCCATTGTTTCCATATCATCCTCCCCAACATGCGCTGAAGGTTGGGTGGGTTGTGAAGCACCTATTGGCGCACCAATTTTCTTCCTTTTTTGTTTCTTAGAAGGTGGGATACACGCCTTACCCCCCATTCTATGGTCGGCACACTTTTTAGCTGCCGCACACAATGGGCAGTGTGGTGCGGCGGTGCAGATGCTAGCCTTGTGACCTGATTTACCGCAGCGGTAACAAAGTTCGCTACGATCAATGTTTGACGCACATAAAGCCCTCACATGACCGACCTCCATGCAGCGAAAGCACCTCAGTGTCCTTGATGGAATCAGTTTGATTTGGGCTGACACCCACCCAACCAAAAGTCTACCACCTTGGGACAGTTTTTGGGCTGCAGTGACTGGACACCGTACCCATGCCGTACCCAAACCTGTATGATTTTGGCGGATTTCGCCGACCTTCACTGCTTCTATTGAGCAAGAAGCACATCGAGCTATAGCCTCGGCAACTTCTTTCGAGGATACCGAGTCGTCCAGACCCGTAATTCGCATTTCTGCACATTTCGAGGGCCTAGCCACTTTCACATCCTCACTATTCAACACTTTGCGAAGCTCTTGTGCAAGTGTGTCGGCTTTTTCTCCGCTTGTAACCCCAGTGACCTCTAGGATTCGAGCACCCGTTACAGCTTTCCGAATACGGAGTGCGTCAACACCAAGTTCTGAGAGGCAGATATTTTCCTTGGCCTCAGCAAGCACCGAAGCATAGGACATTCCTTTCTTCTCCGCCTCCGGTTGCAGGGTAATAACGACTGCAGCAGAGCGAGGGGCGCGCAATGAGGCTGGTCGTAGTGGCGCAGGTCCTTTGCCATTTGCCTTGCCGTTCGGCTTCTTCTTTTTGACTACAGTGGTCCAGCTAGTCTCAGTAGTGCCACTCGACTCTTTTTGGCTCGGATGTGCGGCAGCTTTAGCAGTAACAGCCTCTTTGTTTTTGGCTCCCGCTTTAACCTTCTTCTTCTTTTTCCGGGCTGTTTTTGGGCTCGGTTCAAGAGGCTGCTGAGGTGCAGCATTATTCTCCTTGGCTGCCTTGACCGTCTTGGCTGCCTTTGTGTACTTGCCATCGCTGAGCTTATCCGCAGCCAGAGGAGGCCGTAGACGTGTCTCAGGGAGCAGTCTGTCCTCAATCGATGCCAGTCTTGCGTTCACCATGTCCCCAACTTGGAGAATAATAGTACGCACCAGGTCATCTTGTCCTTCGTTACGTCCTGAAGAGCCCTGTGTCAGTAACGGATGCTCCTCCATCTCTACCTCCTCATGATGAGCATAAGTATCAGGCCTATCGGATCGTTTGTTAATCCTTATTTCATCCTTAAGAGCTTCTAACTCTTTCCGGAAAGCCAGCTGCTCAGCTCGAAGCCTTCCATTTTCCTCCTTCAACCTCTTCAACTCGGCTTGAAGGTGAGCGTTGCTCGTCTCCAGCCTCTTTGTTTCCTCGGACGCTGTACGGCTGCTGAGAATATCAACGGCTTCAGCGATACTCGCGGCAGAGTCCTTCAAAGCACGCTGGAATGTTCCCTTAAGGTGTTTTGACCTGGTAGCCACCCTACAGATAACGTCCAGTCCCGCCGAGACTGTCTTCATAATATCTGAAGCAGACTTTGTCTCGTCAGTGTCCAGCGTAGATGGTATCGAAGCCCATGTCGAGCGAGTGCTCCTAATCTTCTCTACCATGCCGACCACCTCATCTTCAAGCTGGCGCTCAAGCTCCTTTTCTTTAACCGCCGCTAGTTCAGCTTTCGCCTTTGCAAAACCTACGTATTGCCCTGTCTTTGGCGGGCGACCTCGCCCCCGTTTAGAGGTGGTGATTTTTGTTGCCGGCCACAAGATTTTTGAGGCCGGATCTTCTTCTTCATCGTCATCACCCCGTTGCCGTTTCCCTTGCCAGAGTGTAGGATCCGGCATAGAACCTGGTTCGTCACTTTCCACTGTGATCATGGAGCCCGTGTCAGAATTCTCAGACTCCGTGTCCACAGACTCCGTGTCCACACACGAGCGTTCGTCGCTTTTACGAGCCTTTTCAGAATTAAGGGCTGAGCCCTCCCTCTTTTCGCCGTTTTCTTTCATATTTCCGATTTGCGATGCATCAGTTTTACCAGTTTCCAAGCATAAGTCGTGTTCACGAAGGTCAACATCTCGCTGACCTACGAGGCAGTTTTTGCCCCCCCCAGAATACGTGGGGCTGCCCTCCGAAGAGGGGCGGGTTTCTCCCTCATGGGTACCCGCCTGGGGTAGTTCCTTTTGAAAACTAACCTCCATATCTACTCCTACTTCCACCAACAAGTTTGCAGTACGCCCACCGTAGCTCAAGAGCTACGCCAGCCGCTGCCTGGTACTAGACCCTTGTGACAGAAATCTGTCATCATTGGCTCTAGCCCAGTACTGGAAGGTGCTGCGCACATGCCACCTCCAGCTGGTTATGGTTCGCGCCGGGTATACACCCGGTACCACCCATATCTGGGTGGCGTTCCCCTATCCACCACCTGGGGACGCGCCCGATGGGAGAACCAGAACTCCACACGGGAACCTAACCTAACCTAACCTAACCTAACCTAACCTTTTTTTTTTTTTTTTTTTTTTTTTTTGACGAGGGGAAATCCTTCATGGATACCCGGTCGCTTGGGGTAGCGGCCGGGTTATGTCAGACTTCTACTGACTAAAACCCCCCGGTGACCTTCCTCGGCGCATGACGGGTGACTCTGGGATCTCCTGAGGAACGCGACCAGTGTCACCCTCGCGCGGTGCTCGTGCCCTTCTACTGTTATTCAATCTTCCTCACTGCGAAGCAGTAGTAATACGAGGTCACATCGCGTTACTATCTTCCGCTGGCCGTTTGAGATGGGTGGTCAGGTCCCCCACCCTGACCACCCGCGACCTGGGGCGCCCGCACCTGGGGCATATTGGGACGTACTGAAGAGGCTCTGCTAATCAGAGCCCTCCGTCGTCTCCTCCTTGCGGGGTCGGCTCTTTCCCGATCCCGCTCAGCTGCTTCCTTCCGGGCCATGACTGCCTCACAGAAGGAAACAGCTGCATCCCAGGTGCTGTCTCTTTCTAACATTGCCTCTATTAGGGCCGGTAGAGAAAGATCATTCCCCACTTCTTCGACCAGGACCTGCCGATCTGATTCCCAGGCAGGACAGTCCGCAAGCGTATGCTGCGCTGAGTCCTGATCGGCCTCGCAGTGATGGCATTCTGCCGTACGCTCTCTACCGATCCTGTTCAGGTACTCACCGAAACACCCATGTCCGGTGAGTACCTGAGTCAGGCGGTAAGTAACTCGACCCTTCCGCTGCAGCCATGTTTGGAAGCACGGCAAGACGGCAGCAACCACTCGCTGGCGAAGCGCACGTGGTTCATGCAGTCGCTCCCGCCAGCAATTCATCGCTCTTTGGTAGGCCCTCTTTCGCAGCTGCTCAACTTCTCTTTCGGGCGCGGCCCTATCCCTTCGGCGCAGCATAAGGTACACCTTAGTGTCCATTATCGCCAGAATGTCCAGCGGAGGAAATCGTGCCAGGAGAGTAGCCGCCTCGAACGAGATGGTCCTATACCCTCGGGCAACCCTTATCGCCATCAGGCGCTGCACAGCATTTAATTTTGCTACACAACGCCGTTTTGATGTCAGTCGATCTGACCACGCTGGTGCCCCATACAGTGCGATGGAGCGTATGACCCCAGCATAGAGTCTGCGGATGCCTTCCTCTGGTCCCCCGAGATTTGGCAGTAGTCTTTGCAGGGCACCTGCTACCTTTTGAATCCGGGGGACAAGACCATTAAGGTGCTCTTCAAAGTTGAAACGTCCATCCAAAGTGAGACCCAGGTACTTTATATGACGCCCTATTTGGATCTCCGCATCGCCCACATGAACAATCATCGGTGGGGGTTCAAGCCGTCTGGGTAAGCCATGAAACCAAAGCGCCTCGGTCTTGTGAGGGGCTACAGCCAATCCTAGGTTACGGATCTTGTCCACCACCAGTGCAACGCCCCGTTCGGCAAGACTGATGGTCCTCTCAAAGGACTCCCCTTCAGCCAGGATAAGAGTGTCGTCTGCATAGCAAACGACACTGACTCCGTTGGGAAGTTCCACTCGCAGAACGGCATCGTATGCGAGGTTCCACAGAGTCGGGCCTAGGACCGATCCCTGAGGGACCCCGCACACGACTTTTCTTTGCTCTAGGGTACCGTCACGTCCCACATACCGGATGCCTCTGTCAGACAAGTAGCTTGTGATGATTGCCCGCAGATAGGGGGGCACCTGGTGGTAGGTTAAGGCCTCCCGTATTGTACTCCAGGGAAGTGAGTTGAAGGCATTGACTATGTCCAGGCTTATAGCCAACACTACCTTTCCCTGGGATATAGCCTGTTCCGACAGCGTACGGACGCGCAGGATAGCGTCAACTGTCGATCGTCCTTGCCGGAAGCCGAACTGACTATCTGACAGGTCCGGGCCTTCCTCCACCAAGTGCCTACCGAGCCGGCGGGCAATAATTCTCTCGAAGAGCTTACCCACCTCGTCCAACAAGCATATGGGACGATACGCTGAGGGTGAATCCACAGGCCTTCCTTCTTTCTTCAAAAGCACCAGTTTTGCCTCCTTCCAACTCAGCGGGAAGGTACCGAAGTGGAGGCAGCTACTAAAGAGGCGCCTTAGTCTATTTCCAAGAACAGTGAGGGCTATTACCCAGGCCTTACCGGGTATACCGTCGGGACCGGGTGCAGTGTTCCGTGCGGCGAGACGTTTGATAGCCCATTTCATCTCCCCCTCTGAAATTTCTAAGTCGTCAGACCACATCACTGGCTCTGGAAGATCTTCAATCGTTTCCACCAGTCTTGGGAAAAGAGTGTCAACTACACTTTTAACAAAATTTCTATTTAGGGTTTCCGTCAGTGGAGGCGTCCAGGGACGCAACTTACCAAGGACCATTCGGTACGGGCGCCCCCAAGGGTCCCTGTTAAGGTCTTGCAACAGCTCACCCCATGACTTATCCCTCGCATCAGTGATTGCGTGCTGCAGTGCCATTGTGGCATCCCTGTATGCTTCGTACGCAGTTTTTCTTTCCTCTGCTGTAGACCGCCGCCGTCTCCGAGCCCTGGTGTACCCTCGTCTGGTAGACAGGCAGGTCGATCTGAGCTGCGCAATATGCTCTGACCACCAGTATAAAGGCTTTCTAAGCATAGCTCTGATTCGGGGCATCGAAGCATCGCAAAGCGACGTCATTGTTCCCCGGAACCAAGCTGCTTCCCCTTCTGGCGAAGGCCACTCATTCTCAGTTGAGGGTGTAACCCAGTCAGCAACGTGAGCCGCAGAGACCAGTCGGTCTTGGTCCAGTCGTTTGAGTGCCCAGGCCAATTGGTCATTTCGTTGGGTGGCAACCTCACGGTAGACATTGACATGAAAAGTGATATGGCGGTGGTCCGATAGTGTTACTGCGTCCTCCGCCACGACCCAGTCTGATACCAATTGTGCGGCTGCGGGAGTTGCCCACGAAAGATCTACGATTGACTCGCCCTGCCACCGAACACATGTAGGGACCGATCCGCGATTCAAGAGCTGCAAATCAAGTGCAGCAGCCCATAACAGTACAGTGTCACCCCTGATATTGTCCCGGGCACTACCCCAAGCTTTAGAGTGGGAATTAAAATCCCCAAGGACAAGCACCGGACGAGGCAGACATTGCCGGATACAACTCTCTACCTTGTTGAGGTAAGTCTCAAACTCCATGAGATTACAGTTTGGGGAGACGTAACAGCCTACCACTGCTAAGGATCCCCATTCTACTGCTATTATGCCTGCATCTGACGCCAGCTTGAGGCAAGGAGGATCGCCACTGCTGCCAGCCCAGTATATGGCAACAGAACTAGTATCATCGCCGAACCAGCGAGGATGGTCCGGGAGACTATACGGCTCTGCCACCACAGCCAGGGCAACCGACCTTTCCGCGACGGTTTGTAGAAGTAAATCCTGTGCGACGCGGCAGTGATTTAGGTTACCCTGAAGAACTTTAAGAGGCTGATCGAATTTTATAAGTCCATTGCCTCCTGTGGCGGGTTTGGACCCGTTTGAGATCCCGCAACCCTCGCTTGTGCGGCATCCCCTTCTTTTCTAGCCACTGGTCTTCCAGTGTTTCCCTTCTTATCATTGCCCTTCTTAGGAGGCAAACAGCTTTTACTGCCCATTCGATGATCTGCAGGTAGACCAGCATCGGCGCAGAGTGGGCATTTTGCCGTCGCAGCTAAACACTCGCGGACCCCGTGGCCTGGTTGGCCACACTTGAAGCATAGTGTGCTACGGTCCACTGTATTTTTGCACTGCGCACGGACATGTCCAAATTCTAGGCAGCGGAAGCACTGCAGAGGCCTCGCTGCTAGCACGTCTACTCGGGCGGAGACCCAACCCACTCTTAACCGCTTATCCGCTGCAATCTTGCGTACAGCTGGTAACGGACATCTGACCCACACTGACCCTAGGGTCGAAGCCTTAGTACGGCGAATTTCTCCCACCCTCACCTCAGTTACGTTGCAGCCACCCGACTGTGCCACAGCATTGGCAACGTCCAACACAGTGACTGATTCATCCAAGTCTAATATCCTCAGCTCGCCAGTTTTTGTCGGACGCGCAATAAGAACTCCCATATCATTAAGGACTGTTTTCATAGCTATGGCCAAGGCATCAGCTTTGGCTGATCCGTCAGCCCCAGCCACCTCAAGCAACAGTCCGCCATTCAGGGCTCGCTTTTGGCGGACATCGGTGATTCCGAAATCTGGCAGCTTTATGTGTTCCTTAGCAGCCTCCATAGCTTGCGCGTAAGTAATAGTAGCTCCGTCTGGAATCGTAACCGAGATGGCCGCAGTTCGAGGTGGTTTCTGTGGTTTAACCTTCTTACTCTTCTTTTTTTTATCCTTAGAGGTAGGCAAAGGAACAGTCCGACCAGTGGGCTCGTTAGTTTTGTTCTTGGCCTTTTTGCGCACTACTTCTGTCCATAGGATCTGTTGAGCCTGGGGCTCGGGATTCCGCGCTGGCTCTTTAGGAGTCGGAAGTACCTCCGTTTCGTTTTTTTTGCCGGCTTTTTTGGCACCTGCAGTCTTGGCTTTGTTTGACTGTGGGTTTCCAGATTTGTTGCCCAGAGGAGGTCTTATCACTCCCTCAGGGAACAGCTGAGTACGGAAAAACTCCAGCTTTCCGTCGATCATCACTCTGATCTGTTCTAACGAGATAGGTTCATGGTTACTGGTGATTGGTGTCATTGGTGATTGCCGTACCTCTTCACTTTTCTGAGAGCGTAGCTCGTCTACCTCCGCTGTCAACGAGGCTATCCGCGTAGAAAGACTGTCTACCTTTGAACGCAGAAGCTCATTTTCCCTTTCTAGGCGCTCTGTTTCCAGTCTCTGTGTTAGTTCTGTAGTCGCCGCCTGGGCTACTCTGACCGCCATTCTAAGAGCCCGCACAAAATCACCTTTAATGTTGCTGGACTTATCCGTAACTCTCTCAACCGTGCTAAGGCTCTCCATTACCTTAGCTGCTAGATCAGCGGTAGGTTGAGTCCTCATTTCTTCGCAGAGGTCCTCAGCCCTAGGCAGTGAGAGTTTGGCCTTCGTCTTTTTTGGAACATATTTGGGCACAGGGAAGCATTCGCTATCAGCGCCAGGCTTCCTCTTATAATCAGGTGAGCTGTCATCCCGTTGAGGCATCGCCCGTTTCCGTCCTTGTGACTTAGAAGACGCAGAAGAAATTACGGACATAAAAGATTTGTCCGAGTCCTCCCCGTCGCTGTCCTCCACCCAGCTGGTAGGCTTATCTGCACGAGAAGTTTGCGAGCGAGTCCTTACACTCCCTCGTCTTGGCGCCTTCTGTTCGTCATTTTGTGAGTATTCGGTGTCCATTACTTCGTTTGCCAGGTTGTTGTTGTTTATGTATAATGTAAGCAAATCCGTTGCCCCCCCAGAATACGGTGGGCAGCCCGAGCTGTGCTCGGGGAGGGATTCTCCGCTAGCAGCGGTACCCTCCTGGGGTAATTGGTTTTCTAAATGTGCTTCCATTTTATCATCTCCTTTCTAACGTCGGTTTGCAGTACGCCCGCCGAAGCTTGAAGCTTCGCCGGCCGCTGCCTGGTGCAGGATCCTTGCGACAGAGTCTGTCGTCATCGGCTCCAGCCCAGTACTGGAAAGTGCTGCGCACATGCCACCTCCAGCTGGTTATGGTTCGCGCCGGGTAGACACCCGGTACCACCCATATCTGGGAGGCATTCCCCTATCCACCACCTGGGGACGCGCCCGATGGGAGAACCAGAACTCCACACGGGAACCTAACCTAACCTAACCTAACCTAACCTAACCTAACCTAACCTTTTTTTTTTTTTTTTTTTTTTTTTTTGTCGCTGGGAAAAAATGCTTTATGCATCCCCTCCCATCGGGGGATGGAAGGGGTATGTGGGAGTCCCCGGAGATCCGGTATACCCACTAAAACAACCCAGCGGCACTCCCGCATCGCCCGAGTGGTGGGGGACTGGGAAACCGGCAGAGCCTTTACGTCCAGTCCCACACCGGCGACCGCCCGCCTTTATGGCAGGCCCTTCACGCCCCTCCGCACTGGGAGGGGCCCGGGAATGACCGTGAGTGCTCGGCCATTCCCTCTCGGCGTAGGTGGTGAGCGGTGCAATGCGGGCGGAAGCGCCCCCGCGCTTATCGCCCGCTGCTCACCACCTAAGGCGGGGGAAGACGGTTGTACGCCCGTCTTCTCCTACCCCTTCTCCGCCTGCGGAGCGCGGCCGCGAGAGGATCCTCCTCCCGCGCACGCTCCGCCGCCTCCTTCTCCGAGAGCACATGTTCGCAGAAGGAGGCGACCGCCGCCCATGCGTTCTCACCCCCCAACATGGCATTGACCACGCTGGGGAGAGAGAGGTCCGGCCCGATCGTCGCGACCAAGGTGCGGCGCGGCTCGTCCCATGATGGGCACACCTCAAGGGTGTGCTGTGCCGTATCCGTCGCCGCACCGCAGTCATGGCACGACGGGGTTTCCTCTCTTCCGATCCGGTGCAGATACTTTCCGAAGCAGCCGTGCCCGGACAAAACCTGCACCAGGCGAAACGAGAGGAAACCGTGAGGCCGTTCGACCCAGTCCTGCAGGACAGGCCCGATCGCGTCCAGGGTCCTACGGCCGAAGGTTGCGGCGGCAAGATCCTCCGTCCAGTGTTGGACGATTGCCGCCCTCGCTTCCTGCCGGACCGCCTCCCGTTCTTCTAGGGCAGGGCGCTCTCCAAGCGCCCTCCGCCCTACCGTCCACTCGTACACCCTGGCGAGCACCCACGCCTCAAGCTCCCACGGAGGGGTGCTGGCCAGGGCGCATGCCGCCGCAGCGCTCACCGTGCGGTAGGCCCTCGCCACCCGCTGTGCTATGGCCCTTTGGGGTCGACGAAGGGCGGCAGCGTTCTCCCTCCTATGGAGGGAGTCCGCCCACAACGGGGCCCCGTAAAGGGCCATACTTTTCAAGATGCCGGCATACAAGCGCCGGCATCGATCGCTGGGCCCCCCCATATTTGGAAGGAGCCACGAGAGGGCATCCGCAGCCTTCAGTAGGCGTGAAGACAGCTCACTAAAATGCGGGCCGAAGTGCCATCTGCTATCTAAAATCAGGCCCAGATATTTCATCTGGGCCTTCACCTCAATCCTGACGCCCTCAACGAAGATGTGGGCGTCAGGCGGGGAGCGTTGCCGAGGCCCGTGGAAGAACACGGCCTCAGTCTTGTGCAGCGCTACCTTCAGCCCTAGGCGGCGGATCCTCTCCGCGACCATGGATCCGCCCGCCGAGGCCAGACTGGCCGCCTCTCCGAAATTCCCTCCCCGGGCAGTAAGGAGGGTGTCATCTGCATAGCAGATGACAGTCGTGCCACGCAGGAGGGTACCCCGCAGGAGCCAATCGAATCCGATGTTCCAAAGGAGTGGTCCTAGGACCGACCCCTGTGGGACACCGGACTCGACGTCGTACCGCCGGAGTTGGCCAGTTTTATCAACGAGGAGGACTGCCCGGTCCTCCAAGTAACTGGCCAGGAGGTCCCGCAAGTACTGAGGCACTCTGTGGAACTGGAGTGCCTCTAGGATGGTGGAGTGGGGGACGGAGTTGAAGGCATTGGCTATGTCAAATGACACAGCCAACAAACCTTCCCCCATTTCCACGGCCTCTTTCACCTGGCCCTTGAGCCGAGCCAGGGCGTCCACTGTCGAACGCTCAGCCCGAAAGCCAAACTGCGCGTCTGACAGATCCGGCCCAATCACCCGCAAGTGGTTGTTTAGGCGGGCGGCAATTATCCCCTCGAACATCTTACCGACCTCATCAAGCAGAACGATAGGCCGGTATGCCGAGGGGGAGTCCGCCGGGCGCCCCTCCTTTCGAAGGAGGCATAGCTGGCCTTCTTTCCATGGTTTCGGGAACCTCCCAGACGTTAAACACGCGCTGAAAAGGTCCCGAAACCTTTCTCCCATTTCGATGGCAGCGATAGCCACCACTCTTGCGGGGACGCCGTCTGGGCCCGGGGCCGTCTTTTTGGTGCGGAGGCAGAGAGCCGCCGCCTTCACTTCTGCCTCAGTAACCGGAGGTACCTCCTCCGCCAACAGAGCCTCCCCCCGCGGAGGGTTCATTGCCGGTGGGGTGAAGCCATCCCTGCGTGGAAACAAGGAACGGACCACCCCATCCAGCAAAGTCGGCTCGAGGGTCTCGGCCACTGGGGGACCAAAAGGGCGCAGCTTGTTGCGTGCCGCCTTGTATGGTCTCCCATACGGGTCTTCGTCGAGACCCTCCAGCATCTCGGCCCTCGCCGAGTCTCGGGCAGCGCCCATAGCCGACTTGAGGACCCTCTTGGCCTCCACGTATAAATCGTAGAGGCGGTCCTCATTGGCCTGATCGCGGGGGCGTCGCCGCCGGCTTCTGGTAAATTCCCGCCTGGTCGCCACACAAACAGACCGGAATCCCGCTAACTCCTCCGACCACCAGTAGACGGCGCGTCGGGGAGGCGGACGGCGCGACCGAGGCATGCTGGAGTTGCACACTTCGGTCAGGGACCCTCGCATTTGGACCGCTGCAGTGTCCACGTCCAGGGCGTCGACAGGGGGTGACAGCCAGTCCTGAACAAATGCCGCCTCCCCGGCCGCCTCTCGGTCTAGGCGGGTAAGAGCCCACCGAGGGAATGGGGATTGGCCCGTGCGGGCTATCCCCTGGGAGCCGCGGGTAGAGATTTCGAACCGCACGTATCGGTGGTCCGATAGACTCTCCACCAGCTCCACCCGCCAGTCCACGACACGGCTCGCTAACGCGGGGGTGGCGAAAGTAAGGTCCACTATAGATCCCCCTTCACGTCGTACACATGTATGGACTGACCCTCTGTTTAAGAGGGACAGACCACACGACGCCGCCCAGGTTTCGACTTCACGGCCTTGAGCATTGGTGGTTGGGTTGCCCCAGGCCACCGATTTGGCGTTGAAGTCTCCCAGGACTAGGACCCGACGCGGCGCCGCTCTACTGGCCACCAAGGCGAGGACTTCGAGATAGTTCTCGAAGTCCGAAAGAGGGCGGTTTGGAGAGAAATAGACCCCGACCAGGGCTATGTCTCCCCACGCGGCGGCCACGTATCCCGGTCCCCTCTCTAAGAGCGAGAGGGGAGGGGAGTCTGTGGAAGACCGCGCCGCTAGGGCCACCGAACCTTCCCCATTCCCCAGCCAGTGGCCAGGGACAGAGTATGGTTCGGCGACTACCGCCACGTCCACCAACCACTCGGCCATGACCTGGACCAGCAGGTCCTGGGCCGCTTTGCAGTGGTTGATGTTCGCCTGGAGAATGCGATGTCGGACTACCATTATTCGGTGTTCATCGCATTCTCCTCATCGGCCGGCGCTGGAGATTCAACGGCGGCGGCGGCAGGTCGGATCGGCGCCTGCAATTTGCCCTTCTTTGGGGGAGGGTTGCATTTTCTCCCGCTCATTACATGGTCCACTGGGCGACCACTGGCGGCACACACTGCGCAGTGAGGCGTGGCGGCCATGCAGGAAGCGGCCTTGTGCCCCTCGTTCCCGCAGCGGTAGCAGGTGTTTGCCCTATCCACACTGGATGGACAAAGAGCCCGGGTATGGCCGGTGCCGAAGCACTTGAAGCAGCGCAGAGGCTCGTCTTCAAGCACCCGGACCCCACCCGAGCTAAACCCAACTAGGAGCCGTCCCCTGGCCAGGACGGCTTTGGCTGCTGCGACCGGGCACTCTAGGCGGATGGTGCCCATACCGCCGCGGCCGGGCCTTATGGCCCGGCCCTGCACCGCTGCGACGTCGCAGCCTCCTACCGCTGCCACTGCCGCCACCACCTCCTCTTTAGTGACCGAGTCATCAAGATCGGTCACCTCTAAGGCCACGGACTTGACAGGCCTTACGACCTTTGCTGCGTCCGCGATGACTTCGCGCAACTTCGTAGCGAAGAGATCCGCTTTAGTGCCACCCTGGGCCCCTGGGAACTCAAAGATTCGAGCCCCGGTTTGGGTGCGACGGCACTTGACTGCACCGATAGCCAGTTGACTGGTATCGGTGTTGGTACGAGCCCGCTTCAACACGGACTCGTAAGTCTCGCCCCGTTCCGCAGCCTCCGGGGTGAGCGTCACCACGACGGCTGCAGTTTTTGGAGGAATTAGCTTTCTCCCTCCGGCGGCAGCCCTTTTGGCTGCGGGAGCAACGGTGGAGGGCTTTGGGGCCGACTTTTTCCCCTTTCCCTTTCCATTTCCAGTCGCTTTGGACTGGCCGGAAGGTTTGATGGTCGGGGGGATGACGGCCGGTGGCGTCTTCTTAGACTTTTTCTTCCCCTTCCTGACCACATCCGTCCATGGCTGATTAGACGGAGTGGTAGAAGGAAGAAGGGCGTCTACTGCCTCTAGGTCCTGAGGGGCTGCTGGAACGGCAGCTGGCTCAGCCTCCTTTTCCGGGCCCATGTTTAAGGCCGTTTTTTTCCCCTTGCCCTTGCCCTTGGAGGGCTTCGGGGCCTGGGGCTGTTCCCTCGCGGATGAGGCCGTCGGCGTTCCCGGCGCACTAAGCGTCTTGTCCGCCGCAAGCGGTGGTCGGAGACGCTTCTCCGGCAGGAGCCGGTCTTCAATGCCCGCGAAGCAGGCTCTCGTGAAGGCCCTCTCGTCCACAATGACCTTTCGGATGATGTCCTCAAGGTTGGACGGGGAAGCCCCCACCACTGGTCCTTCTGAGGTCTCAGCAGGGTGAGCCGTAAGCTCAGCCAGCTTCGCATATAGTGCGGTGACCTCTTTCTGCAGGCGATCCACCCTCGCCTGCAGTTGCCGCGTTTCGTCGGTTGCCGTGCGCTGCACCAGCTCCCGTACGATGCCAGACATGCTCGCGGCCCGACATTTCAGGGCCTTTTGAAAGGTCCCCTTCAAATTGGAGGACTTAGAGGCGACCTCCACAATTTCCTCCTGGTCTTCTAAGGCCATCCGCTGCAGCTCTTCCAGGGAGTGGTCCGCATACAGGACGTTGGACGCACCGTACCCGGCCCTGGCCCTGTCAGTCTGCGCCTGCTTCTCTTTGAAAGCTACCCTCTCCTCCAGTTCTTGCTGGAGTTGCGTCCGTCTCGCCAGGTTAAGTTGGCGATCGGCGCCCTCCAGGCCGATACTGTTGGAGTCGGCCACCGTTGCCTTTTTGGCCTTCGATTTTTTAGAATTCGACTTTTTCGAAGCCTTAGAGGCCTTACTTACTACCGAGTCCGAGGAGCCCCCGGACCCCTGCTTAAGGTAGGGCCTCTTCCGCAATTTCCGCCCGTCCTCGAGCAAAATCGAAACTGAGTCTGACGCACTCAGTATAGACTCATTATCGGAAAAGTCCGAGAACTCGTCTGTCCTTCCAAATAAGCTAGCCGCAGATGGTGCGCGGCTAGCATCCGACGCCTCAGCGTCATCGGGTTGGCCCTGAGAAGGGCCGTTTTCGGGTTGGCCCTGAGAAGGGCCTTTCTTGAAACGCCCTAAGGCGCCCCGCAAAAGTTTCGACATATTGTCTATCGCTCAAAGTCGTAGGTACCGCAAGGAAAAAAGCTACGACGCACAGTGTTCGTTAGCCGCCGGCCTGCCACTCCGTTACGGTGGTCAGGCGCGACGTTGCCCGGGGATCGCTGCGAGGAAGCCAACACTGTGGGGGGACCCCCAACCTAACCTAACCTAACCTAACCTAACCTAACCTAACCTAACCTAACCTAACCTAACCTAACCTAACCTTTTTTTTTTTTTTTTTTTTTTTGGGATGGAGAAAATGCATACGCATGCCGCACCGTTCGGGGAAATGGTACGGTTATGTGGGACTTGCACCCACTAAAAACTCCACCGTGTGCCACTCTCGCATTTCGGGTGGGTCACGAGCACTGTACGTTCGCACTACTTTCGCAACCCACCCTGCGACAGCCTCTGGAGAGGCTCCCTCACCTAGACGACGTCTGAGCACACATCAGACGTCGCCCCCTCACTGGCCTTTTAGAGCGAGCGACGGGCTCCCCGGCCCGACGCACGCAAGCCTACGGAGCGGGCGGAGGACGGGCGTACTCCCGTCTCCTGCGCCCCCTGCGCCTTCTGCGAAGCGGGTGAGACAGGGGATTATCCTCTCTTTCCCGCTCCGCGGCCTCCTTCTGCGAGATGACTGACTCACAGAAGGAGACCATGGCCTCCCAAGACCTCTTGCTGCCGACCATTGCCTGAACAACAACCGGCAGCGAGAGATCTCCACCCACCACCGCCACTAGGGCAGCACGTTCCTCAGCCCATCTTGGGCATTCCACCACTGTGTGCTGCACCGTGTCCTCGGCGCAGTCACAGTGATGGCAAGCTGGAGTTGGTTCTCTGCCAGCTATGTGGTGCAGATACCGGCCAAAACAACCATGTCCGGTCAGTACTTGCACCAGCCGGAAGGTTAGCCCGCCAAATATACGGTCCACCCACTCTTTGAGGAGTGGGCGAACCGCTTCTACTGTCCTGACACCTGCGGAGGGAGACTCGAGGCGGAGACTCCATTTCTGGAGCAGAACAATCCGCGCCTCATCCCTCCAGGCCTCGATCTCCTCCCGAGGAGGATGTGCACCCGCATTACGGGCCTCCACCTTCCTGGCATAAACACCTGCCAGGACCTCCGCTTCCAGATCCCACGGTGGGGACCCTGCCAATACGCACGCCGCCTCACAACTAATCGTGCGGTACCCTCTTATCACCCGCGTCGCCATTATGCGTTGCGGGCGGCAACCTAACCTAACCTAACCTAACCTAACCTAACCTAACCTAACCTAACCTAACCTAACCTAACCTAACCTAACCTAACCTAACCTAACCTTTTTTTTTTTTTTTTTTTTTGGTCGCTGGGAAAAAATGCTTTATGCATCCCCTCCCATCGGGGGATGGAAGGGGTATGTGGGAGTCCCCGGAGATCCGGTATACCCACTAAAACAACCCAGCGGCACTCCCGCATCGCCCGAGTGGTGGGGGACTGGGAAACCGGCAGAGCCTTTACGTCCAGTCCCACACCGGCGACCGCCCGCCTTTACGGCAGGCCCTTCACGCCCCTCTGCACCGGGAGGGGCCCGGGAATGACCGTGAGTGCTCGGCCATTCCCTCTCGGCGTGGGTGGTGAGCGGTGCAATGCAGCTGCTCACCACCTAAGGCGGGGGAAGACGGTTGTATGCCCGTCTTCTCCTGCCCCTTCTCCGCCTGCGGAGCGCAGCCGCGAGAGGGTCGTCCTCCCGCTCACGCTCCGCCACCTCCTTCTCCGAGAGCACATGTTCGCAGAAGGAGGCGACCGCCGCCCATGCGCTCTCACCCCCCAACATGGCATTGACCACGCTGGGGAGCGAGAGGTCCGGCCCGATCGTCGCGACCAAGGTGCGGCGTGGCTCGTCCCATGATGGGCACACCTCAAGGGTGTGCTGTGCCGTATCCAACGCCGCACCGCAGTCATGGCACGACGGGGTTTCCTCTCTTCCGATCCGGTGCAGATACTTTCCGAAGCAGCCGTGCCCGGACAAAACCTGCACCAGGCGAAACGAGAGGAAACCGTGAGGCCGCTCGACCCAGTCCTGCAGGACAGGCCCGATCGCGTCCAGGGTCCTACGGCCGAAGGTTGCGGCGGCAAGATCCTCCGTCCAGTGTTGGACGATTGCCGCCCTCGCTTCCTGCCGGACCGCCTCCCGTTCTTCTAGGGCAGGGCGCTCTCCAAGCGCCCTCCGCCCTACCGTCCACTCGTACACCCTGGCGAGCACCCACGCCTCAAGCTCCCACGGAGGGGTGCCGGCCAGGGCGCATGCCGCCGCAGCGCTCACCGTGCAGTAGGCCCTCGCCACCCGCTGTGCTATGGCCCTTTGGGGTCGACGAAGGGCGGCAGCGTTCTCTCTCCTATGGAGGGAGTCCGCCCACAACGGGGCCCCGTAAAGGGCCATACTTTTCAAGATGCCGGCATACAAGCGCCGGCATCGATCGCTGGGCCCCCCCATATTTGGAAGGAGCCACGAGAGGGCATCCGCAGCCTTCAGTAGACGTGACGACAGCTCACTAAAATGCGGGCCGAAGTGCCATCTGCTATCTAAAATCAGGCCCAGATATTTCATCTGGGCCTTCACCTCAATCCTGACGCCCTCAACGAAGATGTGGGCGTCAGGCGGGGAGCGTTGCCGAGGCCCGTGGAAGAACACGGCCTCAGTCTTGTGCAGCGCTACCTTCAGCCCTAGGCGGCGGATCCTCTCCGCGACCATGGATCCGCCCGCCGAGGCCAGACTGGCCGCCTCTCCGAAATTCCCTCCCCGGGCAGTAAGGAGGGTGTCGTCTGCATAGCAGATGACAGTCGTGCCACGCAGGAGGGTACCCCGCAGGAGCCAATCGAATCCGATGTTCCAAAGGAGTGGTCCTAGGACCGACCCCTGTGGGACACCGGACTCGACGTCGTACCGCCGGAGTTGGCCAGTTTTATCAACGAGGAGGACTGCCCGGTCCTCCAAGTAACTGGCCAGGAGGTCCCGCAAGTACTGAGGCACTCTGTGGAACTGGAGTGCCTCTAGGATGGTGGAGTGGGGGACGGAGTTGAAGGCATTGGCTATGTCAAATGACACAGCCAACAAACCTTCCCCCATTTCCACGGCCTCTTTCACCTGGCCCTTGAGCCGAGCCAGGGCGTCCACTGTCGAACGCTCAGCCCGAAAGCCAAACTGCGCGTCTGACAGATCCGGCCCAATCACCCGCAAGTGGTTGTTTAGGCGGGCGGCAATTATCCCCTCGAACATCTTACCGACCTCATCGAGCAGAACGATAGGCCGGTATGCCGAGGGGGAGTCCGCCGGGCGCCCCTCCTTTCGAAGGAGGCACAGCTGGCCTTCTTTCCATGGTTTCGGGAACCTCCCAGACGTTAAACACGCGCTGAAAAGGTCCCGAAACCTTTCTCCCATTTCGATGGCAGCGATAGCTACCACTCTTGCGGGGACGCCGTCTGGGCCCGGGGCCGTCTTTTTGGCGCGGAGGCAGAGAGCCGCCGCCTTCACTTCTGCCTCAGTAACCGGAGGTACCTCCTCCGCCAACAGAGCCTCCCCCCGCGGAGGGTTCATTGCCGGTGGGGTGAAGCCATCCCTGCGTGGAAACAAGGAACGGACCACCCCATCCAGCAAAGTCGGCTCGAGGGTCTCGGCCACTGGGGGACCAAAAGGGCGCAGCTTGTTGCGTGCCGCCTTGTATGGTCTCCCATACGGGTCTTCGTCGAGACCCTCCAGCATCTCGGCCCTCGCCGAGTCTCGGGCAGCGCCCATGGCCGACTTGAGGACCTTCTTGGCCTCCACGTATAAATCGTAGAGGCGGTCCTCATTGGCCTGATCTCGGGGGCGTCGCCGCCGGCTTCTGGTGAATTCCCGCCTGGTCGCCACACAAACGGACCGGAATCCCGCTAACTCCTCTGACCACCAGTAAACGGCGCGTCGGGGAGGCGGACGGCGCGACCGAGGCATGCTGGAGTTGCACACTTCGGTCAGGGACCCTCGCATTTGGACCGCCGCAGTGTCCGCGTCCAGGACGTCGACAGGGGGTGACAGCCAGTCCTGAACAAATGCTGCCTCCCCGGCCGCCTCTCGGTCTAGGCGGGTAAGAGCCCACCGAGGGAATGGGGATTGGCCCGTGCGGGTCATCCCCTGGGAGCCCTGGGTAGAGATGTCGAACCGCACGTATCGGTGGTCCGATAGACTCTCCACCAACTCCACCCGCCAGTCCACGACACGGCTCGCTAACGCGGGGGTGGCGAAAGTAAGGTCCACTATGGATCCCCCTTCACGTCGTACACATGTATGGACTGACCCTCTGTTTAAGAGGGACAGACCACACGACGCCGCCCAGGTTTCGACTTCCCGACCTTGAGCATTGGTGGTTCGGTTGCCCCAGGCCACCGATTTGGCGTTGAAGTCTCCCAGGACTAGGACCCGACGCGGCGCCGCTCTACTGGCCACCAAGGCGAGGACTTCGAGATAGTTCTCGAAGTCCGAAAGAGGGCGGTTTGGGGAGAAATAGACCCCGACCAGGGCTATGTCTCCCCACGCGGCGGCCACGTATCCCGGTCCCTTCTCTAAGAGCGAGAGGGGAGGGGAGTCTGTGGAAGACCGCGCCGCTAGGGCCACAGAACCTTCCCCATTCCCCAGCCAGTGGCCAGGTACAAAGTAAGGTTCGGCGACTACCGCCACGTCCACCAACCACTCGGCCATGACCTGGACCAGCAGGTCCTGGGCCGCTTTGCAGTGGTTGATGTTCGTCTGGAGAATGCGATGTCGGACTACCATTATTCGGTGTTCATCGCATTCTCCTCATCGGCCGGCGCTGGAGATTCAACGGCGGTGGCGGCAGGTCGGATTGGCACCTGCGATTTGCCCTTCTTTGGGGGAGGGTTGCATTTCCTCCCGCTCATTACATGGTCCACTGGGCGACCACTGGCGGCACACACTGCGCAGTGAGGCGTGGCGGCCATGCAGGAAGCGGCCTTGTGCCCCTCGTTCCCGCAGCGGTAGCAGGTGTTTGCCCTATCCACACTGGATGGACAAAGAGCCCGGGTATGGCCGGTGCCGAAGCACTTGAAGCAGCGCAGAGGCTCGTCTTCAAGCACCCGGACCCCACCCGAGCTAAACCCAACTAGAAGCCGTCCCCTGGCCAGGACGGCTTTGGCTGCTGCGACCGGGCACTCTAGGCGGATGGTGCCCATACCGCCGCGGCCGGGCCTTATGGCCCGGCCCTGAACCGCTGCGACGTCGCAGCCTCCTACCGCTGCCACTGCCACCACCACCTCCTCTTTAGTGACCGAGTCATCAAGATCGGTCACCTCCAAGGCCACGGACTTGACAGGCCTTACGACCTTTGCCGCGTCCGCGATGACTTCGCGCAACTTCGTAGCGAAGAGATCCGCTTTAGTGCCACCCTGGGCCCCTGGGAACTCAAAGATTCGAGCCCCGGTTTGGGTGCGACGGCACTTGACTGCACCGATAGCCAGTTGACTGGTATCGGTGTTGGTACGAGCCCGCTTCAACACGGACTCGTAAGTCTCACCCCGTTCCGCAGCCTCCGGGGTGAGCGTCACCACGACGGCCGCAGTTTTTGGAGGAATTAGCTTTCTCCCTCCGGCGGGAGCCCTTTTGGCTGCGGGAGCAACGGTGGAGGGCTTGGGGGCCGACTTTTTCCCCTTTCCCTTTCCATTGCCAGTCGCTTTGGACTGGCCGGAAGGGTTGATGGTCGGGGGGATGACGGCCGGTGGCGTCTTCTTAGACTTTTTCTTCCCCCTCCTGACCACATCCGTCCATGGCTGATTAGACGGAGTGGTAGAAGGAAGAAGGGCGTCTACTGCCTCTAGGTCCTGAGGGGCTGCTGGAACGGCAGCTGGCTCAGCCTCCTTTTCCGGGCCCATGTTTAAGGCCGTTTTTTTCCCCTTGCCCTTGCCCTTGGAGGGCTTCGGGGCCTGGGGCTCTTCCCTCGCGGATGAGGCCGTCGGCGTTCCCGGCGCACTAAGCGTCTTGTCCGCCGCAAGCGGTGGTCGGAGACGCTTCTCCGGCAGGAGCCGGTCTTCAATGCCCGCGAAGCAGGCTCTTGTGAAAGCCCTCTCGTCCACGATGACCTTTCGGATGATGTCCTCAAGGTTGGACGGGGAAGCCCCCACCACTGGTCCTTCTGAGGTCTCAGCAGGGTGAGCCGTAAGCTCAGCCAGCTTCGCATATAGTGCGGTGACCTCTTTCTGCAAGCGATCCACCCTCGCCTGCAGTTGCCGCGTTTCGTCGGTTGCCGTGCGCTGCACCAGCTCCCTTACGATGCCAGACATGCTCGCGGCCCGACATTTCAGGGCCTTTTGAAAGGTCCCCTTCAAATTGGAGGACTTAGAGGCGACCTCCACAATTTCCTCCTGGTCTTCTAAGGCCATCCGCTGCAGCTCTTCCAGGGAGTGGTCCGCATACAGGACGTTGGACGCACCGTACCCGGCCCTGGCCCTGTCAGTCTGCGCCTGCTTCTCTTTGGAAGCTACCCTCTCCTCCAGTTCTTGCTGGAGTTGCGTCCGTCTCGCCAGGTTAAGTTGGCGATCGGCGCTCTCCAGGCCGATACTGTTGGAGTCGGCCACCGTTGCTTTTTTGGCCTTCGATTTTTTAGACTTCGACTTTTTCGAAGCCTTAGAGGCCTTACTTACTACCGAGTCCGAGGAGCCCCCGGACCCCTGCTTAAGGTAGGGCCTCTTCCGCAATTTGCGCCCGTCCTCGAGCAAAATCGAAACTGAGTCTGACGCACTCAGTATAGACTCATTGTCGGAAAAGTCCGAGAACTCGTCTGTCCTTCCAAATAAGCTAGCCGCAGATGGTGCGCGGCTAGCATCCGACGCCTCAGCGTCATCGGGTTGGCCCTGAGAAGGGCCGTTTTCGGGTTGGCCCTGAGAAGGGCCTTTCTTGAAACGCCCTAAGGCGCCCCGCAAAAGTTTCGACATATTGTCTATCGCTCAAAGTCGTAGGTACCGCAAGGAAAAAGCTACGACGCACAGTGTTCGTTAGCCGCCGGCCTGCCACTCCGTTACGGTGGTCAGGCGCGACGTTGCCCGGGGATCGCTGCGAGGAAGCCAACACTGTGGGGGGACCCCCAACCTAACCTTTTTTTTTTTTTTTTTTTTTTTTTTTTTTTTTTTTTTTTTGACGAGGGGAAATCCTTCATGGATACCCGGTCGCTCGGGGCAGCGGCCGGGTTATGTCAGACTTCTACTGACTAAAACCCCCCGGTGACCATCCTCGGCGCATGGCGGGTGACTCTGGGATCTCCTGAGGAACGCGACCAGTGTCACCCTCGCGCGGTGCTCGTGCCCTTCTTCTATTACTTAATCTTCCTCACTGCGAAGCAGTAGTAATACGAGGTCACATCGCGTTACTACCTTCCACTGGCCGTTTGAAAGGGGTGGTCAAGTCCCCCACCCTGACCACCCGCGACCTGGGGTGCCCGCACCTGGGGCATATTGGGACGTACTGAAGTGGCTCTGCTATTCAGAGCCCTTCGTCGTCTCCTCCTTGCGGGGTCGGCTCTTTCCCGATCCCGCTCAGCTGCTTCCTTCCGGACCATGACAGTCTCACAAAAGGAAACAGCTGCATCCCAAGTGCTATCTCTCCCCAACATTGCCTCTATTAGGGCCGGTGGAGAGAGATCTTGCCCGACTTCTTCGACCAGGACCTGCCTCTCGGCGTTCCAGGCAGGACACTCCGAGAGCGTATGCTGCGCTGAGTCCTGGTCGGCTTCGCAGTGGTGGCAGTCTGCCGTTCGCTCCCTGCCGATTCTGTTCAGGTACTCACCGAAACATCCATGTCCGGTGAGTACCTGTGTCAGGCGGTAGGTTACACGACCCTTCCGCTCCAGCCATGCTTGGAAGCACGGCAGAATGGCAGCGACAATTCGCTGACGAATCGCTCGTGGCTCATGTAGTCGCTCACGCCAGCAATTGAGCGCTCTTTGGTGTGCCCTCTTTCGCAGCTGCTCGACCTCCGTTTCAGGCGTTGCCCTATTCCTCCGGCGTAGCGCATGGTAAACCCTGGTGTCCATTACCGCCAGAATGTCCAGCGGAGGAAATCGCGCCAGGAGAGTAGCCGCCTCATATGAGATGGTCCTATACCCTCGAGCGACCCTAATCGCCATCTGGCGCTGCACAGCATTTAGTTTAGCTACGCAGCGTCGTTTGGTTGTCAGTCGGTCTGACCATGCTGGTGCCCCATACAGCGCGATGGAGCGAATGACCCCAGCATAGAGGCTGCGGATCCCTTCCTTTGGTCCCCCAAGATTTGGCAGCAGTCTTTGCAGGGCACCTGCTACCTTTTGAATCCGGGGAACGAGATGGTTGAGGTGCTCTTCAAAATTGAAGCGCCCGTCCAGTATGATGCCCAGATACTTTATGTGTCTTCCTATCTGTACCTCCGCATCGCCCACATGAACTACCATCGGTGGGGGTTCCAGCCTTCTAGGTAATCCATGGAACCACAGCGCCTCAGTCTTGTGAGGCGCTATAGCCAATCCTAGCTCGTGGATCTTGCCCACTACCAGTGCGACGCCCTCTTCGGCGAGATTAACGGTCCGCTCAAAATTCTCCCCTTCAGCCAGAATCAGAGTGTCGTCTGCATAGCAAACGACATTGACGCCGGTGGGAAGTTCCACTCTCAGGACAGCATCGTATGCGAGGTTCCACAGAGACGGGCCTAGCACCGATCCCTGAGGGACCCCACACACGACCCTTCTTTGCTCTACGGCACCGTTACGCCCCACATACTGGATGCCCCTGTCAGACAAGTAGTTTGTGATCATGGCCCGCAGGTAGGGAGGCACTTGGTGGTAGGTTAAGGCCTCCCGTATTGTACTCCAGGGAAGGGAGTTAAAAGCGTTGACTATGTCCAAGCTAACGGCCAACACCACCCTTCCCTGGGATACAGCCTGCTCCGACAGATTCCGGACGCGTAGGATGGCATCTACTGTTGATCGGCCTTGCCGGAAGCCAAACTGACTGTTTGACAGGTCCGGGCCTTCTTCTGCTAGGTGTTTGCTGAGCCGGCGAGCTATAATCCTCTCAAACAACTTACCCACCTCATCCAATAAGCATATAGGACGGTACGCCGATGGTGAATCCACAGGCCTTCCTTCTTTTTTCAGAAGAACGAGTTTCGCCTGCTTCCAACTCGTTGGGAAGATACCGGAGCGGAGACAGCTGCCAAAGAGTCGCCTCAGTCTATCTCCCAAGACCGTTAGGGCTATTACCCATGCCCGACCAGGTATACCGTCGGGTCCTGGCGCAGTGTTTCGTGCGGCAAGACGTTTAATAGCCAATTTCAGCTCTACCTCCGAAACTTCAAAGTCATCAGACCATATCGCAGGCTGTTGGAGGTCGGCAGACGGTTCGACCAGCCGAGGGAAAAGCGTGTCTATTATTGTTTTGACAAAGTTCCCGTCAAGTGTTTCCGTCAATGGTGGGGTCCAAGGACGCAATTTTCCGAGGACCATACGATACGGGCGCCCCCAGGGGTCTCTGTTAAGGTCCTTCAGTAGCTCATCCCACGACTTATCCCTCGCATCGGCAATTGCGTGCTGCAAAGCCATTGTAGCATCTCTGTATGCCTCATAGGCAGTTTTCTTTTCTTCCTCTGTAGACCGCCGCCGTCTCCGGGCCCTGGTGTACTCCCGTCTGGTGGACAAGCAAGTCGATCTTAGCTGACTAATATGGTCTGACCACCAGTATATTGGCCTTTTTAGCGCAAATTTGACCCGGGGCATAGATGCGTCGCAGACCGAAGTCATTGTTCCTCTGAACCATGATGCTTCCCTTTCTGGTGAGGGCCACTCGAGCTGAGTCGAAGGTGTCACCCAGTCAGCGACGTGAGCTGCAGAGAGCAGGTTGTCCCGGTCCAGACGTTTGAGCGCCCAGGCCAACTGATCGCTCCGTTGAGCACTAGCCGAGCGGCTGACATTGACATCGAATGTGATATGGCGGTGGTCTGATAATGTGACCGCGTCTTCTGCTACTATCCAACCTGAAACCATTTGTGCGGCAGAAGGAGTTGCCCAGGAGAGATCAACGACTGACTCGCCCTGCCACCGGACACATGTAGGAACAGAGCCCCGATTCAGAAGCTGCAGATCAAGTGCAGCAGCCCATAATAGCAGGGTCTCACCCCTGATGTTGTCCCGGATATTACCCCAAGCTCTAGAGTGGGAATTGAAATCTCCTAGGACCAGCACCGGGCGGGGCAGGCATTGCCGGATATAACCCTCTAACTTGTTAAGGTATACCTCAAAGTCCATGAAACTACGGTTTGGGGAGATATAACAACCTACCATTGCTAAGGAGCCCCATTCCACAGCTACTATTCCTTCATCTGATGCTAGTTTAAGGCAAGGAGGATCGCCATGGTTGCCAGCCCAGTATATAGCGACAGAGCCAGTATCATCACCGAACCAGCGAGGATGGTTCGGGAGTCTATACGGCTCTGCCACCACAGCCAGAGCAACCGACCTCTCCGCGAGGGTTTGCAAGAGTAAATCTTGCGCCACGCGGCAGTGGTTTAGGTTACCCTGAAGAATCTTTAAGGTACGATCGAATTTTATAGATCCATTACCTCCTGTTGCGGGCTTGGGCCCGTTTGAGATCCCGCAACCCTCGCTTGTGCGGCATCCCCTCCACTTTTTGCTGCTGATTTTCCAGCACCTCCCTTCTTATTGCCTTTCTTTGGAGGCAGACAACTTTTACTGCCCATCCTGTGATCGGCAGATTTACCAGCATCAGCGCAGAGTGGGCATTTTGTCGTCAAGGCTAAGCACTCGCGGATGCCATGACCTGGCTGGCCGCACTTGAAGCATAATGTGCTTCGGTCCACTGTACTTTTGCACTGAGCACGGACGTGTCCAAATTCTAGACAGCGGAAACACTGCAAAGGTCTCGCCGCTAAAACGTCTACACGGGCAGAGACCCAGCCTACTCTTAACCGCTTATCCGCAGCAATCTTGCGAACAGCTGCTAGTGGACATCTCACCCACACTGAACCTAGGGTCGATGTTTTGGTGCGACGAATTTCTCCCACTCTCACCTCTGCTGGATTGCAGCCACCCGATTCTGCCACAGCATTTGTGACGTCCAATGGAGTAACTGAATCGTCAAGGTCTAATACCCTTAGCTCACCAGTTTTACTCGGTCGCGCAACGAGAACTCCCATATCACAAAGGACCGTTTTCATAGCTTCGGCCAACGCATCAGCTTTGGTGGCCCCGTCAGCCCCAGCTACCTCTAGCAACAAGCCGCCATTGATGGCCCGCTTTTGCCGTACGTCAGTGATGCCGAAATCAGGAAGCTTTATATGTTCCTTGGCAGCCTCCATCGCTTGAGCGTAGGTGACGGTAGCTCCCTCTGGGATCGTGACTGAGATAGCTGCAGTACGAGGTGGCTTTTGTGGTTTGACCTTATCTTTACCCTTCTTTTTGGTATTAGAAGAAGGAAGGGGTACAGTCCGGGCAGTGGGCTCCTTAGCCTTGGTCTTCTTTTTCCTTCCTACTACTTCTGTCCATGTCGTGGAGGGAATCTGCTGAGTCCGGGGTTCAGATTTCCGCGTTTGCTCTTTTGGATTCGAAGCTACCTCCTCAAAAGCAAATTTCTTCCACTTTGTTTTTTTCTTGTTTTGCACACCCGCAGCTTTATTTAACTCGGCCGACTGCGGGTTTCCGGATTTATTGCCCAGAGGAGGTCTTGTCACTCCTTCAGGGAACAGCTGGGTACGGAAATACTCCAGTTTTCCGTCCATCATGACCCTAATTTGGTCTAAAGAAACAGGTTCATGACCATTAGAGACAGATCTCATAGGTGAGTGCCGTGTCTCTTCCATTTTCTGGGAGCGTAGTTCATCAACCTCCACCGTTAACGTGGCTATTCGCGTGGAAAGACTGTCTACCTTTGAGCGTAGTAGCTCATTTTCTCTTTCTAGGCGTTCTGTCTCTAACCTGTCGGTCAGTTCAGTAGTTGCTGCCTGAGCCACTCTGACCGCCATCCTCAGAGCCCGCACAAATTCGCCTTTGATGTTGCTGGACTTGTCCGTAACTCTCTCAACCGTACTAAGGCTCTCCATCACTTGCGCTGCTAGGTCAGCGGTAGGTTGAGTCCTCATTTGTTCGTGGAGGTCCTCAGCCCTAGGTAGGGAGAGCTTTGCCTTCGTTTTTTTAGGGACATAATTGGGTGTAGCAAAATATTCACTATCCCCATCTGTGCCAGGTTTCCTCTTTGAGTCAGGTGAACTGTCAACCGGGCGAGGCATCGTCCTTTTCCGTTTCTGCGACTTTGAGGACGCGGAAGAAATTACAGACATAAAAGATATGTCCGAGTCCTCCCCGTCACTGTCCCTCGCCCCGCTGGTAGGCGTATCGGGGCGAGAAGCTTGCGAGCGAGTCCTTGCACTCCCTCGTCTTACCGTCTTCCGTTTTTCATTTTTATCAGTGTCCGTTTCTTCGTATGCCAGGTCGTTGTTTTTTGTGTCAAATGTAAGCAAATTGTTTGCCCCCCCAGAATACGGTGGGCGGCCCGAGCTATGCTCGGGGAGGGATTCTCCGCTAGCAGCGGTACCCTCCTGGGGTAGTTTGTTTTCTAAACGTGCTTCCATTTTTATCTCCCTTCTAACGTCAGTTTGCAGTACGCCCGCCGTAGCTTGAAGCTTCGCCGGCCGCTGCCTGGTGCAGGATCCTTGCGACAGAGTATGTCGTCATCGGCTCCAGCCCAGTACTGGAAAGTGCTGCGCACATGCCACCTCCAGCTGGTTATGGTTCGCGCCGGGTGTACACCCGGTACCACCCATATCTGGGTGGCGTTCCCCTATCCACCACCTGGGGACGCGCCCTATGGGAGAACCAGAACTCCACACGGGCCCCAACCTAACCTAACCTAACCTAACCTAACCTAACCTAACCTAACCCAGTTGCGCTCAGTCTGTCGCCGAATAAGCATCATTTTTGAAGTCGCTCCGCTTTGAAAATTCATAACTCCGACAAATTTTGTCGTAGAGACGTTCCAATAGTATCAAAAGTTGTGTCTTGACAAGACCTAGGCGTGAGTGTGGAAATTTTTTCTTAAGTGTGGTTTTCGAAGCTGGAAAAGTAAAATACGTGAAAAAGTGACATTTTTGGAAACTTTGGCGGCGTGCGTTGCGCGATTTGTCGCGACGACCCCATTGTTTTTCACCACCGTTTTATTTGACATCAGGAGTCTTACTTGGCTGAATTTTTTGAAATTTTTTGGAGCTGCGGTTTGGCTGTAATTGTCAAAAAAAACAAGTAGCACGTGGCCACGTGCTACGAGAAGGAGCACCGACAGGGACCTGGTTTTTTCACGGATTGCAGAACCTAAGAAAAGAAGAAAAACGGTACAGTTTTAAAAATTTTTGGACTTTTACTTTTTAAAATAATTTAATTTTAACTTTCAAATTTCACTTTTGTTTATCTCCAAAACTTCAGGCAGACCCTTATCTTTTTATCTCAGTTTATGTTGCGCGCTAGCTAAATTAACAAGTACAGAAAATTTCAAGACTCTACAGACATTTTATGTATGTAAATTTTAGTTTTTTGTGGAAAATTTTATTTTTTAAGTTATTTTTAGATTATTGTTTAGAAATACTATCGTTTTCACTTGTAAAAGATTAGGCATATTTTTAGAAAAATTTTGGTGCATTTTTTAAATTTTTTCGACTTTTGGTTCCGAAGATATTGAATTTTATGTGTTTTTTGTACTTTTATTTAAAATTAATCAATTATTAAAATTTTTGGCGTTAATTATATTTTTATAAGGTTATTTCAGTTTGACTGAGCCCAAAGTTGGGTCCTCTAGGCCAAATATTGGCGATTCTTGCCAGTAAACCACTTTTTGGTTTTTTGGTAAAAAACTTCAAAGTCCCGTATCAGCGAAACTAGAAGTCGCATAAATTTATGGTTTTCAGTGTAAGCAAGTGACTTGAGAATATTTTAGAAAAATTATAGTTTCAGGCGCTTTCAGCGCATACAAATTTTTTGGACCGAAACTGCTTTCAGGGGATGGAGTAGGTGTTGCACAGTTGCCCAAAGAAAACCCCGTCCTTCTAGGACGAGTAGAACCGGAGTTATCGCCCGTCAAACATCAACACTGACAGTTGGGCATCTGTCAAACCTGTTTTCAGAGCGTTATATCTTCTCAACCGAGAATCGCAGAGAGTTGCGGTTTTCGGTTAGGGGTTAAGAGGCACGCCCTCTACACGTATCACCACTTCTTATGCGCTTTGGTGACGGAATATTTCAGGCCCCTGAAAGCACTTTCAGCCGAAGGATTGGGTTGGGGCGAGTTCGGGGACACCGGTCTCATTGTTCTGCGACCAGTAGAGGCCGAGTTATAGGCGTTCGAAATTCACTTTTGACAGTTCTCGAACTGTCAAACTGAAGTTTGAACATCTGTATCTCTGCAACGGAGGGTCGTAGAGGGCTGGGATTTGCTTTCCTGACCTTGCCTCTACCTGCTCTTTCAAAAGCAACTGAAATTTTCAGTTTTCAGGACCTTGATTTTTTCAGGCCTGAAAACCAACTAAACGGATAGGTCTCGTCCGGCCCTTTGTGGAAAGCCCAAGCGCGGGTATAATCGGCCCAGTGGTTCGGGAGATATAGCAGTTAAACCATATTTCAGCCGCCATCTTGGAAATTTTAAGCCCTGGTTTACTCCAAGACCACTAGGGCTAGAGTACCCGTGTTTGGTATCATTGGAAGGGGCACGGCGAGGACTATCTACTTAGCTACTCAAATCAACTCTACATAGAGCCGTTTAATTTTTTGTACATAGAGTCCCTACTTTTAAAAGAAAAATTTTGGGCAAAAATTTATTTGTTAGCTTGTGAGTAGCTTAACGCTGGTGCTACGCATCGAGTAAACATTTTACATTATTTGTGTAAATTTTTACTAAAGAGTTGGAATCAACTCTACATATAGTTCTTTATTGATAATAGGAGCCCTTGCTCCTAGAATTTTAGCTAAATTTTAAAATTGACAGAGTCTGCGACTCTATATACTTTAATCCTAGATAAGATTCAGGGACAAATACTCATAGAATCTTGGGTATACACATTCGCTGGTGCTAAACGTTGAAAAGAAATTATCGTTATTTATTAGAATTTACAACTTTTACAAATTTACAAAAAAAAAAAAAAAAATAATCCTATATCTACTTCTCCTTAATTCGTTGTTTTATACGTAGTCATCGTCAATTTTTCCTACAAAATGTTCCTTACCCACTCGCCTCCTCAAAAAGCTTCGGCAGAGCATTCAGAAGCCCACACCTCCCCAAACAACGAGACTCAGGAGGCAGGACCTCCGTCGGGTACAACTACGACCTCAAATGTGAGGAAGAGCATCGGTGAGTGGGAGAACGGGAAGCCGAAAAGTTCCCAGTTGGTACTCGCCTTTAAACCTAGTGGCACCACCGAACAAAAGAGCACCCCCCTCACACAGGGAAACGAAACCATGTCCCGAAAAGCACCGGTGGAATTTTCAATAAGTCCACCAAAGACAAAGCCCGCTACCCGAACTGCCGAAGCGAAAACGTGCGTGACAACAGCGAAAACGCAGCTGGGCTATGCTAACAATCTGAGTAAAGTAATTAAATCAGAAGTTATTCAGGCGATCGACCGACTCTACCAACTAGTTAAGGATGCAGAAAAAGACAATAGACGCCAGGGTAAGCCACACACGCCACCTGATCATCAAATAGAAAGCGTACGGGAGCAAGAAAGTAACGAAGAGAGAATGAAACCCAACGCACCAGAGTCTCACCTTATAAATTCGCTAATGGAGAGCATCAAAGAGCACAAAGAACTGCTTGCGGACTGCAAGCAACACACTATTAAGCTGACTGAAAAAATTGAATCGCTCCCTCACCTGGAACATGCGCAAGAAGGAAAAGTCACTTATGCGCAGGTGGCAGCCAATTTTAAGCGAGCACCCGAAGTTCACTCAATTGTCATCACATCGCGAGAAGGAGAACACAGTGGGGAGGTTGTTGAAAAAGTCAGAGCTGCCGTCGACGCCAAGGCGACTGGCATTAGAGTTGATAGGTTACGGAAAGCCAGAGACCAAAAAGTAATCTTGGGCTGTAACTCTAAAGAAGAACTGGCCAAAATAACAGAAAAAATTAAAAACTCTGGCGCTAATCTCAACGTCGAACAGGTCAAGAATAAAGACCCATTGGTAATTCTCAAAGACGTTTTAACTTACAACACGGACGAGGACGTCGTGGCGGCACTGAGGAACCAAAACCAACATATACTTGGCAACATAGCTTCTGAAGATCAAAGATTGTTGGTAAAATATAGGCGGAAGACAAGAAACCCGCACACTGGTCACATAGTGATGCAAGTTTCTCCACTGATTTGGAAGCGCCTGACGGAGGCCGGGCGGGTGCATATTGATCTCCAGCGAATTCGCGTTGAAGATCAATCGCCGCTAGTCCAGTGCTCGCTCTGTCTCGGCTATGGTCATGGAAGGCGTTTCTGCAAGGAAACAATGGAGAAATGTAGTCACTGTGGAGGGCCACACATGTCGCAAGAATGTGCGGATCTGATAACGGGAGAACCTCCGACCTGCTGTAACTGTACACGTGCAAAAATCACGAATACGAACCATAGTGCGTTTAGCTCAGAATGCCCTGTACGACGAAAATGGGACTCGTTAGCTCGGGCATCCATTGCCTACTGCTAAGGTTGACACAAAGGACCTCATAGATACTGACCCCAAAAGCTCTACAAAACCTCCTAGGGGAACCTATCTGGCTATGCAAGCCAACCTACAGCGGAAAAAGCTTGCAACCAACGAAGCCAACCAGCTTCAAATCATGTTGGAAGCCCACAATAGAGATGTAGACTTCGCTCTGCTGCAAGAGCCGTATGTTGGCGGGACAACCATTCTAAAAAACTATAAAGGTGTGAGGATCTACCAAAATATAAATCCAGGATCTGAACCAGTAAAGGCAGCCATAGCAGTCTTCAACAAAGATATGGACGTTATCCAATATCCCAACCTTTGTACAAACAACATTGTTGTAGTGAAGCTCCGAACCGCTGCCTGGCAGATTATCGCCGTATCTGTGTATTTTGAGCCAGATAAACCAATAGAACCGTACCTCGAACAAGTAAAGGAGCTAGAAAAAGAACTCGGTTCTAATAGGTTCCTCTTAGGTGGGGATGTTAACGCAAAGAGTATATGGTGGGGTAGCACGGAGCTGGACCATAGAGGAGAAGAAGTGTCTGGGGCCCTTGGAGAAATGGGACTGCATATCCTAAATAAGGGAGATGCTCCAACTTTTTACACCATCCGTGGGGACAAAGTCTATAAAAGTTGCGTCGACATTACTACATGTTCCGTGAACTTACTCGAACTTATTGGAGACTGGAGGGTTGATGACAGTGTTACAAGTGCGGACCACAATGTGATCACCTTCAAAATAAAACTAGCCAAATCCAAAGGACAAAATGTACAAAGAACAACACGCAAGTTCAAAACCAAGAAAGCAAATTGGGACCAGCTTAATGATAAGGTGGACCAACTTAAAAGCGAGAAAGGTTTAAGCAAAACGGCAGTTGAAAAGGTGAACACTAGGGAAGAATTGGAGGTGTTGGTATGTGATTACTCGGAAACCATTGAGATGGCATGCGAAGAAACACTACCAAAGGTAAAGCAAAATCAAGAACTTAGCTTACCGTGGTGGTCCAAGGAGCTTGCAGCCCTGAAACAGGTAGCACTAACTAAAAAGCGACGCATCAAATCAGCAGCACCCGTAAGGAGAGAGAAAGTCATCAAGGAGTATGTCAAAGCTAAAGAAGAGTATGAAAATGCAGCTAGGGAGGCGCAAATCGAGGGTTGGAAGAGCTTTTGTGGAAGACAAGACAGGGAGGGGGTCTGGGAGGGAATTTATAGGGTTATGGCCAGAACAACTAAGAGACACGAAGATCTACCCCTGACGAAGGATGGAAAGCTGATTGACCTCCGAGAGTCTGCGAAATTGTTGGCCGGGTCTTTCTATCCGGAAGACACGGAACAAACTGAGAATGCAGACCACAAACGGACCAGAGAGTTAGCAAACCTAGCAAGCGTGTTGGATCAAAATAACACTGCTGATCCCCCGTTTACGATAGAAGAGCTAATAGCTGCAGTAAATAGCTTCAACCCTAAGAAAGCCCCCGGTGTTGATGGCCTTACGGCTGACATATGTGAACGGGTAATAAAGAGCGATCCAGAGTTGTTCTTGGCAATAGCCAATAAGTGTTTGGAACTAGAATATTTCCCAGTGATCTGGAAAAAAGCTACAGTGGTAGTCCTCAGGAAACCAGGGAAAGAAGATTACACGAACCCGAAGTCATATAGGCCCATTGGACTGCTACCCGTGCTAGGCAAAATCGTCGAGAAAATGGCAATAAAACGGCTAAAATGGCACATTATTCCGAGGCTCAGCCCTCGACAATACGGGTTCATGCCCCAAAAAAGTACCGAAGACTCCCTCTATGACATCATGCAGTACTTCCACCGGAAACTAGACGAAAAGAAGCTTATAATGATGATTTCGCTAGACATAGAGGGGGCCTTCGATAATGCTTGGTGGCCTGCAATCAGGGCCCGACTGTTCGAGGAAAAATGTCCCCCAAACATCAGAAGATTGTTTGACAGCTACTTACGGGACAGAAGTGTGGCTATAAGATATGGAGGCGAGGAATATCTCAAAGACACTAACAAAGGATGTGTGCAAGGATCGATAGGAGGCCCGATTCTTTGGAACCTCCTCCTAGACCCACTTCTGAAAGAATTGGAACAACGTGGTGACTACTGCCAGGCTTTCGCCGACGATGTCGTATTGCTTATTGACGGTGACACAGGACTTGAAGTACAAAGGCAGGCCAATGCTGCTCTCGCCCACGTCCACGAGTGGGGTGTCAAAAATAAATTGCACTTCGGACCACAAAAAACTAAAGCTATGGTTATAACCAGAAAACTCAAATATGACACACCACTCTTGAGCATGGGAGGGTCGGCAATCGCCATGTCGCGCGAAATCAAGATACTGGGCCTGACAGTGGATGACAAGCTGACTTTCAACAATCATGTAGCTAACACCTGCAAAAAAGCTCTCAATATTTATAAGCAGCTTTCAAGAGCGGCGAGGATTAGCTGGGGATTGCACGCAGAAGTAATACGGCTTATATACATCGCAGCAGTGGAGCCAGTTATCCTATATGCCGCCAGTGCTTGGGCCCACGCCACACAGAAATTAGGTGTGCAAAAACAGCTGAATGCGGTCCAAAGAGGTTTCGCTCAGAAGTTGACCCGAGCATATAAAACCGTTTCACTAAACTCAGGACTTCTGCTCGCCGGAATATTACCTCTTGATATAAGGATACAAGAGGCTGCCGCTTTGTTTGAGGCAAAACGGGGAGTTCCTCAGCAGGTTCTAGCGGGGAGAGAGGTGGAACGACCATCAGCATACGCTACCACACCTCATCCAGCGGACCATGTCACCATTGAGTTTATGTGCCTGGCAGATCAACAGGATGTGCAAGCAAATAACGACCAAGAAATCAGAATCTTTACGGACGGCAGCAAAATTGAGGGCAAAGTTGGTGCAGCACTTTCAATATGGAATAAAGAAGCAGAAATAAGGACCCTTAAGATGAAACTGTCACCGTTTTGCACCGTCTACCAGGCGGAACTCTTGGCGATATGCGAAGCTACGAAGGTAACACTCAAGCGCCCTGAAACCTCTTTTGGCATATACAGTGACTCGCGCTCAGCTTTGGAAACCATTTCCAACCTTGATTCAACCCACCACCTAGCAGCAGAAATAAGAAGGAATATCAGAAACAGCCGTCTCCTTAACAAAACAGTGTCTCTTTTTTGGATAAAAGCACACGCGGGACTGGACGGAAACGAGCGAGCTGATCAGCTGGCCAAGGAAGCTGCGTTAAAAAGCAAGAAAAAACCCGATTACGATCAGTGCCCTATCTCATTTCTCAAACGACAGATTCGCACGGAGTCGCTTGAGAAATGGGATCAGAGATACACTTCCGGTGAAACTGCTGTAATCACTAAAATCTTCTTCCCTAACGCAATAGAAGCCTACAAAATAGTCCGTCAGATAGCACCAGCGGGCGTGTTGACTCAAGTGATGACAGGGCACGGTGAATTCTCAGCATACTTGAACCGGTTCAAATGTAAGGAGAGTCCATCGTGCATCTGTGATCCAGATGAGGAAGAGACTATCAAACATATCTTGTTTGACTGTCCGGCTCATGGATATGACAGATATATAGTTGAACAAAAAATTGAGGTAACTATAAATGAAATAAATGTAAAAAATATTATGGAAGATAAATACAAACGCAATGACTTCCTTGAATACTGTGAAAAAGTAGCTCTTCAAGTAATAAAGAGAAATAAAACTAGATAGATAAGTTATGATTGGTATATATATTGAAGTATATATACTTTAAGCATATTTTGTAAAATAGATAGAACACATAAGTAATGCATATTTAGTAAGGAATCTTTGTAAAAAAGTGTTAAAAATTTAAATCTGTACTAACACTGGCGGGACTCCCGTATGAAAATCCGGAGACCCGCACCCAAATGAATTAATTATGGACAAAAAAAAAAAAAAAAGGTGTTGGCAAGTCCGTGTCTAGCTGGATAAAGTCTCTGACCCCCATGTCGGAGGATAAACAGCGGCATACATATTAAAAAAAAAAAAAAAAAAAACCTAACCTAACCTAACCTTTTTTTTTTTTTTTTTTGACGAGGGGAAATCCTTCATGGATACCCGGTCGCTTGGGGTAGCGGCCGGGTTATGTCAGACTTCTACTGACTAAAACCCCCCGGTGACCTTCCTCGGCGCATGACGGGTGACTCTGGGATCTCCTGAGGAACGCGACCAGTGTCACCCTCGCGCGGTGCTCGTGCCCTTCTTCTGTTATTCAATCTTCCTCACTGCGAAGCAGTAGTAATACGAGGTCACATCGCGTTACTATCTTCCGCTGGCCGTTTGAGATGGGTGGTCAGGTCCCCCACCCTGACCACCCGCGACCTGGGGCGCCCGCACCTGGGGCATATTGGGACGTACTGAAGAGGCTCTGCTAATCAGAGCCCTCCGTCGTCTCCTCCTTGCGGGGTCGGCTCTTTCCCGATCCCGCTCAGCTGCTTCCTTCCGGGCCATGACTGCCTCACAGAAGGAAACAGCTGCATCCCAGGTGCTGTCTCTTTCTAACATTGCCTCTATTAGGGCCGGTAGAGAAAGATCATGCCCCACTTCTTCGACCAGGACCTGCCGATCTGATTCCCAGGCAGGACAGTCCGCAAGCGTATGCTGCGCTGAGTCCTGATCGGCCTCGCAGTGATGGCATTCTGCCGTACGCTCTCTACCGATCCTGTTCAGGTACTCACCGAAACACCCATGTCCGGTGAGTACCTGAGTCAGGCGGTAAGTAACTCGACCCTTCCGCTGCAGCCATGTTTGGAAGCACGGCAAGACGGCAGCAACCACTCGCTGGCGAAGCGCACGTGGTTCATGCAGTCGCTCCCGCCAGCAATTCATCGCTCTTTGGTAGGCCCTCTTTCGCAGCTGCTCAACTTCTCTTTCGGGCGCGGCCCTATCCCTTCGGCGCAGCATAAGGTACACCTTAGTGTCCATTATCGCCAGAATGTCCAGCGGAGGAAATCGTGCTAGGAGAGTAGCCGCCTCAAACGAGATGGTCCTATACCCTCGGGCAACCCTTATCGCCATCAGGCGCTGCACAGCATTTAATTTTGCTACACAACGCCGTTTTGATGTCAGTCGATCTGACCACGCTGGTGCCCCATACAGTGCGATGGAGCGTATGACCCCAGCATAGAGTCTGCGGATGCCTTCCTCTGGTCCCCCGAGATTTGGCAGTAGTCTTTGCAGGGCACCTGCTACCTTTTGAATCCGGGGGACAAGACCATTAAGGTGCTCTTCAAAGTTGAAACGTCCATCCAAAGTGAGACCCAGGTACTTTATATGACGCCCTATTTGGATCTCCGCATCGCCCACATGAACAATCATCGGTGGGGGTTCAAGCCGTCTGGGTAAGCCATGAAACCAAAGCGCCTCGGTCTTGTGAGGGGCTACCGCCAATCCTAGGTTACGGATCTTGTCCACCACCAGTGCAACGCCCCGTTCGGCAAGACTGATGGTCCTCTCAAAGGACTCCCCTTCAGCCAGGATAAGAGTGTCGTCTGCATAGCAAACGACACTGACTCCGTTGGGAAGTTCCACTCGCAGAACGGCATCGTATGCGAGGTTCCACAGAGTCGGGCCTAGGACCGATCCCTAAGGGACCCCGCACACGACTTTTCTTTGCTCTAGGGTACCGTCACGTCCCACATACCGGATGCCTCTGTCAGACAAGTAGCTTGTGATGATTGCCCGCAGATAGGGGGGCACCTGGTGGTAGGTTAAGGCCTCCCGTATTGTACTCCAGGGAAGTGAGTTGAAGGCATTGAGTATGTCCAGGCTTATAGCCAACACTACCTTTCCCTGGGATATAGCCTGTTCCGACAGCGTACGGACGCGCAGGATAGCGTCAACTGTCGATCGTCCTTGCCGGAAGCCGAACTGACTATCTGACAGGTCCGGGCCTTCTTCCACCAAGTGCCTACCGAGCCGGCGGGCAATAATTCTCTCGAAGAGCTTACCCACCTCGTCCAACAAGCATATGGGACGATACGCTGAGGGTGAATCCACAGGCCTTCCTTCTTTCTTCAAAAGCACCAGTTTTGCCTCCTTCCAACTCAGCGGGAAGGTACCGAAGTGGAGGCAGCTACTAAAGAGGCGCCTTAGTCTATCTCCAAGAACAGTGAGGGCTATTACCCAGGCCTTACCGGGTATACCGTCGGGACCGGGTGCAGTGTTCCGTGCGGCGAGACGTTTGATAGCCCATTTCATCTCCCCCTCTGAAATTTCTAAGTCGTCAGACCACATCACTGGCTCTGGAAGATCTTCAATCGTTTCCACCAGTCTTGGGAAAAGAGTGTCAACTACACTTTTAACAAAATTTCTATTTAGGGTTTCCGTCAGTGGAGGCGTCCAGGGACGCAACTTACCAAGGACCATTCGGTACGGGCGCCCCCAAGGGTCCCTGTTAAGGTCTTTCAACAGCTCACCCCATGACTTATCCCTCGCATCAGTGATTGCGTGCTGCAGTGCCATTGTGGCATCCCTGTATGCTTCGTACGCAGTTTTTCTTTCCTCTGCTGTAGACCGCCGCCGTCTCCGAGCCCTGGTGTACCCTCGTCTGGTAGACAGGCAGGTCGATCTGAGCTGCGCAATATGCTCTGACCACCAGTATAAAGGCTTTCTAAGCATAGCTCTGATTCGGGGCATCGAAGCATCGCAAAGCGACGTCATTGTTCCCCGGAACCAAGCTGCTTCCCCTTCTGGCGAAGGCCACTCGTTCTCAGTTGAGGGTGTAACCCAGTCAGCAACGTGAGCCGCAGAGACCAGTCGGTCTTGGTCCAGTCGTTTGAGTGCCCAGGCCAATTGGTCGTTTCGTTGGGTGGCAACCGCACGGTAGACAACGAGGAGTCTAGGGTCAGTAGCTTCCAAGTAAAAGTGATTTTAAGTTCGACAGACCAAAATAAAGATCTCGACGAGATCTATCACTTGTCCGAACATACAAGTAGTGTAGGGTCAGTAATTTTGAGTTGTGGTGGTTTTAGATTTTACAGCTGTCAAGCAAAATGAAGATCTCAAAGAGATCTATCCTTTGTCTTAACAAACGAGTAGTCTAGGGTTAGTAGTTTTTTTAGTTATAGCGATTTATAGTTTGACAGCTGTCAACCGAAATAAAGACATCGACGAGATCTATCTTTCATCCGAACGTAAAGTAGTCTAGGGTGAGTAGTTTTTAAGTTATGGTAGTTTTAGATTTGACAGCTGTCAACCGAAGTAAAGACCTTGACGAGATCTATCGTTTCTTCGAACGTGCAAAAGTCTAGGGTAAGTAGTTTTTGAGTTATGGTGGTTTTAGATTTGACAGCTGTCAACCGAAATGAAGATCTCAACGAGATCTATTAGTTGCCCAAATGCCCGTTCATTTTTAAGAGACTGTATGGAAAATATATTTTTTTGTACTTAATAGAAAAAATACATGAAAACTAGTTTGTTTCGAATACTAGTGCAGTAGGTCGAGGGGGAATTGCGAATTCCCCGTCCACCTACCAGAGCGACACTCCAGTAGGCCGACGCGGCAAGCCCCACAATTACCTGTACGAATGTAGATGTAGTGGATGTATGTGTGTGCCTGAGTGTGTGTTTTTGTGTGCATGTGATGTGTGTGTGTAGTGTAGGATGTATGTGTGTATGTTGATATAGTGCTCTTTAAGAAGTGGCAGTATCAACACGGTTGCCTCACCAAATCTTGGCACTTTTGGCCTGTTTTTATTTTATTACTGAATAAAAATTTATTTTGCATTTACTGAGAATTTTAATAACTTGACTCTGGTTGACCTTTAAAGACTTTTTTTTCATAGTAACAAGAGAATAGAATATTTCGTAAAAAAGGTACAATATTTCGTAAAAAAGGTACATGAAAATTTCTGTTTCTCCTATAACATGTATGGTCGGCTCGGTTAACCCCATAAAAAAATATGTTCTTTATCGATAAGAAGATGAAATGGAATGATAAAAGTTTATGTGGAAATTGCCATTTTTCTTGTTGCCTGTACATCTTTTCAAAAATCTGTGAATGTAGATCAAAATATCTCTAAAAGTTAGGGTTAGTCTCAGTACTAAGTTTTCTTGTAGCTATAATGCTTATAGTAGCTGCCCTGTGTACCCCATCTTAACTTTTCGTCCTGTATAATAATATGAAAAATGAGTTTAAGTGTTGGCATACTATAGCAAATATTATTAAGATGTCTAGAACCTTCAAATGGCATAAGTTTCAATTCATTACTCATTATCGTAAATAAGTTTTGTATTTTTTTGCCAACCTAAAATTAGGCCGACTCAAGAATGTGCCAGGATTTGGCGAGGCAACCCTGTTGATTTTGCCCCTTCTTGAAGAGCTCTATCAGTTGTAATAAGTACCTACTTGGTAATCGATGAGGTAATTTTTGTCATTTTTGACCACCTTCAATCAGGCCGACTTCCGAATGTGCCAGGATTGAGTGAGGCAACCCTGTTGATTTAGGCACTCCTTGATGAGTACTATCGAATATACTATGTACCTATTTGGTATTCGATGAGGTAATTTTTGCCCAAAAAATGACAAGTTTTTTGCCCACTGTACAAAACCTGCCAGGTTGCGCCCAGGCAACCCTGTTGATTCGGATACAACTTTTTAACGTGCATCACCCTAGATTAGTCGCATCTTGGTAATCGATGAGGTAGGGTTGACGACCACGCGCTCTCCGTCTATGTGAGAACATAATTATTTTCGGATTTATAAAACCCCATATTGGGTAAGTGTTGAACAGAGATATCTTAGTTTTAGAATAGAATGTAGTTGCAATCGTAGATTGAAAAGTATTTATTTATTTATTAAGATTTAAAAAGTACAGTAAACTTAAAAACTAAACATTGCCCCACAAAACTGCAAAATCCAGCAGTTTGTCTGTGGGATCTATGAGTCTCAAATTACAGTATTAGAACTTAATCCCAAGTATAATTTAAATTAGTTGCTAATACTTAAAAGGTAGGTTTTTAATTTTGTTATAAATTTTCCTTTTTTTGATTCTAATCGAATGTCCTCAGGTAAACTGTTTAAAAAGTATGGAATTCGTTTCTGTAGCGTTCGGTCGCCGTAATAATTTGTTACTCTCGGTACAACAAATTTACCTGAGGTCATCGACTTAGTGCCATACTGATTATTAATCGATACAAGTGACATAGAAGAATAGTTTCGACCATGGTTATTTCAGCGAGAAGAAATTTGTGCTTTAAGCTAATCGGTAGAATTTTACAAATTTTGAATAAAATCCTATAATTGCCTTTACATTTAGTTTTAGTTTTTCTGTTGACTATTAATTTTAAAAATCTCAGTTGAATCTTTTCAAGTTTATCCAAATTTGTTTTCGTTGTAAGACCATATGAATCCAAGGCATAACTTAGTATTTAGTCTTAGTTATTCTTTCTCATTAGATTTTTGTACGAAACAATAACATAATGATCAAAATTGTAATAACTGCTTGTTAGTTTCTTTGTCTGCAGATCATTTCATATATACCTACCTTCATATTTTTATTAGGTTGAAATAATTTTCATTTTAAACTCATTTCATTATTATTTTTTCATTTAAAATCGTTTTTCATTGCATTTGGCTTTTCAAATATTGTAAACTCTGCTCTGGTTTGCGATCACTGCACTGCTACTGCTACTTTTGTCAGTCTTCCACTGCTAGCTTGCTTTGCAACGTAACCGCCACCCAGAGAATAGTTTCTCACCATTCTCTTACGCACTGGACGTGAATTCCAGGGTGCGACGTTTGGGGTCAAGCTGACCAACACCGTTTGCTACGACTGCCGAACCCGCAGCTCGTTCTAGCTCCGCCTGCGGACCCGCCTCTTCGTTGCAAGACGTCTTCTGGCTACGGAGGGAAGTACTGGCCTACGGAAGTACAAGAAATAGACGGGCAATTTTACCCAGACCCTTATTTAAATATTTTTTTAATAGTTAACAGGGCTCGGTCATGCTGACCGGTTCCCTTCCTGTTTTATAATTAAAGTTTTTTTGTTCAGTTGGCCAAAGGCTACACCCCATAGAAACTGAATCAACTGATAGCGCATTTTGTATAGGAGGGCAAAAAGTATTTTTTCGTATTTCAACCTTTGTTTCTCAGGGAAACTTGTTCAATTTCATGGGCAGAATCACATCCTTCAGGGTTGCCATACCTTTTCTGTTACCTTCACCTTGTATAGCTAGAGTGCCCCAAAGTTGATGGAATTTAAATAAACTTCGGTTTTTCATTTAATCTCTCTGCGCGAATTTTCGAGAAAAGCTGTACTCGACAAGCAATGTTTTTTTTACTGATGGTGGCGCCACTGTGCTCAGAGAAACCCCTTGTTGAACCGTTAAACTAAATTACCTGTTTAAATTTTAACCTCACAATATTGGGCCGTCTTCACTAATTGCGACTAATATCATGTTATAATCATAACATCCCATGAAACGCCCACTGCAGGACATTTGAACACTGCAGGAATTAGGAAAAACCTGTGGGCGAAAACCACTTTCTGAGCATAAACCAAATCACCCCAACAAAACAGGAGGGCTGGTTATTGCTTTAAAAATAGGCATATGCATAGGCGTTATGCTTAGAAAAAAATATATCATTAGTCATGGCCTAGTTAACGGTGCTATGGGTATAATCAAATCTATAGATTGGCCAGCTCTGCGGAGGGATCAGTTGGAACCAGAAGAGCTCCCCAGCGCTGTGACGTACCATTTGATGATACAAGCATGCGAACAGATAACACCACTGACAACACCGTCAGAATCGAACCATCAACCGTTGAATAAATTTTTTTACGCAAAATGCTGCCATTCTTTATTGGACTGTCACCGTACATAAATTACAAGGGTGCACATTGGAACGGGCTGTAGTTGACATTGGGAATCGTATCTTTTACGGTGACAGTCCAACAACTGCTATCGTCAAACGACCGCGAATAAAACTGAAAATTAAATGGGGTTCATACCAACAGCAGTAACATAAAACGGTTAAAATAAAAAAATAAGCTAAAAACTAAAACACGACTGCTAACCGTAAAAGTAGTCAATAAAGAAATAAATTTCCCTTATAATCGCTATTTCTGTCGCAGTTTGCTAGTGCCCAAACATTTGCTCAGCTTTACGGCATTTTCTGTTTCTTTTTTGGGCTCCGTACCCTATTGACGCGAGTTCTAATATAAATTTTGTGAACTAAATAAATTTACCTAATCTTATTTTCAGCTTAAATAATATTTATATTTCAGTTAGGTTGCATTTTAGACTGTAAATGTCTCGGTTCTTACAGTACTATTCTTTGCCGGCATCACACAGACTGACGAGTAGCGTGATGACACGATATTAGGGCGATAAAAAAAAAATATGCATGCAGTTTAAATAATACACAATGTATAAACAATCGAGTTTATTTCGTATCTATCAAAAGAAATTCGACTCATTTTCGATCACGTTATTTCGTCGTATAAACTATATTAATAATCAATATACTTTTATATTTACAATATCATAATATAACGCAGTATGGCGGACTCGTTGCCGGACTCCAGCGCGCCACACACACACATGCACCATCCACACACGCAAGTACACAGGCGCGCCGCATCGCGTTGCCCCGTGTGTACCTACAGTTCAAGTTATTATATTAAGTATGATTTGTTCACTGTTTCTGAAACTGGTTTAAAATTTCTTATATAATAAAATATTCCTTTACTAGCAAATATCATGGAACAAAATAGTTTATTTTTTGTCCGTGATGTCGTCACTCTTACATCGTGTTTATGTAATGAAACTACATATTTTGTCACCTAAGTTGTTAAGTCAAATCTGAAATATTTGAAGAAAATAAAGGTTTTGCAAGTAAAGATGACGTTATAACAACTTTACATTTACATGGCATATTAAAAAAATATATAAATTCAATAATACAGTATTAAAACAATAATAATAAATGGTACAGCAGCACTGCACTTACTTTCTCGCAATACTCAAGAAAAACTATCAACCGCAAACTTAAATTTGTAATGCCATACACATAGTATGGAAATACAAACTTTAATTTACGTTTTTTTTTTCAGAAAAAACGTTTGAATGAAATATACAGATCAATTCAGAATTCCAATTGTCAAACATTAAAACAAACAAACCTCAAACGATTTCGAGTATATCACATGTTTAACTTTTGGTAGTACTGGAACACCCTTTATAGGAATTTTCACAGATCAATGGATACCACCGTAGGATACTTGCATGGAGATTTTTTAATTTACCTACACATGTTCCTTATGGATAATTGTTCAGTTTGGTCTACTGAGCAAGCCCTTTCAGTTTTGGTACACCCTGGGTTCTAAATTTTATTGAAAAAAGTCATAAATAATATCCGGTCAGGTAGACAATCAATCCAGGATACACTAAATATATCGCCAAACTGCAAAACAGTTTGTTGGCGATCAAATGCACTCTTTTAAAATTAATTTTAATCATAAATAATCATGCAACTTACAACTAAGACTTACAATTAAATGTACAGTTTATGTGCTAGCAGAGGTGAATATAATAGGGGACAATATAGTTATTAAGTTTCTTCCTCAATGAGAAAGATAAAATATTACGTATTAAGGATTATATAAAAATACTAGACAATAGTACTTTAGTAAATAAAACATGTCATACCTAAAGCAAACAAACATAATAAAATAAAAATTGGCTCAAAAATCCGCTCGTGGCTTCGTTAGTCAAAAAGTCCCCCCCTGGATGTTCCTGGTGCAAAGGTGCCCATTACGCTGGCAGCGTTCCCACGCTGAATAGCGATGGACAACCTTTGCATCAGGAATGCCCCTGAACGAGGATCTCCACCCTTCTGTCTTATGCGACGACCAATTTCTCGATACTGACCTCAACCTTCTTTCCGGCAGAGTCCAAGGTTAAAGTTTTGAGGGAGCGACCAACGACTTTGTATGGGCCAGTGTAAGGTGGTTGAAGGGCTCTCCGAACAGAGTCATCGCGAAGGAAAACGTGAGATGAATCCTTAAGATTCCTAAACACGAAAGTTGCAGGTGTGGCATCTGCAGATCCAGGAACAGGACGGAGGCCGGCCATCTTGCGACGAAGTCGGCTCACGAAATCGTCCGAGGGTTCCGGCTGAGAGCTGCTGGGTATCAAAAGTTCACCGGGTAACCGCAGCGGCTCACCGTACACAAGCTCCGCAGAAGAACATTTTAGGTCCTCCTTTAGGGCAGCCCGAACACCCAACAGGACTAATGGTAGAGCCTGGTGCCAGGTGTCTTTGTGACACATGAGAGCAGCCTTAAGCTGGCGATGAAAACGCTCGATCATACCATTAGCTTGTGGGTGATAGCTAGTAGTCCGTGCGCGTTTGGTGGCGCCAATGTCCAAGAGGCGGTTGAATAATGCGGACTCAAATTGGCGGTCAGTAGTGACCGTGCAGGGAACGCCAAAGCGCGCGATCCAACCGCGCGATCCAACCGCGCACGAAACAATTAGCCACCTCTTCCGCAGTAATAGACATCATCGGCCAAGCTTCTGGCCAATGGGTGAAACGGTCTATTGCCGTCAGGCAGTAGGAATAACCGTCGGAAATGGGAAGTGGACCGATTATGTCTATGTGTACGTGCCTGAACCGTGCCGAGGGTGTTGCTATAGTACCGAGCGGCGCGGAGACGTGGCGCGTCACCTTACAGCGCTGGCAGGGCAGGCACTCGCGCGCCCAGCGGCGGCAGTCCTTGAGCACGCCGGGCCACACGAAGCGATCGGCCACGAGGCGGGCAGAGGCGCGCGCACCCGGGTGGCTCAGGCTATGCAGGCGCTCGAACGTCGGCCGGCGGTGCGCAGGCGAAAGATACGCCCGCAGCTTACCCGTCGACACGTCGCAGAGAATGGTAACGTCGGTCCCTGTAATAGGCGTAGGCACAAGTTTTAGCGACGAGTTGTCGCGCATGGCCTTGAGCTCGTCGTCAACTGCCTGATCTTTAGCCAGAACGACATAGTCGACGTCTAACGATACTGCCTCAATTCGGGACATCGTGTCAGCGACTATGTTGTTTTCACCTTTTACGTGTTGTATATCCGTGGTGAATTGTGATATAAAGGTAAGCTGATTCAATTGCGGCGGTGGCAGCTTCTCTCTATGTTGAGTGAATGCGTATAACAAAGGCTTGTGGTCCGTATATATAGTAGCATGTTGTGCTTCTAATATATGACGGAAGTGCTGCACCGCAGCATAAATAGCCAGCAACTCCCGGTAGTAAGCCGGCCATGTAGACTGACTTGCAGTCAGTTTCTTACTAAAGAAAGCCAATGGTTCCCAACCCCGGTTCGACCACTGCTGGAGACAGGCTCCCACGTGCGTGCTGGATGCATAATTAATAATATTAATTAGGATTAATATTATAGAGAATTTTAATAAACTCAATGGAACCAATTTTGGGTAAATCACATATTTAGGTTTTGGTGGTACAGGAACACCCCTTATATGAAATTACACAGATCAATTGATACTGGTGCATGATATCTTACATGAAGATGCTTGGTCATGCAAAGTTTCATCAAGATTCTATGAGTCGTTTTTGAGAAAATTTCAATTTTTCATTTTCGTTGTATGACAGCTACCCTCAAAATGAGAGCCAGAAGGAAACCACTCAGAACCCTTCGATGGATTTGCTTAAAACTCCTAAATTCAAAATATGGTGTCAATCGGACCATTCGTTTAGCCGCTAGGCCAAAGCGTGACGGAGAGACCGACCGACCGACGGACCGACGGACCGACCGACCGACCGACGGACGGACATTTTTGGGAGACTTGTTTTTTATAATGTATAAGTGATATAGAACACATTTTTGAGAAAATTAGAAAAACTTTTTTTTTCATGAATACAATACCTTACTCGCTCCGCTCGAAAGTAAAAAAACCGGCCAAGTGCGAGTCGGACTCGCGCACTGAGGGTTCCGTACCACCACAAAAACATAATTGTATTAGTTGAAATTTCAGTAAGTTAATGTGCTAGATTTTTTGAGTCCGACACGCGCTTGACCAAATTTTATTATTTGTTGTTATTTTATAGCTTATGCACATAAACATACCAAATTTTCAAGTTTGTAAGTGTTCCCGTTTTTAAATAGAACTAAAACAAAAATCGCCTCAGCGACCATCCAACTTGACCCCTCTCTTATATGAATGTTCTTGAAACGGGAGCTCACCACAATTGGTTACCATTAGTTGTGAGAAAAGTTGTAATATTTAATGATTTCAGACTTTTCCCTTTATTTGTACTGTGAGACCTAGCTTCTTGCCAAATTTCATAATTTTAGGTCAACGGGAAGTACCCTGTAGGTTTTGCATTTTTGAATAAATGTATGGAGATGAGGACATAAAATGCCATATCTTTTGATTGCGTCGTTGTAAAAATTTTAAATTTTCAGATCTTGTGTGGTTCATGGATCCTAATATATGGTATTAATTTCAACCTGATACCTTTACCCGTTCGTGAGATAAAGGGTCTTGACAGACAGACAGACAGACGGACAACAAAGTGATCCTATAAGGGTTCCGTTTTTTTCTTTTGAGGTACGGAACCCTAAAAACAACCTAGTTAAGTACAACTATAATAGAAATAAAATGTTGGTTAAAATTTTTGTTCATACCCAATTCAGATCAAGAGCTACCGAACAGCTAGCCAATGGATTGATTAATCACGTCAATAGTAAATCAACATTGAACTCTGTTATAATAATAATATTGTTATATTTATATTGTTGTTATTAATATTTATACAAGACTGGAAACGTTTAGTTGAATTCATTTAATTGCGTCAAATATGGCAATTATCCTGATACTGGTACTATTTTGCTGTTTGAAGGTATAACAATGAATGTGACTAGCATTATTTTGTATAAACATTTTTCACTTCGCCAAAATGATTTCTAACCTCCTAATTCTTAACATCAACTTCAAAATTATGCCAGTATTTTATCTTCACTAAATATTTCTTTTATTTATTTCCTTTCACATTACTTTCGCTTCTTATATCCTTAAATGTGACTTTTCAATATAGGTACTTATACGAAACACAGCAAGTACTGTGAGCCAGTGCGGTAGCTTTTGCTTGGCTGCTCGTGTCATTGCATTGTTATGATATAAATATATATACTGGTATATCTTTTTTATGACTGTTTTATTCTCAGATAAATGACCGAGAATAGCGAGGTTCAAATCTCATTGGTTTTATTTATATACATGCGTAAGGGACAGGTTGGCAAAAACTGAAAAAGCATGATCAGTCGAAGAAACAAAACAATTTTCTCCAAGAAACATAATTATTATCACTAGAAATGAAAAAAGATCGGCCACTCCATTCAAAATTACAATTTTTTATAAATAGTATGGAGAGGCCGATTTTTTTATTTTTCTGGTAGTATGTTTTATGGTAAAATTTATTCAGTTTTGACGTCTGGCCGACTGTTTTCTGCCCTTCATTTGAAACTTACAATAAATTTTATTTCGGTCTAATACGAGTATAACAAATTACCAAGAATTTCACTTGCACGAAATTACTCATTTTGATAGGTGCAATTTAAAATTCAAAAAGAAAAAGAAAATATGAGGTTGAACTATCAATTTGTTGTATGTAATGGTATGTGCAGGTGTGTGCGGTCAGTGCGGCGCGGGGGGCGGCGCGGCGGCGGGGGGCGGCGGGGGCGGGGGGCGCGGCTTGGCGGTGGCGTACGCGATCTCCGACAGGCGCACGTCGATGGGCGCGCGCTCGTCGTACAGCGTGGGCGCCTGCAGGATGATGCCCGCCGAGCCCACCACCACCGCCAGCGTGAAGATCCACAGGAACAGCCGGTCCAGCACCATCGCCACGTACTTCCAGTCCTCCTTCACCTGCGGGACGAGAGCGGAACGTGACACACCCGCACACTCAGCCGGCTATCGTCAGGAACGGGAGCGAGACTCACCCGCGTGGACTCCTCCTCCTTGCGCGTCTGGTCGGCGATGTAGTTGATGCCGTCGATGGCTTTGTGCAGTTCGGGGCAGCGGTGCCAGCGGCGCAGCGCGTCGCACAGCGCGGCCGGCTCGTGCAGGCGGCAGGCGGGCTCGCCCCCCACGCCCCCCGCGCCCCCCGCCGCCCCCGCCGCCCCCGCCGCCGCACACTCCGCGCCGCACGCCCACCGCGCGCTCTCCTCCCACTGCAGCGCCTCGCTCGTCACCAGGCCCGCGCTATCGAATATCGAAACATTACATTTCAGAACATTCACATTGAAATAAAATGAGATGTTAGAACATAATGTTGTGTGAGTACTGACAAGCGGCTCTGGTGCGGGTCGGGGCGGTAGTGCGGGCGGCGCATGACGAGCAGGCGCGGCAGCACGTGGATGAACACGCGGCGCACCCACGGCGCCATCGTGTGCGTCTGCGGCGATCGGAAGTGCACGTTCAGCACCACCACCGTCACGCATATACTGTCAAACACAACATTTTTTTAAATCCTCAATGGGCTTACTCTTGACCTCGATCTAGTCTTACATTCCTACAATTTGGTTTCTACTAATAGTAATACAAAAGTACTATTAAATTTGGTTTGATAACCATATAAATTTTGTTCACTGGGCGGTAAATTATTAAATTTCAAAGTACTCAGCTAAATAGGAAAGGTTGACAACTGAGAGTGTTGGGTTAGACAGGGGGGGGGGGGGGCCAACATCACCCACACTGTTTAGCTTGGATATGATAATGATAAATGTATTTATTTTCTCCCACAAAAAAGTACAGTAACAAAAGTAGTAACACAATCTTAAAGGTAATGTAAAAATAGAAAGTACTTGTACATGTGAGAAACAGGAGACCAAACTAGGTTACCCTGTGCTATGGACTCCTGCCCCCCCCCCCCCCCCCCCCTCTCGGATATTAATAGGAAAATACAGGTATGTACTTAATGAAGGTAGTTATTACAAAAATAAATTTAATTAACAAGCAAAAAGGATGTATGTGATTAGTGTATGTGTCAGCGTGTGTGTTTTTGTATGTGTGTGTGTGTGTGAGTATGTAAAAAAGTGTATGTTAGCACTTGCACCCAGTTAGAAAGGTTATGTAATAATGTTAAGAGCGTTACTCCGATGCGTCGCCACAACAAGGCCTCGGCCACGAATAAGCGCTGACGCTTTCTCGCATCGATTTTATAGGAGTACTAAATAATTCACAGTAAAATATAAATACAATTTATTCCCAAAAAAAAGATACAGTATTTTAGAGTATGAATGACTTCACATGCTTAGTCTAAAAATAAAAAAATAATGTCTTACATTTTCAACTAAAATGACACGGTTAATATCCCGTATACTGAAAATGTCACTTTTGATTGTAGTTTTTTTGAATGAATTTTTACCTAAATCGAGTATTTTTGTAACCAAAAACTAAATAATATCCTGAATTTTCAAATGGAAATTCTTTTTAAAATATTGTAGCATTTGATCCTACATAAATCTCGCATCTGCGTAGACGGTCAAGCGCTAAGTTAAAAACGGACGTGTTAAAAAACTGTTCTATTTGGAAAAATATCCCAATATTTTGAAATGTTTTTAAACCAAAAAACAGATCGTGAAAGTATATCTACATACATACATACATAACATCACGCCTCTTTCCGGTCGGGGTAGGCAGAGACTACAGTCCTCCACCTGCTACGATCTTGACATACTTCCCTTGCTTCCTGTACTTTCATCAATCCTTTCATACATGCTCGTCGGTTTAGGGTACTTTTAACCTGGCCTTTATTCAGAACGTCCTGAATTTGGTCCTGGTACGTTCGCCTAGGCCTTCCCCTTCCAACGTTTCCATTCACTCTCGCCTGGTAGATCTCTTTCGTCAATCTTCGTTCATTCATCCTCTCTACATGACCAAACCATCTCAGCATCCCTTTCTGGATTTTGGTCACTACGTCTTCTTTTACGCCACAGCATTCTCTTATCACACTATTTCTAATCCTGTCACTCAATTTAACACCAATCATACTCCTTAGCGCTCTCATTTCCACTGCATTAATTCTACTTTCATGCTTCTTCTGCCATACCCAGCTCTCACTGCCATACATCAGTGTTGGTACCAAAACACCTCTATGAACAGCCAAACGAGCCTAGTGAGACACCTTCTGACTCCTCATAAAGGCGTGCAGGGCACCATTCACCATGTTTCCAGCATTCACTCTTCTTTCAATATCACTTTCACACTTTCCATCTCTCATAAACTTTGAGCCCAGATACACAAACTTCTTCACTTGTTCGACTTGTTCACCACCTATTAATATAGTACACTCTGTCATACATTCTTCTCTTTCAAGTACCATTACTTTCGTCTTGCTTACATTTACTTTCATTCCTTTCCTGTCCAAAGCCACATTCATCATTGTTACTATCTCCTGCAACTCGTCAGCAGATGACGCAAGTACAACTTGGTCATCAGCGTAGAGAAGACATTTGATGAGTAACTCATTCATTCTCAGTCCACACATACTCTCTTTCAGATCAATCAAATAATTATCCATGAACAGGTTAAACAGCCAAGGTGACGCTACACATCCCTGCCTAACACCTTTTTCGATGCTAAACCATTCAGTGTACGCCCCGTTTATTCTGACACAAGCACTGGAATCCTCATAGAGAGATTTCAGTGCTTGAATCAGATGACCGTTTACCCCATACATAGACAATGCTGACCACAATTCATTCCTCACCACTCGGTCATAGGCCTTTTCCAAATCCACGAACGCGCAGTAGACTTTTTGGTTTTTAGCCAAAAACTTTTCAGCTATGCACCGCAAGGAAAAGACCTGATCTGTACATCCCATTCCCTTTCTAAATCTCGCTTGTACATCCCATATTTTTTCGTCAGTATCTTTCATCACTCTTTCAATCAAAACCTTTGCATACAGTTTGCCGACGACACTGAGAAGGCTTATCCCGCGGTAATTTTTGCAGTCCTGTTGTGACCCTTTTCCCTTGTACAGCGGCACAATCACAGCCTTGCACCAGTCACCTGGTACTTGGCCGTACGTCCAACACAAGTTGAAAAGGCGGTACAGGGGAAAGTATATCTAATATGATATTAATGTCTTCTTTGAAAATTGAGAACTGCATTGTTTTATCCTTCGGCGAAAATCGTAAATTTTGACTCCAGGCGCGATTTGAACGGACGAACGCTCTTAAGTAGCTTTTCTGTATCCTCATAATCTAGGTCCAAAAGCCACGCTATGACTTTCTTTTTGCATTCAACTTTGGACAAAAAAACTATTGAAAAAAGTTAAATTTGCTTCATTATATAGGGTGACTTTTAATGAGTTCTTGATAGAAAAAGGTATGAATGTACTCATGATACTGAACAACTTTCCCCAAGAAACATGGGTCGAAATACGAAAATCGAGTTTTGACCTCCCATAGTGTGTTCCTATTACTAGATTCAAATCAAAATTGCACTCTCCGTGGTTCTCAAAAGATTTAGTTAAATTAATTAAAGAAAAGAAAAAATTGTTACACAAATACAAGACGTTTAAAAACCCACTAGACGAAATTTCTTTGCAAAGAATAAGTAAGAGATGTGAGTTACTTTCTGTGTCATGCTATAATATTTACATTAGTAAAATAGAAGATAGTATTAGTAAAAATCCCAAGTATTTCTGGACATACTCAAAAAATAAACGAAACGCATCAAACCAATATCCCTCTAAAATGTACCTCAACGACACACAGACTTCTAATGGAACCGAGATATGTAACCTGTTTGCATCGCATTTTTCATCAGTTTTCTCACAATCCTCGAACTTTTTGCCGTGTTCTGATGAATCCCACACTAACTCCATCCATCTTTCACATATACACATTTCACAGAAAAATATATTTCGAAAATTGAAAAGTCTGGACTCGGATAAGGGAGCTGGTCCTGATAATTTGGCACCTTTATTCATTGTCAAATGTGCTGAAACTCTTAGTGTGCCTTTGTATTTAATTTACAATACGTCCTTAAGAACTGGAAACTTTCCCCAGTTTTGGAAGAGCGCTAAAGTTGTACCCATTTACAAATCAGGTGATGCGGGTTCAGTCTCCAATTACCGACCAATTTCTATACTATCAGTTTTTGCCAAAGTATTTGAATCGCTTCTATACCCACATTTGCAGTATTTTTTTAAGCAGTCTTTAACAGACTTTCAACATGGTTTTGTCAGGTCCAGATCTACTAACACTAATCTAATTAATTATCATAATCATCTTGTAGAAGCAGTCGACGCTGGTCATCAAGTAGACGTTATTTATACGGACTTTTCAAAGGCATTTGACAAGGTTTGCCACACTAGACTGGCCATGAAACTATCTTCGTGTGGTGTAGGTGGCCCACTTCTTAAATGGTTTATTTCATACTTAACGGATAGATCACAGCATGTCGTTGTTAAAGGGTTTAAATCAAATGAATATATAGCAACTTCAGGAGTGCCCCAAGGGTCTCATCTGGGTCCCTGGCTGTTCAATTTATTTATTAATGATATTACAAAACAAATTAATTATAGCCAAATATTTCTTTTTGCTGACGATCTAAAATTATCCCGGGTTATCAAAAGCAGTAATGATAACATACTTCTCCAACATGACATAAATTCTCTTTCCTCCTGCTGTGCTGAAAACAATATGTCATTAAATACACAAAAGTGTTATCATATAAAATTTACAAGGAATAGAACAATATTTGCCTCACGTTATGATATCAATGGAACTACTCTTCAAGAAGTTACTCAGATTAGGGACTTGGGCATCCATTTTGATAGTAAACTGACTTTCCTGCCGCACTTAGATAATATAATTTCAAAAGCCAGTAAAATGTTAGGTTTTGTCATAAGAAATGGCAAAGTTTTCAAAAGGTCTTTTACCAAAATCATTATTTACAATGCTTACGTTAGAAGCAACCTCGAATACTGTTGTATGGTATGGACACCCGGTTACAATATTCATCAGCTCCGTATTGAACGCATACAGAAGAGATTTCTAAGACATCTCGTTTCACGGAATCCCATAAAACGACAACTCAACTCATATGAAAAAAGACTAGATTACTATAAAATAGACAATCTAAATACCCGACGACGATTGATAGACTTAACTTTTCTGTATAAACTTTTCAATAACAGAGTAGATAACCCACAACTCCTAGAAAGCTTTCAAATCTACGTTCCACCCCGTATTCCTCGCCAACCGGTAGGTTTATTTAAATTACCATTCTCTCGAACCAATCTCAAACGGTCTTCAGCTGTTTCTAGGCTAAGCCGTAGCTACAATGCCCTTGGAGGTACCATCGACATCTTCAAGGATTCATATAACTGCTTCAGAAATAAAGTTTTGCTCGCTGCAAGGGAACAGCAGTCTGTTAGTTAACTTTTTCCTGCACATTTAGAATTAGTTACTTCTGTTTTTTATATTATTTTTTATTTCTATTTGTTTGTTGCAATGTAATAAATTTAAGCATGTTGTGGCTGCCTTAACAAGCAGTGCATTCAATTATGTTTTTAGAAGTAAGTTGTTAATATAAGTGTCAATGTAATTTGCTAATGGCGGTCCTTAAACAAAATAAAATAAAATAGAAACTGAATAAGCTGATAGCGCATTTTGTATGGCAGGTCAAATTTGGTTTTTCGTATTTCGACCTATGTTCCTTGGGAAAAGTTGTTCAGTATCATGAGTACATTCATACCTTTTTCTATCAAGAACTAATTAAAAGTCACCCTATATAATTTACCCCCTCTAAATTCGAAAAATTTCTGCGCAAAGGTAGTTTTTACTGGAGTAACTTTACAAACTTCATAGTCTCTTCTTGTGTTTGCAATTTCGCTAACAGCTGTAAAATCAATTTTGCTATGTGTTTTTAAAATAGAGGACAGGATGTACAGTTTTCTAATTGTTAAGACATTGGCTTCTTTATAAAGGCTAGTCGTAGGGAAAAGACGAGTTTTGTGTAAGGCTACCTTGAGTATAAGTCTCTGTGCTCTTTCTAGTTCTAATAAGTTAGATTTGCATGACCCCCCCCCCCCCCATACTGTAATTCCATAAGTTAAGATAGATTGGCACAAGGATTCGTACACTGTTTTGAGTAGTTTCCAATCAGTAATATCCTTAAGATTTTTAAAAATGTAAATTAACTTTCTTATTTTTTAATTAAGTTTATAATGTGATCTTTAAATGATAGATTTTGGTCAATTATTATACCTAAATATCTTATCGAATTTGTTTTTTCTATAATAGGACATGAACAAGTAAAAGAAGGGGATTGATTGTCAAGATTTACTGCCATATTTTTTATAGAGAACGTGATGTATTAAGTTTTGGATGAGTTTAATGTAAAGGAATTTAGTGCAAGCCAATAAGTAACTACATTGAAACCTTCTTGAGCAGTCCTATAGGTCTCCTCCCAGGAGTTTCCGTAAAAAGTCAAAGTAGTATCGTCCGCGTACGAAATTATATTACAATTTGGAATATTTAGGTTACAGAGATCGTTAATGCAGCAAAAAAAAGTGTTGGGCCTAATATACTGCCCTGGGGTACTCCATATTCAACAGGGCATTCGTCACTTGTAAAATCACCGATCTGAGCAGACTGAACGCGATTTTTTAGGTAATCTTGAAGAAGTAACAACTGTGTGTTTCTAATGCCCAGTTTTTCCAGCTTTTCAATTAATTTGGCAGAAGAGACAGTATCAAATGCCTTCTGTAGATCTATAAATATTGTTAGACACTTTTTTTTGATGTCCAATTTATTTATAATAAAATCAGTAAAACTGTGTATAGCGTCAGTCGTTGATCTACCTTTTCTAAACCCATATTGTCTATCTGGAAGAATGTTTTTGTCTTCAAGAAATTTCTTCAACCTGTTATTAAGGAATTTTTCAAGTATTTTAGATAAAGCCGGTAGTAACAAGATAGGGCGATAGTTTTCAATATTTTCTCTAGTTCCGTTTTTAAAGATAGGAATAGTAATAGATTTTTTCACTGCGTGAGGAAAAACACCATCAGCCAGACACTTATCTATATATATAAAAGAAGAAGGTGACTGACTGACTGACTGACTGACATATCAACGCACAGCCCAAACCACTGGGTCTAGAGATTCCAAATTTGGCATGTAAGTTACTTATGAGGCCTAGCGGTGCACTAAGAAAGGGTTTTACAAAATTCCACCCCTAAGGGGGTAAAATAGGGGATGAAAGTTTGTATGAAAGTCCGTCAGTTTTGAAGTTAGGATCTTCAAAATTTGTATTTAGGCTGACGACTAAAAATTAATAATTACGTGTCTCAGGGTTTTTGAAAATTCGACACCCTTAAGGGTGAAAAGGGGGATGAAGTTGAAAATTCTTTATTCTTAAAGTAAAATCCATATAATTTATTATTTAGGCATTAATGATGTAATTCTATGCAACGTTCATCACTGTTATTGAAATTCCACCCCAAAATTTAACCCCTAAAAAGGGAAATGGGGTGAAAAAGTCTAAAAACCAATATGGGTATCGTTTGTATGGTTTATCGGGTCGCTGATTACGAAAACTTACAACAATTTTGAAATCAAACGTGGTGGACGTGAAATACCATCATCCCCCTGGGGATGGAGTTGGGGTGCGATAGGTTTGAAATGTCTTAAAATCAATATGGGTGTCGTTTGTATGGTTTATCGGGTCGCTGATTACGAAAACTACAACAATTTTGAAATCCAACGTGGTGGACGTGAAATACCATCATCCCCCTGGGGATGGAGTTGGGGTGCGATAGGTTTGAAATGTCTAAAAATCAATATGGGTGTCGTTTGTATGGTTTATCGGGTCGTTGATTACCAAAACTACAACAATTTTGAAATCCAACGTGGTGGACGTGAAATACCATCATCCCCCTGGTGATGGAGTTAAGGTGCGATAGGTTTGAAATGTCTTAAAATCAATATGGTTGTCGTTTGTATGGTTTATCGGGTCGCTGATTACGAAAACTATAACAATTTTGAAATCCAACGTGGTGGACGTGAAATACCATCATCCCCCTGGGGATGGAGATGGGGTGCGATAGGTTTGAAATGTCTAAAAATCAATATGGGTGTCGGTTGTATGGTTTATCGGGTCGCTGATTACGAAAGCTACAACAACTTTGAAATCCAACGTGGTGGACGTGAAATACCATCGTCCCCTGGGGATGGGGTTGGGGTGGGGTGCGATAGGTTTGAAATGTCTAATAATAAATATGAGTGTCCTTTCTATGTTAGAGATAGCGGTTAAATTGGCGTAAGGGGTAGGGATAGGGACAGGTAGAGGTAGAGAGGTAGAGAGGAAGAGTGGTAGAGAGGTAGAGAGGTAGAGAGGTAGAGAGGTAGAGAGGTAGAGAGGTAGAGATGTAGAGAGGTAGAGAGGTAGAGAGGTAGAGAGGTAGAGAGGTAGAGAGGTAGAGAGGTAGAGAGGTAGAGAGGTAGAGAGGTAGAGAGGTAGAGAGGTAGAGAGGTAGAGAGGTAGAGAGGTAGAGAGGTAGAGAGGTAGAGAGGTAGAGAGGTAGAGAGGTAGAGAGGTAGAGAGGTAGAGAGGTAGAGAGGTAGAGAGGTAGAGAGGTAGAGAGGTAGAGAGGTAGAGAGGTAGAGAGGTAGAGAGGTAGAGAGGTAGAGACGTAGAGACGTAGAGAGGTCGAAAGGAAGAGAGGTCGAGAGGAAGAGAGGTAGAGAGGTAGAGGGGTACAGGTAGAGGGAGAGGGAGAAGGAGGGGAAGGGGAGGGGGAGGGAGTGAGGGAGGCGGAGGGGGTGATGAAAAGGGAGAGGGAGGGGCAGGGGGAGAGGGAGGAGGGGGAGGGGGAGAGACAGGGGGAGGGGGAGAGACAGAGGGAGGGGGAGAGGAAGGGGGGAGAGGGAGAGAGAGGGAGAGGGTTTTAGTTTTTCTCAATTACTTCTGCGAATTGGCTCTGTTTTGAAATATTACATAAAGGTGTCTCTCATCTCTCTCTTTACATTTGTTAGGATACTGCTGCTAAGTTCCTCTGTTCTGAGTAATTTATGAGTAACGTCTGTATATATATTATATAAAATTCAGCTGGATCTTGAATTATACTCATTGATTTGCGCAGGGTTAGTCCTGTTTTTCCTTAGTTTAAAATTACCCCGAAATGACGGGAAAATATCTCATTGCTTCGGAAAACCGGTAACAACATAAATACGAAATCCACGCGAGCGAAGCCGCGGGCAACAGCTAGTTTATCATAGAAGTAATATGGACGGGTTGTTTGATTTGCTCGGCTTTGCTGATGTCGGTTGTATTCATGTGTATTATGATTGTTTCGTAAACCACATTGCATGGTGATGCTAAGCACTAGGTCAATAAGGCACATGATGTCGATATAGGTAATTTTTAAAGGCATTGACCTGTTAACATGTAAGAAAGGACTGTCCTCCTCATAAACAAAGACAAAAGGCTCTAGTACAATTCAAAAATGGTGAAGCGTTTTTTCAAAGCTGAAACAAAAACGTACTCAGTGCCTCCATGATCGAAGTTGCTTATTTTAAACAAGTAACTAAGTTTAAAAATCTGAGCTACTGGGTCACAGAATTTAGTTACTAGGTTAGATCTCACATTATAGTCTCGTACTTTTATATGTTTTTTACAGGTTTTAAAAACTACGGTTTAGATAACTACAAGACACAACCTACGGACTTACTACACCAAAAAAGTATATAATCGCATGCGTGTAAAGTATAACAACGCGTTTGAAGGAGTGTTGGGGTTGCCGCACTGTATTGTGCTTCGAGAATATTTAATTTTGCGTAACCGAGTAGCATCTCTGAAGATCAGCGTGCGGAACATCTTTAAATTTTCAGAAAAGTCATAGCGGAATGAATAGACGGCCTAATTTGTACTTATCTAAGTTGAATGCTATGTTACTACAAATTTAATTATCTTTTGATTTTATTCAACTGCAGGCGAACTTAAAAAAGAAGGCAATAAAGGGAGTGAATGGGTAGCGAGGAGGTATTCATAAAAGTCAAAAAAGTCCCTATTCCTCCCTATCTATCCTTTTCTATCCCCTCCCTTCCCCCTCCCCCTCCCCCTCCCTCTCACCCTCCCTCTCTCTCTTCCTTTCCTTCTCCCTCGCCCCTCCCTCTTCCCCCTCACCCCTTTCAAAAACCCTGAGACACGTAAAACTTAATTTTTAGTCGTCAGCCTAAATACAAATTTTGAAGATCCTAACTTCAAAACTGACGAACTTTCATACAAACTTTCATCCCCTTTTTTACCCCTTTTGGAGTGGAATTTTGTAAAATCCTTTCTTAGTGCACCCCTACTCCTCAAAAGGAACCTACATGCCAAATTTGGAATCTCAAGACTCAGCAGTTTGGGCACTCACTGACATATCAACATATGTCAGTGAGTGAGTGAGTCAGTCACCTTCTTCTTTTATATATATAGATATAGATGTCATGAGTGGCAGACATACGATCTGTGTTGTGTAATAATTTAGCAATTTATAGCATGTGAGTGACTGGTTAGCGAGGAAAAAAAATCGTTTCAACTTTCACCTTTATTAACTATGTCATGAGTGTTAGACATACGACCTGTGTTGTGTAAGAATTTGACAATTGGTTGCATATGAGCGACTGGTTAGCGAGGGAACTGGGACACCATGGCAGCGCAACCAGTCGCCGCTACCAACAAAATGTATACAGCTCTATACAACGTGTAGCGGGAAGGTGTGATAATAATAAAGGATTTATTTATTATAATACAATTAAAAATGTATACCAATTACATTAATTGTTCAGTCAAATTTGTCAATCTACATCTACACTAATATTATAAAGAGGAAAGATTTGTACCTATTTTTGTATGTTTGTAATGAATAGGCTCCGAAACTACTGGACCGATTTGAAAAATTCTTTCACTATTAGAAACCTGCATTATCCGGGATGCACATAGGCTATAAAATATTTAAAAAAAAGTTAGGGTTCCGTATGAAAACTTCGATAATTTTACCCAAGGTGTGAAAAAAATACTAAATAGCATCCTTATATCGAGTACGCTGCCGAAACTATTAACAATAGAGCAAAGTAATGTACTACAGAATTATAGAAGCCATCAATATCTACAAAAAAGTCCACGATACTATATGTCTAACTATTACAGTTATGTCACAATAACTACTTTTTCATGTTAAAATATGTAATAGTAACGCCGGTACAAACTATATAGGCCACATTATTCGTACCTATTAATCCTTATCCAAATAAATGATTTCGTATTCAAGGCTATATCAGTACCTGTAAATAACTTTTTGAATTATTCAAATCGGACATACCATTCAAAAGTTATCATGAGTGTAATCGTTATCAAAATTGAAATTAAAGAAACAGCGGCCTAAGTGACTGTAATTTTTTTTATCTACAACATAGAATAGACACGAAAAATTTGACTGGTCAAGTGCGTGTCGTTCCGTGTGGTAGCGGCAAAGAATAGTGCCAACCCATCTCAACCTGTAGGTGTCGTAAGAGGCGACTAAGGGTTTACAAACCGGAAGATGGGCAGCGACATCTTTCCGTGTATCGCACCATCTTACATACTGCGGTCACCAACAACCGCGGTCCATGGTGCCAGCCTTAATGCTAACAAGCGTGGTGACTAAGATACTTCCCCTCCACATTCTTCTAGCAAGGGCTCGAATTCTGGAGGGAGCTCCCTGTCCTGTAGTGGACGTATTATGGGATGTTATGATGGTTTTGATGAAGTGCGTGTCGGCTATGACTGCCCATAACTAGGACAGTATTTTTACCTTAGTGGTACGGAACCCTCGGTGGGAGTCCAACTTGCGCTTGGCTGGTTTCTTTAGTAACCCCCAATGCAACAAAAACCTATATCTACCCGTGCGAAGCCGGGGCGAACCGCTAGTACATTAATAAAATAACATTTAAGTCTAACATAATATTCAACAAAAATACAAATCTACTGCACTTGCACAAGAGAGGACGGACAATCATCCCTCATCTCACAGAACATCAAACACTCATTCAGAATTACCTTCCATTCACCCACAAAGACATCACGTTCACGCCTTTGGTTCAAGAGGGCATTGAGAGATCACAGGATCCTGCAGACAGGTGAGCCACGGTGCGGCTCGGTGGCAGCGCGAACGCTAGGGGGCGGTGTCGTTTTTTTTTTTTTTTTTTTTATCGTCAATGGGCTTACTCTTGACCTCGATCTAGTCTTGAAGACAGAGATGAGGTCGACGATGGAACGAGCTTGCCCAGTAGAAGCCTATTCACTCGCGACTTGAATAGATTCGGGTTATATGAACTCGGGAACACAGACGCAGGCAGAGAATTCCACTCTTTAGCTGTGCGCATTATAAAAGATGTTTCAAAGCGCTTTGTGCGAATGTGCGGAATATCAACCAAGTAAGGGTGATATCCTGCGGTGCGTTTGGACTCCCGATGTTAGAAGGGAGATGGTGGAATAAGCTCGTGGAGCTCTTGAGCACACTCTCCGAAGTACAATCTGTAGAAGACCGACAGACATGCAATTTTGCGACGGTGGGCCAGACTGTGAAACTTGGTTTTCACCAGCATCTCATCACCAACGAGCTTCTTGGCTCTGCGATCTATCGAGTCAAGTGCGGCTAGTTGGTATTTCGTAAGCCGAGCGATGCATTAGGTTCAGACCATCGAACCGTGCGGACGTGTGTTTTGTTTACTTTAGAAAATATACTTATAGCAATTATTACTCCAATTTCATAATTAGTAGTTGTAATCCAAATATTATTAATTATCAACTTATAAGTATACTAATAAGAACCTGGATTATTATGATTATTTATTTTTGCTATTCGATATAAAATAACTTTCTTTTGAAATGTAGAACAAATAAACACCACACACGTCCGCACTTCACTGCATACACCCAGCCTCACAATAAAATTGTTTTAATTAATTCATTCTATTTCATTCACATAATATTTTTTGGAGATCCATTCCCTATAACACAGGTTACTTTTGTACTTAGTATAGGGAATGTACTTCATAAAATTACGTTATAATTTAGACTCACTAAAAATGAAAAATGTTCCAGTAATGTGAGAGCGAGAGTGTGCGCAGGAGCACAGGTCCTGGCAGAATAACAGCATCGCAGTCCCACTGCGGTCAATGCTGAGCCAGGAAACCTTTTCGCTTCCACAGGACACCACAAAAGAAACTAGAGACTAATGTAATATTTTGTTATTATACCTGGTAATTGTAGTACCTAGTTTTAGAATTGATAACTTATAATTAATATGTAATGTACTGTGTAAGTAAATAAATGATTTTTATTATTTTATTATTGTGGTACCTACCCTACAGTTGGGGACTTGCAACCTCATCAGCTGATCATGCAAGTCTGGTACATCGATGCAGTAACGAAGCACCTTCAGGCCAATATTCATCTGTCCACAAGCCCTACGGACATTTAGCGAGTTGAAGCCCAGAGTTCCGAGTAGAAAGGGTGTGGGGTAAAGGAACGGGTAACATGACATTAAAGTGATGAACGTTAAAGATATTGTTAGTCTAAATTGCTATACCCTAATTTGACAGGGTGCATGTACTTTACCTTTAAGCTATATTTAAGACCTACTTACTTGTACATGACTGCAATAAATGAATAAACTAAACTAAACTAAAAAATATTCATACTGGCGCTTAAATAAGTATCTTAAGAATGCTTTTTGCACTTTTTCGATCATTAGGCTGTATGAGGACTCATTCGGGTTCCACACACAGCTACTAGCTTCCAGTTTGCTTCTGACTAGCGTACGATATAGCAATTTTATGACGTGAGGTGTATGAAAGTCTCTCGAGTTTCGGAGAACGAATCCCAGCCGTCTGTACGCTTCCTTGGCTAAAGCGGATATATGTTCGTGAAACGTCAGTTTGGGATCAAATAACACACCAAGATCTTTCATGATATTGTTCATTATAATTATGTCTCCTCCATTTAGCGAGTTGAAGCTCAGAGTTCCGAGTGGAAGGGTGTGGGGAAAAGGAACGGGTAATATCCATGTGTGACTCTGCCCATGAAACTGAACGACTTTTCCCAAAGAACATAGGTCGAAATATGAACATGAATTTTTGACCTCCCATAGAAACTGCATCAGCTGATTGCGCATTTTGTATGGGAGGTCAAAAACTCATGTTCATATTTCGACCCATGTTCCTTGGGAAAAGTTGTTCAGTTTCATGGGCAGATTCACATCCTTTATTATTATCACACCTTTCCGTAATACGTTGTAGAGAGTTACTCACCTGGTGTCCGTTTGGTTGCGCAATCAATTTGGCGGCGCAACCAGCTCGGATGCTGGTCGCGCTACCACTCACGGAGTGGTAGCGCGACTAAATACTATGGCCGCAAGTTGTGGCGACTCTGGTGTCTTTACTATTGTCTAGTTACGGACACCATGGTGGCGCAACCAGTCGCGCCACCGTGGTGTCCCAGTGAAATATCGGCCTTATTAACTATGTCATGAGTGTCAGACATACGATCTGTATTGTGTAAGAATTTGGCAATTTTTACCATGTGAGTGACTGGTTAGCGAGGAAAAAATTTATGTATACTTTCACCTTTATTATTATTTCTATTATTATTTCTAATCGGGACGCCGCGGCTCGCGCATACGGGTGATCAGATCACGTCTATGGATCTATTTCACCCACTATCCTAGCTGGAGACGGACGGCGCGGCGTGGGTTGTTTCGCTTTCTTAACTTAACTAAACTTTCACCTTTATTAATTATGTCATGAGTGTAAGACGTTTGATCAGTATTGTGCATGCTGTTGGAAAAAGATACCAATAGAAGTGACGTGTGGATTTCTTGTTTTTCCATGGGAATGAGATGTTTTCCTGAGGTAAAAGCAACCTTTGAAGTCAATCTGTCTGAGGAGTCTTGGATCTGAGGAGTCACGTTCTGGAGTTTGAAAACCATATCAATAGAGGTGTCGTATGGATATGATAAAGAGTGTTTTCCCATGGGAATGAGATGATTTTCCTAGGTAAAAAGTATTCTTAAGCACGCTTGGGCCCTTCAACTAAAAACAAATCATCATGCAAAAAACACGTCACGTATGAGCAGTGTTGTGCAAGGAATTGGGAAACCATTTCAAAAAAGTCACGTATAGCTATAACAAAACGTGTTTTCCCATGGGAATGAGATGTTTTACCGTGGTAAAAAGTAACCTCTAGCACTCTCGGGACGTTCAACTATCACCATGCACAAAATCACGTCAATCCGTTGCTCCGTTTTGACGTGAAAGAAGGACAAACAAACAAACACACTTTCGCATTTATAATATTATAAAGTAATAAAAAGTAAATAAAGTATGGATGTTATTGAATGTACCTGAAGGTGTCGAGGATCATGGTGAAGAGTACGAACTTGCCGAGCAGCGGCACCACGAGCGAGGTCGGCGGGATGATCTCCGCCAGCAGCAGGAAGAACACCGTCAGCGACAGCAGGATCGAGATCGACAGCGACACCTGCCGACACCAACAGCATCACATAAACACAACACTCACTCTCTTCTTTAGGGCAAAGTTGGTGAGCTGACAAGCAGAAAAAGAGCCCACCTGGTACGATAAACTCTACACTCTCTCTCTCTTTTCTGTATTATTAACAACATGCTTTGCATGCCTTGGAGTATGATCGATAGGTGCAGATCTCTTTTAGTTATAGATTACTAACATAGTTCCCATATGGATCATGTTGTCCGAAATAAATAGTTTTTATTTTTGACACTTAAAAGACAGCAAAAGTGCTTGACCTACCGAAATACCTCATCATCATCATATCAGCCGAAAGACGTCCACTGCTGGACATAGGCCTCCCCTAAAGATCTCCATGACGACCGGTCCTGCGCTGCTCGCATCCCGCGACCTACCACTCGAAAATACCCCGAAATACCTCGTATGCTGGTTATTTTACTGATTCTTTTCCCCAATAAACTAAAACCACAGCAGTGCAAAATATCTCCGGACGGTTAATGTTGATCTTATGTTAAACCTTGATACCTTTTATTTGTTTTTTAATAATTTCGGCCAAAAATCTTGCCAATGTTTTTGCAGCAAAAATGTTTTGTGCAGTATTTTACGCTGTATTTATACAAAAATGTTTTGTGAAGTATTTTACGCTGTATTTATAAGTATTTTACACAAACAAAACTTTTTTCCATACCAAGATACAGAACCAATCTGGGCTTGCACCATCCCCTTGCCAGGATGTGTACAACTTACAATACCTTAAACACTAAAGAATTAAAGTTAGACATATTTTCTGACTCGCAAAACGTTTTTAAAAACAAATTGCTGAAATTATTTGATTATAATTCTTAAAATAATTTAAAAAAAAATTATTTTTGGATCTCATATATATTTCGTTTCTTCTTTTGTTGATATTATTTTGCTTTAAAATTTTTAGTTTAAATAACAAAGTGTTGTTGATTATTTTGAATGTTGTGTATGCTTGTAATAGGTAAGCACATTCGATATGTCATACTATTAAGTTCAAAATGTAAATGTTTTTAATGTGTATTGCTGTAAGCGTACCTTATCAATAAATAATAATAATAATACGCTGCTAAAGCACGATCCGAAGCGGTAGGTAGACTCGCTCTATTTGCATTACATTCGGCTTATTATGACATTCAATAAGTAATCGTACCTGGTTCTTGTGAGGACGCGCTAAATGTCATTTTTTATTTGTAATGACTTGTATGATATTGCTACATATTTGATTGATTATAAAAACTTTTATCTACACTCATGTCGTAATCTTTGACTTATGATTCAAAAAGTTGATACATAAGGCTGAATATTACGCAGAGTATGCATAAAAAATTAAAAAGTTACCATTACGTAACGATTTTTGTATGAAAATTTTTGCAAAGGTGTTACGTAATTTAACTTTTGAATCATTACATAACACTTGGATAAAATTCTTCTTGAACCTAAACCTTTTTAAAGAAGACTGAATGTAAGGTCTTTTAGAGAGCCGGTTATAAATGTAGCAGTTTTTCTTAGTAGCTGTCAAATATCAGCAGCATATTACAAAGTGTACCTCATAAACAACCTATTATTTTGGAGCAGTTAGAGTAACAGTTACTATAGTTACAATTATTTCATCTGTGGCGGATAATATGCACGCGCAGCCTGAAATTAGAAGGACTTGGAAATAGATATGAGATTTGCCGCCATTCTCAAATATTTACCTTTTTCAAGTATTTTGTGCCCGTGAAAGTAATGTGTGTGAAAGTTTATTGGAAAAGTGGTGCAGTGGTGGATACTGCAGTTACAGATACATACTCAATAACTTATGTATGATCTTCTCCCATATTAGTCTAGGACATTTTACGACATACATACTCGTAACCTACAATGGATTGGGAAAAAATTAAAATCGAAAAGAAAAACATGTCTTGTTAAGAAAATGTTCTGCTTGTATATTTCAAAGAAGACCTAGCGGATATATCAAGGCGGCTTCTTCAGACTCGTATCAGAACTGTAATATACATAATATAAGTTGCCTTTACTGTTTACTTACTTTTGTTTAATTTTTATAAGTAGTACCTACCTATTGCATGAGTGAAGATAAAGTAGTATACGCAACTGCATATAATATGGTATTAAAACACTCGTTTGATGATATTATCACACTCGGCTACGCCTCGTGTGATAAACCCAAACTCGTGTTTTAATAACCTGTTTTATATGACAGTTGCATAAACTACTATTATCTACACTCATGTCGTAAACTTTGAAATATGATTCAAAAAGTTAATACGAGTACGTAAGGCTGTATATTACACATAGTATCTATAAAAAATTAAAAAGTTACCATTACGTTACGATTTTTGTATGAAAATTTTGCAAAGGTATTACGTAATTTAATTTTTTAATCATTACATAACACTTGGATACAATTCTCCTTGAATCTAAACTTTTTTTAAGAAGACTAAATAAAAGGTCTTTTAGAGAGCCCGTTAGTAATGTATCAGTTTTTCTTAGTAGCTGTCAAATATCAGTAGCATATTACAAAGTGTACCATATAAACAACCTATTATTTTGGAGCAGTTAGAGTAACAGTTACTATAGTTACAATTATGTGGCTGAAAATATGCGCGCGCAGCCTGAAATTAGAAAGGACTTGGAAATAGATATAAGATTTGCCAGATTTGCCGCTATTTTCAAACATTTACCTTTTTCAAGTATTTTGTGCCCGTGAAAGTAATGTGAAAGTTTATTGAAAAAGTAGATAAAGTGGTGCAGTCAGGATACTGCAGTCACACCATAAGATACTCAATAACTTATGATCTTCTTCTTCTTAGTCTAGGACATTTTACGACATAACCTACAATGAATTAGGAATGAATGAAAATCGAAAAGAAAACCATGTCTTGTTAAGAAAATGTTCTGCTTGTATATTTCAAAGAAGACCTAGCGGATATATTAAGGCGCCTTCTTTTGACTTATATTCGAACTGTAATATACGTACATTATATAAGTTGCCTTTGTTGTTTACTTACTTTTGTTTGATTTTTATAAGTAAGTACCTACCTATTGTATGAGTGAAGATAAAGTAGTATACGCAACTGCATATAATATGGTATTAAAACACTCGTTTGTTGCTATTATCACACTCGGCTAGGCCTCGTGTGATAAAACCAAACTCGTGTTTTAATAACCTGTTTTATATGACAGTTGCATAAACTACTATAGTCTAATAGATTCAGATAATTTTATTCAATGTAGATTCTTTACAGAATACTTATTGATAAATTTAAATAATCTGTACCCTGTACATTCAAAGAATTGACCAAATCAGATTTTAATTTTGTAGAGATAAGTCATCTGTAATGAATCTGCATTGATTTATCTAATCTGAATCTAAATCAGAGGAACAAAGTAAATAAAACAACTTGTATAAATTTTATTTCATTAATTTTACTCTGATATGTTCAATATGCCACGTGCCCCGTGTGGTGCCGGCAAAGAATAGTACCAATCCTAACATACCCGTGGGTGTCGTAAACGGCGACTAAGGGTTATAAACTGGAGGGTGGGCATGGGTAGCAGCATCCTCCTTTGTATCTAAAATCTTACTAACTGCGGTCACCTACAACCGCGGTCCATGGTGCCAGCCGTAACGCTAACAAGCGAGGTGACTATGGTACTTCCCCTCTAAATTTTTCCAGCAAAAGCTAGAATTATAGAGGGAGCTCCCTGTCCTGTAGTGGACGTTTTCATGGGATGTTATAATTGGTTGATGTTCAATATGAAATTATGTGTTGCTTTAAATAATGCTTCTGGTCATTTATCATCTATCTTCAATGCGGATGTGGCTACATATTATGAAACCTACCTACTACTGCTCATCAATATCTACCTTCTGTGTGCGTGCTGTTTATGACTATATTTTTGATTAAAAGAAAGAACTTCTAGTTCAATTTTTGTTAAGATTGTAAGAAGTGCCGTACCTTTTCTCCGCTATCAGAGGGCAGGTAGAACACAAGGACGGTGAGAAAAGAGATGCCCATGCAGGGGATGATGAGGTTGACGGTGTAGAACAGCGTCTTGCGCCGCATCGTGATGTTGAACGTGATGTCCAGGTAGGGCTCGTCGCAACACGTGTAGAACTTCTCGTTCCTGCAATACGAGTAGACAACGTCGTAGCGGCTTAGGTTCACTATTCAATTAGGGAAAACATAAACAAACTGTTTAAACCATACGAACCGTACGGCGGGTACTTCAAGGATGTCCCACTCTACAGACGTATAGAACTCAGACAGATCCACTCCCAGCTCTACGACATTGGTGCCACGAGCCTCATCGATGTGCCGTAAATCCACCTTCATATAAAAAAAAATATTATATTGACATATACTCTAGCACGTTAATAATGGAGTCAAAAGCAACGACTTCTGTTCTACGACTTTCGAAAATTCGTACACAAAAAAAATTACTTTCAAACGAAATATGTTGGTCACTTACGTTACTTTTTTTATTTTGACCTTACTAAAGTTGGGCAAAAATAGATCAATCAAATGTACCTCCTTTGTGTGCCAAAACTAAGTTCACAATAAAGTGCTTATAGATCTTTCCAAAGTTTAAATACTCACAGATTTAATACAGAATAAACTGTACATTATCAATTTTCGGAATAAAGTAACATATAATATATTGTACCTGGAATCCATCGTACGTCCATGAACCGAACTTCATGACGCAGGTCTGCTGGTCGAAGGGGAAGTACTCGACGTCGATCTCGCAGGAGGACTTGTAGATAGCGGGCGGTCGCCACTCCACGCGACCTGTGTAGTTGAGTGTCGCCTTCGTCGCGAGCGTCACCTCGAAGTTACCGTCGGCACTGAACACAGACCACACTCGAGTTAAAACTTAAAGTTTGTTATTTTATATTAATTTATTGATTGAGTAGGGTATCAATCACTTACTTATTATAAAGCACGATGTCCGGTCGCCAAATATGGTCGGATGGCACGTGAAGCATTTCCACACCACCATACTCACGAGGTTCCCATGAAAGCTTGTAATCGTACCAACTCTGAAAAAATAACATCGTCCCGTTAACGTACAAATTTAGTTCCTTCAAACTTCAAGGGTTTTACTGACAGTTTATCTACTAGCCCTAGCCTAAAGTTACTAAAAAATCCTTTTTTAAAGTTCTGTATTCAACAAGGAATCCTTATAGTTTCGTCATGTCCGTCTGTCCGCGGCTTAGCTCAGAGACGTTTATTACCAGAAAGTGGTAATTTGGTATAGGTATACACATGTTAGTCACGTTAATAAAGTGGTAACATAAAACATTGAAAAAATATTTTTTGTTGTCCCTTAGTAAAGTGGAGATGAAAAACTTTTTTCCACGTCTACCCTATATGGTGTGGAGTATCGTTAGATTGGGTTTTTAAAAATAATGAGAGTATTCTAAGAATTTTTTTTATTCAAGGATCCGTTTGCGAAATATTTAGCTTAAAAGCGCAATTTTTGGTTAGAGTGTCTCACCCTCTGTCAGATAAACGGCATAATAATATATCAGAAACGTGAAAAATTTTACAGTCGTAGTATAAATGATGAATTTAAAAGTAAACTAGCACAGCTAAGTAGACTTTACAGGTTAAAGAGTAAAAGTCAAAATGCTGAAAATAATAGAAATATCAATAGCAATCAAGCGCTGTATCTCTCTGTTTGTTAGGAGGTTAAATATTTATGATAAAATCAAAACTTGCTTAGATTAATGATTCTTAAGGCAACTACGTAACCCTACAGTGCGCGTGGCCCGACACGCACTTGGCCAAATTAATTGTTCATACCGCTTCAAATTGGTTTGAAAAATTACTCTGAATATAACTAGCAGGCAGTCAGTTGCACAGAGCTTTTTCATAGTTCTGTTAAATCTAAAATATCTATCTGTTCTTTATGATAACAAAAGTGACTGCAAAAGATTGAAGGAGCTGTAACTTTTAAAGATACTTTGTGCTACTGGCTGACAGAGTAAAAATATGATAAAACTGCGAACTCACCTGTTCTACCCACAAATTAGTCGTCATTATTTGATTTTTCAAATTCTGAAAATAAAAATAAATAAAATAGAAGTGACTTATCATTTTTTATTTGTATTTTGAGACTGCTGTACCAAATATAGCAACTTGTAATATATGAATAATTTTTTTTTTGTGTCAACGATAAAAGCAAATTTACAATTTGATTACCTTATAAGATAAAAATTCGTTGAAGATATTAAAAGCCATAGTCCCTAACTACTAAGCGAAGACCTGCCTTTCATTATTTTTTTACTGTTCCGAAAAGTGGTTTTACCCTCCAGTATACACCAAAAAGAGATGGAGATCTTTAGTGTGGCCTATGTCCAGCAGTGGACGTCTTTCGGCTGATATGATGATACACCAAAAAGGTACAGCATATTAAGTTATATATGTAGCATTCGAATGTGTAGATCAGAACAAAAACACTCATAACGTATAAAAATAGTTTTTTTAGGCTTTAGAAGTTTTGAACATAGAGTAAAAGAAGTAGTACTTATTCATTTTAAAACATCACAAACTGCATGGACTTTAATTTCTTTGAATTTTGAATGGGTGTCCCACAAGGAGGGATATCAAGACCTCATCATTTGATATTACATAATGATGTACATGAAAAATAGTGTTGTTGGTTACGTTACCACATCAATGAGCTGGCTAAGCTTGAGCTTGATGCGCACGGTGAGAGCGTCGCTGACGTTGAGCACGGGCCGCACCAGCTTGTTGTAGTTGCTGAGCAGGTCGTCGTAGAGCCGCTTGGCGTCCGGGTTGCCGCCGCACCCTGCACATGCACACCGCATACCATCTGTATGTACAACGTCATGTGCCACAGTCACCGACACAGTACGTGCATCGTTCAGTACCTACACTACGGTATGCTTGGTGTACAGTGCATTGCATTCTATATAATTAATATTATTGGATATTCTTAGTGTTTGTAATCGAGATTGTATTGCCACCCAGAGTGGGACTCAGTTCATTTGAGTGACTACAAGAGTGAATGTAAGTAAGTGATGGGAAAACGCGATGGTGATGATGGTGGCAGGTAGTGGTGGTGTGTTTACCGGCGAGTAGGAGCGCAAATAGTAGCAGGCTGTGCGCGATGCGCGTGGGCGGGCGGGGGGCGGCGGGGGGCGCGGGCAGGGGGCGCATGTCCGCGCGCGCATGGCGTCAGCGCATCACGCCGCGCGCCACTCACTGCGCGGAGCGCCTGCAAAGATATACACTCTTTATCTACACTCATATCGTAAACTTTGAAATATGATTCAAAAAGTTGATACGTAAGGCTGTATATTACGCAGAGTATCTATAAAAAATTAAAAAGTTACCATTACGTAACGATTTTTGTATGAAAATTTTGCAAAGGTGTTACGTAATTTAATTTTTTAATCATTACATAACACTTGGATACAATTCTACTTGAATCTAAACTTTTTTTAAGAAGACTGAATAGAAGGTATTTTAGAGACCCCGTTAGTAATGTATCAGTTTTTCTTAGTAGCTGTCAAATATCAGTAGCATATTACAAAGTGTACCATATAAACAACCTATTATTTTGGAGCAGTTAGAGTAACAGTTACTACAGTTACAATTATTTCATCTGCGGCTGAAAATATGCGCGCGCAGCCTGAAATTAGAAAGGACTTGGAAATAGATATTAGATTTGCCGCTATTTTTAAACATTTACCTTTTTCAAGTATTTTGTGCCCGTGAAAGTAATGTGAAAGTTTATTGAAAAAGTAGATCAGTAGTCAGGATACTGCAGTCACACCAGAAGATACTCAATAACTTATGATCTTCTCTCATATTTAGTCTAGGATATTTTACGACATAACCTACAATGAATTGGGAAAGAATGAAAATCGAAAAGAAAACCTGCTTGTATATTTCAAAGAAGACCTAGCGGATATATTAAGGCGCCGCTTCTTTAGACTTATATCAGAACTGTAATATACATAAGTTGCCTTTGTTGTTTACTTACTTTTGTTTAATTTTTATAAGTACCTACCTATTGTATGAGTGAAGATAAAGTAGTATATGCAACTGCATATAATATGGTATTAAAACACTCGTTTGATGCTATTATCACACTCGGCTACGCCTCGTGTGATAAACCCAAACTCGTGTTTTAATAACCTGTTTTATATGACAGTTGCATAAACTACTATTATTATTACTTAATAATATTATTTTCATCACATTTGCTCGCAATGAGTCGCAATCTGTGCACGTATTGCGGTCGGAAAGTTTTAAAATGAGCCCTAGAGCTTTTTTATCTGTCATCTTGACTTTTCGTTGACATTCTGTGACTGCCAGCTGTCAGAAGACCTTTCGTTCCGAAATAAGACTTTATTTATTTATTTATTCATAATTGCATGCTACATGTCATAAAATCTTACATACTAGTGTTAGTGGCATGTAGCGCCGTGTTCGGGCACTGCAACTTAAACCTATGTTAGTAATTAAATTCATTAAATTAGAACCGAAAATAATCAATAATTAAATATGTTTATGATTAAATGTATTACAATGTCATATTAATTTATAAATTATTATCATTAATGAACTCAGCAACAGTATAATAACATTTAGAGATTAATAGAGATTTTAAACTATTTTTGAATATTTGTATTTTACTTTCAGACTTTATGCTTCCAGGTATTTTATTAAAAATTTTGATAAATCTGTTATGTGGACTTTTACTAAATATCGTCAAGTTGCTTTCTGTCCTGCTAGTCTGTCTTTATGTCGTAGGTTTCGGCTGCAGACATCTGTCATTTTTTAGGGTTCCGATACCAAAATGGTAAAAAAAAGGAACCCTTATGGTGCCGCTCTGTCTGTCTGTCCGTCTGTCTGTCACACCTCTATATCTCAGCAACCACTTATGCTATCAACCTGAAATTTGGAATAGTTTTAGAATATAGTTGCCCAACTTAATTGCACAAGAAAAAATTTTGAAAAAAGTATGATTATTAATATAAAGGGGGCCAAAATAGGGGGGGCCAAATTTCAAATTGTCGCTACTAGGTCGAGTGGGGTATCATATGAAAGGGCTTTACTTGTACATTTTAAAATATATTTTTGTATTTTTTTAAATTTCTTAGTTTTAAAGTTATGATGAAAAATGTCAAGAAAAATACCATTCCCCCCCCCCTTATCTCCGAAGTTTGAGTAAGGAAAAATCTGAATTAATTACAGTTGACAGAAGTTTATATAAACTTTACAGCAAAAATAAAACGATCTTTCTAAGTTGCACAGTTTTTCAGAAATCTGCAAAAAACCTTTACAAACAAATTTAGTTTTGCGGTCCTGAAAATGGACTTTATTGCTTCCAAAAATACTATAGGTATATCGGAACCCTCGGCGCGCGAGTCCGACTCGCACTTGACCGGTTTTTTTGAAAAGGTGCTCATTTTTAGGGTTCCGTACCTCAAAAGAAAAAAACGGAACCCTTATAGGATCACTTTGTTGTCCGTCTGTCTGTCAAGACCCTTTATCTCACGAACGGGTAAAGGTATCAGGTTGAAATCAATACCATATATTAGGATCCATGAACCACACAAGATCTGAAAATTTAAATTTTTTACAACGACGCAATCAAAAGATATGGCGTTTTATGTCCTCATCTCCATACATTTATGCAAAAAAGCAAAACCTACAGGGTACTTCCCGTTGACCTAAAATTATGAAATTTGGTAAGAAGCTAGGTCTCACAGTACAAACAATGGGTAAAGTCTGAAATCATTAAATATTACAACTTTTCTCACAACTAATGGTAACCAATTGTGGTGAGCTCCCGTTTCAAGAACATTCATATAAGAGAGGGGTAAAGTTGGATGGTCGCGGAGGCGATTTTTGTTTTAGTTCTATTTTAAAAACGGGAACACTTACAAACTTGAAAATTGGTATGTTTATAGTGCATAAGCTATAAAATAACAACAAATAATAAAATTTGGTCAAGCGCGTGTCGGACTCAAAAATCTAGCACATTAACTTACTGAAATTTCAACTAATACAATTATTATTATTATGTGGTGGTACGGAACCCTCGGTGCGCGAGTCCGACTCGCACTTGGCCGGTTTTTTTTTTACAAATAGACCGACTTCTAATATGTAGATTGACGGAACCGTTAGGAGCTCGTTTTGAATAAAATGCGGTCTGCAGCTCGCTCTAGCGCGGATGTTAGCAAGAATTCGGATACACTTTTTTTGCATAACGTACACGTCATGTACGTTAGTGCTGTCGCCCCATAGAATTAACCCATATCGGAGCCATGCATAGGCGCATCCGTAGTACATTGTTAGGGCCGTTTTAAAATTAGTGTTTCTTTTTATTACGCTTAAGGCATAAGTAAATTGGGACAGTTTAGTTTTTGAAATTCATCCCCCAAGGGGGCGAAATAGGGGGTAAAAGTTTGTATAAAAGTCCGAAGTTAGGATGTCCAAATTTTGCGTTTTGGGTAAAAATTAAAAATTAATTTACACGTGTCTCAGCGTTTTTAATGATTCTACCCTCGAAGAGGTGAAAAAAGGGATGAAGTTGTTGTGTATAGAAAGTCCTCGATTTACAAAGAAAATAACACTTTATTTATTATTTAGGTATTATGAATAATTTGTTGAGTGTCTTAAAAGCCACCCTGAATATTTATCGTCAGTTAAATAATCAACTTACACGTGTTACATTTTAATGTATTAAACAAATATTAAAGTACGTTAAATACCCTAATATTTATTAAAATTACCCTCAACTGACGAGCGCATATGAAGGTTGATAAAAGTAGAGGAAACGACGGAAGTACACGGATAAAAAGGATTTCTCGGACCAAGAAAATTTATTTTCTTGAAATATTTCGTAATACTAAGGAAATATGTCTCTGTTTAAGAAATATTAATTTAATTAAAGAGCACGACGTTCTTAAAACAATAATAAAATTTACTTGACATATTTGTTCCAACCAAAGAAACCAATCTTCAACTAAACGAAAAGTGTCTTAATCTAAGAACACCAATATTTCTTATATCAACTTATTATAAATCTTAATCTGACACAAAATATTCTCTAAATTAATAAGAAATGTTCTTATGGCAAAAATTTTTATCTTCTTAGCTACCAAGAAAAAAAATTCTTATTTAAAGATATTACACTTTCAAAATAATGTAAACGTATCTCAGTTGAATTTGAATATCTTTCTTATTTTAAAATGTGATTTTACTTTATGAGAGGAAAAAAAGACTTAGATTTACTTCTTTTTTCATTTAAAATAAGTAAATATTTTTACGGTAGAATTTATTTACGGGCATCACCAATGAACGACGCTTAAATTACAAAAAGTTATCTGAGAGAGTTCTACGAGAAATGTAAAACGTATTCAAAATGTGGATATTTTCTGTGTGGGTTTTCCTGTGTGGGTTTTCCTGTGTGTAGTTACAAACGTACCTCGTGTAATCTTCTTCTCTCTGTCTGTAATCCTAGGGTTTTCCTAACCGCAAAATGTTGTAAGATATTTGTAAGAATAAGGTTGTAAGATTTGTCTGTAATGTTGTAAGATTTTTTATTTTTTATCATTGGAGCTAATAAAATAATGTTAAAAGAAGATATTTACACATCTAAAAACAAATATTATCTCGTAATGACATTTATACTATCTTGATATTAATTCGTGGTTTCTTAAATTAAGAAAATACAATTTTATGAAAAGTTACATAACTCTTATTACAAATCAATATTTTCTTGAACTAAGAAATAATTAACTCTTGTATTAAGAGAACTGAGTTACTTAGGACTAGAAAACAAATTATTCTTGATGATAGATACATTGTCTCTGATCAAGTCTTAATTTTCTTAATACAAATGAAAATAATTTTCAATTCAACTAAATATTTTTCTTGCAGCAAGTAAATATTAGTTTCACTATATATGAGAGCACCATGTTCTTGGTTCAATGCAATTTATCTTGGTACAAGATAATGTGTCTTATTTTGAGAAATCGTTTTTATCCGTGTATGTCAAGATCGTAGCAGGTGGAGGGCACTGGTCTCTGTCTCTGCCCACCCCACATTTATTGCTGTAAGTTTTCCTAAAAAAAGTAAAATTAAAAAAAAAAACCGGCCAAGTACGTGTCGGGCCACGCGCAGTTTAAGGTTCCGTAGTTTTTTTTTTGGATTTTTTACCGCAAAGCAGGTTTTGATTCAGTAATTCATAAAGTTAATAACTAAATCTTTTTAACTTCTAATGCTCAGCGAGGTCCTAGCGCCTGACTCCTATTTTTATTATTTCAAGTTTTTCGGCTATAGCTGATTAACCTGTGAAGCCTTCTTAGCTATGTTAGTTTTTCTTTTAATTTCATCATATATACTACTACCATAGGCGGCTCGTGACATTTTTTAATGGGTGTGCACAAAAAAATACATACATACATAACATCACGCCTTGTTCCCGCCGGGGTAGGCAGAGACCACAGTTCTCCACCTGCTACGATCTTGACATACTTCCCTTGCTTCCTGAACCTTCGTCAATCCTTTCATACATGCTCGTCGGTTTAGGGTACTTTTAACCTGGCCTTTATTCAGAACGTCCTGAATTTGTTCCTGGTACGTTCACCGAGGCCTTCCCCTTCCAACGTTTCCATTCACAAAAAAATTTAATACTTAAATAAATTTACTTACCTACCATTTAATGATGAAATATTTTTATGGCTTTATTGTTACCTACATATTATGCGCGCCAGCGCCAGCTCCAAATACCAGACACGGGAAACAAAACAATTTAATTATAACCGCACATCCAAGGTGTTTTTAAATATTGTTCTGGTTTGAAAACACGATTAAAAGTGAATTTTTGTACTACATTTTTGAACTAGCGTGATTTCAGTTTGTGGCGGCCCCTTTTCATTGAGTTTAAGTCGTATTTGTAAAGTCTTTTTCGCATTTTTTAATGTAAACGACACTGTATTCGTCCATTTTTACAGTAATTAAGCACGTACACTATTAAAAACAATTATTTCTAAATTTTCAAGCAAAATTGCGAACAGTAACTGAGAGCTGTATACGAAAAGTTTGTTTACGTATGATCGGCAACAGCGCTCTGCATGGCATCGCGATCTGGCAGCGTAGCCTTGAGCAGCGCTCCTGATTAGGCTAATTTCTCATAGAAAATCTTTTGTTTCACGCGCTCGAGTGTGTTGATGTTTCTCTTTCACACTCATTGAATTCTGTATAAGGAATTGTACTGAAGATTTCTTCATAGGAGCGGAATCGCTGGCGATCCACTTGGTACAACTTGACTACGTATTTGTTGCGTAATTATTTCTTAGGCTATTATAAATGTATACAACCTGTGTATATAACGTATAGGGTTATGAAAATAGGTATGTAATCGTATGTAACTTAAGTAGGGAGTGCACTGCACCAGTGCTCTTTAGGACGAGCCGCCTCTGACTACTACTGTTATTTTTTTTTCTTTTCCAATACCAACCATTTAGCTTACGGGGGAGGACACTCGACTCCAACAAAAAATGCGCTTTTAAACTATATATTTTGCAAACGGATCCCTAAATCGAAAAATTATAGGTGCAGGCAGAGTCACATTATATTTGAAATGGCTGTCTTACAATACCCAACACGATGGGGTAGACAAGAAAAAACAATTTCACCCCCACTAATTGTATGGGAGGTACACTAAAACATGTTTTTACCAAGATTTTATTTTACCACTTTGTCGGCGTAGATGAAATGTATATGGGTCATTCTCCACTAAATGGAAACTGTCTCTCTAAGTTGTCCTGCACATTTTTTTGCTTTAATTTGAAACATTACTATCTGGAAAGGTGGTGCATAATTAGTTATATATGTTACTGTAGGAAACCGGAAGAAGAACTGCGTATTTAACGAATTATTAGCGATTCACTGATAAATCGTGCCAGGGGACTGTTCTCATCAGCAGGGTACTGTTTTACTTAAAATAAAATTATAATTAAATAAACTAAATGTATTTATTTTTCCCTTAAAAACATTACGTGTTATTAAAAACTTAGTATCCGGGTTTCAACACCCTTAAAAACTAACCTAGTCCTTGTTCTTTACTGTGGAAAAGATATCTAAATCTTATCGTTAAGTAACTGCATATAAAATCAGTCTTTTCGTTACAATATTGGTATAAGGTTTTCTTATCTTACGTTTCTTTTTAAATAGTGGTACAATACATTTGAAATTATAAAAAAAACTGTTACCCTTCATAATGTACCTGAAATAGGCAGGGGATTGTTGCCAGGGGACTGTGTTCCTGAGCAAGATAATCGCTTGTAAACGAAACGAAAAAACCATTTTAAAAGTTACATTAACAGGTGGGAAAGTATTCAATACGTACAATTAGCATGTAAAAAATATTAAAATGTACCTAAAAATAAGAAATACAACCGTTACCTGAGGACTGTTTTTCGATGGAGGCCAGACCTGCGGTACGCCTACAAACCCGACTGTGACACTGAACAAAATGGCGTCAGCTCGCATTTGCCGGCATTCGCGCAAAATTTACTCGAGTAACGTTCCGTGTGATGCAGATAGAAGTCGTTAGCATAAACGGAACAAGTTCAGCGACATTTTGAAAATGCTGCAGGGGACTGTTCGAAAAATGCTTGGGACAGATTTATGTAAATTTTTTTTAAATGAAAATAATAAAATAAATCGCGGATTTTATTTGGGAAGCGTTAATTAAGTATTATTGTTTAATAATCACCGTGAAGAGCGCGCAAATTTAATAGATTGATGTATTTATATGCAGTACTATACTTGATTCTGGAACTGGTACACGACAGGGGACTGTCTTTCAGGGGTATTAAAAGGCTGTACATTAAAAATTTATGTGTTTTATTGAATGATAATTTTGGCCCACCTAGATAAATTAATTTCCTACATGATGTATAAGTTTTTTATGCTCAATAAGGGTCAATTCATAGAAAATATTCCCTAGGACAGCGATTTTCCATTTAGTAGAGAATGGCCCATATCCATACTAAATTACAGCTTTATATGGGTCTCTGAGCTAAGCCGCGAATAGACAGACAGACACACATTTTTTTTCTACACTAATATTATAAAGAGGAAAGATTTGTATTTTGTATTTTTGTGTGTATGTTTGTAATGAATAAACTCAAAAACTACTGTGCCGAGTTCAAAAATTCTTTCACCATTAGAAAGCTACATTCACCTTGAGTAACGTAGGCTATATTTATTGCTAGAAAAGATTAGGGATCCTTACTAAAACTTTAGTAACGTAACCCAAGGTGTAAAAAAATGCCACAAAACATCTTTCGTCGCATGCTCTGCGGAAACTATTGACAATAGAGCAAAGTAATGTACAGTTTTATAGAAGACATCAATATCTACAAAAAAGTTGATACCATATGTCTAAGTATTACAGTTATGTCACAATAACTACTTTTTAAAGTTAAAATATGCAATAGTATATAGCCACATTATTCGTACCTTAGTATTAATCCTTATCCAAATAAATCACTTCGTATTCAAGATCAGTACCTGTAAATTACTTTTTGAATTAATCAAATCTAATACACCATTCAAAAGTTATCATAAGTTTAATAATTATCAAAATCGAAATTCAAGAAACAGAGCTCTTAGTGACTAATCGTTTAATCTTCAACATATCTCAGGTACTTACATTAAAAATTATATCCAAATTTTCTTAATATCATACTCTTCTTAGGGTTCTGTACCCAAAAGGTGAAAAACGGGACCCTATTAATATGCCTCTGATGTCTTCGGTCTGTCTGTCAGCGGGCTGTATCTCATGAACCGTAATAGGAAGACGGTTCAAAATTTTCACAGATTATATCTCTGTTGCCGGGAACGGGAACACTTACAAGGGTGTAAATTGCGTGAAAAATAGGAACGCTTACAAGCGTGAAAATTGGTATGTTAATAGTGCATAAGCTATAAAATAACAACATACAATAAAAGCTGGTAAAGTGCGTGTCGGACTCGCGCGTTTTTAATACACTTCGGCGTGACCGCGCGTCCATAACTAAAACGGTATTTTTAGTGGTATGGAACCCTCAGTGCGCGACGCGAGTCCGACTTGCACTTGGCTGGGTTTTGTAATCCCCGACGCAACAAGAAACTATAGCTACCCGTGCGAAGCCGGGGCGGACCGCTAGTATGTGATAAGTGTACAAACGAGCAGGTGGGACACCTGATGAAAAGTGGTCACCACCGCCCATAGAACCCGCTGTCTTATTAGTGGGATAACTTGACACTAATAAGACAGCAAAGTACATTGCCCACCCTGAGAACTAAGATGGTGTGTCTCGTGTGCCAGTAACTTCGCTGGCTCCCTCTCCTTTCAAACCGAAACACAGCAGTGCAAACACTGCTATTTTACGGCAGAAATAGGCAAGGGGATGGTACTTCCCCAGACGGACTTTGCACAAAAGCCCTACCACCTGCAAAAACATGACGAAACTGAAAACTGAACTAAACTGATTATGTACAAAACATCTTACTGCAAAATAACGGAACCCTAAATACAGGGAAAACTTGCGATATGGATTTTTATTAACTAGCTCTGTGTTCACAAGGCCGTAATTTGAACGATATTCTGAAATAACCTTCCCATAATGTGAAGTGCAAAATCTGTACTTTACGCAATAGTAATTAATTTGAGAACCTAATTGTAAAACAGTAGTTTTTGTGAGCAATATTTTTAAAAGTCAAAAGAATAGTGCATACCTACGTATTTTAAATTTATTAAGAAATTTTATATTAAGAATGGAGATATTATTTCAGAACATTATTATGTATTTAAACTTTTTACATCTCGCGTTAATTTATAAGGAAATTCAGTTAGACATATGATAGGTGCAATTTTATTCTTCTATTGTTCAATGCATTTGAGTCGCGCGTCGAGCCGTCGGTCAAACTTTCCAACGTGACGTGACACCACAACACACTCGATTCTCTCCATTCTTTCTACACTCTGCACCGCACTTACGAACTGGTTGCATTTATTATTATGTTTACATTTTATAAAAACATGCTTGCACCTTCGTGATGGTAATCGTTGAAAATATCTTTAAATAGTGTCTCTTGCATTGATGGAAATTTTTTAACAACTAAGTATCCGTAGTGCGGGAGAAGTCAGCAGTTGGAGCGTAACGAGAATAACTACCTCCTAGTAATGTCGAGCAAGAGCAGGCCGTGTTCCGCGCGGGATCAGTGCATGGCTCGTCGCGGCGCTCCGCTCGGGTGGGCTCGGTCGGCGCACGTACTGCGGTGATGGGTGCGCGGCGCGGACTGACGGGCGGCTGGCAAGTGGGGGGGCGCGGGGGAGGGAGGCGGCGCGCGCCGGCCGCACCCTCGCGCTCTACGTACAGCCTTCAGCCAACATTCGCGCGACTCGGGACAAGATACCGAGGTACCATTTCCGATCTTTCAAAATGTACTCACGGAGCTCTTTTTCACAAGTTTTTTTCTTTCACCAGGGAAACTTGTCCCGCGCTCTTGGAACTCTATTACCTTACATACAATTAGGTCGGCAGGAATTGGGTCGCGTCAGAGGCACGCTACCACTTATGATTTTATTGTGTGACCGAAACCCATTGTTCTAAAAATTCTTGGTAACTAATTTTATACCACGCAATATTCAAATAGATAAATCACTGGAAAACCAAAATTTTCCTAACGGTCGACCTTAGGGCCAACCCAACAGCCTTTTTCAAGGCCAGCCCAGAGTTCATCTAGAACTTGTAGCTCTGCATTGTCACGTTAAGTTCTGATGACCTTTGTAAACCCATAAGTAACGCAGTAACTGTGGCAACGTTTTGGGCTACAAATTTTTTTTATGTTGCTGATGACACGCTAAAAAATATAATAGGAATGCTCATTGGTGATGACGCAGCTGCACTCGTCGAGGGTGAAGAAGGCGCAGAAGCTAAACGCCGCGCGAGCGCTGCTCTCCAAAGAGTTAAATCAGTAACTTAACAACGATTTCCTCTGCGTAAAAACACTGAACATCCTGAGCTCATAGTACAACTTTTTTCAGGGAAGGTTTGCAATTGCAATATAAGTTTTACGACCCAATCTTAACATTTGTCCGAAATATGCAGTGGGATTACGACTTTTTCTTCTTTTGTAGTTAAAAATTTCATATCATTTATGATCATACAAAATATCTGGACTAAGATGAAAAAGATGAACAAATCGATTTAAGTAGATGCGTTATTTGCTGATAGTCAAAACAGTGGATTGATGAAAAAAAATCCTATCTTTGTTGAGTTTCTATAAAACCTGAACTTGGGTTTTGAACACTACTTGTAAGAACAACGCACTCCTAACTCTGAATCCAGAGAGTACAATTTCATCATCAGGAATAAAGATCTCGCTTTTTTCCCGAAAAATGTTGCAACCCAGATACGATCCATTTTTCATTATTTGGTCGAAATATGCAGTAGAAAAAAAGCAACTTTTAATTTTGTAGTTTTAATTCATCATAACTAAAGTGGTTATAATTTTGTGCGGACAGAATTTATCCAAATGACTGTCAATTTAAGGCATCAGGTAAAGACCCAATTGATTTCGATATGTAATTTGCTGTTAATCGCACAGTAAGTACTTAAGTTTATAAAACCTTAACAGGACTGACTGAAGCCAAAAAAAGAAACATCAAAAATAGTGCATGAATCTCACTTGTGACCGACTAAGTATTCCTACTTTTAGAAGCGGAGAGTCTATTCCATTGTCGTTCAAAAAATTGTTTAAAAAAAGCTGCTCGAAGCAGGTTAACCAAAATACGAATAGTAAGCGCCAATGACAGTTCGACTAACTTAACCACTTCAGTTAGTTTCAAAATGTGGTTTTAATGGAAATTTCTAATATTGTGGACAGGATGCTGTTTTTAGGGTTCCGTAGTTAACAAGGAATCCTTATTGTTTCGTCATGTCCGTCAGTCTCTCGGACAGTCTGTCTGTCGGTCTGTCTGTACCTAGCTCACCGACCTTTAGTACTAGAAAGCTGTAATTTAGCGTGGGTATACAAATTAGTCACGCCAACAAAGTGGTATAATAAAACTCCAAAATAATTTTTTAGAGTACCTCCCGTACACCTAAAGTGGGAATGATTTTTTTTTCTTGTCGAACCCATAGTGTGGGATTTCGTTAGATAGGTTTTTTAAAATACTTACTGTGAGTTTGCAAAGACTAGTTTTCGATGTAGGGATGCGTTTGTGAAATATTTTGTTTCACAAGCACAAATTTTTGTTAGAGTCAAGTGTCCCCCCCCTGCCAACTAAACGGTTGCTACTAGAAATGTGAAAAAAATCATAGTAGGAGCATATTGATGAAATTAAAATTGATACTATCGTGGCTAAGTAGGCATTACAGGTTAAGGACTAATAGCCAGAAAACTGAAAATAATACAGGAAAAGTTTATGAAAAAATTGAAGCCTGCTTTACAATAATATTTCCTAAAGCAACTTTACTACACTTTTGACACGCAATTGGCCGGTTTTTAGGGTTCCGTACCTCAAAAGGAAAAAACGGAACCCTTATAGGATCACTTTGTTGTCCGTCTGTCTGTCTATCTGTCTGTCTGTCAAGACCCTTTATCTCACGAACGGGTAAACGTATCAAGTTGAAATTGTTACCATATATTAGGGTCCATGAACCACACAAAATATGAAAATTTCAATTTTTACAACGACGCAATCAAAAGATATGGCTTTTTATGTTCTCATCTCCATACATTTATGCAAAAAAGCAAAACCTACAGGGTACTTCCCGTTGACCTAAAATTATGAAATTTGGCAATAAGCTAGGTCTCATAGTACAAATAAAGGGAAAAGTCTGAAATCATTGAATATTACAACTTTTCTCACAAGTAATGGTAACCAATTGAGGTGAGCTCCCGTATCAAGAACATTCATATAAGAGAGGGGTCAAGTTGAATGGTCGTGGAGGCGATTTATGTTTTAGTTCTATTTTAAAAACGGGAACACTTAAAAACTTGAAAATTGGTATGTTTATAGTGCATAAGCTGTAAAATAACAACAAATAATAAAATTTGGTCAATCGCGTGACGGACTCAAAAAATCTAGCACATTAACTTACTGAAAATTCAACTAATACAATTATGATTATGTGGTGGTACGGAACCCTCGGTGCGCGAGTCCGACTCGCACTTGGCCGGTTTTTTTTTTATAAGGAATTCTTGAATAAATACCTACTGGGATATAACAACAATTCTTTAGTGTACACGATTAATGTTGAAATCATCATAATTTTATTACGATCTTATCGGTCAAAACCCTTTCTCCTAAAAAATAAAGGAGTTAATTAAGTACAGTCAAGAGCATGTCAAGCTTGACATACTGAAACGAGTACTGTTCTTATTTCAAACACCTCGCTTGCTGTATCACTCGTTCACTGCGGGCCGTCACGTCATATCATGTAACCAAACTAGTTAAGCACAGGCTTCTGAGACAGGCTTACAACTAAGGTTGTTCCTTGAGAATTATTGGTAGCAAATTATATTCGTGTCGGAACTAAGTCTTTAGGAAATGAAATCTTGCGATCAGATGCAAGTAAGCGGCTGCGGTGGTGCGGAAGTGACGGAGAGAAGGGGGAGTGGGGGAGGCGTGTGGTATCGCCGCGATGTAATATCCGCGGGTTCCGGCTCTCTCCGCGCGCTGCCGCTGATACCTCCGGATCCTTCGATGTTACGATAATGCTTTAACGAGAGTAAACCTAGGTTTATCAGAAAAAATATTTCCATTTAACTCCTTGGTTAACAACCGTATCTTAATGTGATTGTGAATGTGTGGCGAAAACCTTTGCAGACCTGGGTGCATAGGTTGACCCAACGCTGATTGAAAATCCTTACCTAACGTTAGCAAAACTAACTTAATCTATCCTTGAAGCAGTCTCATTTCCTTATTGATTACTCAGAAATCAAATAATCATTTGTCAAGTGTATTCTGTCCTATGATCGCGCTTGGTAAAAGCCGAACCCCATTTAATTTTCGGTCTTTACCAAAGTACTTGAATAATTCACAAATAGTCTAGGCAACGAAGCGGATCGTTGTATGAAAACCCCCGCATTTAATCCTCAGTCGATGAAACTTTGCTGGGGTATAACACTACATAAGACAAACCTTCTATAAAAAAATCAAAAAAAAAATCGGTACTTTAATTTTTCCATACAAAAATTACAAAAAATGTATGAAAAAAAAAATTTTTTAATTTTTTTTTTGGATATTTTGAATTAACATTCATTCATGATTCTTTAACATCCAATCAAATAAAATCTGCATGAGAAATTTATGTTGCATTCAAATTTCGATATAATTTTGACATGCAACTTGTTCGACACGAAACATAAGAAAAAATGCTGAATTTTCTATTCTATTTACCTGTCCAAGTAAATGATTTCTCTACTCTTACCTACAGCACACCCGGCTACACTGCAAGTGCCACTTCGCGTCATCGAATCCAAATAAATTGGTTTTGCATCTATTTCATCCGCACAAAGAGCTAAAACCATAGTTTCAATTAACAACAGAAAACCGTGTTCCGACGGCCGCGGGCAGGCGAGCGCGAGCGCCGAGCGGGTTGAATCTCACGTCGCGTCGGCCGCCGCACTTACATCGCGACATATTTCATTCGTGAGCTAGAAAACATCCGAAGAAGTGTTATCAAAGAAATATTAACAAAAGGGAGTAATGTATTGTGTGTGGACGTAACATAAATACTCTATCGACCTGTCTCGTCCCGTTCCTATGGCAGACCCCAATTTCAATAAAACAAGTGCTAAAAGTATTTAAAAAAGGTGTCCCACGAGCAGGCAAATTGTAAATGAATTAAAAAGGACGCTTCCAGGGCTGGCCGCTTTTACTGAACTTTTTTGCGGAGTATAAATATTTGAGACACGCTCATAAATAAATAGAAGGCTTTTAGAGCGATAAGGTACGAGTACTCGTAGAGGCGCGAGAGTGTCTCGGTCGACGGTCGAGTGGGGGGGACACTCCCGCACCGCAAGGTAATGGAATCTATTAATATTTGAAAGAGCAAATAATCTAGGTGCTAAAGATTATATAGTAGAGTTTTTAGATTGGTTTGAATATTTAAACTCAGAGGCGATACAAAGTTTGTTTTATAACTATTTAAAAAAGTGTGGTCACCGATGAGCGAGGGAAGCAGTGGATGGAGATGCTCACAGCCCATGATGTCCCGGACGCGGACGTTATTGAATTCCGCACTTCAATTTCTGTGATGCATTTGCTGCACACATTCGTTCGTGCCGCTAAATACCTACTACAATGAGCCCTCTTTTTGAGCGGACAAACTAAATTAAAGAGATATCTATATCATCCTAAAGGTGGACTGTTCGGTAATGCTTTTAAGGGTTACATCCGCCAATGTAATTCTTTGCATGAGGCTTAATAAATTAATATCTATCACTAAATAGTTACTACAAAGTAAAAGAAAGTTTGCAAGTTTGAAAGTGGCCCCCTGTCCTGTAGTGGACGTTTCATATGATGTTATGATGATGATGAAAAGAAAGTTTAGGAATATTTATATTTACCAGTAAACGTTTGGACAACAATATACTTACCTATATTCATTCTTATTACAAATACTCTCAGCAGACCCTGCACTGAACAAAGCTTGTGTAGCAAGGACCCGGAGCAATAATATCCATCTACCAGAAATATTTCAGACCGTATACTGAATATACAAGACTATTTACTGATGCTACTATTTATGAGGAAATAGTTAATGAAAAAAGGAAAACCAAAGAGATCGTGTTATCAAATTAAAAAAGAAAACCTTAGTGATTATGCTTGCCAGGCATAGCTGTATATTCAGAACGATTTATTGTATATTTCTTGAAAGGTGATTGTTATAGTACTGACGTTAACATCATTTTTATTAGCCAAGTCGGTGACAAAACAAACAGGTCAATGACATGGACCCTAATATTTATTAAAACAATTTTGTGCAGTATTTGATCCAGTTTCATGCGACCTCTCATATTTTATAATTTCTTAGGTTTTGCCAGTTACGAATTTTGTGATATTTCAAATTTTTAAACCTTCTTTTTTCAATATTAACAAATTTAGCAATAATTACTATTAATTGCTCTTTATTAAAATGTTTTAAACTCAAACTCAAAATTATTTATTCATTGTTGGATGCGTCACCTAAACTATATAGCTTCACAAACAAAGTGGCGCCATGGTGGGAAAAAAAGAAGCGACATTGATCTTCCAATTGTTTATACTAATCTTTCAAAAAATTGTCAATTTTACAGTAAATTCCTACGATAAGGACTGTAACTAGTATGTTTCCACGCGTTCTACTCGATTTGTGAAAATGTTTTTTTAAATAATTGGTAGTTACGATTACTTTAAAATTGTTTATGCCTAAAAAAACATCGATAGCAGGTTAAGGAAGGGGAACAGCCAAGGTTACAAAAGTTGCAAATTGAAAAAGAAAATAAAAAAAATGTGACTTCTGTTTTGCGAAGAATTTAGCTGATTTGACTTAAGTAGCTCATCAACTGCAAAGAAGTATTACAATACGGGGTTATCTATTTTATAAGTTTTTAAACAGAAAACTTACAAAAACCAGTGTACTAATAATTATTAAACAAACGCTATTCCTTTAAAACACATCAAATCTATATATATAAAAGAAGAAGGTGACTGACTGACTGACTGACTGACTGACTGACTGACATATCAACGCACAGCCCAAACCACTGGGTCTAGAGATTCCAAATTTGGCATGTAGCTTCCTTATAAGGCCTAGGGGTGCACTAAGAAAGGGTTTTACAAAATTCCACCCCTAAGGGGGTAGAATAGGGGATGAAAGTTTGTATGAAAGTCCGTCAGTTTTGAAGTTAGGATGTTCAAAATTTGTATTTAGGCTAACGACTAAAAATTAATAATTACGTGTCTCAGGGTTTTTGAAAATTCGACACCCTTAAGGGTGAAAAGGGGGATGAAGTTAAAAATTCTTTATTCTTAAAGTAAAATCCACATAATTTATTATTTAGGCATTAATGATGTAATTCTATGCAACGTTCATCACTGTTATTAGAATTCCATCCCAAATTCAACCCCTAAAAAAGGAAAATGGGGTGAAAAAGTCTAAAAACCAATATGGGTATCGTTTGTATGGTTTATCGGGTCGCTGATTACGAAAACTACAAGAATTTTGAAATCAAACGTGGTGGACGTGAAATACCATCATCCCCCTGGGGATGGAGTTGGGGTGCGATAGGTTTGAAATGTCTAAAAATCAATATGGGTGTCGTTTGTATGGTTTATCGGGTCGCTGATTACGAAAACTACAACAATTTTGAAATCCAACGTGGTGGACGTGAAATACCATCATCCCCCTGGGGATAGAGTTGGGGTGCGATAGGTTTGAAATGTCTAAAAATCAATATGGGTGTCGTTTGTATGGTTTATCGGGTCGCTGATTACGAAAACTACAACAATTTTGAAATCCAACGTGGTGTACGTGAAATACCATCATCCCCCTGGGGATGGAGTTGGGGTGCGATAGGTTTGAAATGTCTAAAAATCAATATGGGTGTCATTTCTATGTTAGGGATGGCGGTTAAATTGGCGTAAGGGGTCCCTATAGTGACAGGTAGAGGTAGAGGTAGAGAGGTAGAGAGGTAGAGTGGTAGAGAGGTAGAGAGGTAGAGAGGTAGAGAGGTAGAGAGGTAGAGAGGTAGAGAGGTAGAGAGGTAGAGAGGTAGAGAGGTAGAGAGGTAGAGAGGTAGAGAGGTAGAGAGGTAGAGAGGTAGAGAGGTAGAGAGGTAGAGAGGTAGAGCGGAAGAGATGTAGAGAGGTAGAGACGTAGAGAGGTAGAGAGGTCGAGAGGTAGAGAGGTAGAGAGGTAGAGAGGTAGAGAGGCAGAGAGGTAGAGAGGTAGAGGGGTACAGGTACAGGTACAGGTAGAGGTAGAGGGAGAAGGAGGGGAAGGAGGAGGGAGGTAGTGAGGGAGGGGGAGGGGGTGATGAAAAGGGAGAGGGAGGGGGAGAGGGAGGGGCAGAGAGAGAGGGAGGAGGGGGAGGGGGAGAGACAGGGGAGGGTGAGAGGAAGGGGGGAGAGGGAGAGAGAGGGAGAAGGTTTTAGTTTTTCTCAATTACTTCTGCGAATTGGCTCTGTTTTGAAATATTACATAAAGGTGTCTCTCATCTCTCTCTTTACATTTGTTAGGATACTGCTGCTAAGTTCCTCTGTTCTAAGTAATTTATGAGTAACGTCTGTACATTTTATAAAATTCAGCTTGATCTTGAATTATACTCATTGATTTGCGCAGGGTTAGTCCTGTTTTTCCTTAGTTTAAAATTACCCCGAAATGACGGGAAAATATCTCATTGCTTCGGAAAACCGGTAACAACATAAATACGAAATCCACGCGAGCGAAGCCGCGGGCAACAGCTAGTATTAAATAATTTGACAGTTTAATAACCAGCGACTTAAGGGACACTCAGACATAATGAATAACGAATGACTTTAAAAGCACCCCGACTACCCCAACTCTCCGTTTCCCGAATCGAAATAGTAATATGGGATTACTTTAACATCGCATTACGTCGGATAAAAAAGAGTTGTATGGTAGTGAGGCGCAGACCTGGCTGAAAAAAAAAAGAGAGGAGCATACAAGCTTTTTAAATGTGATTTTGCAAACGGATGAAAGGAATAAGAACGACAGAGAGAGTAAATAAGTAAATAAGTGGATAAAGTTAGTTTTAGAAAAGTAAAAAAAATATACATTTGAAAAATAAGAACGAGAGGAGGAAAAAGACGGGACAAAGAGAGATAGAGACCATGCAGATGTGAATTAAAGAAAATAGCCAATAGTTTTGTCAAATTAGGTCCCTAAAGAAACGAGACAAAGGGTGACCAAAACAGACTGACATTATAAAGTCACGGGATTAATCAATTGGTGGTTTGGTTGCTTGATCTCTACTATTATAAAATTGTAAATTAATTTTGTCTGTACATCCTTGTACTTTTGATGTACCTTAATCCATTTTTAGTGTTCCGTACCTCAAAAAAAAAAACGGATCCCTCATAGCATCACTTTGTTGTCCGTCTGTCTGTCTGTCTGTCAAGACCCTTTATCTCACGAACGGGTAGAGGTATCAGGTTGAAATTGAAACCATATATTAGGGTCTATGAACCACACAAGATCTGAAAATTTCAATTTTTTACAACGACGCAATGAAAAGATATGGCATTTTATGTCCTCATCTCCATACATTTATGCACTAAAGCAAAACCCATAGGGTACTTCCCGTTGACCTAAAATTATGAAATTTGGCAAGAAGCTAGGTCTCACAGTACAAATAAAGGGAAAAGTCTGAAATCATTAAATATTACAACTTTCCTCACAACTAATAGTAACCAATTGAAGTGAGCTCCCGTTTCAAGAACATTCATATAAGAGAGGGGTCAAGTTGAATGGTCACGGAGGCGATATTTTGCCAATTTAATTAAACCAATTGAGGTGAGCTCCCGTTTCAAGAACATTCATATAAGAGAGGGGTAACATATTTTAAAGTTTGTAAGCAACCATAAACCCAGCACGAGAATTAGATAAGACGGGAGATATTGACACAGTTCTGGGTTCATAGTAAAATACACAGACAACGGTACTTTTAACTGAGCGATATAGAAATATATATATCAAATGCGTATGGCACAGGATTATATAAAAACTAGTTTTAGCCCGCGACGCGACTTTGTCGCATGGTAAATAAAGTCAAACTATTAGGTATCAAACAAAAAGTATATTTTGCGTGATTATCGAGCAAACAAAACAAACAGACAAAAGTCCAAAAAACCGGCCAAGTGCGAGTCGGACTCGCGCACTGAGGGTTCCGTACCACCACATAAACATAATTGTATTAGTTGAAATTTCAGTAAGTTAATTTGCTAGATTTTTTGAGTCCGACACGCGCTTGACCAAATTTTATTATTTGTTGTTATTTTATAACTTATGAACTATAAACATACCAATTTTCAAGTTTGTAAGTGTTCCCGTTTTTAAATAGACCTAAAACAAAAATCGCCTCAGTGACCATCCAACTTGACCCCTCTCTTATATGAATGTTCTTGAAACGGGAGCTCACCACAATTGGTTACCATTATATTTCGTCGCTTCATTCGAAGATATAGTTTGTTTACAAGTAGTATTCCTCAATTCGCCAGGCAGACGATGCACGCATTTAAGAGTAATTCATTTGATTCTCTTATTTAAAACGATTTCCGTTTCCGTCCCTTGTTCACTTCACCACTGTAGCTGACATTCGCTTCATTCCTTTTTCGTGCGGGGCAGTGAACGCACGCGTCCCATTCCGAAGCGCAATGTTCAATAAGAAGTAGGTAGATTATACCTGAAGTTGTAATATTGAAGTTAAATTACAAATATTTAAAATTATTTTCGATAAAAAAGTTTTTGCTCCGTGTGTTAGTGTAATCGTACTGGATTCAAAACTTTTCAGTAAGTGTTGTTTTGATTATTAATTCTTTCTAAGAAAGTAAAAATTTTCAAGATTACCCACATGTTCTATTCTTAAATTTGCTAAACAAATTGAAGTGTTTATTACGGCCTATCTTGCGGCCCGATACCTACAGTTACTTGTTTTGATACAAAAACGTAACATGATAACGTAACGACCATGATTATAACCTATCGGTCGCACCCAGAACTTTTACCAAATGATGGAAAATGTAATAAGATAGACGTAAATATGTTCACCATATAATGACATTTTGTTTATGATAATTACGACAAATGTTAGAACACTAATCAAGAGATTTTGAACCCTTTTCAATATTATTTTTTTGTAGTTAATTACTACAAAAGTTCATTAACACCTACACAGGCTTAAAAATTTTAGCCTTCGTTTACGTCATACAATTTTATCTTTTCTTGCCTTCCGACAAATAAAGTAAAAATAAAGGAAAGTAACAAAATTAAACGTTACCGACGTATTAAATATACGTGTGTGTGACGTGCATTAGATGTTTTTTCGTCTAATGGCGAAAGTTACGAGGGTAAGTAAAAAATGAAATATTTTTTTTGTGTTTTAAACATTAATTACCAAGTGAATCATAGAACAACTTACGTCGGAATGGACTGCGAGTCAATTGCGACGGCAGTAACTTCGAGTTACCGCTTAATATTATTTACGATGTGTTACGTGAATGGATATGATGGAATGCGATTGTCTATCTATTATAATGTCGGGATTGACTGCGAGTCAATTGCGACGGCGTTAACTGCGAGTTAAGGCCAAATAATATTGACAATACGCGATATCTACATAGATATGAACTGTGGGTTACCAAGTATTTATTGCTTGTCGGGATTGACTGCGAGTCAATTGCGACGGTGTTAACTGCGAGTTAACGCCACATATTATCGAAAATGCGTGATGTATAAAGTTGCCTATCTATTATTATGTCGGGATTGACTGCGAGTCAATTGCGACGGCCCTAACTGCGAGTTATGGCCAAATAATGTAGACAAAAATCGACATCTGAATATGTTTGCGATTCAACTATCTATTGTCTGTCGGGATTGGCTGCGAGCCAATAACGACGGTGTTAACTGCGAGTTAACGCCAAACTATCTGTTGGTTGTCGGGATTGACTGCGAGTCAATAACGACGGCTTAACTGCGAGTTATGTCAAACCATATCAGCATAAATCATGCATAAAAATACAAGTTATCTATTTTCACGTCGGAATCGACTGTGAGTCAATCGTAACGGCTTTAACTGCGAGTTAAGGCCAAATAATGATTAAAATTTGCGATATTAAAATTGCTATTGACTGAGAGTCAACTTTTTATTGTTAAGGTCGGCATTGACTGAGAGTCAATTGCGACGGCGGTAACTGTGACTTAACGTCAAAATTTATCGTCAATGAAAACAATAATATCAAGTTCATCTATGTGTGTCGTCTGCGATACATTGTCTTTAGTTTTCACAACAAGCCTTTTTGTTTTTTAACCATAACCAGAATATTTTTATTGTAAAATACCCACTTACAAAAATTTTATTTTTGGGTGCCAGTAATAGTAAAGAGAACAAAACCGTCCATGAGACAAAAGATCATGCCAGCCCTGGACCAACCGACACCTAAGGTCTGGACACCTGAGGAGTCTTCTAGACACCTTAGGCGTCTACGTCTGATACGCCAAACTTGTTCTCTATAATATTCACGACACACTGTCGAACTTTTGTACGCCTAAGTATATTGAAAAAAGACATGCCTATAGACAAGTACATACATACTACACCTAATACCGGTTTATTGTAAATGATTACAAACACCGATACTAAATTGCTAATTGAATTCCAGGCTTAGATAAAAATATCTCCGCTTTCATGTACAAGTATCTGTAAAAGACAAAACTTGTTTTTATAAAAAGTTAAAGCAAATTTATAAAATTATTGAGAGATAAAGATGCATCTTTTCAAACGTCGGGAGCTCGTTTAACCCACCAGAAGAAGCCTTGGTCGGGTCTTCGTTACCCGTCAAATGGGGGGGGGGGGGGAGCGAGGTTACAGGCAGGCTCTGGCCTTATCCCCAAGCTCAAGCAGCATCGACTAAAAGTTACAATCCATCCAAAACTCATGCTCCAGCACAGAACCGTAACATAAGTACATGCTGGTATAATACAATGTCATTATAACTGTTGCATAATGGAAAATGTTTTTATTTCAACACTTCCTGTGTCCGGATATTCTCCGAAGTAGAAAATCGCAATATTTCATAACCACAATGTTGTTATAATTATAATACATGCATAAGCATGAACCCTTAACACCACAGTATCCTAGTGTTACCTGAAAAAAAAAAACGAGGAAATAATATTCCGTGTAGTGCTAATGTAACGTGAAATCCACGTTTAAAATTCACCCTCAAGAAAAGCCAATATACAAAGTTTATATTGATTGTAACTGGAGAATAAGTTCCTATTTCCAGCGTTACAATTGTTACGAGTTACATTCCATCGGAATTTATATTGGGTACCTAAAAGACATGTATACTAGTGGATTTTTATTCCAAGATAAAATTAACAGACTTGAAATTTATATTACATGAAGGAGAATAAAAAGAAGAAAGAAGAATGACTAAGAATAATTTTTTTTATGCCGCCATTTTTTTTTAAATAATTTTTAAAAAAAATCTGTAGTGGACTTTTTTTTTAAGTACTGGCACCACCAAAGCAAAATAAACTGGCAACACTCAATTGCCTTTTCGTTTTTCTTCGTATAGACGTGCGTTCCAGAACAGGAAATATTATTTTGACAGCAGGATAGCTGTATATGACGCCCGTGTGCGTGGTCAAGACAGACTGCTGTCAACGGGTAATGTTGTGCAACTGGCTGTGTCAGAGATTTTGCATTTGTGAAACGAAAGAGGTTAAAGTGATCAAAATAGTGTATTTTGCTGGAAAATATCTTAAAAGTGCACAAAAATGAAGAATTCGAGTGATTTAGCTTACTGCGGGTGTTACGCGTTTTTGTTCATTTACCGTAAGCACCAGAAAACCCGACAGAATGCAACGATACAGGACATGGAGACGAACTATCACACAGTTGGAAAATGTGGAGGGGTATCGTCAATCCAAACTCTTCATCAAGGGATATAGATAGAAAAAAGACTTAACAGCACCAGTAAACCAGTGCCACAGAATTCATAATAGACACCAGTGCCCTCGGCAGATTGGCTTGTGGTGCAGAGAGCCTCACACCAGGGGACACAGAATTGTGTGCGAAAAGCTTCGGAGGTCCTCTCAGGGTCCTTTTTAGTACATCTCAATCAGTAGATAGGGGGAATGGAAAATGGGGATACCCCGATGAAGCCAAAAGAGCAGCTTGCCGCATAAACTGGCCATCTTCCTGGATGGGGCTTACAGTGAAGCAGGCCACACTGTCCATTTCTAGCTGGGATAGTGAATGAAATAGCTATTTAAGTGATCTGATCACCCGTCTGCGCAGATTCTCCACCAGAAATAATAATAATAGGCTTATTATGTCAATTCAAAGTGTTAACTATCTGTTACACAATAAGCAAGATTTTTTTAGATGAACAGATATTAATATAAGATGAATAATATTACACTTAGTGTAAAGTTGTTATTGGCCGCATGAAGCTGCTTGGACATGCCTCGTTGCCTCATCTTAAGCAAACACACTCCGTCTTACACCAAAAACGTTAGACATCTGTTGAACACTTGATTAAAAATATCGTACCAAATAACTCTGTCTATGTCATTGATGCGCAGAAGTCAAAAATGACTTATTTTATTATGACTTGACTTCTGCGCATCAACTGACATAGCCAGTTATTTTGTGCGCTTTTTTTTAATCAAGTGTTCAACAGATGTCTAACTTTTTTGTAGTAAGACCACGGAGTAAGACCCACTATGTTCAGTTGCCCTTGGGTGAAGCAGCATGCTTATTTGCCACTAAATATTCATAGTGATGTTCAGATAATGTCCTTTTATTTGACACCCAACATGGTATCATATAAAAATATTATTTTGGTCATTCATGAGTTAATGTCCTGAGGGCGCCACATTCAATGTAATGTAACATCTTATATCCTATAACCAGAGGAAGATCAAGACGCTTCTAATCTAACGCTACTCATTTGTTTAACTACAATAACTTGTATAGAAGTTATGAGGCAACAGATGAACATAAATATTAATTATAATAATTGCTGCGGGTAAAAATGTGTGATCTTTTACATTGGGTTGACAAGCCCGTTGGTGTGGTTGGTAGTGAGCCTGCCTCTCACACCATGGGCCGCGGGTTCGATCCCCGCCCAGGGCAAACATTTGTGTGATGTACACAAGTGTTTGTTCTGTGTCTGGTTGTTATTTATCTATTTATGTATGTATATCAGTCTCTGGTACCCATATAGTACAGGCTTTGCCTAGTTTGGGATCAGATGACCTTGTGTGAAATGTCTCCCAATATATAATTTTTTTAAATTATATTCTTTGTAGACTGGTTGATTAAGGAAGATAATATCTAAACACAGGTATTTGTGATTATTTTACTCATGGTTTAATTAGAAATAAATCAGATATGAAATACATAGGAATACCAATGTCATCAGCCAGATGACTAGAATGGTGTTGACACCCAGAGTGGTACGGTTGCCTGCCAAGCCGAGAGTCCTAGGTTTGAATCCTGGTAGGGGCTTGTGCACGAGTGAAGTACATTTGTATCTGTATTTTTGTCCGGAACTGGTTTAAAAGTAATGGCCAGTTAGTCCGTTGCATCATTTCCCAGGGAAATGTCCTTTAATAATGCTATTTTGTGATGACTGATGACTTTTATAGTTCTTCATCGCATTGTACTATCAATCCTGAGGTTGTATAGCGGCCATTCAGCTTTAGTAGAACTGATGTGCTGTCCTACACTATACTGATATTTATTTTTGTAATGTTTCTTGATTTTATTGCTTGTAGAGCCTGGATGATTGTATTCTCACATTATAACATATTAGTGTAGTATTGTCCGAAGGCACTTGATATTACAATATTAAGATCTTGTGAGTCTGCACTCATTCCTTGTTTTAGTTTTTGATCCCTAAGTTAATTAATTTCTGAGTAGTCTTGTGTCTCCTCTTGTAAGTCTATGTTGTATTTATTTATGTATAGATGTATTCTTTGGTAGCTTGTCACACGGTGCGGCCAAAAGTGGCTGGTGACTTGTGGTAAATTATCTGGCTATGTAAGCACTGATTTCAACTCCAGTATTTCATTTTTATCGTTTATTCCAAGAATGTACTTTCACAGACATCTCGTGAGCTTGACAACCCGATTCTACAAAATACACATATTTATCAATACTGCTTTGATTTATTAATTTAATTAGCCAATATCAAAGAAGTGAGGAAAAAGGTTAGGTGTTTAAGGTTATATGTTATATCTGTCAAGCAAGCGTTTCATTTTGAAAGCCGTAGAGATAACGGTATCAATAGTTCAAATGAGTGAGTCAGTTCACTCACTCGAATTAGTTTAGTGTATTTGTTTGATGTGTTGTCTTAATTCTTGTAATATGTAGCGGAGCTATTTTAAAATAGGTAAATGAAATAATAAAGAGTAACCTGAAATGAAACTGAAATTGTCGATTTAGACCTGAACACGATGAAAATTCAAGGAATACAAGGTACAAAAACGATTAAAACTAACGCAGTTTAGTTTTATCGTTTTAGTACCTTAAAGTGATAACCCATTTTTTTTCTTTTTTTCTCTTGTATAAAAAATAAATCCACTGTATCAGTTTTGTGAGGGGCCCACAGTCCTAACTACTCGACGAGGCGTAGTGAACGTAGGTTACCTGGTGTGGAGGGGAGGGGATGCGAGCCAGGATGGAGACACCCTCCGTGACAATACTGACAATTGTCACCGGGTCTGTGCCTGCTCTCAAGGCCTTGAGAACGGAGAGCAGGAGCTCGATGGCAAGGTCGATGGCTTCGTGTGTGACTGAAGTTGTTGACACCTCCGGGTGCTTCGTCTTCACTCCCACGGCTTGTGGGGAGAAGACCGTGTTAATAGGCTCTGTGGCAAAGGCGGTACAGCCCAGGCAAGCGGCTGTCGAGGGCCCGCGGTTGCGGTTGCGGGGGGCTTCGACGGGGTGCGGTGAAGCGGCGGTAAGGCGGGCGACTGCACTTTTGCAAAGCTTGGCGGCGATTTCTTCGCGAAGGTAAGTGGCCTGGGCGACTTTGTGAGTGGCCTTTGGTCGCCTCATGACCTTCGTGGTAGAGGCAGGGGGAGCCATGACTCCCCTCGATCCCTCAATAATTGTCGGCCGACGAGATTGACATTTTGCCTGCTCTTACTAGGTAGTTTCTTGACAATTGAACACTGACAGTGACGCAATCAGAGAACAATTCCAACGTTGCGCGGGAATATTTCACAGAGGTCTGTCTGCTACAACCTGCTTTATATCCGGCCTAATAGTACTTGGATGACTGCTTGTCGTGCGTGTCATAAGATCTTGTATTACTTCTCGGACTCATATGGTCCAAATTATTTAAATGAGTTGACTCATTAATATGACAGAAACTGACCAAATGGTTCAAATTATTTAAATGAGTTAACTCATTAATATGACTCATAGAAACTGACAACTCTCAGTCAAATGATCTGCCGACTTAGAACGAGCCTCTAGGCAAAGGGCAAATGTAATTTTTTGACGTTACGAGGTATAAACTGACGCAGGTGACCTGACTCACACTAATATCTCGAAATAAAATAATCGATAGATCGCAACACTATTTGTAAGTAGGGTTGTCATAGTCCAATCTGTGTTGCCATATTCCAATCAGTGATGCCGTATTTCAATAACTTTAAAAATCGATTGTAAAAAAATGGTGGCCTTTAAAAATATTCTTTCTTCACCACAATATTATCTACTATTCTATCTATCATATGAACTTGGTTTGAACCCTGTTAATTTTCCCTCGAAATAAAAATCCAACCCCCATAGTAAAATTTTACATCTCTTTTAAAGCACCAGAACGCAATAGCTGTAACCGATTTATTCTAAATCCAAGAAATAAATGTACCTATTGCAACTTGTCATTCAACCGCCTCAAAAATTATGTTTTGAAAAACGGCTTCCTTGCTACGAAAAGCCCATCTCTTAATTTATGTTTTTAAGATAACCGAAAATTTCTACATTTAAATTTTACAACATAATATATGAAAGAAGTCACGCTATACAATCTTTACGATTTTGCAACCGTGCCTTATGAATATTATGATATTTTAGAAGATCTTATCTGATGGTATGGTAAGTTTCGACAAATGCTGCCCATTACAAGATACTTTTCTTACAGAAAGAAATTAAATACAGACACCTCCCTAACTAGTACCTAGTGTGGAGCAGTAAACAAAACCTAAGGCTACTAAGAAGGCCGAAGATGTAAAATATTTGTTTTAAGGATACAAAAAAAAAAGGTACCATACCATATTGTACAAATAACCTGTCAAAATTGGCAATGATACGATTGGCACAATATTTATTTATTTAAATTTTACGAAACACAAATTGCCGCAGGTGCCAGCTGAGTCAATGAAAGTCACTCCCAGGCTCTGTATGCAAATTTTTAAGACATAGCTTTCAAGTTCGCTGTACTTTTTGCTCTTAGCGACAATCCTTAGCGATTTATGTTTTTTTTTTATGAAAACGAGATCCGGACGCTAAAGCTATGGATACTTTATCCTTTGTCCTGGACATTTTACGCGGTTCCGCCATTTTTTGTTTCCTTTTATATTTGGGAAAAATTACTGATGACGAAGGCACCAGTATTTTGTGTTTTCACAAGGCCTTCTCTGCCTTTTAGCCCATCTTAATTATTTATATCATATAAAATAATGAAACTTTTATAATGTATATCAAGAGTATACTGTTCCTTTTTAACTTATCTAACAGGTCCTGCGAGAAGCATTCACGCGCCACTTGATCCTCTCGCTTGCACTGATGTTCTCTTGAGCTTCGCTGTCTGAGGCTCCTATTTAACAATATATGTCAAAATAAGCTTTGGGTAACAGCTTGTCCCAAAAAAAAAAAACGCAAACGTGTTTGATAGTCCTACAACCAACAACTATTGTTATTTTTAACAAAACAACGTGACAAGATGTGTGGTTCGTATGAATAGCTGTACAACGGCTCTCTTGGCAATCATCGTTTGGCGTAATCTTTGCTACTTACTTATTAGGTGATAGAATTGATTTAAAACCTTCTTCTACTTACAATCACAAGCCTACTAGGCCTAGATATATAATAGTTACTTGGGTTGGGACACACAACTAATAAGTAAATAAGTGTGTATCTAAATAGTCCCTTAATTTAGAGTTAATGTCGTAAAATAAAATGAACAGATCAGCGATTTTACTATATGCTCATGGGGCACAAACATCTTCAATAATAAAAGTGAATACTTATATTATTTTGCAAATAATGGAGTTCAGATAGCCATAACGTATTTAATCAAACTTCCACTGCGGGCTAAGATTAGCCAATATTGTTCTAATATTATTTAACTGAATATATTATACACACGTGTTCTGTCCATATTTTTGTTCAAAAAATAAAATCAATAACTGCCAATGTGGGAAAATTGTAAATATCAATTAAAATCCACGTTAATCAGCTTAAGCAGCTGTGATTTATAAGCTGGTTGATTTACCAGAATCATACTATCTGAGAGAAGACTTGTCGACACATGCATCTTCCCCGCTTTGCAACTCTCTCAGCCTCGACTCGTGAAAACAGCTGGCTGGACCAGCACGTCTAGAACTTTTATTAGTTTGATATATTAGACCAGTAAATGATTTCGTAATATCAGTTGTATTGAATGAGTAACTTATTATAATAAGTTGATTTTTGTTGCTTACTTGCTTTTGGGAAAAATCAAAGGTTATTTATTATCTGCTTGGATCAGCAAATTACAGATTTTTTCAACGAATTACTCTTTGTAATTCGTTGGCTTAGATAGTTAAACTAGAACATCTTGTATAGTTATACATTTGTTTCATAGTAACCAAACAAAACTTTGTTCTCTAAACATCTACTTGTAAACAAACTATATCTTCGAATGAAGCGACGAAATATAATAGATGATCAAACGAACTCCAGGAGTGAAGTTCGATCGTTATTATATGAGTCGCTTCATTCGAAGATATAATAATATAACAACCCTCCCTCCCAAAAAACCAAACACTGTGACACGAGTTGTGGTTTCCACCCAAATGCAAAGTTTTGTTTAAAGGTTCATAGGTACAGACTCTAAAAAATGAAGCGAATGTCAGCTACAGTGGTGAAGTGAACACGAGACGGAAACGGAAATCGTTTTAAATAAGAGAATCAAATGAATAACTCTTAAATGCGTGCATCGTCTGCCTGGCGAATTGAGGAGTACTACTTGTAAACAAACTATATCTTCGAATGAAGCGACTCATATAATAACGATCGAACTTCACTCCTGGAGTTCGTTTGATCATCTATTAGTTGTGAGAAAAGTTGTAATATTTAATGATTTCAGATTTTTCCCATTATTTGTACTGTGAGACCTAGCTTCTTACCAAATTTCATAATTTTAGGTCAACGGGAAGTACCCTGTAGGTTTTGCTTTAGTGCATAAATGTATGGAGATGAGGACATAAAATGCCATATCTTTTCATTGCGTCGTTGTAAAAAATTGAAATTTTCAGATCTTGTGTGGTTCATAGACCCTAATATATGGTTTCAATTTCAACCTGATACCTCCACCCGTTCGTGAGATAAAGGGTCTTGACAGACAGACAGACAGACAGACGGACAACAAAGTGATCCTATAAGGGTTCCGTTTTTTTCTTTTGAGGTACGGAACCCTAAAAAGACCGAAGCCTGTGTTAGGGTTAGCTACAAACAATAAATGCAGAGAGTTATCTAAAAACTATCTAAAATTGTGTGCATAAAAATTCAAAGTGTGAGTAAATAAATGATAAAGATTTAAAAAAATGCTTTGGTACGTGAACCACACATTACTAAAAAAGAATTTTTTTTTTTTATCATAAGTAAAGTTACCTAAAGGTTAAATGAAAATTAAATGACGAGTGAGTTAACTATCTTCTTCCCGCGATTTCGTCCGCATTTTGAAAAAAATACCAATGTTTGAATAAAATACCAATCGGTTCACTAGTTTTTGTGCGAATAACAAACAGAAAAAAACCGGTCAAGTGCGAGTCGGACTCGCGCGCCGAGGGTTCCGATATACCTATAGTATTTTTGGAAGCAATAAAGTCCATTTTCAGGACCGCAAAACTAAATTTGTTTGTAAAGGTTTTTTGCAGATTTCTGAAAAACTGTGCAACTTAGAAAGATCGTTTTATTTTTGCTGTAAAGTTTATATAAACTTCTGTCAACTGTAATTAATTCAGATTTTTCCTTACTCAAACTTCGGAGATAAGGGGGGGGGGAATGGTATTTTTCTTGACATTTTTCATCATAACTTTAAAACTAAGAAATTTAAAAAAATACAAAAATATATTTTAAAATGTACAAGTAAAGCCCTTTCATATGATACCCCACTCGACCTAGTAGCGACAATTTGAAATTTGGCCCCCCCTATTTTGGCCCCCTTTATATTAATAATCATACTTTTTTCAAAATTTTTTCTTGTGCAATTAAGTTGGGCAACTATATTCTAAAACTATTCCAAATTTCAGGTTGATAGCATAAGTGGTTGCTGAGATATAGAGGTGTGACAGACAGACGGACAGACAGAGCGGCACCATAAGGGTTCCTTTTTTTTACCATTTTGGTATCGGAACCCTAAAAATGACCAAAAATCGGTGACTTTAATTCAGGGGCATCAAAATACCATAACGTCATATTTTTTTATAAATATCTTCAATGTACATACAAAATTTATTTACAATTTTTATAATAGTAGAGATATGAAATGCGTGGTTGGAGCCGCAGATGTGGTGTGTGTGTGTGTGTGTGTGTGAACCCCCACCAGCAGTCCCAAACAAACACGCCGGCGCTGAGTCGACACAGGCCGCTACCGCGCACTACACATAAACTTACTGCGTATTTACTTAGTCCAACTATACTTTTGAACTGTGACTTTGTTTGTATGGTATAATTTATCTTAAAGTGTTGATCTTCATTATCTAACCTTTAGTAGTAAAAATCTCCTAGAACTCTCCTGGAACTAATTTTCATCGGATGAAAATGAAATGAATACTTGTTAAAACTGTCATTTATTAAGCATTTTCAAGTATAAATGTAGTTTTAAGCACCGTAGTGGCGGTCATAACCACCACTAAATAAATAAAAAATTTCACGGGCTTCGTTCGTTTAGTTTTTAGTTGCTTTGAATATGTTAGAGAACGTCGTCGGCGGCAAAGTTGAGGTCCACTTATTTGCATAATAACGTTAGCCGTCCGCGCATAGGAAATGTGTCCGTCTCGTCGTCACGCCTCGCCGGGTGTGTGGTGAGGGCAAGTGAGGTGCAAGAAACCCCATTGTACATAGCCGACATTTTGATGAGCTGTGCTGCATGTGTCTGACAACACTTCCGATAGAGTGAGCGGTGGGATATAGGCGCACTCTGTTTGGTTTATATTCAATTTATTTTTGACATTTAGACACATCAGGTGTCACTGTTACAATTTTTCAATAGATAAAGAGGAAGAAAAATTGACGCGAGCCGGATTTGAACCTGCGACTTTAAAACAACCGTTTCGGTACGCCGAAAGTCTTAGGTTCAAATCCGGCTCGTGTCAAATGGCCTTATGTTACGAGCACATGTTATCCACAAAATAATGTAAATCAAATCTAATAAATGAATCTTGTGTCTGACGCGAGTGTAGAGCCGGGGCCGCGCCGACCTCACCTCACAACTCGGGGCCGAGTGATTGCGTGAGTTTCGGAACTTTTCTAATTAAGTGATCTGTCGTGTGTACTCTGCGAACAGGTATGAGATAAAGTCGGGGATTAATTATTAAGTTGAGGTAGTAGAGAAGCGGTGGAGTGTCGCGCGTCTGCAGTCGCCGGTCGCAGGTCGCGGGTTGCGGGTCGCCGGCAGCCGCAGGACGCGCGACGCCGACACCGCCTTGACCCACTTCGCACCGCTACCTCCCCCCCTTCCCCCCTCCACTAAACCCCATTGCCCTCGACGCGCTACTACATCCCATTGTCTCATTCACCCTTTTAGAATTATAACTTACTCTTTATTTACGAAATCAGAGATTATAGGTTCAGGATTAACAAGCAAAGAGGCCGAAAATTTTTATTTCGTCGGTCCGTAGAGCAGCAGCAATATTGCGACAAAAACTTTTTCATTGCCAATGTAGTAAGTTTAGTTTCAGACAGCAGCGTTTAGTTGTGGTTATTGCAAGATGCCGCGCGAGGCGCGACGCTCCTAAACCGAGCATTGCGCGCGTTATTAACAAAATACCACCTATACTACATATAGATATGTACAGTACAAATATTTTTTTCTTATTTTTCCTCGTATACAGCATGAATTTTTATCGGTTTTGCTCCCAAAGCCCAGTAGTGATTCTACGCATGAAAACAAGCAAAATTCCCGAAGAAAAATTTTTTTTACTCAAACAAAATGTCTCCATATGAAAGTGGTCACGTGATCGAGTCATTTTGTATGGGAAGGCGTTGTATAGTCGACAGTTGCCTGACAGTCGTCCAGTGTTTAAAGTCGAACTCGTGTAGAAGAGGTTGTTGAGAGGAAGTGTCGGCGGGCACTGAGGGGCGATTCGTGTGTGCCGGACGCGGCTGGCGGCGGGCGGCGGGGGCGGCTAATGAGTGCGGTTCATTAGTGACGGCCGCAGCGCACTTGACTGCACTTCACTCGCACTATCGGCGCGGGCGCTGATTGGTCGTGAGCTGCTCGTTTGCTCTTTTCTCTCTCCGCTGCTCGACGCTCGTCAGCCTCAAGAAGCCAGCACATTATGCATAACCTAATGAATAATGAAAGTTACAAACATACATCCGATCTTATTCGCTCTTAAACTACATAGGTGTTAAAAATAACTTAACATTAATCTTTAAAAAATGAATTACTAAGAATTCGCTTGGCCTGGCATTCTCTCGTGTTAAACAAATCAAGATCATAATTTTTACATAGACGATTGAAATTCCTGCATGCACGCCATAGAAAACTATTACGTCTGTAATTAGTGGAGGCAGAGGGCAGGTGGATTATTGCCATGTGACGCTGGGGTCTAACAGGGACTCTTATAGACCAAAAGTGAAAGAAGCTGAGGGGAATCAATCCGGCCAGATGCAATTTTTAACAAAAACACAAGATCAGCAATCTCACGACGCTTATCAAGAGGGACGAGGTGGAATTTCTCACAAAGTTGGATGTCGCTCAAGGAATCGGTTCGAATTTTAGTACGGTAGCAAAGACGTCTCAAAAACTTTTTTTGAATACGTTCAATACAGGCTATGTAGATACCATATTTGGGGTTCCAGACTCGCGATGCGTATTCCAAGTGACTTCGAACAAAGGCACAGTATAGAATTTTAATAGTTTTGATATCAGTGAAGTCCTTTGATGTACGCATCACAAAGCCTAAAGGCTTGTACGCTTTAGTCACTATACGTCAACATGAGTGAAGTTAATATTGTCACTAATACGGGTACAGGGTTATGACACTTTCCAAAAGTCGTAGAACAAAAGTTTTTGCATGTAGTTTTCTTTATCAAAACACTGCATAAAATTGACATTTAGCAAGATCAAAATTAAAAAACCGCTAAAGATTCACGGGAATTTAAGAAAAACACAGGTAACAAACTATGTTGTTGCCGTCTTTTGAGAACAAAATAAGAGAGTTAAAAATTATACAAAAACAGCTGAAAGCCATCAAGCAACTAAGCACTGAGTTTGTTAGACGTTAAACTGCTACAGTACAGTTTAATTACTGAACGAGTCCCTCGCGTGATCTGAGTGTTTTGACATGATGACGTCACGACCACCCCCCTCCCTCCGCAGCGATGGCAACACTCTACACGTGTTAATACTTAATATTCTATTACTGCGACGCGACTACCGCTTCTACAGTACTAACTCGGAATACAATACAATTACAGTGAAACTACAACGAGAATCAACAATCGAAGTGAAATCTGAATACACACGTACATACATATCTTTAATATAAGTAGTTAGTTAAATAGAGATACAAACACACCAATAAACATATAGGTAGGTTACCAAAAACGCCGAAACTACTACGCAGCGTAGCTAATTGCTACGCCTCGTAGGCGTTTACTACGGCATCGAAAGTAAATAGATAGATAGATAGAATATATTTATTAAAAAATGTTACAGTTTTTCTTAAAAACTAAACAAGCACCCGCAAAACTGTTAATACAGTTTGACTGCGGGAACAGTCTTGACAAAATCTTATGAACTAAAATTAATTAGATAATTTAAAAGAACAACTATTAAGTTAAGCTAGGCTAATGAGGCTAAACTATTCAATAAATGTTGTTTCAACAATTTCGAAAATTTGTTTTTATTCGGTTCATGCCTAATATCAGGGGGCAAACCGTTCATAAGGTACGGTAGACGTTTGTTAAGCGTTCGATCGCCATAGTAATTGTGCACCCTAGGAACAATAAATTTACCCGCCGATATCGACCTGGTACCTTGATCATGTGTTAATAATGAGAGACGCTCCAGACAGCCACGGTTGTTCACTAGAAGTAAGTATTTATGTTTTAGACTAACCAGAAGTACCTACATTGCAAATTTTAAATAGTTTATTATAATCTCCTTTACAACGCCTTTTCGTTTTTAGGGTTCCGATACCAAAATGGTAAAAAAAAGGAACCCTTATGGTGCCGCTCTGTCTGTCTGTCTGTCTGTCTGTCCGTCTGTCTGTCACACCTCTATATCTCAGCAACCACTTATGCTATCGACCTGAAATTTGGAATGGTTTTAGAATATAGTTGCCCAACTTAACTGCATATGAAAATTTTTTGAAAAAAGTATGATTATTAATGTAAAGGGGGCCAAAATAGGGGGAGCCAAATTTCAAATTGTCGCTACTAGGTCGAGTGGGGTATCATATGAAAGGGCTTTACTTGTACATTTCAAAATATATTTTTGTATTTTTTTAAGTTTCTTAGCTTTCAAGTTAAGATGAAAAATGTCAAAAAAAATACCATTCCCCCCCCCTTATCTCCGAAGTTTGAGTAAGGAAAAATCTGAATTAATTACAGTTGACAGGGGTTCATGTAAACTTTGCAGTAAAAATAAAACGATCTTTCTAAGTGGCACAGTTTTTCAGAAATCTGCAAAAAACCTTTAAAAACAAATTTAGTTTTGCGGTCCTGAAAATGGACTTTATTGCTTCCAAAAATACTATAGGTATATCGGAACCCTCGGCGTGCGAGTCCGACTCGCACTTGACCGGTTTTTTTAGACACAATTAATTTTAAAAATCTTATTTGGAATGCTTCCAGCTTTTGAATATAACTTTTGAATGTGAGACCATAACAGTCTAGAGCGTACCTGGGCGGTCCCAGAAATATTCGACCTTACTTACTTACTGGCAGTTTTTATTTGATTAAATACTCTTTTTAGGAAGCGTGAACATTAAGAAATTTAAATTTAGAATTCGAACGCGCTAGGTCATTTGGCATTTGTTCTGAAGCATACTTAGTGAATGTTGTCATCGAATTTTTCGATAATGGATAAAATTGGTGTTCGTTACGTAATTCAATACTTTTATTTGAAAGGTCTCAGCCCAACTAATATCAAAGTAGAGCTTGATTCTACTTTGGGGGAGTCTGCTCCTTCATTTACAACAATAAAATATTGGGTGGCAGAGTTCAAGCGCGGCCGCTCGAGCTGCCAAGATGAACATCGCAGTGGACGACCAAATGAGGTGACTAATCCAGAAATAGTAAAAAAAATCCACATAATTGTACTGGATGACCGTCGACTGAAAGTACGCAAGCTAGCAGATATGGTAGGCATTTCAAAAAGTGCAGTCCATCGTATTTTAACAAAAAACTTGGACATGAGAAAGCTATGCGCAAGATGGGTGCCGCGATTACTCACAGTAGAACAAAAACAGCGCCGTGAGGATGTGTCAGTCGAATGTTTAGCAAAATTTCGCAGCAACAAAGCCGAGTTTTTGCGTCGATTTATCACCATGGATGAAACATGGGTTCATCACTTTACACCTGAGACTAAGGAACAGTCAAAACAATGGACTGAAAGAGGAGAATCAGCTCCAAAGAAGGCAAAAACAGTTCCATAGGCAGGAAAAGTCATGGCTTCAGTTTTCTGGGACGCGCGTGGCATAATTTTTATAGATTATCTTCCAAAAGGAAAAACCATTAATGGCGAGTATTATGCCAACTTATTGCAGCGTTTGAGTGAAGAAATAAAGAAAAAACCGGTCAAGTGCGAGTCGGACTCGCGCGCCGAGGGTTCCGATATACCTATAGTATTTTTGGAAGCAATAAAGTCCATTTTCAGGACCGCAAAACTAAATTTGTTTGTAAAGGTTTTTTGCAGATTTCTGAAAAACTGTGCAACTTAGAAAGATCGTTTTATTTTTGCTGTAAATTTTACATAAACCTCTGTCAACTGTAATTAATTCAGATTTTCCCTTACTCAAACTTCGGAGATAAGGGGGGGGGAATGGTATTTTTTTTGACATTTTTCATCATAACTTGAAAACTAAGAAACTTAAAAAATACAAAAATATATTTTAAAATGTACAAGTAAAGCCCTTTCATATGATACCCCACTCGACCTAGTAGCGACAATTTGAAATTTGGCCCCCCCTATTTTGGCCCCCTTTACATTAATAATCATACTTTTTTCAAAAAATTTTCATGTGCTATTAAGTTGGGCAACTATATTCTAAAACTATTCCAAATTTCAGCTCGATAGCGTAAGTGGTTGCTGAGATATAGAGGTGTTACAGACAGACGGACAGACAGACAGACAGACAGACAGAGCGGCACCATAAGGGTTCCTTTTTTTTACCATTTTGGTATCGGAACGGAACCCTAAAAACGGCCTCACTTGTCAAAGAAAAAAGTTTTGTTTCATCAAGACAACGCTCCAGTCCACACATCTGGCATCGCAATGGCTAAAATCGAAGAATTAAAATTTGAATTGCTTCCCCATGCACCTTATTCACCAGATTTGGCCCCGTCAGATTATTTTCTGTTCCCAAACCTAAAAAAATGGCTCGGCGGGAAAAGATTTTCGAGCAACATAGAGGTTGAGTCGTTGGTTAATGGCTATTTTGAAGAGTTTGACAATTCCTACTATAGACGTGGCATTGAAGCTATAGAGCACCGCTGGGAAAAGTGTATCGAGCTACAAGGAAGCTATGTAGAGAAATAAATATAGTTTGTCCCATTTATTTTGATTTTTCTTGGTTAGGTCGGCTACTTCTGGGACCACCCTCGTAGCTCAGTATAGACTCAATTAATGACATATATAAACATTTTAGGGTACTAGTAGGAACTTTGAAATGGAAATGATCGTTGCGATGGTCTAGGAGGCAGCGATTTAAAAAATCACGTGCTTTTGTTATTTTATGGTTAGAGTGCTGTTACTAAGGTGCTGTTATATGTACCTACCTAATATAAATATTAATATTACTAGCATTTAATTATTTTCATTCATTACATATTGACTAGTTAGATATACATAAATGAAATAGGGCACTTAGTTGCAGAACTAGTGTGTAATGTATTTAGCGGTTTTTGAACTATACATTTAAATATTTTTGCGAGTGTTCTTTGAATGTAAAATATAACTTTGTATAAATAGGAAACTCCAGGTCTTTTTGTTACTTTTTTAGTTACAATAATGTTTGTAAGACTGTTTATTTTCCGAAACAATAAAAAAAAATAACATTGTACTTATCTCTTAGATTATTTAAAGCTTTCCGCACGCTCCTAGACCTATGACTAATCTAAGGCTTATCTCTTATCTGAATGTAGTTTCAGTTACTTAGGTTTATGTCAATGTCTGACTACTTGATACGGCAGGTCAACTAAATATTAAGTTGTATAAAACTATCTGGCGGAATGAAAATAACTCATTCGTTAAATTATAAAAGCCAGTCTAGATATCACTATTTAGACTTGACAGAAGTCTGGTATAGGTTTAGCAACTAAGTATGTACTGAATTGATTAACTTTTACTTGACTCCCGACGTCGGCATAAGAAAATGAAATAAGATGGAGATAACGGAAAAACAGTAAATTTTCAAAACAAAATCAAGGGTTTTTTTTTTTATCACAGCGTTCATACTACGAGTTGTACCTCAGCGATAATAATCAAACAGAGCAGGCGACCGCCCGCGAATACTGATGTGATTGTGCTGCGAGTTTTATCACCAGAGAGCGGGTCGCAGGTAGCGGGGAGCGGGCCGCAGTTAGCGAGCGAAAGATAGCAGGCGGCGTGACGGGTGACGGGTGCGATGGCTGTAAGTAACATCTGTTTATGCATGCGAGGAATGTGAGCGCCGTGTGTGGGCGATAGATCACCGAAAAACCGCCTTCTCCATCCCACACCCCTGCGGTTGCCATGCTTCTTTTTCTTCACTTCTTACTTTTGAGAATGCTATAATAATTAATATACGATCAAATGCTCAGAAGGCTAAACTACAAGCGTAGTGGGAGGGAATGGGGAGGATCGTAAATACCGGAGGCTTTACTGTGATTGTCCGCGCGAAGCCGGCTCAACGCGGTACGTGTCCGGTGTGATACAAGCCAAATAAAACGTTTCTCTCACTGTTGATAGCTATATTCACAAGATGGTTTCGCTTCATTTAACTACCTAACTTTATTATTCGTTGTGCCCATTTTGAAGTATATCGAGGGGAAGAAGAGTAACAATGCTTGATCGCGCTAACTGAGTTAGCGGAGAGAGTGAAGATTGGAGAGCGGCCGCTAATTACCGGCTCATTGCTATTCCCGGTGACGGCGGTGACTCTCACTTGCAACTTTCCGCTACAGACTAACGAAGCTTTTCTCACAGTGATTGCGGGCTCATTGTTTCACAATTGAATACTAGATATTAAATAAACTTCTTCGAATGCGGAGAGGCTCGTGGTGTGGGGAGAGCGGTGCGCAACGGTCGGTAATGCAGTTCTCATGTCGCGCGCTATTAACGTGTCGCGTCGCGTCGCGACTGTCAACCGACCTCACACTATTCTAGGTCACCACAGATTTTTCGAACGTTCGACTTCATTGAATTGTTAATATATCATAACGAAAGAAAAGTTTAAACTTATCATTCTTTTTAGGGTTCCGTACCTCAAAAGGAACGAAACCCATAAAGGATCACTTCGTTTTGTCCATCTGTCTGTCTGTCTGTCTGTCAAGACCCTTTTTCTCCAGAACTGAAATTTTAAATTAATTTTAAATATAAAATACATATACCTTTGAATCTGTGAAAATTCTAAGCTTCCATGATCAAAAGATACTGCCATTTATGTCTCCATCTCCATACATTTATAAACCAACCAAAATCTATAGGATACATCCCGTTGACCTAAAATAATTACATATCACAGAGAAAGAAAAAAAAAACCGGCCAAGTGCGAGTCGGACTCGCGCACTGAGGGTTTCGTACCACCACATGAACATAATTGTATTAGTTGAAATTTCAGTCAGTTAATGTGCTAGATTTTTTGAGTCCGACACGCGCTTGACCAAATGTTATTATTTGTTGTTATTTCATAGCCTATGCACTATAAACATACCAATTTTCAAGTTTGTAAGTGTTCCCGTTTTTAAATAGAACTAAAACAAAAATCGCCTCAGCAACCATCCAACTTGACCCCTCTCTTATATGAATGTTCTTGTAACGGGAGCTCACCACAATTGGTTACCATTAGTTGTGAGAAAAGTTGTAATATTTAATGATTTCAGACTTTTCCCATTATTTGTACTGTGAGACCTAGCTTCTTGCCAAATTTCATAATTTTAGGTCAACGGGAAGTACCCTGTAGGTTTTTCATTTTTGAATAAATGTATGGAGATGAGGACATAAAATGCCATATCTTTTGATTGCGTCGTTGTAAAAAATTGAAGTTTTCAGATCTTGTGTGGTTCATGGATCCTAATATATGGTATTAATTTCAACCTGATACCTTTACCCGTTCGTGAGATAAAGGGTCTTGACAGACAGACAGACAGACAGACAGACAGACAGACAGACAGACAGACAGACAGACAGACGGACAACAAAGTGATCCTATAAGGGTTCCGTTTTTTTCTTTTGAGGTACGGAACCCTAAAAACAAGAGTAATCATAACCAATTGAGGTGAGCTCCCGTTTCAAGAACAATCATATAAAGGAGAGGTCAGTTTAGTTAAAAGTTTGAAGAATATGCTATGGTGGATGGGTACAGAACTCGCGAGTTCAACTCGCACTTGGCCAGTTTTTTTTAAATAGGGTCCTGAGAGGTTTGTCAAAATCACCTAAAAAATTGCTTCACTTACGTAGTGGCCTCTCTGACGTCTACTGCAGGGCGTAAGTTTCCCACAAATGTACTCCCACGTCCAACTCACGTCAAATTCTCACGTGCAGCCACTGTGTTGGGTTCCAGTCGCGCACACACCGCGCTACCTCTTCTGGCACTTTTTTTTATTGTCAATGGGCTTACTCTTGACCTTGATCTAGTTTGATAGTTAATGATGAATATATTGATATACCAAAAACTTTTTTTTTGTCTTGGAGCGCGAAACTAATTTCTGGTAAGCCAAGTACATTCAAGAAATACTTAGCGTTATCAACCAATTTTTTTTTATTACGTTATGTCCGAAACATCAAGACCTCGACAGTAATGTTATATGAACTTAAACATTTAACATAACACAAAACATAAAAAAAACTGGCCAAGTGCGAGTCGGACTCGCGCACTGAGGGTTCCGTTCCACCACATTAAGTATATTAAGTAAATTAGCTGATTTGAGTTGATTGACAGAAAGGTAAATTGCGGTTTACGATTTATGACGTATTAAAAAAACTACTAACTAGATCTAGTTCAAACCAATTTTCGGTGGAAGTTTGCATGGTAATGTATGTAATATATTTTTTTTAGTTTTATCATTCTCTTATTTTAGAAGTTACAGGGGGGGGGACACATTTTACCACTTTTGAAGTGTCTCTCGCGCAAACTATTCAGTTTAGAAAAAACCGGCCAAGTGCGAGTCGGACTCGCGCACCGAGGGTTCCATACCACCACATAATCATAATTGTATTAGTTGAAATTTCAGTAAGTGAATGTGCTCGATTTTTTTAGTCGGACACGCGCTTGACCAATTTTTATTATTTGTTGTTATTTTATAGCTTATGCACTATAAACATACCAATTTTAAGTATGTAAGTGTTCCCGTTTTTAAAATAGAACTACAACAAAAATCGCCTCCATGACCATCCAACTTGACCCCTCTCTTATATGAATGTTCTTGAAACGGGAGCTCACCACAATTGGTTACTAATAGTTGTGAGAAAAGTTGTAATATTTAATGATTTCAGACTTTTCCCTTTATTTGTACTGTGAGACCTAGCTTCTTGCCAAATTTCATAATTTTAGGTCAACAGAAAGTACACTGTAGGTTTTGTTTTAGTGCATAAATGTATGGAGATGAGGACATAAAATGCCATATCTTTTGATTGCGTCGTTGTGAAAAATTGAAATTTTCAGGTCTTGTGTGGTTCATGAACCCTAAAATATGGTATTAATTTCAACCTGATACCTCTACCCGTACGTGAGGTAAAGGGTCTTGACAGACAGACAGACGGACAACAAAGCGATGATCCTATAAGGGTTCCGTTGTTTTCTTTTGAGGTACGGAACCCTAAAAAATTATATTAGAAACCTCAATATCATTTTTGAAGACCTATCCATAGATACCCCACACGGTTTGATGAAAAAAATTTTTGAGTTTCAGTTCTAAGTATGGGAGCCCCCAAAATTTATTGTTTTTTTTTCTATATTTGTGTGAAAATCTTAATGCGGTTCATATAATACAGCTACTTACCAAGTTTCAACAGTATATTTCTTATAGTTTCGGAAAAAAGTGGCTGTGATATACGGACGGACAGACAGACATGACGAATCCATAAGGGTTCCGTTTTTTGCCATTTGGCTACGGAACCCTAAAAAGGGGAAAGTCTTTGCCTTAATAAATTCGAATAAAACTGTCACAAAAAACATAACTAAAACATTTCAAACTGGTTGAAGAAGTCTGAATGTATTCTTTGCTAATTGCCATTCATAGAAAATGTAAAAGAATGTGCTGAAATAGACTGAACAGTTTATTCATGTTCCAATTTTTATAGCAGAGAAAATATTTTGTTATTTTCAGCTATTATAGACGTGTGTGTATATGAAGGTGTATATGAGTGAGACGCGAGCGCGAGGAAGTCGGTCGTAAAATGTAACGGTCGGGAAGACGCCGGCGCTCAGTAACAACGTTGCTTGGTTTTATGGTGGGCTTGTCAAACGGTCTATTGCAGCTAAACGCACCGATAAAATATCAGGACGTGTCTATTTGCAGGGCGAGGGGTAGGACAGGGAGGGGGAGGGGGGGTCCACGTCGAGGTCTGATTAACGACTGAGAACCGTCTCGAGCCGCGCCGCCTCCCCTCGTCCGCCGGACCTTGTCAAGTTATGTACATACCAAGCCAATACCGCTAATAGACACGTACGATTCATGGGAGACATTTGTTACAATTATCAAATCGATTAGAAACAGCTGCAATAATTTGGAATCCCCGTGAGGGTAAATATAAACTCATGTTGGAAAAGTTTTAAAATAAGTTCATGAGGTATTTGTACTGGAAACAGTATGGAGTAAATCCATTTTATCGCCTCATTACCCAACTCTTTTTGTAATTGGGATGGTGGGGGATTTCAAGCATGAAGTGCGGCATAACTTAGCTTAAGCTGTGGAAGGTGATTCGGGGGCAGGCCCAAAACTTGCAAATGCTCGCGGAGCTAGCATTGGTGGTGCCCAACCCAAGGCTGAGGTGTGCACCTCGTGATGCCATGTTGGTAGTGCCCACAGCCCGCACCAATATTCTAGCGCATTCCCCACTCTCGATGGCCATACGTATATTGAATGCGGTATCACAGGAGGTTGATTTGTTCCACTGTACACTTAGTGAGTTCACAAAGGCTACATTGATATACATAAATCTAGATTGTGGTAATTATTTTGTATAAACTTATAGATACTTAAACTGTTTTAAGCTTATAGGCTTGCTACATTGACACTTTGGTTTAAGCTGTATAGATAATGTAAGTTTTTCTAAATAAATAAAATCATTCAAAGAAAACTAAGTGTGTTAAATTTGTTTTGCCTAATGTAAAGCCAACTGCTACAAGCCTATTAGTGAAAAACGATAAATTGAGTCTTGTGGAATCAGCTGTGTTCCTAGGTATTACCTTAGACAACAAATTACAATGGGGACCGCATATTAATAAATTGTCGAACAGACTTAGTTCTGCAGCATACGCAGTGAAAAGAATAAGAGCTCTGACGGATGTAGACACCGCGAGGTTAGTCTACTTCAGTTATTTCCATAGTCTCATGTCATATGGCCTTTTGTTATGGGGTCATGCTGCGGATGCAAACAGCATTTTTTTACTACAAAAGCGAGCTGTTCGTGCAATTTATAAAATGAAGCCTAGAGAATCTCTTCGAAATAAATTTAAAGAAATCAACATTTTGACTTTTGTGTCGCAATACATTTATGAGAATTTAATATATGCTAAACGGAATATACATATTTTTGATAAAAATTGTGACAGGCACAGTGTCAACATAAGAAACAAGAATCAACTTGCTTCTCATGTCAGCCGTATTCACAAAATTAGTAAAACATATAAAGGTCAATGTATACGCTTCTATAATAAGGTACCCACTGATATTGAAAGTTTACCGTTAGATAAATTCAAAACTGTAATCAAGCAGAAATTATGTAAGAAGGGTTATTATAAAATATCAGATTATCTAGAAGAGAAAAATCCATGGGATTAGACTACGGTTCTAACAGGCTAATTCAAAATTAAAACTGACCTATGTATGTTGTATATCAACCTTGTACATTCAAACATATTTAAAAGAGCGCGTGGGTTTTTATTGTCGCTTCTTTTTTTTTCCCACAATGGCGCCACATTGTTTGTGAAGCGATGTAGTTTAGCTGACGTCATTAAGAGATTTTAATATCCAACAATGAATAAACGATTTTGATTTGATTTGATTTGATTTCATTATTTTAATATAAATTATTCACATTGTTGATTTCAAAACATTCTTTGTCAAAACTGACTAATACGAGTATCGTATAATAAAAACATTTTTTCCTTCTACATGCGGTTATTTTCCTTACCGCACTAAGCAGCTTGCTACGGGCTACATGTCTTGCTACAAACCTGAGTTTTAATTTTATTCGGATAACTGTTAGGTATTAGAACGTGTGCGCGGGTAGAAAATAGGTAGGGTTGAGAGAGGAATTGTTTTCTTCCACATGCAGTTATTTTCCTTACCGTTTGCTAATAATATGCTACACGACTGCTTCTACAAGCTGGCTAGGCAGCTTGCTAAGCAGCGTACGGGCTATGTGTTTTGCTACAACATTGACTCGCGCTTATTAGGGTGAGCATAAGCTGAGACGCAGACGCCATAGGGCTTTCAGTTTTCTTCGTAGTAAAGCGGGAGGGTATGCCCTGCGCCATCTGGTTTTATTCGGATAACTGTTAGGTATTAAAACGAGTGCGTGAGTAAAGAATAGGTAGGGTTGAGAGGAATGTTGCGCGTGCCGGGTCGTCGGTCGCCGGAGGACGGACTAGGACGGACGGAGCTATGCAGAGATACGCGCCACACGCACCTGCCAGGAATTTAATGACTTCTGCCTTCAGCCGACGATAGGACGAGTGGAGCCGAACTAATTACGCCCGCAGGAAGGGCTCGCTCGGGATAGCGGCGGAATGTCCTTATTACGTCGCGCTGATGGAGTCATTTGCCCGAGACGTAGCCTTGGGTCGCACTGATGAGTTTTGTGCGTGTTAAATTTGCTTCACTTGAACAGCGAATTTTATAACTCGATCGCTCCTTCTCCGTATAGCAACGAGTTAATGCCGGTGGCGTATGATCCACAGTACACGTGTCCACCCCTACACCCCTCCCCTTCGCTCTAATCCAGTCGCATGTTCCTGTCCGCCGCGTGTCCGTTCGAGGTTGTTCAATCACGCACAGGTCTCAACCGGTATTATGCGCATTTATGAGACACGTTCACTTATCTAAATCCATAGGCATATTTATATTGGGGCACGATAATTTCGAATTTTTCTTGATTAAATTTGTTGTGGTACACACATTGTGTGTATATATTAACCAAACACAGCTAGGTCCCACCACTAATTGCAAGAGTAGAAGTTTATCAAACTCGTTAGTTGCAGAGCTTCAAGTGTTGTCGAGAGAGTGGTGGTGCAGAGACAATCACTTGAAGTGTGAGCTGCGTGATTGAAGTAGTGGTGAACAAGTCACGGACGTACGAGAACGACATATCAATTCGAAAATATATAACAACCACTAAACTACAGATTCCATGCAGCATCGTTTATGGATAATAAAGTGTGATGAAATTTATGATTCGCCGCCAAAAAAGCTCTGCAGTTAGGCGGACGTGTTATTTCATGTCTGTAATTAAAATATTATTTTGTCTCTCTCGATCAAGTTAGTAAACTGGGCCGGTTAAAGTTCGCAAGCAATAGAAAAGGAGAGCGTAAGTTTCAGTTTCCCTAAGCTATAATTAGTGGTGCGTGCTGGTGGGTCGTCAGAAGTTGCTCTGAAGCAGTTCACGTCACGTCTGTACTTATTAAGATCATCGTGATTCGTGTCGTTGGGCTGAATATGTTCCGACAGGACGTCGGCGGCCGGCAGCTTGCGGGCAGAGTCGCGGGCACTAACGAAAGCTTTTCTTGCAGAGGATATACCTAACGCAAGTAAGAAGCAGTTTATATAAAGAGAAACAAAAAGCTTCACTCAAGTTAAGGTATTTAGTAATTTACAAGTACCTAATTGAAATTCAGAGTTGTTTTTGTGTGAACTAAGTTTTGTTTTCAGTTGGCGAACTTGAAGGGAACTTCTTAAAGTTGTATCGTGACGAGAGGGTGTGCGACGGGGTGGTGGCGGGGGAAAGGAGGGAAGGGTGGGGGACGTCAACGGCGATCAGATTGTTTGAGCGGAGCTCGCGAACCCATTACTTGATAATTGAGTATAATCTCGCTGAAGCTTGCACCGAACTTCATTTTGTTGATTGTGTCGGTAGTTGTTGCGCGCGTTAGTTCAGTTTGGTTGGTTTATAAGTAGTGGTATGTGACCGCATGTGTCGCAGCACTTATCCAAGTGGGTAGACAATAACAATGAAACGTTCCACCGCCACACGTGTCTAAACTCATCCCTTGTCTTTACGAGGCGGTTTGCGTTTGTGCTTGCGTGAGCTCGAACAAGTTATAAGTTCATCATATTACGAGAAATGGCTTCAATAACTCTCCTTTTTACTTATTAACGTAATATTTTAGGAACAGTTTGATTTAAGAATACGAGTATATAGTATAGTATAAGTAAAAGCACAGGATAAAAGCTTTTATGAATTTTGAATATCTCTTCCTCTTGGAGCAGCCTGAGCCTAAATACTCGTAGTTACAAAGACGTTGACTCCAGCAAGGCCGCCTCCTCGGCCGTCGCCGGAACCGGAAGTCGTTACATGCTCCTAGCACTGATATTGTCATCGCGTTGAGTGGATTACTTCGTAACAACGAATGAATAGACTTATTATTTATGCGTAGCTTCTTAATGACAATATTGCTCTCTAATTTAGGATCACATTAGTTATTATCTACTTACTCTGACGTTCCGATTATGTTTGTATTCATTTGAAAATAAGTGGTATTCTGCCAACGCCAGCAAATTGCAGGAGTCGGGAGTTATATTAGACGAAATCTCAGTGCTACGAGTATGTATTTCAACCAACTAACCATTGTTGAGACGCATTCCTCCTACAAGTATCTTTTGATTACTTTCTGGGAACGGAACATGAATTGTATTAAGATTCTTGAAATAAAAACATTTTTATTTTATTTATTTTTATTGTTCAAAATAGGTATACATAAATAAATAAAATAAATAAATAAATATTGGGGACATTTCACACAAGGTCATCTGATCCTAAACTAAGCAAACCCTGTACTATGGGTATCAGAGACTGATATACATACATAAATAGATAAATAACACCCATCTTTTTAAACTTCGAATGGTCAAATAAACGACGAAGGCTTTTATATTTGTAGTAGAGACATAGGCAGCATTTGGAAACGGAACCCCTTCAGAGCTTAACATTGTTCCGTATGACATAGCGATTTGATGACTCTTCGGAAGTTATCCGATGATGACTGATATTATAATGTTTTTATATGACGTGTTTTTACATTTAAAAAAAATATCCTCATTCATGTAATAAACAGTTTAGTTAAACTAGTTTTTGAATAAATATGAAATTAAAAAAGATATTCGGTCTTTACGAATTTTAGGTAAACTCAATTTTCAGTACTAACATTTTTGCATTTTTCTTGGGAATTATAAATCCAATTTTTTAAATTTTTTAAATCATTATTGGGAAGACATTAAGCTAACAGAAGCTTAAATTTAATTTTCGAAAAATATTATCTGTAAAAAATATAACAAATTTAATGATGAAATCGGACGACATTTAAGATAAACCTTTTCGAACCTTTAATTTTATATATCAAAATAAAAATAAAAACTTTATTTTATGCATAAATTGATAACCTTGAAGTCAACTTTCGAATATAAGACAAATGAAAAAAATTGCATTAGAATTATAGGAATTATGATCTCATTAATCTGTAAGAAAATTTCGGAAATATTACGAGTATATAAGCCATCGAAGATTTGTTTCTGTCTCTTTCTAGCAAAACGAAATTTAATACGAAGTTTATATGGCCGCTTATAGTGGCATGTGACGTCACATGCCATGTCGGATCTCTCTGTCTAATCGGCGCGTAATTAATATTTTTAAATGCTTATATCAGCTGTATTTCTTAGCCGATTTAAATTTTAATTTCACTTTTTGTCATCTCTATTACGGTTTTTCATGTTTTTTCAATAAATACGACAAGAAAATGTATGCATATTCCCTAAATGTTATACCTCGGGATTGACTTTAGAAGTATAAATAGAAAATGCCTTTTCAACAAACATTTCGCATTGTCCTCTTCTACATAAACTTTTTCACATATTTTTGTTAGAAGTTTAAGGACTGCAGGTGCGGCTGCTGCAGACATGTGTGATTAATGACGTCACCTCCTCCCCTCCCCCGCAGCTCGCGTCTATCACTCGCAAGGATCACTCGCGATGTGATCGCGCTCACTCGCTTATTTCAATATATTGACGTGACTCACACATACACGACCACACACACACACACACATGACACGCACCCCGCAGTGACAATCTCGCCGCGCTGCTGTTATTGGAACGTTTCTCGTCTCTCGGGACATGCCAGAGGGGGTATATAATTAAACACGACTTACCACTTTAAGACACCGCGTGACACACTTAATTGTTATATCTGAAACCAAATGAAACTTCTTGCATGATTTGTCCCACATGAAAAATTTCACAAACTTCAAATTTACAGTCTAATATAAATTTACTTCCATCGCTTGTTTATTTTCCGAGCTTCAGACAAAGTTTAGATTGTATTAGTTAGTTCTGAAAACTCGTTACGCAGCTAACAAATATGTGTGATACAGCAGTGCGGTGCGAACACTTGATGTCGGCAAAAAGTTGTGTTGAGTTAGAACAAACAGAGAAATCACGACGCGAAAACATATGCCGCTCCGCGCGGGATATAAAAAGTTTGACGTGTTCGTAGCGGGCCGCGTAGCGCGTAGCCGGCTCGTAGCACGTAGCGCTGTTTGTTTCACCCCCCACTACCACACTCCCCGCTCGAGTGACGTCTGTTATTCCCACTTACGCGCTATTGTCGTATTACTCGGTTTATGTACTCTGGGCCCGTTTTCGTTTTCCTCACCGCTCTCACCGTTTGACTTTTTGTTTCTACTCGGTTTCGCTCTATGTTATGAATCTATATATATAAAAGAAGAAGGTGACTGACTGACTGACATATCAACGCACAGCCCAAACCGCTGGGTCTAGAGATTCCAAATTTGGCATGTAGGTTCCTTATGAGACCAAGGGGTGCACTAAGAAAGGGTTTTACAAAATTCCACCCCTAAGAGGGTAAAATAGGGGATGCAAGTTTGTATGAAAGTCCGTCAGTTTTGAAGTTAGGATCTTCAAAATTTGTATTTAGGCTGACGACAAAAAAATAAGTTAAGGGGTGGAAAGGGGGATGAAGTAGAAAATCCTTCATTTTATAAGTAAAATCCACTAAATTTATTGTTTAGGCATTAGGGTTGTGATTCTGTGGAACGTACATCACTGTTACTGAAATTCCACCCCAAATTCATCCCCTAATAAAGGGAAATGGGGTGAAAAAGTCTAAAAACCAATATGGGTATCGTTTGTACGGTTTATCGGGTCGCTGATTACGAAAACTACAACAATTTTGAAATCCGACGTGGTGGACGTGAAATACCATCATCCCCCTGGGGATGGAGTTGGGGTGAGATAGGTTTGAAATGTCTAAAAATCAATATGGGTGTCGTTTGTATGGTTTATCAAGTCGCTGATTACGAAAGCTACAACCACTTTGAAATCCAACGTGGTGGACGTGAAATACCATCATCCCCTGGGGATGGGGTTGGGGTGCGATAGGTTTGAAATGTCTAAGAATGAATATGGATGTCGTTTCTATGTTAGGGATAGCAGTTAAATTGGCGTTAGGGGTAGGGATAGGGGCAGGGATAGAGGTAGAGGTAGAGATAGAGGTAGAGAGGTAGAGAGCTTGAGAGGTAGAGAGAGGTAATGAGGTAGAGAGGTAGAGAGATAGAGAGGTAGAGACGTAGAGAGGTAGAGTGGTAGAGAGGTAGAGGGAGAAGGAGGGGAAGGGGGGGAGGGAGGGAGAGAGGGAGGGGGAGGGGGTGAGGGAGAGGGAGGGGGAGGTAGAGTGGTAGAGATGTAGAGAGGTAGAGAGGTAGAGACGTAGAGAGTTAGAGAGGGAGAGGGAGAAGGAGGGGAAGGGGGAGAGGGAGGGGGAGAGGGAGGGAGAGAGGAAGGGGGGAATTGGGAGAGAGAGGGAGAGGGTTTCAGTTTTTCTCAATTACTTCTGCGAATTGGCTTTGTTTTGAAATATTACATAAAGGTGTCTCTCATCTCTCTCTTTACATTTGTTAGGATACTGCTGCTAAGTTCCTCTGTTAGATAGATAGAACACTTTATTGCTCACATAACAACAATAAAAAACAAATGTACATGGAGAACTTAACCTAATGTGGGCAAAGGCGGCCTTATCGCTGCAAGCGATCTCTTACAGGCAACCTTTGATGTTAGGGATACATAAACAGAGCTCTGCAAGTATTCATGCGATCACAAGTGCCATGAAATACAAAAGGCATAAAAAGTAAGTACCTAATTAATATTAACACTACAATGCCATATAATAATCTCTTAAACAACTACATGAATAACATAAACTACATAAGATAAAACATACACATACATAAGTAAGTATAATACATTAAAATAAATAAATAAATAAATAATCATAATAATAAATATAATAAACAAATATATATATATATATATAATATTAAACAATAAACGGATAATCAAATGGTTTCGCTGATGAGATGGGAACGCAACTTGGTTTTAAAGACAGCGAGTGACTGAGAGTGGCGTATCTCTCGCGGAAGATCATTCCATAGCTGAGTAGCCCTTACTGTGAAAGAATCTTTATAGTAGCCAGACCGTGTGAAAGGGGGCTGCAAGATGTTGTCTGACTTACAGCGCAGTGCTAGTCCATGGCTGGAGCCCAGGTACTGGAAGCACTCCTTCAGGTAAGGAGGAGAACGAGGGTCGTACAGCACGTTATAGAGGAGAATCAGGACATGTAAATCCCTTCGTTGCCTGATAGGAAGCCATCCCAGTTTTTTCCGATATTCGGACACGTGGTCAAACTTGCGCAATCCAAAAATGAATCTTATACAGACGTTTTGAAGACGTTCAAGTTTGTTAAGGAAATCTTCATTGAGGTCTATCAGACAAACGTCTGCGTAGTCCAAGATAGGAAGAAGAAGCGATTGCGCAAGCTCAACCTTGGTCCTCACCGGAAGCAGGTTCTTCCACCTCCTAAGCGACCCTACCGCCGCGAAGAGTTTCCTACTCACTTGGGAGATATGATGGGACCAGGATAGCGTAGAGTCGAAGAAAACACCAAGATTTTTAACAACCTTACTATAAGGGAGATGAACGCCATTGAACTCAAGAGGAGGGAGATTAACGTAATTTGGCCGATTAATTTGTAATGAGTACTCTGTGAGTACTCTGTGAGAGACTCTGTTCTGAGTAATTTATAAGTAACGTCTGTATTATTATATAAAATTCAGCTGGATCTTGAATTATACTCATTGATTTGCGCAGGGTTAGTCCTTTTTTCCTTAGTTTAAAATTACCTCGAAATAACGGGAAAATATCTCATTGCTTCGGAAAACCGGTAACAACATAAATACGAAATCCACGCGAGCGAAGCCGCGGGTAACAGCTAGTAGTATAATATAGTTTGTTTGGTGTTGTTAAGGCACATTTGATGTATCAATACGTGACAAAATGATTAAAAAAGTATTATTAGAGTATTATTTCTTCAGGTAGCAAGTTCAAGTTGAGCAAACTATCATTTGATTTGTTGCTTTCTATCGTATCATACTTTCCTTCACGTGCTATGCATGGGTCATCATATCTAATATGCTTCTTTTTCCAAATTATGGTTTGTTTTTTTTAAATCATTATTAAAATTTATTTCATAAAACAACAAAGGACTGTAACAATAAAAGATAACAAGGAAACATAACAAAATATATAAAAATAGGTAACACTTATTTAAATAGACCACCCCGAATCGTACCTGAAGGGAAAGTTCCCATTACACTGGCAGCATCTCCCCGTTGGATCGCCAGCGAAATGTGTTGAATCAGGTACGATTCGGCGCGGGGGTCAGCCCCACTCTGCCTGAGACGCCACCCAAGATCGCGTACGAACGCTTTTGCCTCCGCACACCAAGGCCCAGCCACCTCAACTGCAAAAGGGACAAAAAAGTAAGACCCCATCAGGTTGCCGTACTTTTTTTTTTTTTTGAGATGCCGCCCATTCGGCTGTAGACCCGGCTTCCTTGGAGGCGCGAGGGAGGTGGGTAGCATTTTTAGGTAGTATTTTTAGGTTTATCCCACGGAGCAGAGAAGGGTTTATCCATAGCTGAATGAAACACTACTTGTAGCTTATTACAGAATTAATTAATTAATTAATTGTATTGTATTATTATTATTTGGCGTGATGTTATGTATGTATGTATGTATGTATGTATTAGGAAAATCCCGATGCCTTTCAAAAATTTTGTTCCTTTACTGCGAATCGCCAATTAGGTATCAAAAAAGTTGCAGGCACTTCATACGCCCATTATTGCGCCCATACAACGCTTGACCGGTCCAAAGTCCAAACAATTGATTTTGTGTGAATGATAACCGTTATTACATTAAATATTTCACAAAGTACGTAGGTTTATTCTCATTATTTTGAAGAAAGCACATTAATAATGTGTTTTAAATGTTATAACATTTAATGGTTCATCTTAATTTTTCGTTAATGTGTCAAAAAATATTCATTCAGTTTTTTCCTAATTTATGAAGACAGATCGCACAAGTTTTCATAAACGATATCACTGCAAAATTAAGTCATTAACATAAAAAATCTCAATAATAAATAACAGCACTTTTACAAAATTTCACAAAAAATATATAACGGAGACATTGTATCAGCGCACAGTGCCTGAATGAAGTCAAAAAGTAATAGCTGAACCAATTTTGGTGTTTTGCACGCAGATAGTTTGAACCACGGGAAAGAACTTACTTCAAGTGACCGGATCGACGGCTGCTTTTACAAAGCGCTGGGACTCTACACATGTCGAGGCATTCGTGCGGCTTGTATCCGAAAAGTGTGCAGAAATAGCGCCCGGCAAACATCGGATAGACGCGCCCGCGTGACTAGCTAGCGCTTATTTCACCGCGCGCACCACGTGACCACCATCAATTCAAGGGAGATTACAAAGTCATGGAACCCATTTTTAAGTATGCATATTAACACCATGTCGCAGATCACGCACCTACTGTCGAACTCACTCGCACATAATTTTATATTAATATTAAAGATTGAGCGAGGAGGAAATGTACTTTTTTTTAATAAATAGATTTTTTTTAGATAAATTGTATCATTGCGCGTTTTATATGATGCCTGGGCATTTTAAAAAATGCCAAGAAATTTAATTTTTTATTCTACATACTGTCTCGGCATTTTACAGTAATAATTTAATAAAATTTAATAATTTTGACAGCCTCTGTGGTCTAGTGGTTAGAGGGCTCGGCTCTCGATCCGGAGGTTCTGGGTTCGATTCCCGGTGGGGACACAGTCAAACAAAAATCCCTTTGTGCGACCTCCCCAGTTTGGTTAGGACATTGCAGGATGAATCACCTGATTGTCCGAAAAGTTAGATGATTCCGTGCTTCGGAAGGCACGTTAAGCCGTTGGTCCCGACTACTATCTACGGATGTAGTCGTTAATGAGCCATGTCAGAGGCCTTTGGCGGCTCAACCACTCTGACACCAGGGTTTGTGAGGTCGGTCATCGACCTTGCAACCCACACGATATGATGATGATGATGACAGTAATAATTCATTTCTGCCACTTATCGGCCGCTGCCGCAGTATGCTCGCTCCGCTCGCACGCCTCGTGCTTTGTATTTGCAAGACAACCTTGCCTAACCCAACCGATTCCGTGGATCGGTTAGTGTGGGTTTCCCTTGGTTAAAAAACCTATAATACACCAGTGATATACACCCATTTACAATCTGCTGACGCCCTTTAACAATTTGCCGATTTGCGATTAGCCTGCGGACATCATATTATTGAAAATTTACATAACATTAATAGACGTAAGAAAAATAAATTATATTTCCCGCACATGTAAAGTGCTAAATTAAACTGCTCCGCCCACTTGCTACGTGTCGCTACGCCGTAGCAAACGCATGTTTGTATATAATATTTTCTTTATTGAATTACAAATAGAACTGAGACACATTTCAAACAGAAGAATAACACGCAAACTTATTCCAAAATAAAATTTATTTCAACCAAACTACTGACAGAGAACACTCATATCCTGTGAAATTATCGCACCCTAAGAGATGGAATGGTTAATAATCAAATTGGCCGTTACCCAAGTCAGAAAGGAAGAGTAAAAAGAGCCTCCCCCCTCGCCCCCTGTGATCTCCGCTATCGTATCGGCCGCTGATCGCCGCCGGCTGATATCCCCCCTCCGCCACTCCACAATCGTCCCATTTAGGGATCCCGCACACGACCGAGAATCGGTGACCGATTTTTTGTCGGCATCCCGCTCTGACGTGTTATCACCTGAATCTTCCGTCCTTGTCCTGGCCGATAATCGCCCACCGATTCTCGGTCGTGTGCGGGAGCCCTTACTGTAAGGGCCCGCGTTATTGCAGGACCCTCAATCATTGCGTGTCATATTGTCCCGATATCACAACCGACATTTAGTGCGATACGATACAACACACAAATCATACCGTTTGCTTTCTGTTTGACACATTGGCTCTTTAGACAACTCATCAAATCAAATATAGTTTAGGTATTTATTTTTGGATATTAAAATATCTTAATGACGTCAGCTAAACTACATGGCTTTACAAACAACGTGGCGCCATGGCGGGAAAAAAAGAAGCGACAATAACAACCCACGCGCTCTTTAAAATATGTTTGAATGTACAGGGTTGATACAATAAACATAAGTCATTCTGAATAAGCCTGTTAGAACAGTAGCCTAATTCCATGGATTTTTCTCTTCTAGATAATCTGATATTTTATAATAACATTTTCTATATAATTTTTGCTTGATAACAGTTTTGAATTTATGTAATGGTGAACTTTCAATATCAGTGGGTACCTTATTGAATATCCGTAAGCACATACCATCAATTTTATTCAAATATTTGTACTAGCTAGCTTAGTAGACTTTCACATGAATTCATAAATTAGTCTGTCTTTCCCTAGGGTTCAACCTATCTGCAAACAAAATGTCATCAAAACCGAATTAGAATTTTAGCCGTGAAACGTAACGTAAAAGTACTTTTGGGTCTATTATATCAAGATTTCAATTTAAATTTATTCAATTTGTAACATATTTAGATATTTATTAATAATTAAATATTACACGTCAAATAGTTCATAATTTAACAATAAGTGATTATTAACAAGATTGTATATCAATTGACAACTTAATTTAAATTATTTTGTTTACAGATGGAGTTACAACTTTAGCGTTAGTTAAAAACTTTACTAAGCAAGACATTTCTATGAGAGTATTTCTCAATATGTTCGAACGTTGTCTGTTTTTTGGTTTCTTTAAGTTTGGCAGGGAGAATATCATAAATTATTTATGCAAAGTACGCTAAAGGATTATTTGATTTTGAAAATCTTTTGGGTGGGATACTCAATAAATTTCGACTACAATTGTTTAAGCTGTGCCGGTCTCCACTCGTTGTTAGATTATTTAAGTTGCTTATTGCATGGTGTACAGTAACGTGAATACTTTTTTCTGCCTAAAAAGGTCCCTGGCCGGCGTAGGATATTTAGTAGTATGACGCGGATGGCTTGTTTTTGGAGTTTGAATACGCGGTCGCGATTTGCAGCACTGCAGTGGTCCACAGGTCAACTCCGGACGTAATTAGTTTTCTTTAGATATCCTGTTGGATATACGTTTAAGTGTGTAACATGCAGAGGCTAGTTTTTCGCCCGTGAGATCGATGTGTGTGGCCCTCGTTAGACCCGAATCGATCGTGAAACCAAATTTTTTTACGAGCACTTGTTTCGTTTGTGGTGGCACCTGCATACCGTTCAGTACAACGTTTAGTTCATGACCACCAAAGCATTACAAAAGCCGCAAAACATACTTCATTATATAGAATATGCCATTTAAAACTAAATACTAATACAAACACAATACTAATACAATATACTAATTTTAAATATTATTTCTAAAAGTCAGTTTAAAAGAGTGTAAAAAAATTGTCAGGTACATAATGAGCACGAATATGTGAAAAAAAACCTTGAGAGAACACTTTCACTCTCGGTTCTTTGGCATTCATCTCATACATTCTCTTGCACTCATCCATCAGACATGCCATATATACCACATAATCACAAACAGGTCACAGGGCGGGGTTTTACAAGCAGGGAGCCGCGAAGACCGTTGTACCGTGCGAGATAGATCAGCAAGTCAAGTCAGCTCAAAGCGTGGCTACTTGAAATGGAATTCTATGATTATAATGATTCTTTAAATTAACAATTTATTATTACAATATTACACTATGACCTGTAAAGAATTTTACAAAATTTTGTACCTATTTGTATTAGAATAGCATTATCCCAAAAGTTGTCTGGAAGAGATAGCTTACAACAATAAGACCATTTTGGCTCATACTTGTTAAAACAAAATCGGCCAAGTGCGAGTCAGACTCGCGCCCTGAGGCTTCCGTACCTATCTACCATATGATATACTAAAAGCTTTTGCTCTTTGATTTTAAAAACTCCGCGACCATCCAACTTGACCCCTCTTTTATAAAAAAAATTCTTAAAACGGGAGCTCACCTTAATTGGTTACTATTAGTCGTGAGAAAAATTGAAATATTTAATGATTTTAGACTTTTCCCTTTAGTTGTACTGTGAGACCTAGCTTCTTACCAAATTTTATAATTTTAGGTCAACGGGAAGTACCTTGTAGGTTTTGCATTTTTGCATAAATGTATGGAGATGAGGACATAAAGAGCCATATCTTTTGATTGCGTCGTTGTAAAAAAAAATTTCAGACCTTGTGTGGTTCATGGACTTTAATATTAGTTATCAATTTCAACCTGATACCGCCTTACGTTCGTGAGAAAAAGGGTCTTGACAGACAGACAGACAGACAGACGGACAACAAAGTGATCCTATAAGGGTCCCGTTTTTTTATTTTGAGTTACGGAACCCTAAAAAGAATGTATTTATTTTTGTTAATAATTGAGTGCAATAAAATTTTGATAGATACATAGAAACTCTTTATTGCACACAAATACACCTTATATCTAAAAGCGTGCAAAGGTGGCCTTATTGCTTAATCTACTTATCTAAATCCAACTTTCCTATTATCACATTTTAACATTTAAATTCTAGTTAGAGCAACATTTTGAACTGGTACTAGTATTATATTGCTATGTGCTTCCACGAAAGGATCCGTCGTCGCTCTGCACAACGGAGCCCATCCTCCGACCCGGAACACAATCATGGTTTGATCCACTCATTACTTCGACGAAAATTTACGTCCAACGACCCGTCATCTACATACAAATTAGGGATCAAACAAAAATCGTGTCCGTCAAAAGCGGAGAGGGAAATGAGAACCCGAGGAGAGGAAGGGAGGGGGGGAGTCGTGATATGAATGTTATTTCAGTTTAAATAGCCGAAGAATGGTGGTGTGTAAGTATGTGTCGTATCGAGAATAGCCTGTGGAGCAAGCGACGGATGGGGTCGTTTGCGCTGGAGATGCCGATGTCAGTGGTGGTGATAAGGCTCTTTGAGGTGGTAAACAGGTGTCGTTGCCGGCGGGAGCGCCCGCATCCTGCAGATAGCATGGCAACGTCCCCCCCCACGATATATCACACCCTTCATTACTCGCCCTCAGACTTCCGCGCCGCCCGCAAATATGTCACCTTCACCGCACTACCATCTACGGACCAACAACCACGTGATATATCGAGTAAAGTAAATTAAGTAAGTTACATTGGACGATATTTGACGGATTCACGCTATACACATTATGATGATTCTATGGAATCGTTGGCTTATGAAGGCAAAATTTTACCAACATTTGCGTCACGTGCTATGTAGCATGAGGCATAATAGTACCAACACCTACACCGTCGCGTCGGGTTGGAAGCAAGCGTGTGATCGATCAGCAGAGCCCCTACTGGTGCGTGACGGCGGCGGCGGCGGTGTGGTAGGTAGATACCGCGCGTGATTAGCTCGACAGGTTTCTTTGCTCGAAGCGATGGTGTAATTTGTAACCTCTCACTTTTCTTCGATAGCGGGACGTCCGCCGGTGTACATGTCACCGGAAAATAATAAGAATCATTAGTTGATCAATTTCCTTGTCAGTCGATCAACTTTCGAAGAATAATAAACTCGTAGGAAATTCGTAGATCCATAGATCCGTTAGGTGAGGCAAACAGACTAGGCAAAAGGAATAGGCTTCTTCTGGGCAAGCTCGTTCCATCGTCGACCTCATCTCTGTCCTCAAGGCTAGATCGAGGTCAAGAGTAAGCCCATACATAGTAAAAAAAAAAAAACAGAACCCAACCAATCCCGTATGGGATGGGTTAGGTATGTTACGACCAAAAGTGAATTAGGTACAGTGTATTATAAGGCTAAGCTAAGTGAATCTGTCTTTATAAAGAAATAAATTTATCTTATCTTATTATGTTTCGTAAGTTGATCAACTTACTAGGAAATTGGTCAATTTACGATTGCTTATTATCTTCCCATGAATTATACACCTCTTGCGTTTAGCTTACACTAGATGTAACTATATCTAACTAGGTAAAGTTTGTTACTATTTTTACTGGAAGTGGACTGGAATTATTCGATTCTACGAAACAATTGTTTCGGATTATCGCATTATTTTCTAGCCGACAGCATTCCGGCATATATGGTATACATATATGAGTAATCATAATATGCACTCACTCGGGCTGCGATAGGGATTTGTTTGTGAGTGTGTGTACGAGTATGTGTGAGGGATGAACGGCGCTAAACAAAGCGGCGGAAGTGCAGCGCAGTGAATGCAAATGAGTGTCGACCGGCGACCGGACCCGCTCCGCGCCGGAACACGGCTAATTGTGGAAACACTCGCGTTCACTGACCAGCCAACCCACTACACTCTAACTAGAGCCACGATCACACCTAGCTGAATTCAAAGACTAATTCGGCATACATTACTCGTTGAAGTAAGGATATTGCAATTAACATAACCAAGCCTCCCAGCAATGTATGCCGAATTAGTCTTTGAATTCAGCTAGGTGTGATCGTGGCTTAAACAATACACAGCCAAATCAGAGAAAGCTCTGGCACAAAACTACTTCAACGATAATCTACAACTTGCGTGCTTGTGTTGCTTTGCGAGAGGCATAAAAACCTATTAAAAGGTAACCTAGTCCATTTATTTCTCTGAATTATTTTAACCAATTAACTACCTAAATGAAGCACCAAATAGTAAAAGTGGTAAGCATTTAATAAAAATTCTATATTATAACCAAATAATCTATATTCTTAATATAAGGGCTGCCTGTCACGTTTTGTAGCTAAGCTGGAGTGGAGCCTTTTTTACTTTCGAGCGGAGCGAGAAAGGTATTGTATTCGTGAAAAAAAAAGTTTTTCAAATTTTCTCAAAAATGTGTTCTATATCACTTATACATCATAAAAAACAAGTCTCCCAAAAATGTCCGTACGTCGGTCGGTCGGTCGGTCCGTCGGTCGGTCTGTCCGTCACGCTTTGGCCTAGCGCTAAACAAATGGTCCGATTGACACCATATTTTCAATTAGGAGTTTTATGTAAATCCATCGAAGGGTTCTTAGTGGTTTCTTGCTGGCTCTCATTTTGAGGGTAGCTGTCACAACGAAAATGAAAAATTGAAATTGAATTTTCTCAAAAACGGCTCATAGAACCTTGATGAAACTTTGCATGACCAAGCATCTCCATGTAAGATATCTTGCGCTAGTATCAATTGATCTTTGTAATTTCATATAAGGGGTGTAACACCAAATCGTAAATATGTGATTTACCCAAAATTGGTTCCATTGAACTTATTTTATTTTATTTTATTTGGGACGCTTACGGCCAATAATAATCTTAAGTTAATAAATGCTTAGACCTAAGCTAATTACAAGCATCCACCGATAGCAAATAAAAAATACATTGCTAATTCCACAAGTTTTCTATAATATTAATCCTGGATTGGTTGTCTACCTGACTGGATATTCTTTATGTTTTTTTTTTTTTAAATTTAGTACACAGGGTGTACCTTAAACTGAAAGGGCTTGCTCAGTAGACTAAACTGAACAATTATCCATAAGCAACATGTGTTGGGAAATCATTGTGATCAACATATGATTTACCTACTCGAAATCGTTTAAGGTTTGTTTATTTTAATGTTTGACAATTTGAATTCTGAATTGATCTGTATATTTCCTTCGAACATTTTTTTTGGAAAAACGTAAATAAAAGTTTGTATTTCCATACTATGTGTATGGCATTACAAATTTAAGTTTGCAGTTAATACTTTTTCCTTGCATATCGCGAGAAAGTAAGTGCAGTGTTGCTGTACCATTTATTGTATTTTAAATGAGCAAACGAGCTGGTGGGCTACCTGATGGTAGTTAAGTGATCACCACCGCTCATAGCACCCACTGTCTTATTAGTGGCACATTTTAACAATAATAGGACAGCAGAGCGCATTGCTCACTTTGAGAACTAAGATAGTATATCTCATGTGCCGGTAATTTCACTGGCTGTCTGGCTCCCTTACCCTTCGAACCGAAACACAGCAATGCAAACACTGCTGCTTCACGGCAGTAATAGGCGAGGGAGTGGTACTTTCTTTAGACGCGCTTTGCACATAAACTCTACTATTACAAGTTTTAATTACATCCCTTGCTTTAATATATGCCAATCAACGTGGCGTAAAAGGTCAAGAGAATATAATGATCAGTGAGATCGCACACATATAAAGATAAAGGCTTTACTATCCATTACCGATTTTCTTTATTGATATAACGTTGATGGACGGGTGCAATCTGTGCTGATTGATGACTGACATTCAAACGGACGCATTCAGACGACTTTAATAAACGTCATTCGAAAAATTAATGAATTGATGTCGGCGAGCGGTGCCGGGACGGTGTGTCCGGCCCGGTCCGGCGGTCCGGTTGACGGTCCGGCAAGCAGGACGCGCCCGGCGATCAATCACACGACCCTCTTCATTCTTCAACTAAATTGTTTATTGCGTCTTGATGGATGTACAATCATTTTCCTTTTACTTATCCATTTTCGAAGGTAGAGTGTTAAAATATTTATCCCGTACCTATCCGTCTTCGCGTGAAACCAAACCCGAACAAACAGTTTTTCCATTAGTTTTCCGATTTTTTTACGGTAATGCGAATAAAACAGGTAAGTTAATTTTAAAAGGGCGTTGTTCGTTATGTAAGTATGCCGATGTTAAACGTAAAAATCGATCATATCTTTTGATTTAGAATGAATTATTATATTTTATAAACCACTTTGTAAAAGTAAAAGGCAGGGGGAGGAGGGTGGGAGAGTTGGGGGGAAAGTTCGATCACCGGGACGTGATTGATCTTATAGCGTGGTCACGTGATCGGATCATGCACGTCGCAGCGCGCGGGCACCCACCAATCCGAATGCCTGAAATTATGGCCGACCGTGTACTGTACAGTCAAAGTTTGCATTACCTGACCCCCCAGAAAGTAAAATGGTAATTTACGTTCTGGAAAGCGGCATCTATTGAGTAAGTTGAAAACTATGCGCTCAAACCTGATCTGGGCTCGTTACTCGGTCAGATCGTATTCATTTTACTTATTTTGTGTTTTCTTAGATTCCATTAAACTTTAAGTATGTTTTTATAACAAAAACAATTTTATGAGGTTGTTGGGTATCGAACCAGATTCGTTATAATTAAGGCAACACCATTAACCAATGCGCTATTAAGCTTGTTGAGAGTTTGATGAAATTTGTCATCATATGTTTTGATCTGCTATGATAGCAGAGCAAGTGACGCGAACATATAACAATGAAGGTAGGTTGCTAACAATATTACAATGAAGGTAGTTTGCATCAGGATACAAATCAAAATTCGCTTTAAGATGCTCTTAGTTACACGATTTCTTCAATTATTTAACTGATCTTTAAAGTGCAAAACTATAACACTATGGGAATAATAGTATTAAAAGTATTTCTGGCAAGTTTAATATCGCAGTAAGTAGAAAATTTGTGCAAAATAAATAAAGCAAGAGTGATGTGTTGTGGTGTTCTCATAATGTATTTGTTTTCTCCTTTTAATAGAAAAAATGGTGCGTTTGTGGGTTCGACAATACGAAAAACTGGCGATGAAGCAACAGCAAAGGAACATCATCATCATGATATCGTCACCCCGAGGATGTAATATAACCTATAACATATCGAAAACGAAAACTCTTCGTGCAGCTGGTCAAAAAGAAATAAACTGTCCGTAGCTCATCGTGAAGCAAGACTTTAAAATTTTGATTGGGAGAACAAATACACTTTACTAAAGAAATGAAATTCATTTCGGATAAAGATGGATGAAAATCTAGTGGAGTAAACATGTCAACCAACCCAGGAGGAACCTTTGATCTTGCAAGTGTTGTCATGACAGATATTCTGATCTCCAATATTATAATATTTAAGTCACCAGTGTTTACTAACTTTTCATAGCTTTACGATATTGTTCATAAATGGTTGTTGTATTGACTCCTTTGTACAAACTGTCAGAGCGCGGCGGCTTTTCGACCAATCCCAGCGTTTTATGGAAAGGGTAATATTGTGGTGGGAGAGGTCTCTTGAACGTTCGAGCCAGCCTCGCTCAGGCAGTCGTATTTTGTTCTTCAAACTGGGAGATGCTACCTTTAAAGGAGTAATCACGTATTGTGTAAAATTATGAAGACTCTTCTTCATATGTATGGTATTGTGTTAATGTACCCATTTTAACACTGTGTAAAGTGAATAACTTATTACAAAACGTAAGTAGACTTCGAGTGTTTTATTTAACATATTTCTCAACTCCCTCTCATTTGTTAACATGTCAGAAGCGGGATACGAGCCCTCACTTCCCACAAAGTGGACTGATAAAGTTCAAAAATACATCTGCTGTATCTCAAAAACTGACTTGTTTGAAATGAGTGGAAAAACTGGAAAATCAACTACTTGTTTTTTTTTCTCATGTGGTATTTTTTTCACCTTTTTTTTAACGTTGTGTTAAGGACGAGTGATTATTAAAAGTAAATAGTTATGATTGTATACTACCTACATGCTACCTACATTTTAAATCATTTTTGCACAAAATCGTTAGACGTTGGTAAGGAATAAGTGTACACAGTTCACTTTAACCATTTATTATCAAGCCTGAGTTTAAAACGAACAACATTTCGTGCTTTCATTCAGACAAATTAATCTTTTAGTTGTGTTTTACATATGGTTGTAATAATTTTTGGTGTAGGTACGTATTCAAAATAATAGTCTGAAGCATAGGCGTATACAAGGGGGGGGTCGAGGGGTCATGACCCCCCCCAAACCCCAAGCAAGTCGATTCACACTTGACCAGTTTTCATTATTTGTCATTTTATGTACTCTACAACAAGTAACAAAAAAGGCATGACAATTTAAGAGGTTGATAAGAGCTAAATTACCTCCCTTTCTAACAAAAAACTGAACGCGCTCATTTTTGCATTTTTCTCAAAATCTGTTCACTTAATATTAATTATAAAACAGTTATATGATGAGATCCTATGAATGTGTAAAAGTTTTAGCATCATAGATTAATGGGTATTTAAGAAAAAAAGTTTAAAAGCAAAAAGCCGAGGTAACTTTGGATTTTTTTATGGCGAAAAAAAAAATTATTTATTTTACAGTTTATTGTAAACAAGAAAATACGAAAAAAAAACTTTAATCGAGTTTCACAGTCGGCCATCTTCTTGAAAAGGTGCACATATCACATTTTTTTTTCACGGCCATAATAAAACTGCTTAAACTGCTTAAGTGAAGCGTATTTAGTGGGATGTGTATCTGCCTACATGAACAACTTTTCCCTTAGTTGAAATACAAAACAAAATTCAACTTCCCATAGAAATATAATGCATCAGCTGATAGAGCTTTTTATAAAAATATAGAAGGTAATTTTACACCTTGTAAATCTACGGTAGAGCTAAACAAAAAATGTCGCAAAAAACACACTTCCTGTATTGAGATGAATTCCCTTTAATGTTTTACTTTTTGTATTTTTTTATTTCATAGGATATCCATCATAAAATACTGACCAGACACCCACTGGTATATGCTACTATTGCCATTCCGTTTTTTCACGGCCGTGGTCGGCAATACCTTACAAAAAAAAATTACAAACGCACTTTGAAGAGACATAGGACATTTAGTAGATTCGAAAAATTCTGGTCGGCCGGCAACTTGGCACGTTTTCCGCAGTTAGGGCCCAAGTGGAGCCGTTGAACCGGTTAAAATATTTCATTTAAAAATAGAACAAAACTACTCTATGAGGCTTCTAACTACTTAGCAAAGCTTAAAAATTCAAACTTGGAAGTTTTCCTATCCGGCCAACATTATGAGATAATTTAACTGGTCCAACGGCTCGACTTGGGCCATAACTACGGAAAACGTGCCAAGTTGCGCCGCAGCCGACCAGACGTTTTCGAATCTACTAAGTGTTCTTTGTCTCTACAAAGTGCGTTTGTTAAATTGGTTTTTAAGGTAGGCTGGAAGGCAGGCAGGCTTTTCTACTGCTGGCCAGCGGGCTAGCAGATACATCGCTTACGATAATTTTGGGTCGTCCACGTAGCGTATCGGCAGCATGACCCCCCTCAGAATATGATGCTGTATACGCCACTGGTCTGAAGGTCTATTGGTTCGTATTCCCATGCATAGTTCACTGTTTCAATTAATTATGTTCTTTATTTTGTTTGAAGTTTACTGCTGCAAAAAACACGTAATATCTAACTACGAGTAAAAGCTACTTAAAAGTGTCCATTATTACGTTTATAGATTTCATTCAATTTAAAGCCTTAAAAGCGTTTCAAACATTGATCGCTTCTATACAATAGATACTCGCGCTGGAATTTTTACATTTCAGCACGTCATAATGGACAAAATCCGTAACCGTGGCAAGAGTCTAGCTTCGATTCGAGCGTTGCCTAGCTGTGCAGCGCAGCAGACTGCGCCGGGCGAGCAGCAGGCCGAACAGCAGCCAGCCCACAGCAGTCGGGGCCTCGTGGACAGCAGGCCATGCAGCCAGACCACAGCAGTCGGTGCTTGGTGGACAGCAGGCCATGCCGTCAACCCACAGCAGTCGGTGCCTGGTGGACAGCAGGCCATGCAGCCAGCCCACAGCAGTCGGGGCCTCGTGGACAGCAGGCCATGCAGTCAACCCACAGCAGTCGGAGCCTGGTAGACAGCAGGCCATGCAGCCAGCCCACAGCAGTCAGGGCCTCGTGGACAGCAGGCCATGCAGCCAGCCCTCAAAAGTCGGTGCCTGGTGGACAGCAGCCTATGCAGCCAGCCCACAGCAGTCGTCACCTGGTGGACAGCAGCCCATGCAGCCAGAACCACAGCTGGCAGTCGGCGCCTGGTGGACAAGAGGCCATGCAATCAGCACCACGGTCATCCGCGCCTGATGAACAGCAGGCCGTGCAGCCAGCGCCACAACACAAGGCGACTGGTAAGCGGCAGGCTGTGCGTGCAACCAGCTGCCACTCGCACAATCAGCCCAGTGAGTAGTCAACTCCGGGCATATGGAGGTAACACCAATGACTTGGTTTTTGGTTCTTTTTATAGAGTCTCAGTAGTTAGGCTTTGTAGTTAACCTTCCTTGACCCTGATGCGGCAGACACCCATAACAATGCGGTGACTGATTTCGACAGTACAAAAAAAAAATTGGAAACGATGTCGTTAAGTTTAAACAAATTTTAACAATCTTCTGTTGGACTAGGAAACAATGTCCTAAAATAGCATGAAGGATATACCCATGGTACTATTTTGTTAGAATGTTTCAAGCCAATTTAGTCCTATACTATTAAACGAGCCATAATATATTTGTAAAATGTTTGTCGATAACGGCTCTAACGATTTCAATGAAATTTACCATACGGGGGCTTCCGGGGGCAAAATCGATCTAGCTAGGTCTCATGTCTGTTTTTCCCCGTGTTTCTAAGCATTTTATTAAAACATCGCGTTTTAGACAGAAACCTAGAGCGCCAACTGTTGGCGGGTACCACAGCTTGCTCACCTGAGGCGGCTAAGAGCGAAGCTCGGTCGACTAGGTACTAAATCTTAAAGAAATAAAACTACATATCTATTCCAAATCAAACAAACTGTCCAAATTAAAATATTAAAAACGAAGAAAAAAAGAACTGCTAAAGCAAATAAAATAAGTTTCATAATAAATGTCTGAACTAAGCTGCACTTCTCTTCAGAATAGGGTAGAAGAATTTATTAATCAGTAGCTTTACAATTTAATATTTAAAGGTTTATATAACAGTGACTAATACCGTTAAATTAGTTCAAGGCACATATGAGACTAGTCACAATTTAAAACTGAAAACCTACTCATCTCAAAACATACCAATTTCTATAAAAAAAAATCGTAGCTTATGTTAGGGATAGTGTTGTATTTTTTTGAAATATGAACTGTTAAATCTGTTCTGTAGTAATTGATTAACCCAGTGACATTTTATCTGTAATATTATTGTAGCGTAGATTAGTGAACAATCTTGTTTCCAGCGAGGGACACTCTAACCACTCAAATCTTTTTAGTTATTACGCTGAATTTTACATAGTTTCAATTCTTTTGAAAGTTTTGACAGCTTGTAACTCGGTCGAGTAGTTACTTGCTTTGGTTTTAAATATTTTTACGAGTGGATTTCCGGTCGTTTCTCTAATCTGATTGTTGAGAATAGACCCCATTCGCCTAACCGTTTTGCCGAATCAATCAAATAAGCAGCTTTGCCTGACGTCTGTCACTGCGTTTTTTCGGTGTCGATGGGTGGTATCTGTATCTGTTGGTAGTTAATCTTTATAATCATAGTAAAATATATAAAATTTTAATTAATTTCATACCGATTACACGGTGGCATTATTTTTTTCCTCGTGCTGATTTGCAGCGCCATCCAGTGAACATTTCAAAATGTGGTCGAAAACACTCTATTCAAGTGTGCTTTCTTGTATCTCTGGGTAGATGCTCGCAATAAATTTACACTCGATTCTATATACATAAAAATAATACGAACTAAGTGGTTTTTCTATGCCGCATAGATCTGTGTTTTATTCAGTTTTATTGGTATCTTTTGTTAGGTAGTTTTATGGCAAAGTCCCCTTTTTATGGTGTGACAAAATGACATTATAAGTAGTTGGGTAAAACAAAAAAAAACAAAAATTATATATATATTGGAAGTTCTCTTTAACCTTTCTTCAACATGCTTATTGAATTACAAAAAAAGAAAAAAAAAAACATACTAAACTTAGATCAATTATATCAATAGTTTAAACTTGACACTTTTGAAAATAGACCGAAATGACAGCCTGGTCGATAGGAATCACAATTTTATTTATTGTTAATTTAAGCCCTTAAGCAGAATAATCACGAACACTAAATATCGTTAGTATTATCTGCGCTATGTCGGTAATTAAAACATCATCATATCAGCCGAAAGACGTCCGCTGTTGGACATAGGTCTTCCCAAGAGATCTTCTTTTCTTGATGCCCGGTCCAGCGCTGCTTGCATCCAGCGGCTTCCCGCGACCTTGACCGGACCGTCCACCTTCTTAGGGGCCCGCCTACGCTTCGTCTACTGGTACGGGAGTCGCCACTCTAGTGCCTTTACGCCTCTTCGGCGATCGGTTCGTCTTGCGATGTGCCCTGCCCATATGGTGAGCCCTGCCAGTAAAATAATAATTAATTAAAATCTTCAATAAAACAATATTCGTCAGAATGTGATTTTGGCCGACTTAAAGTATGTGAGATGATCGGCGGCATAAGCATAATCGACGAAGTAGTGTAGCACTTACAAAAGAGACTGCTGATATATACAGTGGCAAACTGACGATTGAAGTATATTTATATTGGCTAGTCGGTGAACACTGCACTTCACTATTTTTGTTGCTGTTGGTCACAATTCACACTAATTTTATTCCTTACTTAAGTAACTCTTTTAGTAAACAAGGTTTAAATTACTTTTAAATAACAAATATGATGATTTTGACAAATACCTTCTTTTCAAAATTCGTTGATTAACCAATCACGTTATACAATCGCTCGTCTCTTGAAATCTTATCAAAACAACGAAGACGGTCACTTTTATCGATTAATTATAATTATAATATCACTTTTATCGACCGAAGTGATGTACACAGAAGAGAGAAAATGAAAATTGTTCGGTTGATAGCACACTAATTAATAGTTAAGACTTGATAAAGCCCAACTCATTACATTAGATCAACTTTCTGATACTTTTATATATTACCATACCTATAATGTAGTTAAACTTTCCCAAATTACACGTAACTTGACTATAAATAAAAAAAAATATATATATTGGCGTATAGATAAACATGTATCACGATTTCACGTCACCAATTTTGATTTGACAATGTGTGCGTTAATTTGAGTCAAACCAAAAAAAATAAATAAAAAAAAATTGGTTTAGAAAAATACTGTATTTAAAATACATATGATTATTCCATACATTGAACGATAAATATCAGTTATATTAAGCAGAAATAAAAGCGAGAATATCTTTAACTACCTATTACCCGCGACTTCGTCTGCGATGATCTAGCGAAAGAGTAAAGAAAACACATTTTCCAAAGGAAATACTAAAACTTTTCCCTATGTTTATCTGAATCTTTTCAAAGCTAGAGTGAACAAGCATTAGCGAGGCTTACCTCCTTTCATGCTTGCATGCTACATCAAAATAATAATAAAACAAAAAGATGGTGTAGTTATTGTAATTAATTAATAAGAAAGAAAGGAAAGAATCATAAGAAATATGACACTTCAAACGAGTGTGAACATCCTCTAGAGTTCTTAATACTCGATTGGACACGGGAAAATATTGATTATAATCCCTAAGTACTAATTATAATCCCTTTGTAAATTTTTCATAGAGTTCCCTGAGAATTTATGGAAAATGTATTGCACTTTATGTAGAATTGCCTTAAGGCGTAAAGAGCTACATTTGCTTCATCTATTGTCTTATCTTCAGAGGTTTTGTGATTTTGTAGGGTGGCTCTTTATTGCACTTCAATTTATTGAGACGTATTACTTAAGATCCATTACAACACATGAAAATGCGGACTGACCTCGAAATGGAACTTCTTCCAGTCAATTATTGAGGCTAAAGGTGCAATGATATACATTGCAAAATAGATGTGCAAGTTACCTAGCACTGTGCAAATCCCTAACTAACAATACAGTTAAAGAAGCTTAATAAATTTGGCTAACTAAATATTACTTTAGTTTAAGTGTCAACATTTGAATACCTCTACTGTTCCCAAATTGTAATTTTGAAACTCTATTACCATGCCATAAAGTCCAGAGTGTTCCTACTGACGTGCAGTTGGGTGTACCTATGCACATAACACCTTTCATTAAGGAAAAGGCCCTTATTCACATATTATGAGTATGCATGTTTTGTATAAACAATGATACTACGTTTCAATATTTTTCGCATCTATCTTCGGCCACTGAGATTAAAATTTGAATGAATAAATCTTAAATATGCGACTATTATTAATAATTTGCTAATTATTTATAATCACACCTAAACTCTTTACTTTGTAGTATTTTTACTACACTGGGCATAACCTTAAGGCCTTTGGTGACGATAAATAAAGCTTTCATTAAAATTGGAACCTTTAACCTTGCACTTAGGAACTTACCTATTGCCTTGTTGCGTAACTTATGCGGCCTTGTAGCCGAACTCATTGATATACGGCCGTGTAGTCCAATTCATTGACATATTATGGTCTTATAGCCCAACTCATTTACATATAAATAACAATCTTTTATTTCATATTTCAACTCATTGTCATATAAATAATAATCTTTTATTTCAGATTAGAAATAATGGCCTTGATGCCAAACCATGGCCTTGATGCCAAACCCTGGTCTTGATGCCAAACCATGGCCTTGATGCCGAACCATGGCCTTGATGCCAAACCATGGCCTTGATGCCGAACCATGGCCTTGATGCCAAACCAAACCATGTAACAATCTTTTATTTCATATTTCAACTCATTGTCATATAAATAATAATCTTTTATGTCAGATTAGAAATAATGGCCTTGATGCCAAACCATGGCCTTGATGCCAAACCATGGCCTTGATGCCAAACCCTGGTCTTGATGCCAAACCATGGCCTTGATGCCGAACCATGGCCTTGATGCCAAACCATGGCCTTGATGCCGAACCATGGCCTTGATGCCAAACCAAACCATGTAAAAATCTTTTATTTCATATTTCAACTCATTGTCATATAAATAATAATCTTTTATTTCAGATTAGAAATAATGGCCTTGATGCCAAACCATGTCTTTGTTGCCAAATCCTGGCCTTGTTGCCAAATCCTGGCCTTGTTGCCAAACCGTGTCCTAGTGCCAAATTTTGGTTTTGTTATCTACAGTTCTACATAATTTTTATTACTATCATTGTTTGTTTGTTGCCATGTTGCCTTGTATTAAACTTAATATTATCATAATTTTATTGTAAGTAGTAATGTTATGTAGGCATTGTTGCCCTATGTAATAACTAAAATCTTTTTGAATCTATTGTACTTAATTCGTACTTTACGTGATAACAACTGATGTAAACAAACTATATTTCAAAGAACTACGAGTTCCCAACCTTTTTGTTATTTAGATTTTGTATGAGACGTCTTGTAATATTCAACGTCAATATTTCTTGACAATCTTTATTAATTCTGTCAGATTACTTCATAATCATAATTAAATCTTGTGTTTGATCAATTTCACATAATGTAAAAGCACTGTTAAATAATATTGTGCCATATTATAGCAAACATTCGGATCTCTATAACTTATAAAGAAAAGTGTTGTACATGTATTCGTTTTTGAGAGACGGTACGAGGACGTACCTATCACAATCGGATGGCCGACTGTTGTCATGACAGATATTCTGATCTCCAATATTATAATATTTAAGTCACCAGTGTTTACTAACTTTTCATAGCTTTACGATATTGTTCATAAATGGTTGTTGTATTGACTCCTTTGTACAAACTGTCAGAGCGCGGCGGCTTTTCGACCAATACCAGCGTTTTATGGAAAGGGTAATATTGTGGTGGGAGAGGTCTCTTGAACGTTCGAGCCAGCCTCGCTCAGGCAGTCGTATTTTGTTCTTCAAACTGGGAGATGCTACCTTTAAAGGAGTAATCACGTATTGTGTAAAATTATGAAGACTCTTCTTCATATGTATGGTATTGTGTTAATGTACCCATTTTAACACTGTGTAAAGTGAATAACTTATTACAAAACGTAAGTAGACTTCGAGTGTTTTATTTAACATATTTCTCAACTCCCTCTCATTTGTTAACACAAGTCTTAATATTTTTATATTTTGGATTGTTTTCTTGTGTTATGAATTTTTATTTTTCTAAGTTTTTTTATAGAATCATTTCAAAAATCTCGAAAGATGTAGATTGTAATACTTACATGTTGGTTCTTTTGAGATAAAAAACGATGATTCTTTAGTGTCTAGTTTTAAATGAAATTTTTAATAAACTGTCTAAAAATAATTATATTTTGTTTGTTTTAGCACCATATTACTTAAACTATGAATTAATATTATAATTTAAAAAAAGTTAATAAGACACAAAAAATATACATAGCTCAGATTCGACCCGTGAGCTCAATGTTTGTCATTCAACCGTTAAAGCCACTACGCCAGGCAGGCTATAGAGAAGGTGCATGAAATAAGCATACGCATTTTAGGTTCTGAGGGTTTTATCACTTCTCATTACGCAGTTCTATTATTCAAAAATAGAGGACACTATTTCGGACAGTGGCCTGGTTGTGTAGGCTGTTTAAACAGTTCCTCAATTTCTCGAAAGAGCGCGGTAGGGGAGCGCGCTAGGGGGGGTGAGTTTTATCGGGAGCAGACTGTACGACCGCAGAATGCACACAGATCTAAGGTTGGTATCAATATTGCCAATACGCAACCAATATTTTAAAGCGATCTGACTTCGGATTCCGAGGCCGTACATTTCGTGTGTGTTCATTCCTATTCCCCACCGACCCCTTATGAATATGGAGGAACGATCGCGGCCCCACTTCAAAAATCGCCACCATTGTCTTTACCTTCACCACCATTACAAAAATTTGAACACTGCTCTATTTTATTACCTATTTACTTATCATAGCGACTATTTATTGATCAGTAATCCCACATAAGTAAATCAAAATATTCATAGACTGTATTAGAAAATACGGTGTATCTTAAAGCTCGATCGTAAACAACAAGTTTTATCTTAAGTCCTTAAGTTGGTTGGTAGGTAGCGGCGCGGTGGAGGAAATTGAAAACAGGGCTTGTAAAATTTATGCAGGCAAACCGCGGAGGAGGCTTAATTTTTAATAAGATGTAGGAAAGCGACTGTTAGCCCCCCTCTGCCCTCACCTCCCCGGGACCTCCCGCGAGCAAAAACACTGAATAGCAGTTTGAACCTATTACTGTACTGATTATTTTATTACCAACTCACAAATCAGTTGTTTTAAACTTTTGATGCGGTTATGTATGAAAAAGCAGGTAATATTTCATCCTGTTGTAGTCAGTTTAAAACCGTAACCGTTTCAAAAGGTCACTGAATAAAGTGTTAACATTTTATAACGGTTAACATTTACACTTACCAATTTTTTTATAGATTATATTCTAATAATAAAATTATGATTACGTGACTTAAAAACAAATTCAAATTGAATTTATTTCTCACCACAAAATTTGAAATTTTCAAGGTATTTGTGGGAGACTGCAGCCTAAACTAATCCGAAGGGTCCGCGCAGACGGAACAGCGAAATGCGAAACAGCCCGACAGATGCGAGAGCAAGCAACACTACGACCTTGCGTCCGCTCGGCTGCTCGAGCAGCCGTGGGCAGTTTTTATGCCTTTCAGGTAATTTTGCATTTTATTTCTATGGGAATAAAGACAATTTTGCGATGTTTTCAAAAACTACTCTGCTCTGCTCTCCGTTTGATGTGCGCGGACCCGAAGCCTATTTTTTAGGTCTCCGTCATATACAATGTCAAAAATGAAACATGGACACATTTGTGGATCTTGAAGATACTATACTACAAGATATAAAAGATATTACCAACAAACAGAAAATGTTTGAAAATTAAAACAACAAATTCACTCTAATCAAACAATAAGAAGAGTAATGGGGAATGTTAGTGAGTGTGTGTGTATGAGAGTGTAAAAGGGAGTGTGAGAATAAGTGAGAAAATGAGTGAATGGGAGGAGGTATAGGTATATGACGAGAGCGTATATTTTAGCGTTTTCAGGTTTGAATTTCAAGGAGATTTTCAGTCTCCTCAAAATTAACTTAGTACAATCAGCCACGGGGTACATAATTTCTTACGATCGGCTCTACATCGTCGCATAATTTTGCACTCCGAAATGTAAAAACAAAAATATTAGCAAAAGCAGTTTTTACCGAGTTTTGACTGCAAACCATGTAGGGTATTCCGATAGGAATTATATACGTTAGTATTATTATAATCTAAGGGAATTATTGAAGAACACACATCATTGTCCCAAATAAATATAAATACAGCTTACGAAATAAAGTGTGTTGTATGCTCATAAAGAAATTTATAATCCTAGATGGCAAAAGGGTTTATATTTGTGAATTCGGGAACTCATCAAGGGTTGACAACAATGTAAAATTGTAAGAATATTTGTTTGTGTGACGTAGTGCCATGAGTCGGGCCGCGTCGCGCCGCGCTCTACATCGCTCGCGACTCGCGGATATTGTCATTCCGGTATTTTGCTCGCGTCTTTGACTCCGCCGCGCTTTGAAGTCGCTCTACATAAGTGGAGACGAAGAAACCTAGCTGTGTTTAGGTACCTACTCGCGCTAGCTGTCGGTATATCACTGCTATGTTAGTTCGTTTGTTAGTGTCAACTCTTTGTCAACAAACAGTTTCGCAATTTTAAAACAGGTATTATTAGGTATATTCGGGAGTTTGTTAGGAAAACCTAGTCAAAATATTTGATTCTCCCGTTCACAATGGCTCTCGATCATTTATCGCAGGTTTCTTTAGGAATCAAGGAGGAAATGTGAATATAATGAGGACGTTTGAGTAATGGCCCTCCGCCCCTCGGCTGCGAGTGGAGATCAGCGACCGACTCTTACCTAACAACCACCAACTGCCTCGAATTATACCTACATTCATCGATGTGCTTTCTCTACCCCGGGATTCTCGAATCACAAGTATATAGAAATTACGAGGTTAATGTAACAAATGTGACAAATAGAAAGACTTAAAAACAAAACAGTAAATGAAACAATGATACGTTTCGTTTCTTTACTTACAATAAGTAAGTAGGTACTTTACTTAGAGTAAAGAGCCCCGAAAGCTCTGATAAAGTATGCACACACCATGCACTGTGCGGTACGTGACCTGACCTTGCGTCCAAAAAGTTGGCTCTGAATGCACGAGCGTCGGGCGTCGGGCGTCGGCGCTAGTCGGACCGGACGTCGAACAAACAACTTCACTTTTCTGCAGAGACGTAAAATCTTATAAACGATTTCGATTTTAATCCGAAAAGAACCGGTTACATAATGTCGTGGAAGATAAATTGTTTTCTTGCTTCGCTTTTTATGTCAATGCAATATAAAATCTGTCGAGGTCGGTAACGTGCTGTAATACAGGTTTGATATCCATATCGGCGCGGGGTGGTGTCGTGTCATGTGGAGCTCCCGGGGCAAAGAGAGGAGCGAGGGCCGGAGGGGGACTCACGTGTGCTCTATGAAATATTAAGAGGGTTAACATCTGCGCCGTTTGAATCTCATAACTTCAAGTGGAGTCACGTGCGTTCACATCAGGCTAAGTACACGAGATGAGGTACGAGTAGACAAATTAGGACAATATTACGGCTGGTGCTGAGGGCGACGGGCCGATGCCGGGTGTTGCTGGAGTATCAAGCTATGAATGCGAATGTTTGGTTAATCTAGTGCGATTACTATTCGCAGCACATTCCGCGCGCTCCGGCACCCGGCAGCCATACATAATGTAGCACGTTGCTGCCGCCAGCGGAATGTCGCGTGCCGCGTCGTGTCGTGTAGCGTGGTGTCGCCGCGAGCCCACTTCACTCCAACCCTCGAGAAAGACGCGATATATTACAAAACATCTCGTAAATCGTATATTTTACGTTACATTTTATCGCGATTTTTCCATCGCTTCGAGCGGCAATATCCTTAGAATCGACACCTTTTAACGCCCATGTCGTAAATTGTTCTATAATACAGATTTATCAATGTATAGGTTCTTCCCAAGGGAAGGCATATCTTTGAAATTATATATACTTACTTGGTGTAGTTATTTATGTAAACATGGACGTGTAGTGTAAGTGACAGAGTGGCTGCTTGTTTCTTGTACTGAGCCTGTTTTAGACGGGTCCCCCCCTTACCCCGTCACGTGACAGGCCCTGTTGGGGTTCCGGACGTGATTTCGCACGGTTCGTGAGAGTTTGGAGGTTTGGTAGACGTCCAGACGCTGCTGTCGTTAAAGACACGCGGGTTCTCTCTACTAGTAACTCTCTACGAATAGGTATTTTATGATGATCATAGTACTTTGAACAAAGATTGGGTTGCGATAGAGGGTATGCTCCACAATTCAGTAAATGTAAATACGCACCTAAGAGAAGACTCCCTTACTCTAACATTTTTTTGTACTTAGATTGGCTCCGTAAACAGGACATTGACAAAAGAGAATGATAAATAGAAACGACCTAGCTTGATGTTTAGTATGTGTAAATAATTTATTGTTATGGTTGAAATCATTGACGTAAGAAAAACGCTGCGGTAAGAAAAACGCTGCGCTTCTAAAGGACCTGAAGCTATTGTCTATGGAAAACTTAACTGATAAAGTTAATGCTATTTCTTTCTAACTAATCTTTATTTAGAAAGGTTGAAAAAGAACAACAATATTTTATCAGTATAGAAACTTTTTTTTCCGAAAACACTTTGTCGCCAGTTCGCCATTTTGAAAAACGGTATACGACAGTACGTGGGCTGTCAAATTGGTGTACATGTTCGACAATTTTATTATTATTGTAAACAAACATATCAGTTTAGAAATGTTTTTATAAATTGGTATCTTTATTTAGGCTTCGGCAGGATGCCAGTGTTCTATTTTGTTGTGTAGTGCAAGGAAAATCAAGAACCATCCACAATTATCTATGCACAAGTAAGTCGCTGGTTATTTGGCTTTTTGACGAATATTTCGCATATTTGTCTGATCGAATTTTTGATGTAGCGGTGTTCAACCATGAAGTAAACTAATTTCTATTTATTTTATGTATTCAAGCTGCCATTGTCTTTATTTCATTACAAAACTTTTACATACAAACAATGTAAACACGTAGTGATGTAGGTAATCAAGCTAAGCTGATATCGATATTACAATATTCTTACATTCTCATATAATGCTGTTCAATAAACCTTGGTTAAAGGATATAAAAGGGGTCATTTTGGAGTTGGAACTTTCAATTCAATAATTTATGAAGATCTGCTGCCGCCTCTGGGATGGGTCTGAAAAATACCAGCTGGCCAATCTTACAGCAATTTAAAAGCATGCCATTTTAACAGATTAAAATAAAAGTAGGGAGTATAATGTCTTTGGTTATAACAGCCAGTTGCACACAGGGTCTACAACTCATTTTTAGGGTTCCGTACCTCAAAAGAAAAAAACGGAACCCTTATAGGATCACTTTGTTGTCCGTCTGTCTGTCTGTCTGTCAAGACCCTTTATCTCACGAACGGGTAAAGGTATCAGGTTGAAATTAATACCACATATTAGGATCCATGAACCACACAAGATCTGAAAATTTCAATTTTTTACAACGACGTAATCAAAAGATATGGCAGTTTATGTCCTCATCTCCATACATTTATGCAAAAAAGCAAAACCTACAGGGTACTTCCCGTTGACCTAAAATTATGAAATTTCGCAAGAAGCTAGGTCTCAAAGTACAAATAAAGGGAAAAGTCTTAAATCATTAAATATTACAACTTTTCTCACAACTAATGGTAACCAATTGAGGTGAGCTCCCGTTTCAAGAACATTCATATAAGAGAGGGGTCAAGTTGAATGGTCGCGGAGGCGATTATTGTTTTAGTTCTATTTTAAAAACTGGAACACTTACAAAGTTGAAAATTGGTATGTTTATAGTGCATGAGCTATGAAATAACAACAAATAATAAAATTTGGTCAAGCGCGTGTCGGACTCAAAAAATCTAGCACATTAACTTACTGAAATTTTAACTAATACAATTATGATTATGTGGTGGTACTGAACCCTCGGTGCGCGAGTCCGACTCGCATTTGGCCGGATTTTTTAATTTGTTTTGAAACTAAAACAGTATGAGACTGTAAAATATTGAGAAATTTTGTGCAGCAGCTGCCCGACCAATATTATAGATTGAATGTAAAGGAATTTAATAATTATGTTCTAACCTTTTTTTGTAGATGAAACTGCCTGAAAGAAGTGGACTGATATTTTTGATATAGAAAACATAAATACAAATTTTAAAACCAATTTCTCTATACGCTGCATTTTGAGGAATCTATTTGTGAAGTAGTAGACTATCAACCATTATAATAATGATGATGAAGATGTGCTTGGCCAATGGTTTTATTTCATGTCAACTATACAGGTTGAAAAGTTGAGATGGGGCACACAGGGCAGCTACAACAGACCATAAGAACTCACCTCCTCTAACTCATCCTGCCGGTACGGTGATTGTGATGCTATTGGTGTATCTAATTTGACTTATTTTATAGTAACCAAATGTTTTATTGGAAGGGGAAGTGTGACGTAATAAGAATGCGAAAAATGGCCTCGTTTTCGATCGATCGTGATAATTTTAGGGAATTATTATGACAAACTTTATTTATTTTATAGCCAAATAGATGTTCTATCCTCCTATTATTTTAACTTTATTTATTTAATAGCCTAATAGATGTTTTATCCTCCGATGCACAAATTCTGTTTCTAACTTATATGGGAAATATGAGAAGAATCACCTCTTAAAATTACCGGATGGTAAAAAAAATAACACTGTATAATCACATTAATTATGAAACTCGAGTTACATACGAGTAATAATACAGAGTATGTTTTATCATCGTCATAACATCCCATAAAACATCCACTGCAGGACAGGGAGCTCTCTTCAAAAAAACGCGTGGTTATTTGGAGGGGATTTACTCTAGTCACCACGCTTGTTAGCGTTGTGGCTTGCCACTGCTGTTGTTGGTGACCGCAGTATGTAAGATGGTAAAATATACAGAAAGATGCTGCTGCCCATCCTTCGCATCATAAGCCCTTAGTCACCTCTAATTCTAATTATGTAACTGTACAGTCAAGAGCACACCAAGCTTGACACATTGAACTTTGTACCGTTCTTATTTCAATACCCAAACGGGCTAGAGTTACAGTACTAGGAGATAAAAGTACTGATGGCGCGGCGAGTAAGCTGTCTATCAGCAATCTATCTATCACTTAACGAAGTCTACTTGTTCGTCTCCGACATCGTCTGCCAGCCCGAATATCGATAAAATATCGATTACAAGTTAGACAGCACTACTAAGACCGCCATTTTCAAGTTCACTTTGTCTTTTACGTGGCACGCTTTTGCCGAGTATATGGCATATCTATAAACGCCCCCTGGCGTAGTTTCCAAAATCTTTGGTTGAAATAGTTATTGAAAGCAAAGCAACCACACGATCGCTTACACTCGGACCACTCCTCACTTATACTCACTCACTCACTACACCACAGCATACCTCGAGCCGAGCTGCCAAGCCGTGCGCTCTTACATCATTGATAACACCTTTTAGCGTTAACATTAAAGCGTGCAAGTAAAATATCTTAATATTTTATTTTGTTGATCTGTGGGTAGGACCGTAATATCTGCATAGATCTGTTGTCCGTACCCAATCACCATGAGAAAAGCTTCGTTAGAGAGTTGTAAGTGAGGAGAGTCACCAAGAATAGCAATGAGCCAGTAATTAGCAAGTTGCGGGCGCGATACGGACAGTTCATTAACGTGATCACAAAAGCAGCTACGTTGGCGCGATGAGCCATTGTTACGAGTATAGCCGTAGTTATGCTAAAAAAAAACAATAATCTCGTTATATTCACAAAATTTTGTTATAACAATCAAATAAATATGTATTAAAATTAAGTGCACTGTATAAAAATCACGCTTGTCATGGTACTCACTGGCTGACGTTGACGATGCAAGCCTTGCTTTATCTGATTCCTTGATAAGAGGTCCTTGCTGATATTAATCACTGACCCTTCGGCAAGTTCTGAGAATCAACAAAATATCTACGAGTATCAAAGGTACAATACTATACATATCGGATTATAAGAAGGAAACTGTTTGTTCATGGTAAATCATTGTATAAAAATTATGTAGCCTGTAAGCTAGATTTACAAAGGGTAACTAACTGGCGTTAGTGCTGACTCGTTACTGCCATCGTGTAAGTGTAAACCGGTTTGAAATCAGTCCAGCCGGCTTAGCACGCTCCACAAAAGAAAATATATATAGGAGAAATGTCACTTTAATTATGGAATTATGTCATCTAATCTATCACCTCCAAGCGCGAAGAAATGTCAGTGGAAGAAAATGTTTAGCAAATCCACAAATTACGTTTCTGATATTTTAGACAGAGATAGCTTTATAAACTAATACATGTGGCCGTCCTTGTATTTCAAAATGTGTCGCACTGCTCGGATGTCAAAAAAAACGTGACCATGCTTAAACTTTAATCTATGGGCCTAGATAAACTGACAACTGTAGCGTGCTAAGCCGCGCTGACTTAATAATTTCCGCGGGAATTTTTTCGAGTCAGGTCTGTAGCGACCTGTTTTCGCACACCTCCATAGGCTGCATGCAAAACCATCTTCTTCTTCTTTAAAGTTGATCGTTGCTGACGTTAGTTGACATTTGATTTTATGTTTTCGATTATTTCTGTAAAAACTACATTTCGTCTAAAATATAGTAAATAATACCAATTAAATCTTTTATTGTGCCGACAATACCGGCACAGGTCTGTCTCCTCACCAGCCGCGACAGCACTACGCGTGTGAACTAAGAAGTCAGTCACAAATCAGTCACTTGCACTGCATTGTAAGGTTTCCCTGCGAAAATTTTCCCGGGACAAAAGAGCAAAATTTCATGTTTACGAAATTGAAATTGTCATAAGACAAAGTTTTTGGCTTCGATCCATTTTAATACCCATATTACTTTATTTTTACATATCCCTTATTTTAATATTTCTGACAACGCTTCTCACGCTTACAATTTCTCAACAAATAATTCAGTCGTGTTAAATTAAGTCGTTTCCAAGTTCTCAGTTTTCCTCACTGGCTTAAGTAACGTTTTGTCATTGTGAAGAAAAAATCACTACTACTGATTGCATGTAAACAGAAAAAGTCACGGCTCGGCGCCAGAACTGCCGCCAGCTTCTTACCCTGTGTGAATACGGCTTTAGTCTACTACAGCCTATTCCAATATTTTCAACTGACCTGCTTATTGTATAAACCTGACGGGCTATAATGTAACCCGTTGTTTGACTTGACTTAACGACTACTGTCAGTGAATCTAGATTTACGCAGAATTTACATTGGGTAAGTAAAAACGGGTCTGTAGATATACATTGCTTACTAAGTTCAAGTGTATGTCTATGGTCCAGTTTTTACTTACTCAATGTAAATTCTGCCTAAGAGTTAGTATTCAGCGTCAGTACCACATAAAATTCACTAGACGGAAGACACCCATCACTGCTGTTTATTCCATTGATGGTGTACCATTGACTGAAGTAAATACCATTCACGACCTTGGAGTTCTCTTCGATTCTAGTCTAAGTTTCCGTTATCACATCGATAATATTATCAGTAGGGCATCTAGGCTCTCGGGTTTTGTTTCACGACAGATGAAAATTTTCAAAAATCCTACAATTTCGATTGTAGTTTATAATTCTTTAATAAGAAGCATAATTGAGTACTGTTCTGTTGTTTGGAGTCCTAGCTATGCTGTACATTCTGATAGAATTGAACGTATTCAGAAAAGATTCATCTATCATTTAACATATAATGACTTTCAATGTAAAGAACTACATTCTTATGAATCACGTTTAAAACATTACAAAATCACTTCGTTACATGTTCGTCGCAAACTGCTTGATTTGATGTTTCTATTTAAACTCATTCATGGCTTCATTGACGCGCCGGATATTCTGCAACAGCTTAATTTCACTATTCCTCGTGTTGGTAGTCGTGTGCATAATCGTACGAACTTCTCACCCCTTGCCTGTATAACAAACCTAGGTCAACATAGCCCATTGCATCGCATGTGCACTGCCTATAATGCTATTAGATATGACTTTGATATTTTCAATGGTTCTGTGGTTTCTGCTAAGAAGTCCGTTAGGTCTTGCCTCACAAGACCTAAACCAGATTAATTCTCTGATATTTGTTTAAGTTTGTAGTTAAGATCGTTGTTGTTAGTTACTAAGCAATAATTTTTACTAGTGTATATTTGTTATTTGCATGCTGTGTTCACTCATAGTAGGGTACGTTCTAAAACCTGTTTTATTTGTGCTTGTTTATTATCTCATTTTCTTGAGCTGTATCCAGTTTGTGAACCAAATAAAAAAAAAAAAAAGTCAGTACAGACGCCAGCTACCTATACCCTGTGTTAATTCAGCCTGACAGTTGACGGGATTAACATACCTTCTGAAGTACGAAAACGCTCTTGTGCCACTAGCAGTCATCCATCTGAGTTCTGGCCACGGCCAACGTTGCTCAACTTTCACGAGCGCTTTGTGGGCCTTTTCTGGCCTATACCATCGCTATCGAAATTTTGAAGGTAGCGGCAAAATAATTTTGATGTACGATATTTGGACGTCGTTCGAGGAGGTGCGTGAGGCCGATCCGATCCGGCTTAAGGCGGATCGGGACGGACAGTCGCAGTAAAGCCGAGGGAGGGTATTTACGTTACAACTCCTCTCCCTCCCCTTCCTCTTACGGGGTTGTTGTTCGGCCTTCCGGACAAAGATCATAAATTAATTAGATAGATGGCGTTCTCAAAAAATATTAGTCGTAGTGGATAGTATATTAAGATGTCGGTTGACAACACACTGCGCACATTCAATATTCATTCTTAATTGAAGTCCGACCCTCAAATAACGATGGGATCAAACGACGTGTACAGTATTGTAACTTTGAAATCAAATTGTGCGAGGAGATCATGTGAGCAAGTTTACGTTTTTGTGATTTCATTGTTAGTTCTGTAGTTCTGTAATTTATTCAGAAGCTATATAAAAAAGTTGTATGTATTCACGAGGTAATACAGTCAAGTATCTAACTTCTGTAGTATCCTCTGCAATAGTTTGTAACAGGTAAATGCAATCGATTTCTCTATTATATAGGGTCCTAATGAAATAGTGAACATTCTTTTAGAATGTTACTCTGACCACGGATCTTCACGTCGAAAATACCGCAGTGTCTTAAGACGAAAGTCTTTGACCAGTGTGTGTTGCCAGTAGTGATGACATATAGCACTGAGACGTGGCCGCTCACGATGGGCCTTATCAGGAAGCTCAAAGTCACCCAAAGGGCTATGGAAAGGGCTATGCTCGGAGTCTCTCTGCGCGATCGAATCAGAAATGAGGAGATCCGCAGAAGAACTAAAGTAACTGACATAGCCCTGAGAAGCGCTAAACTAAAGTGGCAGTGGGCAGGGCACATCGCAATAAGAACCGATGGCCGATGGGGCGTAAGGGTTCTAGAGTAGCAACCACGTACCGGAAGATGAAGCGTTGGCAGGCCCCCCACAAGGTGGACCGACGATCTGGTCAAGGTCGCGGGAAGCCGCTGGATGCGAGCAGCGCAGGACCGCGAGTCAAGGAGATCTTTAAGGGAGGCCTATGTCCAGCAGTGGACGTCTTTCGGTTGATATGATGATGATGATGATGACTCTGACCATGAAACTGAACAACTTTACCCATGGAACATAGGTCTAAATACGAAAAACCAAATTTGACCTCCCGTACAAAATGCGCTATCAGCTGATGCAGTTTCTATGGGATGTAAAAAAATTATTTTCATATTTTTACGAGTACCAATGTTCATTGGGGAAAGTTATTAAGTTTCATAGTCTGAGTAACACACTAAAATTATGTTCACTATTTCATTAGGACCTTATATTAGCGTGGCAACTATTAATCATTAGGGTGCCTTTTAAATTTACGATTATCTTCAGATTACCGGCTTTACCTCATGAAGGTAGATAATAAAAATGTATAAGGTCGCATTTTCTAGTAGGTAGGTACGTCGCAACCTTAACAGTAACATCCGGTCGGGAGTCCCGTAGGAGGAAGCGCCGATAAAGCTCGCGCAAAAAGGCGGGCCTTAAGAGATCCCTCACTTGTAACGAGCGAGCGCTGCGATGTGACTCGGCACTCCGCAACAAAGACATTCAAATGAAGGCAAGATGATTGACGAGAGGCGCGCGGTGCGGTGCGGCGCGTGGGGAGGAACACAGACTCTCAATCTGGGACTCTCCCGAAATAGCAGGATTCAGATAAATAGTAAAGAAAACCGGCCAAGTGTGAGTGGGATTTGCGTTCTAACGGTTCCGTACTTGTCCACCATTTTATATTATTGTTTTTTTCATTGATTTTGAAAACTGTGTGACCTCATATACCTACCTATAACAGGAGCTCTCCTTAATTAGTTACGATTGGTTCTGAGACTCTGTAGGTTTTGTTTAAGTTCATAAATGTATGGATGTGAAGATATATAGACAAATGGTTGTCATCGGAAAATAACAAAAACATTATGTCGGTAAATTGAAAACTAGGAGGAAACTCGTTGATCCATAGGTAGGTCCGTTAGGTAAAACAAACATAACAAGTGTTAGGTTCTCTTTCAACCATTAGTGAATACGGTACAGTTTACTATTTTTCAACAAAATGAGTTCACAACTCAAGATTCTTGTGACTTGCCGGTGACATGGTCATATCATTTTGATCGTGTTGAAATTTTCACACTTTCAAAGGTCCATTGACCTTAATATTTGATAATAATTTCAAGTAAATATCTTAACCCGTCCGTGAACATGGGAACAATGGGTCTTGACCGACAGACCGATGGACAACACATTGGTTCGGAACCCTAAACATGGAACACTTGTAAGTGTTCCATGTTTAGGGTTCCGAACCAAATTGGTAAAAAACCGGCCAAGTGCGAGTCAGACTCACGCACTGAGGGTTCCGTACCATTAAAGCTGTTATACCTACAAAACATACACCTGCATAAACAAACGGCTAAATCAAGTGTTTCAAATTGCTTTTGGTTGATTGATTCACTTTTATTCAACGGGTGTCAGCACACAGGCAATCTATAGGGAAGAAAGAAATAGTAGTATCCACCTAGTCTATGGTCCTATAACTTTATCTTTCTTTCTTGTAGCTGCAACCAAGGAGTTAGTATAGTTTATAAACTATACTAACTCCTTGGCTGCATCACTACCCGATCGCTATCAAGATTGACTGTGTGCGGGCACCCAATGTCACTAAAGCATTTCTATACGTCGTGTTGCTATTTTGAATATCCTTAAAACATTCTATTTTTAACTCGACCCCGCAACGTTATTTTTAGGGTTCCGTACCTTAAAAGAAAAAAACTGTCCAAGTGCGTGTCGGGCCACGCGCAATATAGGGTTCCGTAGTTTCTTTAGGGTTTTTTTCGCAAAGCAGGTTTTGATTAAGTAGGTATTTCATAATGTTTTATTTTATTTATTTTATTTTGTTCGGAAAACTAACAGCTTTAAACTAACAAATCTAAATAATACCTACTTATAAAAACCAGGCAGCCAATGACAAGTTTTCGCTTGTAGAAAATAATTTAAATAACAAAACAAACGTTTCCGCGACCTCGTCGAGAAAAGACAGTGCAGTATTGTTATAAAAAAAAATTATTATAAAAACACTATTAATCGAGAAAAAATATACAACAAGAAATATGCAGTATGCCTACCTAAAGTTACACCTAAGGGATCCCGCACACGACCGAGAATCGGTGGCCGATTTTTTGTCGGCATCCCGCTCTGACGTGTTATCACCTGAATGTTCCGTCCTTGTCCTGGCCGATAATCGCCCACCGATTCTCGGTCGTGTGCGGGAGCCCTTAGACTTAATACCTAGTTACAATAAGAACAGTTCAACAAGATTAAGATGATTTTAACATAAACTTTTTAACAGCGAGGTCCTAGAGCTTTTTTGTTTTTCGGCTATAGCTCATTAACCTGTGAAGCCTACTTAGATGTGATAAATTTACTTTAAATTTCATCATATATACTACTAATGTGATTTTCTTCACATTTACAACAACAACTGGACCTTAGTCTTGCTAGATTCCAACAATAAATTGTGCTTTCAAGCTAATTATATTTCGTCGCTTCATTCTTCAGATATAGTTTGTTTACAAGTAGTAGTCCTAAATTCGCCAGGCAGACGATGCACGCATTTAAGAGTAATTCATTTGATTCTCTTATTTAAAACGATTTCCGTTTCCGTCCATGTTCACTTCACCACTGTAGCTGACATTCGCTTCATTCCTTTTTCGTGCAGGGCAGTGAACGCACGCGTCCCATGCCGAAGCGCAATGTTCAATAAGAAGTAGGTAGATTATACCTGAAGTTGTAATATTGAAGTTAAATTACAAATATTTAAAATTATTTTCGATAAAATAAGTTTTCGCTCCGTGTGTTAGTGTAATCGTACTGGATTCAAAACTTTTCAGTAAGTGTTGTTTTGATTATTAATTCTTTCTAAGAAAGAAAAATTTTCAAGATTACCCACATGTTCTATTCTTAAATTAGCTAAACAAATTGAAGTGTTTATTACTGCCTATCTTGCGGCCCGATACCTACAGTTACTTGTTTTGTATACAAAAACGTAACATGATAACGTAACAACCATGATTATGACCTATCGGTTGCACCCAGAACTTTTACCAAAATGATGGAAAATCCATATAATGACATTTTGTTTATGATATTTCCGACAAATGTTAGAACACTGTCTAATCGAGAGATTTTGAAACCTTTTCAGTATTTTTTTGTAGTTAATTACTACAAAAGTTCATTACCACCTACACAGGCTTAAACATTTTAGCCTTCGTTTACGTCATACAATTTTATCTTTTCTTACCTTCCGACAAACAAAGTAAAAATAAAGAAAGTAACAAAGTTAAACGTTACCGACGTATTAAGTATACGTGTGTATGACATGTGTTAGATGTTTTTTCGTCTAATGGCGAAAGTTACGAGGGAAAGTAAAAAATGATTTCTTTTTATGTTTTAAACATTTATTACCAAGTGAATCATAGAACAACTTACGTCGGAATGGACTGCGAGTCAATTGCGATGGCAGTAACTTCGAGTTACCGCCTAATATTATTTACGATGTGTTACGTGAATGGATATGATGGAATGCGATTGTCTATCTATTATTATGTCGGGATTGACTGCGAGTCAATTGTGACGGCGTTAACTGCGAGTTAAGGCCAAATAATATTGACAATACGCGATATCTACATAGATATGAACTGTGGGTTACCAAGTATCTATTGCTTGTCGGGATTGACTGCGAGTCAATTGCGACGGTGTTAACTGCGAGTTAGCGCCACATATTATCGAAAATACGTGATGTATAAAGTTGCCTATCTATTATTATGTCGGGATTGACTGCGAGTCAATTGCGACGGCCTTAACTGCGAGTTATGGCCAAATAATATAGACAAAAATCGACATCTGAATATATTTTTGCTGCGATTCAACTATCTATTGTCGGTCGGGATTGGCTGCGAGCCAATAACGACGGTGTTAACTGCGAGTTAACGCCAAACTATCTGTTGGTTGTCGGGATTGACTGCGAGTCAATAACGACGGCTTAACTGCGAGTTAAGTCAAACCATATCAGCATAAATCATGCATAAAAATACAAGTTATCTATTTTCACGTCGGAATCGACTGTGAGTCAATCGTAACGGCGTTAACTGCGAGTTAAGGCCAAATAATGATAACAATATGCGATATTAAAATTGCTATTGACTAAGAGTCAAATTTTTATTAAGGTCGGCATTGACTGAGAGTCACTTGCGACGGCGATAACTGTGACTTAACGTCAAAATTTATCGTCAATGAAAACAATAATATCAAGTTCATCTGTGTGTGTCGTCTGCAATACATTGTCTTTAGTTTTCACAACAAGCCTTTTTGTTTGTTAACCATAACCAGAATATTTTTATTGTAAAATACCCACCTACTAAAATTTTATTTTTGGGTGCCAGTAATAGTAAAGAGAACAAAACCGTCCACGAGGCAAAAGATCATGCCAGCCTTGGACCAACCGACACCCTGAGGAGTCTTCTAGACACCTTAGGCGTCTACGTCTGATACGCCAAACTTGTTCTCTATCATATTCACGACACACTGTCGAACTTTTGTACGCCTAAGTATATTGAAAAAAGGCATGCCTATAGACAAGTACATACTTCTCAAATATCACCTAATACCGGTTTATTGTAAATTTTTACAAACACCGATACTAAATTGCTAATTGAATTCCAGGCTTAGATAAAAATATCTCCGCTTTCATTTAGGTACAAGTATCTGTAAAAGACAAAACTTGTTTTTATAAAAAAGTTAAAGCAAATAAAACTATTGAGAGATAAAGATGCATCTTTTCAAAAGTCGAGAGCTCGTTTAACCCAGCAGAAGAAGCCTTGGTCGGGTCCTCGTTACCCGTCAAATGGGGGGGGGAGCGAGGTTACAGGCAGGCTCTGGCCTTATCCCCAAGCTCAAGCAGCATCGACTAAAAGTTACAATTCATCCAAAACTCATGCTCCAGCACAGAACCGTAACACAGGTACATGCTGGTATAATACAATGTTTTTTTTTTTTCAACACTTCCTGTGTCCGGATAATTCTACGAAGTAGAAAATCGCAATATTTCATAACCACAATGTTGTTATAATACATGCATAAGCATGAACCCTAAACACCACAGTATCCTAGTGTTACCTGGGAAAAAACGAGGAAATAATATTCCGTGTAGTGCTAATGTAACGTGAAATCCACGTTTAAAATTTACCCTCAAGAAAAGCCAATATACAAAGTTTATATTGATTTTAACTGGAGAATAAGTTCCTATTTCCAGCGTTACAACCGTTACGAGTTACATTCCATCGGAATTTATATTGGGTACCTAATTTTAAAGCACCAAAACGCAATAGCTGTAACCGATTTATTCTAAATCCAATAAATAAATGTACCTATTGCAACATTTGCAACGTGTCATTCAACCGCCTCAAAAATTATGTTTTGAAAAACGGCTTCCTTGCTACGAAACGCCCATCTCTTAATTTATGTTTGTAAGATGACCGAAAATTTCTACATTTAAATTTTCAGCATAGTATATGAAAGAAGTCTACGATTTCACAACCGTGCCTTATGAATATTATGATATTTTAGAAGATCTTATCTGATGGTATGGTAATGTTTCGACAAATTCCTGCCCATCACAAGATACTTGTCTTACAGAAAGAAATTAAATACAGACACCTCCCTAACTAGTACCTAGTGTGGAGCAGTAAAAAAAAAAAAAACCAAAGGCTACTAAGAAGGCCGAAGAAGTAAAATATATGTTTTAAGGTTACAAACAAAAAAAAAAAAGTATGTAGGTACCATACCATATTGTACAAATAACTTGTCAAAATTGGCAATGGTACGATTGGCACAATATTTATTTATTTAAATTTTACGAAACACAAATTGCCGCAGGTGCCAGCTGAGTCAATGAAAGTCACTCCCGGGCTCTGTGTGCAACCTTTTAAAACACAGCTTTCAAGTTCGCTGTACTCTTTGTTTTGATCTTAGCGACAATCCTTAGCGATTTATGTTTTTTTTTCATGAAAACGAGATCCGGACGCTGTAGCTATGGATACTTTATCCTTTAACCTGGACATTTTATGCGGTTCCGCCATTTTTTGTTTCCTTTTATATTTGGGAAAAATTACTGATGACGAAGGCACCAGTATTTTGTGTTTTCACAAGGCCTTCTCTGCCTTTTAGCCCATCTTAATTATTTATATCATATAAAATAAGTGTCCTTCAACACTTGAAACTTTTATAATCCATATCAGAGTATACTGTTCCTTTTTAACAAATCTTACAGGTCCTGAGAGAAGCATTCACGCGCCACTTGATCCTCTCGCTTGCACTGATGTTCTCTTGAGCTTCGCTGTCTGAGGCTCCTATTTAACAATATATGTCAAAATACGCTTTGGGTAACAGCTTGTCCCCAGAAAAAACGCAAACGTGTTTGATAGTCCTACAACCAACAACTATTGTTATTTCTAATAAAACAACGTGACGAGATGTTTGGTTCGTATGAAGAGCTGTACAACGGCTCTCTTGACAATCATCGTTTGGGGTAATCTTTGCTACTTACTTATTAGGTGATAGAATTGGAACCAATAATTGGTTTAAAACCTTTTTCTACTTACAGTCACAAGCCTAATTGGCCTAGATATATAATAGTTACTTGGGACACACAACTAATAAGTAAATAAGTGTGTATCTAAATAGGCCCTTAATTTAGAGTTAATGATATAAAATAAAATGAACAGATCAGCGATTTTACTATATGCTTATGGGGCACAAACATTTTCAATAATAAAAAGTGAATACTTATATTATTTTGCAAATAATGGAGTTGAGATAGCCATAACGTATTTAATCAAACTTCCACTGCGGGCTAAGATTAGCCAATATTGTTCTAATATTATTTAACTGAATATATTATGCACTCGTGTTCTGTCCATATTTTTGTTCAAAAAATAAAATCAAGAACTGCCAATGTAGGAAAATTGTAAATATCAATTAACATCCACGTTAATCAGCTTAAGCAGCTGTGATTTATAAGCTGGTTGATTTACCAGAAACATACTATCTGAGAGAAGACTTGTCGACACATGCATCTTCCCCGCTTTGCAAAATTGCAACTCTCTCAGCTTCGACTCGTGAAAACAGCTGGCTGGACCAGCACGTCTAGCACTTTTATTAGTTTGATATATTAGACCAGTAGGTAGATGATTTTGTAATATCAGTTGTATTGAATGAGTAACTTATTATATAAGTTGATTTTTGTTGCATACTTGCTTTTGGGATAAATCAAAGGTTATTTATTATTTATTATCTGCTTGGATCAGCAAATTACAGATTAAATCAACGAATTACTATTTGTAATTCGTTGGCTTAGATAGTTAAACTAGAACATCTTGTATAGTTATACAGTTGTTTCACAGTAACCAAACAAAACTTTGTTCTCTAAACATCTACTTGTAAACAAACTATATCTGAAGAATGAAGCGACGAAATATAATAGATGATCAAACGAACTCCAGGAGTGAAGTTCGATCGTTATTATATGAGTCGCTTCATTCGAAGATATAATAATATAAAAACCCTCCCTCCCAAAAAACCAAACACTGTGACACAAGTTGTGGTTTCCACCCAAATGCAAAGTTTTGTTTAAAGGTTCATAGGTACAGACTCTAAAAAATGAAGCGAATGTCAGCTACAGTGGTGAAGTGAACATGGACGGAAACGGAAATCGTTTTAAATAAGAGAATCAAATGAATTACTCTTAAATGCGTGCATCGTCTGCCTGGCGAATTTAGGACTACTACTTGTAAACAAACTATATCTTCGAATGAAGCGACTCATATAATAACGATCGAACTTCACTCCTGGAGTTCGTTTGATCATCTAATATTTCGCGAAAGAAACCCTTAAGCCCGCGTCACACAGAGGCGGTAGCGGAAGCGTTCCGGGGCCGGTATTTTTTGTAAAGTATGAGTTCTTATGCACCCTGTCACATTGAAAAGCGGTCGCGGCGCGGTATTTTGTTCCCGCCAAACCGCCCCGGACCGCTTTCGCAATCATACCGCCTCTGTGTGACTTGAGTTTTAATCGAATAATGATGTTTGCAGACTGTAACATTCTTTTTTATATAATATATTTTAAAAGACCTATCTAACGACACCCTACACGATGGGGAAGACAAGAAAAAAAAATATCCCCACTTTATTTGTAGGGGAGGCACCCTAAAACAGATAGAGACGGACATAAAAAAAACTATAACGGTTCTTTTTTTACTATGGAGCCCTAAAAAACCAGTCAAGTGCGAGTCGGACTCCACGAATTCCGATAAGTATACCTATAGTGTATTTAGAAGCAAGTCTATATTTAGAACAGCAAAACAATATTGTTTGTTAAGGTGTTTTACAGATTTTTAAACAACCGTGTAACGTAGAGATATCGTTTTATTTTTCCTGTAATAGGTATTTACATAAACCTTTATTGGCTATAATTTATTCCGATTTTTCCTTTTGCAATTTTTTAAATTCTTTCGTTTGCAATAAAGTTGGGCAATCATATACCAAACTATACCAAATTTGAAGTGGATAACATGAGTGGTTGCTGAGGTAAACAGGTGTGACTGACAGACTTACAGACAGACGAAGTCGCACCATAAGGGTTTCGTTTTTTAGGGTTCCGTAGCCAAATGGCAAAAAACGGAACCCTTATAGATTAGTCATGTCTGTCTGTCCGTCCGTATGTCACAGCCACTTTTCTCCGAAACTATAAACACTATACTGTTGAAACTTGGTAAGTAGATATAATCTGTAAACCGCATTAGGATTTTTACACAAAAATAGTAAAATAACAATCAATTTTAGGGTTCCCATACATAGAACTGAAACTCAATTTTTTTTTTATCTAACCCATACGTGTGGGGTATCTATGGATAGTTATATCGATGGATATTCTAATATCATTTTTTTCTAAACTGAATAGTTTGCGCGACAGACACTTCCAAAGTGGTAAAATGTCCCCCCCCCCTTAACTTCTAAAATAAGAGAATGATAAAACTAAAAAAAATATAAGATGTACATTACCATGCAAAGTTCCAAAGAAAATTGGTTTGAACGAGATCTAGTTAGTAGTTTTTTTTAATACGCCATTAATCGTAAACCGCAATTTACCTTTCATTCAATCAACTCAAATCAGCTAATTTAAGTAATATAATGTGGTGGTACGGAACCCTCAGTGCGTGAGTCTGACTCGCACTTGGCCGGTTTTTTACCAATTTGGTTCGGAACCCTAAACATGGAACACTTACAAGTATTTACGAAATATTTAGCTTGAAAGCACAATTTATTGTTGGAATCTAGCAAGACTAAGGTCCAGTTGTTGTTGTAAATGTGAAGAAAATCACATTAGTAGTATATATGATGAAATTTAAAGTAAATTTATCACATCTAAGTAGGCTTCACAGGTTAATGAGCTATAGCCGAAAAACAAAAAAGCTCTAGGACCTCGCTGTTAAAAAGTTTATGTTAAAATCATCTTAATCTTGTTGAACTGTTCTTATTGTAACTAGGTATTAAGTCTAAGGGCTCCCGCACACGACCGAGAATCGGTGGGCGATTATCGGCCAGGACAAGGACGGAACATTCAGGTGATAACACGTCAGAGCGGGATGCCGACAAAAAATCGGCCACCGATTCTCGGTCGTGTGCGGGATCCCTTAGGTGTAACTTTAGGTAGGCATACTGCATATTTCTTGTTGTATATTTTTTCTCGATTAATAGTGTTTTTATAATAATTTTTTTTTATAACAATACTGCACTGTCTTTTCTCGACGAGGTCGCGGAAACGTTTGTTTTGTTATTTAAATTATTTTCTACAAGCGAAAACTTGTCATTGGCTGCCTGGTTTTTATAAGTAGGTATTATTTAGATTTGTTAGTTTAAAGCTGTTAGTTTTCCGAACAAAATAAAATAAATAAAATAAAACATTATGAAATACCTACTTAATCAAAACCTGCTTTGCGAAAAAAACCCTAAAGAAACTACGGAACCCTATATTGCGCGTGGCCCGACACGCACTTGGACGGTTTTTTTCTTTTAAGGTACGGAACCCTAAAAATAACGTTGCGGGGTCGAGTTAAAAATAGAATGTTTTAAGGATATTCAAAATAGCAACACGACGTATAGAAATGCTTTAGGGCTCCCGCACACGACCGAGTTTTTGTAGGTCCGATTATCGGGCACATTTTTCCCCCGATTTTACGACCGATTTTGTGACCGACCCAACGCACACGGGCGATAATCGGTGACCGATTTTCTTGTATGACGAATGACGATAGGGAGGTGATCGATCAAAATAATATCGACACACGATGTCGATGATTTTATTCTTTGTTAGTGAGATAAGATTCCATGAACATATTTTATCGGTATTATCAAAAATGCTTCTAATGGTCATTATTTGTTAATATATAGGGTGTTAGGCTAGGATACCTATACAGGATGTAAGAATAAGTATAAAAGGTGTTAGGTTAGAATGACTAAGTACTATACGTACAGGGTGCTAGGGTAAGTATACAGGGTGTTAGGTTAGGATTACTATACAGGATGTTAGGGTAAGTATACAGGGTGTTAGGTTAGGGTAAGTATACAGGGTGTTAGGTTAGGGTAAGTATACAGGGTGTTAGGTTAGGGTAAGTATACAGGGTGTTAGATTAGGATCACTATATGTACAGGGTCTTATGGTAAGTATACAGGGTCTTAGGATAGGATAACTATACAGGGTCTTAGGATAGGATAGCTATACAGGGTGTTAGGATAGGATAACTATACAGGGTGTTAGGATATGATAACTACACAGGGTGTTGGATTAGGATAAATAGCGTTAGGTTAGGATCACTATATATAATGATCCTAACCTAACACCTTGTATACTTATCCTATCCTAACACCCTGTATTCTTACCTTAACACCCTGAATACTTACCCTAAGACCCTGTACATATAGTGATCCTAATCTTACACCCTGTATATCTGTTAGTAATGTACACACGGCCGCACTTCGGTAGAAACACTTTTGGACCTTATGGCGTGGTAATAGAGTTGAAAAAGTTTCTACCCACAAGCGGTTGACCGTACAATCACCCCTTAGAAGGATCATCCTACTTTTTTTTTACATCCTGTATTCACATTCGTCCCATAAGCTCTCGGCTGGCAATGTTGATCGTAGTGGCACGACAATTTCTGTAGGTAGGACAAGGATTTCCAATTTCTATGAGGTAGATACTTACCAAGAGGTACTTATGTAAACCTACCTAGAAAACCAAACGTGAAGCAAATCTAGAATGAAATAGGTACATAATTTTACTTATTTATCGTCGTTCATTCGTCCGGCGGAAAACAGAAAAACGTTCGGTTTTTATTTTTGTCTGAGACTTGTCTTCATACGTTGTTTATTACCTACACGTAATACAGGAATCAAAATCTCGATGTCAATATCCATCGTGCGTGATTCAACACGCACCCCTCCCTAGCGAGTGTACGGAGCTGACTGACGAGACCGCGACGGCCGGCGACGGTGAGTCGTGTGCGTTGAAGTATAGATTTACGTATGTTCCATTTCTCACCGACAAACGGATCGGCCGTGACGGCCGATTTTATTTCTCACCGAGTTTTTGTCGGTCGTGTGCGTTGAAGTAGGGCAATCAGTACGTTCCATTTTTGACCTACAAAAAATCGGTCACCGATTCTCGGTCGTGTGCGGGAGCCCTTAGTGACATTGGGTGCCCGCACACAGTCAATCTTGATAGCGATCGGGTAGTGATGCAGCCAAGGAGTTAGTATAGTTTATAAACTATACTAACTCCTTGGTTGCAGCTACAAGAAAGAAAGATAAAGTTATAGGACCATAGACTAGGTGGATACTACTATTTCTTTCTTCCCTATAGATTGCCTGTGTGCTGACACCCATTGAATAAAAGTGAATCAATCAACCAAAAGCAATTTGAAACACTTGATTTAGCCGTTTGTTTATGCAGGTGTATGTTTTGTAGGTATAACAGCTTTAACGGATATTGCGTTGTTTGACGGGTTAACAAGTTGAAATTAATACGAGGCGATGAGAGCGTCCTGACCTCCCCCTGGCCGGCGGTCGGAGGTGGGGGGGGGGGGGGGGGGAGATTGTGGGGTGATATTTACAATTCAATTACTCGGCGTCAGGTCCCGCTGGTGGGATCGCGGCCGACAGCCGACAGCGCTGAGACCGATGCAGACAGACAGCAGGGCTGCAGGGCTTCTACAACGACCGACGCGACACAAAAACCAGTGCAAGGATATGCGGGAACCATCTTCCATCAAACATGGTGCCTAAGCTCAAAGCTGTAGAACCAAAGTGACAATAGTCATTTAAGACTGCAAACTTTTTATTTGAAGCGAGTGGCTTGTACTGAAACTTGAGCGAGCGAATTCTAAGATTAAATTAATGCAGGATTCTAAGATTGAGTGAGTCCTAAGTTCAAGCTTGGTTCAAGGCACGAGACACAAAATAACTTTTCACCTCTCTCTGGAGTATTTCATTATTGTTGAATTTTAAAGTAAGTACAAAATATATATTTTAGAGGGTTTTACTAATTATGATAATTGAGCGAAATGTTATATTTAATTCGTGCAGTTACCGTGCGACGCCGTATGTCGTGTTCATTATTCGTAAGCAGTCCCGAGTGAGCGAGCCGCGCGGCACTGGTTTGGGAGAGAGACAATTACGCTCGTAAATTAGCAAACAACAAACCCTTCGTGAAATTAATCCACTTAACGAGATGGCGGCAATATCAGTGCGAGGACGCGTGTAACGACTTCCGGCGCCGGCTCCGATTAAATTCAAATAAAAACCGGCGGTTGTGGCGCATGGCGTGGCGAGAGGCAAGCTGGCTCAGTGTGACCTTGCAGCACTGTGGTAGGTGATGCGAGAGCCGGCATAAAGCGCCTCGAGTCCGCGGAACTTCTTCGGATGCACCACACCACTACCGTAATATTATATATTCTTTGGCACTACACAAGCAAGACAGACCGCAAGCAGGATACAAGTTGTCTTGTCCCGGTCCGGCGCGGCGTAGTCTCGGGTGAAGGCGGGAGCGGGGAGCGGAAGCAGGAAGAGGGGAGGGAAGGCTTCTGAATGATAAATGAGGGATAAAAGCTTTTTGCCGGCCCGCGACCCGCCGCCGTATCTAATTTGAACTGTCGCAATACTTCGCGTTACTTTTCTTCTCGAACAGCAAAGTTCTTTCAGGAGTTCGACAGTTTATAAAGTGCCGTTGTGAAACTCATTGACGGCACGAAGCAGAATAACGGTACGTTCGAGGCAACTCGTAATGAGCCAGTCGTTTATTCCGGCACACGCAAACGCGTAAAATATGTCGTAAAAAATACCTACGAAATGTGTTTTTCCGCGGCAGGAACACGGGGATTTACGTTAACTGCGGGGGGAGGGAGTGGTGCGGGCGGGGGACTGGAGAAGATACCGCGAGATGATAACAAAGCGAAAGATTTACCTAACATTAAAGTTAATAACTGATTAGGTACGACTAGCGCAGCGCAGCTATTTTTGAAATCTGCTACTAAATTGTTGCTGAAAGCAAAAGTTTTGCTCTATTGCATCGCTCTCGTCCGTCAGCCACCTTGCAGTAAATCTTTCAAATTATTGTACGAGTAGGTATCATCATTCCTTCAGTAATTTTATTTGCAAGTATTCTAGATTTGATATTTTTTACTTTCGAGCGGAGCGAGAAAGGTATTGTATTCGTGAAAAAAAAAAAGTTTTTCTAATTTTCTCAAAAATGTGTTCTATATCACTTATACACTTAGAGCAACGCGTCAAACCGCGCAAAAGAAAATCGTGTTACTCTATGCTTATACATCATAAAAACAAGTCTCCCAAAAATGTGAATGGTCCGGTTGACACCATATTTGGAATTTAAGAGTTTTATGCAAATCCATCGAAGGGTTCCAAGTGGTTTCTGGCTGACTCTCATTTTGAGGGTAGCTGTCATACAACGAAAATGAAAAATTTAAATTTTCTCAAAAACGGCTCATAGAATCTTGATGAAACTTTGCATGACCAAGCATCTCCATGTAAGATATCTTGCGCCAGTATCAATTGATCAGTGTAATTTCATATAAGGGGTGTTCCTGTACCACCAAATCGTAAATATGTGATTTACTCAATTTCAATTTCAATTATTTATTGCTTCCATATGGTACAATAGATGGAAAATAACAATTATACAGAACACAATATGGACCCTGGAAGGGCACTGCAATTTTTGGAATCGACATTTCAAAATACAATTATTTTTACAATAGTTACGTGGTAGCATGACAATAACCACAATAACACTTACAAAAAACAATAACACAAAATAACATATTAGACAATTTTAGTATACAGACTTACTCGTAACTATAACATTACGTTCTGAATAATTAATTTCAATTATTTTTATAAAATTAAAATTGGTTCCACTGAGTTTATTAAAATTTTCTATAATATTAGTCCTTGATTGGTTTTCTGCCTGACTGGTTATTATTTATGATCTTTTTGAATAGAATTTAGTACACAGGGTGTACCAAAAACTGAAAGGGCTTGCTCAGTAGACTAAACTGAACAATTATCCATAAGGAACATGTGTTGGGAAATTAACAAAATCTCCATGCAAGTATCCTACGGTAGTATCCATTGATCTGTAAAAATTTATATAAAGGGTGTTCCAGTACTACCAAAAGTTAAACATGTGATTTACTCGAAATTGTTTGAGGTTTGTTTTTTTTAATGTTTGACAATTTGTATTCTGAATTGATCTGTATATTTCATTCCAACATTTTTTTGGAAAAACGTAAATAAAAGTTTGTATTTCCATACTATGTGTATGGCATTACAAAGTTAAGTTTGCGGTTGATAGTTTTTTCTTGAGTAATGCGAGAAAGTAAGTGCAGTGCTGCTGTACCATTTATTTATTTTTTAACTGAAGAAGGAGGCAGACGAGCAGGCGGGTTACCTGATGGTAAGTGATCACCGATGCCCATAGACACCCGCAATACCAGGGGGCCGCTGCGCTTCCGGCCTTTAAGATATTTGTAGGCTCGTTTCTTAAAGGCTGCCTTGTTGTACCCGTCCGGAAATACCTGCGCAGGAAGCTGATTCCACAGTGCGGTCGTACGTGGTAAGAAGTTTCTTGTAAAACGTACGGTGGAAGATTGGCAGTTATCTAAGTAGTATGGATGAAATGTTAACTTCTGGCGAGTGGTGCGGTGGTAAAATTCTGCAGCAGGTATTAGCTCGAACAATTCAGATAAGATAAGATAATTTTTATTTCAGAAAGAACAGGCAATTTACAATATCGAAATTTACGATTTAACTAGTTAATATATACATCATATGCGGATTGTATATTTCCTGCAGCCAAAAGAGAATTGACGTAAAATCCCACACTAGGCTAGGCCTGTCTTGTGGAAATTTTATTTCGTTTACATTAAACAGTCGTCCTGTAGCGGCTTGAACATGACGTTAAATAATAAAAATTATACAAACTAAAAATACATTACTAACAAAATTTTATAAATTACTAATACAATGTTAAGTTACAATATAATAAAAACATACCCTTATTACTGAAACGTTGCCTTAACTAAAATATTGATTTAAAGAAAATCTCCGATTTCTCATAGGACCAATCTTGTAATTCATTTTGTACTTTATGTTTTGCTTCACGGGCTGATAATAGATGAATTTTATACATGTTATTAATCTTGCTATAGATAAAAGGTTTCCTGAAGTTACTAAATCTCTTAGCAAATTCGGTTTTAACTGTAGGCAGGGGAAGTGAGAACACACGTTTTTTTATTAAATCTGTGTAGACTTCTGAGCCCAGTAATTCCTTGTGAGTAAGTATTACAGCATCGACACACTCTGATGATGAAGTCGAGGCTATGTATGAGGATATATCTAAAGCCATACATACGCCTAAGACCCACTATACCGTTGTCATGGGGGACTTCAACGCGAAATTAGGCAAGCGAGGCGATGGTGAGCTGAGGGTGGGGCAATTTGGTGTTGGATATCGGAATTCCAGAGGCCACATGTTAGCCGACTTTTTGGAGAAAGAAGGACTCTTTATGATGAATTCCTTCTTCAAAAAGTCGGAAAACCGAAAGTGGACCTGGATCAGTCCCGATGGTGCTACAAAAATGAGATTGACTTTATCATGTCGACGAAGAAGCAAATATTCAATGATGTCTCTGTGATCAATGCGGTTAAAACCGGAAGCGATCACCGGTTGGTAAGAGGCACATTGAATATCAACGTAAAGCTGGAAAGAACTCGACTGATGAAGTCTACGCTCCGACCAGTACCCACCAATATCCAAAACCCCGACGGCTTTCAGCTCGAACTGCAAAACCGCTTTGAATGCCTTGGTGAATGCGTAGATGTGGACGACTACAATAACGGGTTCGTGGAAACTGTCCATACAATTGGGTCAAAGTACTTTAGACCCCACCGTACTAAAAGAACCAAAAAGATCTCTGACCATACCCTCAAGCTAATGGAAGAAAGACGCGAAATGGTTCTGCAGTCTCCGGAAGATGCTTCTCAATATCGGCGGCTCAATAAACAGATCTCTAAGTCTCTGACTCGCGACCTTCGGCTATTTAATACTAACCATATTAAAGAAGCGATTGAGCGGAACAAAGGCTCCAAAGTGTTCGCAAGAGATCTGTCTATTGGACAGAGCCAGTTGACGAGGCTGAAGACCGAGGATGGCAGAACTGTATCGTCCAAGCCTGAGCTACTGAGGGAAGTCGAGAAGTTCTATGGGCAGTTATACACATCAACCGGCCCACCCGTTAGCAGTCTGGCCAACGATCCAAGAGCTAGACTTACCCGACACCATACCGAAGATATCCCGGACGTCAGCTTGTACGAGATTAGAATGGCTCTCAGACAGCTTAGAAACAACAAGGCACCCGGGCACGATGGAATTACGGCTGAGCTTCTGAAAGCAGGCGGAAGGCCAGTGCTTAAAGCTCTTCAGAAGCTGTTTAATTCTGTCATACTCGAAGGGAAAACGCCACAGGCATGGCACAGAAGTGTGGTGGTACTCTTCTTCAAAAAGGGTGATAAGACCCTGCTGAAGAATTACAGACCCATCTCACTTCTGAGCCATGTCTATAAGCTGTTCTCGAGAGTCATTACGAACCGTCTCGCGCGCAGGCTCGACGACTTCCAGCCTCCCGAACAAGCTGGTTTTCGTAAAGGCTTCAGTACCATAGACCACATACATACGCTACGGCAAGTTATACAGAAGACCGAAGAGTATAACCAGCCACTTTGCCTAGCGTTTGTGGACTATGAGAAGGCCTTCGATTCGATCGAGACGTGGGCCGTGCTACGATCTCTCCAGAGGTGCCAAGTCGACTATCGGTACATTGAAGTGTTGAAGGACCTGTACAAAAACGCCACTATGTCAGTTCGTCTTCAGGACCAGGACTCGAAACCTATCCAATTGCAGCGAGGAGTGAGACAGGGAGACGTCATATCTCCTAAACTGTTCACCGCTGCATTGGAAGATGTCTTCAAACTCCTGGACTGGAAAGGACTTGGCATCAACATCAATGGCGAGTACATGACCCACCTTCGATTTGCCGACGATATTGTCGTAATGGCTGAGACCCTGGAAGATCTCGGCACGATGCTCAATAACTTCAGTAGAGTTTCACAACAAGTGGGTCTTAAAATGAACATGGATAAGACGAAAATTATGTCTAACGCCCTTGTCGTACCCACTCCACTCAAAGTTGGAGACTACGCTCGAAGTTGTTGATGAGTACGTATACCTGGGACAAACAGTCCAGCTGGGTAAATCCAACTTAGAGAAAGAGGTTACTCGTCGAATCCGACTCGGATGGGCAGCGTTCGGGAAGCTCCGCAATATCTTCACGTCCAAAATACCGCAGTGTCTCAAGACGAGAGTCTTTGACCAGTGTGTGTTGCCAGTGATGACATATGGCACCGAGACGTGGCCGCTCACGATGGGCCTTATCAGAAAGCTCAAAGTCACCCAAAGGGCTATGGAAAGGGCTATGCTCGGAGTCTCTCTGCGCGATCGAATCAGAAATGAGGAGATCCGCAGAAGAACTAAAGTAACTGACATAGCCCTGAGAATCGCTAAACTGAAGTGGCAGTGGGCAGGGCACATCGCAAGAAGAACCGATGGCCGATGGGGCGTGAGGGTTCTAGAGTGGCGACCACGTACCGGAAGACGAAGCGTTGGCAGGCCCCCCGCAAGGTGGACCGACGATCTGGTCAAGGTCGCGGGAAGCCGCTGGATGCGAGCAGCGCAGGACCGGTCGTCATGGAGTTCTTTAGGGGAGGCCTATGTCCAGCAGTGGACGTCTTTCGGCTGATATGATGATGATGATGAAGTATTACAGCCCGTAAGATGTAAAGCCTCCTCACACTTAGCACTTGAGCATCCTCAAACACTGAAGCAGTTGAATAACGTGCTGGTTTTTTTAACATAGTTTTAATTACAGCGCGTTGTGCCCTCTCCAATTTAATAAGGTACGTAGTAGCTGCACCGCCCCACGCCAAAATACAGTAAAAAAGGAGAGACTGACACAACGCAATATAAACTGACCTAAGCAACGCTGCATCGGCAACATCACGTAACAATTTCACAATGTATATAATTTTTCTTACCCTAGCCGATGTAGCAGCTATATGATGTTCAAAGGTAAGCTTATCATCTATTACAACGCCCAAGTACTTCACAGTCTTAGTCCTGCAGATTTTTTCACAAGAGCATGCTAGCAATGAAGAGGATGGCTCGTAATTACAGGTGTGGATGAAAAGCTCTGTATTTGTTGGTGGAGCTGATGCTGCAGTTTTGTGGAAACACAAATAGCTGGTTTTGGCAGTGTTCAAGGTAAGCAAGTTGTTTCCAAGCCATCTTGCAATACTAGCAAGTCCTGCTTGGGATGAAGAGAAAACATTATCCCAAGACAATCCGTGAAAAAGGATCACAGTGTCATCAGCGTAATTAATAATATCTGCATACTCAAGCAGCATAGACGAGAGATCATTTAAATAAACTAAGAACAAAGTAGGTCCCAAGATGCTACCCTGGGGCACACCAAACGAGATATTATTCGGTTTGCCAACAGTCGTGCCCACCCTTGTGCACTGCTGCCGACCTTCTAAATAACTTGTGAACCATTACAGGCATTGACCACGTATACCAATACACTCCAACTTACGTAGCAAAATTGGCAAAGACACAGTATCAAATGCCTTGGCCAGGTCTAGGAAAACGCCAAGGCATTTATGTCCTTTATCAAGGTGAGAGGACACAATTTCCGTCACCAAGGTAACTGCTTGTTCGGTTGACTTGCCCTGCCGAAATCCAAACTGCCTGGAGGACAGAATGTTGTTTTTTTCTAAAAACTTAACAAGCCGATTGTTAACAATCCTCTCAAGCCATTTGGAAAAAGTGCAGAGCAAAGAGATCGGACGGTAGTTATTTGGAGAATCCTTGCTGCCTCCCTTGTGAACAGGGACCACAATAGCTATTTTCCAAATATCTGGAAAGATTCCAGTAGAAAGGCTCAGGTTAAATATATGCGTTAGTGGCCCGACTATGTGATCTTTTATTCTTTTTATCATCTGATTAGAAATTCCATCTAGCCCTGGAGCACTGCGACTATCCAGTTTGAGGATGAGGCTTTCGACTTCATTCCTCAGAGCACTCCTCATGATACATGCGATAAAGGATGCATAGAGATGCAACATCTCTCCACAGTGCTAGATGGTCAAGTCGGCCGGTGAGGACATCGTCGCCAATGATTCGGATCGCTCGACGTTGAACGCGGTCAAGAGGAAGGAGCTGATACTGAGGCGCCCCGGCCCAAAGGTGGCAACAGTACTCCATATGTGGCCTAACTTGAGCCTTATAAAGTTGAAGGCGATGTGCCGGTGTGAAGTACCGTCTTGCTCTACCAAGGACACCCAGTTTTTTAGAGGACATTTTGGCCTTGTCCTCCAAATGACCGCGAAATTGGACGGAGCTCGATGTATCGACGCCGAGAATCCCAATACTCGGCTTTGCAACAAGGGAAGTGCTCTGAAACAGAGGAGATGCAACAAAGGGGTTTTTCTTTGCGGTGAACGCACACACTTGCGTCTTTTTGGGGTTGAATTGTACTAAGTTGCGAAGACCCTAATTCGGAACAAAGTCTAATTTAGTTTCGATTTCAGACACAAGTTTGTTCCGTACTTTCTTTAGCATGTAATCTGTATCGTTTGTAAGGTATACAGCGTGTAACGGAGAGGTGTTATAATACTGAAGGGTGTGAATCTGCCCATGAAACTGAACAACTTTTCCCAAGGAACATAGGTCATAAAACAAAATCAATTTTTGACCTCCCATATGTTTATATGCATCAGCTGATAGCGCATTTTGTATAGAAGGTCAAATTTGGTTTTTCGTATTTCAACCGTTCTTCAATGTTTCAATGTTCTTTGGGAAAAGTTGTTCAGTTTCATGGGCCAATCCACACCCTTTAGTATTATCACACTTTACCGTTACACGCTGAGTGACGTGAATTTCGATTGAGTTTCCTCCCCCAGCCCACTGATTCTATACCCATGAAAATATGCACCTTTCACAAGGAATGTCTTTTACATAGATGAAGAAAATTTTCCGACCTCCCATACAAAATGATTCCATCACGTGACCACTTTAGTATGGAAAAGAAAAAAATCGAGTATATTTAAAAAAAAATCACCGGGTATGTTTTAGGGTTCCGTACCCAAAGGATGAAAAACGGGATCCTAATAATATGCCTCCGATGTCTGTCTGTGTGTCTGTCAGCGGACTGTATCTAATGAACTGTAATACGAGTAGCTAGATAGTTGAAATTTTGACAGGTTATGTATTTCTGTTGCTGCTATAACAACAAATACAAAAAAAAAGTAATAAATTAAGGGGGCTCCCATACTAAAAACCCGTTTTTTAAGCGATTTTTTCTCGATGTTGTGTTTTAGCTCTATCTTAAAAACGGAAACACTTACAAACGTGAAAATTGGTATGTTTATAGTGCATAAGCTATAGAATAACAACAAATTATAAAAACTGGTCAAGTGCGTGCCGGCCTCGCGCATGTTTAATACACTTCCGCGTGACTCATCCATAACTAAGGTGGTATTTTACTATAGTAGTACGGAACCCTCAGTTCGCGAGTCCGACTCGCACTTGGCCGGTTTTTTATTTCATGACTAGAATCACACCGAAGCGAAGGAGCGAAACCATTGAAAATTCGGGTGCGCATCATTTCGTATAAATATTTTTCGTATATCAACGTTCCAATAACATTCAATTGATATAATAAACGTTTCATATAACAACTATTAGCATAATTTTGTTTGACATAATGAACGTTTACTATAATGAACGTTTTCTATACTATCATTTCACCTAAATATCTTTCATATAAATTTCATTTGATATATTAAAATTTTTTTTTTTTATTATTATTTATTTAATTTATAATAATAACAAAAATATAATAATAATCAATTAATTCATAACTATTTTGTATAGGTTGTTATATGCTTATTTGATTAAAATCGTTGCAGAAAGGATACGATAATAAATAAAATAATACAGGTAAAGGCTCAATAAAATTGATCATAGGCGAGCGAAGCGAGCAAAAGAGTTCGGGGCACCCCGACACAGTGGGTTAGGTTCGAATGGTATGGCGGAATTGAGCGGAGGCGAGCGAAGCGAGCTTCGCTTCATTCCGCCATGCCCTTCAGGTTAGGTTGACATGAATGCCTGCGCATGCGTGTTTGCTTGTTTGCATGCTTGTTGTATGCATGCTTGCTTGCAAGGGCTTAGTAGAATCGATAATAGGCGAGCGAAGCGAGCAAAAGAGTTCGGGGCACCCCGACACAGTTGGTTAGGTTCGACGGGTATGGCGGAATTGAGCGGAGGCGAGCGGAGCGAGCTCCGCTTCATTCCGCCATACCCTTCAGGTTAAGTTGACATGAATGCATGCGCATGCCTGCTTGTTTGCATGCATGCATGCTTGCCTGCATGCATGCTTGCTTGTATGCATGCTTGCTGTATGCATGCTTGCTTACTTGTTTGTAAATATTCATTTTTATTAATTTTAAAAGCAATAATAATCTAGCACTGGTCTGCACTCGTGACCATCTAACATGTATAATTTTTATTCGAAGTTCTACCTACCCACCCACCCACTTTGTGAGTGACTTAAGAAATATTAAATCAACAGCTCATATTTTATATTGCTTTTCTTAAATGGTCAGGCGTTTTAGTTGCAATTTAATGAATTGAATTTATTTTTCAGGTTTGTTAATTTTACATTTAAATTTTATATGAAGTGATTATTATACGAAATGATATTATATAAAATGGGTATTATACGAAATGATGATTATATGAAAAAAAATTATAGGAAATGTTTATTATACGTTTTGAAATTATACGAAATGAAAATATGTGAAATATCGATTATATGAAATAATTATTATATGAAACAAAATTATATGAAACGTTGTTATATCAATTAAATGTTATATTAAAAGTTGTTATATGATCTATTACACACCCTGAAAATTCAAGTTGTATGTATGTTTGTATGTAACTATGAAACAGTCCGGACGAACCGTCTCACGGTGCGGTGGTGTGACCACTGTGAGGGAGTTAACTGCCTTTTTATGACCAATTTCTCTTTTAGCGTGTTATTACTTTTATAACACCTCAATGTCCGATGAAGAGTGGTTTTATAGGTATCTATGTGCAAAAATAATATAAGATAATAAATCGCTATGAAGTTGTTGAAAACGGACTCTATATTTATGAATCACAGTACATTTTAAATTATTTAGAAGTGAAAATAGTGGTCAATGCGGGGACTGCGCGCCGCCGTCCACCTTTTTAGGGTTCCAAACCAAAATGGTAAAAATGGAACCCCTATGGTGTGACTTTGTCTGTCTGTCACACCTGTAAAAATACCATTCCCCCCTTATCTCCAAAGTATGAAAAATCTGAATTAATTATGGTTGATAGAAGTTTATGTAAATATTACAGAAAAAATACAACAATTTCTCTCAGTAGCATAGTTTTAATAGAAATCTGCAAAAATCCTTTGCAAACAAACTTAGCTATGCGGTCCTAAAAATTTAATCTATTCCTTCTAAAAATACTATAGGTTTATCGTAACCTTTGGCGCGCGAGTCCAACTCATGCTTGACCATATTTTTTCAGTATATTAGGTGCTTGTGTGGTGCTGGCCGAGTGCTGAGGCGATTAAATGGACGCTGACCCTTATTAGTTATGTAATAGAGAAATATTATATAATACTGGTTGTGTTATGACATGAGGAATGCTGGGCTACCTGTTTTTTATTTATTTACCTATCGCACGTGTTACCGTGCGGTGTCTACTGCGGGCGCGACACAGCGTATGAGCTTGAGGAAAATAATTACCATAAATATGTCCTTGTTTACGTATCGCGGTGAATCCCCGGGCCAAGTGGCGCGGCGCGCGGGTACCGTCACTCCGGGTAAATGCTAATCCGACGTTATATTTTTATAACTAGGCGACTGTTTCTAATAAAACAATATTAGTAACTAAGACATATGTCTTTTTCCTCACTGTTCAACGTTCTCTGTAAATGCTTTGGTACTCGCAAACATTGAAACAGTGATTTCAGACCATCAAATCGAGGAACACATAAAAAAATAAGATTTTTTATATTTCTTCGCAAAGAAACTAAATAATATTTTGCATGGAAGGTCATTTATTTTTACTTATATATGTTCTTTTGGGAAAGGTTTTTAGTCTCGTGATCTGAATCCCTCCAAACTGTTAGCTGTCCTTCCACACCCTGTATACAAGGAGGAGCTCGTTCCACCGTCATCCTCACCTCAAGTTCAAGAGCAAAACGAGATGCGTTTATTAATTTAATTGCATTTGCTTACGATCCGCCTTCACATCAACTCTTGTAAGAATTTTGTCACATCTCCTACTCGATACAAAATTCACTCATCTCTTGATCATTATTTTCTATTAACTTTGCCAAAAATATTCGGTCGCGCTAATCGGCAACAAATTTCGGAGCTGGATCAATAAGCGCGTATTATTCAGGTCTATTTGCACAACCCATTGGTTTTTGGTTTGAAAAGGGGTATTTAAATTTAAATAAATCCCATTTAAAGCCTCGACCCGGCTGGGTGCGGCGGGTAGCGGGCGGCAGATTAATTGAGATGGAAACTATAATAATGAGGGAATGAACGAGGATTATGAACTTTAAACACAAACATTTATTTCGGAAACTGACCATAAGTATTAAGTCACGTGATTAGACCTCATCTCTGTCTTTGGGCGAGCTCAAGGTCAAGAAAAGCCCATTAACAATAGATAAAAAAATACTTATATTTAGAGTTTGAATGTGCGTTGGAAGTCGCTGGTTGGAAGGATATTTTAATTTGTTTTAGCGGAATAGTGGCCCTTCAGGCAGTGACCTAACCGGTCTGGAGGCAGATTCAAGACTGAAGAGTATAAAAGGTGGAGGCAGTATCGCAACTTTAACTAGAGCTCTTCCGCTCGAAGGAAGGCACGTGTCTACGAGTACCGGAATATATTGTGAGTATTTATTTATTGAGGCATTTTAAATTATTTCTAGGTTCTAAGATAGTGTTTATATTTTTTTATTCTATTCAACAAAAATGTAACTTAAATCGTGAGCTTACTAAAAATTGCGGTGTTGATGAAAAACAGAGTGTAAGGGACGGTGTTCCGAAAGCTGAAAAGGCGTGCTCAGTCAACGAAACTGAACAACATTCACAAAAAAAAATTTGCTGCATATCCACTGATAGTGCATTTTGTGTGGGAGGTCAAATTTGTATTTTTCGTATTTGGAAAAGTTGTTTAGTTTTAAGGACAGATTCCGATAGAGTACCCTCCAGTATTATCAGTATTATCATGAGACCAAACAATCTAGACTAAACCTTAATTATATTTGGAAAGTAGTGGTTTTCTGTGACGTCGTACGGACTCTGGAGAGACGATATAAAGTCGTTATTCTGGACGTTATTAGGACGCATATCTATGTCATTTCAACGTCTCTCCTTAACGTTTGTACAACGTCATTACCTGGGGTTACAAGGACGTTGTTACTTGCGGTTACTAAGACGTCTTCCCAGGTAGCAATTTAACGTAATAATATTATGACGTCTGTAAGGCCAGCATAGTGCGTACTATTGTCACAGCCGTTTGACGTCATATGAGGCAGGCAGGATGACGTATTCACGACGTCTCTTAAGATGTTCTCATGACGTACTGAAGTTCGTCCTGTAGATGTGGCTTTAAGGCATAGACAAAGTGACAAAATAAATATAAAGTTAATCGATCAGCTACGCCGTTGAGTAGCTGAAAATTTGATGCTAAAGTGATGTAAATTCACTTACCAAATCTAGGCAACTACGCACTTTTTATATTTGTAACCTAAAACCCTACATTTCATAGGCTCACCACTAAGTAAGTATCACACCTACAAACACCTAGCTTTTTTATAAAAATTAGTAGCAAAAACATTCGCTTTTGAAAGTGAACTGTCGGTGAAGTCAACCACCAAGCATATTCTGAACTTGGCTTCCATTTTTTTTAATTTATGTTTTTGGTGGGATTATTATTAATTTAAACTCGTTGTGTTTGCAAATTTTCTCCTCGTCTCTTTCCGTGTATTCCTCACAAGCTTGTTCATGAAACTTTTACGTTCTTAATTTAGGTACCTATCAATTAATTTTATTTCGTTTTCAGAAAACTCCTTCAAATATGTTGAAGTTCTTACTCCTTGCAGCTTGTGCAACTTTAGGTAAGTACTAGCTTTTTCCCGTGTCTTCTTCCGCAGTCCGCATGTTAAAATATAAGAAATATATACCAGTGCTTTAGTCAAACTATTTTTTTGCTATCAAACAAAAAATAGTTTCATTGATTCAGTAGTTTTCGCGTGATGCTCGAACAAATAAATATACAATCAAACAAACAGACAAAAAGTCCAAAAATCTGTGATATGGATTTAGGGCCATCAAAATAGCATAACGTGATAATTTTTTATAAACATCTTTAATGTACAGATAAAACCAATTTACAATTGTAAATTAGTAGAGAAGGTGCTACAACCAAATCTGTAAGTAGTCTCGGGAAGTTTGTAGTAGAGGAAGTCCATTCTCCAGCGATTTCCGGTGCCCCAAGTGCAAAAGGGTCCAGCAGATAGAACATTGAAATAGGGCCGGTCTGCGGGGCACTAGTGCGAACAGCGGATGAAGATATTTATTTATTTATTAACCAAGACACATTTAAACTACTACTAACTATTTTAACCACATATTTCCCCTCGATAAGGATTACCCCACATTCGTTAGACAAGGCTTGCATTGACTGCATTAAATCGCCTATAGCTTGTTTGATATTTTACATATTCGCACAAATCGTTTAACAACATGTTTTCTCATAATTCGTGTTCCTTGTCTGCGTCTGTATTCTTTAGTTACTCAAGAAGCGAGTGAATAGCTTTTTATGGGAGAATTAGTAGCATCATCATTGCACTCACCTCTGTCCTCAGGACTAGATGAAGGTCACGGCAAGCCCATTAGTTAAGATCAACCTTCATCGGGAGCGTTACTTATTATGAATATTACAAACGAGTAACGTTTTGTAAGCCCGAGACGAAGTCGAGTCACCACTGTAGTATTTTTACAAAATAATTTTATGATCAGAGTGTAAAAACTCCTTGGTATTATACTTTTTATACTTACCGCGCACTAGTTCGGTAAGTAACTACTTACGAGCAATGTTTACGTCCTTGTAAGTACGTTTTTCGAGCAAATTTATTGAAAATGTATTTTATTATGTTTATAGTGTTTTCATGTAGACATGCCATAATGACTGTACTTATTATAATGTATATAATATTATCCTATCCTGTTTGGTAGGCTATACTCGTTCAGTCGAGCCGAGCATAAGTGGCACGAGCGGAGCGAGCGGTGCACTGCGGGAGGTACTCGTCCGGTCGGGGGAACAGCTGACCCTCCCCTGCCAAGTGTTGACCGAGCTCGGGAAGGACGTCAGGTCAGTAAATGCAATTATTTATAAAAATAAGTGTTATTCTGTTCAAAGCGCTTAATTTGAAGGCTTTGAAAAGAAAAGATAAATGGTGTATAAAACGTAGTTTTATGTTTGTTTTTTCAGTTATGAGTGGCTGAAAGACGACAAGCCCTTGCTTCCGGGTCCGAAGCAGCTGATCGGTAGTGACGGATCCCTCTCCCTCCCCGCCGCAAGCCTCTCCACGGAAGGGATCTACCAGTGCCTGGTAACCTCACAACTCGGTGTTGCCAGCTCTGTCCCTTCTCTAGTTAAGATTACATTCCTGAAGGAATCGAAACCAGAGACAAAGAAACACACGCCTGTTAGGGGGGAACCTTACCAGCTGGATTGTCCAAAAGTGAGTACATTCAACTTTAGGTATAATATTTTTGAATTAGCTTAGATAATACCGACTAAGAATAAGAATTTACCGACCTCGACCGAATACCAACAATTGGTTGCGAATTTTCTCACCAACAAGATAATTTTTAGTTGAAAACACTTAAAAGTAGAAGATAGTTCATGGCAGGAAAAGCAGTCCATCTCGTCGTTTCTTCCAGTCCCAGCTTAAGAATATCTGCAGCTTGGTCACAAACTACCCTAGTCGAATTGGGGTCTCAATCATTCTCACTACAGGCTTCGCACCCAAGCCGCCAGATTTAGGAAAAACCTATGAAGGGAATTAATCGACTGGGAACGGAGTCTGATCGTTGTGATTATGGTGCAGCCCCATAGACCACGGTCACGTAATTACGTGTCCATTTTGTCCGGACCAGACGCCCCTTTACTAGACGAACTGTATGATAAAGACACCGACTTGATTATTCGCGTGGTCACTCACAAGCGAAAAAAAAATTGTTAAAATTGTTCGTTTACATGAAAAGAAGAAGAAACGTACTTCTTCCTGAACCCTTCTACCTTTCACCTAATGTGATATTTTTCCTCCATCAGCCGGATGCGTACCCCCAGGCTACGGTAGTGTGGCAGGTGCAGCAGGGTTCAGCCGCCATGGCCCCGCTGGTGACAGTCCGCACCACCACCGGCCCCAATGGCGTCCTCTACTTCTCCAACGTGACCGACGAGGACGCGTCCCGAACCTACCTGTGCACCGTGACGTCACACCCCTCCTCCTCGCGTGACGTCATTCTCGCTAAACACGTGATCGAGGGGCTGAAGGACAACACCGACACAGCGGTCAAACCTGCCGTCCCGCAGTACCTCAGCAGTGATATGGTGGTCAAGGAAGGAGAGCAAATTTACATCTATTGTGTTTATGGAGGGTAAGTCAAATAAAAAATTCTTTGAAACACACATCAATAGCATAAAGGAAAAGTCTTATAATGCACCAATCAGCGAACAACGCTAGGTAGCGTTAAATAGATAGAGAGCTTTGCAAAGTAGAATTCTAATCCTATAAATAATAACCATATATAATAACACAATATGTATACATAGAAAAACATTTGTTACATGTCTATAAAAGTTACATCGTTTGTATTAATTTTGAATCTTATATATACGCACCTTGGTATACCGTTTTAATTGACTAAGAGCAGTCTTCCGTACTCATTTAATGTCTGTATCAAATCAAATGAAAACCTACTCAAATATATAATTTTATTGTATGTTTAGCGCGTTGGCTCCCCCGGACTACACGTTCGAAGGTGCAGACGTGAACGGCGACTCGGATCCGGCCTCCCAGCGCGTCACGCGGCACAACCGCTCCAAGGGGCGGCGCCTGCTCATCCGCTCCGTGCAGCCGTCCGACCAGGGCGCCTACTCCTGCAGCGTCCGCCAGCCCGACGGCTCGCTCACCACGCACACCATGCGGCTCGCTGTCATCAGTAACTTACTTACCTATTCTTTTTAAACAAATACAATCAAGAGCACATCCAGCCTGACTGACTGAACCTAGGACCTTGTACCGTTCTTATCTCAACAGCCATAAAGGTAGCTTTCCACTAGAATTATGCGAGACAGCTAAGACGTGAGCTTGAAAATTGCGACCATTAGGATTACTCCATATTCCCAGTTCAGGGCTGCGCTGTGCTAAGCTAATAAAATGGAATAATATTATAATTATTGGTCGGATTTTTTTAGATACGAGGGTGGTCCCAGAAGTAGCCGACCTAACCAAGAAAAATCAAAATAAATGGGACAAACTATATTTATTTCTCTACATAGCTTCCTTGTAGCTCGATACACTTTTCCCAGCGGTGCTCTATAGCTTCAATGACACGTCTATAGTAGGAATTGTCAAACTCTTCAAAATAGCTATTAACCAACGACTCAACCTCTATGTTGCTCGAAAATCTTTTCCCGCCGAGCCATTTTTTTAGGTTTGGGAACAGAAAATAATCTGACGGCGCCAAATCTGGTGAATAAGGTGCATGGGGAAGCAATTCAAAATTTTAATTCTTCGATTTTAGCCATTGCAATGCCAGATGTGTGGACTGGAGCGTTGTCTTGATGAAACAAAACTTTTTTCTTTGACAAGTGAGGCCGTTTTTTCTTTATTTCTTCACTCAAACGCTGCAATAAGTTGGCATAATACTCGCCATTAATGGTTTTTCCTTTTGGAAGATAATCTATAAAAATTATGCCACGCGCGTCCCAGAAAACTGAAGCTATGACTTTTCCTGTCGATGGAACTGTTTTTGCCTTCTTTGGAGCTGATTCTCCTCTTTCAGTCCATTGTTTTGACTGTTCCTTAGTCTCAGGTGTAAAGTGATGAACCCATGTTTCATCCATGGTGATAAATCGACGCAAAAACTCGGCTTTGTTGCTGCGAAATTTTGCTAAACATTCGACTGACACATCCTCACGGCGCTGTTTTTGTTCTACTGTGAGTAATCGCGGCACCCATCTTGCGCACAGCTTTCTCATGTCCAAGTTTTCTGTTAAAATACGATGGACTGCACTTTTTGAAATGCCTACCATATCTGCTAGCTCGCGTACTTTCAGTCGACGGTCATCCAGTACAATTTTGTGGATTTTTTTTACTATTTCTGGATTAGTCACCTCATTTGGTCGTCCACTGCGATGTTCATCTTGGCAGCTCGAGCGGCCGCGCTTGAACTCTGCCACCCAATATTTTATTGTTGTAAATGACTCAGCAGACTCCCCCAAAGTAGAATCAAGCTCCACTTTGATATTAGTTGGGCTGAAACCTTTCAAATAAAAGTATTGAATTACGTAACGAACACCAATTTTATCCATTATCGAAAAATTCGATGACAACATTCACTAAGTATGCTTCAGAACAAATGCCAAATGACCTAGCGCGTTCGAATTCTAAATTTAAATTTCTTAATGTTCACGCTTCCTAAAAAGAGTATTTAATCAAATAAAAACTGCCAGTAAGTAAGTAAGGTCGAATATTTCTGGGATCGCCCAGGTAACCCTGGTGGCCAAGCGCTTAGGCCGCAGCACTTTTGTCAAGCTTGACTATATAGTTCCTTAGACGATTATTAGTAGGTACTGTTTCCAGTCTACTATATTGTGACAATCATGTACGGTCTCATATTAACACTAAATGTAAATTTTCGTATGTTCCAGGCTCCCCAACATTTACCAAAACAGCAGAATCTAAAATAATTGCCAAGAAGGGTGAAGACGTTGTGATTCCCTGTCAAGCCAAGGGTGTTCCTCAGCCCAGAATCTACTGGAGCTACAACTCCAAGCCACTGTCAGCTGGTGACAGGGTGACCTTCAGCCCTACAGGGAAGTCGAGCTTGAAGATCGCAGGGGTCAGGAAGAGTGATGCCGGCTACTACGGGTGTAGAGCCACCACAGAAGTCGGGGAGGTTTATACTGAAACTCTGGTTCAGGTTGCCTAGGACATGCCTAAGATGCTATAATTTCGTTATTATGAAAAACGATTATTTATTTTACGATATAATAAAATTACAAATTAATTAGGTACCGATTATATCTTTTACTATTTTTTGTCATTTATTTTTTATTGTTTTAGCGTTACGAACAAGCGTGGTCACTATGATACTTCTAAAAATGTACCACGTCTTATTCCTGGAATTCTGAAGGGAAGTCCCTGTCCTGCAGTGAACGTTTCATGGGATGTCTACTTGGAGGAAAGTGATTTTATTATATTCATTTGCTTTACAATGTTAATTTTAACATTCATTGCCTTTTCTAAATAAATGTGAAACATCTGTTAATTAGTCGAGACGAGAAGCAAGCAGCTGCGTGCGAGTGTGACTGACACTCCAACAAACAATGTGCGCGCCGCGCGGTTGTAAGAGATACACAATACAATCCGCGGGTGATTTATCATTCGCATCCCGAATCCCGATGTTAATTTCCCCGAAAAGGATCCGTTACATTACAACCGGCTACATTATTTGTACTTTATCACTGTAAAACTAAACTTGCCAAATTTATCTATATGGAGAGTGTGCACTTGACCAAAATAAATTGTTAAGTGGTTAATCAAAATTGTGATGAAAGCTAGCGCGTAATATCGAGCATGTTGAAGAGGCCCTCAAGTGATCGGAAGATGGAGCGGGTCGAGGGTCCTCGTGTCCTCTCGAGCGCCCCCCTCCCCCTCTCTCCGCCCCTCCCGAGCGCACTCTGAGTTTCGGCAAGTGGCGCCCCACATTTCGCCTCCGACTACACTCCGCACCATTCACGATGAATATTAAGAAACTATCATCAAAGTTCGCTGTTGCCGCGACCCAATCTGTGTAACAATACGATTTACGACGCCCCTGGCCGTCCCGAGCCCCGGTCTCGACCGCTTTTGAATAAAATAACTCGCTCTAGTGTAAGTAAGCAAGAATTACCATTTCTCATAATTTATTGCTCCCTCGAAAATCTCAAGATAACTCGAGCAAAACGTTAGCCAAGAAAAGTTTTTCTTCCTCGGAAGGTGTGCAGTGCAGACGGTAAAATAAGTATGTACAGACAACGACAGGTCAAGCTTGACACTCTGAATGTTTGACACATTGATGTGCTCTTGACTGTACGTATCATCCATCACTCCTCGAGTAATGTTCATAATAGTCTTGTATCACATACCTACAGTGTACTTTCCTTCGTGACTAAATATTTTATCGCCATTTTTTCGCCAGATCAAATAAATTGCTATTGCTGAACCACAAACTTAAGGCGCTAATAGCGGTCAAATGCCTAACTTTACGTTGAAATATTAAAACAAATAGCTATCAAAACCATTGAAAAAAAATACAGGGTGATATATCAAGATTTTAAAAAGATTTTTACTTGAACAGGACTGTATTTTTGCTAACCACGTTTTAGGAAAAAAATCCCCAGCAGCACCTGTTTTCGTGATAATTTTCAAAATTTCTCCAAAACCGCAAAAGTTCACTAGTTAGTTTTTACACACAGAAAAGGTATCTATTATATCTGTATTTTTACTTGAATGTTTTATTTTTATTCCACATAATACTAATGAAAAGTGAAAAAAAAAACGAGTTTTTAAGCGCTTGCGGCCGCGAACCCGACCAAAAACTGTACGCGCGTGACATCTTACGAGTAGCGTGCACATACGATTAGAGTGCATTTTTAATTTAATCAAGTAACGCTGATCGCTATTAAGGCCTTAACGGTAATAGTTGTTAAGCTAGATAGGTACCTATAATTGTTATTATTGATAAAATATAACGTCTTGGTTCGTCTGTAAGTTATGTTATTAAGAATAAATTATTTTTTTATATACAAAATTAAACATTTCCTCTGTGTGAAATCTATTTCTTTTTCTAATTCTTTTATGTTTGCTAGTTCTTTTGGAACGTTTTTTTTATAATTTACCAGTAATTTTACTAACTTGTGCAGCATCGTTTTAAGATTTCTTGAGGTAGCCAATTTGTAATTTAGCTGCTATAGATTTTTTAAATTCTTACGTCGTGCTCTGTAGATGCGTGTCGGTGCCAGGTGCGGGTGCTGACGGTTGCACTAATTGTCAGGTTTTATTGTCTGTTGGCACGAGCCGAGGGGAGGGCGGGCGAGCGTGAGGCGAGCGTGCGAACGTTCACAAGCGCACACAGACAAATGGCCGCCCGCCCCGACCGGTGCAGATAGTGAGCGGAGCGGAGCTTTATTAATAGCCCTCGCCTCGCCTCGACTCGCTCAAACACCAGGAAATTGCAATTTCATGGAGCCTCACAACAAATGGCTGTGATTATCATTGTACACAATCAAGAAGGGTTGCAACAAAGAGCCTCGGCAGCCTTTAACACGCTAGCCTATCGAACTCGAATTTTTTTTTCTTAAGACCAACAGAGTGTAAAAAAAAGTATTACGATATTTTTAAAGAGTGATTCTGCAGCATTAAAAACTAGAGTGTTTAAAAAAGGCTTTTATTTATAAGAGAAGCTGCGCCGAGTGGTGCCGGCAAATGATGGTACTAGTGGGTGTCGTAATAGGCGACTAAGGGATTATGAACCGTAGGAGTGGCAGCAACGTCCTTCTATGTATTATACCATGTGGTCACCAACAACTGCCACAACAAGCGTGGTAACTACGTTACTTCCCTTCCTACTTGAACCGCGCGTTTTTGCTGTAATTGTGGAGACAGCTCCCCGCCCTGTCCTGCTGTGGACGCTTCATGGGATGTCATGTGAAGATTTGAAAGATAAGTAAAGAGTGTGGCCAGGCCAACCTCTACGATTAACTAGTGATGTAGGTAGGTGTAGTATATGTTTTTGATAAGATAATTATTACTTATCCATAAGTAATTAATGAGTCCGTTTACTGCAGTCACATCATGACATCCCATGAAACGTCCTCTGCAGGACAGACAGGAAATCCCCCCCCCCCCCCCCCTCCCTAGTACCTAGACCTACCGTACTGGAATTCAAAGAAAATTGAAGATTCTGATAGTCCCAAATACAAAACAGCTCAATTGCGAGCAGGACTCGCGCGTAGAGGGTTCCGATATACATTTAGTATTTTTAGGAGCAATAAAGTGCATTTTCAGAACAGCAAAACTAAATTTGTTTGTGAAGGTTTTTTGCTACATAGATAGTTTTGTTTCTGCTGTAATGTAATGTTTACATTAACTTCTATCGACTTAACTTAATTCAGATTTTTCGTTTGTAAAACTTCGTAGATAATGGGGGAGGATGGTTTTGTTTAGACATTTGGTATTCTAAGAGATCTTGATATTAAGTAAAAAAAAAATACAAAAAAAGATTTTACATAGTTTTAAGTTTGCAATAAGGTTAGGTCTTACATTATTGATCCCGCGTAGACCTATCATTAATCAAAAGGTTAAGCACATCTCAAAACTATTACAAATTTCCAGTTGATAACGTAAATAGTTGTTGAGATAAACAGGTGTGACAGAAAGACAAACAGATAGACGAAGTCGCACCATAAGGGTTCTATTTTTATCAATTTGGTTCAAAACCATTAAAAAACCGGCCAAGTGCGAGTCGGACTCGCACCCTAAGGGTTCCTTACCTATCTACCATATAATATACTACAAGTTTTTGCTGTTTAATTTTAAAAACTCCGCGACCATCCAACTTGACCCCTCTTTTATAGAAAAGTTCTTGAGACGGGAGCTCACCTTAATTGGTTATTCTTAGTTGTGAGAAAAATTTTAATATTTAATGATTTTAGACTTTTTCCTTTATTTGTACTGTGAGACCTAGCTTCCTGCCAAATTTCATAATTTTAGGGGAGTACCCTGTAGGTTTTGCTTTTTTGCATAAATGTATCGAGATGAGGACATAAAAAGCCATATCTTTTGATTGCGTCGTTGTAAAAAAATGAAATTTTCAGATCTTGTGTGGTGTATGAACCTTAATATTCGTTATCAATTTCAACCTGATACCTTTTCTCGTTCGTGAGAAAAAGGGTCTTGACAGACAGACAGACAGACGGACAACAAAGTGATCCTACAAGGGTTCCGTTTTTTTTGTTTTGAGGTACGGAACCCTAAAAAAGGTTTTTTCACCATCTCTCATCAAAAACTAAATAAATACATAAATTAACCATATAGAGTACAAAGCACCTAGTTGTCTCGTTTTAAGCATGCATGTTTTAATCGTCCTTATGTTAGTAAACTTAATCGCATTTTGAACAATAGGTATCGATATGAACGATGGCTCAACAAAAGATAGGTAACATAAGTGCAGACTCAGCAGTATCTGAGAAACTTGTCGTCAAAATACGGCGATGTAAGGCAACTTGGAGCTCGCTAGTGTCGCTGGCTCGCTCGGCATTAGACAGGGGCTATAAATGTGTTAGACGCTCGATAAGCCCGAGTGGCCCGCAGCCGAGTTCCCACGGTGCAATAAGTTGTGGAGGATAGTACTGTACCTACCCACAGTAGCTACTCGTATAAGGCCCTTTCACACGACGCTATATTGCTCGGGGCTGCAAAAAACAGAATTGACATGCAGTTAACGATTTTTCGTTGAAATTTATGTATCTGAGTCGCAATTGCAATTCAAGAAGTAATCTATAATAAGCTACCTGCTGCAATAAAAAAGGAACCCAACGAAAGTACTTTTAATAGATTAGTAAAAAAACTACTTCTCAGCAAAGCATACTATTCTATAACGGAATTCCTGAATGACCGAACAATTTAATTTAATTTTTCGTTATTTTTTTTATTCAATTATGTATAATTAATAACAATGGATGTAACATAAAAGGGACCGACATATTTATTTGATTAAGTGTAACAGGATGATTTAGTTAAAGTTAGAATTAATATTACTATTGACATATCTTGACATATTATTACAATTTTTTTTATGATTTAAGTAGATTAATAATTCTTGACAAAATTGTTATTATGATGACTAAATTATGATTGTTCTGAATGACTAATGTAAGTAATTTGATTTTGAATTTTACGTATTATTTATTATCAATTATCAATACTTTCAATCCAGTCTTTTATATTATTTGTTACAAGTTTTAATAGTGCACTCAGCTGTTGCGACGCCCCTTACGGGGTTATTGTACCTACTTAAGTTAGACTAAGACCTGTTATATTATATAATGTACAATATGCAACTAATTAAACAATAAACAATAAACAAAATATTTTTGTGATCCAACTATTACAAAGGCAAGTTATATATGTTTTCTTTAAGTTAATATTAATATGTTGTATTGGTTTTGCTCACTACAAATAAAAACTTCCATATCATTTCAGTTTGTTTATTTCACTTAAACCTTCACATTTAGTTTTTGAAATAATTTCCACATGCATCAGTCCACCATTTTTTCACCACACAGAGTTGCCATCACTAAATCATAAAAAAACTACAGGCTATGAAAAATGTTGAGTCTGTCCGTCAATAATAGCTAATTAATTTATCTCAACACTCTTCCTCAGACTCTACATTTTTCATTCCCAACTTATATACTAATTCCCTTAAATGATTCTTGCCTACCGGCTTAGTAAACACATCAGCTAATTGTTTGTTAGTTCTTATATACTCTACTGTTACAAATCCTTGTTCAACCTTTTCTTTAATAAAGTTATATTTAATTTCCAAATGCTTAAGTTTCCTCTGATCATAAGTTTGAACTGATTTAATAGTGCTTTGATTGTCTTCAAAAATTTTAAAATTATCAATTACAATGTCTAAATCTTTGAGCAATTTAACAATCCAACTAGACTCTACACAAGCTTCACAAAGTGAAATTAATTCAGCTTCAGTAGTGCTAAGCGCCACAACAGATTGTTTTTTAGATTTCCAAACTACAGTGTTTCCAAAGATTTGAAAAACATAGCCAGTTGTTGATTTCCTATCGACATCTCTACCCCAATCTGCATCTGCATATCCAAGTAATGGAATGTCACAATTTTTCTCAAAAACTAAATTATAATAAATTGTCTGCTTTATATATCTTAAAACACGTTTTAAGGCTTTCCACAAAATTTCATTAGGTTTAGATGGAAATCTGCTCAAATATCCAACTGAATAAGCCAAGTCAGGTCTTGAATTTACTGTCACATACAAAAGTGAACCAATTAAAGTTCTGCATTTATTTTCATAAGTCATGTCAATGTTAGTGTCACTTAATTTGAAATTTGTGTCCATAGGAGTATCGATCCCTTTGCAGTTTGTCATGCCATATCTTTTAAGTATAGTTTGTAAGTATTTTGTCTGGTTAATAAGTAAGCAGTCATCGTGTCTTTTAATTGAAATTCCCAAATAGGTCATGTCCTGGTTTCCTAGATCCTTCATCCTAAACTGTGTAGCTAGAAACTTCTTTACCTTATCTACTTCTGTCTTTTCTTTTCCTACAATCAATAAATCATCCACATATAATAATACATATAAGTCTTTTTTCATGTAAAGGCAATAGTAATTTTCAGAGCGTTTGAAGCCATAATCTGTCATAGCTTTTGTAAATCTTTCGTACCAGTATTTCGGTGATTTCCTCAGCCCATACAAAGATTTTTCCAGTTTTAATATGTGTCTCTCATTTCCTTCAAAATTGTATCCTTTAGGTGGTTCCAAATATACCTCTTCCTCAATTCGTCCATAGAGGAAGGCTCCCTTTACGTCCATTTGATTAATCTCGTAATCCTTTTTATTTGCTACAGCTAATAGTATTCTCAAGGTCTGCATCTTTAAGACAGGAGAATATAAGTCATTAATCTGTTCTTTCTGTTGATATCCTAATACTACCAATCTTGCTTTACATATTTCTTTGTCTCCAACTTCCTTCTTTGTAAAAACCCATTTAGTGCCAAGTGGTATCATTACATCTTTCCTTTCAACTTTTTTCCACGTACAACTTTCTTCTAAAATTTTTAACTCTTCCTTTACTGCATCCTTCCATAGTTCTCTATCTTCTCTCTCATTGATTTCCTCATAAGTAGTAGGTGCTTCTCCTGCATGATCAGCTAATAAAGCAAATAAAGCTTCATCTTCTTTATCCTCAAAATCAGTTATAAAATCCTCTTGCCATTTTGGTTTTTGTCTTTTCCTTTTCTCTCTTCCTGAACCTTTATTTTCTTCTGTGGTCTCTTTTCTAGTTTTCTCATTATTATTTGTGTTTATTTCTTCTTCTGGTACCACTTCTTGTACTTTTTCATTCTCTTTATTTTCTACATTTTCTTTATTTCCTTTATTTTGTTTATTTTCTATATTCTCTTTATTTCCCTCATTTTCCTCGATTGTTTCCTCTTCATCTATATATCTTGGTATCTTCACATTATTCTCTTTCCTTTCTCTTTCATCAAAGATCACATTCCTCGCCACAATTACTTTACTTGTTTCTTCATCCCATAATTTATATCCGTTCAAACTATATCCTACCATGTACATTTTCTTACCTTTGGGATCAAATTTCTTTCTAATTTCTTTTGGTATGTGATTGTATGCAATACACCCAAATACTCTCATATTCGAAACATCCGGTTTCTTTCCTTGCCACAGTTCTGAAGGTGTCAAATCCTTGGAAGCTGTTGGACACCTGTTAGTCACATATGCTGAATAAAGTATGGCTTCTCCCCATAAACTTTTGTCTAGTCCGGAATCAATAAGTATAGTTCTTGCTCTGTCAGTTAAAGTCCTGTTCATGCGTTCAGCTGCCCCATTCATTTCCGGGTTGTATGGAACTGTAGTCTGTTGTGTGATTCCATTCTTGTGACAAAAATCTCTCATTTCTTTAGACAAATATTCCCTGCCGTTGTCAATCCTTAAATTTAATAAATGCACATTAAAGTGTCTAGTCGCATATTGAAATTATTGCTTGAATTTCTCAAAAACATCAGATTTATGTTTGATCAAGTAAACAATAACAAAATGTGTATAGTCGTCAATAAATGTTACATAATAGTTATATCCGTCCCAAGTCTGCGGTGTGATTGGTCCACATACATCACTGTGTACCAGCTCCAACGGTTTAGTCGCTCTACGTCCTGTATTGTTAAAGGGTAGTCTAGTCATCCGTCCTACCATACAAGTTTCACAGAGTGTATTTTCAATTTTTATTCCTTTTAAGTCAGTTAGTCCGTCTACTATATTTTTATTTATAATCTGTCCTAAATTATTCATCGATAGATGAGCAAAACGTTTGTGCCAGAGTTCAATCCTTTCACTATTTTTACCATTTGAATAATTGCAAAAAGAATTACTAAGTTTAATTTCAACAGAAAATAATGAACCTTCTGGATAGCCGATAATTATTAAAATCTGTTTTGGATTATAAATTTCAACGCAACCATTTGAAAATATTACAGTATAACCTGCACTCTCAAGCTTTGAAACTGATATTAAATTTTTTCTCAAATCCGGTACATAATATACATTCTTAATGCAATGGTAATGAGTAACTCCGTTCACAACAGTTTTAGTTCTAATATTTCCTATACCTACTGCCAATAAGGTCACACCGTTTTTGGCTGCACAGATTGCCCTAGGCTTTTTCAATAAGATGAAATCACCATTAAAAAGTTCCTTGTCATTTGTGAGGTGATCGGAGCACCCTGAATCTACATACCAATTTGTAGTCATACAGTCATCATCATTATTATTCATGTCACAAACAAAAGCATTATGATCATTAAATTTACCATCACATGTGTCATCACTTGCCATGAACGATTTCCTTCCCGATTGTCCTTCTCGATAATTGTATCTTCCTCTTTCTCGACTACTGAAATGTCCTCTTCCTGGTTGACTAAATCCTGTTCTTTGTTCGCCTGCTGATTGACCAAAACTTCCTCTTCCTGTATGAAAATGTCCCACTCTTCCTTGATAATTGAAATTGCCATGTCCTCTGTTACCTCGTTCCATGTTACTCGATCCTCTGTAATTTTCTTTCTGTCGCATACACTGGTACTGCTTGTGACCGGGACGTCCACAGTTGAAACATGTAAATGCTGCTGAATACTGTTCATTACCTTCTTGATACTTTTTCTTTCTTTTCTCTTCTTCTCCTAACAATCTTTCTTTGACAAAACTTAACTTCAAATCTTGCATTGTTTCTAATGTACTTACTACCACCTCATATGATTTTGGCATAGAAAGCAATAAGTAATTTATTTTCTTCTCTTCTGACAGAACAGTACCTGCATTTTTTAGTTGGGTAAATACCTCTTCCATTTGTGTGAAATGTGTTTGTAGCTTTTCCTTCTCACTGTACTTCATATCTGATAACTGTCTCCGTAAAAACATTCTACTCCGAGTATTTTTCTTCATAAAGCTCTCTTCCAGGTTTTTAAGCATTTTGTATGCTGTGTCTTCATTTTGAATATATTCTATGTGGCTGTCAGCTACAGCGCTTACCAAAATACTCCTTGCACGAGCTTCCTTCTTCTTGTTTTCCGCGACGCTTGCAAATCCAGGTTGTAAAATTGCGTTTACACATTCCTGTTCGTTCAAAATCGTCTTCAATCTGTATAACCAGGTATTGAAGTTGTTCCCGTCGAATTGTCTTATATTATACTTGTAATCTTGTGCCGCAGCCATCTTTCCAACACGAAATTTTCAACAATGACGCAGTTACCAATTTTCTTCACTTTGACTTTTGGCGCAGTGGAAGCGTGCTATTAATATGTTGTATTGGTTTTGCTCACTACAAATAAAAACTTCCATATCATTTCAGTTTGTTTATTTCACTTAAACCTTCACATTTAGTTTTTGAAATAATTTCCACATGCATCAGTCCACCATTTTTTCACCACACAGAGTTGCCATCACTAAATCTTAAAAAAACTACAGGCTATGAAAAATGTTGAGTCTGTCCGTCAATAATAGCTAATTAATTTATCTCAACAGTTAATTATCTAGTTTCAAAAAAAATCTGACGGTAAAATAAATTTGAGCAGATTATTAATTTTGACAAGCCGTCACTGGTAACACAAACTCTTCAACACTGTATCCGCGACGTCTAAAGATGCCTATACTATACGTAAGGTGTGTGTGTTTGAGTGTGAAGGGGCTTCAGCGGGGTAGAGGGCAGGAGGAAGGGGGCGGGGACCTTGAATCGGAGCCAGCCGCCGACTAAACCGCGGAAACTACTCTGACGAAGCAAAAAGATCAGGCTCGAATTATTTCCGACAGAATTTTATTCTCTATTTCAATTAGTAGATGTTCCATCAGAATAAAGCTACATGGACAGTGTCTTTATTATTTAAGGTACTACTGGGGACGAGTTTATATATGTCTGTATTATTTACCCACTCGTCAAAGTTTCATCAATAAGTACAACAGTTTAACTGCAAAAAGAAACTAACACAACTCAATCCAGCAGACATTCCCCTCCCCCTTTTGTATTGAATTCCAAACGACGTGGATTGACCCAGTTCTATATATAGACAAGAATAAAGCAATTAGATTTTAAAGTGCATTCGAGCGGAACAGATTCCGAGTGAAAGAGGCGTGAATATTAACACTCCATGGAACGGAGTCTATCTATGCTTACCTACAGCTACAAGAATGCGAATATGTCGTGGAATTCAGGTTATCGAATTCCTAACATAAGAATGACTACGTAGAATAATTACGTCTACGAAATATGCTACGAGAACGCTACGATGCCTCGGTAATATACTTATGTTAACGTAACCGGCACGCTTGTACAGTCACGCTTGTTCCGTTCTTATTTCAATAGACGTACGGGCTAGAGTCGCGCTGCGAACCTGTTGTTGACTGTACGTGGTGATTTTTTTTACCGGTTAAGTGCGAGTCGGACTCGTGTACCGAAGGTTCCGTACCACTAAGGTAAAAATAGGCGCGCAGAGTCCGACTCGTACTTGACCAGTTTTATCAATTTTCTCGCTTGTAAGTGTTTCTATTTTTACGATAGAGTAATACAAATAAACACCAGTTCTTGTATGGGGAGTTTCAACTTTTCATTGTTTTTATAAGTATGAACTTGTAGCCGTACGAGCGGTACTCTGTCCTCGCAGATATCCCACGTAAGTGGTTTGGAAGACCCTATGTAAAAAATCCTGTAAAAGTTCTTAAAATAAAGATTTTTATCTATTTATCTATCTATCTATTGTTTGTTAGGTAATCCGTCAAAAAAAAGCTGAAAATTTCAATCGTAAAGCTACTACGGTTAAAAAAATACAGCCCTTTAAAAGTCGGACAGACAGACGAGGTAGGTTTAGCCATAGGGCTCCGTTTGGACCCTTCGGGTATGGAACCCGAAAAAGCAGTGTCCTATTAAAATAAACCTAAAAAACTCATCACAAAAATAATGTGCTGGGACTGGGCACTGAGAGTGAGGACTCGGGATGGGCCGCGCGGGTCGACACGCAGCTGGGATGCAAATTGCGATATCACAGCGAGCTGAGGGTCGCGCCCTCTACCCGTCCGCACCAAGCCCTTCCCTCGAGGGATTAATTAGTTTCGCACATCTCGTATTATCACTCTTTGACATGGCAGAAGTCATTAAATTCGTCGAGGGAGTGACGTTGGGAGGCAGCGGTCTGGAGGCGCGTGTTAATATGCCGCCGGTGGTCGCATTCCGCCACCTCACCACCTCGCCTCCACCTGCGGTCCTCGCGACCCAAGTTGAGGCTGGTCGGAACGGAACATTTCACAACATACGTTTGAAGATAGGTTAGCCTTAACATTAAAAGACTTGACATAAGCGACACAAAAAAAATCCTCTAGTTAATTATTTTTCGGGTAATTTATTCATTGATTTTTCCCTCGCCTGCTAATTCCAATTCAAATGACGATTGAAAGATTACATTGTATTGTTCGGTTTAAATAAACCGAAGTCAGAAAGGCCGTTCCGTTCACAATACTCACAGCTTTTGTTTAAAAGCTTCAAAAGCGCCGAGAGAGTCCAACCAGAGAGAACCTTCCTTTCATTTTCGAACGCCGATAACTTTATTCTGTATATCGGAGCAAACTTTGATGAAATAATACTCCCATAGGTAAACAGCCTTATACAAAGAGCACCTTTTATATTAAAAAACGAAGCCAAGTTTTCTTTTATTACAAAAAAACAAATTTTGGACTGACTTTCACAAAGTAAAGTACAAGGGGATTCATCATAATGGTAGGAGGGTACGGTAGGTAGAAAGGATAGGACGTAAAAGTTGGACGTTCCGCAAAAATGGCCGCTTCATGAAACAAACTTGGAAATTAAATTTGAAAAACCCCTTTTTAAAACTATCTGTTGGCGACACCTCTTTTTTAGCGTGCTTTATCACTTTTCTATTTTTGATACATTTCATTGTTTTTTTTTTACCTTTTTGACGCATTCTGCTTTAGCTTTTTGTTACAACTACTTGAATAAATATTAGTTGAAAGTTTTAAAGTAGTTTCAGTCAAGTAGTGGCTCTCTTAACGAGGCCCTGGCATTAATACTGTCTATTATTATTTTGAAATATTTTTACTGAGATGGCCATCACAACTTCTAAAAATAGCCGAGATACACAGGATTTTAATTAATTCGTGAGAGGTATTCAGGGCGAAAAATAAATCTCTACCATATCTCTTCACTTGTTTTTTCGAATTTCCTAAAGTTGTAGAACAAAAGACGTTGCATTCAGCTCCCATAACAAGTCCTTAAAAGGTTTGACATGGGTTTTTGAAAGCCCTGGACTGGGGCCTAACTTTTGATGTAGCATCATTACAGTATTTTCCTTTTCAAAAGTGAACAGTGATATTCGTTTAGTGTTTAGTAGTTTATTTTCAAGTATTGTGATATAACTTTTATCACTTCGCAGAAAGCTGAAATTTAGTACAAATATACATTTCATCCACGCCGACAAAGTGATATAATAATATCTTGAAACATATTTTTAGGGTACCTCCCCTACAAGTAAAGTGTTGCATATATCATTCTTTAGTTTAGGAATCCGTTTGCTAAATATTAAACTTGAAAGCGCAATTTTTTGTTGGAGTCGAGTGTCCCCCCCCCCCTGTTGGCTAAACTGTTGTTATTGGAAATGTTAAAAAATTCACAGTAGTAGTATATATGTTATATTAAAATGAATGAATGGTTAATGAGCTATAGCCGAAAAAATTGGAAATAATATATATAGCAATAGCAATCAGGCGCTGGGACTTCGCTCAGCATTGGGAGGTAAAAAGTATTACAAACGTTGTGCATTTAATCAGGACCTGCTTTGTGATAAAAAGTCGTAAAAAAAACTATGGAATCCTATACTGCGCTTGGCCCAACACGCACTTAGCCGGCTTTTTTGTTATAATCTATCAGTCCAATAGGTACTTGTTAAACAATAAATAACCTTACCAGCTTTCGGAGAACGCTCTCATTGCTATCGGGTATTCTTGGCTCTTAGATAAAGCGTCTTTGGTCACGCTACACCTTTTTTTTGGTCGAAGGGTAAGAAGTATTAGTATTCCAGACGGTTTTGATCAATTCAAATTCTGAGGTTTTCGGTGGCCACACGACGGGATAAAATAACATAATACCTACCTATACCTAATGTCTTTTTACCCGACTATAGGGCGTAGTACAAAAGGAGGGTTAGGGTTATGTGTTTAACCTGTTTGCGTGTGTATAAGGGCATATTTCAAACTACTTGTACATGCCGTAAAATTTACTGTCCCATGGACAATTATTTACTTTTTTATGTCTCTATATCCCTGAGATATTTTTTAGTTATTTTTAAATATCAAATTAATGTTTTTTCTGCTGATTTACATTTATTAAACTAACAGTATTACATTTTAAATAAATAATGAATAATTTCAAAAATTGGCAATTTTATTGTTCAGTACTGTCCCATTTCCATTCACCAACTTTTGACCTGATATTCAACATTACTTTTCATAGAATATATTGTGGTTTCGACTTTTTTGTGTGTAAATATCTTTTTATCTTACGAATAAATACTAAATAGCTCTCTAAACCTTATTTAAGGAACATATTTTCAATATTAAATACTGTCCCATAATTTGGTTGTAACGGACATGTCCTAGCACCGTTACCGTGTTACAGGCGATATTTTTATGAATTTTTATACCAAATACGAATTGTATTTATCAAATAGTAACACTGTAATGAATCTTTCAAACTTCACTCTATGTTGTCGGCCATTTTAACAAGATTTACGGGTGGAGTGAGCTATGCGGTATATAATCTATTTGGTTTCACGTCTGATTGTCCGGTCAGTAATTTGAATGTACAAAAAACAATTAATAATAAACTTACCTTCACTTTATACTGTCATACGTTTTAGCTATTTTGGAATTAAAATATAACCACAATAAGCCTTTTTAAACAATATTTTTAGGCGAGGAAACCATTTTCGGTAGCATGATGTGGTTCCGTTACGTCCTGTTCGTTACTTTAAAACCAGTAACGTATGACCCGGACCTAATCAGTAACGAATAGGACAGCATAAAGTTGCGTCTAAAACTGATGTCTGGTCCAAATATAACCTTTTATATTCAATGGGAAAAAAACTAAAGTTTTTATGGCTTTCTGATCAATAATACATGCAGCCAAGTTTCTCTGTATATCTTCATCTTTACTGTGTCCTGTTCGTTATGAGTAGGTCAGGTTACGTGACTGTCCCATAAAAAATTCCCCAATCTTCTTGATTATTGCCTATATTTATAGGAAATCCATTTATTTATCAATATTAAAAATAACTTTAATATAGTGACATCAAATAGCTAAGAAAACTAGTGATTAATTAGCCTAAGAATATGATTATACCACAAAGTAAAAGATTAAGATTTTTTATTAGGTAACGGTAAGGACTAATTAAATGCAAAAATAATAAATAAATATTTTTCTAAAAACAGTACGTGATTATTAAAAGATAAAGAACTTATTTGTTTTCCCAATAAATGTATAAAAACATGAAATTTAAAGTTTGTTTTAGAATTATAACCATTTTTCTCTTGGTAACGAACATGACAGAATTCAGAGAACTTTTTAGGTTTTCCTTTGATTAGATCATAATTATTTATTCTCGGGGGAGCCTCACCCCTAGAGAACGCGTCCCCAGGTGGCGGATAGGGGAATGCTCGGCAGATATGCCGGGTAGGAGGGAAATAAAATACCTCCCGCGGACCAACAGGTCGGAGAAGGCTACTTCGTTAACAAACCCCACATCCAGGCTCCTCCGAGGTAATTGAAGTAGAGGCTGGTAGTGTGCTGCGCGTTCAGGATGGAGCTCGCAGTAGGGATGGTAGCGGATGAACCCGCATGGTCAACGGTAGCGCCCAAGCTCTCCACGAGAGCTACATCCTTGGCGTCTGGTGGCAGCCGGCCGTAAAACTAAAACCACAAACCAATCTCCTAGCTATGAAAAGTACAAGAAAGAGATCGAATGCGAATGTTAGGGCGTCCCCCTCAAGCGACGGAGAGAAGAGAAATAGCGCAATGAATACTAGGGCGTTCCCCCCAAGCGACGGAAGAAACACCAAATATACACCCCAGAACTTTAAACTGCGGATAGCAACCTGGAATGTAGGTTCGATGACAGGACGCAGCGCTGAACTGGGTGAAGTATTAAATCGAAGACGCATCAACGTGTGCTGCATCCAGGAAACGAAATGGAAGGGGTCTAAATCGCGGTCAATAAGTAACAACTATAAGCTCATTTATCACGGGTCAGGCACACAAAACGGCGTTGGCATAGTGGTCGATAAAGATATGCAAGATCGGATAGTAGATGTCAACCGTGTAAGCGACAGGCTAATGTCCTTGAAATTCGCTCTGGATGGCCAACCGTGTATGAACATCATATGTGCCTATGCCCCGCAAGCAGGTTGCTCGTCTACTGACAAACAACTATTCTGGGACGACATGCACGACCTACTACAGTCCATACCTCTTGATGAAACAAAATACATAGGTGCCGACTTCAACGGGCACGTAGGTAGTACTACAAACATGTACCAGAGAGTGCATGGTAATCAGGGATTTGGAAAACTCAACTCGGAGGGCGAATCTATACTACATTTTGCTTCAACGCACGACCTCGCAATAATCAATACTTTCTTTACTAAACAAAATGAACATCTAGTAACATACAAAAGCGGCGGGAGCAATACCCAAATAGACTTTATTTTGGCAAACCGATCAAACCTTGGACTGTTCCGCGACTGCAAAGTAATCCCCGGGGAGTCACTTACCGCCCAACACAGGATCTTAGTCGCAGAGATCTCGATGAACAAGTCAATTAAAGTGAAGAAAGATAGAACACCAAAAACTCGCTGGCACAAGCTTGAGAGAGAAGAGGGGCAAAAACTCTGTAATGAGATAGTAGAACATTTTATAACCAATGGGAAAAATAATTCCCAGACCACCTGGTCAATTTTCCAAGAGTTTACTAACCAGAAGGCAGCTGAACATCTAGGCGTGTCAAAAGGACCTATAAGTGGCAACAAGGACACAGAATGGTGGCATGAAGATGTCAAAAATAAAATAGAGCAAAAGAAAGTCCTTTTTAAACTCTGGCAACAAACTGGGGATGACAGTGACAAAATTGCTTACAAAGAAGCCAAAAAAGAGGCGAAGCGTGCGGTAGCACAGGCAAAAGCGAGCTCGGACGACCAGATCTACACCAAATTAGAAACAGCCGTGAATGAACGCGAACTTTTTAAAGTTGCTAAACACAGGAACAACAACAGTAAGGATATAGCGACCATAAAATATATCAAAAATGAAAACGGCCTACTACTTACATCTGACCAGGATATCCGTGAAAGATGGAAGGAGTACTATTTCCACCTGCTTAACGAAGCATTTCCTAATAAAAGTTCGCCACAACTAGTTCGTCCAATTGCTGGCCCCATCCCTTGTATAGCCCCAGACGAAGTACAAGTAGCCATAACTGCAATGGCAAACAACAAAGCATTGGGACCTGACAACATACCAGCTGAGCTATGGAAGAAACTGGGGGCGGATGGAGTGGTATTTCTGACCAATCTTTTCAATGAAATTCTGACCGAGGGGATACCAAATGAATGGAGGAGAAGTCACCTGGTGCCTTTCTATAAAAATAAAGGAGATGTCAGACTCTGCGGCAACTACAGAGCCATTAAACTTATATCTCACACTCTAAAGATATGGGAGCGTGTTATAGGCCGAAGACTCCTTCAACTCACAGAAGTCACAGAAAACCAGTGCGGTTTTGTAGCTGGCAAATCAACAACTGATGCTATTCACACTATCAGAATTCTAATGGAAAAGTTCAGAGAAAGCAAGGCGGACCTCCACATGGTCTTTATTGACTTAGAAAAAGCTTTCGACCGCGTTCCGAGGAAATTAATCTGGGAAGCATTGCGAGCACACTATGTACCGGAAAGTTATATCAATATCGTGATCGATATGTACAGGGATGTTACAACTAAAGTGCGCTGCCCAGCCGGAGTGAGCGACGAGTTCGAAGTAAAAGTTGGTGTCCACCAGGGTTCTGCGCTAAGCCCCCTACTCTTCAATCTCGTAATGAACCATCTAACGGCCAAACTACAGAAACCTCCGCCATGGAACCTCCTCTATGCAGATGACATAGTCCTCATCAGCGAAGATGCAGATAACCTCCAAGAAATGCTAAGTCAGTGGAGGGTAGCACTAGAAGACGCAGGATTAAGGATCAGTAGGCAAAAAACCGAATATCTACGCTGCAACTTCAGTGGTAGCGTCACACTCAACACCATCCACTTAGAGGACACTCCGCTAAAGCAGGTCGAAAGTTTCAAATACCTTGGCTCAATGATATCCAGTGATGGCACCATAGATGCGGATGTTAGCCATCGTGTAAACACCGGATGGATGAAGTGGAGAGACCTGTCGGGTGTTCTGTGCGACAAAAGAATGCCAGTGCATATCAAAGGCAAGGTATATAAAACCGCAGTTCGCCCGGCAATGATGTATGGTGCTGAGTGCTGGCCGCTCAAAAAGCAGCAGGAAGACAAACTCCACACCGCTGAAATGCGAATGCTGCGCTGGGCTGGGGGAGTAACCTTGCAAGACCGGATACGTAACACCTACATTCGGGGCAGCTTTAAAGTCAGACCCATACCTGAAAAAATTACTGAGAGCCGACTTCGATGGTACGGACATGTTATGCGTCGCCCATCAGACCATATGACGCGAAAAGTGCTAGAGATGAGCTCAGCCCCTAAGAAACGAGGAAGACCCCGACTAACATGGATGAGCACAGTTGAGAAGGACTTGAAAAACGCAAAAATTCCACCTGAGACGACCCGGGACCGAGTGTCCTGGCGAAGAATAGCTAGGAGAGCCGACCCCAAATAATGGGATTAAGGCTAGGACAAGAGAGAGAGAGATCATAATTATTTAAAATTGATCGGTTCTTTAAATGAAAATACAAAATTTATCTATTAGGCTACTTATAATTGCTAAAAATATACTAATGTAATCAACTTTGATAAAATCATGATTTTTTCAATAGCGTACAAGTAAATTGAAAAATGCCCATAAGTAGGTATGTCCGGTTTTATGTTCCCTCGTAATCACATAACGGCTTTGATGACCGTCGTTACTTCGTCTGCTTCGGCTTCCGCTGCTGTCACAACTCCTAGCCGAATGCGATGTGCTATCTGTCCTCCAGCTCCTTATCCTGCAAACAATCCTCAAATAGTACTCAACCACTCCCTTAGACCCTATGCTTCCCCCTTCACGTAGATTACTGGGAATTGTCTCTTCTATCCTTTCTTTATATATATATATATATATTACGCAAACAACATTCTCATAAATGTTACTGTTTCCTCGGCTCTTTTCTTTACTGCAAGTTAAATTTTTCTCTAAACTTCTATACGCTATCTAAATCGGAATGTAAAAAGATGTACAAAAGTGGTTAAAGAAGAAAACATACGAGGAAACGGAAAAGTTATTGGAAGTACTTGCTTAATCTTACCTAAAATTTAACTAAACTAGCGTACAAATAGACTTAAAATAATCTTGTATTAATTAGGGTTCCGTACCTCAAAAGGAAAAAACGGAACCCTTATTAGATCACTTTGTTGTGCGTCTGTCTGTCTGTCAGGACCCTTTTTCTCAGGAACGCGTGGAGGTATAGAGCTGTACTCAGGTCTACTGGACCTTGGAGCTGTGAAAAAAATCTAACTTATAAGCCGACGCAAACAAAAGATACAGCCGTTTATGCTGCAAATTTTAGAGTTTTTCGACACTCGCAAGGGAATCAAATCCACAGGGTACTTCCCATGAACTCAGAATCTTCAAAGGTACGAAGCAACGTCTTATAGTACAGATAAAGGAAAAATTGCGAAAAGCATTAATTTGAAGTTACATCATAAAATAAAATAAACTTACTACCCTTTTCCTCATGAACGCATAAATGAATTAAATTGAAATTCATATAAAATACTCAAGTCTATATAATGCCTTAAAGCGGTAACAAAATCAAAAACCCGATCAAGAAAATCAGCAATTTGAGCCGCATATTTTGAAACTCGCAACTACTCGCAAGTGAATCAAAACCTAAAGGATACTTCCAGTCGACCTAGAATCTTGAAATTGTCAAATTGTCAACGTTTTATAGCACACATTTCATTCATTCATTCATTATTTAAGAGCCATGCTCTTGTCGGTGTAGCTTTCTCCATCTGTCTCTGTCTTGTAGCACACATAAAGGAAAAATTCCGTAATACTTAATTTTCTTGTTATATCACATAATAATAAAAATTGCAAGAAAAATACCATAACTTTTACTTATATACCTACAGGTTTGTACGGAACCCTCGGTGCGCGAGTCCGACTCGCACATGGCCGTTTTTTTTAATGCTATTTATGTTGATGCCCAAGATACAGGTAAGAAATTCTTACTTAGTTTAGGCATCACAATTGTTATTTTACTACTTTTAAGTTTTATTAAAATAAATTTCATATTATCTTTTACATTCTTGGACACGTGCGTCGAATCCTTATAAAGAAGCGATCACAAAAATATTTATGTAACAGGGATATGATAAAAATAGGGACCTGGTCAAATCCCTAAGTTATTTGATCAGAAACCTGAACTTATTTAGGTTGGGTTATGTTTCTTTATGTAACGAAGACGAAGATTCTGAATGTATTAAAGTTAATAGAGGTTTAAGGAAATATAACAGAAAAAATATAACGTACAATCTAATACTGTTCATTATGCATAATGATTCACTACTTTGTAATTGTAGAAGACAACAGTATAAAATGTAATTAATTGCCACTGATAGAGTGAACTCTTGGATTGTTTTATCTAAATATGAACGCCGAGTTTGACTCATATACATCCGTACACAGTTTAGTTTCCTTCCACATGTATGACTAGTCCCCGCGAATATTTAGCCGTAAGGACTATTTAGTTAGTCACAACAATATTATTGATGTTTTAAGAAAATAACAATGTTCATACAACGTACATATTTTATCTTTTTCGTGTGTACACTGTGTTTACTTCATATTGGTCTTCTATTTGGTTTCTACCGGCGGAGGCAAGAAATGGGACACCCTGCGACTCTTTACAGTGATGGTAAGTAATTAGACACTCGTAAAATAATGAATTAAGTTTACTGTAGTGCAATTGTAGTATAACTATTTCTTAGGGGACGAACTTCCAAAATGGAGGATTTAGGTATATACCAACAAACTGAAAAAAATCATCCTCTATTTCACCCCCTTGGAAGACGGTTTTGTTAAGAAACGCTCAAACACGTAGCTCTTCATTCTATACCAACAACATATTTATGTTTTTGGCAAATTTCTTACTTCATAAACAAAAGACTTTGATACAAATAATTTTTTATCGCAAACCTCCGTAACATGATAAATATACCCTCCAAATTTCGATTCTAGCGTCAGTAGTTTCAGCCGTGCGTTGATGTCAATCAATCAAGCAGTCCTTACCTCTTTATTATACAGGCTGTAGAAATAGTACGATGACCTTTTTAAAGGGTGATTCTACATCACTAATAGATTGTAAAAAAATACCTAATATATATAAAAAAAACCGGCCAAGTGCGAGTCGGACTCGCGCACTGAGGGTTCCGTACCACCACATAAACATAATTGTATTAGTTGAAATTTCAGTAAGTTAATGTGCTAGATTTTTTTAATCCGAAACGCGATTGACCAAATTTTATTATTTGTTGTTATTTTATAGCTTATGCACTATAAACATACCAATTTTCAAGTTTGGAAGTGTTCCCGTTTTTAAATAGAACCAAAACAAAAATCGCCTCAACGACCATCCAACTTGACCCCTCTCTTGTATGAATGCTCTTGAAACGGGAGCTCACCACAATTGGTTACCATTAGTTGTGAGAAAAGTTGTAATATTTAATGATTTCAGACTTTTCCCATTATTTGTACTGTGAGACCTAGCTTCTTGCCAAATTTCATAATTTTAGGTCAACGGGAAGTACCCTGTAGGTTTTGCATTTTTGAATAAATGTATGGAGATGAGGACATATAAAATGCCATATCTTTTGATTGCGTCGTTGTAAAAATTGATATTTTCACATCTTGTGTGGTTCATAGATCCTAATATATGGTATTAATTTCAACTTGATACCTTTACCCGTTCGTGAGATAAAGGGTCTTGACAGACAGACGGACAACAAAGTGATCCTATAAGGGTTCCGTTTTTTTCTTTTTAGGTACGGAACCCTAAAAAATTAAATAGTACATTGGCAATCGAGTAGAGAAAGGGACCGATTCCCAACGACGACGGTGTCGTTTGTACTCGTAGATATTTGTTATGCAAGGCAACAAAATTGATAATTGGCCCTAGTGCCTTGGATTGAAACTCGTTCTAGAATTCCTAGGATTCTAGGATTGAGCCACAAGCAAAGCGAGTGGTTTTGAAGAAAAAATCCTGATCCTAGCTAATAATATAGGAGGTCATGACAAAATTTGAAATTTGAAACGATCTCCAAATTGGATGAATCTTGTTTTAATGGATAGAGAAGGCACGAGACGTGAAATAAATTCGCTGCCGAGCGGAACACACAACTTTTCACCTCACTACAGAGGAAAATGGCAACGGATAGCTCCAGTAGGTACTATAGCGAGCAAGGACCGGGGCTATAAAAGAAACGCTATGAATACACTTCGATCTTTTGATATATTATTTTTTTAACGTTTTAGAGAATAACAACGTCCGTACCCAGCCGTGGGCAGGAGTTGACTATCGATTGTTTTCGGAACGTGACGTCATTAAACAAAATCAATTTCAATTTTGGAAATATTCGCCAGCTAGCTCTGCTAAAAGAGGGCTTTCGAGGAGTATCACTACAGTACCTTATACGGAAATTCATAATCACGATCTCTTTTTTTAAAAAAAGTCCACACCTGCGGCCAAAAATTAAGCAGTGTTTCGAGCTACTAAGGTGAAAATATTTTTTTTTTCAATTATAAATACTTTTCAATTAATAAAACAATACTACATAATCTTTTCTTTGAAAAGATAGGATAGGATAGAGAGGCCTGTATAAGTAGGTACAGGCATGGTACAGGTATGTCCAGCAGTGAGAAAGAGTAGGCTTAATTGTTGGGAGGATAAGAAGATGATACTTGACATTATTTAACATGATGAGATTTTTAATTGTTTTCAGCGTCTCTCTGGTGGTCAGACCTGCATGAAATCGGAGGCTTTGTTCGCCAAGCAGAGTATGTGATCGGGCACGCGAGGATGACGCGGGAAGAAGCGCACAACTTCTCGATACTGTTAGAGGAAGTACAACATGAACTGGCCAAGCTGTGGCCAGGTCAGATGTCCAAATAGATATTTTAAAAAGATTATTTAATTTTATAACATGAAGATTGTCCAATGCATGAGCATGTGCTCCTGCCAATATTATAATATGGCTATATGGTGCATACAAGAAAACATACCGAGTTTTGGATATAAATATGCTATGGATTTCAGAGGCCATTTTGTAACCTCGAAGCTCTGACGTTCAGGTTGGCCACTAACCTGGCAAAGCGTTGTACACACGGCCGCACATCGGTAGAAACACTTTTGGACCTTATAGCGTGGTAATAGAGTTGAAAAAGTTTCTACCGACAAGCGGTTGACCGTACGTATAGTACTTATCTAGTCCCTGGGCAAAGCAACTTAGTCTAGGATTGTGTCTGGTTTGTGCCCTAAAGCCTCTGGGTTGCCGAGGTCAAATGTCAGTCACTCTGTGTAAAAACTAGTGCCCTCGTCAAATGCCTTAGATTATTAGTACTTACTGACTCCGTTAACAGGAATAAGACATAAGAATAGGGCAACGCTTACTTGTGAACATAATAGACAATATTATAGCAGAAAATAATAAAAAGTTACATCAAAAAGAATCATAATGTTAGTTAGCTAGTGAAGTGAAGTAGGTAATTGGTGTTTCGTTTCCGTTGCAGATATTGAAATGACGCCATTCGGTGCGACGGCTAACGGACTTGCCTTTAAATCCAGCGATTTGGACGTTTTGGTCGAGGTGCCCTATGAAACATCAGCATCGTTGTCGGGTCATACTCACGCGCGTATCGCAGCTAAATCGTTAAAGAAAAATATTTCGTTTAACAATATCACAATCATATTGAACAAACATCTTTCTATAGTTAGATTTTTTTATACGCCAACTGGCCAAAACTGTGAACTATCCTTTAAGAAATACGATCAAGTAGCTGACACCAGGTTGATCAAGTATTTGTTCCAGCTAGACGATAGAGCGCTGTATTTGATGGTGCTCGTCAAGTATTGGGTGAAGCTGCACGGGCTAAGTAAACCTGCTGTTAGCGTGCCGATGTTTGCCTGGTACGTTTTAGTTATCTTTTATCTGCAACAAGTTGATATTTTCCCACCGGTATATTTATTGCAAAAGTTAGCAAAGCATCCTGAAATCATAGACCACTGGAATATTGCTTTCGAAGAATCTTTTGAATACTTGTACCTTTCTAAAAATAATGACTCCTTGTATGTTCTGTTGGGAGGATTCTTCACGTATTACGCCAACTTTTATTTTGAAAATAAATGTATCTCTATATATTCTGGGCAATCTTTTTCAAGGGATATGCTAAAAAATGTAGAGACTGTGCCCAACATATACAAATTGTATAAAACTAACTTAAGAAATAATATAAGTAAACCTTTGAAACCAGACGCACCATTGTGCATACAACGCCCTTTCGTCCACCATAAAGTAATTCACACCATGATGGGTACGAGCATGCAATCAAACTACTCGTTACAAATCATCAACTTTATTCGAATGGCGGCCTACATTTACGGCAAATCTAATGAAAATCATTTCCTTAGAGCAATATTCACCATGAATTTGTAAGATTATGTCTTTTACATTACTGTATGCCTTTTAAGATGATAAACAAAAACGACCAACAATTTAAAAGCATTATTTGTATTTACAACCGGTGACATAAAAGGCACGGTTCTTACTTACTTACCAACTGAACCCTGAAATATGGAGCATGATCGAAATAAGAAACAAAAAGCCGTCTAAGTGCGTTCCAGGCCACGCGCATTATAGGGTTCTGTAGTTTTTTTAGGATTTTTCATCGCAAAGCAGGTTTTTATTTCATAACTTTTTACCTCCTAATGCACAGCGAGGTCCTAGCGCCTTCATGTTACTGCTATTTTTATTATTTCCAGTTTTTCGTCTACAGCTCATCAACTTGTAAAGCCTACTTAGCTGAGATAGTTTTCCTTTTAATTATTAAAATAGTAAATATTATTAAATACGACTACTGGGATTTTTTTTCACATTTCCAATAACAACCGTTTAGCTGGCAGGTGTGGGAGGATCATGTGACACTCGACTCCAACAAAAAATTGGGCTTTGAAGCTATATATTTCGCAGTATGCAGTATACCTAGATGTAGTCGCACTCGCTCCTATTACAACTTCATTATGAGAAAACATAATTTACTTTCGATGCAATCTAGGATTCATTAAATATGCAATAATTTAGATTGCATCGAACTAAATAACAAACTAATGCTCAAGGTATATAGAACTGACATTCGACGAAAAGCTCGCAATTACCCACTATTTGTAACTAGTTCTTGTCGCACAAATGCCGGATTGCGATCTCCTATTCGTCGACTGTTTGTTTGATATTTATAACTCTAAATTCTACGATACAGATATTTTTCGTAATCATCTCCTATTTTTAAGAAAGCTTTACCTAGTTAAAATGATATCAGGTGAAAATTAACTAAATTTCAGGAACTTTCTAGTTCTTTTATTTGTTTGGGTCTCCTCACGCGATAATTTCCATCGCAATTACAACTGAAGAATCGAGATTGGCTGTGCTCTACTCACGAATCAATTTCACCTTAATTTCATGCGGCGAAATTTCAAAATTTTCAAATCTTTGTCGAAATTTCACAAACCGGGATTGTTCTTACCATTCCTTCTTCTATTACACACAATTTTATATATGCCTTAATATTAATACTGTGATTAGGAATATAAGTATACCTACAGCGTGATTTTTCATTCACCAGAAAAAAATTAAGGGATGATTCTGCCCATGTAACTGAACAACTTTTCCCAAGGAACATAGGTCGAAATACGAAAAACCAAATTTGACCTCCCATACAAAATGCGCTATCAGCTGATGCAGTTTCTATGGGAGGTCAAAAATTGATTTTCGTATTTCGACCTATGTTCCTTGGGAAAAGTTGTTCAGTTTCATGGGCAGAATCACCCCTTAAATTTTTTTTGGTGAATAAAAAATCACGTTGTATTAGTGTGTAGTAGTAGGTTTATCCCTATTTTATATTAAACTGTATTATTTTAAAATTAATTTTAATTTAAAAGTGTATTTTAAAATTTCTTATCACGAATATTAATGCACATTCCTGTGCCCGCTTTAATGACACTCTTCCGCACCTAATAGGTTGGCTGGAAGAGATCTCTTAAAGAGATAAGCTCGCCTTTGTAAACAATTTTCATTTAAAACTGTATGTTATTTGTTGTTTGATAAACTTTCTTTGGACATTCTCAATACAAGAAATATAAGTCTTGTACCTGGGATTCCAGATTTTTTTTATTTTTTATTTTATTTTATAAGGTACATTTACAGTAGTACATATACAGACATTAAATAAAAAGGTTTCTTAGGTCTAGTTCTTATATGTCTACCAATTACAAACGTACACAGCATTGACAATAAAGAATATAAACAAACAGAACGATTAAAACATGCTGAGATCAATTAATAACTATAAATATATGTATATATAAAGAGAAAGAGAATGTTATGAACTATTTGGGGAGGGGGGGACTGACGATGATTTTCTTTTTAAGTTGGTCGCGAGTGGCGTTAAATATATCAAGGTCAAGTTTACTGGAAGCTTCGTTATATTTTGCACACATTCTTGGGATTGGACTGTGTAGAGCTAGATTTGTTCGATAGTTTGGAACGTGGAGAGGTTTTTGAATGGGATGCCGAGGATATCTATATGGTACGTTAATTTTTATTTGGCCGAGAAGATGGGAGCAATTTATTTTGCAAGAAGTTAGTCCATGAAGGAATAGAATGTCTGATTGCATACGGCGATCGCGTAGAGTGTTAATTTTAAAGTGATCAAGCCGTTGGACATAAGGGCTTCTGTATGGAATCCCAGGTGAGCCAAATGCCAAGTATTTTGTGAACTTTCTTTGAATGCTCTCAATTTTCTGTGAGGAGATGCTATATACAGGATTCCACACAACACTACTAGATTCTAGATGACTTCGTACAATACTATTGTATAGTATGATTTTAGTTTTAGCAAGTTTAAAGTCCTTCGTGTTGCGTTTCAGGAACCCTAACATTTGTGAAGCCTTCTTTGTGATGTTGTTAATATGTGTATTGTATTTCAGTTTACTATCTAGTGTAACTCCAAGGTCTCTGACTTCATCCACGCGTTTCAAATTGATGCCTTTAATGTTGTAGGGATACTTAATTATATGTTGGCGTTTGGTTGTGAAACTTATTATTTGACATTTTTGTATGTTTAATTTCATTCCGTTCTCATAACACCACTCTTGAACATTGTTCAGATCAGACTGTAGCAGTTCGGCATCCGAATCGTTTGTGATTTCGCGATAAAGTTTTAGATCATCTGCAAACATAGATGCACTACTATGACTAACAACATTTGTGATGTCGTTTATAAAGATGACAAATAGGAGATTTAAGACCTAAACTCAAGGGAGCTACGAACAAAAGCGCAGTATAAGACTTTGAGAGCTTTAGCTTCCTTAAAATCCTTAGTACTACGGAGAACAAACCCGAGTGCTTTGGAAGCTTTGTTAACTATACTATTAATATGACAGTCGAAGATCAATTTATTATCATGAAATACTCCTAAATCCCGCACAGACGATTCACGTTGCAATATTTGACCTTTGAGCCGATAATCATAATGATACTGAACGCTGTTTGTTTTCCGAGTAAAAGTTATCAAAGCACACTTAGCCGGGTTTAAGTCTTAACTTATTAAGCAGACAGTATGCACCTAGCCTGTCTAAGTCTGACTGCAGTGCCGAGAAGATATAGTGGTAAAAATCTTCATGTCGTCAGCAAAACATAATAACTGTGTATGTTCGAAGCAAGTGCTGATATCGTTGATAAAGATGGTGAATAATAAGGGTCCAAGCAAAGAACCTTGTGGGACTCCACTTGGCACCTTAACCCAACTAGATATGTAATTCTTGATGACGACAGCCTGCGTACGATTTTCGATATATGATGAAAACCACCTTAGTAAGTCACCTCTCATTCCTATGAGTTCAAGCTTCAACAAGAGTATTGAGTGATCGATTCGATCGAACGCTTTACTGTAGTCAGTATAGATTACGTCTACTTGTTGTCCTTTGTCCATTGATAGTTGTAGTGGACCGGCCCGGCAAAAAACCATGTTGACTAAAACTCAAAGATTGTTTTAAGGCCAACGATAATTGCTTCTGAATAACCTGCTCAAAGACTTTAGAAATTATACATAATTTTGATACGAGTATGGGTCTGTAGTTTGTTACCTCCGTTTTGGGACCTTTTTTGTGAACGGGTGTTATATAAGCAGACTTCCAGATCCCTGGCATCAAACATTCCGCTAAAGACCTTTTAAACAATAGAGCAATCGGAATGGCTATACTGTCAGCACAACCAATCAAGAAACGTGCTGGGAGGTGGTCTGGACCTGCAGACTTGGAGGGATCTAACTTACGCACATAATAAACTCATCAGATTCAGATTATTTATTCAATGTAGATTCTTTACAGAATACTTATTGAATGTCATGCAGAATACAATTCAAATAGAGCAAGTCTACATCGCTCGCAAAGATTATGTTCAGTCAAAAAAAATCCTGTTTAATAAACGCCTCGCCGTATCGGCAGTCGGCACTCGTGTTGAATAAGTCTACATCAAAATCTTTAGCTAGTTTATTGAAATTGTTGCACGCACGCCAAAGAAATGTATTCTGACAGTAATTAGTAGAAGCTAAGGGAGCCAGCCGTGCGGTGCCGGCCCAGAATAGAATAGTACTGACCCATCTCTTCCAATGGGTGTCGTAAGAGGCGACTAAGGGAATGAAATCCAGAGGATGGGCAGCAGCGTCCTTCTGTGTATTATCCCATCACACTGCGGACGCCAACCCGTCTGCCAAGCGTAGCGACTATGGTAAAACCCCCTAAAAATCCTATGAATCACGTCAATAAGCACCGGCCCCTAGTCCCCGGCGGCCCCGCTATTCCTGGCTCTGGTAGCGGTCATGGTAACGGTGGGGCAGGGGGTGCGAAGAATCCCCGGCAGATGCCAGGCTACCAACAACGACGATCTCTGGCCCTGGCAACGTACAACACGCGCACATTGCGGACCGACGAGAAGGTTGCTGAACTCGAGGAAGAATTGAGCAGGTTACACTGGGACATCTTGGGTCTATCTGAAGTCCGAAGAGAGGGGGAGGACTTGATAACCCTAAAATCAGGTAACTTGCTCTATTTCCGGGAGGGCGACCAACTGTCCCAGGGAGGTGTCGGGTTTATGGTCCACAAGTCTCTCGTGAACAACGTCGTCATGATCGAGAGTGTGTCGTCGCGGGTAGCGTACCTTATACTCAGAATCACCAAACGGTATTCGCTGAAGGTCATACAGGTATACGCCCCCACATCGACACACTCTGATGATGAAGTCGAGGCTATGTATGAGGATATCTCTAAAGCCATACATACGCCTAAGACCCACTATACCGTTGTCATGGGGGACTTCAACGCGAAACTGGGCAAGCGAGGCGATGGTGAGCTGAGGGTGGGGCAATTTGGTGTTGGATATCGGAATTCCAGGGGCCACATGTTAGCCGACTTTTTGGAGAAAGAAGGACTCTTTATGATGAATTCCTTCTTCAAAAAGTCGGAAAACCGAAAATGGACCTGGATTAGTCCCGATGGTGCTACAAAAAATGAGATTGACTTTATCATGTCGACGAAGAAGCAAATATTCAATGATGTCTTTGTGATCAATGCGTTTAAAACCGGAAGCGATCACCGGTTGGTAAGAGGCACATTGAATATCAACGTAAAGCTGGAAAGAACTCGACTGATGAAGTCTACGCTCCGACCCGCACCCACCAATATCCAAAATCCCGACGGCTTTCAGCTCGAACTGCAAAATCGCTTCGAATGCCTTGGTGAATGCATAGATGTGGACGACTACAATAACGGGTTCGTGGAAACTGTCCATACAATTGGGTCAAAGTATTTCAGACCCCACCGTACTAAAAGAACCAAAAAGATCTCAGATCATACCCTCAAGCTAATGGAAGAAAGACGCGAAATGGTTCTGCAGTCTTCGGGAGATGCTTCTCAATATCGGCGGCTCAATAAACAGATCTCTAAGTCTCTGACTCGCGACATTCGGCTATTTAATACTAATCATATTAAAGAAGCGATTGAGCGGAACAAGGGCTCCAAAGTGTTCGCAAGAGATTTGTCTATTGGACAGAGCCAGTTGACGAAGCTAAAGACCGAGGATGGCAGAACCGTATCGTCCAAGCCTGAGCTACTGAGGGAGGTCGAGAAGTTCTATGGACAGTTATACACGTCAACCGGCCCACCCGTTAGCAGTCTGGCCAACGATCCAAGAGCTAGACTTACCCGACACCATACCGAAGATATCCCGGACGTCAGCTTGTACGAGATTAGAATGGCTCTCAGACAGCTTAGAAACAACAAGGCACCCGGGCACGATGGAATTACGGCTGAGCTTCTGAAAGCAGGCGGAAGGCCAGTGCTAAAAGCTCTTCAGAAGCTGTTTAATTCTGTCATACTCGAAGGGAAAACGCCACAGGCATGGCACAGAAGTGTGGTGGTGCTCTTCTTTAAAAAGGGTGATAAGACCCTGCTGAAGAATTACAGACCTATCTCACTTCTGAGTCATGTCTATAAGCTGTTCTCGAGAGTCATTACGAACCGTCTCGCACGCAGGCTCGACGACTTCCAGCCTCCCGAACAAGCCGGTTTCCGTAAAGGCTTCAGTACCATAGACCACATACATACGATACGGCAAGTTGTACAGAAGACCGAAGAGTATAACCAGCCACTTTGCCTAGCGTTTGTGGACTATGAGAAGGCCTTCGATTCGATCGAGACGTGGGCTGTGCTACGATCTCTCCAGAGGTGCCAAGTCGACTATCGGTACATTGAAGTGTTAAAGGATCTGTACAAAAACGCCACTATGTCAGTCCGTCTTCAGGACCAGGACTCGAAACCTATCCAATTGCATCGAGGAGTGAGACAGGGAGACGTCATATCTCCTAAACTGTTCACCGCTGCATTGGAAGACGTCTTCAAACTCCTGGACTGGAAAGGACTTGGCATCAACATCAATGGCGAGTACATGACCCACCTTCGATTTGCCGACGATATTGTCGTAATGGATGAGACCCTGGAAGATCTCGGCACGATGCTCAATAACCTCAGTAGAGTTTCACAACAAGTGGGTCTTAAAATGAACATGGATAAGACGAAAATTATGTCTAACGCCCTTGTTGTACCCACTCCACTCAAAGTTGGAGACTTTACGCTCGAAGTTGTCGATGAATACGTATACCTGGGACAAACAGTCCAGCTGGGTAAATCCAACTTAGAGAAAGAGGTTACTCGTCGAATCCGACTCGGATGGGCAGCGTTCGGGAAGCTCCGCAACATCTTCACGTCCAAAATACCGCAGTGTCTCAAGACGAAAGTCTTTGACCAGTGTGTGTTGCCAGTGATGACATATGGAACCGAGACGTGGCCGCTCACGATGGGCCTTATCAGGAAGCTCAAGGTCACCCAAAGAGCTATGGAAAGGGCTATGCTCGGAGTCTCTCTGCGAGATCGAATCAGAAATGAGGAGATCCGCAGAAGAACAAAAGTAACTGACATAGCTCTGAGAGTCGCTAAACTAAAGTGGCAGTGGGCAGGGCACATCGCAAGAAGAACCGATGGCCGATGGGGTGTAAGGGTTCTAGAGTGGCGACCACGTACCGGAAGACGAAGCGTTGGCAGGCCCCCCACAAGGTGGACCGACGATCTTGTCAAGGTCGCGGGAAGCCGCTGGATGCGAGCAGCGCAGGACCGGTCGTCATGGGGATCTTTAGGGGAGGCCTATGTCCAGCAGTGGACGTCTTTCGGCTGATATGATGATGATGATGATGAAGGGAATATAAATGGTGGCACTAAAACGGAAGTTCGGTCGGGGGTTTCTCTTGATAACAAACAACTTTCACCAAGAAAAAAAACTTTTTGTCGTAAAAATTTTTTCGCTTCCATAGTAAAGTGGTCAAGTGATCGACTCATTTTGTATGGGAAGGCTAAAAATTTCTTTGGAGTAAATTTTTTTTTTCTTGTTTTCATGAGTAGAATCACTGGGCTTCGGGAGCAAAACCAGTACAAATTCACGCTGTATACATTGTACTACTGTTTCTCTTCCCAAAAAAAGAAAATGGGGGCGATTCTAGTGTGGCCGCTAAATTTAAGGCTATAAAATTTTTAAAAGACCTGTCTAACGACACTCCATACAATGGGATAGGTAGACGAGAAAAAAAATCACTTCTAAATTTTTAAAAAACCTTTCTAACGACACTCCATACAGTGGGATAGGTGACTGCTGCTTGGATAGGTAGACGAGAAAAAAAATCGCTTGTAAGGGAGGATTCTAATTTTTTTTTTTTCAGGGTATTATTTCACGATTTTGTCGGCGGCGTAGAAGTAATGTACATCCATAGGTACTAAATTACAGTTTTATAGTACTACGGGTCTCTGAGCTAAGCCGCAGACAGACATGACGAAACTTATAGGGGTTCCTTGTTGCCTACGGAACCCTAAAAAGGATTTCCCATGTATTGTAGTCCGAGTCGAGAAGGACGATCGACGTTAGCTAAAGGGTTAAAGTTACAGCGCTATCTATCGGATTCTTGTAGAAGCTGGTCTGTAAGTTCTGTGATTCGGTGCACAGTTACTACGAAGTTACTACCGTAGGTGGCGGAGGCGGACATAAAAACATATTGGAGGTCAACTCCGTTTTTAAGACGGGTAGGTATTAAGAAATAGACTAAAAATATAAAAAGGCACGTCTCCTCACAGCCTTATAAATGGAAGCTTTTCCTTAAAAAAAACCGAATCAATTCTTTTTCGCAATTCAATGAGCCTACAAAGTCGGGTCGTGAATAGTAAGCTGGATTTATACTCTGTAGAAAGTAATAGACGCAGGTTTACCAACATAAAGATATGAAAATAACCTCTAACAAACAAAATGTTTATGATTTTACTCTCCAATATTTATATTATTTCAAGTGTGTTTCCTCGGAAAATACCCTAAAAATCTTATATTTCAACGGAATGTGCTCTACAATTTTGTAAACAGTGTTAATATTGTCATTTGACAGTAGTTTACTTGGCGCTCGAAAAATGCAAAAGTTGACGTTTTGTGCATTTTACAGATGTTAAATAAAAGTAATAATAGTTCAGATAGATTGAAAATTAACTAGATAATGTAAACCCAATTTATTCATTAATGGTGTACAGGTAAGTGCGGCAATCTTAATAAAAACATTGTTTACAATTTAGTTACTTCCGTTCCTAAACAGGAAAAGGAAACGTGACTAATGGCGCTCAAAACAGACTTCCATATCCTGTAAAATAAATTTGTTTTGCAGGCGGAAGTTTATGAATTATTTTATTTAGTAAATCTTATCATATCATCAGTAGGTACTACCTTTCACTTAGAATAACATCAACTATTAGTTATAAGATGTTATTGGAGAGTTGAAGGTTGGTATGAATGTGATGGATGAATTGTTTACACAAAAAAATGTATTTTCTTTCATTAAATTAGGTAGGTATTGTAACTGATACCTAAGACCACAGTCTAAGGTACTGTTTTTAATCTTTTAGATCATTATCCTACCTTTGCAGCTGCACCACAGAATAGGTAATAGTACCTACTAGCGTAGCTGCACCTTAATTAATGGAAACACTTGTGTTACATATCAGAATTACTGGAATGTATTTAGGCAGTATGTATAATGTATTCTGTTCGGCTGATATGATGATGATGATTTAGGCAGTCACATGGTCAAACAGTTTCTACTGATGTGCTGATGACTGTACCTACCTCAGATCTGCTCTACATTTTTTTCAATTCACAAATTCTCACTTTAGATCCTTTTACTGATTTCAGCTAGTGTTTACCATGAAGACGGACCTGTGTGCAGATGATATGGTGGTTCAACTCGCTACACCTCAGCTGATGGCTGTAAGTCATACTTACATGATTCTAAAATTGCCATAAAACCAAATTACCCATGATTCAATCTATTTTTAATGCCTATTCCAGTTGCAGAAATAATCTTTTAAGTTAAATCTACGGCTTATATGGGTAATTCTCAATTTGCAAAAAACTGACTGTGACTGCTATTTTTCTAAGCTGCAGTAGCTAAATATCGAAATTGTGCTTTGTTTTATGAAAGAATAGATAAAATACTTTAAATTTAATAAATTAATAGATATATATAATGGATAGCTATTTTTTAATAAATATTTTAATCATCAAAAATGTCCCTTCTGTGGGTGTGACTAGACGGTCTAATTGAAGAAAAAAAAATCTGTGCTTTATCTGGTTGTCTAAATATGAAAAAAAAGGATGCCAATATTATTAAGAATATATTTACTTTATAAATACACAAGCATATGCATCTAAAACGTTAAGTAAATGTTTGGACTGCTGACTTAATGTTTGTATGATGCTTACTTCATTTATTTCTTGTTATTTTAGATACTAAAGCTCGAAAAGCTTTTTAAAATTATCGAAGAGATACTCGCACATATAGACCAGAATTTGCGTATCTCTTTTGTCATATCTCACTACAGAGTACATTAATGTAAGGATTGTCACTTCCATGGAATTAATTTATTTTCCATGCTAAGCTGCAGGGGCTTTAGGAGCTGATGCAAGGTCGGCGAATATTTTTTTCTAATACAGTGAGACCTAAACTAATGAGATCCTACATAATTTTTATAAAAAAGACGTTTTCATTTTTTATAAATTTTTTGACCCAAAAATGAGAACTACCCATATTTCTGTTTTGTTGATAAAGAAAGTGCAATTAATTTAAAGGAGCTTCAACTTAAAAGAAACTTTCTGCTACTGGCCGTAAGTAGGTACGATTCAATTAATTTTTATGTTATGTTATGGCTCCATCGCTACTTGAGTAGGTAAGATATTTTACCAGAATATAGGCATAGTTAAGCTTTATCAAATATATTGTACGACAAATCATGATATTATATTGAAGAATCAATTTACAAGTACTTAATAAAAAATACCTAACTGGGCTGTTTGCAGCCATAGACCAGGAGTTCTCTACCAACCAACGGTAATTGAAAGTTAAATTAGACTTAAAGAAAGTAATTTCCTCTTATCTTAACGCAATTTATTTGTATCAATGTTTTATGATAAACATAATAAAAGCATAGTTAAGCTATAACATCTAAGAACAATTTGATGATATATTAAAAAATCTATTGACAAGTAAATAAAAAAAACCAAACTGGACTGTTTGTGGCTCTAGACTAAAAGTTCTCAACCTGTGGTCCTCGAAAATTTAATCTAGGTGTGCAAAAAAAAATCAATGTATTTCAGATTGAGTCCATAAACAAGTAACAAAGAATCGAATTAATAAAAAATATAATCAAATTAAATTAATAAAATAAAATTAATCAAAATCAAACTCGATTAAATAATGACATTATTATTATTATAATGACATTATTAGTATTAGTATTATTTTGTATATTGCTCCTAATAATTTCTTTCTCGTAGTCTACCTGGTTTGAAAACTGCTGTGTGTTACCTTTAATTTAGAGTTTCTGGCTTTTTAATATTGTTTATAGTAACTCTACTTGTGAAAACCTGTTATTAGTTACCTGTATATGTGTAAGTTTTTTAGTAAGTATTAGAAACTGATGGTTTTCCTACAAATAAATAAATAAATAAAAATAAATTAAAAACAAAACAAATATTACATATTAAAATTTATAATTTGAAACCAAAACTGATGGCAAAATTACGATTAATTAATTCATATATCTGCCCATGTGCTCGAACCCAGTGCTGCTGTAGAGGACAGTCATGCGTGTCACTGAGGACCGTCAGGATGGTTTTGGTGCTCCGGCGCACCCTGTGCATCAGCGATGCGATGCGGCGTCGCAGCACGGTGTGGAAGCACTACAGTAGCGCGGGAGCCCTAACAGCACCCTGAATACATTATTATATTGCACGCGGAGACGTTGATAGCCCGCTGTGTGTAGTTGACCCACGTGTACAATGCACAATTGCACGTGTACAATGTTTGGCAGAAGGCCTTGAATAGAGTTATCTTCACTTCAATGCTACAGCGTGCGAATCTGCGCCAACATATTACATCGTACCGCCATCGCCCTCCGCTCCCTTTCAATATCAGCATCGTTTTTAGGGTTCCGATACCAAAATGGTAAAAAAAAGGAACCCTTATGGTGCGACTTTGTCTGTCTGTCTGTCCCCCCCCCCCCTTATCTCCGAAGTTTGTGTAAGGAAAAATCTGAATTAATTACAGTTGACAGAAGTTTATGTAAACTTTACAGCAATAATAAAATGATCTACCTAAGTTGCAGCACCTTATTTTACGAATCTGCATAAAAACTTAATTTTGCGAAAAATTTAGTTTTGCGGTCCTGAAAATGGACTTTATTGCTTCCAAAAATACAATATTTACATCGGAACCCTCAGCGCGCGAGTCCGACTCGCACTTGACCGGTTTTTTTAAATCCTTAGTGACAACATGACCGAGGTATTTGAACTCTGTTACCCTACAAAGAGAGACACCGCTAAGCAACACAGGAACCACATTCACTAGCTTACGACGTCTAGCTTGAAATATCAAAAGCTCACTTTTTTTAACATTGTACAGGAGGCCGTGAGCCGCCGCATATTCCTCGCACAAACCTATTAACTTTCAGAGCGCAGCGATTGATGGGCTAAGCGACACCATGAAATCTGCATAGCTGATACTGTTTATGTAGTGACTGTCTACCAAGCAGCCGACTCCTGTGTCGCTCAGCCCAACAATCAGCTGGTTCATGTACAGGTTAAAGAGTGAAGGAGACGTCAACCCTCCTTGTCTCACTCCACGGTCCAACCTATACTCATCAGAAAGCTTACCAAGCCACTTGACCTGGTTAGTTTCGTGCTCATACCAATATTTAAAAATATTGAATAAGTTACCAGGCACACCAGTATCTTTTAATTTACGCCATAGTATATCATACCTAACCAGGTCAAATGCCTTGGAGAGATCAAGGAAAGCTGCGTACACTGGGGTATTCCTATCAGTATAGTACCTAACGGTCTGCTTGAGAGACTTAATCGCGCATTCAGTCGAAAGTCCGGGTCTGAAGCCGAACTGGGCGTCATGTAGCTGGAGATGTGTTTTAAGCTGTCTGTGAAGCAGACCGTGCAAAGCAAAAATGAAGACTAGTTAGTAATTTTCAAAGAATTCGGACCTCCTTGCTTCGCTCGGAATAGATACCTTGCTAATTTATTTTAGTAGGGGATGACATCTGCCAACATGTCACAACCACATCATCGATGATCCATAGAAAATATTCAAAATAACCTGTCAAATCCATAGAAAAAGGCCTACACCACCTAGTGACGAAATATTTCTTTAATCCTCCTTCTAAGTACCTTTATTTTTCTGTGGTAATTTTATTTAAATCCTTTGAATGAATGAATAAATTCTTTATTGCACACATAAACATAAGAACACACAAAGAATAACACTTAAGGTTATAGTGCTTGTGCTTGTGCTTGGTTTAGTGGTTTGCTTCATATTTATATAATAACACCACACACAGACACTCACACATACACACACACACACTTTTACACACACACACTTTTACACACACACACACACACACACACACTATACAGACTTACACACACACTATACAGACTCACACACCCACACACACTTTTACGTAATACATTCTACTGACACACAGATACTTGGGCACTCGCCTACATATTCATTTGAAGGAAGAGCGGAGCCTCCTGACACAGGCAACCTGATTGCTTAATAGGAAGTTCCATACTCGAGTTTTGTACCACATTGTATAAAAATATTAATAAAACATTTTTTTTTAATTTATTTATTAATCACAACGGTATACCCAATTACAGTAATTAATTAATTAATTGTATAAAAACAAGACAAATTAATATACACTAAAACACATGAATGTGAAAGTAAAAAATGTCAATAAATTAATTAAAATATGTCAAAAATTACGTCAAATCACTATAAGAAGAGCATGCTTTCAATAATTGATTCCATGTTGAAGCAAAAATATCAGATTCAGGGGCATGAATAAGGAGTGAGTTGATGCCCTCTAGCATCCGGCACATTGGAGACTGCTGGTGAGAGACAGTCTTACAGTGAGGAACGGCAAGTAAGCAAAGTTTACGTGTAGCGCGTCTTTTTATGCAATTGTTGGGAACAAAAAGCCGACACAGCAGGTTATGGAGCTCATTACTATCAATTAGTCCGCGAATAATTTTCAATGCAGTCAAAAGTTCTGCTTTTCTGCGCCGAGTTTCCAAGGAGTTCATACCTAAAGCCCCGAGTAGAAACTTCGATGGGTATAGAAAGGGATAATAACCATTAGTTCGTTTGTACAAGTACCTCATGAAAACTTTTTGGACTTTTTCAAGCACTAATATGTATAAGGCCTCATGAGGGTTCCAAACGCAAGAACTGCTCTCCATTTTACTTCTCACCAGGCTGTAAAATATAAGTTTCATAACAGTAGGATCTTGGAGATCCCGCATATTACGCACAACAAAACCGAGGCGTCTGAAACACTCCTTGGCAAGAGCAGATATATGCTGGTTGAAGGTAAGTTTTTGATCAAATGTTACTCCAAGGTCTTTGATAACTGCAGTTCTAGGAATAATTTTGTCATCCAGTTTGTACTGATAAATTATCTGTTGCTTCCTACGTCCAAAACTCATAGCATAACATTTGGTTGCATTGAGATCCATATTGTTTTCATTGCACCACTTGAGGATTGCATTTATATCGTGCTGAAGACGCTCACAGTCTTCGGCAGTTGTCACTTTCATAAATATTTTCAAATCATCTGGATAAAGTAGACTTTTTGAAAATTTTAGTACTTTGACTATGTCATTAACCATAATCAGAAAGAGCAGAGGCCCAAGGATAGACCCTTGGTTCACACCAGATCTGGTATAATATGGCTGAGACGCATAACAACCATACTTAACATACTGCATTCTATCTCGGAGATAGTCTGCAAACAAGCAGATGAGCTTGCGGTCAAAGCCAAGGGCTTTTAATTTACCCATAAGAATGTCGTTATCGACTCTGTCGAAAGCTTTTCTAAAGTCGAAGTATAATACGTCAACCTGAAATCCATCATCCATGCTGCTTGATATAAAGTCGACCAGTACAAGTAAATTGGTGTCAACTGATCTACCAGGTCTAAAGCCATGCTGCTCCTCGCATATGTTGACTTGGGTGTATATCGCATTATGCATGAGCTTCTCAAATATTTTGGCTGGTGAGGAGAGCACCGCAATGGGACGGTGATCTTCAACAGCTGATTTTCTACCACTCTTGGGGATAGGAGTAACTCTGGAGTGCTTCCATTGCTCGGGATAGATACTTGTTTTGAGAATCAGGTTATAGATGAAGGTTAAAGGCTTAGACAAAATTTTCCTACAGTCTTTTATGATGTAGGCAGGAAGATTATCCGGACCAGGAGAGCAGGTGGATTTTAAATTAAGGATGCAGCGTTCGATGTCTCTAACCGCAAAGTCAGATACACTAACACAGTTATTTGTCGGCAATTTTTGCGAGAAAGCAAAAGGATCAAGACAAGACATTTTGTATTTTTGTATTTGTATTTTTTTGTATATCTTCACTATAACTTATCGATATAAATGTATTGTGATGTGATGAAGATTCTAATAATAAAATGGTATAAGTGTAGCATTGTAGAAGATTTTGTCCGTGTGGTGCCGGCAAAGAATAGTAGGTACCAATCCATCTTTACCCATGGGTGACGTAAGAGGCGACTACGGGCTTATAATACGGACGATGGGCAGTTTTGCTGGAGTTCTGGAGGGAGCTCCCTGTCCTGCAGTGGGAGCCTTATTGGACGTTATTTTATGCTTGCAGGCAGAGGGTATGACGGCGATAGAGACGGGCGGGGGTGGGGGCGGGGTGGGGACAGGCGCGGTGGTGGAGGGGATGCGCGCGTCCCCGGCGGCGGTGGAGTTCGGGCGGCGGCTGCTGGTGGCGGCGCGCGCGGGGGACACGCCCACCGTGCAGCTGCTCATGGCCAAGGGCGCGCCCTTCACCACCGACTGGGTGGGTACCTACACTACTCTACAATACACTATACTGTCTGAACACAGCTGCTGCCAAGTGACGGCGTCGGCGGGGGCGGCCGGTGTAGCGGGGAGAGATTACAAATAAATCAGTATAAACTGAACCAGCGCTAAGCCAAAATCCGCTCAAGGTCTAAATGTTTCCACAGTAGGTGTGGTTATATCTGACGTCATCTTACCGCACAGAAGGGTCGCGCTTAAGTTTGACCCGATATTTAATGAGGAATTGAAAATGTCTAAATTAATACCCTGATGACTTTCGACTTGCTTTCCCTTCATTTTATTTGACATAACTTTGAATTTGTATTTTGATTGTGGACTTTAATATGATGAGTAGTAAAGATTTGGGTGTGGTTGTGGTGGTCCGCAGCTGGGCACGTCTCCACTGCACCTGGCGGCGGGCGGGGACCACGCGGACACGGTGCGCGTGCTGCTGCGGGCCGGCGTGTCCCGCGACGCGCGCACCAAGGTGGAGCGCACGCCGCTACACCTGGCGGCCTACGCGGGCCACCAGCGCACCGTGGCCGCGCTGTGCGAGGGCGGCGCCATGGTAAGTACCGCACCAAGGTGGAGCGCACGCCGCTACACCTGGCGGCCTACGCGGGCCACCAGCGCACCGTGGCCGCGCTGTGCGAGGGCGGCGCCATGGTAAGTACCGCACCAAGGTGGAGCGCACGCCGCTACACCTGGCGGCCTACGCGGGCCACCAGCGCACCGTGGCCGCGCTGTGCGAGGGCGGCGCCATGGTAAGTACCGCACCAAGGTGGAGCGCACGCCGCTACACCTGGCGGCCTACGCGGGCCACCAGCGCACCGTGGCCGCGCTGTGCGAGGGCGGCGCCATGGTAAGTACCGCACCAAGGTGGAGCGCACGCCGCTACACCTGGCGGCCTACGCGGGCCACCAGCGCACCGTGGCCGCGCTGTGCGAGGGCGGCGCCATGGTAAGTACCGCACCAAGGTGGAGCGCACGCCGCTACACCTGGCGGCCTACGCGGGCCACCAGCGCACCGTGGCCGCGCTGTGCGAGGGCGGCGCCATGGTAAGTACCGCACCAAGGTGGAGCGCACGCCGCTACACCTGGCGGCCTACGCGGGCCACCAGCGCACCGCGGCCGCGCTGTGCGAGGGCGGCGCCATGGTAAGTACCGCACCAAGGTGGAGCGCACGCCGCTACACCTGGCGGCCTACGCGGGCCACCAGCGCACCGTGGCCGCGCTGTGCGAGGGCGGCGCCATGGTAAGTACCGCACCAAGGTGGAGCGCACGCCGCTACACCTGGCGGCCTACGCGGGCCACCAGCGCACCGTGGCCGCGCTGTGCGAGGGCGGCGCCATGGTAAGTACCGCACCAAGGTGGAGCGCACGCCGCTACACCTGGCGGCCTACGCGGGCCACCAGCGCACCGCGGCCGCGCTGTGCGAGGGCGGCGCCATGGTAAGTACCGCACCAAGGTGGAGCGCACGCCGCTACACCTGGCGGCCTACGCGGGCCACCAGCGCACCGTGGCCGCGCTGTGCGAGGGCGGCGCCATGGTAAGTACCGCACCAAGGTGGAGCGCACGCCGCTACACCTGGCGGCCTACGCGGGCCACCAGCGCATTGTGGCCGCGCTGTGCGAGGGCGGCGCCATGGTAAGTACCGCACCAAGTTAAAAAGAAAGAAAGAAATTTAAGATTTGGCCGTTTGTTAACAAAAAAGTTACTCTCGAACTACTGAGCGGTAAACAAGTTCTTATAACTCGTGACAGAAAAATAATACTTAATTTCGATCCACCTTCAATCTAACAACTAAAAGTTAAAAGTTTTCGTAATTGATTATCGAAAGTAAATTGTGATTAAATATATACAGTCTATATCACAATGAATTCGTGTCCTGTGTGTTTGGATGCATTTAACGATGGAGTGCAGTGCTCAATTTTATTTATTTTTTTATTTTGTTTATTGAAGAACAAGCAGTCTTATCTAAATATATTTAATAAAAAGATTACAATATTGCAATAAATAGACCTATAGTTCTCTTAATTAATTTAGAATTTTTATACTATGTGAGCCAAATATATATACATATCTAAATAATTCATACAATACAATACTACTATTTTCTGATCAAATCTTTTCTAAAACGACTTAAACTGGACAGCCCAGGACTAGTGTGTAAATGGGTAGTGTGAGGGTGGTGAAATGTATGTGCAGTAGGTGTGGTGGACTGTAAATCCTGCCCTGGGTTGGCCACTTGAAATGGAGAGGTTAAGGACTCTACCACCTACCCCTAACCGTTGGTGTAATGTAACCCCTAGTGCGTGAAGGTGTGTAGCCCTAGCCTAACCATATGGAAATATATAATGTGAACAGATAGATAGGTGCGGGATGTCTGTCACAAGGCGACCTGCGGTGACAGACGGACAGGGGGAAGGAAATAAGGGTTGGACACGGCGTGCAATGTGCCCAGGAAATGATTTTCTCACTGCCGGTCAAGCAGGCTCACAAGACCGATCGTACTGACGGCTAAAGAAGAAAAAAAAACAATTTATTCAATGCACGACAATGAGTGTTATAAACCAAATAGGATGTACACAGAATATCGTGCGATGAAATGGCACTAGACTCAGCATTTGTCACAAGTACCAGAGAAGTATTTGTGACACTGATTTTCAGCCAGCACCAGAGTGGAGGTTACGCTAAACAAAAATAATAAAAACCGTGAAACTTACGCGCTAGACAATACAACTGTTATAAAAAGTAATAAAACAAACTAATATGAAAACTTTAACAAATCCGGGTGTTACACAAGTAAAAAATAAATAAATTATTATTATTAAATAAATAAATAGAAAGGCAATTCAAGTTAAACTAAAAATTGCAATGTACCTATAGTTGCAGTTGATGTATATTTTTGAGGAGGCATCAGACTAACGTGCATTCCTACTTTGCTTGAGATACTATCCTTTGTTGGGCAAGAAGATATTCCCTGTATTGTTTCTTGAAGCTCCATTTGGACTTGATATTTCTGATGGGTGGAGGGATGTTATTCCAACATTTGGAAGCACGGTAGCTGAAACCTCCCCGAAAAGTGGCGGTACGATGATTTGGAACCCTAAAAACTATTGATACCGATCTTACTGCATACTTATGTTCCAAATGACGCCACATTAATTTATTAAATAAATAAGTTGGCTGTTTGGTGCTAATGATGTCATGGAGTTGGGACGCGTAAAATAAAGTTAACCTACTTTGCATATTGAGGAGACCAGATTTATTGAGGAAAGGTGTTACATGGGTTCGCGGAGGTATGGGAAAACAATATCGAGCACAAAAGGTGTCTTGGCCACAGTGAGAGGATGCTATAAAGCATAGGCGTACTCGTCCAGAGACTGGGAATTCCGCTTGGGAGAGGAGGAGAGAAATGATACTCTTAGCTCCTTGCTGAAGACTAATTTATTTACAATTTACATTACTATTTATACCAAGTTTTCTTTATTAACACATACAAATATTATCTTAGTGTGTCGTGCGTGTAATTTCACAGATTGCGCTTATTAAGATGTTTAATTGTGTTGCTGCTGAAGCTGCGTCGTCAGCAGATCTTGTTAATTTATGTTCAGGGCTGTCACTTCAGGGCTGAACATTCTGGGGCCTCTCAGGAACCGGCGTCCATCTGATACAGTTCGATGGTTTCTCTATTATGTGACCGTGCCTGTTCTCTCGGTCTTGATGTCGTTGGCTGGCGTGGAAGACTATATTTCGGTTCGGGGGCTGGCCTGGTCGTCTGGTTGAGTCGCTGACTCCTCGGTTGGCTCTGGTGGTGGTTCCATTGGTCGTTGTTCCCGTCGGACGTCGTTGAGCCATCTTAGTATCTGTGGACCAAATGATAATAAATAACACGAGTGAAGAAACGAAGCTAGTTATGTATGTGTGTGAGCTAATTTGTGTCCATACTGTGTTGTCTAACTCTGTCTGTAATGTTTTTTCTTTGATAATGATAATGATAATAAATTTATTTGCATGAAATACAGTTTTAAAAAGATGTTCATATTTACATAGTCCTTGTACTTCTACCTGCAAGCAGGCGTGCAAATTTTACAATATTATTGTACATTTCAACATTTTACAGTTCAAATTTAAGTCGCTTCTTTATATTCCAAAAATTCCTTCACACTATAAAAACATTTGTCAATTAACCAATTTGTCAGTTCCTTTTTAAAATTCTTAAAATCTAATATTTTGAAATTGTCAGGAAGTTTGTTATATACTATTATACACATACTCAAGACGTTTTTCTTATAAATGTCCGTTTGGCTCGGTGGTTGGTACAGCTGATATGCATAAAGCGATCGAACTTGTCGTCTATTAACATCTGAAACCTTTTTAAAAAATTCTGGGTGCAATTTTACAAATATACATATTTCTCGTACATACAAGCTGGGTAAGGGGAGAATTCTCAATTTCTTAAATATAGGTTGGCAACTATCTAAGTACCATGAGTTAGTTATAGCCCGCATGCATTTCTTCTGTAATATGAAGGCCCTACTTATTTCTACAGAATTGCCCCAGATTATCAATCCATAACTGAGAATGGACGATACATAGCCATGATAGGCTGTCAAAGCTGCATCTTTAGAAACTGTTTGTCGGATGCGCTTTAGTGCAAATATGAATCTATCGAGTCTGCTACAGATTGAGTTAATGTGACTTTTCCAATTTAAATTTTTGTCTACTACTATTCCTAAAAACTTAAACGTATTTGTTTCTTCAATTATTGTATTATTAAATTTAATTTCTAATTTAATCGGATTTGATCTATATGATACAAATTGCATCATCTTTGTTTTTTCCAAATTAATTTTCAAATTATTTTTATTTAACCAATCTATTACTTCTACAAGAGTGTTATTTATTTTTGTTTCATACAAGTCCTTATCGTTACCTTTGATTATAAGAGTCGTATCGTTTGCAAATAAAATTGTATTTTGCGCTGTTGCAAGAGGAAGATCATTTACGTACACTAGAAAAAGCAAAGGCCCTAAAATACTCCCTTGAGGTACACCGTTTTTAACACTCATGTAACTAGATTGAGACTTTTGTTTTACTATTTGCTTGTCTATAATTGTAGTTTTTGATATTTCTGTATACTGTTTTCTCCCTTTTAGATAACTTTGCAACCAGTCTTGGGCTTTTCCTCTGACTCCACATCTTTCTAATTTATCTAATAATATATCATGATTAACGAAGTCGAATGCTTTGCTCATGTCCAAAAATATAGACATGACAGGAGTTTTGACATTTAAACTTTCAACTACAGTTTTTACAAGATTGAAGCAAGCTAGGGTTGTGGAGCTTCCTTTTTTAAAGCCGTATTGTTCAGGTCTAAGTACATTGTGCATAGTGAAGAATTCTGTTAATCTATTCGACATTGCTTTCTCTACTATTTTTGAAAGAATTGGGACTAATGTAATGGGTCTGTAATTTCCCGGATCTGATTTATTACCCTTTTTGAAAAGAGGCTTTACTACTGAAATCTTAAGATTTTCTGGAAAAAATCCTTGACAGAATGATAAATTTATAATGTGGGCTATTGGGATCGAAATTATATCACCGCATAGTTTTATCACTTTAGTATTTATTTCATCATAGCCACAGGCCTTACTATTATTTAACGATGTGATAATTTTTAAAACCTCTTTGTCATTGATGGGCTTAAGAAAAATTGTGTAATTATTATATGGAGCCACTTTAGGTTGTCTTTTGTAATTGTCAGAGTTACTATTAGTCAACTGAATGAAATATTGGTTAAAAATGTCACTTATTAATTTAGAATTATAAATAATTTTATTATCAAAATTTATTGAATTTATGTCATGTTTGTGAATGTCAGTAGCAATTGTTGAAGAAATCGTATTCCAGACTGCATTTGAATTACGCCCATTGTTATAAATATATCTATTGTTACTTATTCTTTGGGATAAATTTATACATTTCTTTAGTAGTTTACTGTAAGATTTGACATAATTTTTTGTTTCACGGTTGTTAAAGGATAATAATCTTTTAGTTTTACACGACTTTCGTAAACCTTTGGTCAGCCATTTTAGTTTTGAAGCCCTATTATTTATTTTAACTCTAATGACTGGAAAACACAATTCATAAAAAAGACGCAAAGTTTCATGGAAAAGTACAAAGGCTTCATTAGTGTTTTGACTGTTCAAAACATCAGAAAAAGACAGTGAAGATATACAATTATAAAATTTTCTAAAATTATCAGCTGAAAAGTCTCGTTTATATTCAAACCATGTGGTAAAAGCTTTTCGTTTATTCTTAATTGCAAACGTTATTGTTTGAGCGGTCTCATGGTCTGAAAGATTCAACTGATGTAATGCGAATTCTACTTCTTTAATATTACTTGCTATCAGGTCTATGCAAGATTTCTTTCTTGTTGGAGTTTTTATATGTATATTAAAATTATACCCTTGTAATACACTTTCCAGTTCTATGGATGAATAATTTTGTTTCAAAATGTCTATGTTCCAGTCACCACATATGACAACTTTTTTCCTACAATTAGTTTTTTCTGTCAGTTCATGTAAAAGTTGGTTGAGTTTATGAAGAAACAAATTGATATAAACCTTCTTCTGTTCAGGAATTCTATAGATAGTTACCACTATGAGATTAAGACCTACAATTTCTACACTACAACATTCAAAATACAGGTTTGCTGCCAAATTTGAGATGATTGGTATTGGTTTAATCTCATATATTTTTTTAACAAGAATACAACTTCCACCCCTACTTTTGTCTCTACAGAAGCTTGATGCTAATTTAAAATCATTAAGTTTAATGTTACCTTCCGAGCCTTGATTAACAAAAATTTCGCTTAAGCAAATAATGTCAACTTCATGTCCGTTATTTTTTAAGTCCAATAAATATATTTCTATTAAATCTAGTTTGTTACGTACACCAGCTATATTCTGATGTAAAACTGTCAATTTATCATCATCACATTCATCAATCTTCAAATTGGGTTCGATTCCTTGCTTTTTAGTCAGCGTATTACTGGTTAATGCCTCGAAAAAATGTTTTATTTGGCGACTGTTCTGCATGTTCTGTATTCAAAGTTTTAACAAGACTTACTGATTTGAAGTAGTAAGGAATCGTACCCTTTATTGCCTTGTCATTATTATTAAGATTACCTTGATTTGAACTTTTTATCACAGTTTTAATATATTGGTGTTCATATTTTAAGTAATCAATTTCTTCATTTAACTTCAAGCATATTTTTTTTAACATTGAACCTCTTTTATAAATGCTAGATATGTCAATTAATTTACAATTTTCATAATAATTGGCCAGTACATGTAATCCATTATTCAATAGCTTGACATTCAAAAAATCATTTTTATGTACATTCAATAAAAATACTTTGCAGTTTTTTAATAAAAATAACGCGTTACAAAGCGTGTAGTAACACAGATATGGATTTTTGTCATTTGCTCCAACAGATAGAATAACTATATCGTCTTTACATACTCTTTCCGACAAAGTCCTCACTCCATTCAAAATTTCTGCTGTTGTAGCTCTTGACTTGACTAAACTTGACACGTTGTACACATCATTCCATTTACTAAGTCTCAACTTCACCATCAATGGACCTAGCCCTCGTACTTGTTCATCTCCTAATATATAAACCATTGACTTTCTTTCTTTCTCCTTTTTTTGAGACTGTATTTCTTCCTCCCTTTTTTGAGACACTAATTCTTTTGGGCTTGGTTTAGTTCCTTTCCTCTCTGATGTTGTTTCTATGTTTTTTGATTGTGTTTTATCTTCAGGTTTAGCTGTGTCTTCTATTCCAAAATTTATGCCTTCCTGATCTGGTTTCGTTTTTCCTGTCTCTTTTGTTGTTTTTTTCTGTTTAGCTATTTGTTTTAATTGCAACTTTTCTTGTTTTGTTTCTGTGTTAGATGGCTTCTTCTTACTCGAGCATGATTTTTCTCCAGTTTCTGGTACCGTCGATAAGTTCATTTTGTTCTCTGCTAGCTGTTTAATTAGGGTTTTATTTTCAGCTAGCAATGTATCGATCACGTTTTCCAAAATTTTAACATTTTCTTGCAGATGAAAAATAGTTTTTTGTAGTTCCGCAACATTATTCGAATCCCCTAGTGACTGCACACGGATTTCGTCCTCCTCTGGTGAGCAATCTTGCACATCGTTATCTTTAGGTGAATAGTATTCTTTATCTGTATCTTTAGGTGAGCAATATTCTACATCAGAACTTTCATCCGACAAACTTGCGAATGAGTTTGAAGTTGGCACATTAAGTTTGTATTCCTTCCTGCGTGTGATATTATCTGGAGTTGATGTTGCCACCTGTTTACTTGTAGAACCATAACTTTCAATGCATAGTTTACATTTCCAATCCTTCTTACCTTGATCACTCATAATGAAGAAAAATTTTTCCAAGCCTGCGCAATCGATGTCATATTTCGAATCGCAAATCGAGCAAATAACAAATTGCTTCCTAGGGAGTGTTTTGTTACACGTTTTACATTTACCCGTCATCTTTGCGTGTTGATGTCTTTAAAAGAATAATATAATTTTATTTTATTAAACTATGACGAAAACGCCTTTAAGACTTTTGATTCCACATTGAAAAAGGAATTTGTCATAACAAAAACATCAGGCGCTTTTTATCACAACAAGTGTCCAGTTTTGTTCAACGGTCATAATTATAACCTAAAATTTTATGCGTCCGTTTCAAAATAGTTCTGATTTTTACTAATTCATGCTTTTTGTATAAGTATTTTAGAAGTTATGTAGACTTAGAATCGAATTATTTGGTAAGTTTATTGCATAAAACGTTCGGTTAGTTGTTGATAAATAGAACAATAATCACATCACAGTTTGGTATATAGTTATCACTTGTAATTATCACAAACACTCTCACACAACTATTATGCTATTATCTAACTAAATACAAGTTCAAACGTCTTATATATTTACACATATATTTTTTTAGACAAAAACAATACAGAGGCAATGTTTACATCGATGTTGTCACGTCACATTGATTAAGTGTTCAAATATGTCACTTTTGTGATTAAGTGTTCAAATATGTCCTTAGATGAGCTGAGATGAGCTCTTCCTTCGAAATACTAGTTATATTACTAGTTAATATGCGGTCGTCTAAGGAGAAGTCAATTGGTTTAGAATAAGAACTAATGCTTTGTACAACGTTTGATCTTTTTGCAGCAATAATGTTATGATGTGTTTTGATGACACAGTTGTCGGAAATTTGTAGGACACCGACATTTTTAAGTTCTGCTTCTTCTCTTTGTCCATCACAAATTATTGAGATGATAACCAAATCTCTAACTACAAATAGCCAAGTGTTTTCTTTATGTAATTGTTTCCACATTATTTTATTTTGTAAGTGAAACTGTTTGGTGTAACATTTTGATTGCGTTTTCTTTTTGAATAATTGATCAACAATGCAATTATCGTTTAATTGCATGTGCTTCACCACCGCAGGAAAACAAATAAATTGTGAATTTCTCTGCAAGCAACTTTTGAATTCTTCGTGATTCAGCTCAAAGTACAGCGCAGCATTTTATTGATTTTTTATATACTTATTGACGATCGTATTGTGAAAGAATATAATCTGACATGAAATGTAATTGTATGAAGTTACAATATGTGATTAAATAAACTAAACTAAACATTATTGTAGTCTAATCCGAGGTAGTTATTTTCAATTATGATGCTTTGAAATGAGTCATCATTCATTTTGTTTGGAACTGGAGTGACGTATACAAACGTATATTTTGTCATTTCTTGTATTGGAAAGTACGCGTATACTTGTACATGAGTCGCGTTTTCTGAAATTTTTGTGTCTATTAATTGTTGTTATACAATTTTTAGATTCCGTGGTAATTTTTGGTTTGCTGATGTAATTAGGTTACTGACATTCTTTGGTTGTAAGACACTGTATATTATTGCTCTCATGAGGTATATTTCTGTCAATCCGTTGTAGTAATCCATTACTTCTGTCATGTAATTATACGCTGACTGATACGTCTGCATAATTTTTATTTTGATGTTATTGTTATCTACTGTTGCATACCAATGATTATTGCTATCAACGTAACTGATCACTTGGTTTAATTTGGTTTGGTATTTGTCCAACTTTTGTCGTATTCTTTCTTCTGCTTCATTTACTTGTGAGATTGTTGATACCATAAACTTTGTTTGATGATTGGCAGCTTCTATGAGTTTCTGTTGGTTTTAATTAAGCGTATTTATGTCTCTGTAAACTTCATCGTTAACTCCAAAAATGGATGTCAAGAATTGTCCTAATAATCCTCTTTTCTTCCTGGTTCTGTTAATTTCTGTTAAGTATTCTTTCGTTCTTTCAAACTTTAATTGTTCTTCTATTAGATGTTGATAAAACTGTTTGCAATGCGTATCTTTTACTACTTCTTCTGCATTTTCACATAATTGAAAGAACTGTGTCGTCACTGTTTAAATTTTTTCATAATGTTTTTGTATCGCTTTTCTCTCGAAATTTATTTCTATCCTGAATGTTCCTCTATTGATGTTAGCTGAGCCTATTTCTTCTATGTAGGAGTTATATTTTCCTGGTGTTATATTTTTCATAGGGTATGAGCACGTTGTTGTACCAAATATTTGTAGCATTACCAATAACACGAACCATCATTTCGAACTTGAGCTACTTTTATTCCTTTTCTTGTTATCAATAACATGCGCTTTATTTGTATGAACTATTTGAGGATTCTCGTTTGTGTTATTTACCGCTTCTGTAACCGGTAATGGTATAAGTTTTTGAACGGATCTTTTTTGTGTTGTTCCTGAAGATTTTTGTACAGTTACGACTCTTACTAAACCGTCGCTTCCTGTATGGACTTCTGTGACTTTTGCTAGAGGCCAGTGGCTTGGATTAGAGATTAGATTAGATTAGATTTATTTATTTCATACTATCAAATTCAAAATTACATAAATTGTTCAGATGTCAATGAATAATATGATCGTCAAATAATATAAAAACAAAAAATAATCAATAAAGAAATACAAACATGTCAAAAGGCGGCAAATACAAAATCATCTTATAGTCATAATAAAAATATTCAATGTCAAAATTAATATAAAATGTCAAATTAACTAATAAACTTATGTTGGACTTGTGTTTTCTTTTATAAGAACTACTGTACCAATTGTTAAATTGTCTTGTTCATTTTTCCATTTGTATCGTTGGTAGTCTTTCACCCAGCTGTTCCAAAAGTCTTTTTTCATTTTCTGAATTTGTTTCCATTTAATGGTTAAGTTTGAATTAATGTTTGCCAACGGATCTGGTACTCCTACTGCCTCTCTTCCAAAAAAGTGACTTGGAGTTTATTTTATTTTACTTTTTTAGGAAAACTTACAGCAAAAAATATACTTAAGTTGATTCAAAAACAGTAGCTTGAAACTACGCCATTTACAAGTTTTCGCCTATAACACGTTAATGTGTAAAGATAAAAAAAAAAACTAAATATCAACAAAATATAAAATCTTGAAAGGGGGTAAATGGTTCTTAAATCTACTATGATATAAAAAGATTACATTATCTTAACATACGAAAGGTCTACCGAAACTTAAAAGCAATTATTAGGTAGGTACTTATAAGAAACACTAAAAGTAAAATACAGAAAATCTAACCATAGCATGAAATTTGTTAGCAAGAGATAACTCACAGATCTGGAGTCAAATGAGAATAAGAAAAAAAGAAACAAATTCATAAAAAATAGCCCCAACAATTATAGCCTAACAAAACATCAATGCATGGTGGTGAGAGGTGGTTGTGGTGCGTTATGAAAGAAACCACTCATGAACAGTCGCCGTACATGGGTGCGTTTGGAAAAGAATAAATCAAGTGATTTAGTATAGGTGTCGTTAAACTTTTTGCCAACTCGCCGCAAGAACGAGTTTTTGCGATACTCAGTACGCGAAAACGACAGGTCTAGTTGTAAATAATTGTGTCTTCTACTTCTGATAGGCGGTAGCCTAAATTTTATAGAAGCCAATAATTCGGGGGAGTCAATTTTACCGCTGACAATATCGTGCAGAAATGTTAAATCTGCAGCATCTCTGCGAATGTGCAATGGTAATACGTGGGACACTCAGAAATATTTGCGACACTAAAAAAAATTGTTCTACAGGTACATATATTTTTATTAAATCTTTTCAAAGTACTCTCCACCAGCCTCTATACAAAGATTCATGCGTCTGAACCAGTTTTCAAAACACTTTTTCCAGTCCGCCGTAGACACCTCGTTTACAGCCTGCTCGAACGCAGCCAGCGCATCTTCCGGCGACGAAAATTGTATCCCCTTGAGCTGATTTTTTATTTTTGGAAATAAAAAGAAGTCACACGGTGCTAGATCAGGGCTGTAAGGAGGGTGACCCAGGAGTTTGACTGGTGTGCTGTCCAGGAAGTCCCTCGTTTTGAGCGCGGTGTGTGCAGGCGCATTGTCGTGGTGGAGCAGTAGTCCGCGGAGCCCTGTGTTTGGTCGCTTGTTGCTCACAACAGAAAAAACTTCTGGTAAACATTTGGTAGTATACCATTCGGCGTTGATGCTTCTTTGATCTCGTAAGGGAATTGAGGCCAAGTGGCCAGTCAAATTAAAAAAGCTGGCGATCAAAATCTTCCCCCCGCTTCGAGATCGCTTCACTTTGGTAGGCGTTGGTTCATTTTGAAACACCCAAACTGTCGACTGGCGCTTGGTTTCTGGATCGTATTGATAAATCCAGGACTCATCACCTGTTACGATGTCGTAAACACGCCGAGACGAGCCTGCTTCAAATTTGTTCAGCATATCACGGCACCATTCCACCCGGGCCTGCTTCTGAGCGTCGGTGAGGTAGTGCGGCACCCAGCGCGATACTATCCTCCTCACGCGAAGATGCCCGTGTAGAATCTCGTGAACGCTTCCCGATCCAATCTTTAATATGTGCTGAATCTCCTGATATGTAATTCGCCTATTATCTTGGATTAAATTTTTCACTGCTAGCACGTTTTCTTCCGTAATAGCCGTCAAAGGGCGACCGCTTCTTTCTTCATCCCCCAAGGTTGGTCGACCGCGCCTAAATTCGTTATACCAACGATACACGGTTGCCTTGGAGGGGCCTTCATCCATAAATGCCATTTGAAGTCTATCGAACGATTCATCCGGTTTCAGGCGACACTTGAAATCGTAAAAAATCATAGCTCTAAAATGTTCCCGGCGCAGATCCATTTTTCAGTAAGACACGATACTTTGAATTGGCTCGCAAAAAATGTGGAGGGAAATTTTGAAAATGGAACACACATATTTTTACTTACAAGTAATCATATTTTCGAAAAAGATTCTGACCGGCCAGTCTCCCATATATAAAAACTATTTTTCGCAATACTTTCTGAGTGGCCTGGTATGTGATGGGTTTTACAAGATTCGTAATAATCAGAACAAAAAATTCTAAATTTTCTATTAAGCAGCCTTAAAAATTTTTTTTGGATTTTTTCAATTTGGTTTAGATAAATGTTGTATTTAGGGTTCCATAATTGCGAAGCATATTCTAGATGACTTCTAACAAGAGCACAATATAAAATTTTAATAGTCTTCGCTTTTTTGAAGTTTTTTGCTACTCTAAATAAGAAACCAAGTGTCTTATTTGCTTTTTTTGTTATATTGTCTATGTGTTGGTCGAGGAGCAGCTTGGAGTCCAATATCACACCTAGATCACGGATTTTGTTGACCCTGACTAATGATTGGTTGTTTATTGTGTAGTTGAAAATGAGAGGTTTTGGTTTTCTTGTGAAAGTTATGACATTACATTTTTGGATATTGAGGTCGAGTTTGTTATTAACACAATATTGTTCCAACTTGGCCAGGTCTTCTTGTAGCTTCATGGCATCTTCTGTTGATGAGACAGATTTAAACACTTTCATATCGTCAGCAAATAGTAATATGTTTGAAAAAGAAAAGCATTGGCTTATATCATTTATGAATAAGGTGAAAAGTAAAGGAGCCAGAATCGAGCCCTGTGGCACACCGGATGGGATAACAATGGGGGTTGAGATATAGCCATTTAGCGCAACACGTTGGCTTCTGAGTTCCAGATAGGATGAAAACCATCTGAGTAAGTTGCCTCGAATGCCTAAAGCTTCCAATTTAGCTAGAAATATGCTGTGGTCTATACGGTCAAACGCTTTGGAATAATCCGTGTAGATAGCATCTACTTGTCCTCCACCCTCCATACCAGTGGTTACCTTTTCTACAAAAAGAGCTAGGTTAGTAACAGTTGATCGGCCCTGCAGAAACCCATGTTGTACAGGACTAATTACAGATTTTAATGCTGTAGACAACTGACTATGGATAATTTTCTCAAACACTTTAGCAAGTACACACAATTTGGATATGGGTCGGTAATTCTCAATTATTGCTTTCGATCCTTTTTTATGTATTGGCGTTACCAGCGCAGATTTCCAGATAGTAGGCATTGTGCCTTCATTGAGCGATCTAAGGAATAACTTAGACACTGGTACGCTCAGACTCACAGCACAATGAGCAATAAAGGCCGGATGCACTTCATCGGGTCCTGCAGATTTATTCTGATCAAGTGACATGAGATGCTTACAGACTATTGTAGGTGTAATTTCAATTGTTTGTATGTCAGTAGATGCTAGATTGTTGCTGTTATTAAATGTTGTATGTGTTGTGGACAGATTACACGAGCTTGACGGTTGTTGGTATGTTGAACTAAAGTATACAGAAAATGCTGAGCAGATTTGGTCACCAGATTCCAACCGTTTTTCAGAAAGAGTCATTGTACTAGGATAAGCATTATTCTGCTTCCTATCCTTGACGAAGGCCCAAAAAGCTTTAGGGTTTTTTAAAATTGATTGTTCTACATTAATCACATAGTCATTATAGCAGGTAATTTCAAGTCGCTTGGCCCTATTTCTCAGCAAAATAAAGGTATCCTGGTCTGCTATATTACCGTAGATATTGTATTTATTTAGGTATTTAAATTTTTCCTTTAAGACTTTTTTAAGCGGTTTTGAATACCAAGGAGGAAACCGTGTAGACCGTGAGATTTTTTGTGGAACGTACATGTTTCGCAATTCTAAAAGTTTGTTATTAAAAAATTGTACAGCTTCGTCTATGGTATTAGAGGCTAGTAAAACATCCCAGTCAACCAAATCCAACGCATTACAAATAGATTTGTAATCTCCATCAGAATAAAGGTATTTGGAGCGTTTTTTGGGTTCTAAAAAGATGTCAGAGTTAAATGAAGCAGTGATGCTTAGCGAGGGATGGTAACTATCTTCTGGCACCAATGGTTCGAGGTCTCGTTGTACGGTGAGGGGTGAGTTAGAAAGAACAAGGTCAAGGAAACGACCTTGTGCATTACTAATGCCATTATATTGCCTAATGCTGCATAAATCCATCATTTCAATCAGCTCATTATGAATTGGACTTGTAACACATGAAGGAAGAAAATAGGAGCTGTCTGCTTGATATTGCCAGGTGATACTGCTCATGTTAAAGTCACCTAGTATAACGATTTTGTCAGATGGGTGTGTTAATGATATATTTGAAACATTTTCACAAAAGTTTTCTAACTGAGTTGCAAGAGTTCCGCCCATATTTTCTCTACAAAGATAAATGCAGGCAATGTGTACTGAAATAGGGGGATCGCGTTTACTTGGTTTAACTGTAAGCGTAAGCCAGATGTCTTCGGCCGTGGAGTACCACTCTGGTCTGTCTCGCACGACGAGGCCGTGACGTGCGGCTATCAGTACTCCCCCACCTCTGGTTTGTTGCACACGTTGATAGTCGCGGTCCCTTCTATATACCATAAAATCACTGCCAAACAATTCCTCATCGTGAATGCCTTCAATTAACCATGACTCGCTTAAAATAAACAGATCGCTATTGTTCATGGTAACGTTTCTTCTAAATAGATCCGTTTTTGTGCGCAAGCTTCTAACATTTTGATAAAAAATCTTTAACATTTAAAGTAAAAGTTATTAAGCGTAGACAGAAATTGTAGGTAAAATAGACGTATTGCATTTGTTAGAGGCCCAGCACATTGATTATTAAGTCGTAAGAAACCCGTTACCATTGAACGTGAAATAATAATAAAGTGTAGTGTTTTTGAATTGTAGTCATTGCAACAAAGTATGTTCATACATAATATAAGTGCGCGATCCGATGAAGAAACCGGTTCTGTGGCTGTCATGGCCCGACACTGCGACACCGAGCTTATCAGCTGATATTGTGTTTTCTTGGTAAAATGCATGTATGAATTCACGTACAAAGTAAACAAAATAAGTATTTGCGTAAGATTGTGGCTAGTTGGCAAAAATAGAGTGAGTAGTGGCAAGTGTAATAATAATAGCTTTAGGTGGAATGAATAGAGCTTCTGTTCATGAGTGGTTAAATTTGAGTCTAATTTATAAAGATTAGAATAGTGCAAAGTAATATTTATTGCTTTCTCAACATCATGCAGTGATTCCATAGAATATAAGCATAAAATGTGATGGCTCAAAATAGTAGGTAGGAATAATATTAAAATATAAAGTCAGAATATTTTTTTAAGATCTTCTGGGGAGGTTATAACGATGATTGGTGAGGTTTCGTTTTTTCTGACTTGAATTTTGCAGTGCTTAACCCAGGTGAATTGGTAACCTTTTGCAGCTGCGAGCTCCTTTGTTTTGGTCAGCAGTATTTTGTTCTCACGTGTCAAATGATCATTAACATAGACATGATTATCGCTTTTTGTGAAACCAAAATCGCGTGCTAACAAACCCTTGGTACGTCGAGCTGCTGCAACGAAGTTCTCTTTTACATAGCGAGTAATAAAACATACTATGATCGATTTTTCTGGTGCATTTGAGCGGATTCTTGACACAAAATTGATATGATCTGCAGTTATTGGAGTTCCAAGCTTTTCGGCGATGCTGCGTACAATTTCGATCAGGTTTTCATTTTTTATCACTGGAATACCTTTTATCTCTGCATTGTTCATCCGAAGCCATTGGTTTTTGGAGCTTAGTTCTTGCTTGAGGCTATCAAATTCATTCTGTAACTGTAGGTAGTTATCAGATGTATCGGGACGATTTTCCAAGGTCGTTACACGTAAATTGAGCTTCGCCGATTCTTCCTTGAGGTTACTAACGTCCGTTTTGATGTGTACTATGGAGGCTTCGAATGAAGACACACTGGTTTTCAACTGTTTCACATCGTTTATAAGTTCAGGGAACGGCGTAAGCAGGGTAGTGATGTTCGCAACTCCTCTCTGCAATTCAAGTAGCATCGTATCCGTAGCATCCCTGCCTGAAGATTGCGGCTGAGGGTTCACTGCTGGCGGGTTTTTACATGCCATACAAAGGAGTGTTGCTTGCTTGGATTGTCCAAGTTTCCTATAATTAGATTCGGTTATTCTGGCACATGAGAAACAGTATATATTCTTGCATTTTGAGCACTGCACTCCGTCGTTAAAATCTGCAGTACATCCAGGACACGTATTCATTTTGGTTAAAAAAATGAAATTGCTTTGAAATACGACTTATAAGAATATGAACAACACTTTGATTAAGTATTAAGTTTAAGGTAGATTAGTTTATTTTTTATTTTTTTGTCGCGAGTTAAGAACCTGTTTACCGCTTGGATGTTCGCGAGCGACTGATGTTGAGTTAGTTGAGTTAATACTATATTGTCGTTAATGTCTTCACTTTGTGCGCATAAGGGTCTTGAATTCAGGCATGCTTCTATTTGGTTTAATTTAAGAATGTATTCATCTCTTCGTATATCAATGCTTGTTCTCCTATTACTCGTCGTAAATGATGTTTCATTGATTTCACTCCTGATTCCCAAATTCCACCGTGATGTGGAGATGAAGCCGGGATGAAATGCCATTGTATACCCAAATTCGTTAATGTATTTTGAAAATCGCTTGCTTGGGTTATTTCTAGTAATTCCTGATGTAATAGATTGGCTGCTCCTACAAAGTTTGTTGCGTTTTCACTATAGATGTGTGACACAGGACCTCTACGTGCCGTAAACCTTCGTAATGCAGCAATGAATGATTCTGTTGTTAGGTCACCTACTAATTCCAAATGAATTGCTTTTGTTGACAAGCAAATGAAAACTGCAATATATCCTTTGTAGGATTTGTGTCCTCGCCCTTTTGTTGCTCTTATCTGTATTGGGCCTTCATAATCTATGTGTAAAGGGAAATGATTCTGTTACTCTTGCTTTGGGTAGTGTACCCATTTTTTGAGTTGCTGTACCTTTCTTATATCGTATGCACTTAACACATTTGTTTATGTAATTTTTCACACTGCGTTTTCCGCCAAGTATCCAATATCTTTGTCTCATATTAGCTAATGTCAATCTGTTTCCGCCATGTAATGTACGAAGGTGAACGTCTTGTATTATAGATTTTAATTTTGTAACCTTCCTCCCACTCTCAGTAATCCATCTTCATCTATAAAGGAGTCCAAATTTGATAATTTAGTCCCTTTCTTAAGTGTTTGTTTGTTCTTTATCATTTTGTATTCATCTGGGAACATTTCTTGTTGAACTTGGCGAATTACTTGTTTTGTTGTTTTATTTATTTCTTCACATGTTAACGGTTGGTTAGTTTTTAATCTTTTTATGAATCTGTTGCAATATGATATGACAATACTCCAACCATTTTTTGGAAGCTGCTATTTAGCAGCATCCGACATTCGGCATTCCGGCATTTTCTGTCTGTAACAGATTTCTGTTCCAGATTCGATCTTCTGTTTCTTTATCTACTGTGATATGATTTGAATGATACGTTTGTTTTATTTCCTCACATACTTCTGGCAATGTTTTCCTTATTGGTGTTTCTCCTTTCGTTAACCATTCTGGTCCATTCCACCATAAATTATTTGTTTGTAACTTGTTTGGTTCTAACTCTCTGGAAATTATGACTGCTGGATTTTGTGACGAGACAACATGACTCCATTTTGCTTTTGGTAACAGTTTTTGTATCTCTGTAACTCTGTTTGCAACAAACGTTTTTCATCGTTCAGCTTGTACTTTGATCCATCCTAACGTTATCATAGAGTCTGTCCAACAATAGACATCTGTGTCGCTTATGTCGATTGTTTTGAGCACATTTTCCATTAGTTGCGTAATAATAATGCAGCACATAACTCCAAGCGGGGCAAAGTTGTTTTTTGTTTAATCGACGCTACTTTCGACTTTGCTTGCATGAGTGTAACATATGTTTCTTTATTTTGTAGTACTCGACAGTAAATCACTGCGCCATACGCTTTTTCTGATGCGTCACAAAACCCATGCATTTCTATCTTCGCGTCAGGTGTAAAACTACACCATCTTGGAATTCTTATGCATTATATTGATTTAGTTGGTTCTGAATTTCTAGCCACAAATTTTTTATGACATCATCTACGAGTGGTCCCACTTCGCACCATTTGTCCATAATTCTTGTATCAACATTTTCATTTTAATAATTATTGGTGCTAACCAACCCAACGGATCAAATAATTTTGCTATTTCTGATGCGATAAATAGCTTTGTTGGTTTTTCGTTATTGTTAACTGTTACTTGAAAATAAAATGCATCTTCTAATGGTGACCACATTACTCCTCCCAATGACTTTCTTGTTTCATCTAGAGGTAACTTCTTCATTTTGTCCTCTTTTTCATCTTCTTTAATATTTTGTAATAGTTCAACGCTATTAGATGACCATTTCCTTAAATTAAAACCTCCGGTATAACATCTCAATTAGTTCGCTTTGTAGCTTCTTTGTCGACTCTATGTCGCTTGATCCAGATAATATATCATCAACATAAAAATCTTGGAGTGCAATTCTACTAGCGCTTGGGAAGTTATTTTGTTCGTCGATGGCCAGCTGTTGTAAAGTTTTTATAGCAAGATACGGTGCAGATGCAGTTCCGTAGGTAACCGTTGTTAGTTCATATTCGTCAATTATTTTCTCTGGCGCATCTCTCCATAATATTCTTTGATATGTTAAATCTTGTTCATTCACTTTTATGAAACGATACATTTTCTCTATATCTGCCATGAATACTATTTTATGTTTTCGCTATCGTAACAGAATTGCCGCTAAGTCTTGTTGTAGTCTTGGACCTTTGTGCATATTTTAATTTAGGCTTGTTTTGGTACTGGTTTGGCTTGACGCGTCAAAAACTACCCTTAATTTTGTTGTAAGCGCATCTTCTCTTTTTACTGGCTGGTGAGGGATGTAATATTTTCCTTGGTAATAGTTTTCCCTGTCTACTTTCTTCATATGACCCATCTCTACATATTCATTTAGAAATTCTTGATATTTTTGGCGTAAGTTTTCATATTTAGCAAATCTTTTTTCCCATTGTAATAATCTAGCAACCGCTTTTTGTCGTGAGTTTCCATAGTCAGTATTCGAATTTTTGAAAGGAAGACGGACAGTGTAAGTCCCATCTGGATTTCTTATTGTTGTATTTTTGTAAAATTCTTCTCATTGTTGTTGATCGTTAGTTAAATTGTTGTAAGTATCTGGCACTTCTTCTAGTTCCCAGAATTTTTGTAATTGTTCAATTTCAATTATTTATTGCTTCCATATGGTACATAGATGGAAAATAACAATTATACAGAACACAATATGGACCCTGGAAGGGCACTGCAATTTTTGGAATCGACATTTCAAAATACAATTATTTTTACAATAGTTACGTGGTAGCATGACAATAACCACAATAACACTTACAAAAAACAATAACACAAAATAACATATTAGACAATTTTAGTATACAGACTTACTCGTAACTGTAACATTACGTTCTGAATAATTAATTTCAATTATTTTTATAAGATTATTAATTTTAACTCAGTTCCTTCCTACATTATTATTAAAATATTAGTATAAGTATTAGTAAAATATTTTCATATCATAATTATATTCACAATTATGATTGCCTATTAGTATCAGGAAAGGTTTTTTGTATATTTATTTATTAATGTTTTACTAATATTTAAATTTTATCTTCAAAAAATTCCTTTAGATTATAAAAACAGTTTTGGACTAGATAGCTTTTCAAACATCTAATGTGACTTCTTTTTCTTCATTTCTTATATGTAAGGGTATATTGTTATATATTTTAATAATTGACATTGCTAGAGGCCCAGAGTCAAAGAGTTTTAGCTTTGAAGAGGGTGGTTGGAGCTCTTTGCTCTTTTCAGGAAGTCTCCGGTTTTCTTTCTTGTATGTATATTGATCAATATTTTTCCTTACAAATTTACAAATTTCTAAAATATAAATAGAGGTAAGCGTCAGTATGTTATGCTCTTTAAAATAAGGCCTGCAACTAGTCATTTGGTCTATGTTTGTAAGTATTCGCACACATTTTTTTTGTAAAATGAATAGATCCTGCGCATCAGTACTGTTTCCCCAGATGATCACCCCGTAACTGAGCCTTGAATGAACATATGCATAATAAGCTATGAGCGAAGTTTTAAAATCAGTTGCTTTTTTTAATTTCAAAAGTGCATAAGAGAATTTTGATAATTTAGTTGCTATTTTTTTAATATGATTTTTCCAATTTAGGTTTGTATCTAATTCTAACCCTAGTAGTGTAGCTGTATCCACGCAGTCTATTTTAAAGTTGTTGAAGGTGTAAGATATTTGAAGTGAATTTCTTTGATGGGGCCCAAATTGAATTAATTTAGTTTTTTTAAGGTTTAGTTCCAATTTGTGAATATTCAACCAATTTGTGACTCTCTGCAGTAAATCATCTAATTTGTCCTTCAGTTCTATACAATTACTACAAGAGATTAAAATAGAAAGGTCATCTGCAAAAAGAACGTTAGTGTCGTTAATCATTTTAGGTAAATCGTTTATATAAATTAAAAATAATAAACAACCGAGTACACTGCCTTGAGGTATTGAGTTTTTCATACTTATCTTCTCTGATTTAACGTTCTGTATGGTCCCGGTATGGTGATCGTGGTAAGTAACCTCGACATATTGCTCGCGTCCTTTTAGGTAAGATTTAAACCATTCATAGGCTATTCCCCTGATGCCTATGCCGTAAAATTTTTCCAAAAGTATTTCGTAACTAACCCGATCATATGCTTTGCTCAAGTCGAGTAAAATTCCTACTGCATGTTGCTTATCATTTATTATGTCTAAAGCTGCTTGAACATATTTATATAGTGCCAGAGTCGTTGATTTATTCTTCCTAAAACCGTTTTGGCTATCGTTGAACACATTATATTTCTCGCAGAAAGAATAAACACGTCGTGACATTGCCGATTCGAATATTTTAGAGGCTGCTGGTAGCAAAGCAATAGGGCGATAGTTGCTGGGATCTGTTTTGTCTCCCTTTTTGAAAATAGGCTTTATTTTCGATGTCTTTAGCTGGCCTGGAAATGTACCTTCAATAAAGGATTGATTTATTAGCAATACGAAAGATTGTGTTAGTTCTTTAGCACATTTTTTCAACAACGATGGTGGTGGTGGTGGTGGTGTTGCACGTCGTCAGTGCGCGTCATCATACTTAATACTTTTTAAGAGTTATTTGTATCTTTGCACGATATTCCGGATAAAATCCACCCAAACTCTGTATTTTGAGCGATCATTCCGTATTATACTTTTTGTAATCCATTTAGTAGTAGGTTACTGTATTCTTGGGCTTCCAAAATTATTTTAAGGAATTAATTGTTTGTTCATAATCGCTTTGCATGGAGTCCAACTTCCTTTTAATGGAGCGCAACTTATTTTTATTTTGGAAATATTCATGCTCTAAAGTGTTACTCTCGGTCAATAAAAGCAGATGAGTTTCTTCGAGTTCTTGCCATTGTTTTTGCAAAGTAGTAATAAGTGATTCGTAGTACCATTTTGGTTTGTTTTCAGTCAGGTTTTGGGTTGCTAAGTTTAGTTTCTTTTGTAATTGATTTAGTCGAAATAATTGTATAAATAGTTTCGGTAAACTCTTCGTCTCGTCAGATTCAGATTATTTTATTCAATGTAGATTCTTTACAGAATACTTATTGAATGTCATGCAGAATACAATTCAAATAGAGCGAGTCTACGCCGTTTCGGATCGTGCTGTGGCAGCGTAAAAGAAACGGCAAGAAACCACTGCAGCACGGCCTACTTTAAGAGTCGGCTTTTTACAATGTGTTTCTTGTGTTTCGCTGGAATATCAGAGCACCATACCTCTTTGTCATTCATATAGTCATCTAATCTATAGTAAGCTTTTTTACATAACGTTTGCTTTACACATTCTTTAAACTTTCTCTCAGGTAATTGCACTATATTGTCAGGTATTTTGTTGTAGTATCGTACACACAGACCAACGAAAGATGTATTGACTTTAGTTAATCTAGTATATGGTTGATCAATTTTGTGCTTATTTCTAGTATTAAAATTATGCCTGTCACAAATTTTAGGTAATTGATGAATGTTCTTTCTAGCATACATAATATTTTCATAGATATACTGGCATGGCACTGTCATTATGTTGATTTCCTTGAACAGTTCTCTCAGAGAATCACGAGTCTTCAGGCAATAAATTGCTCTTATAGCTCTCTTTTGTAAAACGAATATTGAATGTATATCAGCTGCTCGGCCCCAAAGCAGTAAGCCATAAGACATAATGCTATGGAAGTAGCTAAAGTAAACCAGCCTTGCGGTAGCTACATCAGTAAGTTGTCTGATTTTTCTGACAGCATATGCAGCCGAGCTCAATCGACCAGAAAGAGCCGTTATATGAGGGCCCCATTGAAGTTTAGAGTCTAGTATTAACCCTAAGAAAACTGTACTATTTACAAAATCTAATGGTTCATTATTCAATACTATGTTATGTGAAGTAGACCTTACATTTGGTAGTGCAAATTTAATACATTTAGTTTTTTTGGCGTTTAGGACTAAATTGTTAACAGTAAACCATGCATGAATCTGTCCAAGTGCATCATTGACTTCGTTATAATTTTGTGATTTTCTACTTACATTGAATATTAATGAAGTATCATCAGCAAATAACACAATCTTTGACAGATTCTTCACTACAGTAGGGAGGTCATTAATATAAATAAGGAATAAAAAACCGGTCAAGTGCGAGTCGGACTCGCGCGCCGAGGGTTCCGATATACCTATAGTATTTTTGGAAGCAATAAAGTCCATTTTCAGGACCGCAAAACTAAATTTGTTTGTAAAGGTTTTTTGCAGATTTCTGGAAAACTGTGCAACTTAGAAAGATCGTTTTATTTTTGCTGTAAAGTTTACATAAACCTCTGTCAACTGTAATTAATTCAGATTTTCCCTTACTCAAACTTCGGAGATAAGGGGGGGGGAATGGTATTTTTTTTGACATTTTTCATCATAACTTGAAAACTAAGAAACTTAAAAAAATACAAAAATATATTTTAAAATGTACAAGTAAAGCCCTTTCATATGATACCCCACTCGACCTAGTAGCGACAATTTGAAATTTGCCCCCCCCTATTTTGGCCCCCTTTACATTAATAATCATACTTTTTTCAAAAATTTTTCATGTGCAATTAAGTTGGGCAACTATATTCTAAAACTATTCCAAATTTCAGCTCGATAGCGTAAGTGGTTGCTGAGATATAGAGGTGTGACAGACAGACGGACAGACAGAGCGGCACCATAAGGGTTCCTTTTTTTTACCATTTTGGTATCGGAACCCTAAAAATGGCCCTAATATGGACCCTTGATCCGTCTTCATTAGAATCGCTGAAAATTGGTTGATATAGTTGTTGTAATATTCCCAGTCGTTCTTCACATTTTTGTAAATAATTCAAGGCCTCGTTATAAACTTGTTCGATTTTTTTGAAGTAATTATTGATAAAATAGTTATGAGTCGTCAGCATCTCCTCCCTTTTTAGTAAATCATGATGTGTTTGTGCTCTCCTGAAAATTCCATTAATTCTGGTTCTTCTTTCAGCGATGTATTTCGTCGTTATTCTTGATGATGAATCTTTCTTCATGTTACTCAAAAGTTGTTTTAGTTCGTTGTAGTCCCCTTCTTGGCTTCGTAATAGTTCACTAATTCTGCTCGGATCCATTGTGAATTTTTTTTTCTTTGCGGTGTCTTCTTTCTTCCTGTGTCTTCTTTCTTGCTGCCCTAACACCCTAACACCCTAACCCTACTTTCAGTCTACACTTACGAGTAGCTGCGTTCTTTACCACGTTACGGTATATGGGACTTCTCAAGGCACCGGTGATACCCGCTGGTGAGTGGCCGGCTCCCGATCCGCTACCGAACGATTGGCAACTAAGCGCTTAAAGTGCTTCAACGGTAACAAACTAGTGCTTTTTTTAGTACACCAGCCCGCTACACTTCAAAGGTAGTCTGACAGCTAAGGTGTCTTGGCCGCAGTGAGAGGATGCTATAAAGTATAGGCGTACTCGTCCAGAGACTGGGAATTCCTCTTGGAAGAGGAGGAGAGAAATGATACTCTTAGCTCCTTGCTGACGACTAATTTATTTACAATTTACATTACTATTTATACCAAGTTTTCTTTATTAACACACACAAATATTATCTTAGTGTGTCGTGCGTGTAATTTCACAGATTGCGCTTATTAAGATGTTTAATTGTGTTGCTGCTGAAGCTGCGTTGACTCGTCAGCAGATCTTGATAATTTATGTTCAGGGCTGTCACTTCAGGGCTGAACAGACTTATATACGGAATAAATATCTCTATATCATTATATTCTTCATTAAAAACCTTACAACTACGCCTTATAAAACTATTCGCCACATAACAACTATTGTTCTTCTTAACATGAAACAAAGGTTGCTTAACACAGCTGCGTTCTTTCCTGCGAGGAACCCTAAAGTTAATTTGATGTAATAAGTCGGGGGCGTCCACATGATTATGAATAAGTTTGTAAAGGAAGAGAAGGTCAGCATGATTTCGACGATCAGACAATTTGATATATTTGTACCGTTGTAACGCAGTTTCATATCCAGAATAATGATTGCCTAACCTGTAATCTAAGGCCTTGAGAAATTTCTTCTGTACTCTTTCTTACCTATCGATATGTTTCATATAAAACGGTCGCCAAGCGGTACACGCAAAATCTAGGTGGCTGCGGACATAACTATTATACAGAATATTATATGTGAATGGTTTTTTAAAAGGTTTCCCAACCCTTAAAATAAATCCTAATTGTTGAAAGGCCTTTTTCAATATTTTGTCTGTTTGTGGAATAAACGTTAGCTCTGAGTCTAAAGTAACCCTAGGTCGCGACTTAGATTGACTCGAGAAAGGTCTTTATCACATAGTTTGTAATTCGTTTTCAAAATGTAAAAACAAGTTTTGTTTTTCGTGTGCAAAAATTACTGAGATCATCTATAGAAAACTTGGACCTTCTAAGCAAGCAACGTTACTGTGCATGTCATGCAAAAACCCACCAGTGATGGATCCTCTGCAACAGTCGTCAAGCAGAGGTACTACAGACACGGTGCTGCTAGAACTACAGAGAGGTGTTGCAAATATCACCACCCTGCTCACGCCGTTTCCAGAACTTCTAAACGACGTCAAACAATTAAAAACCACTGTGTCCTCCTTTGAAGCTTCTTTAGTGAACATCACAACCGATCTAACTAATCTGAAGGATGAATCGGCAATATTAGATTCACGCGTAACGACCCTGGAAACTACGCGTAATGACGTCCAATCTGATCTGACGGAAGCAAACCAAATCATTACACAATTACAAGAAGAAAATAATATCCGGGATCAATTCTCCAGGTTAAATAACATTGAGGTGTCAGGTGTCCCCGTAGTAAAGGGCGAAAATTTGCACTCTATTCTCCGTGACATACGAGAACAAAGTTGGTTTTACACTGTGCGACACGGACGTCGATACCATCCACAGAGTTCGCCGTTTTACTTCGAATGGTGATGCACAAGATGCGCGAGCTCCTGCTATCGTGATAGAATAGAATAGAATAGAATAATTATTTATTGTCCACTGTGTCAAAAAGTTCTTAATTTACAATGATACAGATGCAACAGTGTGCCCATTTCGGACGTACAACATTCGAAAAATTTCACATGCAAAATTAAATAAAGTTGTCCATACAAAAACAGATAATCACATCAATTAAAAATAACCTACTTCAAGAAAGAGAAGGCAGAAACATTACAGTGTATAGTTAGCAGTACCAAAATATTCATTTAAGTTATAAAAGGCCTTATCTAGGAGCCATTTTTTTAATTCCTTCTTAAATCTTATTCCGCTCCACATCTTGATACTGTTTGGCAAATTGTTAAATATTGTTATTATTATTTGTATATTATACGTTTTACTCAGCGTCGCCGAAAAGATCAGCTGTTGGCAGCCGCGCGCGCCCGTCGCTCGCTCAACATGCAAGATATAGGTTTCAACGGTGCTACTGTTTCTTTGAATAATTCAGAATCAACCAATGATACCCCTGTAAACATATCATCGATAAATCATCATCATCATCATCATCCGACCGTTTTCGGTCATGGCGACCGCTGTCAACTCCTACATAGAAGTGTGGCGTTGATGTGCCCGTATGTGACTTACATATCCAATTTTTGCTGTAAACTCACGCGCACAATGAGAGCACGTGAGTCTACCGTTTACATAATTATAATAATCGATAAATATTACTGAGGCTAAAGTAATAAATGTTTTACAAAAAATTTACATCAATAAAGGTGCGGGTCATGACCAGATCCATTCGGTCTTTGTTAAGTCATGTGCCAAAGAGCTGGCTCTACCCTTGACCATTATCTTTACTTTATCTTTAAAAGAAGGCTGTTTCCCAAGCATTTGGAAAAAGGCCCTGATCATTCCCATACACAAGGGTGGTTGCAGAACGGACGTTACGCAGAACAGGCCTATCTCAAAGCTCTGTATTTTTGGAAAGCTCTTTGAAAAGATTGTTACTTTCGATATAAGCACGCTCTTATCAAGACACATTTCCTTGGAATAATATGGATTTTTCCGAAGCAGAAGTGTTGATACCAATCTAGTAACCTACACAGATTTTATAATCAACGCAATGGATGCTGGTTATCAGGTTGACGCCGTGTATACCGATTTTTCAAAAGCATTCGACAAAATTAATCATGATATTTTCTTACTAAAATTAAAAAGATCGGTATGTATACACGGTGACCTTCTAAGATGGCTAAAATCTTACATAAGCAACCGCAGTCAGGCAGTCTCTCTGAAGGGCTTCACATCTAAATTCCTACCGGTTCCGTCGGGTGTTCCCCAGGGATCCCACTTGGGACCATTTCTGTTTAGCCTTTTTGTCAATGACATAGGTAACTCCTTTAAAGGCTCGTGTCACTTACTCTACGCTGACGACACAAAAATATATAGAATTATTTCAAGTGCGGATGATTGTAAAAAACTTCAAGCCGATTTAGATAGGTTCTCAAGCTACTGTACTGATAATCATCTGGTGTTGAATGCTGAAAAATGCTATACCATTACATTTTCACGTAAAAATAACATTATTTATCACAATTATAAAATGGCTGGTAAGGTTTTAAAGAGAGTCAGTGAGATACGAGACTTAGGAGTAACCCTGGATTCTAAATTACATTTTAATTTACATATCGATAAGATCATTGACAAGTCATTTAAGCAATTAGGCCTCATACTAAGATTGTCAAAACCTTTCAAAAAAGCGTTAACACTTAAAATATTATTCTTTTCATTTGTACGTAGTCGTCTTAAATTCGCAAGCTTAGTATGGTGTCCCCAATATGCTGTACATATTAACAGAATTGAAAAAGTTCAAAACAAGTTTTTGAAGTCGTTAGATTTTCGTACAGGGAACAACTTTGTAGAATATGAAGAAACAGCAAAACGACATAGAATTGCTTCATTGAAAGCACGTAGAATTTTAGACTCGCTGTTCCTGTACAAAATAATCCACAACCATATTGATTCTCCTATATTGTTGCAAAAAATAAATTTTAAAATTAACCGTATCAGCTCACGCGCAAAACCTACATTTGCCACAAGCTCTTTTAGGACAAATTATGCAAAATATTCATTTCTCAGACGTGCGATGCGTAACTACAATGATTTAATAAATGACATTGACATTTTTTCAATATCATTATCCTCCTTCAATAAAAAGCTGGTAGAAAAGTTATTCTAATTTTTATTTGACTTCCTAGTTTATTTATATAAAGGCTTTTGTTTTTTGCTTGTACAATTTATTTATTTTTAGGGTTCCGTACCTCAAAAGAAAAAAACGAAACCCTTATAGGATCACTTTGTTGTCCGTCTGTCTGTCTGTCTGTCTGTCTGTCAAGACCCTTTATCTCACGAACGGGTAAAGGTATCAGGTTGAAATTAATACCATATATTAGGATCCATAAACCACACAAGATCTGAAAATTTCAATTTTTTACAACGACGCAATCAAAAGATATGGCATTTTATGTCCTCATCTCCATACATTTATTCAAAAATGAAAAACCTACAGGGTACTTCCCGTTGACCTAAAATTATGAAATTTGGCAAGAAGCTAGGTCTCACAGTACAAATAATGGGAAAAGTCTGAAATCATTAAATATTACAACTTTTCTCACAACTAATGGTAACCAATTGTGGTGAGCTCCCGTTTCAAGAACATTCATATAAGAGAGGGGTCAAGTTGTATGGTTGCAGAGGCGATTTTTGTTTTAGTTCTATTTAAAAACGGGAACACTTACAAACTTGAAAATTGGTATGTTTATAAGGCATAGGCTATAAAATAACAACAAATAATAAAATTTGGTCAAGCGCGTGTCGGACTCAAAAATCTAGCACATTAACTTACTGAAATTTCAACTAATACAATTATGTTTATGTGGTGGTACGGAACCCTCAGTGCGCGAGTCCGACTCGCACTTGGCCGGTTTTTAGGGTTCCGTACCTCAAAAGAAAAAAACGGAACCCTTATAGGATCACTTTGTTGTCCGTCTGTCTGTCAAGACCCTTTGTCTCATGAACGGGTAAAGGTATCAGGTTGAAATTAATACCATATATTAGGATCCATGAACCACACAAGATCTGAAAATTTCAATTTTTTACAACGACGCAATCAAAAGATATGGCATTTTATGTCCTCATCTCCATACATTTATTCAAAAATGAAAAACCTACAGGGTACTTCCCGTTGACCTAAAATTATGAAATTTGGCAAGAAGCTAGGTCTCACAGTACAAATAATGGGAAAAGTCTGAAATCATTAAATATTACAACTTTTCTCACAACTAATGGTAACCAATTGTGGTGAGCTCCCGTTTCAAGAACATTCATATAAGAGAGGGGTCAAGTTGTATCGTTGCAGAGGCGATTTTTGTTTTATTTCTATTTAAAAACGGGAACACTTACAAACTTGAAAATTGGTATGTTTATAAGGCATAGGCTATAAAATAACAACAAATAATAAAATTTGGTCAAGCGCGTGTCGGACTCAAAAAATCTAGCACATTAACTTACTGAAATTTCAACTAATACAATTATGTTTATGTGGTGGTACGGAACCCTCAGTGCGCGAGTCCGACTCGCACTTGGCCGGTTTTTTTATTTAAATTGAATTTGTGATCTGTTTGACCAAAAATCTTGTTAGTTTTTGTTTCATTTTTGTTAAGGTTTGAGTTTCTCTAAGTTAATTAAACATTTCCTCTTGTGCTTATTAATTAATTATCTTTTCTTTCTTTCTATCATGAGTACATAAGAACATTGTTTTCTATTTTCAGCATACATTAAGAAGACTTCAGGTCTATTTAGAACTTTAGTTTATTTTAAGAAATTTATTTGTGACTGTTTGTTTTTCATAAATAAAAAAAATATATATTCTGACAGCTGTCACTTAAAATGAAGATCTTTTCCATACCAAGACTACTACTTGGCATGCCTAGGATCGCTAGATTTGGCCATTTTGACTCTGTCTGTTACTCGTAGCAGCCATGTTTGACTTTGCGTATGTGTGTGGGCAGGTGGACGCGCGGGACCTGCTGCGTATGACGCCGCTGCACTGGGCCGTAGAGCGCGGTCACGTGGCGGCCGTCAGGGAGCTGCTCAAACACGGCGCCGACCCGCACGCGCTCTCCAAGGTACACTCACTCACACACACACACACGCTATATACTGGGCCGTGGAGCGCGGTCACGTGGCGGCCGTCAGGGAGCTGCTCAAACACGGCGCCGACCCGCACGCGCTCTCCAAGGTACACTCACTCACACACACACACACGCTATATACTGGGCCGTGGAGCGCGGTCACGTGGCGGCCGTCAGGGAGCTGCTCAAACACGGCGCCGACCCGCACGCGCTCTCCAAGGTACACTCACTCACACACACACACACGCTATATACTGGGCCGTGGAGCGCGGTCACGTGGCGGCCGTCAGGGAGCTGCTCAAACACGGCGCCGACCCGCACGCGCTCTCCAAGGTACACTCACTCACACACACACACACGCTATATACTGGGCCGTGGAGCGCGGTCACGTGGCGGCCGTCAGGGAGCTGCTCAAACACGGCGCCGACCCGCACGCGCTCTCCAAGGTACACTCACTCACACACACACACACGCTATATACTGGGCCGTGGAGCGCGGTCACGTGGCGGCCGTCAGGGAGCTGCTCAAACACGGCGCCGACCCGCACGCGCTCTCCAAGGTACACTCACTCACACACACACACACGCTATATACTGGGCCGTGGAGCGCGGTCACGTGGCGGCCGTCAGGGAGCTGCTCAAACACGGCGCCGACCCGCACGCGCTCTCCAAGGTACACTCACTCACACACACACACACGCTATATACTGGGCCGTGGAGCGTTATTAAATAAAATTCCGATTTAGCTCAAAAGCCTCAGATGTGTATTTGTTTATTTCGAATAAATCGCGACGCACATTGAGCACATAGTTATAGTTTGTTTGTGTTTTAGTTCCGCAAGACGCCGCTGGGGCTGGCGGGCGCGCGCGACCCGCAGCTGCTGCGCGAGATCGAGACCTGCCTGCGCGAGCGCGAGGCGCAGCGCTCCGTCATGGCGCTCGGTAACTACCGCTACTGATACTGCCCCACCTACAATACTTACACACACCAATACATCAATTCCGCATCCTTAACCTGTTTCTGAAAAATAAAATAATCTGTATCGGGTAATGTAATCAAATTTTAGGGCTCTCACTCTCAACTTCATTCTTTACATTCTACTTCTACGTAGTAGGTAGAGCCCTGTTAAAGAAATATTTGGTTTATGGTCCACAAACTCGTTTAATTATAGCGTGCTATGAAAAATTATGAAAATCTATCAGAACCCACTGAAAATTCTAAGAAACTAAGTTAAATGTATTCTGTATGAAAATACTTTATTTCCAGAAAGAACGACGAAGGAGGAGGCGGCTACGACGATACCCACATCTGAACCAGCAACAGTTAGAATACAAAGTTAGATTACGTTTTGATATTGTACTTAATTCCATACTAACCTATTGAGCTAAATAAATATTTCTCAATTTTAAATTTTTCAGGAATCTCGGAAACAAAAACACCAAGTCCGAAAGTACTTACTCCAGAAAAGAAATATACCAAAACTACTATTAAAATTGATGTAAGTAAACTTTGTGTAATTACTATTACAAGCTGTGGTAAATAAATTGTTGATAGATAAGAAATAGGAATGGCCCTCGTATTAAGCCTTGTGGAATTTTCATTCAAAATAGTATATAATATGCAATTAGTGAATAAAAGACGGATTTATAGCGAGGGCCAGAGATATACTATACTTTATACCATGACTACGAGAAAAAGAAAGATACATACATACATAACATCACGCCTTGTTCCCGTCGGGGTAGGCAGAGACCACAGTTCTCCACCTGCTACGATCTTGACATACTTCCCTTGCTTCCTGAACCTTCATCAATCCTTTCATACAAAAAGAAAGATGTAAGCGAAAATATACATTTAAGGAGGTTGTATAGCATTGAGATGGAGGTCGAATATATTCATGTAATAAATATTTGTTAATAAGGCGCGCATCGCATTCTTTCTTTTTAGCGGGCACAGATTATATGTGTATTTATTAACTAGCTACTGTTACCCCTGTGTATAAGAGTGGGGACAGAGACGTTGTCAGTAATTACAGACCTATATCTGTGTTACCAGCCATATCAAAAATTTTGGAAAAACTTTTAAATAAAAGATTACTTAACTTCTTGGACAAATATAAATTACTTTCAGATTCCCAATTCGGTTTCCGTCAAGGTCACTCTACTGAGGATGCTGTAAACGCGCTTAGCTCCCTGGTTGTCCAGCAGCTTGACAATCATAAAAAATGTATATCTGTATTTTTAGACTTAAAAAAGGCTTTTGACACCGTCTCTCTCCCCATTCTTATTCACAAACTGGAAGCAATTGGCATAAGAGGTACATCACTTCTTCTCCTTAGTGACTATCTGTCGAACAGAAAGCAAAAAGTAAAACTGGTAGATTGTACCAGTGAATGCGAGGAAGTGTCATACGGCGTACCACAGGGAAGTATTCTTGGCCCAACGCTATTCTTAATATATATTAATGATTTATGTGGCATGCAATTAATGGATGCCAAGATCTTCTCGTATGCCGATGACACTGCCGTCGTATTCACTGGGGACACATGGGACAGTGTTATGTATTCTGCAGAGCTAGGAATGCGGAAAATAAATAAATGGTTAACTGACAACATACTTACGCTAAACGCTGAGAAGACCAATAACATCTGCTTTAGCATCAATAAGGCTTCTCAACCAAAGCAGGATTTCAACTTCAAAATCCACAATTGCACAACTATAACCGGTGTAGCTAACTGTTCTTGCCCCGTTATTCAGAAGGTTGCCCAAACCAAATATCTTGGAGTCCTCTTGGACCAGCGACTCTCTTGGCATCCACATCTCGAATATATTATATTAAGACTCAGAAAGCTCACATGGATTTTCAAAACTCTAAGACATGTGGTGCCAAGTGTAGTGGCTGATCCAAAGTGCAAAGCGAAAGACCTCCTTAAGCAGATATACATAGCACTAGTTCAGTCCATACTGATTTACTGTATCTCTATATGGGGTGGTGCAACTAAAATAAAATTTCTAGAGTTAGAACGGGCTCAACGAAGTTTATTAAAGGTCATGTATTTCAAAAAACGTAGATTTGCTACGGAAAGCTTATATCAACTGGCAAGCGTACTTACGATTAGGAAACTGTACATCGTCCATGCTGTGTTAAGGAAACACAAGGCCCTTCCCTTCGACAACAGTATCATGAGTAGAAGAAGATGTGATTTGGCGGCTATTGTGCCAGGATCAAACACCACTTTCGCAAGCAGGCAATTTAATAGTCGCTCTGCTAAATTATATAATCTAACAAACAAAGAGTTGCAAATTTATCCAAAATCGCTATCTGAGTGTAAAAAATTGTTAACTCGTTGGATAGAAACTAAGTCATATGACATGACGGAAGGGTTGTTGAATTGATGAGTAGCTAGTGGAAGTTGTATATACATCTGACCGATCCCAAGACCTTGTCGTAGGGCTATCTGCTCTTCAATTTAACAACCCCGCACGTAGGCACGTATGTATGAACTTTTTCATGCCATACTTGAGTAATAACTTGCTTTAGTGCACACACCCTCACACACACACACACTCACACACACATATACACACACACACTCACCCACACATACACGCACACACACTCATCCACACTCGCACCACTCAATCAGTAATAATCTAACCTTACCTTTTTCTCTTTTGTCATAAATTATATTTTGACTTGTTTGAATTTAAGATACAAGCAAAGTAGGCTTGACATCGGGCCTGTTACCGTTATTTTTCATTAGTTACTTATTGTTTACTTGTATACTGTAACTACGTAGTCGGTTATGGAAGAGCGGAGCCTCCTGACACAGGCATAAAAAGCTTAAAAGGAGGCTTCGGCAACTAGATGGTAAGCACACTTCTGGTTAATGAAATAAATATTTTGTATTTTTGTATTTGTATTTTTTTGTATTTGAGAGGTACAGACTTAACTTCCAAACAGCCATCAAAAATTTATATCTTGTTACTTAAATGACAAATTTATTGTTTTTTTTATTTTTTTATTTATTAAGGAAACATACAGTCACATACAAAGAATAGGCAAAGACGAAATTATAACTAAAAGACCTAGAGTTCCATGAAGGAGGTAAATACTAATAAGCGAGATCGAGATCTAATAATAGTACATAAGTATTATTAACATATCGCAAACATAATAAATACAAAGTTAAATTATTCTAAACTAAGTAACAGAGTAGGTAATAATACAATAACAATACCTTATTCATATATTTAAATAACAGTGTAAAACAATATTATCTATGTCAACAATACCTTATTTATATGTTTTTTTAAACAACTCAAAGACAACCTAAATATATCACAATTGGAAAAAAAAACCGGCCAAGTGCGAGTCGGACTCGCGCACCGAGGGTTCCGTACCACCACATAATCATAATTGTATTAGTTGAACTTTCAGAAAGTTAATGTGCTAGATTTTTTGAGTCCGACACGCGCTTGACCAAATTTTATTACTTGTTGTTATTTTATAGCTTATGCACTATAAACATACCTACCAATTTTCAAGTTTGTAAGTGTTCCCGTTTTTAAAATAAAACTAAAACACAAATCGCCTCAGCGACCATCCAACTTGACCCCTCTCTTATATGAATGTTCTTGAAACGGGAGCTCACCACAATTGGTTACCGTTAGTTGTGAGAAAAGTTGTAATATTTAATGATTTCAGACTTTTCCCATTATTTGTACTATGAGACCTAGCTTCTTGCCAAATTTCATAATTTTAGGTCAACGGGAAGTACCCTGTAGGTTTTGCATTTTTTAATAAATGTATGGAGATGAGGACATAAAATGCCATATCTTTTGATTGCGTCATTGTAAAAAATTTAAGTTTTCAGATCTTGTGTGGTTCATGGATCCTAATATATGGTATTAATTTCAACCTGATACCTTTACCCGTTCGTTCGATAGAGGGTCTTGACAGACAGACAGACGGACAACAAAGTGATCCTATAAGGGTTCCGTTTTTTTCTTTTGAGGTACGGAACCCTAAAAATATTATCATAATTGAATAAAGCACGTCGAAAAAAGCTATCCTTATTATAGTTTGTCCTAAAGGACTTGTATGTAAATGTTTGTTTACTGCGTAGAGGAATACGCGGAGGAATTTTAAAAGTAACCTTTTCAAGTTAAGAAGATGAGTCCACGTGATAATGTATGATCTTGTAAAGATACGTGGTGTCTCTTAATAACCGTCTATTTTCCAAGCTCAGAAACTTATGTCTATTAGCTGCCGTATCATAGTCGGTAAACCTATGGCCCTAACGATAATCTAAGTTCTTGAGAATTTTTTTTTGTACTTTTTGAATTCTGTTAATGTGGACCTTATAATTAGGGCTCCAAACAACAGAACCGAACTCAAGTTTGCTCCAAACGTAAGAATTATATAAAGTGATAAGGGTTGAAGCTCTGCGAAAGGGTTTAGATACGCGAAGAATGATACCTAGCTGCCTAAAGGCTTTATTTACGATATTATCGATATGGAGATTAAATTGAAGTTTATTATCCAAGATTACGCCAAGATCTCTAACATTATTAACTTTGGTAAGAGTTTTACCATTTAATGAATAATTGAATTGAATGGGATTACATTTACGACTAAATGTAATGACATGGCATTTATCTGTATTTAAGAAAAGTTGATTGTCAGCACAGTAATTACTAAATGCATTCAAATCGTTCTGCAAACTTACACAATCTTCGACTGAAGATTTTATCGTATATTAAGAAAATAGGGATAAAAGCATTATAGTTTTTTATTGAATAACATAGATCGGTGGTTGCCGCGGAGGTCGCATACACATCAGTCCTCACCCTCAATTTCTCTAGAGGGCCGGAGGGCAGTGGCTAACATTTGATCTAAGTGCCGTCGCCATACTGCCCCCGAGTCTGAACGCACCTCGTAGTGTAGGGTTCCCAATCGCTTAACAACTGTCCCAAAAGTCCATTTGGAAGGTCCATAATTCCGGACTTGGACACGGTCTCCGGGTGTAAAGCTTCGGACCGGACCAATCGGTCTCGGTTGTTGGAGTGTTGACTTTATTGGGGGTTTCAGCGCTGCATGCAGCTGTGTCCGGATCAATCGTCCAAACATCAGGTCATACGGACTTTTTCCCATGCTTTGATTAGGTACTCGCCTCAGCTGTGTTTTGATGGTAAGCAATTTATCATGAATATCACCCCCCTCTGAATTCATACTTTGCAGTGCTTTTTTGACAGTTTGTACATACCGCTCCGCTTGGCCGTTGGTGGCTGGGTGGTAGGTAGCAGAAGTTTTATGTGTTATGCCATTGTTTCTCAAGTAACTCGTAAATTCGTTAGACGTAAATTGTCTACCGTTATCAGATACAAGAACATAGGGAAGACCAAAATTTGCGAAGCATTCTTTTAATGTTTTGATACACCACGAGCCAGTGATTGTTTTCGTAGGGATTATCTCAACCCATTTAGTCATTGCGTCAACCAAGATGAGAAGATAGAAGTTGCGAATTGGCCCTGCAAAATCAATGTGTACTCTTTTCCAAGGGCCAGATGGTTCTTCCCAGTGATGTTTTGGTGATTTTGGAGTTTCGTTTTGTTTTAATCTGCATTCACGGCAGTTATTGACCATAAATTCTATGTCTCTGTCAATGTTTTTCCAATACACATAACTTCTGGCTAGAAGTTTCATTTTGAGCATACCCAGATGTCCAGCATGTAGTTCTTTTAAGATAATTTCACGCAGTGAACTTGGAATTAGTAGTCTAGTTCCTTTAAAAATACATTTGTCTTGTAGAGTAAACTCATTATTGTTATAACCAAGTGTTCTTAAGTCATTACCACTTTGTAAAGCTGCTAAAATAATTCTATATTCATTGTCATTTTCTGTTTCTTCTTGTATTTTTTTGTAGTCGACATTTAATGTATTTATTTGTTTCAATTGGAATGCCGAGTGTTGGTCCATTTTGAATTCTGGCGCATCAACAGGAAATCTAGAAAGATAGTCGGCGTTACTGTTATCAGCCGATGTTCTGTATTCGATTTTGTAGTCAAATCCAGAAAGGAAGTGTGCATAGTGAAATAGTCTCATTGTGCTCATTGAAGGAAGCGTCGATCGAACGTTGTCGTGATTGCATTAATATCGCAGGTCTCATCATAGTATGTCTCTTGCTCTTTATCGTCAATGTAGTTAGCCGTTCTTGTTCCTTGTAGGCAGACTCGAGCAAGGTGTCCTTTCTTTTTGCATTTTGCGCAGATGTCATTAGCGCATCGACAGGTGTTTGCTCGGTGATTCTGGTTACCACAACGGAAACATTTTCCCTTCAGATCCTGAAATGTTCGTATTATCTCAGGGCGTTGTTGTTTTGATGTCGCTTGGTGAGTGTATCTTTGGTTCTGCTGTTTACGTTCGACATTAAGTACGTTGGATGTAGGTCCAAAGGTGATACAATCTGTTTTGGAGTTCTCCAGTACCGAAGCTATGTTTACGATATCAGCAAAATTTGTAGTGTTATTGTCCTGGAGGATTTTGGAACGTATGTCGTTATGACGTAATGTTCTTATAAATTGAAGGCTCAAAAAGTTCTCTGCAATAGATTTCTTGCAGTGGCCGCAATAAAATTCACATTCTCGAGCAAGGTGTTTCAGTTCTGAGGAAAATTGAAGTACTGATTCTGTTCCTTGCGTTTTTGTAATGAATTTATGCTGTCTGGCCCATATGCTTGCTTTTGGATCAATGTAGTCAGTCAAAAGTTTTATTAGAGTGTCCATACCGACATCTTTTGGATCCTGTGGTGCGCATAAGTCATACGCTTTTTCATGTAGGGCTGCTGGCAGAGATGATAGAAATGTGTACAATTTATTTGTGGGTTCGTTGCAGTTTATCAATTGTAAATACATTTCCAAACGCTTGATGAAGTTTCCAAATGTTTCGCTTTCACTATAAGGTTGGCAACAAATTTTCGGTGCGTTTGACTGTAAAGTTGTACCTTCACCTTGGATCGGAGGAACGATTTGCGTTCGAGCTGCATGTAGTTTAAGTTTAATTTGCAAGATAGTTTGTTCCGTAATAGTGCGTTCTTCGATTTCACTATCCAGATGTTCGTCACTTACTTGCTGTTCAATTTGTGTTTATGCTGTATCAAATTTATGTTCGTAGGTTTCTAAGTTCTGCAGTCTCGTACTATGTTCCGAATCCGAGATGTTCCGTAAATTTTGTATTTGATTCCCGATCCAGGTAATTTGTGCACGTGCGGAAGTTCGTGTTCGTTTTAATTTATCAATTTTCGACGCCATCGTCGCCAATTTATCGTATATTAAGAAAATACGGATAAAAGCATTATAGTTTTTTATTGAATAACAAAGAATTGAATCCATCATTCAATGTCATGTCAACCGGTGGTTGCCGCGGAGGTCGCATACACATCAGATATTATTTTAAAAATTTTGTATCGTCGGCATATAAGAGATGATGTGAATTTTTTATCACCTTATCAATGTCATTTATGTAAAGCGTAAAAAGTAAGGGCCCCAAGTGCGATCCTTGGGGTACCCCAGAAGGTGTAATATAAAAATCGGATAAGAAGCCTTTAATGGAAACAGCCTGAGATCTGTTGTGTATATAGGATTCTATCCATCTCAGGAGGTCGCCATGTACACCGAGCCGGAATAGTTTCTCTAATAGTATGTCGTGACTTATTTTATCAAAGGCTTTCGAAAAGTCGGTGTACACGGCGTCCACCTGAGATCCAGCATCCATCGCACGAATAATTAAATCTGTGTATAATACCTAGTAGATTTGATTCCACTGAACGCCCCCGAAAAAACCCGTGCTGACTGTCGGAAATAACTCGCGAAAAAGATTGAGAAAGCTGTTAGTTAATTAAATATCATAAAATGAATATACATTCATCCTATTTTCTCGAATACAGCTTAATTTGCTGACCACCTCTTTTATATTTATGCTCCCCTGGTAGGTGCTTTTTATTTTATGCCCGTCCAAGCCTCCAGTTGCTGTGCTCCTCTTCAATATTCATGTTCTCCTGGTACTTCGTATGGAGGTCGAATATATTGATGTGTTCTTAATTCAAACACAAAAATCGTGATTAAAAGGGCTTATTATTCACTGTTTCCAGTGAATAAAATAATATTTTTAGAGGGGAATGGTATAAAGATATTATAGTAGAGTGCACAAAACGAAGCATGTTTCAGAGACTTTTAGCAGCCCGAGCCCCCATGCACCCCCCCATGCGTCAACATATTCTTCACTAAAGCAGAACAACTCATTCTTCAGTTACATTTAGAGACTACTTTTACGTTTTATTTCCTCGCAATCAAATTGAAATGCAGAGTTTATAACTCGTCCACAAAACCATTTTATCCTCGACATTACTATCAGCCCTTGCCTTCGGCTCGGGCTGCTAAAAGTCTCGGAAACATGCTTCGTTTTGTCCACTTGTTGTAAAATCTACTATTTCCCATTGATATATACTTTATAATTTCTATCGTTTAAATAAAAGTTACGAAAGCGTAAAGCCTGGTTAATTATTTGGTGATGGTGCACTTTTCTGATAAGATTACCATGATGTAGGTACACAGTCAAAAGCTACAGACAAGTCACAAAAAATGCCTATGCAATTATCCCAAATGTGGTGATTAGCCCCATTAAAACGGGCAGTTTTCGATTCGAATGATGTGTTGTGTATGTTCCCGAAGCTAGGTGTGATTGCGCGTGTGTTTTCTTCGAGTTCGTTACATAGATGTACACGTTTGATGTTTTCTTAGAAGCGAGGCTCACAAATATTTTTGTTGGTATTAAATAATTTAATGTCGTGTAACTACTGTTAAAATAATGTAGGATGCAGCGATGAGCGATATAGATACGTTTCGCTCCGTTCTGCTCCCAGCTTAGCTCTGTCCTGTGGTTAATCTAATCAAAACATAATTACTAGCTAACTATAATCTTACTAATATTATAAACGCGAAAGTTTGGAGGTATGGGTGGATGTTTGTTACTTTTTCACGTAAAAACTACTGAATGAATTTTAATGAAACTTGGCTATTATAGTTAGGTCCTGGATTAGCACATAGGCTACTTTTTACCGCGGGAAAACACTTCATTCCCATTTAATGCGGGTGAAACCGCAGGCGAAAAGCTAGTTCGACTATAAATCGTTGGTTTGTGTAGAGCGCGGCGGGCGAGGCGGGAGCGGGCGCGGTCGCGGAGGCGCTGCTGCGGCGACACGGCATCACGCTGCTGCCGCACGACGACACCAACACCGTGCTCAGCGCGCTGCAGAGCGGCCGCACCGTCGTGCTCTCCGGTACACACACACACACACACACACACACACGTCGCTGCTTCACATCTGTACAATCTCTTGTAACAGGCTGTTTAATGTCAACTATTTCAGACGCGGGCAAGCTGATGTTGAAAGAGAGCAACTGTGTGATCTCGGCGGGGGCGGGGGTGGGGGCGACACAGGGCCAGGCGGCGGGCGCGGGTGCGGGCGTGGTGCTGACGGCCACCCCGGTGGCGGCGCCCCCGCCCGGCGTCAAGGTGTTCACGCTCAACAGCGCCGCCAAGCTGCGCGCGCCCCGCGCCCCGCCGCCACCCCCCGCCCCCGCCCTCACCCCGCAAGCCCCGCCCGCGCAGCTCCACAACCACAATACAGACGTGCAGGTGAGCTACCACCAACCCAGTATCTTGTCTATGTATTTTAATTTTCGAAGAGATTTTTGATTAAACAAATGGTTTCTACAATCGAAATTTTATTTTTATTTATTTTTTATTTTATTTTAGTTTATTGAAGATAGCAGGACAAAAATATGTGTGAGAGTAGGATGGAGCAATACGTGTCTCTATCGCTCAAACATCTTTCGCATCGCTCCATCATACTCACACTGCTGTCATTCTAATCAATTATTTTGACTGTAGATCAAAAACCTAAAATCTTGTAGATAAAAGGTTCGATTTAATTTAATTAAAAATTACAAAAAATGTTTGGTAATTTTTTCTTCTTCAAATTTTACTTTTGAAGATAAATCTATGGAATATAGGTGGAGACTTCTGTCATATTGTGGCGCGTCGTCGTCGTCGTGGAACCTGTAAAAGAATAAAAAATAAATCAAAATCAATAAATAATAATAAATAACTGAGATCCAAATATTTAAAATACACATACATTACATACACATACATACATATTGTAAATACACACACTATACAGATAATATTGTACTCCTTGCAATTAACTTGTTAAAAATATTGTTAATATTTTACTTACCGCCTTCTCCGGCGGGACCCTAATTCATTGTTTGTTCGCAACGCGCTGCGCGTGCGACGAATGATGCACGGTGACCGGCCGCCAGTCCGCACCTAGCTATTGGACGCGAAGCCCGTGTCGCTCGCCGCTCTCCGCGCATCCACCGACGCTCGCGTCTCGCGATATATAATTGTAGTGTTTTCATATAATTTTGCGGGACAACTCTCATTGTGTCTGTAAGTCGTTTAGATACGAAAAATAAACTCTGTAAGAACATAACTGCAGTTTCTCTTGTGGATTAAAAACCAAACCTACCTACGTACTTACGTCGAAGATTGCTGTGGTTTCCTGGTTCATCCGAACTGCATCTACCTACACAGGTACCCACTTACATTGGTGACCCCAGCTGAGCATATAGCATCGCAGCCTTAACATGTCTAACGAAGACAACAATGAAAACAGGCCTCCGCCGCGTAACAACGGAAGTGAAGAAAAAGCGGAACTTTTTCGTGTCGGTGTTAAAATTCCACCTTTCTGGCCAGAAAGGCCTGCTCTTTGGTTCGCGCAAATAGAAGGCCAGTTCCTTATATCGGGAATCACGAGTGACGCAACAAAATTTTATTTCGTGTGTGGGCAATTGGACCACCAATATGCTATTGAGGTGGAGGATATAATAAAAAATCCCCCAGCTACGGGTAAGTACGAGACCCTTAAAAAAGAGCTTATCAGCCGATTGTCAGCATCCCAAGAGCAGAAGGTCAGGCAGCTGTTAGACCACGAAGAGCTAGGAAGTAGGAAGCCATCTCAATTCCTTAGGCATCTCAAGCACCTTGCTGGCGCCAACGTCCCTGACGATTTTATAAGGACAATCTGGTCAAGCAGACTACCAGTCAGTATGCAACCGATCATAGCGTCGAATACTTCCATGCCCTTAGAGCAACTTGCTGACCTGGCAGACAAAATCCATGCCATTGCCGCACCATCCGCTTTCGCGAACGTGGCTGAAGCTCATGCCCCCATAGCCCCACAACCATTGCTATTTGAGAGTATGGCAGCTCAGATATCAGAGCTGACCAAGCAGGTAGCCCAGCTAAGTGCGAGACTAGATAGAGACCAGTCAAGGTCACGTGGCCATTCAAGGCGTGACAATCGCAGTAGATCACGATCGCGTTCTCAATCGCGCGCAAACGGCGTATGCTGGTATCATCGGAAGTTCGGTACAAAGGCACAAAAATGTGCCAATACAAGCAGGAAAACCCCAGGGGCAGCCACTAGTGGCGGCAAATGACTGCCTATCGTCCTGTAAAGGCCGCCTATTCGTCACTGATAGGAAAAGCAAGCTACAGTTCCTCATAGACACCGGTTCTGACTTGTGTGTATTCCCCAAAGCAGAGACAAAAGGGCGACTACAGAAAACTGCATATGAACTATTCGCAGCCAACAACACGGTCATCGCAACATACGGATACCTCCAAATACATCTCGACCTTGGTCTAAGAAGAGACTTCACCTGGAAGTTCATCATAGCTGACGTCACAAAGCCGATTATTGGAGTCGACTTTTTAAGTCATTATGGCTTATTAGTAGACTGTCGCAACCAACGTCTTATCGATGGAATCACCAGTCTCTCTGTACCCATACCACATAGAGAAGCACCAGAGATCACCACCGTTAAATCTGTCACAGGTGACTCCAAATACCACGAACTTCTTCGCCAGTTTCCTGAGATAACGCGACCAGCAGGCGTAACATTAGAGCCAAGGCATAGTACGAAGCACCATATACGTACCACTCCAGGACCACCTGTTGCTGCACGTGCTCGTCGGCTAGCTCCGGATCGCTTGAAGGTAGCCAAAAAGGAGTTCGAAGATATGTTGGAAAATGGAACCGCCCGACGGTCAGAGAGCTCATGGTCGTCTCCCCTCCACTTAGCCCCGAAGAAAGACGATGGCTGGCGACCTTGTGGAGACTACCGCGCCTTAAACGCAAGGACGATACCTGACCGCTATCCCATAAGGCACTTGCAGGATTTTTCTTACCAACTATCAGGATCACGACTATTCACCAAGATTGACCTGGTCAAGGCATACAATCAGATACCAGTGGAGTCAAGCGATATACCGAAGACGGCCATCATCACCCCTTTCGGGCTATTTGAGTTTCCATATATGACGTTTGGGCTCAAAAACGCAGCCCAAACGTTCCAAAGATTCATAGACGAAGTACTGCAAGGATTAGATTTCACCTTCGGTTATTTGGATGACATCTTAGTTTTCTCAAGGACAGAACAAGAGCACATTCATCATCTCAAGACACTCTTCGAGAGACTAAAAACTTATAGTGTCTTGATCAACATAAAAAAATGCGTTTTTGGAGCATCAGAAATAACATTCTTGGGCCATCATATATCCAAAGAAGATACAAGGCCACTCGATGAAAAAGTTGAAGCCATCGCCAAGTATCCGGTTCCCAAAACAGCTAAAGAACTCAGAAGATTCTTAGGAATGTTGAACTACTACCGCCGATTTATTCCGCATGCAGCTCACATTCAAGGACCTTTGAACCAGAAACTTACGGGACATAAAATAAAAGGCTCAACTCCTGTTCACTTTACCCCAGATGAAGAGCGTGTTTTTGAAAGCTGCAAAAATGCGTTGTCACAAGCAGCACTTCTGTCACACCCAGACAACAACGCGGATCTGGCAATTTTTACAGACGCATCAGATGAGGCTATTGGAGCAGTTCTCCAGCAGAAGCAGAACGACGAATGGAAACCTTTAGGTTTCTTTTCCAGGAAACTTTCACCTGCACAGAAGAAATATAGTCCTTATGACAGAGAACTGTTGGCAATCTATGAAGGAATAAAATACTTCCGATACATGGTAGAAGCAAGGAGTTTCATAGTGTATACAGACCACAAGCCCATCACCTTCGCTTTCAGAACAAATCGTGAACACTGCTCACCACGTCAATTTCGATATCTGGACCACATTGCTCAGTTTACGACAGATATTCGCCATATCGCCGGACAGGACAATATAGTGGCTGACGCACTGTCACGCATCAACGAGATCATCACAGCTATTGACTATGACGCCCTTGCTGCCGATCAAGAAAAAGATCTTGAACTGCAAAGTCTCCTCAGCAATGGCTCATCTCTCAAGCTGGACAAATCAGGCAATGGAAAACTGTATGTTGACACTTCGACAAACCCTCCAAGGCCTTACGTAACCCCAGCCTTCAGAAAGCAAGCCTTCGCAAGCATCCACAACTTCAGCCATCCTGGAGCTGCAACAACTGCAAAGATGGTCGCAAACAAATTTGTGTGGCCAGGCGTCCGCCGTGACTGCATCAAATGGGTACAACAATGCGCTGATTGCCAACTCAGTAAAATAACCCGCCATTGTTCCTCTCCCTTATCAACTTTCCTCATCCCTTCCGAACGATTTTCCGAAGTCCACCTTGACATAATTGGCCCCTTGCCTTACTCGTGTGGTTTCAGGTATTGCCTTACTGCCATCGACCGCTTTACACGATGGCCTGAAGCTTTCCCTCTGGTCGACATCACCGCCGAGTCATGTGCCAAAGCGTTCGTGTCGGGCTGGATAGCTCGATTTGGATGCCCGAGGAAAATCATCACTGATCGAGGAAGACAGTTCCAGTCGGAATTGTTCAGCAGCATCGCCAAACTGACAGGTGCGCAGCATTCTCCAACGACAGCGTACCATCCCCAGTGCAACGGTATGGTGGAAAGGTTTCACCGTCAGCTGAAAGGAGCGATCGTGTGTCACAACTCACCCCAGTGGACCGAAATCTTACCCTTAGTCCTACTGGGAATCAGGAGCGCATGGAAAGGTGACCTGAAAACGTCCTCGCTGAGCTGGTCTACGGCGAGCCACTGAAGTTGCCAGGCGAGTTCTTCGAGCCAACATCTTTGGTCAGCCCGGATCCCGCAGACTTCATACATCGCCTACGCGACCACATAGCCAAGCTGTCCCCCACTCCTGCGAGCCACCACGGTAATAAAACATTCTTCGTACCAAAAGACATTCACACCACCGAGTACGTCTTCCTTCGCCGCGGCACCGTCAAAAGACCACTGGAACAGCCATACACAGGACCATACAAAGTACTTGAGAGGCTGGAGAAGACGTTCAAAATTGAGATCCAAGGCAAGCCGATCACAGTCACAATCGACAGACTTAAACCGGCTTACGTCGCAATAGATGATCAAAATACTTCACCGCCACCTGACGTCAGTACTCCATCTCCAGCAGAAAACCCCTCTCGTCGAAGACGCACCACCTGAAAGAAAAACACGAAGTGGAAGAACAGTACGATTTCCAGACTACTATCGCCCGTGAACCGGTCTCAGCGGGGGAGTGATGTGGCGCGTCGTCGTCGTCGTCGTGGAACCTGTAAAAGAATAAAAAATAAATCAAAATCAATAAATAATAATAAATAACTGAGATCCAAATATTTAAAATACACATACATTACATACACATACATACATATTGTAAATACACACACTATACAGATAATATTGTACTCCTTGCAATTAACTTGTTAAAAATATTGTTAATATTTTACTTACCGCCTTCTCCGGCGGGACCCTAATTCATTGTTTGTTCGCAACGCGCTGCGCGTGCGACGAATGATGCACGGTGACCGGCCGCCAGTCCGCACCTAGCTATTGGACGCGAAGCCCGTGTCGCTCGCCGCTCTCCGCGCATCCACCGACGCTCGCGTCTCGCGATATATAATTGTAGTGTTTTCATATAATTTTGCGGGACAACTCTCATTGTGTCTGTAAGTCGTTTAGTCGTTAAATCGCTTAGAAATAAACTCTGTAAGAACATAAGTGCAGTTTCTCTTGTGGATTAAAAACCAAACCTACCTACGTACTTACGTCGAAGATTGCTGTGGTTTCCTGGTTCATCCGAACTGCATCTACCTACACAGGTACCCACTTACAATATAAATAAATTTCTTTTATACCATTCCCCCTCTAAAAAGATTAATTTATTCACTGGAAACAGTGAATAAAAAGCCCTTTTAATCACGATTTTGGTGTTTGAATTTAGAACACATCAATATATTCGACCTCCATTTCTCAAACTTAAGAGCAGCGACTCAATACGAAGTACCAGGAGAGCATAAATATAAAAGAGGTGGTCAGCAAATTAAGCTGTATTCGAGAAAATATGATGAATGTATATTCATTTTATGATATTTAATTAACTAATCAATCAACAATAAATTTGTCATTTAAGTAACAAGATATACATTTTTTGATGGCTGTTTGGAAGTTTAGTCTGTACCTCTCAAATACGCATATAATCTGTGCCCGCTAAAAAGAGAATGCGATGCGCGCCTTATTAACAAATATTTGTTACATGAACATATTCGGCCTCCATCTCAACGCTATACAACCTCCTTAAATGTATATTTTCGCATAAATCTTTCTTTTTCTCGTAGTCATGGTATAAAGTATAGTATGCAATTGTTGAACAAAAGGGATTTAAATCGAGGGCCATGAATCACTCGCGTCGGTCAGGATTCTAACACTTGAATCACTCGCTGCGCTGATTCAATCGTCATGAATCACTCCCTGCGGTCGTGATTCAGTCGTTAGAATCCTTCACTTGCTCGTGATTCATCTCTGGCCCTCGCTTTAAATCCGTCTTTTATTCACTAATTGCATAATATATAATTTATTAGCGATTCTTAATGTCTAAGTTTAGAATTCATATATTTAAATATCTTGTTTCAAGTTTTTATTGCTCATTCAATCGAAATTTTTATCAAGTTTACTGTTTTATCTACCGGGCTTTATTGCCAAAGGCAGATTTATTGACAAACAGCACTTATTTTACGAATTCTTAATTAGGTAGCTAAGTACTTGAAGCTAGAAGAAGTAATGCCAATGCTATTTGTACAGATTTTAGTAAAGCCTTTTTTTTTACTATGTATGGGCTTACTCTTGACCTCGATCTAGCCTTGAGGACAGAGATGAGGTCGACGATGGAACGAGCATGCCCAGAAGAAGCCTTTTCACTCGCGACTTAAATAGATTCGGGTTATAAGAGCTCGGGAACACAGACGCAGGCAGAGAATTCCACTCCTTAGCTGTGTGCATTATAAAGGATTTTTCTAAGCGCTTTGTGCGGATGTGTGGAATATCAACCAAATATGGGTGATATCCTACGGTACATCTGGATTCCCGATAGTAGAAGGGGATGGCGGAATAAGCTCATGGAGCTCTTGGGCACACTCTCCGAAGTACAATCTGTAAAAGACCGACAGACATGCAATTTTGCGCCGGTGGGCTAGGCTGTGAAACTTGGTTTTCACTAGCATCTCATCACCAACGAGCTTCTTGGCTCTGCGATCGATCGATCGATCGCCTTTGATACGATTGACCATTGTGTTCTTAGTAATGACAAATGAACAAACAATATTTTATATTAGCTAGCTCTAACTTGATTCAAATCTTATTTACGAAGTCGTAAACTGTATATGTATACTGTTACAAAATATATGGTGTTCAATCTTTTCCATTCATAATATCAGCTTTCCCGCAAGGATCTCACTTAAGACCACTATTATTGCTAGTATTTGTAAACTGGTATTTGAAGTTATTCTCTGCGGAATACTTATTTAAAAATCTATAGAATAAATTGTCAGTAACATAACTATTCCAGACATTACAAAACTTGTTGATTGGTGTTTGAGAAAGAAAATAGTGTTAAACATAAGAAATGTTACAGTGGTCTATTCTGTTAAAAATGTACCTTTTCTTTTTATTTTGTTTAAAACATGAACTTTAAAAACAACATCTGGGTATATTCTTATTATATTAAATTAAATTACCACTGGCTCGCTCACTCACTCACTGGCTCAATGTTCTCCGTGAAAGAGTCGTGACCGGTAAAAGTGATGTATAACAAAGTTGTTCAACCAAGTCTAATGAGTACCAGAAAAATCTTAAACCTTGAAAAAGTCTTCAGGATCAGGGTAGACCCTCAACGACCTTTAAAAACTGGGGATAGATGGGTCTACCTCGAACGAAAGTCGACCCGACCCTGGTCAAATTCTACCTGTGTTGAAAAAAATCCAAAATGGCGAAAAACAAAATGGCCGCCTTACAATTTTTACGAATCTCAAACCAACATCCACAACCCCTCACTAGGGCTGCTTGCAGCCCGCGCACCCACGCGACCTCTAGTTTTACATATAAAATTGAATTTTGGTTAAAGCTTGTAAGATATTTGGATTTTCATATGAAATAGTTACCGCCAGTCTGATGCACAGCTGTTAAATCAGCCGCCAGATGCACAGCTGAAAAAGAAACTGTCAGTAATAAACTTAACAGTCTTTTAATATATACCTAATCTTTGTGTGTTTGACAGTAATTTTGTTAAGAAAAAATATTTTGTACATTTTTTTTAATATGGCTTATTGATATCTTAAAAAGTGTTTTGTAGCTTGTTTTAGTAGTATAAATATTATGATTATTTTTTTGTATTGTGTTGCAGCAAGTGAAGTTGGTGCAGCTGGGCGGTGCTGAGGGCGGTAGGGGCGGGGGGGCGGCCGGCAGGGGGGGGGCGCGGGGCGGGGGCGCGGGGGCGGTGCGCATCATCATGAACAAGCACAACTTCCGCAAGCTGATCGCCACCGCCACGCGCGCCGCGCTCACAGAGGTAACACTCACTGCGGGGGGGGAAGGGAGGGGGGGCGGTGCGCATCATCATGAACAAGCACAACTTCCGCAAGCTGATCGCCACCGCCACGCGCGCCGCGCCCACAGAGGTAACACTCACACTCACTGCGGGGGGGGAAGGGAGGGGGGGCGGTGCGCATCATCATGAACAAGCACAACTTCCGCAAGCTGATCGCCACCGCCACGCGCGCCGCGCTCACAGAGGTAACACTCACACTCACTGCGGGGGGGGAAGGGAGGGGGGGCGGTGCGCATCATCATGAACAAGCACAACTTCCGCAAGCTGATCGCCACCGCCACGCGCGCCGCGCTCACAGAGGTAACACTCACACTCACTGCGGGGGGAAGGGAGGGGGGGCGGTGCGCATCATCATGAACAAGCACAACTTCCGCAAGCTGATCGCCACCGCCACGCGCGCCGCGCTCACAGAGGTAACACTCACACTCACTGCGGGGGGGGAAGGGAGGGGGGGCGGTGCGCATCATCATGAACAAGCACAACTTCCGCAAGCTGATCGCCACCGCCACGCGCGCCGCGCTCACAGAGGTAACACTCACACTCACTGCGGGGGGAAGGGAGGGGGGGCGGTGCGCATCATCATGAACAAGCACAACTTCCGCAAGCTGATCGCCACCGCCACGCGCGCCGCGCTCACAGAGGTAACACTCACACTCACTGCGGGGGGGGGAAGGGAGGGGGGGCGGTGCGCATCATCATGAACAAGCACAACTTCCGCAAGCTGATCGCCACCGCCACGCGCGCCGCGCTCACAGAGGTAACACTCACTGCTCTAACATTCCTGAGGGTTTGAGAGGTATACAGGGTGTGAGGGACGGTGTACCGAAAATGAAAGGGCGTGCTTAGTCAACGAAACTGAACAACTTTCCCAAATAAACATATGTTGGAAAATGGAAAAAAAATTACCTCTCCATACAAACTGTTCGAACAGAGTGGGCAATTGGTATGGAGAGGTCAAAATTTCTTTTCATATCCCAACATATGTTTCTCAGGGAAAGTTATTCATTTTCGTTGAGTGAGCACGCCCTTTCAGTTTTCGGTACACCCTCCCTTACACCCTGTATTATATCAGAAGATGCCAGGTTCGAATCCTGGCAGGGTCGCCATGTAAGGACGCCGTCGGGAGCGGCACAAAGGAATCGACTCTCTCAGAATATTCGTATTTTGACTACTAAATAAGAATACATGGATTTTTACAATAAAGCATATGTATGTGGAGGTGCGTCATACACTACTCGTACAAGGAAATCTTCAAAATTAAATAATGAAATGATTGGTTCCGCTGTGGTTGTATCTGGCGACTTTGAAAAAGGAGGCCTCGGCGAACATTACAAGTAATCAACACATTGATTGATTGAGAACAAATTCTGGACGTTTTAAACAAAGGCCAGGTTAAAAGTACCCTGAACCGACGAGTGTGTATTCAGGGTAGATTTTTGAAATGGGACAGCAATGGCAAGTACTTTAATGATTACAGTTACACGAAAATGGTTTTAGTAAACTTATCGCAAGTTTTCGAAAAATTTTGATCCCCTTCTAATAGACTTTAAGGGCACTGCATGTTATCCTACGTCATCGAGTACACGAAATTTGCAACTTTGTAGCGATAGTAGTGGCCTACTAGGTCCACAAAACGTTGATCTGCCAAACCGCAACCTGGCAGATTTTGTACAGTCGGAGCGAAAAGTGGGTTCATGATAGAGTACACGAATGAAACCTATTCTTAGAAATAGAAGGTACCTATAACTTATAAGGTACTATATAAGTAAAACACAACAGGTCTGCCTTGCATCCTCTTAGCAGTTACGCCATTCCGACCAAATTTGGGGTCCGATCACATTCGACCACTTTTGTGGTCCGACTAGCGAAACTGCCAAGAAGATGCAAGGCAAACCTGTATGAAAGGGCTTTACTTGTACATTCTAAAATATATTTTTGTATTTTTTTCGCGGTCCATGGTGCCAGCCGTAACGCTAACAAGCGAGGTGACTGGTACTTCTCCTCCACATTTTTCCAGCAAAAGCTAGAATTCTGGAGGGAGCTCCCTGTCCTGTAGTGGACGTTTCATGGGATGTTATGATGATGATGATGATTTTTTTACAACTCTTAGTTTTCAAGTTATGATGAAAATGACAAAAAAAATACCGTTCCGCCCCTCTATCTCCAAAGTTTGTGAATGGAAAAATCTGAATTAATGACAGTCGATGGAAGTTTATGTAAATATTACAGAAAAAATAAAACGATCTTTCTAAGTTGCACAGTTTTGTAGAAACCTGCAAAAAACCTTTACAAACAAATTTAGTTTTGCGGTCCTAAAAATGGACTTTATTGCTTCCAAAAAAATTAAAGGTATATTGGAACCCTCGGCGCGCGAGTTTAACTCGCACTTGACCGGTTTTTTTTTAACTAGTAGGATTTCGGCTTGACAACATTTATTTCTGGATTCTTCGATGTCCAAAACCCCATAAAACCTTTGTTGTCAAAAATGGTCCCGTTTTAGTTCTGAGAAAATTTAATTAGCACTTATCTTCTACTCTATAATGTTATTTGGTTGCAGGAGGGCTCCTCGGCAGACGTCAGCCTGGAAGAATCGTCAGATTCCTCGGACTCGGAGTCCGGCGGCGGCGGGAGTGGTGATGGGAGGGGTACTGGTACTGGTACTGGTGGTGGTAGCGAGAGCGTGGTGGTGGTGCCCGAGCAGTTCGTGCGCTCGTCCTCCCCGCAGTACCTGCGCTCGCAGCTGCTGTGCGCGCACGCCGCGCTGCACCACCTGCGCCGGCGCCTGCAGCGCGCCAGGGCGAGGCTGCGCCGGGCCCGGGACCAGGCCACCTAGCGCCCGGCTGGTGTGCACGAGTCGTCATGGACACGCCGGGGGAGAGTGAAAGAGACAGATAAAACTTACTCTGTGCCGACAGAAAAGTGTTTGCCTAGGATTTAACCCTCAAAAAAATCAAAAATAGTTTATTCATTGTTGGATATTTAAAATCTCTAACTACATCGCTTCACTAGCAAAATTGCTCCACGGTAGGAAAAAAAGAAACGACGATAAAAACCGATCAAGTTCGATTAATCACCTGGCGGAGAGAAGCTTTATGATAGGGAGATTTCGCTTCTTTAAACGCCAGTGCAAAACCTTGCAACAGTGAACAATATAAACAAAAACTAACATATAGCGCAAGCTAACGTCGACAGTATGACCTGACACCGACATTGCCAACTAACGTCGACAGGGCGAGGTGACACCGACATATCGCTAACTGAAGTCGACAGGACGAGATGACACCGACACATCGTTAACTGACGTCGACATATCGCTAACGGACGTCGACAGGGCGAGACAACACTGACATATCGCTAACTGACGTCGACAGGGCGAGATAACACTCTAACTGATGTCGACAGGGCGAGATGACACCGACACATCGCTAACTGACGTCGACAGGGCAAGATGACACCGACATATTGCTAACTGACGTCGACAGGGCGAGATGACACCGATATATTGCTTACTGACGTCGACAGGGCGAGATGACACCGATATATTGCTAAGTGACGTCGACAGGGCGACATGACACCGACATAACGCTAACTGATGTCGACAGGGCGACATGACACCGACATAACGCTAACTGATGTCGACAGGGCGAGATGACACAAACATATCGCTAACTGACGTCGACAGAGCGAGATAACACCGACACATCGCTAACTGACGTCGACAAGCCAAGATAACACCGACATAACGCTAACTGACGTCGACAGGGCGAGATAACACCGACATATCGCTAACTGACGTCGACAGGGTCAGATGACACCGACGTATCAATCTACTGACGTCGACAGGGTGAGATGACACCGATATATTGCAAACTGACGTCGACAGGGTCAGATGACACCGACGTATCAATCTACTGACGTCGACAGGGCGAGATAACACCGACATATCGCTAACTGACGTCGACAGGGTCAGATGACACCGACGTATCAATCTACTGACGTCGACAGGGTGAGATGACACCGATATATTGCAAACTGACGTCGACAGGGCGACATGACACCGACATAACGCTAACTGTTGTCGACAGGGCGAGATAACACCGACATATCGCTAACTGACGTCGACAGGGCGAGATAACACCGACATATCGCTAACTGACGTCGACAGGGCGAGATGACAACGACATATCGCTAACAGACGTCGGCAGGGCGAGATGACACCGACATATTGCTAACTGACGTCGACAGGGGCGAGATGACATCGATATATTGCTAACTGACGTCGACAGGGCGAGATGACACCAACATATTGCTAACTGAGGTCGACAGGGCGAGATGACCCCGATATATTGCTAACTGACTTCGACAGGGCGAGATGACACCGACACATCGCTAACTAACATCGACAGGGCGAGATATTTATATATTTTATATTTATTTATTGGTTCGCCAACAGAAGTACATCCTAATATTAAATTATAATAATAGGCACAAACGTAGACCGAGATACCCAATTACAGGCGAACACAGCTTGCTTTGCAGACTTGCTCATATTTTATATTTGCATGTGTAGGGGCTTATTTGGAAACGGGTTTAGTTAATGAAAGAGTTTTTCTAAATTTTGATAAAGAAATGTTGAAAATGTCAATAGAAATGGAGCTGCAAAGAGTGTTAAGCTCACGACATACTCTGTTCAGCAAACTGTGAAAACCCAAATTGGTTCTTGTTCTTTTGACATGAAAAGGTCTATAGTTCACCAATCTACGAGTAGAATTCAACCTGGGAATATTTAGGCCTAGCTGTGCCAACAGGCAAGGGCAGTCTAAGTAACCTCTAACCGTTTTAAACAAGAAAACTAGATCATTTAGCCAACGAGTCATCGATATATTGCTAACTGACGTCGACAGGGCGAGATGACACCAATGTTAAGGATCTCTTTGCTGGTTTCGATATTTATATTTTTTATGACGTGGCCGTCTCTCCTGTCCTTCGTCTGTATATATTGGGGGACATTTCACACAAGTTCATCTGATCCCAAACTAGGCAAAGCCTGTACTATGGGTACCAGAGACTGATATACATACATAAATAGATAAATAACACCCAGACACAGAACAAACACTTGTGTTCATCACACAAATGTTTGCCCAGGGCGGGGATCGAACCCGCGGCCCACGGCGTGTGAGGCAGGCTCACTACCAACCATACCAACGGGCTTGTCAAGTCTGTCATTGTTGGTCGAATACAATATTTTCAGAAACTTTATATTTTCTCTTATTTCTCAAAGTCTTTCACAAGTGGCGACCGTAATGGATAAAATTAAAAAGGAACGAACCGTGTGCCGTATGATTTTCACAAAGGCAAAGAGTAATTTCGATGCAAAATTGTCAAACCTAGAATCACAACAAAAAACTGACCTGATAGCAGCGTACAAATTTCTGCAGTCAAAGGCGGAGTCATTGTTCGCTGTGGATGAACGTGTTAAGGAGTTGTGGCTTGATGACCCGGATTTTGATGTGGATCGGTATGTGGAAGATGCGGAATCGATGGATAAATACTGCCTTGAGTGGGAAACAATGAAAGCACGTTACGATGAGGTGATGTTGAAAACTGCAAAGGAGGATGACGAAATTTCTGACTGTAGTGACCTACCAAGTTCCGTCATGAAAACACCTGAGAAAGGTAAGGGTAGAGCTAAGAAAGGCTGTAGTTCAAAATGCGAGTCGTGCAACTCCCCGAAAAAAGTTATCGTCTGCCAAAGATTGAACTTAGAAAATTTGATGGTAACTTAAAGGAATGGCTTGGTTTTTGGGGTCAATTTAAGATAATTGACAGTGACGTGTGCATAGATGATGATGACAAGTTTCACTATCTTTATCAATCCACTGTCCCAGGATCTCCAGCCCGTGACCTCATTGATAGTTTTCCCCCTTCTGGTGCCAACTATAAGAAAGCCATAGAGCAGCTCAAAGCTAGATTTGCCCGTGATGATCTATTAGTTGAAATCTACGTCCGTGAACTTTTAAATTTACTTCTTGCACAAACGAAGCAAACCATTTCTTACACGTTATCTCAGCTATATGACAAATTGAAAACGCAGTTACAAGCCCTTGAGACGTTAGGAGTAACAACTGATAAGTATGCCGCCATGCTTTTTCCTCTCGTGGAATCGGCTCTTCCTGAAGATACTCTGCGCGCATGGCAACGTTTAAAAACTCAGCCAACTAATGATAATCTTGAAAATCTTCTGGAATTTGTTAAGACTGAAGTTGAATCCGAAGAACGCATAAAGCTTGCTCGCAGTGGTTTACAAGCGGATGAAGTTGAGTCTGAAGCCAATACACCGACGGCTGCTTGTCTGTCAACAACGGATAAAGAGGCTAAAAAAGGAGACATTTGTGTTTGGTGTGACAAATCAGGACATAACAGTCTCGAATGTTATAAAGGTAACAAAATGGGCTACAAGAAGAGAAAAGAATTCCTGACAAATAAAAGAATTTGTTTCAGTTGTTTGCGACCCGGTCACCCTACGAAATCATGCCGTAATAAGAATCGTTGCATTGCATGTTCTAAACGTCATAATGTATGGTTGTGTCCAAATTTCGTCAAACCGAAGCAAAATTCAACCGATGACGAGGAACCAAAAGCACAAGCCAATGCTTCACAGAAAGTTGGCAATACAACTTTGCTACAAACAATGATAATAAATATTAGCAGTGGACATAATGTAGCAAATGTCCGTGCTTTCATTGACACTGGAGCACAGAAATCTTATATTCGCAGTGACGTCGCAAAGCGACTTAAAATGAAGCCCGTAAGACAAGAGTCGCTAGGACATTGCCTGTTTGGTGGGGTAATTACCAGTAAGAAGATTCACGATGTCTACGAGTTCACAGTCTCAAGCTTGGACGGCGAAAATAAACTCCAAATGTCGGCATTAGCAAAAGATACTATTTGTGGTTCAATTCGAAGGCTTCATAATACTCACAAATTAAAAATTCAGTTGGATGCAAAGCAAATTGTTTTGAGCGACTGCGGATCCGGAACGCCCGAGGTTGACTTATTGATTGGTGCGGATTATATCGGAGCCCTACTAACATCAACTTTGATGCCCCTTGATGACAACGTAATAGCCATCAAGACGAAACTTGGGTGGACGTTACAAGGACGAGTTGATGAGGTTTTAGCTGCATCTTAATTTACACTTGCAAATAATATTCAACTATCTGATATGTGGGATCTGGAAAGCATCGGAATAAAAGACCCAGCCGGTGTTACGTCACAAGCCGATGAAGAACGTAACGCTATGGAAAACTTTTTAGCGACTGTTCAAATAAATAAAGAGGGTCGTTACGAAGTTGATTTGCCATGGAAGGCAACAAGTGTGGCTCTTCTTAGCAATAAAGATATGGCAGAAAAGAGGCTTATGTCAACCACTAACAAACTTTTGAAATTGAATGAATGGGATGCTTACGATAATGTGTTCCAAGAGTGGCTATCCTTAGGAATAATCGAAGAAGCTAACCAAGGTGACAAACAGTCTATATCTGGACATTATATGCCACATCATGCTGTTATTAAAGAAAGTAGCCTCACGACTAGAGTCAGACCAGTTTTTGACGCTTCAGCAGTTGACAAAAACGGTAATTCCCTCAATGCTCGTCTCGATAAAGGCCTCAATCTTCTAGAACTCATACTTAAATTGATTATACGTTTTCGAATGAGGGCTATTGGAATTAGTTCTGACATCAAAAAGGCATTTTTACAGATCTCCGTGAATCCAAATGACAGAGAAATTCTGAAGTTTCTTTGGTGGAAGAATAGAGACATGAAGGAGATAACTGAATATCGTCATTGCCGCGTCGTTTTTGGTCTCACCTGTAGTCCGTTCCTGCTGGCTGCGACTATTATTCATCATTTATCAAAATATAAAGGCAATTTGAAAGATTCTGCTGATCGATTGAAGGCAGCTTTTTATGTGGATAATTGCGTCACAAGCTTAGAAACTGAAAAGCAAGCCAAGAACTTTATAGAAGAAGCAAAGTCTATTATGTCAGAAGCCAAATTTGAATTGAGAGGGTGGATTACAGCTCCAGTAAAATATCATGAGATGACAGGATCGGAACAGTCAATGTCAGTGCTTGGTCTAAAATGGCTTATAAAAGATTCAGATTCAGATAATTTTATTCAATGTAGATTCTTTACAGAATACTTATTGAATGTCATGCAGAATACAATGCAAATAGAGCGAGTCTACGCCGTTTCGGATCGTGCTATGGCAGCGTAAAAGAAACGGCAAGAAACCACTGCAGCACGGCCTACTTTAAGAGTCGGCTTTTTACAATGTGTTTCTTGTGTTTCGCTGGAATATCAGAGCACCATACCTCTTTGTCATTCATATAGTCATCCAATCTATAGTAAGCTTTTTTACATAACGTTTGCTTTACACATTCTTTAAACTTTCTCTCAGGTAATTGCACTATATTGTCAGGTATTTTGTTGTAGTATCGTATACACAGACCAACGAAAGATGTATTGACTTTAGTTAATCTAGTATATTGTTGATCAATTTTATGCTTATTTAGTATTAAAATTATGCCTGTCACAAATTTTTGGTAATTGAAGAATGTTCTTTCTAGCATACATTATATTTTCATAGATATACTGGCATGGCACTGTCATAATGTTGATTTCCTTGAACAGTTCTCTCAGGGAATCACGAGTCTTCAGGCAATAAATTGCTCTTATAGCCCTCTTTTGTAAAACGAATATTGAATGTATATCAGCTGCTCGGCCCCAAAGCAGTATGCCATAAGACATAATGCTATGGAAGTAGCTAAAGTAAACCAGCCTTGCAGTAGCTACATCAGTAAGTTGTCTGATTTTTCTAACAGCATATGCAGCCGAGCTCAATCGACCAGAAAGAGCCGTTAGCCGAGGGCCCCATTGAAGTTTAGAGTCTAGTGTTAACCCTAAGAAAACTGTACTATTTACAAAATCTAATGGCTCATTATTCAATACTATGTTATGTGAAGTAGACCTTACATTTGGTAGTGCAAATTTAATACATTTAGTTTTTTGGCGTTTAGGACTAGATTGTTAACAGTAAACCATGCATGAATCTGTCCAAGTGCATCGTTGACTTCGTTATAATTTTGTGATTTCCTACTTACATTGAATATTAATGAAGTATCATCAGCAAATAACACAATCTTTGACAGATTCTTCACCACAGAAGGAAGGTCATTAATATAAATAAGGAATAAAAATGACCCTAATATGGACCCTTGAGGTACGCCAATTTTGACAACAGATCCCAGTGATTTCGTCCTGTTTACTTGTACCTTTTGAATCCTGTTTTCCAAATATGACCTAAGTAGTTTAAGTGAATTATTCTTAACACCGTAATGTTCAAGTTTTAGCAACAATGTGCTATGATCTACGCAATCAAATGCCTTGGATAGATCACAGAAGTTACCAATAGCATCTTCAGATTTTTCCCACGCGCAAAAGATGTATTTTAAAAGTGCAGTCCCGGCATCCGTTGTACTGCGCCCTTTCGTGAAACCAAATTGATGGTCATGTAGTAAGTTATTTCTATTGAAGTGTGAAAGCATTTGATTGAGTATGACCTTCTCAAAAATTTTACTAAGTACAGGTAAGACTGATATTGGTCTAAAATTACTGGGATCCTTTTTGTCACCAGCTTTGAATAATGGAACTACTTTACTTTTTTTCATTAAGTCAGGAAATGTACCATGATCGACACAATCATTGAATATAACAGCTAAATATGGAGATATAGTATCAATGATCGCACTACAGACTTTAACTGACATTCCCCATAGGTCCTCAAAGAAGACAAGCTTTCATGTTTTTGTAACCTGACAGAAGAACAGCACGAAAAGATAACTAAGAGAACATTGTTGTCAGTAGCTCAGAAAATTTTTGATCCTGTTGGTGGGACACCACACTTCCCAGTGATTTGTGTGAAGAATTCAAAAGTTGGAGAAAACACACCCATCTTTTATCAGAGTGCGTTATCCCACGAAGACTTACTGAGCATGCTATAGACAATTGTCAAAATACTCTTCACGTTTTCTGCGATGCTAGTCAAGCTTCTTACGCTGCGTGTATTTTCTTGAGAAGCGAAATAAATGAGGATGTTTCTGTTCAGCTCGTGTTATCGAAGTCGAGAGTTGCTCCCAGCCGGAAAGAAATATCTATGCCTCGTTTAGAGCTACTTGCAGCTTTGATTGCGACTCGTCTGTATTTGCAAGTCAAGGAAGCGCTAAATGTTGATTACAAAACGACATTTTAGACAGATTCGTGTATTGTACTAACTTGGATTACTACTCAGGGAGATTGGAAAGTTTTCGTAAAGAATAGGGTGGAAGAAATCCGCAAAAATTCAAACGTTGAGGATTGGCGACATATAGCAGGCCATCTGAATCCTGCTGATCTTCCATCGAGAGGTTGTAATGCAAAGCTTCTCCTGGAAAGTAAGTGGTGGGAAGGTCCTACTTGGCTTAAGGCGAACCCCAACGATTGGCCTCATTCTTCAGTTGAATTCAATCCAGAAGAAGTAGAAAAGGAAAGAAAGAAGACTGTTACTGTAGTTACCAATTTAAGTGAGTCAAACCACGATTCTTTTATCTCAAGACTTACCTATTTCAATAAATTCTCCAAAATAGTAAGATTAATTGCCTGGATATTGCGTTTTATCAGAAATTGTAAACAAGATAAGATCAAGGGTGAAATTACATGCGATGAATATCAGATGGCAGAAAAAACTCTCATGAAACTTATTCAAAGAGAATGTTCAGTTGATGAAAAGATTAAAATGAAAAACAAATATGTTTTTAAAGATAATGAAGGCATTGTCAGATTACACACGAAGTTGTTGTTAAGCGGCGAGCCCGCAAGTTTTACTAATCCAATTTTTTTGCAGGGTAACCACATCATATTGAAACGGCTTGTTGAAGAAGCTCATCGACATCTAAAGCACGCTGGTTCTGGCGTTATGATTGCGTTTATTCGTGAGAATTACTGGATCACAGGTATCAGAAAGATGGTCAAGTCTGTTATATCACAGTGCAATATTTGTAAAAGAATAAATGCCAAGCCGCTGCAGACACCGTTGCCTCCACTTCCAGCAGACCGCGTTAAACCAGGTGCTGTGTTCGAAGTGTCAGGAGTAGATTTAGCAGGTCCCTTATTTCTACGTCGTGGTGGAAAAGTATGGATTGTACTGTTCACTTGCGCGGTGTATAGAGCGATACACTTGGAACTGACGAGATCATTGTCCACGAACACCTTTTTGATGGCCCTTAGAAGGTTTATAGCCCGCAGAGGTCGCGTAAGAGAGTTATATTCAGATAACGGAACGAATTTCCTTGGAGCTAATAATATGATGAATGCTATTGACTGGAACCAGATAACCTTGTTTTCCAATGCAAATAAAATAACATGGAAATTTTCGCCTCCGAGTGCTCCGTGGTGGGGAGGATGGTGGGAGCGGTTAATCCGTTCAGTCAAGGATCTATTGAAAAAGAATCTTGGCAGAGCTTCAGTAACTTACGAAGAATTGGAGACACTTTTATGCGACTGTGAAGCAGTGATCAATTCGAGGCCATTGACTTTTATAGTGGATGAGATACCGAAAATTTAAAGCCTCACCCCAGCTTGCTTTATGCAAAGTTTGTACTCTAGCGAAGTACCAGATTTAGATAAGATTGATCATGCTAACTTGAACAAACGCTTTCAATATTTGCAGAAACTCCGCGATGGTTTAAGATCACGTTTCCGTGTCGAGTATTTGGGATTGTTGGTTCAAAGAGGCAAGGAAACGAAAAACTTTTGTAAATTACACGAAGGTGATGTCGTCTTAATCAACAGTCAGTCAATCAATCAATCAGTCTTGATAAGAGGGTGAACTGGCCATTAGGCATGATTATGAAGCTTTATGAAGGGAGAGACGGAAATGCAAGAGTGGCCGATGTAAAAACGTGTACAGGCGTTTACACAAGGGCCGTCCAGAACTTATATCTCATGGAAGTGTCCAGGGATGGATTCCCTCGCCCCGGAGGATGTTAAGGATCTCTTTGCTGGTTTCGATATTTATATTTTTAATGACGTGGCCGTCTCTCCTGTCCTTCGTCTGTCATTGTTGGTCGAATACAATATTTTCAGAAACTTTATATTTTCTCTTATTTCTCGAAGTCTTTCACAACCAACATATTGCTAACTGACGTCGACAGGGCCAGATGACACCAACATATTGCTAACTGACGTCGACAGGGCCAGATGACACCAACATATTGCTAACTGACGTCGACAGTGCGAGATGACACCGACATATTGCTAACTGACGTCGACAGGGCGAGATGACACCGAAACATCGCTAACTGACGTCGACAGGGCGAGATGACACCGAAACATCGCTAACTGACGTCGACAGGGCGAGATGACACCGGAATATCGCTAACTGACGTCAACAGGGCAAGATGACAACGAAGTGACGCGATCCAACAACAATAAACTACTGCAAGTGGGTGGGACCACGGTGGGACGACTTATATTCCATAACCCAGCGATTCTCCTAATCAAAACAAGCGATTCTCCTAAATTGATTATAACATTCAAGACGTGGTCGACATGTCACCGAAAAATAATAAGAATAGTAAGTTTTTAAATTTCCTGGTTTATGCCTAACTAATAACTGCCGTTTATGATTTTTCGAAACTTACTACAAAATTAATCAACTTACGATTCTCATCATTTTAAAATTTGAATAGGAAATTAAGTTCAAGTTGTAAATATTAGGATAAACTTTTTTTTAAAGTAAAAGGTTCTTTTCTTTTGAAAAGTTGCTTTTTTACTCGGCTTCGTTAGGGGTTAAAACAAATAAGTTGCAGTGACGATATGAATTTGATATGTGCATGGACGATGAAATTAAAGTGACCTTGTTGAATGCATTAATTTTGTATAGCTCTCTGAAAACTTTAGAAGTAGTGTACGTATTAAACTGTAAAACGAGGACATTATGCGTTTAGAAAGGTCATTATGCGTCGAGACGAAAACTACAAATAAGTGAATGCGTAAAACCATATCCCATAAATAGGTAATGATAACTATTTAAGTGTAGCCAGCGATCCTTGTTTTGTAACGTTTTATAATAAAAGAGTTTATAAAATTATGTATACGTTTTTATTTACATTTTCTTTCAATAATTATAAATTATTGCTAAAGACAAAAATAAATAAAATAGTGAAAATAATTGGAATTATGTGGTCTTTGCTTTTAGAACTAGGAAAATTTTGGCAGAAAGATGCAGCTATACGAAAGAGAAAACTATACAACTATTTATTTCCTTTAGCTGCATCCCTCCGAGGCTCCAAAATTCTGCTCCGCATATTAATCCAGGGCCTCGCAGCTTGGTCAACTCCCTCAATACTCAATACATTTATTGCATACCATGAGATTTAAAGGGTGGTTAAGAATAAATAAATAGGTACATCATGGAACCTGTCTGGCACAGCAAAAGTAGAAGAGAGGAAGATTCTTTACTCCCGGCTTTAGCCAACCTTCGACCTCCCTCATAAGATACATTAACAAAACCATAATAAAGTATTAGTAGATTCTTATGACACGTCCACACGATATGTCCCGTGTGGTGCCGGCAAAGAATAGTACCAACCCATACTTACCCGTGGGTGTCGTAAGAGGCGACTAAGGGTTAACTGGAGGATGGGCAGAAGCATCCTCCTGTGTCTTACATCTTACTTACTGCGGTCACCTACAACCGCGGTCCATGGTGCCAGCCGTAACGCTACAAGCGAGGTGACTATGATACTTCCCCTCCACATTTTTCCAGCAAAAGCTAAAATTCTGGAGGGAGCTCCCTGTCCTGTAGCGGACGTTTCATGGGATGTTATGATGATGATGAGATTCTTATGGAGGTTCAGTTCACAAATATCTAAGGTTGTTGTCGGAAGGTTATCGTCAGCCTCTGCTGCGGCTCTGCGGCTGTCTTAGCCGCTGGTCTAATCTGAGAAGTGCGATGCGGATGCGCGCATGATGCACGCCGCCTGTCACTTGTTTCATACAAAGCGACGCGTCGTCGCAGTGCGGCGAGGGTGAGGCGCGGTCGTGCAGTGCGCCCGATGCGCGCATCAGTTTGAAGCTGCACGCCGAACGATACACACAGGGACGGAGTACGGACACAGGGAAAATGCGTGACGACGTAGAATTTAATATTTCTTTTTGTGAGATAATTGAAAAATATCCGGTGATTTATGATTATTTATTTATATGCTTTGCCGAAGTTGGGTAGTTATGGGCTTTGCTGCAAACAAACTTAGCTTATAGTTATCAGTAGTCTCTCTTCTGGACAAATAGGTATTTTAAAATGTGTGTAGTTTTTCTCCAAGCCATGACTCACTTTGGACAAAATTAAGTGAAAACATTGAGGGGACATCTTATACACGTCCGAAAAACGATCCGGATAATTTAGTAGATTTTTCATTACATAGAAAAATCTATGCTCCTGTCCCGCTCGCCAGACAGGGTGCACTGCATATCTCCTGTTATGCAAATTTGCTAAATGCATCAAAGCTAGCATGTCTTCATCATCAGATGAAGAGGACATGTTGTCTTATTGAAATCGAAATTTAGAATGCCCTAAATACGTCCACTGCCGACGCCCGCACCACACCTTTCACGCACTTCTTGCGTACTGCACCGGCGCTGCCGGTTGCGCGCATGATGCGCGCATCCGCATCGCACTTCTTAGATTAGACCGGCGGCTTAACTATGCTGTTGCATTACGGAATGCAACAGCATAGTTAAGTTTGTTGTAAGTACAAAGTGTATCCAAGAATTTTCGTTCACATAATTTAATGAGATAATTTTGGACCAATAATCGCTATTAAATGTACGGATCTCATACTTCTTGCGGGTTGCGGAATTTAGGCTTCTTCTGGGCAACCTCATCCCATCGTCGACCTTATCTCTGTCTTTAAGACTAGATCGAGGTCAAGAGTAAACCCATTGATAATAAATAAAATCGAGCCTCTAACAAAAAGTGAATTACTACGAGTAAGCATCTACTATCACTACATTATGGTAAGGACGATAATACAGTTTTATTACCGTCCTTGATTATGGTTTAGTTTATGTATCTTATAAGATAGTTTAGCAAGCTGCGAGACCCTGGATTGTCCTACCTAATATCTGTCTGTCTACTTCAAAAGTGAGAAAGCGAAATCAATATCTGACTGACAATCGCTAGCTATGAAATGGCGGAGAAGCGTTCGTTCTGTATGGTTATTACTGAACGCTACCTCCGCCGTTTTTGAGGCAAAAAATGCAAGCGTTCCTCACCAGTTGCAGCTGGGGTTTAAACACTAATGCAGCATATTTTTTATACGTAGTACGGACACGAGGACGTCGAGGACGAACCCTTAGTCAGTCACATATTGTCTTCGCGTGCGTTCTATGGAGTTTTCGAGGTGTACATATTTAACATCATGCCTCTTTCCCGCCGGGGTAGGCAGAGACCACAGACCACCACCTGCTAGGTGTATTTAAGTTATAAAAGCAAAGATTTTTAAAATTTTCAATTCATAATTTAAAAAAAATCTAGTGTAACTTAGGGACGAGATGTGTGTCTACCGAGTGTCTAGTAGTCGTATTGGTATTTTTTTCTCAAGTATGAGATATTTTTCAAGATGCTTTTATCACTGTTTTACCATCGGGAATCCAGACGCACTACAGGATATCTACCACGCTTGGTTGATATTCCACATATTACACCAGCAGTGTGGAATATACACCAGCGGCACCATCTTTTATTATGCGCACAGATAAAGAGTGGAATTATTTGATAGTATTTGATTAGTGGAATTGTCCTTTTCCTCCAATTTTTTGACTTCTGCGCACTAATGGTCGGAGCTAGAGTAAGCTTCCGCGGCCTATATCGACTGTGTTATTTTTTTGCTCCACGCAGGACGGCGCGCTGCGTGAGCCGTGGGAGGCTGCCGAGCGCGCTACTCGTGCTCGTGCCCGTGCCCGTGCCCGCGGTCGTGCCCGTGCCCGTGCGAGCGCGCGCGCTGCGCCAGCACGTGGCGGAACTGCGAGAGGATGGCGTTCTCGCGCTTGGTGCGCTCCTCCTTGCTGAAGGCTTGCAGCGCGCGCTTCTCGTCGGCCGAGTAGATCTGGTTCTCCTTGCGGATGCGGACGGCTTCCATGCGCCGGTGCCTGCACACAAACGTACCGTCTCATGCATCTATACATGTACTCATTTACTACTTAAGAATTTAAAGACTATAGATAAAAATCATATAAAAGCAATTGTTCACCCCCCACCCAAGTCCACCTCGCATGCTAAACCCAATTTTTATCTTAAAACTACTCAAACTTAATTAAAACTACAATAAAGTGAACCTGAGCTGGGACGGAACTAGCTGCAAAGACGCAGCGCTTAAACCTAACAACTAAACTACATTAAAATTAATTAGGCGTAGCGTGCCCAATACGATTCGCCGGTGCGGTCGCACGTAGCAGGTACCGGCGGACGGCCGTGTATGTAGCTAACCGGAAGCTACCGCCATTTTGATTTGCCTTGCCGCGTCAGAGCGACCGCATGGTTTCAGAATCGTAATATTCTTTTTTATAATCCAAGTTCGCGTCTGGTTGCGAAATGGGTTCGCCGCGAGTGATTTAGACTCATCTATACGAATTTGTATTGTATGACGCGGAATCGTCGTGAGTTGTATTTACATCGGCTAGTGAATAACGGACAATTAGTATATTGTATTTAACACACAACCCAGACAGGCATCAGAGATAATTAGGGACACAACAATACACACTACGTCAGAACGTCATAAATATTTTGCGTGTTGGTCATTAACCCTGGTCGTGATCGGTAGGCCAGGCCTTAATGTGCGTTATACTCGCCACTGGGCGGCGACCTTATATTCCATATTTGATTTCCTACTTAGGGTAATTCTGCACACAACGGGCGTGACATCCGTCAGTGGCGGACCGTATTGGGCACGCTACGCCTAATTAATTTTAATGTAGCAGCTCGTTCCGTCCCAGCTCAAGTCCACAAGTGGGCATTTGCCCACTGTGTATTGTAAAGATCAAATGCCAGTGTCTCTGTGTAAAAACTAGCGTTAGTGTTAAATCTCCTACGTCTACTTGACACCCTAGAAATGTTAATGAGGGTAGAAAATTATGTGATGATAAATGTAATAGGGTGTTTTCGACCATCTCGTGAAATATCCACTGGATAGCTCTGAAAATCAGCATGAGGAAAAACCATTTTAATGCCATCAATATGAAAATGATCATTAGGTCAGTTTGATTGCTTTTGTTTATTGCCTGTAATACTTTTTCTTGTAAAAAGATATCATAAATTTTACTATGTACAAAAAGAAATTACTAACAGTGATTAGCGTACCACCCATCGACACTTTAAAAAACCTAGTTGATAGACATCGCGGAAACCTCCCCCTATCAAAATGTACATGTCTAGGTGATGATTTCTTGAGATTGTTGACAACAGGCTAAGTCAGGCTAAAGACTGGTATACACGTTAACATAACTAATGAGCAGTAATGAGTAGCTCGGTGATTGTGACAGTATCTCACCTGCTGCCGCTCATGTAACAGTATCCCACCTGCTGCCGCTCCTGTAACAGTATCTCACCTGCTGCCGCTCATGTAACAGTATCTCACCTGCTGCCGCTCATGCAACAGTATCCCACCTGCTGCCGCTCATGTAACAGTATCCCACCTGCTGCCGCTCCTGTAACAGTATCTCACCTGCTGCCGCTCATGTAACAGTATCTCACCTGCTGCCGCTCATGCAACAGTATCCCACCTGCTGCCGCTCATGTAACAGTATCCCACCTGCTGCCGCTCCTGTAACAGTATCCCACCTGCTGCCGCTCATGTAAGTGTAACAGTATCTCACCTGCTGCCGCTCATGACGTAGCCCACGGACTCGTAGGAGGCGATCTCGTCGGACGTGAGGCCGATCTCCCCGCGGCGCGGGATGCGCTTGCCCTCCGCCACGAAGGCAGCCATGGCGGCGCCCTCCCCCGGCAGCAGCGCGCGCCCGAAGTGCCGCGCGTCCAGCGCGCCCCCCCCGCGCGGCAGCGGGCCCACCACCTCCGTCTCCCCCCCGCCCCCGACCCCGCCCCCGCCCCCGCCCCCTCCCCACGCCTCCCCGCTCTCCGACGTCTGCCGGGCCCTCGCTGACACTTCATGTTCCTCTGGACAGTTCAAAGGATAGATTATAATTCACTTGTAAGGTACCACCTACTGACCTTAAAATCCACAGAATATGAGGATAATTTTCTATAGTGTAGTGTTCTAACACTTTTGTTTATTTATTCATTATATGGACATTTTACAGTCAATATAAACAGAAAGAACATTTTTAAAACCTAATTTGAGAGAAGATTTTAAAATCTAATCTTGAAAAACCAATAAAATTTTAATGCTAATTTAGGTAAACATTAACTTTCAATTTCGTATTTGCTATGTCAACCATGGAAACATTTAGTATGTCCAATAATAAAGCAAAATTTATATCAATCTTACTTACTTCCCTTCTCCACCCAGACTTCTTCTTCACTAGTACTACTGCTATCGCTTGAGCTGTCTTTCTTCTTGGCTTTCTTTCTCTTCTTCTTCAGCTTTTTTAGTTTTTTCTTGAGTTTCTTCAATTTGTGCTTTGTGTCTCCCTTATCTTTGGACTTTTTACTCTTCTTTTTTTCTTTGACTTTAGCATTGGCATCAGCCTGTGCATGTTCATCATCTGTACTACTGCAAGCATAAAAATATTACTGTTATTAGTCAGGGCAGATACAATGACCATTTTGGTATGTACATAAAAACGGGAATTTTCCCATTAGTGGAACTTAATACCAGAGCAGACTGTTAAAGCTTTATATCATCAAGAAAAATTAGAGTAAAAAATTAGAATAAAATAAGAATGGTAAATGGTAAGCTAGCAGGAGGCAAACTACTACTTCTACACGCTTCTTGATGACTTCATTACAATCTGATATGAAAGATTTTTTTTTTTATGATCGAGGGGCTTCATTTCTGAAGGGAACGCAGCGAGGCACAAAAAGGTGATCGCATCTTGATCATGGAGCCATCCCCATGGTCGTTGAGCTTGCTCTAGATCTCGATCTAGCCCTGAGGGCAGAGATTAGGTCGACGATGGAACAAGCTTGCTTATTGACTTGCGATGCGACTTAAATATTCTAGATTCGGGTTAAGCAAACTCGGAAACACAGATACAGGAAGAGAATTTCAGTTTGATTGGTATCTACTTGAAAGAATATTCCAAGATAAACTCGGGTCAACCTGAAGATTAATGAATCCTATCCTATTTTAACCACCACAAATGGGTGGGACATTATAAATGGTTTAGGACATAATCAGTGGTTTAGGTGCCATAAACAAATTGTCTTTATCTTGTTATTCAATTAAATCCACAAGTTGCAAATGTTGCAATTAACAGACTATAGTATAATCATGTTTTAAACAAAATATATGCCAAGTAACTACCTGGAATAACTTACTCTGGGTACATGGGTGACTTGCTCCACACAGCAGCCACCCCCATGGCTCCGATACGTTCCCGCTCCGCTCGCCGTGCATCTAGGAACTCTTCCTCCTGGGGCTTGAATCGGGCTGGTGCTGCACCCCCTGTAGGGCCTGACAAAACAGTAAACTTAAATTAATGATATATGACAAAAGTTACTATAATTTCTAGTGGGGATGCTGTAACACATGCAGACAGGTGATTGAATCAACCAAGAAGCCATTCCACCTCCAAACAAAAGTAACTTTGTTATTGGAGGTAAAAGCATTGGGCCCTGAGCTTCCCACAGCGACCAATTATCATCATGTCCTCCAATCCAACCGTTTTTGGTCATGGCTAACACTGTCAACTTCTATATACAATGCCTCAATCAATAAATGGTACAGCTAGCTGAGCACTTAGCCCTATTCTAATAAACTTTGAAGGACAAGGACGCTTTTGATCATTTACAGGCCATTCCGCTTTGTTTGGGTAACCCTTTGACAGCAGTCTGCCTCGACCACACATATGGACGTCATAAAAAAATCTCCCTCAACACAGAATCCTCGGCCTTACAAATGAGTTATCTCATTTACTGGCCTTTGTATGCGAGCATTCAGTAGGGAAATTTTATTACTACTCATGGACGTCATAAAAAAATCTCCCTCAACACAGCATCCTCGGCCTTACAAATGAGTTATCTCATTTACTGGCCTTTGTATGCGAGCATTCATTACTACTCAATTACATCAGTAGTCATGCTAGATGTATGTTTATGTGATGTATGTTTATGTTTTGAGGGTAAAGGAGCCGGGCTTCTATTTCCCAATGGCCACTGTGACCCTTATAGATCTATTGTAGCCAACCCTTTGTACTACATTTCCTCGGCCACACCGACAGCCTCAAAGAAGCTGACGATCTGAATAGCATTGAGAGTTTGAGCATCTTCAGGTTGTAGTATACCTATGTCCTCTTGTGTCCCGATTTCTACTGTGAGTTAGTGCATCACAGTGGCAGATTAGGTGTACAGGCGTTTCATAGTCTTCTGCACAAAATCTACAGTATGGGTTTTCGAATAGGCTGTATGAGGTATAACTGTACGTACGTACCACTACCGAGCCCACCACCACTATGTGTGTACTCCTGGCCCCCCCAGCGAGGCTTGTCCCGCTCGCGACTGCCGCGCCGCGCCCTGCCCTCCGCCCGCGACCTGCTGCGGCTGCGACTCCTGCTGCGGCGCCGCGATCTGCTGCCGCTGCGGCTGCGGCGACTGCGATCTCCACCCATCACTTACACTCTTTGAAACTTGTTGTGTTCTCAATTTAACCTCACTTCACTTCACAATCACCACATAACCACTACGGATTAAAACCTGCTCATGAGCTTTGTGTGCGGTTTTAGCGCGCTAATAGTCGGTTCAAAACTTGCTCGTATTCACTCGTTTAAGCGACGTGACGTCATCAGTGACGTCACTTTAGCGCGCTATCATTGCATACGAAAATGAGGTAGTGCAGCGTGTGCGAAACGTCAAATTCATAAGACATTTGTCATCAATCTCGTTTTCGAGAGATTTTTTTCAACTTTGTTTGGGTTTTTTAGATTTAATTATCTTATCGAATAATCATTATCTCTCAATAATTTCTTAAAACGCAAAACAAAATCAAAATTTAAATTTTTCTCAGTGACATTGACATAAGCGCGCTCTAGTCTGGTTTAAAACTGTATTCGATTGTATTCGACGAATGCACGCATATAGAAATAAACCGACTAATATTCAGTGAATGTGGTGTGTGCGTTGAATTCAAGAAACAATCCGTAGTGAACGATACAACCAAAGAGATTTGAACCTCGCTACGCTCGTAGCGAGGTTCAAATCTCTTTGGATACAACAGTAACATATAACATGCTTCTGTTTGTGAATTATTACAAAATCTCTACTACACTACATACGGATGGAATGGAACATACATACAATACAATCAATACCACAACCTTGGATAATTTTGATATTGTACTGCAAACACCAAGAAAAGATAAGGCACACGTAACGAATATTTAATTGGATATAGTAAGCAATAAAAACAACGAAAAATGGGAAAATTTGTATTTTTACTTCATTCATTACATCAAATTCGTTTTGTTTATATTTTAATGTTTGTTGTGTGTTCCATAATTTATTTTGTGATTTAAATATGTCAATTCAAATATTCCATTTACTTTGCAGTGCCCTTGCCAGGGCATCATATGTGATACTTTTTCTTATTTTGAACACCTTATAAAACCATATGATAGCAAGTTATAAATAAATATGAAATAAATAAATGACCTTTACATCTCTCATATTCGGTAAGTAAGTCCTTATTACCACCAAATGGGGCTTGTAGGTCACCAAATTGTAGGTGACCAATTAGCGCTCTAGGTTAATAATGTAGCTAGAAAAGCCCTAGGGCGGTAAGTAATTAAATTTTGAAAGAGTGATGTGTTTTTTTTATTACTTACCGCCCTAGGACTTTTCTAGCTACATTATTACCCTAGAGCGCTAATTGGTCACCTACAATTTGGTGGTAATAAGGACCTACTTACCTCACAATCGAGATGTAAAGCAGAGTAGTTAGTGTTGTATTACTAGCTTAAACGAAACGCAGCCATCGCAAAACGCGGGCTGTCATTTCGACATATATTGTAATCTGTGGATACGAGTCGCAATAAAAGATGAGCGCTAATTAATCTATTTGTTTTACTACAATACCACGCTAAAACATGGTAGCAGCGGTAAAACACGTTTAGTTGAAGTCTTTAATTCATTCAGTTTATATGTAAGTATAGCCAGTTCAGTTCAGTTGTTGTACAAGAAAAATGGGGAAAGAGGATGATCAAACGACGCCGCCACGGGGGGTGAAAATCAGCCCGCCAGGACAATTCAGCTTTGTGCCCGAAGAGTGGCCGAAATATAAACAAAGATTCATCAGGTACATGAACCTAGCTCATAAAGATCTCAGCGACAGTGAACAAAAAGATTGCCTCATCTATTGTATGGGAGATCGCGCGGAAGACATTTTGATTCAGTTCAAGGAGAAAAGTACATACAAGTCGCTACTGGAGCAGTTCGATAACTTCTTCTCTCCTAAGAAAAACGTAATCTTTGAGAGGTCTAAATTTAATCAACGCATTCAGAAGGAAGGGGAGCGTTTTGATGATTTTCTGACAGATCTCCATAAGTTGGCTGAGCATTGTGACTAGAGCTCATCAGAGATAAAATTGTTGTCGGTTTGAGAGACAAGAAGACAAGAGACAGATTATTACTTATGAGTGATCTGACTTTAACAACAGCTACACTTATAAGTAAGCAAGCAGAAATTCAAGAAGAAGAGTCAAAACTTATGCAAAGAGAAGAGGAAAATGTTGAAATAAATCGTGTGAAGGTGGGAAAAACAACAATAGGAAGAAAGTATAACTGTTGGTATTGTGGCAAAGAACGCCACCAGAAGGATAAATGTCCGGCCTCAAGAGCCACTTGTCACAACTGCCAGCGACAGGGACACTTTGCAAAGGTGTGTCGTTCCAAAACAATGAGAAGACTGGAAGAAGAGAAAGACAAGGAGTTCGAGTTTGAGGTTAGTTTTTACCCGACTGCCCCAAAACAGGAGGGTTATGTTTTTCGAGTGAAAGTAAAGAACGGTATACAGTGGATATGAATGTATTTGAGAAGGAAAAATTTGTTGATAAACTAACGTTTTTGATCGATACAGGAGCAGATATAAGTGCCATACCGGAACATGTTGCAGAACAAGGTTGTCTTTCACTGGTGAAATGCAGGGACTCAGTCAAGGGACCTGACGGAACTAAGTTAGAAGTATTAGGTACAGTTCAGTTAAAATTGCAGTACAAGGACAGCACATCTGTAAGTAAGATCTATGTAATTAAAGGTTTAAAAACACCAATATTAGGAAGACCATCTATTGATCAAATGAATCTTATAACTATTTGTGCGTTGTCAAATGATAAAATTGGTGAAACAGTATTAGTAGAAAAAGAGTTCCCTAACATTTTTAATGACCTTGGAGTGTTCAAAGATGAATTTCATATAAAATTAGTAGACAATCCAAAACCATTTATACATGCTTCGCCTCGAAATGTCTCTTTACCTCTTTTGCCAAAAGTTAGGGAAGAGTTGGACAGGTTAGAAAAAATGGAAATTATAAGTAAAATAGAGGAACCTACAGACTTTGTTTCACCTATTGTAGTAGTTTTAAGAAACGAAAAAGTAAGAATTTGTGGAGATTATACGGAAGTTAATAAAAATATTCTTCGGCCAGTTTTTCCCATACCTAAGATAGAAAACACGCTAGCTAAGCTAAAGGGAGCCAAATATTTTTCAAAGATTGATGCCACTTCAGGCTTTCATCAGATTAAACTTGATGAAGCTTCAAAGAAACTTACAACAATTATCACTCCTTTTGGTAGATATGTATATAACCGTCTACCTTTTGGATTGAATTGTGCTCCTGAATATTTCAGCATGAAGTTTTCAAATTTATTTAAAGATCTAAATGTGGCAATACATATGGTATGGATGATATTTTGATTTTTGAAGCAACTAAAGAGGAACATGATAAAGTACTATAAGGGAGGTTCCGAAAAGATTACAAGATGAGGGACTAACAATAAATAAAAATAAGTGTGTTTTTGGAGTAAATGAAGTATGCTACTTGGGTCACATAGTAAATGCAGAAGGAATCAAAATTGATCCAGAACGGGTAAAAGCATTAAGCAAGTTCAAAGCACCTAAAAATAAAAAAGAATTATTACAGTTTTTAGGCATGATAAATTTTGTAGCCAGATTCTTGCCTAATAAATCGCATATTTTGCAACCATTATATGCTCTTCTGAAGGAGGATAGAGTGTTCTTGTGGGAGGTTCCTCAGGAAAAAGCATTCAATGAGATTAAAGACAAACTTCAAAAGGCCCCTACACTTGCACACTACGATCCTTCTTCAAAACTTATTGTATCAGCAGATAGTAGTTCCTATGGGCTAGGAGCTGCACTTATGCAAGAAAATAACCAGGGGTGTAAGTCCCCTTAAGGACCCTTAGTGAGACAGAAAGGTATTATGCACAAATTGAAAAAGAATGTTTAGCCTTGACTTGGGCAGCTGAAAAATTTAAGGACTTTATAATAGGTATAAAAGTTCAGTTGGAGACAGACCATAAACCTCTTCTGCAGATCTTACAAACTAAATCATTTGATGAGCTTAGTCCGCGTCTTTTAAGACTACGTCTGAGGTTAACGCGGTTCAACTATGAAGTCAAATATACACCGGGAAAAGAATTAGTAGTTGCAGATGCCCTGTCTAGAAATCCGCTAAGCTTGCATGAGGAGGTTTATGGCCGGAAAGATAAGGAGTGTAGTGTAAACATGTTCACTAATGAGACTATTACAAATGAAACTTTGTCAAAAATTCAAAGAGAACAAGAAAAGTCTGATATTTGTAAGGGACTTAAAGATTTCACAGTAAATGGATGGCCTGGTAAAAGTCAGCTTGGAATATTCAGTAACTACTATCAGTATAAAGATAATTTTTCTATAGAATCAGAAATACTTTTATACAATTCTAGAATTGTTATTCCAGAGAGCATGCAAAATGAAATCTTAAATAAAATTCATGCTGGACACTTGGGCATTTCCAGATGTAGAGAACGTGCTAAGCAGACTGTATGGTGGCTTGGATTGTCTAAGGAAATAGAGAAAAAGGTAAAAACTTGTGCTAAATGTATAGAGATGTACAGGAGTCCTAAAGAAGAAATGATAGTTGAAAATGTACCAGATAGGCCATGGCAAAGGATTGGACTGGATTTGTTTAAATTCAGTGATTCCTGGTATTTAGTTATGATAGACTACTATTCCAGATTTTTGGAAATAGCAAAATTAAAAGATCTCACAGTAGACACAGTCATATTAGAATGTAAACAAGCATTTGCTAGGTACGGCATACCAGAAGTAGTAAGGTCTGATTGTGGTTCACAATTTAAGACAAAGTTCAATCTGTTTGCCAAAGAGTATGGTTTCCAATCAGTGACTAGTAGTCCTTACTTCGCACAAAGTAATGGAATGGCAGAGAGTGGAGTGAAGATTGCTAAGTCACTGCTTAATAAAAATGAGGACATACATTTAGCCCTGTTGGTTTATAGAAACACTCCTTCTGAAACAGGTTACAGCCCAGCAGAAATGATGTTTAACCGAAAACTTAGAGATAATCTCCCTATCATTCCGTATAAACTTAATAAACCTGTAATGATAGGTCAAGGGGTTAAACATTGTAAACAAGAAAAGAAGTACAAAGATGCTGTATATTATAATAAAAGACATAGAGTTACTAAATTACAGGACCTGAAAGTGAATGATCGAGTTTGGGTAACAGATTTAAAAACATATGGGACAGTTGTAAATAAAGGTACAGAACCGCGTTCCTTCATAGTTCGCACAAACACAGGGTTGTTCAGACGGAATAGATGGCATTTAAATTTAGCTTCGGACATTTCACCAGTGAAAGAAAGCGAAAGACATTCGCATGATTCTATTCATGATAATGATTATAGCGGTGGTTCTACGAGCCTTTCAGAACACGACGAAAGTACTTCAGAATTAGCTGGTGGGGAAGGGGAATCTCGCTTTGAACAGAATGTGAGACGTTCCGGAAGACTCGTAAAAAGGCCACCACATTTGGAAGACTATGTATGTGATTGATTAGTTTATGAATAAATATTAAAATTAGTTTTAAATAACAATTTAATTGTAGCTATTGATTGGTCGAGACTGATAATCTTATATTGGATTGTGAGCGACATTCTGTGTTGGTTTGTAAGCCTCTTAAAGAGAGTTAATTTTAGTTTAAAAATAAATTAAACTTATTTCAATTATTAGAAAAGGAGAGATGTTGTATTACTAGCTTAAACGAAACGCAGCCATCGCAAAACGCGGGCTGTCATTTCGACATATATTGTAATCTGTGGATACGAGTCGCAATAAAAGATGAGCGCTAATTAATCTATTTGTTTTACAACAATACCACGCTAAAACAGTTAGCTCGGGTGTAAGCATCAATTGCACCCTCGAACTATAGGCGCCCTCGCTGCGCTCATGCGCCTAAATATCTCGGGCTGCAATTGATGCCTTACAGCCCTTGGCTACTAATCTACTATTAAATTATTATATTATTGTATATTATCTTCCTTTATTATAAGTAATAATGTAAAAATATAAGTATATTTATAAATAATATTTACTTGATTTCTATTTTTATTGTTACCCTTGCCTGTTTTTCCTCGTTATTCCAATAACTTTACTTTCGCGTGTAACTTTCACATTGGCACAAAGTCAAACTAGTGCCATAAAAAAAATTCAAGTACGCGTCGCACAAAATAACTTTGGCCCTGTCATTGATGCGCAGTAGTCAAAAATGAATCATTTTTTTCTTATGCGCATCAATGACAGGGCCACAGTTATTTTGTGCCTTGTATAATAAATTTATCTAATTTCATAAAATATTAGAAGAGTTTGCAGCACTGCTGAAGAGGTTCCCCATAATACGTAGGTTCCCCGATTTTGACAGATGTAGCGTTTGTTTCGCAAGGTTGGCATCGATGACATTTGGGCATGACAAGCTAAGCTCACGAAGTCATACTGCCTTGTTTTTTGTATTAATTAAATATTTAATTCTCTGTTTAGCCTTGACCAATGGATCCATAGATCTCATTTTAAATATTTCAAAACAATGAAGTACTACACATAGTATAGCAATCCGAATAACTCTTAATCGGCCGCTGCTTAGGGTTGTGAATGGCCGTTCTCAGCGAACCGAGCGTACTTTTTGAACGAGTTTCAATCAATATGGATGTGACGTCACAGTGACGTCATTTGTGTACAATTTTCTTGAAGGCGGGCGATGTATAAACTAAATTTTCAAAATAATAAAATACGTTGATAGCAAAATGAAATTATCTACTCCAAGATACACGTTTTGTTTATTTTTTCAGCTAGCTTTCATGTTTTGTGATTTGATATTCAACTGTGTCAGCTTATTTCCAAGGAGTCGAGATAGCCTGCTAGTTTTATTTATGTAAGAAAATATCTAAGCACCTACTTAAATACAAATCGGAACCAAGTTTTTAATAAGCGAAGTAAAAATACTTTTTATCATTTCAGATTTCAAGACTTGTTCCTGGTGCTGTCTATCACCACTCTGCTGATGACTTTCTTTTCTACTTATTTATTTCAGGTAAGATTCGATATGCTCGTGGCATGCTCGTGGATTTTTTCTTGTGATTGCTTTTCTTTGTTCGAATGTATATGAAAACAAGACTACCCCGCGTGGTACTGGCAAAGAATAGTACCAACCCATCTCTACCCGTGGGTGTTGTAAGAGGCGACTAAGGGTGTGCAGCAGCATCCTACTGTGTATCGTATCATATTACATTCTACGGTCACCAATAACCGTGGTCCATGGTGCCAGCCGTAACGTTAACAAGCGTGGTGTCTATGGTACCTACTTCCCCTCCACATTGTTTCTTGGAGGGAGTTCCTGCAGTGGATGTTTCATGGGATGTCATGTCATGAACTTAATTAACAGTTAGCAGTTGACAACGAAGTTATGGACTGTTATTCGTAAGGGCGTATACCTACAAGCTAAGAATAATAATATAGTACCTGGGCGACCAAGCTTCGCACTATAATAGCCACCTCAACATTAAAATATCATCGGGTGAGCAAGCTATGTTACCCGCCAACAGATGCCGCTGTAAGTGCTCGTCTAAAACGCGGCATTTTCAAAAATACTTAAAAACACGGGGAAAACTATTTTTCCCAGACATGAGACCTAGCTAGATCGATTTTTCGCCCCCAAAAACCCTTGTATGGTAAAATTGAAATCGTCAGAGCCGTTTTCGAGAAACCAATTACAAATATATGTATGTACAAATACATACAGGGTGTTAATTTGATTGCGTGCCGTAGCTCAGAGGCGGGATCAGCATCAGTTAGATCATATAGACCGAAATACGAAAAACCAAATTTGACCTATGTTCCTTGAGAAAAGTTTATTTATTTAACTGTTTATTGTACACATAAAAATACAAACAAAAAATACATTTAAAGAATAGACACAACATACTGCTTATTTCAACTTGGAAATTTGTTAAGTTAGTGATACTGATCCCACCCCTAAGCTTTGGCACGCAATCAAATTAACACTCTGTATACAATTATTGCTCAAGTATAGGATTTATTAGTAGCTTACAAGTAGAAAACAGGGAGCTTGCGCCGATCCACCAGCGCTTTTCGGAATTGGTCCGCGTTCGCTCGCAGGCTCATTGCTTACGCCCTCAATGTGCCCCCCTCCAGGCAGGGCTGGTGGAGGTGCTGGCGCGCAAGTTCCGCGGCGCCGCGCTGGTGAGCGCGCTGTACTGCGCGCTGTGCGTGGCGCTGCACGCGGGCTGGCTGCTCTCGCGCTGGGCGGACCCCGCCGCGCCCGCCTCACCCGCCCTCGTCGCGCTCTTCACCGCGCAGCGCGCATGTTAGTACCCGCCCACACACACACTATATACTTATTATACCTACTCCTTTATCGCAGCGCCCTTCATTTGTTTTAACATTCCCTGCCAGATACGAATTACGCGCCGTTTTGTCAGATACACAGGAATTATGTAAAATTATGAATTAAAACTTTCTCGGCATATTGTTATACTAGGTTATTTTTTTGGACCTGAGTTCCTTTTGCCCACTTATTAGTGAGGTCAAAAGCAACAACCTTTGTTCTACGACTTTGCTAAAAAGGCAAGAAAAAATTATAACTACCCATACAAAATGAGTCGGTCACATCACCACTTTAGTATGGAGAGTCGAACATTTTTCGTGCGTTGTTAGCAGTGGCGGACAAACAGGGGGGCGGAAGGGGCGGCCCGCCCCGGGCCTCCGGTCTTGGGGGGCCCCCCAAATGCCTCCGCGTTTCCCTGATCAAATCCTAAACAACTTTAAAAATGTGCTTAGTACACCTACATAATTTCATCAAGATCAAAACACTACAGCCATCTAGACTTTTTACGCGGTACTAATATTCTTTTAACTTTGCTGAACGCGTCCAATGCGCTGGGGGGAGTTCCCCGAATCCCTGAATGAATGAAGTGCAAACAATTCACTCTTGTACGCCTACATTTTACATTCACTACCTACATTCTATTTATGTCGAAAAATAAACATTGGACTCATTTGAAATCCTACTATCCTACTTCTTACTAATAATACAGGGTGTAAGGGACGGTGTACCGAAAACTGAAAGGGCGTGCTCCCTCAACGAAACTGAACAACTTTCCCTGAGAAACATATGTTGGGAAATGAAAAAAAAAATTGACATCTCCATACAAATTGCCCACTCTGGTCGATCAGTTTGTAAGATAAGATTGTTTATTTGTAGAACTTAGGTAAAGTTACAAAGGTCTTACATTGTTACAGTCGTACCTCTAAGTCCTGCCATTATAGGCATACAATTTTTTTTTACACCACATGACATTAGACAAGAAAGTATTCTAATTTTAATCACATGACAAATAAAAAATAAAAATATGTATAATGTCAACAAAATTACAAATTCTATAAACATTAAATAATCAAATTCATTTAAAATCTTCTAATTTATAAATACACTTTTCTAATAAATATTCTTTGAGTCGTTTTTTAAATAAATTTACACTTGTCAGTCTTATGTCTTTTGGTACCTTATTATATATTTTAGGAGCCATGCATAACACGCTTTTATACATCAATGCCGTGTTGGCTTGAGGAACGTATATCAGATGTTCCTATTGCTATAATAATAACACTTTGTTTTTCAAATAAAGCGGGATTTTTTCTTACAAATAAGGCTAATTCTAATATATAAGTGGATGAATATGTAAGTATGGAGAGGACAATTTTTTTTTCTTTTCCCAAAATATGTTTCTTAGTGAAAGTTGTTCAGTTTCGTTGAGTGAGCACGCCCTTTCAGTTTTCGGTACACCGTCCCTTACACCCTTTATATTCTACTAAAACTGTGGAAAAAATTAAGGTGTCTATGGCCAGATCTTATTTTTAAATCGTGTACTTATATTTCGTTCCGGGTTAAAAAAAAGAACTATCATTGATTTATTTTATGTAATTTTTTTTGTCGATCGATTCGTATTTTATTTTCCTCACCCATATCCATTCCATATTGTAGGTATGTATGTTTATTTAGAATAAATAATTGAATTCGAATTTAAATGTCACTTGCCAGATTTTAACGAAATAAACATAAACACTTATTTATACATACAAATGTGAACTGAATAAAAAGCTTGTAAAACTACATATATTATTATTAATGTAAAGGGGGTTCCACCCTATGGTGGCAAAATTTCAAATTGTCATTACTAGGTCGAGTGGGATATCGTATAAAAGGGCTTTACTTGTATATTCTAAAATATATTTTTATATTTATTTTTATGATGAAAAATGTAAAAAAAAATACCATCTCTCGCCATTATCTCCGAAGTTAGTGAAAGGATAAATCTGAATACAGTCGATAGAAGTTTATGTAAATATTACAGCAAAAATAAAACCATATATCTAAGTTGCACAAATTTTTCGAAATCTGCAAAAAACCTTTACAAACAAATTTAGTTTTGCGGTTCTAAAAATGGATTTTATTGCATCCAAAAATACTCTTAACTTACGTATATCGGAACCCTCGGCGAGCGAGTCCGACTCGCACTTGACCGATTTTTTTAAAGCTGGGGGGCCTCATTCAGCTTTACCTCGCCGGGCTTCTGACGGGCTTAGTCCGCCACTGGTTGTTAGCAAAGTCGTAGAACAAAAGTTGTTGCTTTTGATCTCACTAATAAGTGGGCAAAAGAATAACCTTATATAATAAGTCAAACAGCGAATTATACAATTTACCTGCGACATATAGATCACGTGAATGAGATCGGTTGTGGTTGCAGTGTCGCCGTGGTACTACTTCGTGTACAAGCGCGCGGCGCTGCGGGTCAGTGACCCGCGCTTCTACGAGGACATCGACTGGATCCACCGGCAGCTGCGCGCGCACTAACACACACACACACACCAGTAACACACGCACACACACTCCAATAACACACACGTACAGGGCGACAGAGATGACAATTAAAATAGTATGCTTACTCAACGAAAATATGAAGGGTTTAAGGGACGTTGTACCAAAAAGTAAAAGGAACGAAACTCAACAACTTTCCCAAAGAAACATTTTTGGGAAATGAAAAAAAAATTTACCTCGCCATGCAAATTGCTCACTTTGATCGAACAGTTTGTATGGAGAAGCCAATTTTTTTCTTCATTTCCCAAGAATGTTACTTTGGGAAAATTGTTCAGTTTTCGGTACACCCGTCCCTCACACCCTTTATTCAACTTCTTACAAAAATGGTATAGCAACCCTGAATTTTGTGAATCTGCCTATGAAACTGCACAACTTCACTAGAAGTAGAACGAGAAAAACTGATAGCACGCTGATACATCAGGTGCTCAACATTATTTTTTTCTATTTTTAACCAATATTCCTTAGGAAAAATGGTTCCGTTTCAGGGGCATTTTAACTTCTTACACTGACATCCTTCAAGGTCGTATAAGTTTATGATACATCTTGTTTAGCAAAACATTGAAACCAAGTTTTTCAGCATACAGCTTGAACTTAGGGACTCATTCTGCAATCCTGCCGTTCCAAGTTAAAAACTTGGTCTCTAGTAGTTGAAAGAAAAATCTAATCCTCTAGAAAGTTCATGAATTTCGTCGACTTTGCATGGCATGTCTGTACCATAATTAAGTATTATTAACGATCGACCTAATTATATTGTTAGCTTAAGTTAAAAGTACTTAAAGGTTAACTTTGTTTAATAAAGTTTGCAGTTGAAAAAGAAATATGCATATTTTGTTTTACACAAGAGGGGCCCAAAATTTTAACCCGGCGTCATTGTGGTGGGAAATTGTTACACGGGCGTTGAGGTGGGTCAATATTACCCACATATATAATAAATGATATTTCCATCGATGTTCCACATAACTTTAATTTGTGTTATTATAATAAATATTTGGAGTCTTATCTTGGGAATCGAAAAAAAAATAATGATTAAAGAACATTTTAATCATGCTAAACAAGTCTTTACATAAAGGCAAAAAAATGTAGGAAAAATTAGATCCTTTACGTTTTCATCAGTTTTCTTTAAAAATAAACATTTTTTTTAGTTCCGAATGGCACGGTTATATATCTGAATAATATATCTATGAAAAAAAGTTGAATAAAGCTAATTTGGATCTACTTTGTAAATGCAATCACTGCGATAAGATATGATTTATTCAGGGCAAATTTATTAGTTGCACTCTCGGCATGTGTGTTTCGTTTTACGTTCTTTTTGTGCAGAACATGCTTGGAATTCTCACATAGTGCAATTTACGTTGTCAAAATTTTTGTAACATAACATTACTAACGGCCAAGGCTTCTGTTGAATCAGACTCCTAAAAAAATTACAAAATGCGTTAGTCGTATCAATTGATGTTTTTTCTATTAGGTACTTTAAATTAGGACAAAAATAAACATTAAAATGCAAAAATCACTTAATAAAGGTCGAAAAACTATGTTCAGCAATAAAAAGCCATATGTGAAAAACGGCGCAAAACAGTTACGTCGGCAGTGTGGTTGGGTCATATTTACCTTTTTGAGAATTAGGCACGTTTAGCTCCTAGAATTTCCCTTGCCTGACTGATTTTTGTCCAAAAACGTTTAGAAGACTGTCCTGGCTCCAGCTACTGAGAAGAACAGCAACGGCGGACGCGTATTTAAAAAAATATTGCAATTTGTAAAAACGCCGGGTCATTTTGACCCAACCCCAATGACGCCGGGACATTTAAAAATTAATATAATCCCTAAAACATTGATAAAGTATATTTATTATTTTTATAATTAAGCATTATCATATTTTTCTTTTAAAGTGTTTATCGGAGTATTTTAGTAAATCACAAGACTTGGTGATTCATTTGATTCAATTTCCAATTTTAGGGTTCCGTAGTCAATAAGGAACCCTTATAGTTTCTTCATGTCCGTCTGTCTGTCTGTCTGCGGCTTAGCTCAGAGACCCTCAGAACTAGAAAGCTGAAATTTTGTTAGAATATACATTTCATTTACGTCGACAAAGTGCTAGAATAAAATTTTGAAAAATATTTTTTTTTAGGGTATCTCCCCTACAAGTAAATTGGGGATGAATTTTTTTTTTCTTGTCTACCCCATAGTGTGGGGGATCGTTGGATAGGTCTTTTAAAAATATTGTAAGTCTGCTGAGATTATTTTTCGATTTAGGGATCCGTTTGCGAAATATTAATACAAAAGTGCAATTTTAGGTTGGAGTAAGTGTCCCCCCCCTGCCGGCTAAACGGTTGTTACTGGAAATGTGAAAAAAATCACAGTGTAGCATATATGATGAAATTAAAAGAAAAACTATCATCGTTAAGTAGGCTTCACAGCTTAATGAGCTATAGCCAAAAAACTGGATAGCTTCTAGTTTTATATAAAGCTCAAGTCCGATCGTGCATGGAGAATTGCTGTCACCTTTTGGATGGCTCAGCCAAATACCAACTAGCCGCACTTGACTCGATAGATCGCAGAGCCAAGAAGCTCGTTGGTGATGAGATGCTGGTGAAAACCAAGTTTCACAGTCTGACCCACCGTCGCAAAGTTGCATGTCTGTCGGTCTTCTACAGATTGTACTTCGGAGAGTGTGCTCAAGAGCTCCACAAGCTTATTCCACCATCTCCCTTCTACCATCGGGAGTCCAGACGCACCGCAGGATATCACCCATACTTGGTTGATATTCCGCACATTAGCACAAAGCGCTTTGAAACATCTTTTATAATGCGCACGGCTAAAGAGTGGAATTCTCTGCCTGCGTCTGTGTTCCCGAGTTCATATAACCCGAATCTATTCAAGTCGCGATTGAATAGGCTTCTTCTGGGCAAGCTCGCTCCATCGTAGACCTCATCTTGGTCTTCAAGACTAGATCGAGGTCAAGAGTAAGCCCATTTTCTATAAAAAAAAAAACTAAAGGTAATAATAGTAGCAATAGCAATCAGGCGCTAGGACCTCGCTGAGCATTAGAAGGTAAAAGTTTTATATTATAAACGTTATAAAATACTTACTCAAAACCCGATTTGCGATAAAAAAAATTATAAAAAAAACTACTGAACCCTATACTGCGTGTGTCCCGACACGCACTTGGCCAGTTTTTTTTTCAAACTATTACAAAAGGAAGGTATTCTTGAAATTTAAGAGTTTTATTTCAGCAAAAACTTTAATCACCTTATCTTATTACAAATAACAATAATTTATTTATTTGTAACGTTAAATAAACAAATATCTCTTGAAAAGTTTTATTTACAAAATATCAGCTGAGCAAAAGAAGCGGTTCAAATTAAACCGCCATATAAGAACTATTTACAGTCAGTTGTTTGTAAGCAACTGACTGTGAATGCTGACTGCTGATACGATTTACATTTAAAGTATTTTCTGTCTCGTGTGGTAGCAGTACGTGAGAAGGAGAGCGGCGATCAGAAGGGGGTGCGGCACAGCGGGCAGTTGGATTTGTTGCTCGACTGGAACCACTTGCCCTGAAACACACACACGTTCACATAAACTACTTTACCACCTACACGACATCACTAAATTGTGAATAACGAGAGAGCGACATCACTAAAGCTCGAACTCGATAAAGTTCGTTGAGTATGGAAGGTTGTTCAATTTGTTAAGTTGTTTTGTTTGTAAACTATGATTGTAGGGGCTGGCCCTACACGATGTTGTTAAGGGTAAGTTTAAGTAAAAGAGTGACGCGTGCGTTTGCAAGAAAGGTTTAATTGCCACTGTCATATAAAGTGAAAATGTTGTAGTCAGCAGAAACAATACATAAGGAAGTATGAATGTGTGAGCTTGCTCGTACAATGATATAATGGTCCGCTTCTTCACTTGCATTTGCAAGTGTAGATAGTAGTTTTGTACTAAAAGCAATGTGAAGGGACGGACATGTTAATGTAGTTTATTTCTACGTAACATATACTCCTCACGTTTCAGTATTGAATGATAAAGTTGGGGGCATATAATGATTTAACTAATAAGTTAGGAGTATTTCTACGGGTAGCTCTGCATCAAGTTCATCAGTCATTCTTATTCAAGTACTGCAGAGTCTAAAGACTAAACACGAAAGTTTTTGACCAGGGTGTGTTGACATTATAAGAAAGCTCAAAGTCAACCAAAGGGTTACGGACAGTGAAATGCTTGCTTGGATCGAAACAAGACTAACGTAGATCTCTAAAAATCGCTAGTGGTAGGTAGTAAGCAGGTCACATTTCTGGAGCAGATGGCGTAAAGGTCGTACGTACGGTTGTAGAGTGACGCTGACGACCACGAATGGGAAGACATGGCGCGGGCAGTTTAGGGTCGCGGGAAGCCGCTAGATGCGAGCAGCGCTGGATCGCAGTTCGTGGATATCGTTGGCACACAATAAAGTAATAGCATTAATCGTACAGATCGGACACTCCACCGTCCGCGGCATCCACTACTACACCCCTCGACCCGCCCGCGCGATCTAGTGTTTCGCGCTCCTCCTATGTAGTGTACGGGGCGTGTCATTGGGGGGGCCTATGACCAGCAAGACTCGTGTTTCACGCTCCTTCTATGTAGTGTACGGGTTGTGTCATTGGGGGGGCCTATGACCAGCAAGACTCGTGTTTCACGCTCCTTCTATGTAGTGTACGGGGCGTGTCATTGGGGGGGCCTATGACCAGCAAGACTCGTGTTTCACGCTCCTTCTATGTAGTGTCCGGGTTGTGTCATTGGGGGGGCCTATGACCAGCAAGACTCGTGTTTCACGCTCCTTCTATGTAGTGTACGGGGCGTGTCATTGGGGGGGCCTATGACCAGCAAGACTCGTGTTTCACGCTCCTTCTATGTAGTGTACGGGGCGTGTCATTGGGGGGGCCTATGACCAGCAAGACTCGTGTTTCACGCTCCTTCTATGTAGTGTACGGGGCGTGTCATTGGGGGGGCCTATGACCAGCAAGACTCGTGTTTCACGCTCCTTCTATGTAGTGTACGGGGCGTGTCATTGGGGGGGCCTATGACCAGCAAGACTCGTGTTTCACGCTCCTTCTATGTAGTGTCCGGGTTGTGTCATTGGGGGAGGCCTATGACCAGCAAGACTCGTGTTTAGTGTTGGTGATGGCGGGGGTAGGGTAGGGTAGGGCACTGACCAGGCACTCGGGGTGGAAGCGGTTCTTGCACTGGTGGCAGGGCACGGCGGGCAGCCGGCCGCTGGCGGGGTGCAGGCGGCAGTAGCAGATGTAGCACTGCGGGGCCGCCTCCACGCGCGCCGCCACCGCGCCCGCCCACATGCGCGCCGCCTGCACCAGCGACCCGTTCTGTAACCACGAGGGGGCTGTAGCGACACGAGCGCCAAGAGAGCAACACACACACACACGCACACGCACAGTACCTGGTAGGCCATGTAGACGGCGAGCCACTGCGCGCTGGGCGCGGGGGAGCGGGGGTGCGCGGGGAGACTGCTGATGGTGGGCAGGGTCAGCGGGTGCGAGGGGGACAGCACTATCGACAGCTCCAGCCGCTGGTCTTCTATCACCACGCTGCACACCATCTGCGGACCACAGACACCAAGGAGGTTTTAGTAGCAGCTCTTGCTGCTAAGGAAGGAGCCATAAGCGTAACACTTTCTTGCGAGGGACCTCCATACTAAAAAAATGTATGGAATTTTTTTCAAATCCTAAAAACGTAAATTTTTTATCTTTCTCTCTGAGAAATATGGGACATGGGACTAATAAATGCTACTATACTCTGTACAACATAGCTTGATCGTTTTGACAGATGGGTCTAGTGATGGGAAACAGGCAATATCTAGTAGTACAAAAAATAACGTTTTTATATAGGTACTTGTAAGTGTGATGAGATGGTGTGGCTGTATGTTTTAAACTATTCAAAATAAATTAATTCATTAATCAATCCACTTTATTTCACTACACATAAAAATATTGGGTATGTATGCGACGATGGGTTATATTATTATAATATTGAGTTAAAATCAAGGTTGAAAAATAAAACAAAATTTTATCTTTAAAGCATAGTTTTTAATCGGGAAGAGGAACACAACCTAGGTTTTCATCGTCAGAATCGTCTTCAGAACTTGTGTCATCATCTCCAACTTGAATTATTAATTCGTTTTCAACGAAGTTGTCGAAGCGCACATCGCGCATCCAGTCAGACAAAACTTCTTCTTTCACGTGTCGAACAACATTCGCCCAGTTTTCAGCGGTCACCTGACCACAAGCTTCTTCCAACAAACGGAGCATTTTGTTTGCGGTGAAGGGAGGAGATGTGTTGTTGCGGGCTGCATGTCCTGTGAATGAAACAAATGATGAATAAAGTAATACTATTTAATGCAGTATATGTTTTAGTATTCATGAAAAAAATAAATATTTATCAAGAAAAAAAGAAATATTTACGCATTTTCACTAACCTTTGATTTGTGCCCATATGAGTTCTATGGCATTATATTGACAGTGATAGGGTGGCAATCTGATAACAGTGTGACCACGTTGCTTTGCTGCTTCATCCAGCAAATACACTGGCTCCCTTGGTTTGTGTATGGCCACCAGCCCAAGCAGTTCGCACTTGAGCATTGTCATATCGGCATTTACGCCCTTGTTCATAAGCCACTCTATTATATCGGCTTTTTTATTTGCCGTCGTCGGAGCCTTGTCAAGTTGCACGGAATGGTAGGATGCATTATCCATTATTATTATATGAGGACCGTCCAGGTTGTCCATCATTTTATAGAACCATTCTGAAAATTTTTCGAAGTTCATCTCTTCATGGTATTCATTCGTTTTCTGGGATTTAAATGCCATTAAACAGTTTGACACGAAACCTTCGGCAGTACCTGCGTGGCAAATTATTAGTCTCTCCCCCTTTCCTTCTGGTACTTTTGTGGATGATTGGGCAGTACCATCGTTCCATGTTTTTTGCACAGTGTGATTGGCATTCAACCACGTCTCGTCTAAAAACACAACCTTCTTCCAATCAGAAATATTTTTAGCTTTTCTTAAAAAAGTAAATCTTTTGAGTGCTATGTCCGTCCTTTCCATAAGGATCTTGCGTTTGTTTGCTTTTTGGTAATGGAAACCAATTTTATTTAATAGTTTTGACAGCGAAGTTCGACCACCGTCATATAAACCAGCTTCTCTTAATGTTCCCAGCAACTCTTTAAGTGTGGGCAATTCTTTCTTTGAATAATACCCATAAATGTGGTTTCGTATAGCCGCACATTGTCGCAATCGCAAATCGTCAATATCGACTATAGGTTGGATACGTCTTCGTTTTTTATTTGGAGTCGATAGTTTGTTCTCTTCATCACCTTCTTTACCAAATTTTTCAGTCGATATTCGTGTTACAGTAGCTAATCCAATTCCCAAAGCGTCAGCTACACGTTGCCGCACTTGAGACAATGGCAGTAAAGGTCCGCCATTTTGACACTCACGCTCAAAATAATCGCGTAAGCGTATTACAAACTCACGCGTTTCACTGTTAAGCACAGTTTTTTTCACCCTTTTAGGCATGATTAACAAAAGTTCACAACGAAAACTAAAATTCAACAATAAGAACTTAACAAATATTAAATAACAACACAACAAAACAAAAGAACAACAAAGTAGCTTGAGGTTATAATTCAAAACACTCAGGACGTGACGCATACAAGGCTGTCGCACTCGTACTATATAACCGTAACCGGCCAGGCGGGCGGACGACACCAGCCAGTGTTGCCACCTTGGTTTTAGAAAAGAATTCCAAAAATAGGTTTTTTGTATTCTGTTACTCTTCTTTTATCACTCCCTCGGTAAAAAAACTAAATTTACAGACACGCCGATTCTACTCTTTTATTATATGTATGCGATAATTCGATAAAATGATTTTTAATAAGGCTTCTTTGTAACCGATATTTGTAACAGTCACTGCCTGTTATTTGTGTCCCATCCGACCAAACGACGTAACATTGCACGAGCGTTCATTGTTTTCAGTTTTTCTATTTAAATCTTACTTTGAAGCTATAAAAACCACTAAGATTTTCGGAAAATGTTTGAATATTAGATACTTTTGTGTGTTGTGTGTCTATTTTTAAAGTTTTAACTATTTTTGAAATTGATAAAATAAAAAAATATTATGTTCGTCATTGCAAAGTTATGTCGGTCACCAATTTTACATCTGTCAAAAAGATCAAGCTATGTTGTATAGACTATAACACAGTTTTTCTGGTGAAAACACTTTCCATTCAGGGAAAAAACCGTGTTAAAAATCACGCTAAAAATGGCTATTACGGATTATTTACGCTTCCGTTCTTAGTATTAATGATCAATTCACAAGTAAAAAACTATATATTTTCACTTTTGCAAACAAAGTTTATACTAAAACATTAGATTTTTAAAGATATCTTGATTTTTGTAAAACTTAACTGAGTTTTTTGACCGACTAGCATGGGCGACAGTGAGACGCTTCACGCTTCACTAGCTCATACAGAATATGCATATAGCGGACTCTATAGTTTTTTACTCTGAAACAGACACATACACACATCGACAAACAACACATCAATTCACAACCTACATTTCTCGTTATTATTAACATGAGAGCAGCACTGAGCGATTCGTGCCAATGTCACTATGGTCACTCCAGTAACTTACGCATCGCTCCGTCCTGCTCTCACACTGCCGTCATTCTAATCGAGCTAGATTATTTCAAATGTAATCAGATGACCTACTCTTCACTCTTCACCGACTCGTTATGACTGTTATTATATGACACATGTTTTTAACATCAACATAACTAATAGAGTAATTCTATGTAATCAATGTGTAGGCACATACTAGCAGCACCTTCTTAGCGACGACACCGAGGAATAGACTGGCAGCTGAGTATTTAGTTAGCTGTCGATCTTATGAAGCGTCAAGGTGAAAGGACGTAACAACAAACCATCTTGGTGGAGGGTTGCGATCGTCCTGGACCCAAAACGAATCATAACAACTCCTGAACTAATGATTAGTGGTATCACAGCACAGGATGTGCAAACATGGAGTCAGCTGTAATAGCTACCCAGGGTCAGACTGGAACAGAAGGGTCCGGGTGCCTCATCATAAGCCCGGAGCACGAAACGTGACGTGAAAATAATTAGATCCTGGTTAATTATACCTGAACCCACTATATCCTTGTGAATCTTGTGATTATGATATTATGGATAAATGTATGGCCGAAATGAACAAATTAATAAAGTTTTGAAACTTATGTGGGATGATACCTTTGGATGTGGTGTTCAAAACTCATAACTCTCCCCTCCCCTCCACCTGACGCTTCACCCCCCTCACCGTGATATGTATCTCGTTAACCGGTTTTTTCACTTTTTTGCGAAAATTGTTAAAGATACGAAACAAGTTTAAAGGGAAAAAATAATCCTTATAAAATTCTTATCAAAATATATTTCATACATTTTTAGGGGGCCGTATCCAAAGGGTAAAAATGGGACCCAATTATTATGCCTCCGTTGTCTGTCCGTTTATCAGTCAGAGGGCTGTATCTCATGAACCGTAATAGCTAGACAGATGAAATTTTCACAGATTATGTACTTCTGTTGCCGCTTTAAAAATAATTACTAAAAATAAAAAAAAAGTAATTAATTATAAATATAAAGAAATACGAGGCGATTTTTGCTTGATTTTTGTTTTAGCTATATCTTAAAAACGGGAACACTTATAAACATAAAAATTGGAATATAAATAGTGCATAACTTAAAGAATAACAAACAATCATAAAAACTGGTAAAATTTGTGTCAGACTCGCGCATTTTAATGCACTTCTGCGTGACGGTGCGTCAATAACTAAGATTGCTCGACTTTTGTTTTAGCTTTATCTTAAAAACAGGAACTCTTACAAACGTGAAAATTTGTATATTTATAGTGCATAAACTATAAAATAACAAAGAATCATAAAAACTGGCCAGGTTCGTGTCGGACTCGCGCATTGTTAATACACTTCTTCGTGACTGCGCCAATAGATTGACGCGCAGTCACGCAGAAGTGTATTAAAAATGCGCGATTTCGACACACTTGACCAGTTTTTATAATTTTGTGTTATAATATAGCCTATAGTTATGCACTATAAATATACCAATTTTGACGTTTATAAGTGTTCCCGTTTTTAAGATAGAGCTAAAACAAAAATCGAGCAAAAATCGCCTAAAAACAGGTTTTTTTTTTTAGTATTTATTTTTTTGCGGCAACAGAAATACATAATCTGTAAAACTTTCAACTGTCTAGCTGTTACGATTCATGAGATACAGCCCTCTGGACAGACATCGGAGGCATATTAATTGGGTTCCGTTTTTCACTCTTTGGATACGGAACCCTAAAAATGTATGACTGATAGTTTGTTGAGAATTTTATAAGAATTATTTTTCCTTTTGAATTTTATTCGTATGTATCTGTAATACTTTTCGCAAAAAAGTGAAAAAACCGGTAAACGGGACACACATCACGATGAGTTGGGGTGAAGTGACAGGTGGAGGGGAGGGGAGAGTTATGAGTTTTGAACACCACACCCAAAGGTATCATCCTATATAAGTTTCAAAACTTTATTAATTTGTTTTTCTGAAAAACATAGAATTATTGTATTAAAAGGTTTTATTTTTCTTTCTGATCATAATGTTTCATGGTCATATTTAATTTGAAGTAAAGAAATATACATGTATTAAAAGGGTTCATTTCTCTTTCTGATCATAATGTTTCATGGTCATATTTAATTTGAAGTAAAGAAATATACATCTATGGCTTTTACGCTAATCGGAATTAATATAGGGTTCTCTTCTTAAGAGCTTTAACAGGACATTGTATGTGCTCATAAACAGAATGGGCTTATACCAATACCTAAATTGCAGATTGTGTGCCAAGGCCAATGTAACGCCTTCACTAATGTAATGATTCACAGTAGAAATCGAGCAACACGAGGACTCATTCTGAACCTTGAGGATGACCGAACATTCAATACTAGACTGAGGGTGAATTTTAACCAGTGCTATGCGTGGGAGGTAGTCTAGTATAATTTTAATAGCGGTAACATCGCGATCAGTCTCTTCCTGTACGAACACGGTAGAAAACAGGCATTTTAAGTAAAATTTTGTTTTATTAAGAGGCTCTATTCACGATAGGATCTGACCGCTACGAATTTAGGTCCGGACCACGTCTTTGCTCACAAAATAGTCGTTTGGGACCATCCAGAATCCTATTGGACAAAATCGCGGTCTGGAACTAAATTTGTAGCGGTTCGATTAGATCGGAGGAGGTCCTCTAAAATCGAATTCGAACTCCAAATCAAAAGGGAAAATTATAAGGCTATAAATTATAAGATTATATAATACTCGTATTGTTTCGTACTGCTCTGCTGTGTATGTAAGGGAGCTAGAGTGTTTGTAGTGTAGTGTGGTGTGGAGTCGTACCTCCCTGGCGGAGTAGTGCACCGTGCAGGTGGTGTCTGGGGGCAGGCTGCCGGGCGCGCGCGCCGCCACCGCGCCCAGCAGCGCGCGCGTGACGACGGGCGCGGTGTGCGCCGCCACCAGCCGCAGCAGCGCGCGCCCCGCCGCGCCACTCGCCGCGCCCCACCAGCCGCGCGCCGCGCCCGCCGGCCACTGCGCCACCGCCACCGTCACCGCGCGGCACGCCAGACCCGCCACCTCGCTGCCGTCCGCCGGCTCTGCCCGACACAGCACACACGCATATGAGCATCGTTTTAGGCAAAGGACCTAGAAGGACTTAAGTATCAACGTTAGTATACCGACGCGGTTACCGAGGCCAGGTAAATACAAACCTTTTTCAGAAAAGTCTGCTTGTACTAACCTCGGGTTCTTCTCGCCTATAAACCGTCTAATGAGGCAATACAACTCATTGTGTAAAAGCAAAGATGTCGACATTTTTGCCGACACATACATGTCATTCAAAAACGCTGTTCTACCACGCAAGCAAATAGCTTAATTTTTAATTTTTATATCTTTTAAATTTGTATTATTAATTTATTATTATTAGATATAGGACAGGCAGCAATTTTGCTGATGAGTCCTTCAGTGTTGGTTTTTTTATTATTATAATTTATTTTTTATTCGTATTTTTTATTATTATTACTAATTTTTTTTCTAATAAAATGATACTACTTTTGTATAAACATGTCGTAGTTGCCTGTAATTATAATAGCATTAGGTCTCATGAATTTATATGTTTAAAAAAATATATTTGATGTATACTCTGTAGGTAACCTAATTAAATAAATAAATAAGTCCGATAGAAATCACAACCCTTATCGTAGCCACAGTAAATATCCTACTAATATTATAAACGCGAAATTTTGTAAATATGGATAGATGGATGTAACATTTACAATGCTATTTGAGACCGAAATCTTTCCAATTTTGTAATACTTTGTATATTTTAGCCTAAATAAAATGAAATAAATTTTATCTTATCTTAGTTACTAAGTCTGCATCGCACACTGGATTTTAATAAAACTTTAAAATAATATTACTTATACATCAGAATAACACATAGGCTACAATTTATCCTGCGCAAACGAAGTTGCGGGCAACAGCTAGTATAAACTAAAGCAGTGTGGAAACTCGTGACAAACGTCTAAAAATAACGCACTCACACATGCGCATACTGTTACAGAAAAATAAAGAAGTTTTCGCGCTATAGTCAAGCGTGGGTGCCGCGGAGTCGATTCAAACAATCGGATTTTCATTCCATGTCAATTAATGATGGTCACTTTTCTTATTTCAAAAATTCTGGGTAACAACCGTGACGCATCAAAGAACCATAGTTACAGCAGCACTGCACTTACTTTTTCGCAATACGCAAGGAAAAACTAACAACCGCAAACTTAAATTTGTAATGTCACACACATAGTATGGAAATTCAAGCTTTTATTTACGTTTTTCCAAAACAATGTTCGAATGAAATATACAGATCAATTCAGAATTCAAATTGTCAAACATTAAAATAAACAAACCTCAAACGATTTCGAATAAATCACATGTTTAACTTTTGGTAGTACTGGAACTTCCTTTATATGAATTATCACAGATCATTGGATACTACCGTAGGATACTTGCATGGAGATTTTTTAATTTCCCAACACATGTTCCTTATGGATAATTCTTCAGTTTAGTCTACTGAGCAAGCCCTTTCAGTTTTTGGTACACCCTGTGTACAAAATTTTATTCAAAAAATCATATAGAATATCCAGTCAGGTAAATTATTATGAATTTTATTTTTTTTATTTTTATTTTTTTAAACCACCCAATTTTTAATAAACTCAATGGAACCAATTTTGTGTAAATCACATATTTACGATTTGGTGGTACAGGAACACCCCTTATATGAAATTACACTGATCATTTGATACTGGCGCAAGATATCTTACATGGAGATGTTTGGTCATGCAAAGTTTCATCAAGATTCTATGAGCCGTCTTTGAGAAAATTTAAATTTTTCATTTTCGTTGTATGACAGTTACCCTCAAAATGAGAGCCAGCAAGAAACCACTTAGAATCCTTCAATAGATTTGCATAAAACTCTAAAATTCAAAATATGGTGTCAATCGGACCATTCGTTTAACCGTTAGGCCAAAGCGTGACGGACAGACCGACCGACGGACCGACCGACCGACCGACGGACGGACATTTTTGGGAGACTTGTTTTTTATGATGTATAAGTGATATAGAACACATTTTTGAGAAAATTAGAAAAACTTTTTTTTTCACGAATACAATACCTTTCTCGCTCCGCTCGAAAGTAAAAAGGCTGAGTTTCCATACTGCTTTACCATACTGAGATTCCATACTGCTATATTTACTGTGTCAAGTAGTTTAGCTGAGTTATACGTTATCCTTCATAAATGACAGTTACTCGCGTATTTCCAGAGATTAAAAATTTTATTTGTTTTTTTTTATCATTTAATTCTACACATAAAAACAAGCAACTTTCCTGTAATATTTTAATATTCACCTTTTCTCTCATACAAAAAGAGTCGATCACGTGACCTCACTATAAAGAAAAAAAATTGTCTTCGTGAAGGTTGCTTGTTTTCATGAAAAAAGTCACTGGGCTTAAGAATCCAAACCAATAAAAATTGACGCAATATACTTCTAACATCATATGAACCTGTTGATTGTTAGTGACTCACCGTCGATGGAGAACTTGTGCACGGTGTGGAAGAGGGGAGTGTCCTGCGCGTGCGCCGGCGTGGCGCCCGTGGGGTCCGTGGCGTGCCGTGCCGCGCGCGCCGGCAGCAGGCGCAGTGCGGCGGGCAGCAGCTGCTCCGTGTGCCTGCGGCCAGCACAACACTACACTAGTAACACTACACTACACTACACTCAAGAACCAAGTTACAGCACACCACTAACATACCGAACGGGCAATCTCCGCCCCCCGTAACCCCGCGCCTCCGCCCGGTACTTGTACCGGTAGTTTGTACTGAACATGTGAGCCTACGCGTACTTTCAATTTCAAATTCGCTTCATTATAACGACAGCAAGACGGAGTTAACGTAATAACTGGGTATCTAATAAATTTTTTTTTTTATGAATTGTCAAAATGATAGTGATACCGGGGCGTGCGCACCGCAGTCCGCGGTGCAGGGCCGCCTGTGAGCCCAGGGCCGCCACCAGTAGGAGGTAGCCGAGCGTGGTTGTGTACATACCGGCGCGTGCGCACCAGCTCTGCGCAGTGCAGGGCCAGCTGTCCGCGGTGCAGGGCCGCCTGTGAGCCCAGGGCCGCCACCAGTAGGAGGTAGCCGAGCGTGGTTGTGTACATACCGGCGCGTGCGCACCAGCTCTGCGCAGTGCAGGGCCAGCTGTCCGCGGTGCAGGGCCGCCTGTGAGCCCAGGGCCGCCACCAGTAGGAGGTAGCCGAGAGCCAGGCTGTGCGTGTCCGAGCCGGGCACCAGAGAACACGTGTCCACGCCCACTCTGCAACCGCCATAAACCATTAACATCGAAATTTCATCACCAATTACACATTTACAAAATAACTTTACAATATTTTAGGGTTCCGTACCCAAAGGGTTTAAATACAAAAAAAAACCCATACAAACTACATCAGCTGACAGCACATTTTGTATGGGAGATCAAGAAATTTTTCGTATTTCAATCTATGTACCTTGAGAAAAGTTACATTCTCATGGGCAGAAACACCTGTTAAAATATCGGAGGTTATAAAAAAAACGCTATAGTATATTAACACAAGTGTGTGTGTCAGCAGTAGCACAGGCAGACGTACTTGAGATGCGCGAGCGCGGCCGCGAGCAGGTCCTGCAGCTGCTCCAGCGGCGCGCGCAGCCGGTCCAGCGTGAGCGGCGGCGCGGGGGGGGCACACCCCGCCCCCGCACCCGCCCCCGCGTCCGCCCCCCCGCTCCCGTCGCCCGGGTCCGAGGCACTCCACTCGCGCAGCTTCTCCGCTGTAAACAACACACTATTATCCACACAAAAATAAAGGTACTTAGAAAGAGGATTAAAGAAATAATTCGTCACTAGGTGGTGTAGGCGTTTTTCTATGGATTTGACAGGTTATTATGAATATTTTTTATGGATCATCAATGATAGGGTTGTGACATGTTGGCAGATGTCATCCCCTACTAATGACATATAGCACCGAGACGTGGCCGCTCACGATGGGCCTTATCAGAAAGCTCAAAGTCACCCAAAGGGCTATGGAAAGGGCTATGCTCGGAGTATCTCTGCGCGATCGAATCAGAAATAAGGAGATCGGCAGAAGAACTAAAGTAACTGCAATAGCCCTGAGAATCGCTAAACTGAAGTGGCAGTGGGCAGGGCACATCGCAAGAAGAACGGATGGCCGATGGGGCGTGAGGGTTCTAGAGTGGCGACCACGTACCGGAAGACGAAGCGTTGGCAGGCCCCCCACAAGGTGGACCGACGATCTGGTGGCGGTCGCGGGAAGCCGCTGGATGCGAGCAGCGCAGGACCGGTCGTCATGGAGTTCTTTAGGAGAGGCCTATGTCCAGCAGTGGACGTCTTTCGGCTGATATGATGATGATCCCCTACTAAAATAAATTAGCAAGGTATCTATTCAGAGCAAAGCAAGGAAATCCGAAATCTTTGGTAACATCACACCCCGGTTTCTAAATACAACGAACACGAATTTGAAATTGGAAGCGCACGTAGGGCCAGTAGAACTGACCCGCAGGAGCACCAGGAGGGGACGCAAGCGAATGTGCGCGGGGGTGCGAGGTGTGCAAGGGGGGCGGAATGTTTCCGTTCTGTATAATACTAATATTACTTTAATACGTGCTATTATACAACGAAAATTCGCATTCGTTTCGCTTTCGAAATCCAGTGATTCTACTCATGAAACCAAGCAACATTTCAGAAGAAAGACCAATTTTTTTCTATACAAAAGGAGTCTATCACGTGACCACTTTACTATAAAGATGAAAAAAGTTAAAAAGAAAATCATCGGGAAAATTTCTTGTTAAAATTATAAATCACAGAGCGTCCGAAGGGAAACCAATAAAAAAACCACGATACATACATCGTTTAGATGAACGAAACGAAGCTCTTGACGAATTCATTAGGAATAAAATAATAAAAAATAAAATAATAAAAAATAAAATACAAAAAATAAAATAAAAAGTTTTTTATTTCTCTCCACAACCAAAACGTAACGTAGAATCGCATAGTGCTAACTTGTAGATCAAAAGCTTATGAATAAATGATCGCGTCAATCAGACTGGTTTTAAAGACGCAAAAAAGGAACGACTGGAAGCTTTTGATATGGGAGGCCAAAATACCGTTTGGATGTTCCTGCGAAAATAAATAATTATTTTTACTGAAAACTAGAAAATTTGATCGCGTACCAATTATCTTCTAGCACAACCGTACTAGAATACGGTTGTTTGGTTGTTTACTAATGCTCGTGATGTACCGGAGCTGCAGAACCCTCCCAAAATCCCCCCAAGTGCGGCGAACACGCAGGTATAAACTGCACTCACCATCCTCCAGCACGAGCGTCTCCTGCAGCGCGGCGAGCGTGTAGTGCGCCAGGTACTTGTGCCCCCAGTGCGCCGGCGCCGCCAGCAGCGCCCCCGCCGCCCGCGCGCCCCGCCCCGCGCCCAGCGCCCCCGCCGCCCCCGCGCCCCGCCCCGCGCCCCGCTCGCCCCGCAGCGCAGCGGGGACCGCCTCGTGGCGCACCCACCCGCCGTCCAGCGTCGTGCACAGCTCAGCCACTACTCGCGCGCGGGACACTGTCATCGCTCCATTACCCTCCGACGCTGTGTCTTCTGAAACATATGTTTTTTATCAAAGATATTTCATGTGTCTTTTCACGGTAACTTTTTGGTATCGAAGAGTGGGATAAGATGCTAACACTTTAATATTATTTTCTGAGTACGAGATCATGTTGCTTGCGATTCAGCAGACGAAAGCCCCTAAAGAAAGCCTTGCTGATGTCTGTGTTACTGGGATGCTGATATTATTATCATATTTTTTTGACCTCGACCTATCTAGCCCTAAGGACACCACCCCTCCCGCACCGCGCAGCTACCTTAGGAACCTTCTAAGTTATTCGCTATGCCTGTAGTTGTGCCCATTATAAAAGATGTCGCTAAATTTACATTTGATAGTATTGATTTTTATTTATTTATATTTCTTGCTTATTTTAAGTTTACGATAAAATTTATGGAGAATTTTAATGATTTAATACTATCTATCTATAGTGCAAATTTATATACATGAATAATAATATTTATATAAATACTTATAATTATTATATTAACTTTATTCCATAGTTTACTACATTTTCATTTGTTATCTGACCTTTATTTTATTTTTATTTTTTTTAACTTGGTTCTCTATAAGTATCTATCATTGTCACGTCCCTCTTCCTGAGATCCAGCTGACGAAAAGGTGCGGCTGAAAATCAGCATCTGTCTCTTCTGAGGCAGGCAGTGGCCTTTTCCTTATTGTGCCACGTTGCACACTAAAGTGTCGTTTTTATTTGCTGTTTGTATTTTTTTTTATAGATTGTTTGTGTAGCATTTTAATGTGTAGTGTGTCACAATTTTGAATAAATGTATTTCTTTCTTTCTTTCTAAGCGTTTATGCGAATGTGTGAAAGATATAAGTTTATTTCGTATTACAAAAAGCCACTATAAGTAATATCAACCAAGTGTCGGTTATAACTGGCGGTCCGTCTGGATTCTCGATAACAGAATAGAAGGGAATTTTGCGAATTTCATAAGTCCAAAGATGATTTTTATGCGAAATAGGTGAGCATTTGACCACGATCTTACCTGGTGGTATTTCAATTTCAATTTATTCGAAACAAAATACATTGCATTGAAATATTAAATGTATAAAAATAAATTAAATTACATAAAAAAAATTGTCAAAAGAATATCGCTACAGCGGCATTATAGTAAAATTGTATTCATGTATCCAATTCACTAATCGAGTAAAAACATGATTTTAATAGTAGATTAGTAGCCAAGGGCTGTAAGGCATCAATTGCAGCCCGAGATATTTTAGATTAGCAGCGAGGGCGCCTATAGTTCGAGGGTGCAATTGATGCTTACACCCGAGCTAACTACTCTACTTTACATCTCGATTGTGAGGTAAGTAGGTCCTTATTACCACCAAATTGTAGGTGACCAATTAGCGCTATAGGGTAATAATGTAGCTAGAAAAGCCCTAGGGCGGTAAGTAATTAAAACGCCCGCCGCCCCACTGCTGGAGGCGGCCATCAAGGCGGACGTTACAATCTGGTCTGGACTGGTCGATTGAGCTCGGCTGCATATGCTGTCAGAAAAATCAGACAACTTACTGATGTAGCTACCGCAAGGCTGGTTTACTTTAGCTACTTCCATAGCATTATGTCTTATGGCATACTGCTTTGGGGCCGAGCAGCTGATATACATTCAATATTCGTTTTACAAGAGAGGACTATAAGAGCGATTTATTGCCTGAAGACACGTGATTCCCTGAGAGAACTGTTCAAGGAAATCAACATAATGACAGTGCCATGCCAGTATATCTATAAAAATATTATGTATGCTAGAAAGAACATTCATCAATTACCTAAAATTTGTGACAGGCATAATTTTAATACTAGAAATAAGCACAAAATTGATCAACCATATACTAGATTAACTAAAGTCAATACATCTTTCGTTGGTCTGTGTGTACGATACTACAACAAAATACCTGACAATATAGTGCAATTACCTGAGAGAAAGTGTAAAGAATGTGTAAAGCAAACGTTATGTAAAAAAGCTTACTATAGATTAGATGACTATATGAATGACAAAGAGGTATGGTGCTCTGATATTCCAGCGAAACACAAGAAACACATTGTAAAAAGCCGACTCTTAAAGTAGGCCGTGCTGCAGTGGTTTCTTGCCGTTTCTTTTACGCTGCCATAGCACGATCCGAAATGGCGTAGACTCGCTCTATTTGAATTGTATTCTGCATGACATTCAATAATTATTCTGTAAAGAATCTACATTGAATAAATAATCTGAATCTGAATCTTACCGCCCTAGGGCTTTTCTAGCTACATTATTACCCTAGAGCGCTAATTGGTCACCTACAAGCCCCATGTGGGGGTAATAAGGACCTACTTACCGAATATGAGAGATGTAATAGTAGTTTATGCAACTGTCATATAATACCATATTATATGCAGTTGCGTATACTACTTTATCTTCACTCATGCAATAGGAAGGTACTTACTTATAAAAATTAAACAAAAGTAAGTAAACAACAAAGGTAACTTATAATATTATGTACATTACAGTTCTGATATGAGTCTAAAGAAGCCGCCTTAATATATCCGCTAGCTCTTCTTTGAAATATACAAGCAGAACATTTTCTTAACAAGACATGGTTTTCTTTTTGACTTTCATTCTTTCCCAATTCATTGTAGGTACTAGGTTATGTCATAAAATGTCCTAGACTAATATGGGAGAAGATCATAAGTTATTGAGTATCTTCTGGTGTAACTGCAGTATCCTGACTGCACCACTTTATCTACTTTTTCAATAAACTTTCACATTACTTTCACGGGCACAAAATACTTAAAAAAGGTAAATATTTGTAAATGGCGGCAAATCTAATATCTATTTCCAAGTCCTTCTAATTTCAGGCTGCGTGCGCATATTTTCCACTACAGATAAAATAATTGTAACTATAGTAACTGTTACTGTAACTGCTCCAAAATAATAGGTTGTTTATAAGGCACACTTTGTAAATATGCTACTGATGTTTGACAGCTACTAAGAAAAACTGTGACATTAATAAACGGCTCTCTAAAAGACCTTATATTCAGTCTTCTTTAAAAAGGTTTAGGTTCACGAAGAATTTTATACAAGTGTTATGTTATGATTAAAAAGTTAAATTACGTAACACCTTTGAAAAATTTTCATACAAAAATCGTTACGTAATGGTAACTTTTTAATTTTTTATGCATACTCTGTGTAATATTCAGCCTTATGTACCAACTTTTTGATTCATAATTCAAAGATTACGACATGAGTGTAGATAAAAGAAATTTATGCAGCTCATTTTTAAAAGTAGATACAGTAATGATGGACTTCAATGTCACAGGTAGTTTATTAAAGCACCGGATAGCCTGATATTTAGCACCATGTGACTGACAATTTCGAAGTCTGAAAGTGGCTATTCAGGGGGATGTCTTTCCTTCTCGTTGTGAGTCTCGAGTCTCTCTCCGTAGAGGTTTCCATATCATGTAAATGCTTGACTAGATCCCATAACAATACAAACAGGTAGAGACAAGGTGCTGTTAGTACACCCAGTTTCACAAAGTACTCTTTACATGACACCGTTTGGGGAAGGCGGAAAATTATTCTTATTGCACGTTTTAGAGCGACGAAAGCACAACTCATATTGTAAGCATAACTGTAAGTGACGATGGGGTCGAAGATAATAATAATAATAATAATATCATTTATTCAAATCGTTATACAATTAATACTTATAGGCTAAACTTATACATAACAGTGGAAGATAAATTACATTTGCCTGAACTAGGAGAATCCTGTATTTCAGGCGGAGACAGGGCTCACAAACTTCTAAAATTAAAAATAAATATTAAAATAAATTCATTTTGTGACTGTTAACAATTTTTCCGTGTCTTCGTAGGACATACTTAAGAGGGCATCTTTGAGAAGTTTTTTAATTTCACCATAGCAATGGGAGTATAGATCAAGCCTCGAATTCAGTCTATTGTAAAGTAGAGGTCCTAGAAATACAAAAAATCTGGAAGAAAAGGCAAACCTTGTGTTGCTTTGAGGGCAAACAATAACGTTCCTTCTTTTGTTAATCTGCTCAGGGTTGAAGGGGAGTGCGGTGTGTTGTTTTAAAACTATACTCATAATAAATAATTGTCTAACTGTTAATACTTTGCATGATTTGTAAAGGAGATCAGTGGGGAACAGAAAAGGACGAAAAGTTGCCACTTTCAAAATCGCTCTCTGGGCTCTCTCAACTGATAGTAAAAAAGATTTTGCCGCACCACCCCATGAGGAGATACAGTAAGTTAAAATACTTTGACATAAGGCTAAATAAACTTGTCTAATTATTTTTGAATCTGCAATAGAGCGTAGTTTTTTAAAAACGTATATTAACTTACGAGTTCTGTTTCTTACGGCTTCAGTATGCAGTTTAAATGACAGCGTTTCATCTATTATGATTCCTAAGTATTTAGTAGTGTTAGTAATACGAATCTCTGGACATTTGCATGGGTGATTTGATGAAACATTGCAGTGATGTGCAAATAATGAAAAATTAGTAGGAAATGGATCGAACTTGCGCATGGAGAAATGAATGTAATTAGTTTTGGCTGGGTTAAGTGTTAATAAGTGTTGCTGAAGCCAGTTATTTACCGTGTTAAAGCCAAGTTGTGCATATTTATGGAGGTCCTCCTTCGAATTTGCAGAAAAGAGTAGAGCCGTGTCATCAGCATAGGATACTATTGTACCACCATCCAGTTTGAGATTACAAAGGTCGTTAATGTAAATCAAAAACAGTGTCGGACCCAGGATGCTTCCTTGGGGAACTCCGAAAGAGGTGTTGTTCATGTAAGAGCTGAAAATGTTGTCCACTTTTACGCATTGAGTGCGTTCCTCTAGATAATTTTTGAAAAGTTTGAGTTGAGTACCTCTTATGCCTAAGTCTTCGAGCTTGTGCAATAAGATAGGAATAGAAACTGAGTCAAAAGCTTTGGCAAGATCAAGGAAAATTCCTACTGCCTGATTACCCTTGTCAAGTTCCTGAACTAAGAAGTTAGTAAGTTGATGCAAAGCATCTGCAGTAGATAACTTTGACCGAAAGCCAAACTGCGACTTTGATAGAAAAGATTGTTTCTCCAGATATTGGACAAGTCTGTTATTAATAATCTTTTCTAATATTTTAGATGTTGATGGGAGTAAAGCAATAGGTCTATAATTCGTAATTTGAATTTTACTGCCAGATTTGTGAACAGGAACAACAACAGCCTTTTTAAGACATTTAGGGAAGATGCCTTCTGACAGACATTTCCTAAAAATAAGTGTCAGCGGTGGGATCAGAATATGCTTGAAACTCTTAAGAATTTTATTTGAAATGCCATCCCATCCTACTGCAGAATCGTCATTTAAGCCCATGATAATTTTTTCAACTTCATTCTCATCAATGTCTAACAGTACAAGACTTTAAAGTATAGCTTAATGAAGTGCTGGGAGCTAAAGTTGAGTGGTGTTGGATGTCTTGTGCAAGATTTTTTCCTACATTGACGAAAAAGTCATTTGCACTGTTTACTGACGACAATGGAGATTGAAATGCTTGTAGTAAACCTGTGGGTGTTTCGTGTTGTTTTGAGGTAAAATGTTTCCAAACTAATTTATTATTTGTTCCTGCCTTTTCCAGTCTATTTTTATCGTAACACGTTTTAACTTTTTTTAGGAGGTTATTACAAAAATTACGATATCTTTTGTAAGATAATTGTAACACTAAATTATCTGGCTTTAATTTCGATTTTTTATGTAATTTATCTCTATGTCTCATACAACGAATGAGTCCAGGAGTTATCCAGGGCTTAATAATTCGGTTTTTATTGCTTACACGGATTTTTATCGTATTTCTCGAAACTGCTTCTTGGACATTTTGTATAAAGAAAGACATACAGAAATTTGCATCTGTTGCATTATTATAAACTGGGTCGAAGTCAATGTTACGTAAATCATTTTCAAGTGTGTTCATGTTAATTTTTGAAACTATTTGCGTGCGCTTTACAGTAGGTAATTTACGGCTTAAGGTAAGTAGGGCAGCACTATGATCGGTGGTGGTCGAATTAGTAACTAATGTTATTGCTGGGAAACTGGATTTAAGCATGATATGATCTAGACATGAACCTGAGTTATGAGTAGGCAGTGTGTGTGCGGGGAGTAAGCCGTAAAAAGAGCATAAGTCGAGGTACGCCTGCGCGGAAGGGTTGCTAATTCCTGGAAGAATATCAATATTTATATCTCCTATTAACATTATATTTTTGAAAGATGATAGCTGTTGTAAAGTGACATTTAGAGAATCAATAAATATATTGACATTTTTGAAAGAAGGTGATCTGTAAATAGCTAGAATTGCAAACTCTGATCCTAATTTTATTAATAACCGATTACATTCTAAGATATTCGGCTCCTCGACGGTTGCATTCAAATCATTCTTGGTATAGATCACTACACCATCACTTTGATTATAATTGATCTTACTATGTTGCATATTATACCCTGGCATCACAGGTAAATTGTATTGCTTTCCTAGCCAACACTCGGTCAAAACAATTACGTCACAACCAATGTCAAGTCGTTGTAGAAAAATACTGAAGTTGTCAAAATTTTTGAAAATACTACGAATATTTTGTGTTAAAAAGGTAAGTGGATTACAATAAGAGGAAACATACTGCTTGCAGCTTTCAACATCACAAGGTTTAGATTCCGATACAGAAAAATTATCTAGGTCAGAGATTAAATTCTCAGTCATAATGCGTTAGAGAAAAACGAATATAAAAGTTCTTTAAGTAATAATCTACGAGGGGCGCTCTTAGGCGCCTTCATAATCTATTGAATTAATATATCTGTTTTCTGCAAGTTGTTTAGCAGGACAGACGGAATCGCCCGTTTTGTGATTGCACGGCTTCTTAAAGTGCATGCAAGTTGCACATTTTGGTTGCTCGGCCTTCTTTGAACAATCTTTTATTGTGTGACCTACTTGTCCGCAATGGCCACAGGTACTGGTCTCCTGCTTGCACGTTTTGGCCGCATGGCCGTACTGCTGGCATTTAAAGCACCGTGTAACGAGTGTAAAATCTCTGACGGGACACGAAGACCAATTTACAAAAACTCTGTCATTCGACATTAGAGCTTTACGTATGAGAGCTGACACTTCAATAACATAATTACAAGTCGCAGCATCCTTTTTTCCTGACTTATGACTTAGTTTGATGGAGGCCAAAAAGTTTTCCAAGGTCAAGTTTTCCATTTTATCTGCTAAATTTTGGTGAAATATGCAGCTGAGGACTTCCGCATCCTGCATACAAGAGGGCACTCCGATAACTGCAATTCTAGGCCTGCGCTTGTGGGCATCATCAACAGTAAAGCCGGAGGATGTGAGCTGTTTTGACTGCTTGAGTTTTACGATGTCGTCCTTAGATTCGGTGCTGATGATAACACCGCCATTTTTCACCTTTCTCAGACTTCTAACTTGTAGCTTCATTTCGTCTGGCTTGATGATTTTTTGGACAAACGATTTGGTCTCATCACTCGATTTCGATTTATCAGTCGGATAAATTGCTACAGAACTAAAATTACTTGGTTGGATCAAACTACCCGAACTTTTTTTAACCATTTCGGCGAAGGACGGCGTTACCGAAACAGGTTTTGAGGACTCTTCAATTTTTTGTTTGAGGTCTTGGAGTTGCTGTGAAAGGTCTAGCTTGGTGTTGAGCTCTCTCAGGGCACTGTGGGATTGAATAGCTTTTTGTTTTAGGTCTTGGTAGAAAACTGCCATTTGACTTGCCCCATGGCACACTTTACGGCACGTGTTATGGATTCTGAGCTTCTGTTCTGAATTTAATTTTCCTTCGGCTGCGATATTACACACTTCAATAAGATACTGCTCAATGGTCTTCAACCAGTTATGAATTTCCTGCGTAGATATTGCATCAGTATCGTCCTCTTCCGTTTCTTGGGGCGGAGGCGAGGAGGCCCGCGACTCTGGAGAGGGCGGGCGGGGCGGGGCGCGGGGGCAGGCGGCGGGCTGCGGGGGGTGAGCCCACTGCGGGTACCGAAGGGGCTATTCATTTCTATATTTAGATTAGATACACGCACTAAACACACATTATAAATTTCACTTAGCGCGAGTTGACACAGAAAAACCGCTGACACTAAAACTAGGTCAATATTATTTTTGCAAATAATTTATTTATGCAATAACGACACGTCCGATCACATCGAGTTCGGAATATATAGATGTAGTATACTTACCTAGATGCCTGTTTGTTTATGTATATATATTATTTATTGCATAAATTATTTACAGAAAAATCATAACTAAAGGACATACATAAAGGCGGGCTTATTGTTTACTCTAGCCATGAAGATCCAGATTATATTGTTCGGGGAATAGATCGTCAGGGAAGGAATTTCACTCTTCGGCTATGTGCTTTAGGGTGCCTGTCCATTGACGCGGAGCGAGCTGGCGGAGCGGAAACCGAGGAAATATTAACCAACGATCGCAGCGCGTTTGCGGAGCGGAGTTTTTATGCAATACTCCAACGATCGCAGCGCGTTTGCGGAGCGGAGTTTTTATGCAATACTATTGGTTAATGTTTCGCTCGCCAGCTTGCACCGCGTCAATGGACAAGCACCCTTAATGTTTAGATATATTGTGACGATTATGGTTGTTTTAGATGATTGTTTTGGCGCATCCAGCATGCTTACCCAATATGTGGTAGAGGAGCGAGTAGAGATGGTGCGCGACGGAGGGCAGGAACACGTCGCGCCACTCGGCGGGCAGGGCTGCCACGTGCTCCGAGGGCTGGCGCTGTGTGCACAGGGCTGGCACCTGCTGGATGAACTTACCCAATATGTGGTAGAGGAGCGAGTAGAGATGGTGCGCGACGGAGGGCAGGAACACGTCGCGCCACTCGGCGGGCAGGGCTGCCACGTGCTCCGAGGGCTGGCGCTGTGTGCACAGGGCTGGCACCTGCTGGATGAACTCGGCTACCACCCGCAAGAGTCGGAGAACTGCTACTGACACCAGCGCCACCTGCGCATAACGATCTGTGAGGAAAACGTACGGGGTGGCCCGTAATTCCTGAACAAGTAGATAAGCCGCCTGATGGGAAGTTGTCAATAGTCCGCCAATATTACATAGATACTATTATTACTAATAAGACATTGTTGGTAGAACGAGATTATCATAGTCGGTACTAAAGCATTGGAAAATGCTCACTCTTCATGTCTGTCTGTAATAATACTCGTAAGTGGTCACCACCGCCTATAGCACACACTCTCTTATTTGTGGTGGCAGAGCGTGTCTCTCATAGTGATGGTAGAACATAAATATCATAATCAACACTTGCGTGGTGGATTGGATACCACTGTGAGTAAGGATTGTTCGCTTGTGGTCGATTCAAATAGGGTAAGAACGGTCATAAGGTTTTTGACCAATTATCCTTTTGTTTGTGTTCAAAGCAAAATTACTTTTTTGATAACTTTTACGCTAACTTGTATACTTTCAGTAAATTTGTGATGCCGTTGGTCTCGACTACTATATATTATTATATATTTTTTATTCAAGTAACCAAGACTCATGAGGTTAGTAAGCTTACAATTATGTTAGTAAACAAAACATGACAAAAACAAAAGGAAGTCAATAATAAAATTGAAAAACGTAAATCATCGCTGCCCCATCCCATTTGAAATGGCGCAGCAATGTTTTACGTAGCAACAGTCTAGCCGGCGCGCGATCATGTTCACGATGGTATTGGAGCCGCCCCGCGCCGGCGCACCGGGGCCTAGAGCCAAGCGGCTTTCTACTATCGCAAACGCAATGGAATACAATGAAAATGTATGGGATTGACATTAGCTAACGAAATGTTGCGTGCCAGCTAACCCATAGAATTTTATTCTATTCTATAGCGTTTGCGATAATAGAATGCCGCTTGTCTCAGGGCCCTGGGATCCACTTCTCTTGCGCATTATTGCATAAAAGCAACCTACTTTCGCATCGGCAAACATCCCTGATGCGCTACAGTAACGGGGCAACCCCAATAGCACCCTGAATGCGTTATTATACTGAACTCGAAGGACGTTGTAGGATTTTTGAGTATATCTAGCCCACAGGCTGCACGTATAGAATGAAGAACAATATGCTCTGAAAAGAGTTATTTTAACTTCAGTTGAGCAACGAGCAAACCTGCGAGCTAGCATGTTTGCTTTCACCGACAACGCCCTTCGCTCTCTTTCGATATCCTCATCCGTCTTTGAGGTCTGGAGTCAATACATGACCAAGATACTTGAAGTCAAAAACGGATGTAGTTTTTAAAGAGCCATACCAGAGGGTTTTGGCGGCTTAACAACTTTGACACCAGGGTTTGTGAGGTCGGTCATCGACCTTGCAAACCACACGATATGATGATGATGATGTTGGACTAGCAGGGTATGTATAGTAAAATAGGTGAGTAGTGACCTTGGTGGTCCCCCAGGCGGCCCGGGACTGGTGTAGCGAGGAGAGCAGCGAGGCGAGCGTGATGGTAGTGAAGTCCCACTGGTGGGGCGGGGCGTCCCAGCCGCGCCGGCGCACCAGTTCCGAGAGGAAGTCGGCCACGCTCGCCGCACACACCGCTTCTGCCCATGACGCCGACGATATGTCGCTGCGGGTAGGAAACGTCAATAAGCGTATTTATTAAGATATTTTTTTAATTCTTATTGTTTAAATGGTAACTTATACGTATAGAGAACTGTTTAAGAAGATCAACATTATGACAGTGCCATGCCAACATATTTATGAAAACATTATGTACGCTAGAAAGAACATTCATCATCAATTACCTAAAAAAAATTACAGGCATAATTAGCCATGCTACTAGCTTTAAAATATTTTTTTTTATAATTTATTCTGAAAATATAGACCATTTAAAGAAACTAATTTCGGTACTTTCTTGTTTTATTAATTGTTTCTATTTTTAATATTTTTTTAAACATTTACCAGAAAAAAGCGAATGTGACGTCACCAAAGAAATAATGGGATTGTCCCTTTGCCTACCACATACTGAAAAATTGTTAAGTCAACTGTCAATGTCAAAGTCAGTCAGTCGGTCAGTCATACAGGGCTGCCAGATCCAATTTTCAAATATCCCCAAATTATTATTTCTTCCACAAAATGTAACGCTTTGTAACGATATTGCCCAACACATTTTTTGACATAAAGTAGTAAAGCGGCACAGTGCAATTATCATTATCGACTATATGACACGAACGCTAAAGAGCATCCGACCTGTGGTCACCCAAAGAGCCCCACTGTGGGAAAAAATCGGTGGCAGCTGATAAAACTAGTGCCAGTCGAAAGGATTCTAAAATGCAAATGAAAAATGTTCTTTAACAAATTGTTCTAAGTAATATAATTTCGGAGATATCAAGGTTTGAATAGTATATTTTTTGAATGTCAATTGGCTTACTCTTGACCTCGAACTAGCCCTGGCTCAGGTCTTTTCCTTCAAAATCTACATTTTTACTACACCCATGGGTGGGATGAGTTGATACTATTAATTTTTAGTACCACACAGGCCACAGCATTACCTAAACAATATTATTTAAAAACCTCCAAAATTGCTAACGAAGACAGGCTGATATGTTATCTTGAGATTACGAGTAATCTAACGGTGTATGTCTTAGGTAAATAGCGCTTGTTTCCACGGGCTTCCTAGACTAAAGTTTTCTCCAAGAAAATATTTTTTCCCCAGAACTTCTAAAAAGCTCCCAATCTGGTAACACATCATAGACGTAACTGTGACAGTGAGTAACAGATGAGACCGATTAATAAACGTGTTGACTTTTTTTGTAGTCAAGGCAAAGGGATCTTTGTGATGCTTCTTCTGATGACGTCATAGTAAAGTCGAATGAAGGATATGGTATTTTATTAAATAACTTGAAAAATATAGACTTTATTTAAAATTTTAGGAATAGAAATTGTACCGAAAGCTTAGTTCTCGAAATGGTTTTGAGATCTTTGTTTCTATTCAAAAAGAAAGCATGGCCAATTACAATACTAGAAATAAGTACAAAATTGATTAGCCCTATACTAGACTAGCTGTTGCCCGCGACTTCGTCCGCGAGGGATTCTGTCTATCTGCCCATCCATCCATCCACCCCTCCTTCTATCTGTCGTCCGTCCGTCCTTCCAACCATCTGTCCAACCGTCCGACAAAGCATCCCTGTCCCTGCCCCTCTCCCTCCTCCGCCCCTTCCCTCTCACCGTCCCTCTACCACTCCCTGTCCCTCTCCCTACCCCTATCCCTACCTCTTACGCCATCTTAACCGCTATCCCTATCCTCATATAAACAAATCCTTCCTTAGTGGATGCTTTATTCTTTATTGTAGACGAATACATTACAAAAACAAGCACAAGTGAAAACATATACTCGTACTCACGTGTCTAGCGGCAGGCGGGCGCGCTGGCAGGCGGCGAGCAGCGCGTCCACGTGGAGGAGTCCCGCCACGTCCCGCCGGGGGGAGGGGAGGGGGGAGGTAGGTGGGGGGGCGGTACTCACGTGTCTAGCGGCAGGCGGGCGCGCTGGCAGGCGGCGAGCAGCGCGTCCACGTGGAGGAGTCCCGCCACGTCCCGCCGGGGGGAGGGGAGGGGGGAGGTAGGTGGGGGGGCGGTACTCACGTGTCTAGCGGCAGGCGGGCGCGCTGGCAGGCGGCGAGCAGCGCGTCTACGTGGAGGAGTCCCGCCACGTCCCGCCGGGGGGAGGGGAGGGGGGAGGTAGGTGGGGGGGCGGTACTCACGTGTCTAGCGGCAGGCGGGCGCGCTGGCAGGCGGCGAGCAGCGCGTCTACGTGGAGGAGTCCCGCCACGTCCCGCCGGGGGGAGGGGAGGGGGGAGGTAGGTGGGGGGGCGGTACTCACGTGTCTAGCGGCAGGCGGGCGCGCTGGCAGGCGGCGAGCAGCGCGTCCACGTGGAGGAGTCCCGCCACGTCCCGCCGGGGGGAGGGGAGGGGGGAGGTAGGTGGGGGGGCGGTACTCACGTGTCTAGCGGCAGGCGGGCGCGCTGGCAGGCGGCGAGCAGCGCGTCTACGTGGAGGAGTCCCGCCACGTCCCGCCGGGGGGAGGGGAGGGGGGAGGTAGGTGGGGGGGCGGTACTCACGTGTCTAGCGGCAGGCGGGCGCGCTGGCAGGCGGCGAGCAGCGCGTCTACGTGGAGGAGTCCCGCCACGTCCCGCCGGGGGGAGGGGAGGGGGGAGGTAGGTGGGGGGGCGGTACTCACGTGTCTAGCGGCAGGCGGGCGCGCTGGCAGGCGGCGAGCAGCGCGTCCACGTGGAGGAGTCCCGCCACGTCCCGCCGGGGGGAGGGGAGGGGGGAGGTAGGTGGGGGGGCGGTACTCACGTGTCTAGCGGCAGGCGGGCGCGCTGGCAGGCGGCGAGCAGCGCGTCTACGTGGAGGAGTCCCGCCACGTCCCGCCGGGGGGAGGGGAGGGGGGAGGTAGGTGGGGGGGCGGTACTCACGTGTCTAGCGGCAGGCGGGCGCGCTGGCAGGCGGCGAGCAGCGCGTCTACGTGGAGGAGTCCCGCCACGTCCCGCCGGGGGGAGGGGAGGGGGGAGGTAGGTGGGGGGGCGGTACTCACGTGTCTAGCGGCAGGCGGGCGCGCTGGCAGGCGGCGAGCAGCGCGTCTACGTGGAGGAGTCCCGCCACGTCCCGCCGGGGGGAGGGGGGAGGGGGGAGGTAGGTGGGGGGGCGGTACTCACGTGTCTAGCGGCAGGCGGGCGCGCTGGCAGGCGGCGAGCAGCGCGTCTACGTGGAGGAGTCCCGCCACGTCCCGCCGGGGGGAGGGGGGAGGGGGGAGGTAGGTGGGGGGGCGGTACTCACGTGTCTAGCGGCAGGCGGGCGCGCTGGCAGGCGGCGAGCAGCGCGTCTACGTGGAGGAGTCCCGCCACGTCCCGCCGGGGGGAGGGGGGGAGGGGGGAGGTAGGTGGGGGGGCGGTACTCACGTGTCTAGCGGCAGGCGGGCGCGCTGGCAGGCGGCGAGCAGCGCGTCTACGTGGAGGAGTCCCGCCACGTCCCGCCGGGGGGAGGGGGGAGGGGGGAGGTAGGTGGGGGGGCGGTACTCACGTGTCTAGCGGCAGGCGGGCGCGCTGGCAGGCGGCGAGCAGCGCGTCTACGTGGAGGAGTCCCGCCACGTCCCGCCGGGGGGAGGGGGGAGGGGGGAGGTAGGTGGGGGGGCGGTACTCACGTGTCTAGCGGCAGGCGGGCGCGCTGGCAGGCGGCGAGCAGCGCGTCTACGTGGAGGAGTCCCGCCACGTCCCGCCGGGGGGAGGGGAGGGGGGAGGTAGGTGGGGGGGCGGTACTCACGTGTCTAGCGGCAGGCGGGCGCGCTGGCAGGCGGCGAGCAGCGCGTCTACGTGGAGGAGTCCCGCCACGTCCCGCCGGGGGGAGGGGGGAGGGGGGAGGTAGGTGGGGGGGCGGTACTCACGTGTCTAGCGGCAGGCGGGCGCGCTGGCAGGCGGCGAGCAGCGCGTCTACGTGGAGGAGTCCCGCCACGTCCCGCCGGGGGGAGGGGGGAGGGGGGAGGTAGGTGGGGGGGCGGTACTCACGTGTCTAGCGGCAGGCGGGCGCGCTGGCAGGCGGCGAGCAGCGCGTCTACGTGGAGGAGTCCCGCCACGTCCCGCCGGGGGGAGGGGGGAGGGGGGAGGTAGGTGGGGGGGCGGTACTCACGTGTCTAGCGGCAGGCGGGCGCGCTGGCAGGCGGCGAGCAGCGCGTCTACGTGGAGGAGTCCCGCCACGTCCCGCCGGGGGGAGGGGAGGGGGGAGGTAGGTGGGGGGGCGGTACTCACGTGTCTAGCGGCAGGCGGGCGCGCTGGCAGGCGGCGAGCAGCGCGTCTACGTGGAGGAGTCCCGCCACGTCCCGCCGGGGGGAGGGGGGAGGGGGGAGGTAGGTGGGGGGGCGGTACTCACGTGTCTAGCGGCAGGCGGGCGCGCTGGCAGGCGGCGAGCAGCGCGTCTACGTGGAGGAGTCCCGCCACGTCCCGCCGGGGGGAGGGGAGGGGGGAGGTAGGTGGGGGGGCGGTACTCACGTGTCTAGCGGCAGGCGGGCGCGCTGGCAGGCGGCGAGCAGCGCGTCTACGTGGAGGAGTCCCGCCACGTCCCGCCGGGGGGAGGGGAGGGGGGAGGTAGGTGGGAGGGCGGTACTCACGTGTCTAGCGGCAGGCGGGCGCGCTGGCAGGCGGCGAGCAGCGCGTCTACGTGGAGGAGTCCCGCCACGTCCCGCCGGGGGGAGGGGAGGGGGGAGGTAGGTGGGGGGGCGGTACTCACGTGTCTAGCGGCAGGCGGGCGCGCTGGCAGGCGGCGAGCAGCGCGTCTACGTGGAGGAGTCCCGCCACGTCCCGCCGGGGGGAGGGGGGAGGGGGGAGGTAGGTGGGGGGGCGGTACTCACGTGTCTAGCGGCAGGCGGGCGCGCTGGCAGGCGGCGAGCAGCGCGTCTACGTGGAGGAGTCCCGCCACGTCCCGCCGGGGGGAGGGGGGAGGGGGGAGGTAGGTGGGGGGGCGGTACTCACGTGTCTAGCGGCAGGCGGGCGCGCTGGCAGGCGGCGAGCAGCGCGTCTACGTGGAGGAGTCCCGCCACGTCCCGCCGGGGGGAGGGGAGGGGGGAGGTAGGTGGGGGGGCGGTACTCACGTGTCTAGCGGCAGGCGGGCGCGCTGGCAGGCGGCGAGCAGCGCGTCTACGTGGAGGAGTCCCGCCACGTCCCGCCGGGGGGAGGGGGGAGGGGGGAGGTAGGTGGGGGGGCGGTACTCACGTGTCTAGCGGCAGGCGGGCGCGCTGGCAGGCGGCGAGCAGCGCGTCTACGTGGAGGAGTCCCGCCACGTCCCGCCGGGGGGAGGGGGGAGGGGGGAGGTAGGTGGGGGGGCGGTACTCACGTGTCTAGCGGCAGGCGGGCGCGCTGGCAGGCGGCGAGCAGCGCGTCTACGTGGAGGAGTCCCGCCACGTCCCGCCGGGGGGAGGGGGGAGGGGGGAGGTAGGTGGGGGGGCGGTACTCACGTGTCTAGCGGCAGGCGGGCGCGCTGGCAGGCGGCGAGCAGCGCGTCCACGTGGAGGAGTCCCGCCACGTCCCGCCGGGGGGAGGGGAGGGGGGAGGTAGGTGGGGGGGCGGTACTCACGTGTCTAGCGGCAGGCGGGCGCGCTGGCAGGCGGCGAGCAGCGCGTCTACGTGGAGGAGTCCCGCCACGTCCCGCCGGGGGGAGGGGAGGGGGGAGGTAGGTGGGGGGGCGGTACTCACGTGTCTAGCGGCAGGCGGGCGCGCTGGCAGGCGGCGAGCAGCGCGTCTACGTGGAGGAGTCCCGCCACGTCCCGCCGGGGGGAGGGGGGAGGGGGGAGGTAGGTGGGGGGGCGGTACTCACGTGTCTAGCGGCAGGCGGGCGCGCTGGCAGGCGGCGAGCAGCGCGTCTACGTGGAGGAGTCCCGCCACGTCCCGCCGGGGGGAGGGGGGAGGGGGGAGGTAGGTGGGGGGGCGGTACTCACGTGTCTAGCGGCAGGCGGGCGCGCTGGCAGGCGGCGAGCAGCGCGTCTACGTGGAGGAGTCCCGCCACGTCCCGCCGGGGGGAGGGGGGAGGGGGGAGGTAGGTGGGGGGGCGGTACTCACGTGTCTAGCGGCAGGCGGGCGCGCTGGCAGGCGGCGAGCAGCGCGTCTACGTGGAGGAGTCCCGCCACGTCCCGCCGGGGGGAGGGGGGAGGGGGGAGGTAGGTGGGGGGGCGGTACTCACGTGTCTAGCGGCAGGCGGGCGCGCTGGCAGGCGGCGAGCAGCGCGTCTACGTGGAGGAGTCCCGCCACGTCCCGCCGGGGGGAGGGGGGAGGGGGGAGGTAGGTGGGGGGGCGGTACTCACGTGTCTAGCGGCAGGCGGGCGCGCTGGCAGGCGGCGAGCAGCGCGTCCACGTGGAGGAGTCCCGCCACGTCCCGCCGGGGGGAGGGGGGAGGGGGGGAGGTAGGTGGGGGGGCGGTACTCACGTGTCTAGCGGCAGGCGGGCGCGCTGGCAGGCGGCGAGCAGCGCGTCCACGTGGAGGAGTCCCGCCACGTCCCGCCGGGGGGAGGGGGGAGGGGGGAGGTAGGTGGGGGGGCGGTACTCACGTGTCTAGCGGCAGGCGGGCGCGCTGGCAGGCGGCGAGCAGCGCGTCCACGTGGAGGAGTCCCGCCACGTCCCGCCGGGGGGAGGGGAAGGGGGAGGGGCAGTCCCCCACCAGCAGCAGGCAGCGCGCGCCCACCGCCAGCGCGCTCCCCCACGCGTCCGGTACCCCAGCATCCGCCCCACCGTCCGCCCCCCCGCCGTCCGCCACCTCCTCCGTCCGCGTGCCTCGCGTGCTCGCCTGCGACCAAACAAAACCAACATACAGCGTTATTTATCACCTCGAAAATTATTAGGCGTCCTTCTGCCCATAAAACTGAACGACTTTTCCCAAGGAAATAGGACGAAATACGAAAAAAAAATCGACTTCTCATACAAAATGGACCTATGTTCCTTAGAAGTCTTGGCAAGATACAAGTGTCATGGTTTACACATGTAGCGTTAAGACGTCATTTCGATGAATATCTCCCAAAGCCCACCCAGTGCAGGTGGCTATGGCGGCGCAAACGCTAAACCCCAGTGCAAGTGTTGGCTCGAGTCGTGTCTGCTGGCGCGTACTCGTACCTGCAGCAAGTGGAAGAACCCGTCCCCGGTGAGCGTGGCCTGCGCCCGGCCGTTCCAGTCGTAAGGGTCGGGCACGTGCTGGCGCCAGTAGCTGGCGGCGGCTAGCGCCCAGTGGAAGCCCTGCGAGAGCGCGCCTTTTACCAGCAGGTGCAGCGTCTCCATTCGCCGAGCCTCGTCCATGCTCCACCCGATCTCTTCAATCATGGAAGATATTAGGCTCTCCGCCGACGAGATCACCTCATGTTCTGGCCACTGTAATTAAATACAGCATACGATTAGATTAAACAAAATATTCTCTAAGCAACTGTGGGCAGCTCATCAACTCTTGAACTCCCGGGCCCTGAGGCAAGTGGCTTTCTATTATCGCAAACGCTATAGAATAAAATAAAAATATATATGGGAGTGACATAAGCTATCACGCAACATTTCGTTAGCTAATGGCAATCCCATACATTTCATTCTATTCTACTAGCGTTTGCGATTGCAGAAAGCCACTTGACTCAGGGCCCCGAGCTTTTAACAGGGGTTTTCGAGGTCGGTAATCGAGTTTCAACTCACACACGATTATTTGTAACTCGCACAGCAAGTGTTCGTAATTAAGGAAATTTTTAACCAGAGTGGCTTTCAACTATCATAAGGAACGCTAGTAGAATATAATGAAAATGATTACGATTGACAGTAGCTATAACATTTCGTTAGCTAATGATTATTAATTTAACTTGACAAAGCCTTCTTTATTTGTATAAATTTAACTTAATACTTATTTTTTATTTGACATAGGCCTTGTGTATTCACATTTTGCTTTTTTTTTTTTACTTGTAAAATATCATGTGCCGTTTTCAATGAGATTATAAATTTATGTGTCCACTTCTTTTATACCTGATTACAAGAATAATTGAATTATGAATTGAATGTGAACCCTATAATTCTTAGTCTGTTCTTAATAGGAGGCGACCTCTCCAATCCAAGCCCTAAGATTTTTTATATCGAACGAAGTCGAATAATAAAATAACATAATTTAAATATTATAAGCTTAGGTACAATAAATAATTATACAGAGAAACTACTATTCGTTCATAAAAAATAGATTCGAAAATTAGAGTTTTTCTCTTCTTCGTATGGGCAAACAATGCGAACATCATAATTGGGTTATGAATAAATTATATTTATTTATTTATCTTTGTCAACGTTAATATCCGAGAGGGGGGGGGGGGAGTCCATAGCACAGGGTAACTTAGTTTGGTCTCCTGTCTCCCACATGCACAAGTACTTTCTACTTTTTACATTACCTTTAAGATTGTGTTACTACTTTTGTTACTGTACTTTATTGTGGGAGAACATAAATACATTATTATTATAATTTCTTGTTTTTTTTTTTCTATTATTTTTTTTTTCTTTTTTTGTATGATTATTATTATCTTCTAATTTTCCTGCACCAGATCCACGCATAGCCATATTCACCCGAACAGTTAATATTTGCATATTATATTTTCAATCAACAGACAACTTATTTTAAATCAAGTCTTGTGATAATGATAATAACTCACAAAGGCGTATCCTTCGCGCAGCTCTCGTATAATGGCGTGTTTGTGTAGCAGGTCGGCAAAGATCGCATATTCCTCTGACGTGACAAGGGGGAAATTGTCCATATGGGCCTCACAGTCACAGTCGCACACGGAGCGGATGTAGCAAGCCCGTAGATACACCATCTGCGCGAATTGGAGGAAATCCTCTCGACTCAGATCCATGCTCGCATCTGCACACACAATTATCTATTCATCATAACATCCCATGAAACGTCCACTACAGGACAGGGAGCTCCCTCCAGAATTCTAGCTTTTGCTGGAAAAATGTAGAGGGGAAGTACCATAGTCACCTCGCTTGTTAGCGTTACGGCTGGCTCCACAGACCGCGGTTGTAGGTGACCGCAGTAAGTAAGATGTTAGATACAAAGGAGGATGCTGCTGCCCATCCTCCAGTTAACCCTTAGTCGCGTCTTACGACACCCACGGGTATGTATGGGTTGGTATTATTTTTCGCCGGCACCACACGGGACAATTAGCTTGATTTGAATTACAGCAGTGTGAGAGCAGGACGGAGCGATGCGCTTCACATTGGAGTGACAGAAACTCGTATCCATCCGACCTGCTCTCACGTATAGTTTTTCCTGCTGACATTCTAAACAAGTTATATTCGACTGTAACAATTGTTTCTCGTTTGTTTTTTAGGGTTCCGTACCTCAAAAGAAATAAACGGAACCCTTATAGGATCACTTTGTTATCCGTCTGTCTGTCTGTCTGTCTGTCTGTCTGTCTGTCAAGACCCTTTATCTCACGAACGGGTAGAGGTATCAGGTTGAAATTAATACCATATATTAGGGTCCATGAACCACACAAGATCTGAAAATTCCAAATTTTTACAACGACGCAATCAAAAGATATGGCATTTTATGTCCTCATCTCTATACATTTATGCAAAAATGCAAAACCTACAGGGTTCTTCCCGTTGACCTAAAATTATGAAATTTGGCAAGAAGCTAGGTCTCACAGTACAAATAATGGGAAAAGTCTGAAATCATTAAATATTACAACTTTTCTCACAACTAATGGTAACCAATTGTGGTGAGCTCCCGTTTCAAGAACATTCATATATGAAAGGGGTCAAGTTGGATGGTCGCGGAGACGATTTTAGTTTTAGTTCTATTTTAAAAATGGAAACACTTACAACCTTGAACATTGGTATGATTATAGTACATAAGCTATAAAATAACAACAAATAATAAAATTTGGTCAAGCGCGTGGCGGACTCACAAAATCTAGCACATTAACTTACTGAAATTTCAACTAAATACAATTATGATTATTAGGTGGTACGGAACCCTCGGTGCGCGAGTCCGACTCGCACTTGGCCGGGTTTTTTTGTAAGAAAAACTTTATATACATCATAAAAGTGCACAGTTGACAGCTTTAGCCTGAATTTAATAGTGAATATGCAAGGTATATTTTGAGGAAAATGTACCAAAGTCACGACACTTTAAAAGTACTACACTCACGACCGCCGAAAGACGCTGCTGCTAATTCTCCAGGTCATGATCCCTTAGTTACCTTTTACCACACCTACAAGGAGGTAAAGAAAGGTAGAAAAACAAAGTATGCTACAGTCGAAGTAATGTAGCCTAATTAAAATGAAAGCAGTGTAAAACCTAGTTTACCTATAAACCGACTAATTTTCTAAAATAAATCAGTTATTTTCAACATCAAACAGTGTTTTACTCGCTCTACCAACGCGCAACGCCGCTCTCCACGACAGGATATTTGGCGAATTCGCGCAATTCAATAAAGTGTCCGAGATAGAATTGAATCAAGGGGTTATGTGATGTAAATAATGAAAAAACTTCAAGAAGAGCTTTGGGACGATCTGTTGGGAAACGACTAGTCGGTCGTCATTGGTTCAGATGGAGTGACGAAGTTTGCAAGGACGTGGATGCCCTCCAAAGAGTCGATTGGCATGAAGCGGTGCAGAACAGTGAAGAATGGAGAACTCTTGTGTCGGAGGCCAAGGTCCTTTTCGGGTCGCTGAGCCAGTGTAATAAGTAGCTTACTTGTAGTGATACTATGAAATTTTACAAAGTAGCAAATTGCAAAATTTCACAACTACAGGCAGGATTTGAACCTGCGCCTTCTCCGTCAGTACCGGTACGCTTTACCAACTAGGCTACCATGACCACAGAATAAAGTAATAGTACTATCATACAGAATGGACACTCTCCGCCCCCCGCCCGCAGCCGCTTGCGAGATTCTCGCGGTCCTTCTGAGGATCTGTTGTGCTGAATATGCGAGCCTATGCGACCTTCAAATGGGGGGCTCAGAGTAAAAACTATAGAGTCCGCCATATACATATTCTGTATGAGCTTGTGAAGTATAAAGCGTATTACTGTCGCCCATGCTAGTCGGTCAAAAAACTCAGTTAAGTTTTACAAAAATCAAGATATCTTTAAAAATCTAATGTTTTAGTATAAACTTTGTTTGTGAAAGTGAAAATATATCGTTTTTTACTTGTGAATTCATCATTAATACTAAGAACGGAAGTGTAAATAATCCGTAATAGCTATTTTATGCGTGATTTTTAACACCGTTTTTTTCCTGAATGGTAAGTGTTTTCACCAGAAAAACTGTGATAGTAGCATTTATTAGTCCCATGTCACATATTTCTCAGAGACAAAGATACAAATTTTACGTTTTTAGGATTTGGAAAAAATTCCATACATTTTAGTATGGAGGTCCCTCACAAGAAAGTGGTACGCTTATGGCTCCCTCCTTAGCAGAAAGAGCTGCTACTAAAACCTCCTCGGTGGGGGGTGTGCCGTGGTTGCCTGATGTAGTGATAGTTACCGACAGTGGGCTCAGTGGCTATGGGGCGCACGAGCGGGTGGTCGTCGAAGGGGCAGTTGAGCCGCCCGTCCACGATGTCGAACTGCAGCGCGCGCGCGGCCAGGCCCCGCCCCGCCCCGCGCGTCACGTCGTCCTCGCACAGCGCCGCGCACACTTCCACCACGGCGGCGTGGTCGGCCAGGGCTGCGGCCACTCCTGCGCAGTGGGCGATGAGGCCAGCGTCCAGGGACGTAGGCCTGCCAATCGACAAACAAACAGCTGTAACATACAGGTGTTGTACGAGCTAACACATCGAACTGAACACTTATGATGAGGAAATTCTAATTTTTGCGGTGTTTACAATAAATTTGCACGCACTTGGTGGACACGATCATTTCACTTCAACCTTCCATTTATCATTGTTCAAATTATTTATCATCTGTGCTGCATGCTCTGCTTATCAACCTATCACCCAAATAAAAATTTGCGTAATAACGCAATACTTAACCTTCCGTCTGCTTCTACAAACTACAGACAAAATGCATTTATATGGCGAGCGAGCAACAACTTTAACCAACTAAGCGTAGCTCTGGATCTGGATATATTTAATACTGGTTTTGAAGCGGCGAGGCGCTTACTCAGCAAACAATTCTTTGATTGTTAAATAGTTTTATTTTAGTTATTAATAGTTTTATTTTAGTTCGTATTTACCTCTGATGCTGGTTGTGCATAACTTTCTACGTAACTTCATTCCTACATTGGTTCTATTTGTGGAGACCTGTAATTGGTTTTTTTATGCTTATTTACCTTATTATTCTGTCTGTAATACTGTTGGTCACCCGAATATTAAATAAATAAAAAAAAAAAATCACTTAATGTACTCTCTAACAGTGAAAATTATGTATGAGGAGCGCACGCGCGGGCTCCGGGAGTGTGTGTGTGTGTGTCTCACCGGGCGGGCAGGCGGTGGCGCACCATGCCCAGCACCCGCTGCACGACGAGCGCACGCGTCGGCTCCGGGAGTGTGTGTGTGTGTGTGTGTGTCTCACCGGGCGGGCAGGCGGTGGCGCACCATGCCCAGCACCCGCTGCACGACGAGCGCACGCGCCGGCTCCGGGAGTGTGTGTGTGTGTGTCTCACCGGGCGGGCAGGCGGTGGCGCACCATGCCCAGCACCCGCTGCACGACGAGCACACGCGCCGGCTCCGGGAGTGTGTGTGTGTGTGTGTCTCACCAGGCGGGCAGGCGGTGGCGCACCATGCCCAGCACCCGCTGCACGACGAGCGCACGCGCCGGCTCCGGGAGTGTGTGTGTGTCTCACCGGGCGGGCAGGCGGTGGCGCACCATGCCCAGCACCCGCTGCACGACGAGCACACGCGCCGGCTCCGGGAGTGTGTGTGTGTGTGTCTCACCGGGCGGGCAGGCGGTGGCGCACCATGCCCAGCACCCGCTGCACGACGAGCGCACGCGCCGGCTCCGGGAGTGTGTGTGTGTGTGTGTGTCTCACCGGGCGGGCAGGCGGTGGCGCACCATGCCCAGCACCCGCTGCACGACGAGCGCACGCGCCGGCTCCGGGAGTGTGTGTGTGTGTGTGTCTCACCGGGCGGGCAGGCGGTGGCGCACCATGCCCAGCACCCGCTGCACGACGAGCGCACGCGCCGGCTCCGGGAGTGTGTGTGTGTGTGTCTCACCGGGCGGGCAGGCGGTGGCGCACCATGCCCAGCACCCGCTGCACGACGAGCACACGCGCCGGCTCCGGGAGTGTGTGTGTGTGTGTGTCTCACCAGGCGGGCAGGCGGTGGCGCACCATGCCCAGCACCCGCTGCACGACGAGCGCACGCGCCGGCTCCGGGAGTGTGTGTGTGTCTCACCGGGCGGGCAGGCGGTGGCGCACCATGCCCAGCACCCGCTGCACGACGAGCACACGCGCCGGCTCCGGGAGTGTGTGTGTGTGTGTCTCACCGGGCGGGCAGGCGGTGGCGCACCATGCCCAGCACCCGCTGCACGACGAGCGCACGCGCCGGCTCCGAAAGTGTGTGTGTGTGTGTGTCTCACCGGGCGGGCAGGCGGTGGCGCACCATGCCCAGCACCCGCTGCACGACGAGCGCACGCGCCGGCTCCGGGAGTGTGTGTGTGTGTGTGTCTCACCGGGCGGGCAGGCGGTGGCGCACCATGCCCAGCACCCGCTGCACGACGAGCGCACGCGCCGGCTCCGGGAGTGTGTGTGTGTGTGTGTGTGTGTCTCACCGGGCGGGCAGGCGGTGGCGCACCATGCCCAGCACCCGCTGCACGACGAGCGCACGCGCCGGCTCCGGGAGTGTGTGTGTGTGTGTCTTACCGGGCGGGCAGGCGGTGGCGCACCATGCCCAGCACCCGCTGCACGACGAGCGCACGCGCCGGCTCCGGGAGTGTGTGTGTGTGTGTGTCTCTCACCGGGCGGGCAGGCGGTGGCGCACCATGCCCAGCACCCGCTGCACGACGAGCGCACGCGCCGGCTCCGGGAGTGTGTGTGTGTGTGTGTCTCACCGGGCGGGCAGGCGGTGGCGCACCATGCCCAGCACCCGCTGCACGACGAGCGCACGCGCCGGCTCCGGGAGTGTGTGTGTGTGTGTGTGTGTGTCTCACCGGGCGGGCAGGCGGTGGCGCACCATGCCCAGCACCCGCTGCACGACGAGCGCACGCGCCGGCTCCGGGAGTGTGTGTGTGTGTGTCTTACCGGGCGGGCAGGCGGTGGCGCACCATGCCCAGCACCCGCTGCACGACGAGCGCACGCGCCGGCTCCGGGAGTGTGTGTGTGTGTGTGTCTCACCGGGCGGGCAGGCGGTGGCGCACCATGCCCAGCACCCGCTGCACGACGAGCGCACGCGCCGGCTCCGGGAGTGTGTGTGTGTGTGTGTGTGTGTGTCTCACCGGGCGGGCAGGCGGTGGCGCACCATGCCCAGCACCCGCTGCACGACGAGCGCACGCGCCGGCTCCGGGAGTGTGTGTGTGTGTGTCTTACCGGGCGGGCAGGCGGTGGCGCACCATGCCCAGCACCCGCTGCACGACGAGCGCACGCGCCGGCTCCGGGAGTGTGTGTGTGTGTGTGTGTCTCACCGGGCGGGCAGGCGGTGGCGCACCATGCCCAGCACCCGCTGCACGACGAGCGTACGCGCCAGCTCCGGGAGTGTGTGTGTGTGTGTGTCTCACCGGGCGGGCAGGCGGTGGCGCACCATGCCCAGCACCCGCTGCACGACGAGCGCACGCGCCGGCTCCGGGAGTGTGTGTGTGTGTGTCTCACCGGGCGGGCAGGCGGTGGCGCACCATGCCCAGCACCCGCTGCACGACGAGCGTACGCGCCAGCTCCGAGAGTGTGTGTGTGTGTGTGTCTCACCGGGCGGGCAGGCGGTGGCGCACCATGCCCAGCACCCGCTGCACGACGAGCGCACGCGCCGGCTCCGGGAGTGTGTGTGTGTGTGTCTCACCGGGCGGGCAGGCGGTGGCGCACCATGCCCAGCACCCGCTGCACGACGAGCGTACGCGCCAGCTCCGGGAGTGTGTGTGTGTGTGTGTGTGTCTCACCGGGCGGGCAGGCGGTGGCGCACCATGCCCAGCACCCGCTGCACGACGAGCGTACGCGCCAGCTCCGGGAGTGTGTGTGTGTGTGTGTGTCTCACCGGGCGGGCAGGCGGTGGCGCACCATGCCCAGCACCCGCTGCACGACGAGCGTACGCGCCAGCTCCGGGAGTGTGTGTGTGTGTGTGTGTCTCACCGGGCGGGCAGGCGGTGGCGCACCATGCCCAGCACCCGCTGCACGACGAGCGTACGCGCCAGCTCCGGGAGTGTGTGTGTGTGTGTGTCTCACCGGGCGGGCAGGCGGTGGCGCACCATGCCCAGCACCCGCTGCACGACGAGCGCACGCGCCGGCTCCGGGAGTGTGTGTGTGTGTGTGTCTCACCGGGCGGGCAGGCGGTGGCGCACCATGCCCAGCACCCGCTGCACGACGAGCGTACGCGCCAGCTCCGGGAGTGTGTGTGTGTGTTTGTGTGTGTCTCACCGGGCGGGCAGGCGGTGGCGCACCATGCCCAGCACCCGCTGCACGACGAGCACACGCGCCGGCTCCGGGAGTGTGTGTGTGTGTGTGTCTCACCAGGCGGGCAGGCGGTGGCGCACCATGCCCAGCACCCGCTGCACGACGAGCGCACGCGCCGGCTCCGGGAGTGTGTGTGTGTCTCACCGGGCGGGCAGGCGGTGGCGCACCATGCCCAGCACCCGCTGCACGACGAGCACACGCGCCGGCTCCGGGAGTGTGTGTGTGTGTGTCTCACCGGGCGGGCAGGCGGTGGCGCACCATGCCCAGCACCCGCTGCACGACGAGCACACGCGCCGGCTCCGGGAGTGTGTGTGTGTGTGTGTCTCACCAGGCGGGCAGGCGGTGGCGCACCATGCCCAGCACCCGCTGCACGACGAGCGCACGCGCCGGCTCCGGGAGTGTGTGTGTGTCTCACCGGGCGGGCAGGCGGTGGCGCACCATGCCCAGCACCCGCTGCACGACGAGCACACGCGCCGGCTCCGGGAGTGTGTGTGTGTGTGTCTCACCGGGCGGGCAGGCGGTGGCGCACCATGCCCAGCACCCGCTGCACGACGAGCGCACGCGCCGGCTCCGAAAGTGTGTGTGTGTGTGTGTCTCACCGGGCGGGCAGGCGGTGGCGCACCATGCCCAGCACCCGCTGCACGACGAGCGCACGCGCCGGCTCCGGGAGTGTGTGTGTGTGTGTGTCTCACCGGGCGGGCAGGCGGTGGCGCACCATGCCCAGCACCCGCTGCACGACGAGCGCACGCGCCGGCTCCGGGAGTGTGTGTGTGTGTGTGTGTGTGTCTCACCGGGCGGGCAGGCGGTGGCGCACCATGCCCAGCACCCGCTGCACGACGAGCGCACGCGCCGGCTCCGGGAGTGTGTGTGTGTGTGTGTGTGTGTCTCACCGGGCGGGCAGGCGGTGGCGCACCATGCCCAGCACCCGCTGCACGACGAGCGCACGCGCCGGCTCCGGGAGTGTGTGTGTGTGTGTCTTACCGGGCGGGCAGGCGGTGGCGCACCATGCCCAGCACCCGCTGCACGACGAGCGCACGCGCCGGCTCCGGGAGTGTGTGTGTGTGTGTGTGTCTCACCGGGCGGGCAGGCGGTGGCGCACCATGCCCAGCACCCGCTGCACGACGAGCGTACGCGCCAGCTCCGGGAGTGTGTGTGTCTCACCGGGCGGGCAGGCGGTGGCGCACCATGCCCAGCACCCGCTGCACGACGAGCGCACGCGCCGGCTCCGGGAGTGTGTGTGTGTGTGTGTCTCTCACCGGGCGGGCAGGCGGTGGCGCACCATGCCCAGCACCCGCTGCACGACGAGCGCACGCGCCGGCTCCGGGAGTGTGTGTGTGTGTGTGTCTCACCGGGCGGGCAGGCGGTGGCGCACCATGCCCAGCACCCGCTGCACGACGAGCGCACGCGCCGGCTCCGGGAGTGTGTGTGTGTGTGTGTGTGTGTCTCACCGGGCGGGCAGGCGGTGGCGCACCATGCCCAGCACCCGCTGCACGACGAGCGCACGCGCCGGCTCCGGGAGTGTGTGTGTGTGTGTCTTACCGGGCGGGCAGGCGGTGGCGCACCATGCCCAGCACCCGCTGCACGACGAGCGCACGCGCCGGCTCCGGGAGTGTGTGTGTGTGTGTGTGTCTCACCGGGCGGGCAGGCGGTGGCGCACCATGCCCAGCACCCGCTGCACGACGAGCGTACGCGCCAGCTCCGGGAGTGTGTGTGTCTCACCGGGCGGGCAGGCGGTGGCGCACCATGCCCAGCACCCGCTGCACGACGAGCGCACGCGCCGGCTCCGGGAGTGTGTGTGTGTGTGTGTCTCTCACCGGGCGGGCAGGCGGTGGCGCACCATGCCCAGCACCCGCTGCACGACGAGCGCACGCGCCGGCTCCGGGAGTGTGTGTGTGTGTGTGTCTCACCGGGCGGGCAGGCGGTGGCGCACCATGCCCAGCACCCGCTGCACGACGAGCGCACGCGCCGGCTCCGGGAGTGTGTGTGTGTGTGTGTGTGTGTCTCACCGGGCGGGCAGGCGGTGGCGCACCATGCCCAGCACCCGCTGCACGACGAGCGCACGCGCCGGCTCCGGGAGTGTGTGTGTGTGTGTCTTACCGGGCGGGCAGGCGGTGGCGCACCATGCCCAGCACCCGCTGCACGACGAGCGCACGCGCCGGCTCCGGGAGTGTGTGTGTGTGTGTGTCTCACCGGGCGGGCAGGCGGTGGCGCACCATGCCCAGCACCCGCTGCACGACGAGCGCACGCGCCGGCTCCGGGAGTGTGTGTGTGTGTGTGTGTGTGTGTCTCACCGGGCGGGCAGGCGGTGGCGCACCATGCCCAGCACCCGCTGCACGACGAGCGCACGCGCCGGCTCCGGGAGTGTGTGTGTGTGTGTCTTACCGGGCGGGCAGGCGGTGGCGCACCATGCCCAGCACCCGCTGCACGACGAGCGCACGCGCCGGCTCCGGGAGTGTGTGTGTGTGTGTGTGTCTCACCGGGCGGGCAGGCGGTGGCGCACCATGCCCAGCACCCGCTGCACGACGAGCGTACGCGCCAGCTCCGGGAGTGTGTGTGTCTCACCGGGCGGGCAGGCGGTGGCGCACCATGCCCAGCACCCGCTGCACGACGAGCGTACGCGCCAGCTCCGGGAGTGTGTGTGTGTGTGTGTCTCACCGGGCGGGCAGGCGGTGGCGCACCATGCCCAGCACCCGCTGCACGACGAGCGCACGCGCCGGCTCCGGGAGTGTGTGTGTGTGTGTCTCACCGGGCGGGCAGGCGGTGGCGCACCATGCCCAGCACCCGCTGCACGACGAGCGTACGCGCCAGCTCCGAGAGTGTGTGTGTGTGTGTGTCTCACCGGGCGGGCAGGCGGTGGCGCACCATGCCCAGCACCCGCTGCACGACGAGCGCACGCGCCGGCTCCGGGAGTGTGTGTGTGTGTGTCTCACCGGGCGGGCAGGCGGTGGCGCACCATGCCCAGCACCCGCTGCACGACGAGCGTACGCGCCAGCTCCGGGAGTGTGTGTGTGTGTGTGTGTGTCTCACCGGGCGGGCAGGCGGTGGCGCACCATGCCCAGCACCCGCTGCACGACGAGCGTACGCGCCAGCTCCGGGAGTGTGTGTGTGTGTGTGTGTCTCACCGGGCGGGCAGGCGGTGGCGCACCATGCCCAGCACCCGCTGCACGACGAGCGTACGCGCCAGCTCCGGGAGTGTGTGTGTGTGTGTGTGTCTCACCGGGCGGGCAGGCGGTGGCGCACCATGCCCAGCACCCGCTGCACGACGAGCGTACGCGCCAGCTCCGGGAGTGTGTGTGTGTGTGTGTCTCACCGGGCGGGCAGGCGGTGGCGCACCATGCCCAGCACCCGCTGCACGACGAGCGCACGCGCCGGCTCCGGGAGTGTGTGTGTGTGTGTGTCTCACCGGGCGGGCAGGCGGTGGCGCACCATGCCCAGCACCCGCTGCACGACGAGCGTACGCGCCAGCTCCGGGAGTGTGTGTGTGTGTTTGTGTGTGTCTCACCGGGCGGGCAGGCGGTGGCGCACCATGCCCAGCACCCGCTGCACGACGAGCGTACGCGCCGGCTCCGGGAGTGTGTGTGTGTGTGTGTGTCTCACCGGGCGGGCAGGCGGTGGCGCACCATGCCCAGCACCCGCTGCACGACGAGCGTACGCGCCAGCTCCGGGAGTGTGTGTGTGTGTGTGTCTCACCGGGTGGGCAGGCGGTGGCGCACCATGCCCAGCACCCGCTGCACGACAAGCGCACGCGCCGGCTCCGGGAGTGTGTGTGTGTGTGTGTCTCACCGGGCGGGCAGGCGGTGGCGCACCATGCCCAGCACCCGCTGCACGACGAGCGCACGCGCCGGCTCCGGGAGTGTGTGTGTGTGTGTGTCTCACCGGGCGGGCAGGCGGTGGCGCACCATGCCCAGCACCCGCTGCACGACGAGCGCACGCGCCGGCTCCGGGAGTGTGTGTGTGTGTGTGTGTCTCACCGGGCGGGCAGGCGGTGGCGCACCATGCCCAGCACCCGCTGCACGACGAGCGCACGCGCCGGCTCCGGGAGTGTGTGTGTGTGTGTGTCTCACCGGGCGGGCAGGCGGTGGCGCACCATGCCCAGCACCCGCTGCACGACGAGCGCACGCGCCGGCTCCGGGAGTGTGTGTGTGTGTGTGTCTCACCGGGCGGGCAGGCGGTGGCGCACCATGCCCAGCACCCGCTGCACGACGAGCGCACGCGCCGGCTCCGGGAGAGTGTGTGTGTGTCTCACCGGGCGGGCAGGCGGTGGCGCACCATGCCCAGCACCCGCTGCACGACGAGCGCACGCGCCGGCTCCGGGAGTGTGTGTGTGTGTGTGTGTCTCACCGGGCGGGCAGGCGGTGGCGCACCATGCCCAGCACCCGCTGCACGACGAGCGCACGCGCCGGCTCCGGGAGTGTGTGTGTGTGTGTGTGTCTCACCGGGCGGGCAGGCGGTGGCGCACCATGCCCAGCACCCGCTGCACGACGAGCGCACGCGCCGGCTCCGGGAGTGTGTGTGTGTGTGTGTGTCTCACCGGGCGGGCAGGCGGTGGCGCACCATGCCCAGCACCCGCTGCACGACGAGCGCACGCGCCGGCTCCGGGAGTGTGTGTGTGTGTGTGTGTCTCACCGGGCGGGCAGGCGGTGGCGCACCATGCCCAGCACCCGCTGCACGACGAGCGCACGCGCCGGCTCCGGGAGTGTGTGTGTGTGTGTGTGTCTCACCGGGCGGGCAGGCGGTGGCGCACCATGCCCAGCACCCGCTGCACGACGAGCGCACGCGCCGGCTCCGGGAGTGTGTGTGTGTGTGTGTGTGTCTCACCGGGCGGGCAGGCGGTGGCGCACCATGCCCAGCACCCGCTGCACGACGAGCGCACGCGCCGGCTCCGGGAGTGTGTGTGTGTGTGTGTGTCTCACCGGGCGGGCAGGCGGTGGCGCACCATGCCCAGCACCCGCTGCACGACGAGCGCACGCGCCGGCTCCGGGAGCTCCCCCAGCCCGAAACGCCACCCTCCATACGGCCCTGGCACCTCACACTGCTGTAAGTAATGACGGCTTCTTTCAACATCTCCAAACATCATACAATTAACAGGCTAGATGACAATATCGTTAATCCTCAGAGTAAAAAACTATAGAGTCCGTCATATACATATTTTGTATGAGTTAGTGAAGTGTAAAGCGTCTCACTGTCGCCCATGCCAGTCGGTCAAAAAACTCAGTTAAATTTTACAAAAATCAAGATAAGTATGTTTAAAAATCTAATGTTTTAGTATAAACTTTGTTTGCGAAAGTGAAAATATATCGTTTTTTACTTGTGAATTGATTATTAATACTAAGAACGGAAGCGTAAATAATCCGTAATAGTCATTTTATGCGTGATTTGTAACACCTTTTTTTCCTGAATGGTAAGTGTTTTCACCAGAAAAACTGTGGTAGTAGCATTTGTTAGTCCCATGTCACATATTTCTCAGAGAGAAAAATAAAAATTTTAAGTTTTTGGGATTTGAAAAAAATACAAACATTTTAGTATGGAGGTCCCTCGCAAGAAAGTGATACGCTTATGGCTCCCTCCTTAGCAGATAGAGCTGCTACTTAAACCTCCTTGCGTTAAGGGTCGGCACCCCTAAATTGGGCAAAACAGGGTTCGGCGTATTGCGATATTATAATGCGTAACTGGTTATCGCTTCACGTTCCGGCCACTACGCTTAACTATAAGAGCAACTCATATACACCGCGAGTTTGTAGGTTATTCAACAATAAAATGTCAGAGCATACCGACTTATTTTTCAAGAAGGCAGCTCAGTTTAAAATCTTTATTAATAATGACTTCTTTTTATAAGTTTGCATAGCTATCGATCAATCAATCAATCAATCAATTTTGGTTATTCAGGCAACAGACCCATACAAAAATAAGAATAATAAATACAAATAGGTAAAATCTAAATCTAGTGTTAAATCTAGATATGGTAAGGTAAGGTATCTAGTATGTACCTACATATTACCATGCACATACATAGTACCTACGCTCATTTTTAGGGTTCCGTACCTCAAAAGAAAAAAACGGAACCCTTATAGGATCACTTTGTTGTCCGTCTGTCTGTCTGTCTGTCTGTCTGTCTGTCAAGACCCTTTATCTCACGAACGGGTAAAGGTATCAGGTTGAAAATAATACCATATATTAGGATCCATGAACCACACAAGATCTGAAAATTTCAATTTTTTACAACGACGCAATCAAAAGATATGGCATTTTATGTCCTCATCTCCATACATTTATCCAAAAATGAAAAACCTACAGGGTACTTCCCGTTGACCTAAAATTATGAAATTTGGCAAGAAACTAGGTCTCACAGTACAAATAATGGGAAAAGTCTGAAATCATTAAATATTACAACTTTTCTCACAACTAATGGTAACCAATTGTGGTGAGCTCCCGTTTCAAGAACATTCATATATAAGAGAGGGGTCAAGTTGGATGGTTGCTGAGGCGATTTTTGTTTTAGTTCTATTTAAAAACGGGAACACTTACAAACTTGAAAATTGGTATGTTTATAGGGCATAGGCTATAAAATAACAACAAATAATAAAATTTGGTCAAGCGCGTGTCGGACTCAAAAAATCTAGCACATTAACTTACTGCAATTTCAACTAATACAATTATGTTTATGTGGTGGTACGGAACCCTCAGTGCGCGAGTCCGACTCGCACTTGGCCGGTTTTTTGTTCGGGTTTCGGTGCACGCTAAGCCAGTGTTCAAATATTGGGCCCGACATGTCCTGACATACCGCCCGAAGGATTGAGTTGCCAGATAACCGCAATCTATCCCAAAAGGAAGATATGCGGTTTCTCACAACCGCAAAGAAATCAGGCACTCTCGCCTCAGCAAACATACTCGACGCGCTGCAAAAGCGTGGCAGACGCATAAGGATGCGGAACGCGTCATTGTACTGCACCCTGTTGATGCTTATCGATTTCCGTTTATATTTCACCCACAGTTGACAGGTGTAAAGACATTGGCAGTAAGTCTTAAATAACAATGTCTTTACATCTGCACTGCAATTAGCAAATCTACGCGCGAGCATGTTGCACCGAATCGAGAGCTATATCTCTAACTTGAGGCATTATTCCGTAATATAAGTAAAACATATTTTTTTAGGTAGCACAAACACCCAGTCTACATTAGTTTAGTAGGTACCTACATAAATATAAGTATCTTTTAATTATCCGGTTGTTATTCACGTTAAACCATGCATGTTATCATTGCTAAGATTGAGTCTGAAATATTTATAAACCCGAAAGCCTTTTGGTCTTAAGCAAAGAGTAAAAAAGAAATTGGTGCATATCCAAACCTAATGCATTACCAAGGTAGGTCAGCTGAATCTGGCATCGATATTGCTAAACTATTTTCGGAATATTTCCAAACAACATTTATATCTGCTAATACTTCTCACTCTCACAACAGTGTGCAAGACTCGCTTAACAACATAAACATTTCTAAAGTTTATTTTGATGAAGCCGAAGTTGGTAAATTATTAAAATCATTAGATTTATCTAAGTCAGGTGGACCAGATTTGATACCTCCCGCCTATATTAGACATGTCGCTGATAGTCTGATAATGCCTATCACAATTTTGTTTAGACGATCACTAAATGAAGGTTGCGTGCCTTCTATATGGAAATCTGCATTTATAACCCCTGTACATAAAAAAGGCGACAAAGCAAATGTTGAAAATTACAGGCCAATTTCGAAACTTTGTCTCTTTGCCAAAGTCCTGGAAAGAATAGTTTACAGTCAGATTTATAATGATCTTAAATGCTTCTTTAGTCTAGACCAGCACGGGTTTCTTAGAAAGCGATCAACTACATCGAATCTGCTTTCGGCTAGCGACTACATCTCTAAAAATATGGAGGATGGATCACAAGTAGACATAATTTACACCGACTACAGTAAATGTTTTGATCGAATTGATCACTCGGTGCTCTTAAGTAAACTATTACAAGCGGGGATCCACTGGGATCTATTTCGATGGTTTTCGTCTTATATCTCTAACCGTAGTCAGGCTGTCAGTCTCCCAAAAATGTCCGTCCGTCGGTCGGTCGGTCTGTCCGTCACGCTTTGGCCTAGCGGCTAAACGAATGGTCCGATTGACACCATATTTTGAATTTAGGAGTTTTATGCAAATCCATCGAAGGATTCTAAGTGGTTTTTTGCTGGCTCTCATTTTGAGGGTAGCTGTCATACAATGAAAATGAAAAATTTAAATTTTCTCATAAGCGGCTCATAGAATCTTGATGAAACTTTGCATGACCAAGCATCTCCATGTAAGATATCTTGCGCCAGTATCAATTGATCTGTGTAATTTCATATAAGGGGTGTTCCTGTACCACCAAATCGTAAATGTGATTTACCCAAAATTGGTTCCCTTAAAAAAACAGTTATTAATGTAGTTCCTTAACGTAGAAAATACTAAGGCACGAAACACAAGTCTGGAGATTCGGGTGTACGTTGTCTAAGTCTTTTCCTTCGGGAAAAGAGGTACCTAAGAAAATTTTAGTTGTTTTTATTCGCAAATGTGTTGAAAAACGTCGTCAGAAGCGCGTGCGCTTTGGACATTACATTACAATAGATGCACTTGCATCTTAATGTCCTATAATGATTTTATTAAAATATACTATATTATGATTTAATTCTCGAATAATAAACCTGGATTTTTATCAGTACGACTAAGTTATTATTGTTTCTTGGTCATTCACCACACAGTTCATCATTCTTAGAAATAGTTCAGCTGTAGAAAAATATGCCGTCAAAAATGAGCGCAAAGCAAGCAAAACATTACAAAATTATTATAAAGCTATTTGACTAGGCCGCCCGTTGGCCACCCGCCCCGCACGCCGCGCCCGTCAAGACCCAAAAACTGGTTTCGCGAGACAATATCGTGCTCTTGCTCTTTTAGCGCCCTGTCGCACTCAGGGTGAGACAGCAACAGAAGAGAGTACTCGGCGCATGATCCCAGCGCGCGATTTCTCGCTCGGTTCGTGGGGCTCTTAACTTTAGCGCGGGGTAAGCATTTCCGAATCTTCAGTTTCAAGTGTAGGATCATTCAAAACTTGTTTAAAATCTGTATGCACGACGATCGCACAGTGCGTTTATCGCGCGTCCAATGTGCGTTCCATTTGCGTACGATTTACGTTTACAAAGCCACCGTATTTAGTTTATTAAGAACCTATCAATCCTGAAAAATATATTTTACTATAGATACAGTTTTTGTATCTGTAACTACAGAGAACTATATTTTGCAGGATTGATAGGTAATAAATAAATTAGGATACCTTTACTTTAATTTTGTAAGACAGATTTTCGATAAGTTTTGTATTTAGCAAGTAATATTTTTTTAACTGATGGGGCGCTAGTTGGCTGGAGGAAAGCCCTTAAGATTCTGGCAGGTTTAACAAGTCTTGAGAAAATTAAATATTTGCAACTTACGAAGAAAACGTACTTCAATCCGTAACTTGAAAACTACTTAGACTATCAGAATATACTACAATTTAGGTACTCAGAGACGACTAAGAAAGGACGACTGGCGGGTTCTGTGTCAGAGGCCAAAATCCTCTTTGGGCTCCTGAGCCAACGAAAGTAAGTAGGATCTACCTCTGCCTCAAAGTACCTGAAGGTTCATTTAGACTATTTTTTTTAGGACATACCGGTATTAAGGCTGTCTTTTGTCCTCTATTTGTATAGAAGCCTTAAATTAAGGCTAAATAGGATTCATTTCATGACGAATACTATGGGAATAAGACAAAATAAGACCCTAATTAGTAAAATATGTAGATAATTTATAATTTCAATGCCCATTCCCACAAGTTATTTCTCATACATGTTCTTGCTTTGGGTTATAATATTTTTTTTTGTGAACGTGATTAAAAAAATTGTTGTCGTAATATTGATTTTATTTATTGTTACGAAAATTAATGCACAAATAGCCGTACTTACTTAAATACTTCGTGCCGTCGTCAATATTAGTTCAATATTTTTAGAAATGGTACCCAGGACAAATTACGGCTGACAATTTTTTTTTATGGAAGTGTTCCTTAGGTCCATCCAAACATATCTAGAAAGTTCCCTGCCGATCCCATTTTCGCTCCCCCCTCCCCCCCCCTCAAAAAGGTCCCTAATTTTAGATTTTTCTATTAAAATGAATGTTACATGAATATATTACGTAAGTAGATAGCGATTATTTTGTAACTATTTTTTCACAAACGTTATCCGCGACCGCATATTGGCTATTATAATAATATTGTTTTCAAAATTTTTAATAATATTCATGCATTGTTTGGTTCAAGTTTTTTTTGCCAGGTTTTTGCTTGGATAGCCAACCTGTAAAAAGTCTTAATCAACTGCTATTTTAAAATTCTTAAAAGGTTGGTGCGATGCGAGGTGTTCACTGACACACATGTCAGTGAACACCTCGCATGCATGTTTATCTTGTAACTTTTTTATTTTTTCCTGGATAAGTAGTCTTTTAGGTTAGTTAGGAAGGAAATAGATTGTAAATGGAAAACATTGTTTTGTAAACACTGCTTTTATAAATTAATCTGGAATTGATATAGAGGTTCAAACAATTTTACACCCTCTAATTTGTTTTTTTTTTGTTAATAATTTTTCTTGTACAGGATACTAACTTAACTTTGTTGCTTATTGAACTAACTTGTCTTATGAAGAATATCCTCATAATATTATCATAATTTTTGTAACTTTTCAGTTAATGAATATAATATTTTAGTATGTTACTTACTTAGGTATTTAAAAAAAAATTAAACATCAGAGATGTCTAATTTTTTTTCGTTGAAGGGAGGAATGATTGTAACAAGTACACCGCGCTTGCTATGCATTCTCCGCGGTGATTTCTTGTCGAAAGGACATTTGGTTCAGTAATATAAAATAATTTTTAAACGCCCTTCATCGAATATGCAACTATTGATTCTTTTTGCGACCTTGAATGTGATAACACGTGTTTTATATATACGCGTTTCGACTTAGCGTTCTAATTTTTATAAATGTAATGCGAAGTATAGGCTGATGTAGCCTAAAGTGTTCTATTTCTTTCAGCGGTGTAATCAATGTTTACATCGTAATAAATCTGATATTCGTTTAAACTTGAAGCGTTGTTTAAATGTCGAGGATCAGCTGATAGGACTTACAGGTAGCTAATTCTATCTAAGAGCAAACGCCCCCACGAACCCCCCAGGTTCATTATAAATTGGTGGAATCACCACCATCATTATAGTATCTACCTAAATAAAATGTAAACAACCAACTTTAGATACCTACTTATTTATTTTTAAAACACTTTTGTCCTCGAATATACCAAGTTGAGCGAAAATTGTTAGAATCTTGAATGTTTCAGTTTGTGATTTTTTCGGGGAATTGACAGCTAGTGATGACGTCAGAATCGAGCAAGCGTCCTTAATCTATCTTATCGTTGGTCTTACTTAATAAAACTTAGATACTTAACAAGTAAAAAAGGAGAAACACCATAAGCTGTTTTATTATGCGACACTCACATGGTTCAGGTCGTGTTGGCAGAGCGCGGCGAGCATGTCCGCGCGGGGCGGCGCGGCGCGCGGCGGCAGGGGCGCCAGCAGGGGCACCAGCTTGTCAGCCAGGCGCGCGCCGGGGGCGTCGGCGCTCTCGCTGGACTCCACCACGTATGCCACCACTTGCAGCACTTCCGACACCGTCTCCACACCGGCCACCGGCTCTGTGCGCAAACATGCATTATAACTTTAAAGTATTTTACAACCATTTGTTCAATAATTGAAAGAAAAGCTTCACTAACTGTTGACTGAAAATTACTTAAATTAAATATACAACCATAAATAAGCAGTAAGATTTCATTTCTCGAGAGGGTTAAGTGTGAATAATCTCTCTATGTTCAGCATGTTAATGACGTTCAATAAGTATTTTGTAAAAAAATCTTAATTTAATAAATGTGAAACTATTCTTCAAACATAACTTAATACAATAAAAGTATGAAAGTTAAACAAACGTTCAGTGTGAATACGAATGAGAAAAACGATCAGAATGAATCGTACCGTTCTCCCCTTCTCTTGTGGTAAGGCAAGCGAGCAGCGTCTCGGTAGACTGCTTATCCCCGGCGAGCGCCGCACGGGCCGCGCGCAGGATGGGTGCCCGCGCGGGGGCGGAGCGCAGCCAGGCGCGCGGGGGGGCGCCAGCGGGGGCGCCAGCGGGGGCGGGGGCGGCACTCAGCTCCACGCACAGCGGCAGCGCCCAGTCGCTCGTCGGCGAGTCCAGCTGTACACGAACAATGACCAGTTCAAACTATGCAGCTTGCCAGGAGATTACGTGTATGTTCTTTTTAATTTTAATTAAAAAAAAAAATATTGTACGTCCAAAATAGGCACGCTGTTGTGACTTAACCTTCTATTTCTAAGACCTTCTTTGTTCACGGTGGACTATAAAAATTTATATATACCCCGGAGAAAAAATCTTAAGGTGTATCCATCTCTTTTCGTTAATAGTGCCAGCAGTATGATAGAAAGAGTTGGAGGCCTATTCGGATAGCTCTTAGAAAACGTTCTAACGTGCCTGCAAAAGGGCGTAGCATTCTTCTTTTTCGCCACAACCTACGAACGAAGACCCGAAGACATTAGAACATTTAGCTAGGGAAGGTAGGGCCAAGTTTTATTTTTAGTAAAAAACGGCTTACTCTTGACCTCGATCTAGTCTTGAAGCTACTTGGGTAGGCAGTTAAGAACCTCTTCCCTCTTCTTTATTAAATCCCCATTTCATTTTCAAGAGAACGGAGCGATGCGTAACATAACATATAGAAAACTTGTAAATGGCGTAGTTTCAAGCTACTGTTTTTGAATCAACATAAGTATATTTTTTGCTGTAAGTTTTCCTAAAAAAGTAAAATAAAATAAAATATTGGAGCGACAGAGACGTAACTCTTTTCTAGTATGATTCTAATCAAAATAAATGTAGCTTCCAATGGTGAAAATTAGGTAAAAAAAAATTGGTTTTTTTTATAAATACTACATCTCGTGGCCCGGTCAGCCAGCCAGGGTCGCAGGGCGTGGGTCCATACTGACAGTACGAGCTGGTTGGTCACCTGGTCCATGTCGCTGAAGACGGTTGTCTGCTGGTCCTCAGTGAGATGCGGTACCAGCAGGAAGGCGAGTCGCACCGCCTCCTCACAGCACGTGGCCCGGTCAGCCAGCCAGGGTCGCAGGGCGTGGGTCCATACTGACAGCGGGGACGCCGGCCCACTGCCAATTCACAAAATTTTATAAAATCTTAAAAACATACATGTAATGTTAATGCCTAGAAAAAAATATTCAAAACCAATGTAAAATGCAACTCCGTTTTCACATAATAATTGTAACCGATATTGCATCAAAAACCTTAGCAAGGTTAAGGAAAACTCATGCAAGGTTAACATTAGTTGCGCTTCAAAGCTCTGCAAATAGAACGAAAACTATAGAACAAATATGTACAGGTCTGTTAGCTCTTGATATTTTAAAAATGGTTGAATTACATGATACCTGCTATGACTACATACTTGTCTAGACAGCTAGTTAAACGCGCCAATGTGTCAAAAAATTTAGAACCGAACTCTTCGGTTATAAGTTCTTCCCGCCCATTTAGTACCGATTGTGACATGTTAGTAGAAACACGTGACACGTGATGAATGAAAATTTTTAAAAATGCCGAAAAAATGTATTCTATCAGTGTGTAGAAACTATGAAGGGCGATTAATAGTAGTTTATGCAACGGTACATAATGAGGGGTATAAAACTCGAGTGTCGGTTTATGGGACGCAGGCGAGCGTAGCGAGCCAAGTTCCATAATAGAAGACACGAGTGTTTTATACCTAATTATGTGGAGTTGCATACACAACTTTATCTACTCTCATATCGTGAATCCTAAAATAATGTGTTCAAAAACAAACCTTAATGTTTTTTTTTTTTTTTTTTTTTTACTATGTATGGGCTTACTCTTGACCTCGATCTAGCCTTGAGGACAGAGATGAGGTCGACGATGGAACGAGCTTGCCCAGAAGAAGCCTATTCACTCGCGACTTAAATTGATTCGGGTTATAAGAGCTCGGGAACACAGACGCAGGCAGAGAATTCCACTCCTTAGCTGTGCGCATTATAAAGGATGTTTCAAAGCGCTTTGTGCGAATGTGTGGAATATCAACCAGATATGGGTGATATCCTGCGGTGCGTCTGGATTCCCGATGGTAAAAGGGGGATGGCGGAATAAGCTCATGGAGCTCTTGAGCACACTCTCCGAAGTACAATCTGTAAAAGACCGACAGACATGCAATTTTGCGCCGGTGGGCTAGGCTGTGAAACTTGGTTTTCACTAGCATCTCATCACCAACGAGCTTCTTGGCTCTGCGATCTATCGAGTTTTTCTCTTTTTCCGGTGATAACTAATTAAATTAACTAATTAAATTTAAGATCTGTATTGTACCTATTTAATGCAAATAAATTATTTGAATATTTGAATTTGAACTGCTAAGCGAAGTTCCTATAGCTGCTTTAAAAACACTCGAAGGCAAATCGTAAACGATTTTATCACTTAATTCATTACAAAACTAATAAAAATATGTAAATACAACTTTTGTTTGCTGAGTTTTCCATTATTGCAATGAAACCTCCTTGCAGCCACAGACTACAAACGCATCAAGCTGTCAATGGCGCGCCTATAAAAATTAAAAAAATGTTTAATAGGTCTCCCGCGATGACTGTTAGTAAATTCAATACTTCATAATACACTCCCACAGATAAAAAAAATGCTGCTAAGAGTGTTTCTAAGCACAGATTGACATTATGAAGATGTTAACCTACAATTTTTGAACGCATTATTGAGGATTAACGATATGAGAGTAGATAAAATCATTAAATGAAGTTACCTTCCATCGGTAAGTAATATTCCATACTCACTTTCATACCTGACAAAATCATCCGTGAAAATTTTTGTTTGGTTGATTGATATAAAACTCCGTAATGTTCCCGCCATTTTATTTTTAGTGTTGCCAATTATTAAATTCGGAACACCCCAAATTAGCGAATTTTAATGAACCCTCATTTACCGATTTTGACAAGCTCTCATTAGAATCAGGAAGCCGTTCCGTTTTACTAAAATCAGGAGCCGTTCCGTTTCGTAATTATTTCGTATTTTTAAATGATTAAAAATAACAACTGATTTAGAATTACTAGATTTTATTTCTGCCCTGCCCTTGTGTGATATATGGCGGCCAAGTGTCTTAATCTGTCCTTGTGCGATAAAAGGCGACTAAGTATCTGAATCTGCCCTTGTGTCATAAAAGGCGACTAAGTGTCTTTATCTGCCCTTGCGTTATAAAGGCGACTAAGTGTCTTGATCTGCCCTTGCGTTATAAAGGCGACTAAGTGTCTTAATCTGCCCTTGCGTTATAAAGGCGATTGACTTAATCTGCCCTTGTGTCATAAAAGGTGACTAAGTGCTTTGATCTGTCCTTGTGTGATAAAGGTGATTAAGTGACTCAACCTGCCCTTGCGTGATAAAAGGCGACTAAGTGTCTTAATTTGCCCTTGTGAGATAAAAGGCAACTAAGTGTCTTTATCTGCCCTTGCGTCGTAAAGGCGACTAAATATGTGTCTTTATCTGCCCTTGTGTCAACCTGCCCTTCCTACCTTGCCTACCTAACTAAAACTGAACAACTTTACAAACTAAACTACTTTTTAAACGGAATAACTTCTCAAACTGAACAGCTTTACAAACTGAACAACTTTTCAAACTGAACAACTTTTCAAACTGAACGACTTCAAACAACAACTACAAACTGAACAACTTTTCAAACTGAACGACTTTTCAAACTGAATAACTTTACAAACTGAACAGCTTTACAGACTGAACAGCTTTACAAACTGAACAACTTTATAAAATTAACAAATGCAAACTGAATAGCTTCACAAATTGAATAGCTTCACAAATTACACAACTTCAAACTGAACAACTTTACAAATTGTACAACTTTATAAACTGAACAACTTCACAAACTGAACACCTTCACAAACTACACAACTTCAAACTGAACAACTTTACAAACTTTACACAATGAAGAACTTTTACACTGAACAACTAACTATACAAACTGGAAATTCCCTGAACAATCCACCAAACAGAACTACCTTCCAAACTGAGCAAAGTTCCCAACTGATCAACCACCAGAACTGAACAACTTCTAAAACTGAATTAATTTTAGACAGAACCTGATAAAACCTTTTCAAACTGAATGACTTTACTAACTGGACAACCTTCTAAATTAGCTCACTTAGCCGCCTTTTATAACATAAAGCCGCTGAAATGAAATCTACAAATACTGAATCAATTATAATTTTCATTTAAATAACAGAACACAATTTCCAACATGAACAATTATTCCCAACGCGATAAAAAAATTCTACATACCTGGTATCCCTAGAATGACATGAAACGCATGTAGAACGTAGCTGCCATGCGCTTGTGTGCGTGACTTACACACACATGTTTGTCAAAGTTGGCCTGTTTTTTTGTCCGTGTCTGTGAGGTGAAAACCCCTCTAGACAAGTAAGTACTCATAGGATCCCTGATGACAGTCAACAAAAGGTAGCAGCGCACCCGTGACTCCCCTGGTGTCTATGGACGTCGGTGATCACTTACCATCAGGTGATCCGTCTGCTCGTCTGCCTCCCTCTCCTATGAGGTGTAAGTGTGTGAACATATGCTGACCTCGCATGCAGCGCCCCGCCCAGCGCCGCCCACACGGCCCCGCCCCCGCCCCCGCACGCCCCCAGCACCGGCAGCGCGGCTCGCAGCGCCGCCCCCACCTCCTTCCCGCCCCCGCCCCGCGCGCGCTCCAGCCACGCCCCGCACACGCGCGCCACGCACTCCTCCAGCTGGTGTTCCAACAGGGACGTCACCTCCGCAGAGGGCGCGTCGTTGCCTTCCACTTCCTCTATCATTCTAGTCTCTGGTTCCTCTTTCTTTACTTCATTATCGTCTTCGAATCTGACGCCTGCTCGTTTCTTTGGTTTCTGCAAAATTTTGTACATAATGATTTCGTTATTTTAATTTATTAATAATAACAAGTTGTTCACTTGACACGAAGGACAGAAATCCGACATTTTGTATTTTTTGAGAACACCATAAACAAGAAACCTTCTTGTAATTAAACAACAAATCAAATATAAAACAAAGTACTATTTTCTTAATTACCTCTAAATGCCCGTAACACTTTCGAAAACAATTTAACATTTTGAAAATTGCTTACAGCATGAACGAACATAAGACTGACACTCCCCATACATTAACGTAACCCGTCAAGGCAAAAAACTCATGGAAACTAGATGACGCTTTCAAATAATCTGGAAATTAATTATGATCTACAGAGTATTCAACCAAAACTTCATTCAAAGTTTCAACATAGTTTCAATGTAATGAAACGCTAATATTGAAATTCAGTTTATTTTTTTAGCAGAATACTTGATAAATCATAATAACTTCCCGGAGTATTTATTAGCGCCATCTAGTTTTATACTTTTCCGGGTTACGACTTCTAAAAGGGGATGGTCAGTCCTTCTTATTGTTCGTCTATGCTTATAGCCGATTTCTCATAAAAATTCAAAAAAAAAAGTAAGATGATTAACATTCTCCTTTATACCATCTAATATAGAGCTACGATCACATTACCTACACACACACACATACCTCGTGTAGCGCCGTGTGCAGCGCGAGCAGGAAGCTCCCGGTGGTGACGTCACGCGCCATGTGGCACGCCGCGCTCTGCCAGAACCCGCGCACAGACAGCTCCCAGCGGGGCATGACCGCCCACCTACACGGGACACAATATCCACTATAAATAACAGCAATGACACAGTAAAAAGCAATACGCAAAAAAATAATTGAAGCTAATTGAGAACTCAAACATGAACAGTTGACAAAAATATCGTCTATCTACATAGAACATGACATCTTTGCCGCCGAGTTCCACGTTCAGGTCATATCTGAACAAATTGAAAAACTAAGGTGAAATGATCCCCCCTGCCTTACTCCATATTTAAATCTACACATTTGTCAAAGTTTATCACCTTATTTCACGCTATTCTTCTAGTTAAGATGTCAACATTGATAAATGAGCAACAGTTCTGTCAATAAACTCCTTTGTTTGAGCTAAGTCCAAAGCACGTCATACGACACAGTGTCAAATGCATTGAAGAAGTCCAAAATGTAGACAAATATTATATTTCTGTCAGACGTCGAACTTAAATGAAACTATTTACAAGCTAAGGTAAGTACTTCATCACACTTCTACTCCTATCTCTCCCTCCACCCTCCTCCTATCTCTCCCTCCACCCGCTACCGCCCAGTATACAGGAGCTGGAGTGGAGCTGCTTACCGTGCGAGCAGCCGGAGCATCGAGCACGAGCTGCAGCCAGCGCGCCCCCACCCCCCGCCCCCTCCCCCCACTTACCGTGCGAGCAGCCGGAGCATCTCGCCGGCCGCGCAGCTGATCGCGTGCGGCTGTGAGCTGCCGAGCACGAGCTGCAGCCAGCGCGCCTCCACCCCCAGCCCCCTCCCCCCACTTACCGTGCGAGCAGCCGGAGCATCTCGCCGGCCGCGCAGCTGATCGCGTGCGGCTGTGAGCTGCCGAGCACGAGCTGCAGCCAGCGCGCCCCCACCCCCAGCCCCCTCCCCCCACTTACCGTGCGAGCAGCCGGAGCATCTCGCCGGCCGCGCAGCTGATCGCGTACGGCTGTGAGCTGCCGAGCACGAGCTGCAGCCAGCGCGCCCCCACCCCCCGCCCCCTCCCCCCACTTACCGTGCGAGCAGCCGGAGCATCTCGCCGGCCGCGCAGCTGATCGCGTGCGGCTGTGAGCTGCCGAGCACGAGCTGCAGCCAGCGCGCCCCCACCCCCCGCCCCCTCCCCCCACTTACCGTGCGAGCAGCCGGAGCATCTCGCCGGCCGCGCAGCTGATCGCGTGCGGCTGTGAGCTGCCGAGCACGAGCTGCAGCCAGCGCGCCCCCACCCCCCGCCCCCTCCCCCCACTTACCGTGCGAGCAGCCGGAGCATCTCGCCGGCCGCGCAGCTGATCGCGTGCGGCTGTGAGCTGTAGTGTACACTTTCTGTTAGGAAAGTCTAAAGACCCAGTCAATGCGCTCAGGATAGCAAATAGGCCGACTCAAGTCGAGAAATATGCGATGGCGCGTCACTAGCCGAAGCGAGGTTTAACTAACGGCGCTGAGGAGCACTCAGCCATTCCGCCGTCGATCGCTTGTCGGGTTACACCTACGTCCGCGCGCTTTCCGCGGCCGTTTCTGCCGGCTGTGCCGGATTATTATATACGAGTATAGATTTTTTAATAGTGCTCTTGGATCCCACTCTTTTTGGGTAAGTGTGAACATAATTTTAATAAACTATTAGTGTATTTCGTAGTGATTCTTTCTTTCCGTCAACCGTAGGTAATCCTCGATCTTTTGTTAATATTTCGTGTTGTATGTAATAATTGGAAGTAGTATTTTATGCTATAGCATTGTAATTATTCAAGGCATTCATTAAAAGCAGTGGCAAGATGCCGTTTTATTTTGATAACCGTCACACGACCGTTATTCATTTCTTCAAAATGACGTCATCGCGTCGTAACGGTTTTTTCATTGTCGTATCTATCATTTAGTATTTTATTTTGTAAATCTGCTCTGGTTTCGTGTACCGTTGTAGCAATCAAAGGTAGGTGAGACTCCCTTGAATGTTCTCACATTCATCGGGCGGATTGTACCACGGACACGAAACCCACGTAATGAGAACCGTCACTCATTTTCTAAACTGGTGCATTCCAGGAACAAAGAGCCTAACAAAGAACCTAGCTAGAACCAGGCTACAACCTAGCTACAACCAAGCTACAACCTAGCAACAAAGCTATAGCTACAACCAGGCTACAACCTAGCTACAACCAAGCTACAACCTAGCAACAAAGCTATAGCTACAACCAGGCTACAACCCAGCTACAACCAAGCTACAACCTAGCAACAAAGCTATAGCTACAACCAGGCTACAACCTAGCTACAACCAAGCTACAACCTAGCTACAAAGCTACAGCTACAACTAGTCTACGACTGAGCAAAACTAAGCTACAGCTACTACGAAGTTAAGCTACAACTACAGCTGTGCCTACCTGAGCATCTGCGGGTCCCGCTACTCGACCAGCTCACCCGTGACCTTCCGCGGTGAACGCGGTCACGCCCCGTCTACGCAAGACCGGACATACCAGGGGAGTCTTAATTTAAAGGAAGCACAGTGATAAATAATTAACGGACTTTCGTGGTAATCTCGTTCTATCACCAAACGTAGGGTTACGGAACCACCCCTGCTCATTAGTTTCGTGTAAAGACAGTAAGAAACTACTTGATTAAAATATTATTAGTGCTATTTTCAATAGGACATTTTCATACATACCTTCCGTGGTAACGATTTTGGTAACGGTCATTTTGGGTCGACCTCTGAGTCCGCCTCTGTTCGACATTGTATTTAAATTTAGTTAGCAATAAACATCGTATTTAAGGAAATTAATTGTCGTATCATTTGAATTCTCCCTTACGACCAGAATTCCCACGACAAAGTGGCGCCTCAACGTGTTTTTTTTTTGTGTGTATGAACGAGATTACCATTTGTTTGTCACTGGTTTCTTTTGATTGCATGCACGGTACAATTTCTTTCTTTTGTGAAGTGTTATTTTTTTTTGTTTGATTTGATGTGTGACAGGGTCGTAATCAGGGATATTTTTTTTTTGGAAACGTTTTTTTTTGGAATTAATTTTATTGTAATTATAGTTAGACCATCACGCATCAAATCAAATATTGTGTTTTGTTCCAGTTTTTTGTAATAATTTTGTGTTTTTTTCTCAAATTTTATTATTTCGTTACGTGTGTATATTTTTTTTTAATTATTAAGGTTGTAAAAAATAACACTGTTAGGTTAGTGTTTTGTAACGGAGCAGATATTAGGGTACGTTCACATTTACCCAAAGAGCAGTATTTTTTTCTTCTACCAACGCTCACTCATTTTAATTAATAATTCATTTTTTTTTAAAACATTTCTATATTTTCTCTTCGCGAGGTGGTAGGGCCTTGTGCAAGCTCGCCTGGGGTAGTACCACCCTCTTGCCCAAACCGTTGCCAAGGGTAAGGGAGCCAGTATTCACAACTGCACACGAGACCTAACATCAGTCGTCTCAAAACACAGTGTCTACCGACACTGACTTTAAAGAAGCAAAAACTTCTTTCAACTTTTTTCTTTGTTGATAATTATTAGATAATCATAATAACTTAGTTTTTTTTCAAAATTTGTTGACTTAATTATTTACTAGCACAGCTTAAAATGAGTGAGATAGAGTTTTTGTCCTTACAAAAGGAGGAATTAACTTATGAGGTCGCGATACGCGGAAACGATCCGGGAATTACAGTAGAAGCTTTACGTAAACAAATCGTAAAAACATATAAAGATTTGTCTTCAAATTCAATTCGGTATTCGCAATATGTAAATATCAATTAACAGATAGCAAAAATGTAAATAATTTTGTAAATAATAATTTCTTAGTAAGGTCTTCATGTAGGATATAAGTTAGGAACATTAAGATAAGATAAGATAAGATAAAATTTATTTCAATAACACTTAATCTAATTACAAAGTAGGACTAATTACATGTTAAAAAAGGTATTAAAATAACAATTGTGATACCTAAACTAAGTAAGATTTTCTTACCTGTATCTTAGGCATCTACATACAGCTAAAAATAATATTAGGTGCTTACAATGTAAGATTTTCTTTATCAAATAGCGTTAACAATCTATAATAGATTATTTATAGGCTGCTTGTACACTACTTAGGTAAATGTTATGTAAGATTACGCAAGTACTTCCAACAACTTTTCCGTGTCCTCGTATGTTTTCTTCTTTAACCAATTTTGTACAATTTTCTTACATTCCGATTTGGACAGCGTATAGAAGAAGAGCCGAGGAAACAGTAAAATTTATGAGAATGTTCTGTGCGTAAAGAAAGGATAGAAGAGACACTATCCAGTGGTCGACGTGAAGGGGGAAGCATGGGGTCTAAGGGAGTGGTTGAGTGCTTTTTGAGGATTGTTTGTAGGATAAATAGCTGGCGGACAGTAAGCACGTCGCATTCGGCTAGGAGTTGTACCGTTGGATAGCGGAAAGGTCGAAAGGTACTAACTTTAAGAATGGCTCTCTGTGCTCTTTCTAGGCCTAACATGGTGGTTTTGTACGTACCACCCCAGGATGTAATACAGTAGAGGAGCAGAGATTGACATAGTGCTAAATAAACTTTTTTAACAAGAGTACTGGTTGCAGCGTGTCTTAAATTTTTAGAAATATAAATCAGTTTACGAATTCTAGCAGTGAGAGTTTCAATGTGATTTTGGAAGTTAAGATGCTGATCAATTATAACCCCCAAATATTTAATGCTGGTGACTTTTTCAAGTTTAGGACATAAGCAGGTGCTTTGGTGGTCCTGAGAATAGAGGCAATCATGGGCCTTCATAGAGCAACTTTTGTCATCTGGTTGGGAGGAGGATCTTAAAGAAAAAGTCATGTATTTTGTTTTCTCTGTGTTAAGCGTAAGCGCATTTAGTTTAAGCCAATTGACAACGTTATCAAATCCTGTTTGGGCTTGTTGAAAGACTTCACTCCAGCTACTGGCACTAAAAATTAGGGCCGTGTCGTCAGCATAGGATATTATCCTTCCTTCGGGGAGGGGGAGAGTACAAAGTTGGTTAATATAGACCAAAAATAGTAATGGACCCAATATACTTCCTTGGGGAACCCCATATTCAACCGGTAATTCTTCACTCGTGATGTCACCTATCTGAACTAGCTGGGTTCTGTCTGAAAGATAGTCTTGTAACAATCTAAGTTGTTGTCCTCGTATCCCTAAATCATCTAATTTATTAATAAGAAGTGGAATGGTCACCGTATCGAAAGCTTTGGCAAGGTCAAGGAATACAGCTAAGCACTTTTTTTGAGAGTCTAGATTTTTAATAATATAATCAGTCAGTTCGTCAACTGCATCATTAGTCGACAGACCAGATCTGAAGCCGTATTGTGTGTCAGCTAAAAGTTTCTTACATTCTAAAAATTTCACAAGTCTATTATAAATAATTCTTTCGAGTATTTTAGAAAGAGATGGCAAAATAGCGATTGGACGATAGTTATTCATACTGGTTTTGTCACCGTTTTTATGTATAGGTTTGACGAGGGCTTTTTTTAGTACTTTAGGAAAAATTCCTGTCCTGAAACAAAGATTGAAGATGTGTGAGAGGAATGGGACTAACTGATTCTTGTGGTCTTTGATAAAAGAGCACGGAATGTTGTCAACGCCAGTTGCACAATCATTCCTTAATGTCAGTATAATGTTTTCGATTTCCGTATTATCAGTGTCAACTAAAACAAAAGAGTGCAATTGCGTGGTTCGTGTCGAGGTCATGGTTATGCTATTTGTCAGCGGGACATGCGTTAGTGCTTTCTCAGCAAGAAGTTTACCTACATTTACAAAGTAAGAATTTACTGCATTTATTGTTTGCATTGAATTAGCCGAGTTGGCAATCAGTGGCGAGGCGGAAGATTTGCTGTTAGTCATGTTGGTAATATTTTTGATTACTTTCCATAGTCTTTTTTTGTCTTGACCTGCATTCTGTATTTGAATCTTTTCATAGTCACGTTTTAATTTCTTTAATAATTTGTTACAAAAGTTTCGGTACCTATTGTAAGTTGTTTTTAGTACTGGGTTGTCAGGCGACTTTGCTAGTTTTTTATGGAGTTTATCACGGTTTCTGATACAGCGTAGGATTCCCGGAGTAATCCAAGGTTTAATTATTTTATGGCGCTTAGAGAAACTCTTGGTTATTGTATTGGTTTTTATGATTTTTTTGAGAGAGCAAATCAGGTAGTCCATTGCTTCGTTAGCATTTACTGCGTTATAAATTGGGGACACGTCAAGGCATTCAAGGTCACGGGACACGCCCTCCTTATTTACTACTAGCTGTTGCCCGCGGCTTCGCTCGCGTGGTTTTCGTATTTATGTTGTTACCGGTTTTCCGAAGCAATGAGATATTTTCCCGTCATTTCGGGGTAATTTTAAACTAAGGAAAAACAGGATTAACTCTGCGCAAATCAATGAGTATAATTCAAGTTCCAGCTGAATTTTATATAATATACAGACGTTACTCATAAATTACTCAGAACAGAGGAACTTAGCAGCAGTATCCTAACAAATGTAAAGAGAGAGATGAGAGACACCTTTATGTAATATTTCAAAACAGAGCCAATTCGCAGAAATAATTGAGAAAAACTAAAACCCTCTCCCTCTACCCCCTTCCTCTCCCCCTCCCTCTGTCTCTCCCCCTCCGCCCTCTCCCCCTGCCCCCCCCTCTCCATTTTCATCACCCCCTCCCCCTCCCTCACTCCCTCCTTCTCCCCCTTCCCCTCCTTCTCCCTCTCCCTCTACCTGTACCTGTACCCCTCTACCTCTCTACCTCTCTACGTCTCTACCTCTACACCTCTCTACCTCTCTACATCTCTACCTCTCTACCTCTCTACCACTCTACCTCTCTACCTCTCTACCTCTACCTGACCCTATCCCTACCCCTTACGCCAATTTAACCGCTATCCCTAACATAGAAATGACACCCATATTTATTTTAGACATTTCAAACCTATCGCACTCCAACCCCAACCCCAGGGGACGATGGTATTTCACGTCCACCACGTTGGATTTCAAAGTTGTTGTAGCTTTCGTAATCAGCGACCCGATAAACTATACAAACGACACCCATATTGATTTTTAGACATTTCAAACCTATCGCACCTCAACTCCATCCCCAGGGGGATGATGGTATTTCACGTCCACCACGTTGGATTTCAAAATTGTTGTAGTTTTCGTAATCAGCGACCCGATAAACCATACAAACGACACCCATATTGATTTTTAGATATTTAAAACCTATCGCACCCCAACTCCATCCCCAGGGGGATGATGGTATTTCACGTCCACCACGTTGGATTTCAAAATTGTTGTAGTTTTCGTAATCAGCGACCCGATAAACCATACAAACGACACCCATATTGATTTTTAGATATTTAAAACCTATCGCACCCCAACTCCATCCCCAGGGGGATGATGGTATTTCACGTCCACCACGTTTGATTTCAAAATTGTTGTAGTTTTCGTAATCAGCGACCCGATAAACCATACAAACGATACCCATATTGGTTTTTAGACTTTTTCACCCCATTTCCCTTTTTTAGGGGTTGAATTTGGGGTGGAATTTCAATAACAGTGATGAACGTTGCATAGAATTACATCATTAATGCCTAAATAATAAATTATGTGGATTTTACTTTAAGAATAAATAATTTTCAACTTCATCCCCCTTTTCACCCTTAAGGGTGTCGAATTTTCAAAAACCCTGAGACACATAATTATTAATTTTTAGTCGTCAGCCTAAATACAAATTTTGAAGATCCTAACTTCAAAACTGACGGATTTTCATACAAACTTTCATCCCCTATTTTACCCCCTTAGGGGTGGAATTTTGTAAAACCCTTTCTTAGTGCACCCCTAGGCCTCATAAGGAACCTGCATGCCAAATTTGGAATCTCTAGACCCAGTGGTTTGGGCTGTGCGTTGATATGTCAGTCAGTCAGTCAGTCAGTCAGTCAGTCAGTCACCTTCTTCTTTTATATATATAGATAGCATATGAGCGTTTGGTAAAAGCCCTTTTGTAGCATTTTTGTAGGCATAGTAGGACCGTGTAGTGGTCAGTGAGAGTAGTTTTTATTATAAGCGTTTTTAAAGGAAGCTTGGATTTCGTTAATATATGGTCTAGACAGTTTAAACCTCTTGTTGGCAGAAAATGAGTAGGCAAATATCCCAAAAAAGCTGTGTGGTTTAGGTATTCAGATGAGTTTTTATCTAGGTTGCCTAGTTTGATATCAATATTTAGGTCACCCATGATGAAAACATTTTTAAATGATGATAATTTTGTTAAGGCTGCATTAAGTGATTGTAAAAAATTCGAGATATTTTTATAGGAGGGAGACCGATAGATTGCCACGACAGCTGTGTCAGTGCCGATTTTTGCTACTAAACAATTAGCTTCTACAATATTAGGTTCCTCTATAGAGATATTACTATAGTCAGATTTTATAAAAAGAGCCACTCCATCAATTTGTAATACGTTGGTTTTACAACTTACATACGAACTATAGCCATTTAGGTGAGGGATGGTAGAAACGTTAGATAACCAGCACTCAGTTAACACAATAATATCAATATCTAAAATCAAGCAACGTTAGAAAACCGTCAAAATTACAGTTTATACTTCTAATATTTTGTAAAATAATTTTTAAATAAAGTCCGGGGTTAGGCACAAAAGAAGAGCACTTATCTGGGTCACAAGACATAGATTCATATTCACAGACGGCGTCAATATCCTGAGCAATGTCATTTGTAGCAGTGGCCATGGCTGGGCTGTGATATTCTAAGAGCGCGGCGCTCTAGGCGCCTTCATAATCGATAGAACTTATATATCTGGCTTCGGCGCTCTTTTTAGCTGGACACTGCTCATCGCCGGTTTTATGGTTTGTCGGCTTCTTGAAGCGCTGGCAGGTGGCGCACTTCGAAGGCTCTGATTTATTAGGGCACTCCTTCAGTGAGTGACCCGAGATGCTGCAGTGGCCGCACGTAGGGTTTTCATCCTTGCAGTACTTCGCCGAGTGTCCATACTGCTGGCACTTATAACACCTGGTCACAAAAGTAAAGTCTCTGACGGGGCACGATGTCCAATTAATAAAAACGCGCTGCTGATTAATAAGCGTCTTTCTTAGATCTGCAGTAAGTTCTAGAATGTAGTTGCACGTGGAAGCATTCCTCTGTCCCGATTTATGACTAAGTTTGACCGAGCTAAGGTATTGGTCTCGAAGAAATGAAACAAATATATAGCCACCTTCCGCAACAATGATGGATGCTATGTACTCACTGTGCACCGCCCGCCCGCCCGCAAATAAATGCGCATGCGCAGGCAACTGCAACACAGCAACCACCCAAAAACACTCTACACGTGTTTCGCCTCTACACGAGGCATCCTCAGGAGATGTTAGACCGACCAGTGCCAAACACCCAAGTGTAAAGTAAGTGTGTAAAGTGAAGTATTGGTCTCGGTTTACGCTGGGATGTTTGTCCATTATGTTTTGGTCATAAATACAGTCTAGCACTTCAGTTTCTGCGATGTTGGAAGGGATACCTAGGACTATTATTTTTGGAAGCCTTTTTGAAGTTTCCTCGACTTTTAGGCCTGATTTTTTTAGCTGCTCGGACTGCTTTAATTTTTGGAGGTCATCTTTCCTTTCCGAGGTAATTATGACGCCTCCATTTTTGGTTTTTCTAACTCCACGTATGTGTAATTTTAGCTCATCAGGCTTAATAAGATTTTGAACAAGTTTCTTAGTGTCCTCACTAGTTATGTCCTTGTTAGCCGGGTAAATAGTAACACTGCTAGTATTTATTGGGCGGACAAGGGGCTGGCCTCCATTCCTTACCATATCAGCGAACGTGAAAGATGGCGAGGGATTGGATGGTTTCTGAACGTGTTCTTTGAGGTCATTTAATTGGGTTGTTAAATCCACTTTTTCAGACAAACTCTCGATCAAACTATTGGCTGCGAAGTATTTTTGTTTTATTGACTGATATTGCACAGCCATCTGCGATACTCCTGCTAATACGGTCCGGACGGTGTTGCTAATTTTTAGTTTCTGTTCAGTGTTCATCTTACTGCTTTCTGAGATGACACAAATCTCATTTAAACAGTGGTCTATCGAGGCCAGCCACTTCTGAATTTCAGGAGTAGAGACCGGGCCCCTAGCAAATCCCGAGGGATGAGCTGGTTCTGGACCTCCATGCACACTTCTGTTGATCGGGCTCTCCATGTTAGGTTGATTCACACTCATTGTATCATATTTAATTAAAGTCTCTTTAATCTATTACGCACCTGGGTCACAGAAACATCAAGTCACTAAGTGTAGAAGCGCTGAGATGGCGTTGACACACTTACAATATTTTCGCTATTTGAATTATTAAATAATGAGTTAATCAAGCAGCAGACACGACCGTCTCCACTGCTGACACTGTTAAATATTAAGGAAGTAGGTTAGTAAGATTTTTTGTTTTTGTGTCAGCAAACGTGTTTTTTTTTTGTTTTGATGAAACGGTACGGTACCGAAATAGCAAGAGTGGTTCTTGAGAGTTTTTTGTTTTGTCTACACCCATCTGAAGGATGGCTCTTCCGTAGACAGGACGCCTAGTAGAGGATGCGTTTTGTTTTGTCTGTGCCCATCAGAAAGGATGGCTCTTCCACAGACAGGACGCCTAGTTAGACGTGGAGAATTTGTTTTGTTTTGTCTGTGCCCATCAAAAAGGATGGCTCTTCCACAGACAGGACGCTTAGAGGATGTGGTCGTGTCAATTGGGTCCAAGATATGCTTGGCTCTGCCCCAATTGATACGCAAGAAGAGTTTCGTGTTTTTTTTTATGTTATGTCTGCGTCCATTAGAAAAGTGGCTCTACCGCAGACAGAACGTCAGAATATTTAGGAAGGTTCAGTTGGGCCCAAGGTACTTGGCTCTATCCCAACTGGAACAGGTCGTGAAGAAGAACATGGGCACAATACATTTGGCTCTGCCCTATGTTACCGTTCTTACGTTATCAAGCAATAATACACTGTCAATACGAATTAGTACCTAAAGTTGCTGACACAAATAACTTGTAAATATTGTAAATAAAATAAATAGTATTCACACTTACTGGGACAAACAAGTTCAACCAATTACCTACAGTAGCAATATTTTAGCACAGAATTTTTCCGCAAAGTCTTCAGAACAAAAGAATCAGAAGACTTTAGTTTTGTGAATGTAGGGCATTATCTTAATTTATTATGATATAGCCATAATGTAGGTCGTATGAATGAGGAAGTATGAAAGGCGGAATACAAGGGTTTAGTGGAAATTTCAAGCTAGAAGTTACGGATTTCATTTCTAAGGAAATCAAATCCTACAGGGGGGAGAGGAGGTAATGTAGTGTACACTTTCTGTTAGGAAAGTCTAAAGACCCAGTCAATGCGCTCAGGATAGCAAATAGGCCGACTCAAGTCGAGAAATATGCGATGGCGCGTCACTAGCCGAAGCGAGGTTTAACTAACGGCGCTGAGGAGCACTCAGCCATTCCGCCGTCGATCGCTTGTCGGGTTACACCTACGTCCGCGCGCTTTCCGCGGCCGTTTCTGCCGGCTGTGCCGGATTATTATATACGAGTATAGATTTTTTAATAGTGCTCTTGGATCCCACTCTTTTTGGGTAAGTGTGAACATAATTTTAATAAACTATTAGTGTATTTCGTAGTGATTCTTTCTTTCCGTCAACCGTAGGTAATCCTCGATCTTTTGTTAATATTTCGTGTTGTATGTAATAATTGGAAGTAGTATTTTATGCTATAGCATTGTAATTATTCAAGGCATTCATTAAAAGCAGTGGCAAGATGCCGTTTTATTTTGATAACCGTCACACGACCGTTATTCATTTCTTCAAAATGACGTCATCGCGTCGTAACGGTTTTTTCATTGTCGTATCTATCATTTAGTATTTTATTTTGTAAATCTGCTCTGGTTTCGTGTACCGTTGTAGCAATCAAAGGTAGGTGAGACTCCCTTGAATGTTCTCACATTCATCGGGCGGATTGTACCACGGACACGAAACCCACGTAATGAGAACCGTCACTCATTTTCTAAACTGGTGCATTCCAGGAACAAAGAGCCTAACAAAGAACCTAGCTAGAACCAGGCTACAACCTAGCTACAACCAAGCTACAACCTAGCAACAAAGCTATAGCTACAACCTAGCTACAACCAAGCTACAACCTAGCAACAAAGCTATAGCTACAACCAGGCTACAACCCAGCTACAACCAAGCTACAACCTAGCAACAAAGCTATAGCTACAACCAGGCTACAACCTAGCTACAACCAAGCTACAACCTAGCTACAAAGCTACAGCTACAACTAGTCTACGACTGAGCAAAACTAAGCTACAGCTACTACGAAGTTAAGCTACAACTACAGCTGTGCCTACCTGAGCATCTGCGGGTCCCGCTACTCGACCAGCTCACCCGTGACCTTCCGCGGTGAACGCGGTCACGCCCCGTCTACGCAAGACCGGACATACCAGGGGAGTCTTAATTTAAAGGAAGCACAGTGATAAATAATTAACGGACTTTCGTGGTAATCTCGTTCTATCACCAAACGTAGGGTTACGGAACCACCCCTGCTCATTAGTTTCGTGTAAAGACAGTAAGAAACTACTTGATTAAAATATTATTAGTGCTATTTTCAATAGGACATTTTCATACATACCTTCCGTGGTAACGATTTTGGTAACGGTCATTTTGGGTCGACCTCTGAGTCCGCCTCTGTTCGACATTGTATTTAAATTTAGTTAGCAATAAACATCGTATTTAAGGAAATTAATTGTCGTATCATTTGAATTCTCCCTTACGACCAGAATTCCCACGACAGAGCTGCCGAGCACGAGCTGCAGCCAGCGCGCCCCCACCCCCCAACCCCTCCCCCCACTTACCGTGCGAGCAGCCGGAGCATCTCGCCGGCCGCGCAGCTGATCGCGTGCGGCTGTGAGCTGCCGAGCACGAGCTGCAGCCAGCGCGCCCCCACCCCCCCGCCCCCTCCCCCCACTTACCGTGCGAGCAGCCGGAGCATCTCGCCGGCCGCGCAGCTGATCGCGTGCGGCTGTGAGCTGCCGAGCACGAGCTGCAGCCAGCGCGCCCCCACCCCCCGCCCCCTCCCCCCACTTACCGTGCGAGCAGCCGGAGCATCTCGCCGGCCGCGCAGCTGATCGCGTGCGGCTGTGAGCTGCCGAGCACGAGCTGCAGCCAGCGCGCCCCCACCCCCCGCCCCCTCCCCCCACTTACCGTGCGAGCAGCCGGAGCATCTCGCCGGCCGCGCAGCTGATCGCGTGCGGCTGTGAGCTGCCGAGCACGAGCTGCAGCCAGCGCGCCCCCACCCCCGCCCCCCACTTACCGTGCGAGCAGCCGGAGCATCGAGCACGAGCTGCAGCCAGCGCGCCCCCACCCCCCGCCCCCTCCCCCCACTTACCGTGCGAGCAGCCGGAGCATCTCGCCGGCCGCGCAGCTGATCGCGTGCGGCTGTGAGCTGCCGAGCACGAGCTGCAGCCAGCGCGCCCCCACCCCCCGCCCCCTCCCCCCACTTACCGTGCGAGCAGCCGGAGCATCTCGCCGGCCGCGCAGCTGATCGCGTGCGGCTGTGAGCTGCCGAGCACGAGCTGCAGCCAGCGCGCCCCCACCCCCCGCCCCCTCCCCCCACTTACCGTGCGAGCAGCCGGAGCATCTCGCCGGCCGCGCAGCTGATCGCGTGCGGCTGTGAGCTGCCGAGCACGAGCTGCAGCCAGCGCGCCCCCACCCCCGCCCCCCACTTACCGTGCGAGCAGCCGGAGCATCGAGCACGAGCTGCAGCCAGCGCGCCCCCACCCCCCGCCCCCTCCCCCCACTTACCGTGCGAGCAGCCGGAGCATCTCGCTGGCCGCGCAGCTGATCGCGTGCGGCTGTGAGCTGCCGAGCACGAGCTGCAGCCAGCGCGCCCCCACCCCCGCCCCCCACTTACCGTGCGAGCAGCCGGAGCATCGAGCACGAGCTGCAGCCAGCGCGCCCCCACCCCCCCGCCCCCTCCCCCCACTTACCGTGCGAGCAGCCGGAGCATCTCGCCGGCCGCGCAGCTGACCGCGTGCGGCTGTGAGCTGCCGAGCACGAGCTGCAGCCAGCGCGCCCCCACCCCTCCCCCCACTTACCGTGCGAGCAGCCGGAGCATCTCGCCGGCCGCGCAGCTGACCGCGTGCGGCTGTGAGCTGCCGAGCACGAGCTGCAGCCAGCGCGCCCCCACCCCCCACCCCTCCCCCCACTTACCGTGCGAGCAGCCGGAGCATCTCGCCGGCCGCGCAGCTGACCGCGTGCGGCTGTGAGCTGCCGAGCACGAGCTGCAGCCAGCGCGCCACCACCCCCCCGCCCGCTCCCCCCCCTCCCCCCGTCCCCCCCGCCTCCCCCCGCTCGGCCAACACCCGCACGCAGGCGGTGGCGCACCGGATCCAGTTCGTGCTCTCGATCTTAGAGCTCGCCACGCTGCGCATCTCCAATCTGATGAAAAATAAACACCTTGTTCAACTTCAATACGGATGTAATTCATAATAATTCACTTCGGACTTTGTATTGTTCTACTTATTTCATAAAGCATAGAAGCTACAGTTGCGCTGTAAGTGTCGAGCTTGACCTGCTTTTGATATTACCTATAGAATTTAGTTTTTGATGTGTTTTTTTAAGCCTACCTTCAGTTCTTTTTTATCTTAAGTTTCATTTTTATAGGTGAAAACTTGTTAATGGCCCAGATCCTACCTAATGTATAATGAGTAATGTGTAAATAATAAGGCTGTAAGTTTTCCAAACAAAATAAAATAAAATAAAAATAATTCATTTATTCATGTAAAGTAATCAGGTAGGTACATAGGAGTTGAACATATAAATTTAGTCTCACTAAAAACTGCCTTCGCAGGCATTTACATGAAATTTTATAAATTTTACATTAAAAGAAAAAAAAGAAAATCAAAATGTCAATTTAAAAGCTAATGTCAAATTAAATTCAAAGTCATAACGTAATGTCAAATTAAAAATAAGTATTGTGTCAAAAAGGCTATGTCAAGCAATAAAATTTTATAACTGAAAATGTCGCAAACAAAACTAAAAACAATACTTATTAATACTAAATTAAATAGCCCAAACAGAGCAGTCATGTATCTTAAGTCAAAACTAAAAAATATTTTTTTCATAGTTTTCATCCAAAAACTTTTATATTATAAAAACACACTCGGAACCATTCAAAACATGGTCCTTCGAATCAGAGCCATCAAAGGCTAGGAGAGAATTGTGGTCTAAAAAATATCCCCCCGCTATATCCCCATTCCCTAAAAGCTACCTCCAGAACATAAACTTCCTCGGCGGTATATGGAACATACTGTGGTCGGGCGCTGGCAAGTGTGAAGGACTTTTTTGTCATCGATGAACTTCTCTTGACCTCAATTTAATCTAAGACATAAGAGGTAAAGCCTCTCTTATAAAGACAAGTGTGTGCGACATTTTGTGATACACACTGATTATTGTGCCCCATTTCTAAAGTTTCTTGCATTCAAGAGGAACTTATTGAAGGTTAAGTGCCATTCGCAAGAGGAAAGGATGTACTTGCGCTGAGCTAGGCTTCGAAGGCAACGAGAGGAAAGTTTACGTCAACGAGCACTTGACAGTGGAGAACAAGAACATCTTCAAGCTAGCGAAAGTCGCCTGCACTAATCTGGGGTTTCTAAACCCTTGGGTACGGAACGGAAAAATTTATGTCAGGAAGGCGAAAAATTACCCAGCGCTTATCATTCGCACCGCCACAGATTTAAAGAAAATGAAGAGCTCCGGCTACATTCAAAATCCTATTTCTTAAACATGAACTCTAATAATAATGCGATTTATGTTTTCCTGATAGCATATATTTATCTCATTTTAACGTTTACTTATTGTTATTCTTATTTTAATAATTACTCATATCGAAACTTTACAGCACACTTACACTTAAACAACACAAACACAGACTCACAGCAACCAATTGCATTCTTGCACCTTAATATTTTTACACAGTTAAATTGTTCATCAGTCATTTTTAAGGTTCCGTATTTAAATCAATTAATTTTCTCTCTCAATGACTTTTAATATATACTTTCAGAATGCTCACTAATGCGCTATTTGAGGTTATTCACGTAATCATCCCCGCCAAGACTATCAAATCTAGTATTGACTTACACATAATCTGCGCATACTTACCAGGTACTCGTTCTCCAACGGACCCCATATTAAGCCAATTCAATCAATATCTAACACGAATGACTGAATCATACCCAGACAGCAACCTAGTGTGTTTGGGTGATTTTAATATGAGTTCCGTTAAGTGGTTAAGGGACTCCGGCGATGACGACTTGGTTGCAATGGGCAATATCACAGGTCATATACATGAATTTATTGAAACTTTATCGTTATCAGGTATGAACCAGTTTAATGAATTGGCAAATGATAACCATAATTTCTTAGACTTAGTATTTAGCACAACTTACACGTCTGTTACTAGGTCTCAAAACCCATTTACCCGAGAAGACATGCCGCACCATCCAGCACTTGAGCTTAGTCTGCCAAATATCTCATTAAAGCCCATAAAGGAACCCCGAAGAAAAATTTACCTTTTCAGAAAAGCCGACTTTGACTCTATTCGGTCCTGCCTAAGTAACATCGATTGGAACGCAAAACTTAACACACTCAGTCTAGACGATGCTGTTAGCTGCTTCTATGCTGAGTTACAAATTTCAATTGAAAGGTTTGTCCCTACAGTTGTCCTTGTTTCCAATGAAATTTATCCAGCTTGGTACAGTAGGAGTCTTATCCATATAATAAAAGAAAAAATACATTTTCACAGCTTGTGGAAAAAATTCGGAAACCCTCGCGACCAAGACTCATTTACACTGCTACGTAGGCGCCAAAAAGAGGCACAGGACGAATGTTGGGATAAATATATAATGAAGTGTGAACTGGGTCTCACAAAAAATCCTAAATTATTTTGGAAGTATTCCAAAGATCTAAAAAAAACCGGTTCTATTCCAAAACAAATGCAAAATGGTTCCGTTGTTGTCACGGATACTATGGAAATATGTACACAATTCCTTGATTATTTTCAATCCGTCTACCGTCCAAGTTCTACAGCTACAGCTCCATGTTTCCGTGAGATCAACCCGTCATCTTCGCAAAGCAAAATTATCCTAACTGAAAACGAAGTTCACAAATATCTGAAAGGCGTCAACGTTAACAAAGGTCCCGGAAGCGATAACATCCCGCCTCTCTTAGTCAAGATGTGCGCCACTTTCTATGATCTTCAATAGATCACTAACTGAAGGCGTTTTTCCAAAAAAATGGAAGGAGGCTATTATAGTCCCAATACACAAAGGAGGTCCCAAGTCTCAATTTGATAAGTACAGGCCTGTATCTATCTTGTCAGTATTTAGCAAGCTTCTGGAACTCATAGTGCACGACCATATTTATCCTTTTTTAGCTCAGTCAGTACCGATGGAACAGCATGGTTTCATGAGAAAAAGATCCGTGGTGTCCAATTTAGCGGTATTCACCGATGATGTATTTAAAAGTATGGACGATGGTGGTCAAGTGGACGTCATCTATACTGATTATTCAAAATGTTTCGACCGACTGGATCACATCCTATTATTAAACAAGCTCAGGGCAGTTGGCTTACACGGCGACCTTCTGAGATGGTTTACGTCATATTTGGAAAACAGGTCTCAGGCTGTCAGAATCGGAGCATGCACATCCAATTTTGCGGCAATCCCTTCAGGCGTTCCGCAGGGATCGCATTTAGGCCCATTACTTTTTAATATCTACGTGTTTGATATATACACATGCTTCCGAAACTCAAAATTCTCAATGTACGCGGATGACATGAAAATCTACGCCTCCATAAATAATCAAAGGGACTGTATTAACCTTCAGGAAGATTTATCTCGGCTCAGCGACTATTGCAGGCAGAATTTCCTAGACCTAAATGTAGATAAATGTCAGTGCATCACTTACACCAGGAAAAAACATCCCATACTTTTTGATTACACCATCAATAACGTAGTCCTCGTGAGACGGTCAAAAGTGAGAGACTTGGGGGTGATCCTTGATGATAAGTTATCGTTTATACTGCATTATGAACATATAGTGCAGAAAGCCTATAGAATGTTAGGGTTTATTATGCGTATCACAAAGCCATTTAAAGATGCGCAGTCACTAATCACCCTGTACTTTGCCTATGTCCGAAGCATTCTGGAATTTGCGTCACAGGTGTGGTCGCCTGGCTACTCAGTTCACACAAATAGAATTGAAGGTATTCAACGCAAATTTATTCGCTTTTTATCCAGGCGATTCCACCCTACACTTTCAGATTACGATGTGCGTCTTGAGCATTATAGGATCATGCCACTCGATAAGAGGAGACAGTTATCGGACGTTATATTTTTATATAACATATTAAATAATATTGTCGACTGTCCGGAATTAGTTTCAAGATTTGGGTTGTGCACTCCAACTGTACGTACCCGACATACAAAACTCTTAAACGTCAAAAGATCTTGCACGAATTATGCCCAAAACTCAATTTTAAGTCGATGTGCACGCTTCTATAATAACACTTTTATAAATGTTGACATTTTTAATCTTAATAAGACAAGCTTCAAAAGGCAAGCGTGCGATGTACTGTCAGGTAAAAGTGGTCATGCAATGGTTACTTGAGTCGCATAAGACATTACAATATGGTGTCACTGCCATTATCATTCACACACACACACACACACACTTTCACACTCACTACACTTATGCATTCTTTTCTATGTAGATAAACTAGTTCTTTTTATTTATTTTTTGTACTTATATCGTGTTTTCCTTTGTCATCCTTTTGTTTTTGTTTTTTTTATTATTTGTAATAGCTGTTATTAACTTCTAAATGTTTAACTGTGAGATCTTTTTAATTGGCAAGCTCGATGTATTATGTTTATGTTTATAAACACATTTAATGCTGTAAGATTTCCTAAATAAATAAATTAAATTAAATTAAATAAAATCTATTGATGTTGCCAAGTTTTCAGCAAATTTGTTAGTAGACTAGATCAAGGTCAAGAGTAAGCCTATTGACAATAAAAAAACCGTTTATAAAATTGACACGAAACGTAATGTAGCTTGAATAGAATGACAGGAGCGTGACAGCAGATCAGATGCGTAAGATACTGAAGCATCAAAGACACGTATCGCTCTGTTATGCTCTCTTTTTGTTTAGCTCTGTCCATATGTCATTCTAATCAAGTTAATATTATTTCGACTGTATGTGTGATCAGTTGATGACTGACCCCGAGTGGAAGGCTTCTAGTAACGCAGCAGTGAACTCCTCAGTGACGGCAGCGCGGGGCAGCAGCGCCGGCAGCGTATCAGCCAGCCCTCTAGCACTCTCCACTAATACTCCTGTTGATTGATTACTCACCCCGAGTGGAAGGCCTCTAGTAAAGCAGCAGTGAACTCCTCAGTGACGGCAGCGCGGGGCAGCAGCGCCGGCAGCGTATCAGCCAGCCCTCTAGCACTCTCCACTAATACTCCTGTTGATTGATGACTCACCCCGAGTGGAAGGCCTCTAGTAAAGCAGCAGTGAACTCCTCAGTGACGGCAGCGCGGGGCAGCAGCGCCGGCAGCGTATCAGCCAGCCCTCTAGCACTCTCCACTAATACTCCTGTTGATTGATGACTCACCCCGAGTGGAAGGCTTCTAGTAACGCAGCAGTGAACTCCTCAGTGACGGCAGAATCTGGCAACAACTCGAGTAGCGCGGGCAGGGGGTGAGCCAGCCCCATAGCCCCGCCCCACCCCCCACTCACACCCTCCACTATCCTCTTGGTGACCAGGTCCTTCTTCTCCACAGCGGAGTACCAATCCTGCCAACAAAAGAAAGAAAGAAAGAAAGAAAAACAATTTATTCAATGCACGACAATGAGTGTTATAAACCAAATAGGATGTTAAGTAAAACGCTCAATGTTAAGTAAATTTTTACTTTGTCGGGTAAAGGTCGGGTCATGAATATGGTGTTTGCATTGATTAACAAATATTTGAATAGGAACTAACTTCAAACAGGAAGTGTATTAGACAGGTGAGGAGTAATTCGCGAGTTACTCCTTCTAATGACATGAATTGTAAACAGTTTTACGTTGTCTTTGATATTCGGCTTTAAACTGGTGAGATAGGTCACGGTGGTGAAAATGGTTGATGGGCATTGTTGTTTTACGTTAGTGTAATGATGTTAGAATGTAATAATCGTAGACAACACTTGAGTGGTGCACTGACCAGTAGTTTTTGTGCCGGGACCGCGTGGTTAACACTAGACTGATGTCTTTGGGCCAGGTCTGCTATTTCACTGTTTTTTTACCTAAACCTGTTTATTGGCGTTTGGGTGTCGTGTTATTTATTCTGTGGTAGCACAACTCACCGGGTCGGCTCGCACCAGCTGCAGCCAGCCCTGCCACAGGGCACGCGCGGCGCCGCCCCCCTCGCGCGCCCCCAGCACCAGCTTGAGGGCCCGCCCGCTGTGCCCCCCGCGCGCCCACTGCCCGCCCCCGCCCGCGCCCCCGAACCGGGTCGCCAGCGCTGCCACCGCGCTGTACCACGACGACCGGACCTGCATGACGTCACGTCTAATTACATCCTTCAAGCCAAGAGTATTCAAATATACATAGGAGGAAAGAATTTCGAGCTGGCAGCTCAAAAACGCGACGGCGATAAAAAATCAGCCGCGCCAAAAATGGCCCTATCACGCGCTTTGACACTGTTAAATTTGATCAGTTTGTAATTCTAAAATCAGAAGATTTTATTCAGGTTAGAGTCGTTGAAGAGAAACGACTGTGATACGAGTATGTTAATAGTAGATTGTATCACAAGGCTGTAAAATAATATTTTTAAGGCGAGGGCGCTATTTTGAATCCAGAGCGAAGTGAAGGATTCTTGAGTAGAGTGAAGGATTCTTGAGTAGAGTCTAGAGTTCTTAGAATCCTGAACGTAGCGAGGGATTCAATAGGTCGCCCAAGGTAAAAATATTTTTGCTGCCGCGTAATACACTCTACTTTTAATCTCCCTCTAAAAGAAAAGAATAAGAGGCTCATTAAGTCACACTCGTCATTAATTTTAAACAAAAAATACCATTGTAACAAGCACTATGCAAATGGTTCGATAGATGGAGTGCTCAGTTTCTACAACGCGCTATCGACTGGTCATCGTGGCCTCGTCATATAGGTCCAACCATTTTTGTACCCTTTGACTTTCGCTAGCAGTCTCAAGAGCAGACGGTACCCGGCTCTCCTGTGACTATCCCTAGCCTAAGTTAATGCGTCTATAGTGCTGTGAACTGTGCCCGGTCCACACTATAGCCGTATTACTTGGGCCAATCTCGTCTAAAGGGTAATCACTTCGATAAATATAACGTGTGTGTCTCTTTAACACCGTTGTTTGCTTGCTGGCCTCCCGCACCCCTCTTACATCTGACGCAAAAACGTGGGGCCGAAGTCATCCAAGCTGGACAAGTCTGGCAAAGGACCTTCGGAAACACCAAAACCAGGACCTACGTTACTAGTACGGTTGAGGCCGCGCAAGTTTATACCAACAACATTTGTGGTGCTTCTCAAAAGAGAACAAGACCCTGCTTGGGATGGAATTTATAGAAGATGCTGGTATCAACATCAACTTTCCACAACGAGCAAAGGCGTATCAATGGCACAGTTTGACCCGACACTGCAATCTGTCCTCGCACCCAGGAACCTGTCTCTAACATATATGTTAGAGCCTCTGGAAGCTGCAACAGCTGGATATTCAAACTCAGCTAAGCGGCCACGCCAAGCCTTTGATGGCTATGCACCTGCTCCGACACATCTGGAATACATGTACGCCGACGCTGTTCGCTCTATAGAGGAGGCGGAGGTCAAGCTGTCACCCAATTCGGAAGCACTGTTTACCGGCTACACAGCTGAAGACATTGGTTTGTGAACATTGAACACACACAAAAGACAAATAACAATAACAAGCAATAGCCTCAGGTTGTAGACGGTTCCTGGCTCTCCTGTTGCTATCACTAAATAATACGCCATCAGTGCTGCGAACGGTGCCCGGTCCACACTCTAGCCGTATTAATTTCTAGTCGTTATCCTCTTCGCAATGGACTACTACCGCTGTGCTGGTACCTGAATCTACCCAATACAGAGGATAGATCATCTTCTATGCGGTGCTAGGCCGACTCCTTTCATTTCTACCCTTGACCAACATGTGACAACTTGGCAGTATTGGTCCAGGGGGAGGGTGAAGAAAAACACCTAATCGAGTACGCTAGCAGACTGTTTATCGCAGCAGAAGCGAATTACAGTACCAAGCTCTCGCCGTGGGCACTGAATAAATTCCTCGAATACATAGAAGGACGTAGAAGCTGAAGACTACTAAAAATGAACTCAGTCTATTCTGCCCTTCTCGTCGGGTCGCCTTAGAGGACAGAGGGGGAGAATGTAACAAGCACTATGAGAAGGTTCGATAGATGGCGTGCTTAGTTTCTACAACGCGCTATCGACTGGTCATCGTGGCCTCCTCATATATTATTACACCATTACAATATTATTTCTTGATGAAACAATACTAAAAATCATATTAAGTATTATTTGTAACCACTGAAAATTTTATTGACATTTTTGTGTCGACTAGGAACAGAACCTCTTTGGTTGGTAGTCTTGTTTACATTTCAAGTATATTTCTTTTTTTATATTCATAATAATTTTAATAGTGCAACCAGCCAGTATCATTTTTCATACAATATAAGCTGTGTTCCAAATTGTACATCTTGTGTTTCTTGATGAGCTCGGGAATGTTTGGTGGTTGTCAGGAGGCGGCGTAGCAAATCAAACCATTTTAATTATTTATTGAACGTTTATTCACATGGTGAATTATTACAGTCTCGACAGGAAGTATGACATCGACTAACTAGAGACGTGACCACAGACAAGGCATAGTGATGTAACATGCCCTTTTTTCTTTTAAAAATTAAAAAAACAAAAAGTCATTTGACGTTAGTGACATTTAGGAAATAAATTCTAACCTATAAATAACTTATGTTTCTAAGCTACAAGGTTAGCAAATATTACATTAGAAATACATAGAATTTTGGAATATATCGTCATAATCATACATTGAATTAGAATAAAATTGTCAGTGTAATTATCATGCTTGTCATAACTTAAATAATACTTAATTCTAAAGAATGTGAAAGGGTGTCTGAAATATACATTTCAGTTCCTTTAGTAGATTCAGATTCAGATAATTTTATTCAATGTAGATTCTTTACAGAATACTTATTGAATGTCATGCAGAATACAATGCAAATAGAGCGAGTCTACGCCGTTTCGGATCGTGCTATGGCAGCATAAAAGAAACGGCAAGAAACCACTGCAGCACGGCCTACTTTAAGAGTCGGCTTTTTACAATGTGTTTCTTGTGTTTCGCTGGAATATCAGAGCACCATACCTCTTTGTCATTCATATAGTCATCCAATCTATAGTAAGCATTTTTACATAACGTTTGCTTTACACATTCTTTAAACTTTCTCTCAGGTAATTGCACTATATTGTCAGGTATTTTGTTGTAGTATCGTATACACAGACCAACGAAAGATGTATTGACTTTAGTTAATCTAGTATATGGTTGATCAATTTTATGCTTATTTCTAGTATTAAAATTATGCCTGTCACAAATTTTTGGTAATTGATGAATGTTCTTTCTAGCATACATTATATTTTCATAGATATACTGGCATGGCACTGTCATAATGTTAATTTCCTTGAACAGTTCTCTCAGGGAATCACGAGTCTTCAGGCAATAAATTGCTCTTATAGCCCTCTTTTGTAAAACGAATATTGAATGTATATCAGCTGCTCGGCCCCAAAGCAGTATGCCATAAGACATAATGCTATGGAAGTAGCTAAAGTAAACCAGCCTTGCAGTAGCTACATCAGTAAGTTGTCTGATTTTTCTGACAGCATATGCAGCCGAGCTCAATCGACCAGAAAGAGCCGTTATATGAGGGCCCCATTGAAGTTTAGAGTCTAGTGTTAACCCTAAGAAAACTGTACTATTTACAAAATCTAATGGCTCATTATTCAATACTATGTTATGTGAAGTAGACCTTACATTTGGTAGTGCAAATTTAATACATTTAGTTTTTTTGGCGTTTAGGACTAGATTGTTAACAGTAAACCATGCATGAATCTGTCCAAGTGCATCGTTGACTTCGTTATAATTTTGTGATTTCCTACTTACATTGAATATTAATGAAGTATCATCAGCAAATAACACAATCTTTGACAGATTCTTCACCACAGAAGGAAGGTCATTAATATAAATAAGGAATAAAAATGGCCCTAATATGGACCCTTGAGGTACGCCAATTTTGACAACAGATCCCAGTGATTTCGTCCTGTTTACTTGTACCTTTTGAATCCTGTTTTCCAAATATGACCTAAGTAGTTTAAGTGAATTATTCTTAACACCGTAATGTTCAAGTTTTAGCAACAATGTGCTATGATCTACGCAATCAAATGCCTTGGATAGATCACAGAAGATACCAATAGCATCTTCAGATTTTTCCCACGCGCAAAAGATGTATTTTAAAAGTGCAGTCCCGGCATCCGTTGTACTGCGCCCTTTCGTGAAACCAAATTGATGGTCATGTAGTAAGTTATTTCTATTGAAGTTTGAAAGCATTTGATTGAGTATGACCTTCTCAAAAATTTTACTAAGTACAGGTAAGACTGATATTGGTCTAAAATTACTGGGATCCTTTTTGTCACCAGCTTTGAATAATGGAACTTCTTTACTTTTTTTTATTAAGTCAGGAAATGTACCATGATCGACACAATCATTGAATATAACAGCTAAATATGGAGATATAGTATCAATGATCGCACTACAGACTTTTACTGACATTCCCCATAGGTCCTCAGTAGTTTTCATTTTAATACTTTTAAAGGCTTTAATAATTTCGTTAGGGGTGACATGATTGAACCCAAATTCAGTTTCGCAGGCGTCCACATTCTTTTGAAGTAAATCGCTAGCAAGTGAAGATGAAGAATTGAGTGACTCTGTTGTTTTCAAAGGAATATTAGTAAAAAAGGTTTCGAATTCTTGAGCCACTTCTACGTTTGAACTAATAGTTCCGCGATTTGTATGAAGTGTGATTTGATTGTCACGCGGTTTCACTTTTCCAGTTTCACTGTTTATAACATTCCATACAGCCTTAATTTTGTTATCAGCAGACTGTATTTTTTTCCGAAGAAAAAATGACTTTGCTTTTGAACAAACTAATTTAAACAATTTTGAATATTTTTTGACATATTCAATGAAATTGTCGTCATTTGAATAATTTCTTAGCTCATATAATTCAAAAAGTCTCTCTCTACTTTTGCGAATACCAGCGGTAGCCCAGTCACTGAATTTGAATTTTACAATAATTTGCTTTTTTCTAATAGTGAAAATTTTACTGAATTCAGTATTAATCAATGTGAATAAATCTTCATATGAGTTATTAGGGTTGTTAGTATTATAATTGTGACAGGGCAGTTTTTCTAGTAACGTGTTTTTGTACTTTTCTAACCTACCGCTCGTTAGGCTCCTGGTTTCTATATCTATCTTCTGGGTTACTCGAGAATAATTAAAAGTAACACTTTGACCAGAGTGGTCAGACTGAATCGAGTTTATGATACTTTTCTCAAAATAATCGCAATTACAAAAGACGTTATCAATACAGGTAGCCGAGGATGACGTCACCCTTGTAGGTTCAAAAAATACATGCTCTAAATTAAAACATTTGAAAAGACTTATAAGTTTGTTACTATAGGTATTATTTTCTAAGATATTGACGTTAAAGTCACCACACACTATCACAAACTTATTTTCTTTTGTCACAATTTTTAAAACATCTTCCATTACTAACTCGAACATTGAAAATTTTTGAAAAGCGGGAGGTCTGTATACGCACACTACAACATGCTCGTCCAGCTCAACACAAGATATTTCAATACATCTTTCAACCGAAAGTCGAACAATATCTTTACGGTTCTTTATCTTAAAACTGTTACGAACTAAAATCAGTGATCCACCGTGTAAAGCAGACTTTCGATTGAAAGCACTGGCTATACAATAATTTTCATAATTTATCAACATTTGATAGTCTTTTTGCCAGTGTTCTGTCAGACAAATAATGTCAAATTTTGTTCTTTCTAAGAATAATTCTAATTCTAAAATTTTTCCAGAAAAACCTTGAATATTTTGATGTAAAATTTTCAAAATATTAGATTTTTCCTTTGTCTTTGCTATAGGAAGTTTTTTGCCAGAAGGTTTTTTTTCATTTACTTCAGTAAAATTTTGTTTAGAAAAACCCTCTTTTGTCGTATGAACTAGTTTAAAGAATTGGTGTTAGTAATGTTACTAACTAAAGAAGTTTTTTGTGTATAACTTCCTATAACAGAGTCAGATATATTATATGCTATCAATGTAGCCAGCTCTTTCTTAAACTTAAGAGGCAGATACATAGTATCCTTTGTCAATTTGAAATAATTTATAAAAGTATTCATGTCAAGATATAAAATGTCACTATGACGACTTGTCAAATTTTGTAAATGTAAATTCATTCTGTGTATACATTTGTTGTGTTGCTCAGTAACATTTGAACAGTATGGGAAGTTACACAGAATAAACCTACACTTAGTTTCAACCTGTATTTTGTTTAACAATGTCACAAAATTGTTTAATTTTAATCTACTTATGTCAGAATGATTGCCTACCACGATAACAACAGTGGTGTTTATGTCAAACTTGCCTACAGCAATCTTTCTTACAAGACCGTCGAAAGTAATATCGGGACAGCAAATATTGGTCACCTGCTGATTATGGCAGTAATTAAAAATAGACCCTAGACCTACTCCTATCCTGTCTGAATATACAAAGGTCTTCTTTTTATTGGAAGTCGACGAAAAGTCCTCGCCTCGAGTATAAGTGACAATTAAGTGATATGCTTGCAAGGCTATCATCATTCTTTGTAATCTTGTGGGTACTTCGGACAATGGTTTCTTGAAAAGTGTAACTAATGGTTGATGATCAGTTTCAACATGGACAGGCTTTCCATACAAATATTGATGGAATTTTTTACATCCGAATACAATTGCAAATAATTCTTTCTCAATTTGAGCATAGTTTTCTTGACTTTTGTTTAATGATTTAGACGAATATGCAATTGGATTTTTTCCATGCAAAATTACAGCACCTACTGCTTTTTTAGAAGCATCCACGGATAATCTGATTGGTTTGTTGATGTCATAATGGACTAAGACGGGTGATTGACAAATTAATGATTTTAGTCTGTTGAATTGCTGTTCATGTTGATCTAACCATTGCCAAGTATTATTCTTTTTCAATAAATCTCTGAATAAAGTTATTTTTTCAGATAGATTTGGAATATAAGATCCTAAATAATTAATCATTCCAAGAAATCTTTGTAGTTCCTTGACATTTTTTGGACTCTGCATTCTAGTTATAGCATCGACTTTGGATTGGTCTGGCGAAACACCGTTTTTATTAAAAATATGACCGACATAGCAAATCTCTGACAAGCCAAACTGGCATTTTGATTTGTTGAATTTAAGATTTACTTCTGATGCTCGTTTGAATAAAGATTCTAATCTTTGATTGTGTTCCTATTCTGTGGAACCGTAAACTAGAATGTCATCCACAAAAATAATTATTCCTGGAAGATCACCAAAAAGTTCATTCATGGTTCGGTGAAAGATTTCTCCACTTGAGTTAATTCCGTAAGGGAGTCTTAAAAATTTGTATCTGCCATAAGGCGTGTTAAATGTACATAAATCACTACTTTCATCGTCTAATGGGATAGTCCAATAACCTGAGCTAGCGTCAAGCTTTGAGAAAATAGAAGCACCGGCTACTTTGGAGCGAAGATCATCAAAGGTAGGATAAGGATAATGGGGTCTTCTGATTGCTTCATTTAGATTTCTAGGGTCAAGACAAATTCTAAGTTTTTTGTTAGGTTTTTCTACTAACACAATAGAGTTTACCCATTTGGTCGGTTTAGTGACCTTTTCTATGACTTTAAGTTGTTCCATGCTTTCAAGTTCACTTTTCAGTCGTTTCTCAAGTGAATATGGTATTCTACGTACTGGACATACTTTAGGAGGTATGTTTTCATAAATATCTAGATGGGCTTTGTATGGTAGACAACCTAAGCCTTCAAAAGTATGAGCATACTTTGAAACTATTTTATCTACTAACCTGTGACCTTTAGTTGTATCTTCATTTATTTTGAAGATCCTTTTGACAATACCGGCTTTCTCACAGATGTTCCATCCCAGTATGGTTTGGCACGGACATTCAACGATAACAAAGTATATATTTGTGTTAGTTCCATTTTCGAATTGGCAATTTATGACACAACTACCTAAATTTGGTACAAGTTGTCCTGAAAAGGAAAAAATTTTGTTATTTGTTCTAAAAGTTGGTATGTTAGTATGCGTTTTTGACCTGATTAAATCTAGATTTTGTTTTGAAATTATGTTTGTATCTGCACCTGTATCGATTCTACATTTTATAGGATAATTGTTAATGTTTACCTGGATTTGCCACTGGTCCATATTAGTATTATTTTGGTTATTATTTAATGATCCAATCACAAACTGGTTACCCTTTTGGTCATTTTTAGAAGTGACAGTGTTTACCTTTCTTGATGGTTTGTTACTGTTTTTGTAAAAACAATAATTAGTGAAGTGATTCATTTTCTTGCAATTGGAGCAGATTTTTCCTAGGGCTGGACACTTGTGTCGATGAATCTGGCCACATCGGTTACATTCACGATTTGATGAAGTTCTTGGTCTTGAATTTGAATGCGTTCTGAAGCTTGTTCTTGAGTGTGATCTTGTTGGTCTTCTTGTATTAGAAACATCGCGTTTTACCGATCTTGGTATGTGGTTATGAGTGACAGCTTGGACTGATGTTGAACCATTGTTGCTCTGTGTCAGCATAGCAGTTCTCTCCTGGGACAATTCCATGTTCTTGGCTATTTTTAAGGCAGTTTCTATTGTTAAGTCATTCTCTTGAAGTAATCGTTCCTTAATCTTGTTATTTTTCATTCCAATGACGAACATATCTTTTAACAATGATTCCCGTAGCTCCTTAAATTCGCATGAAGTCGATAAATTATTCAGAATAGTGACGTATTCGTCTAAGCTCTCGTCGTTCTTCTGGTGGCGTGTGAAGAAGTTATATCTTTCGAATGTTACATTGCTGCAGGGGTTAAATTTTTCGTCGAACTTTTTTAGTATTTCGTCAATTTTAGCTTTTTTGCGGTCAATGTTCAGGCTGTTGAAAATTTCAATGCCATCGTCACCTATAGCATTCAAGAAAATGGCTACCTGCTTTTGGTCAGTGAATTTGTCAATCTCATTTGCGTCGCAAAAAATTTCGTATTTTTGTTTCCATGCCTTCCATTTTTCAGAAGCATTGTCTCCAACTTGTATAATAAGTGGTTTTATGTTCATAATGAGTACGTTAGACTTGTTTTCAGGCATTTTTTCGATGTTAATTTGAATGTGTAATGGTGGCGTACCTGTTCTTTCTCTTGGCCGTTGACGATTATGCTTTCATGGTTTTACCATTTGGGCTTGTCCAATTTAATCTTCTGACACCATCTTGTGTTTCTTGATGAGCTCGGGAATGTTTGGTGGTTGTCAGGAGGCGGCGTAGTAAATCAAACCATTTTAATTATTTATTGAACGTTTATTCACATGGTGAATTATTACAGTCTCGACAGGAAGTATGACATCGACTAACTAGAGACGTGACCACAGACAAGGCATAGTGATGTAACAGTACAAACGCTGCTAAAAACGTATACAGTACTGACGACGGACGGTCCAAATTGATTTTGCACGCTCACAAAGCTATCACTGCTTTAATGGCTCTAGTCAATTTGGAATGGATTTAAGCGCGCTCACGTGTTCATCTGTCAAAATGTCAGTTTTGTTTTTATTTTCTTTAACAAAGCTTAAGCTAATCCTTCAAAAATGTGCGCCAAATCCACTCTCATTTCCATTATAGACAATCTCATTAAAATTAAAACTTGAGAAACGTCAGCTGGCAGCAAATGTGTGGGATTGTATATGTGTCAAATCGATTTTGACATTAGCGCTTTCACTGCTCCACCTATTTGACTAAAGCACTGATAGCAGAAACGATGACGTCATCAATGACGTAAGGCGGTGAACGAGCGAGTGCTTTAGAGCACGCTTTAGGTCAATTTGGACCGACTTAAGCGCGCTCACAGTCAGGGTGTCCACAGCTAATGCCCAAATAATTTCCCTGACTTTCCCTGACCATTTTCAAAAATTTTCCTGACCAATTTTATTCATTTTAAAGAAAACTAAAGTATAAATGAATATATTTTCGAAAAAATTTTACGACCAAAAACAATGTCATAATGTAGGTCACTTCTTACGAGAAAAAAAAATGCCTGTAAAATAATGCTTCAACAGTCTGGATTAAGGGGCTGATAAGAGCTAAATACGCTTCTCTTGAGCAGGTTTTTAACGAAAAGTGACGTATATATGGCAGTGAAAAAAAAATGTGATAATTAAGCATCTTTACAATAATATGGCCGACTCAGAAACGCGATTAAATATATTTTGTACGCCATAAAAAAAGACCGGCCAAGTGCGAGTCGGACTCGCTCACTGAGGGTTCCGTACCACCAAATAAACATAATCAGGGTGTCCACAGCTAATGCCCAAAAAACTTCCCTGACTTTTCCCTGACTTTCCCTGACCATTTTCAAAGATTTCCCTGACCAATTATATTCATTTTAAAGAAAAATAAAGTGCCAAAATCTTGGAAGGTTGCCAACGTACAGCCAGTGCCCAAGAAGGGTAGTCGTGCCGACCCCAGCAACCATCCATCCATCACCTCCATACTCTGCAAAGTTATGGAAAGGGTACTCAATGGAAAACTACTAACATACATAGAAGCTAACGACCTACTCAGTGACAGTCAGTATGGCTTCCGCCGGGGCCGATCAACTGGGGTTCTTCTAGTGTATGTCACGCATTGCTGGGGGGAGGCCATCGAGAAATACGGCGAAGCCCTTGCCGTGTCACTGGACATCTCAAAGGCCTTCGACAGGGTGTGGCCCGCAAGTCTGCTGAGCAAACTTCTTTCATACGGCATTCCCGCTGACCTTTGCTGTTGGATTTCTGACTTCCTAAGTGAACGGTTGATCCGAGTAGTCCTTGATGGCTGCTCCTCTGAGCTCATGGCTATTGATGCCGGGGTTCCTCAAGTCAGGGGTCTGTTCTCTCTGCGACTCTTTTCCTGCTGCACATCAACGACCTACTTCACCTACTTGGTCCTAGTATTGTTGGGTACGCAGATGACAGTAGTGTCGTCGAGAGATATATGTCAAGCGCAAAAGCCAGCAGTGACGAGATACGTTCTTCGAGAGAGAGGCCATGGTAGAGCGAATAAACCCAACCTTGTCGTGTCTCCGAGTGGGGTGACAAAAATCTGGTGAGTTTCAACGCCACCAAAACGCAGGCGTGTCTGTTCACCGCCAAAAGGAGTCCGTTCAATCTGGCTACTACTTTTCGAGGTACAACTGTACCAGTTACCAACAGCCTCGAGCTACTTGGCATGAAGTTGTGTGCAAACCTGAACTTCGGCGCTAACATTGAGTCAAAGCCGAAACTGGGGCAAAAAAGCTGGGCATCCTCAATAAGGTTAAACGTTACTTCACACCTGGACAGCTTCTAGTTTTATATAAAGTCCAAGTCCGATCGTGCATGGAGAATTGCTGTCACCTTTGGGATGGCTCAGCCAAATACCAACTAGCCGCACTTGACTCGATAGATCGCAGAGCCAGAAGCTCGTTGGTGATGAGATGCTGGTGAAAACCAAGTTTCACAGTCTGGCCCACCGTCGCAAAGTTGCATGTCTGTCGGTCTACAGATTGTACTTCGGAGAGTGTGCTCTAGAGCTGCACGAGCTTATTCCATCTCCCTTCTACCATCGGGAGTCCAGACGCACCGCAGGATATCACCCATACTTGGTTGATATTCCGCACATTCGCACAAAGCGCTTTGAAACATCTTTTATAATACGCACGGCTAAAGAGTGGAATTCTCTGCCTGCGTCTGTTTTCCCGAGTTCATATAACCCGAATCTATTCAAGTCGCGAGTGAATATGCTTCTTCTGGGCAAGCTCATTCCATCGTCGACCTCATGTCTGTCTTCAAGACTAGATCGAGGTCAAGAGTAAAAATAAAGTATAAATGAATATAAAAATAAAGTATAAATGAATATTTACAAATGTATACGAGTAAATGTTCATTTATTGTGCTTTTGTTGAAAACAAGTGTAGAATGAATAATTTTTTTTTATATATTTTCGAAAAAATGTTTTGACCAAAAACAATGTCATAATGTGTAGGTCACTCCAAACCTGAAAAATAATGCTTCAACAGTCTGGATAAAGAGTCCTAGAAGCATGGATTAAAGGAGTAAATAAAAGATTTAACTGAAATATAAAGGAGTAATCTAATTATTGTGAACACAAATTAATCATGCCTTATTGTAAAGGGTCTTTCATTAGGGCGGATCGATGTTGAAATGGAATAAAACAAGCTGTGTGGGGTATTATAACGAAATTATTGTTTTATTTGAAAGGACCATTTATGCCATTTTGTGTGGCATATGACATCGTTCAGATTTCTGCTGCGGTCACGGGAGAACAAATCCGAAAGGTCCAATTTTCAATGACTCGCTGCATAGATCTGGCTGAATTTGAGCAGTGGAATGGGTTACGTTGACTTTAAGGCCATTGGTCGATTGCAGCTTTTTGGAATAGACTTGCAACTTCAGAAATCCCCACAAAAAATGTCTAGCAGGGTTAAATCGCACGCTCTTAAAAGACCTATTCACTTCACCTCTGCGAGAGATAACGTACCCGCAAGTCTTTCAAGCAGAATGTCCATCATAGCGTTCGCTGTATGGCACGTAGTGCCGTCTTGCAGGAACCACATGTCGTCCACATCCTTATCGCCAAATTATGGCCAAAATTCGGGTCAGAAAAATGGATATCACCGATCTGTAACGCTTGCTGTCGACGGTGAGGGCCTCAGGGACGTCGTTTTCAAAAAATCAAGCACAGCCAAAAATGCACACCCAACAGTGAATTCCTGTGGTTGGATTGCCACCTAATGAACCTCGTGTGGGCTAGCGTCATACATGGCAATTTTGCTTGTAACCATAGCCATGCCACGCCATGCATTGCTCAAATTCAGCAAAATCTGCGCGGCAGACTCAATAAAAATTTGACTGGTCGGATTTGTGCCACCATATGGAGTCGCGGTGGAATTTTGGAAGATGTATCCCATACAAAATGGCATATATGAGCCTTTCAAATAATAAAAGAATTATGTTAATACCTCATCCCCAGCTTGTTTTATTCCATTTCAAAATCGACCCGTCCTTATTGGAAGACCCTTTAGGTCACTCCAAACCTGGAAAAAAAATGCTTCAATAGTCTAAAAGATGTCAATTGGGACATAGTTGGTCTCTCAGAGGTTAGAAAAAATGGAGAACAAACTGAAGAAAGAGACGATGGGATATTCTTCCACTTCGGTGAAACCAACGGTCTCTATGGAGTAGGGTTTTTGGTAGCCAAGAAGTGGAAGAACAATATCATCGAATTTATTGGCTACTCGGAAAGGATTGCTGTTTTAAAGTTTCGAGTGACGAACAATACAACTTTGACACTTGTGCAAGTATATGCGCCAACATCTGCATATTCCGATGACGACGTGGAAGAGTTTTATGATCTCCTAAATAAAGCCTGCGACGAAAACAGAGGAACTTGGAACGTGGTTCTAGGAGATTTTAATGCTAAGATTGGCATCCGAGTCGATTTGGATAACGAGGAAGTTCTTGGACCACATGGTTTGGGAGACCGGAACGAACGTGGAACCCGTCTAATCCAATTTTCTTTTGGCCAAAGACTGCGCATCTCCAACACCTTCTTTCCTAAAAAGCCGCAACGTCGTTGGACTTGGATTTCGCCTGATGGCAGAACAAAAAATGAGATCGATTTTGTTCTTTGCTCTGACAAATACATTGTTAAAGACGTAGGTCCAATCAATAAATTAAAGTTCAGCTCCGATCACAGACCCGTAAGAATAAAAATTAGATTTGACAGGAAATTGCATAGAGCAAAACTATTCACAAACAAAATTAAACTTGTGGATAAATCCACTTTAATTAACAACCAGGAACAGTTCAACATAGAGTTGAAAAACTCATTCGGTTCACTGCAAATTGATGAAAACGATGTTGATCCACAATCTTTCTACAATAAAATTATTAAAAGCATTGGCATGGCAAGCAAGAAGATTAAAACTGAAAGAAAAAATACAAATAAACTATCTAAAACTACTAGAGACTTAATAGACAAAAGAACAAACATGACATTTGGAACACAGGAATATAGACAACTGGATAAAGATATCAAAAGACGCATAAGAAAAGATACCAGAAAACTGAATACCCACATTGTTGAAGTAGCGCTGGTAAAAAATAGATCGCTCCGAGTAGCCAAAAATGGTATAGTAAAAAGGAAGATGTGGATTACTAGCTTAAAGGATGAAAACGGTATAAAGCAAAGAGATAGAGATAAAATTACAAACATATGCACAAATTTTTATAAATCCTTGTACAGCAATAGTCCCAACAATACCTGCTATGACACAAATTATTCCTGTCCTGACACCATCCCCTCCATAACGGGACACGAAGTGCACAAAGCTCTCAAAAGCATGAAATATAATAAGAGCCCTGGAGATGATGGTGTCACGACAGAAACGCTAAAAATCGGAGAGCCGACCTTACTGCCCCACCTGACTAATCTATTTAATTCCATTCTTCTATCTGGACGCTTTCCCGATAATTTCTGTCATGCAAATATTATACTTTTACATAAAAAAGGTGACAAATCAGACATTTCAAATTACAGACCTATCAGCCTCACCTCCCACATTTACAAAACGTTTATTAAGATATTACAGAATAGAATTGATGGCAAGCTAGACGGACACCAGACACCTGAGCAGGCGGGATTTAGACCTAGTTTCTCAACAACAGACCACCTACAAGCCATAAACCAGATAATAGAAAAGTCTACAGAACACAATAAGCCTATACACCTAGCGTTTGTTGACTACAGCAAGGCCTTCGATAGCCTTCATCACACTGCGATGATTGATGCCCTAACAGCTCAAGATCTAGATACCACCTACCTAGACTTGATAAAAACTATTTACGCTAATAGCACTGCCAGCATTAAACTTCAGTCATCTGGCCCCAAATTCCCAATCCTAAGAGGTGTCAAGCAGGGTGACCCACTCTCTCCCAAACTTTTTACAAGCTCTCTTGAAGAGATTTTCAAAACCCTTGCAATATCATGGGGTGGAAAGGGCATTGATGTCGGCGGAAACTGGTTAACAAATCTCCGTTTCGCCGATGACATTGTGCTTTTCGCTCCATCAGCCAATGAGCTGCAAGACATGCTGATCGAACTCGATGTGGCGAGCCGCAAGGTTGGACTTCATATGAACCAGTCAAAGACAAAAGTTATGACCAATGGCACTAAACGTAGGGTCGTGGTAGACGGGCAAGAGATACAATATGTCGACGAATATATCTATTTGGGTCAGTTAGTTTCCTTCCACCACAGGCAAGATAAAGAAATCAGTCGCCGAATAGAAAACGCGTGGAGGAGCTACTGGTCCATGAAGGATTTACTTAAAGGGACTCTCCCATTATCCTTGAAACGGAGACTCGTCGACATGTGCATCTTGCCCGTCCTAACCTACGGAGCCCAGACATGGTCACTGACTGAGGCACAGAAGTCCAGACTTGCGGTCTGCCAAAGGGCGATGGAGCGCAGCATACTAGGTGTAAAGAGGACCGACCGTATCCGGAACACAACACTGCGGTCCAAAACCCGTATCGCTGACGTCGGCAAAAAGGCTGCCACATTAAAGTGGGATTGGGCGGGTCACGTGTGTCGGATGCACCCGGATAGGTGGGCCAAACGCGCCACGGAATGGGTACCCCATGATGGACGCCGAGGCAGAGGAAGGCCCAAGAAGCGGTGGAGAGATGATCTGGATGCTTTTAGAGACCAGTGGCCCATAGTCGCAATAAATAGGGAGGAATGGAAATGTATGGGGGAGGCCTTTGCCCAGCAGTGGGACAGTATAGGCTAGTAAAAAAAAAAAAAAAAAAAAAAGTCTGGATTAAGAGTTAGACTAGACTCTAGTCACTAGAGAATAATTTATCCCTTATTTTACAATCACCGGGACATTTTGGAAAGCAAACTGTAAATTCTTAATTTTTCCCTGACTTTCCAGGTGGCTCCTCTATTTCACTGACTTTCCCTGACCACCTTGAGCTTCCCTGACTTTTCCCTGACTTTCCCTGATTTTCAAGAATGTGGACACCCTGATAATTGTATTAGTTGAAATTTCAGTAAGTTAATTGGCTAGATTTTTTGAGTCCGACACGCGCTTGACCAAATTTAATTATTTGTTGTTATTTTATAGCTTATGCACTATAAACAAACCAATTTTCAAGTTTGTAAGTGTTCCCGTTTTTCAATAGAACTAAAACAAAAATCGCCTCAACGACCATCCAACTTGACCCCTCTCTTATATGAATGTTCTTGAAACGGGAGCTCACCACAATTGGTTGTCATTAGTTGTGAGAAAAGTTGTAATATGTAATGATTTCAGACTTTTCCCATTATTTGTACTGTGAGACCTAGCTTCTTGCCGAATTTCATAATTTTAGGTCAACGGGAAGTACCCTGTAGGTTTTGCATTTTTGAATAAATGTATGGAGATGAGGACATAAAATGCCATATCTTTTGAATGCGTTGTTGTAAAAAATTTAAATTTTCAGATCTTGTGTGGTTCATGGATCCTAATACAAACAAGTACAGTTCACTCGGATAACATCTCAATTTAGTTCCAAACATTTAGTTTTCTCTAAATGAATGTATTAATTTCAACCTGATACCTTTACCCGTTCGTGAGATAAAGGGTCTTGACAGACAGACAGACAGACAGACAGACAGACAGACGGACAACAAAGTGATCCTATAAGGGTTCCGTTTTTTTCTTTTGAGGTACGGAACCCTAAAAACAACCTCTACCCCTCTTTACCTCTGCTTTTTGCTTTTAAACCGTTTTTCTTAAGTACCCATTAATCTATGATGCCAAAACTTTTACACATTATACAATATACAAGGTGGGCCAAAAGAAATCACCCTATTGGAAGATGCTCTCATTTTTGCAAATGGCCGCCAATGTCAAATCTGTTTTGACATTTGTGTACTAGACACATGTAGAATACAAGTGAACAAGCCATGGAGCGATACAGTCCCCAAGAACGCGGAATAATCGTGTCTATTTTTTTGCGTAACAATTCGTCTGTGGTGTTGGCGCAGCGCGAATTCCGTCGCCGATTCCCCGGCCGTCCGACACCGCCTGCGCAAACACTGCGCCGTTTGGCCACCAACCTTGAAGAGTATGGGACCACACGAGACGTTGCCAAGAGTGGCCGGCCCCGGAGCGCCCGTTCTGCCGAGAATATCGCCGCTGTTGCCGAGGATGTCGAGCTGTCGCCGGAAACATCGACCAGACGCCGTGCCACGCAATTAGCCATCAGCCGGACGTCTCTAAGACGAATTTTGGTCAAAGACCTGCGCATGTTCCCGTACAAAGTCCAGTCTGTGCATCAGCTGCTGCCTGCTGACCGCCAAACGCGCGTAACCTACGCCCAAGCCATCCTCAATCTCGAGGAAGAAGTGGATGATTTTTCGACCAAAATCATAATGAGCGATGAGGCTCATTTCCACCTCAGCGGGTACGTCAACAAGCAAAACTATCGCTTCTGGGGCACCGAAAATCCACGAGTGATGCACGAGGTGCCATTACACCCGCTCAAAGTGACTGCATGGTGCGCTGTTCACGCTGGAGGAGTCATCGGGCCATTTTTTTTCGAGAATACCGCTGGCCAAACGACAACAGTGGACGGTGCACGCTATAGGGCCATGTTGACTGAATTTTTTCTGCCGCAATTGGACGAATTAGGACTGGAGAATATGTGGTTCCAACAGGACGGAGCAACGGCACACACTGCGCGAGCCACAACCGATATTGTGAGGGTGGCTTTCCCGGGTCGCCTCATCTCTCGTTTTGGCGATTTGCACTGGCCCGCAAGATCGCCCGATTTAACCGTTCCAGACTTTTTTTTGTGGGGTTTTTTGAAGTCCCGTGTTTACATGAACAAGCCTGAGACCTTGGAAGCCCTCAAGGACAACATTAGACACGAGTGCGAGAATTTGTCGCCCGAAGTTCTCGCTGAAGTGATGAGAAATGCCATAAAACGAGCCCGTATAGCAATCAATTGTGACGGCGCCCATTTGGCCGATATCATCTTCTCGACTTAACCAATAAAATTGTAAAGGTTCAAATAAACATAATCAAAAAACAGAATCGAAGTTTTTCATTTAGAAAAAAAATGAGAGCCAAACAACATCGGGTGACTTCTTTTGGCCCACCTTGTATTATGCGTAATAATACAGGTGTTTAATAATTAATATTATGGGAGAGAGATAAGACAAGAGATGGACAGGAACTGTAACAGACTGGTATCCTAGGGATGGGAAGAGGAAAATAGGCAGATAAAACAAACGATGGGAAGATGAAATAAAGGAAGTAGCAGGGCCATTGTGGCGGAGAGTTGCTAAGGACAGAGAGGAGTGGCGGGCTCTGGAGGAGGCCTTCGTCAGAAGACGAACCAAGCAATAAAGATACATAAATATAGAACTATAGAAAATATGTAAATAAGTAAAGAAAAAGTTTGGAAAACAAGGCTGTAATAAATAAATAAATAAATTATGGGTACAGATTTTGAGAAAAATGTAGAAATGAGCGAAAAACGTAAAACAGCGCGAATCCGCTCCGTTCTAGCACGCGTATTATGCCCTTTGTTAGAAAGGGAGGTAATTATCAGCCCCTTAAGAGTCCGACTAGAGCATGAATTACAGGAGTAAATAAAAGATTTCACTGAACCAAAACTATTGAAATTTATAAAAATAAAAAGTAGAATCTAATTATTGTGACCACAAATTATGCCTCACTCGGAACCTGGAAAAAAATGCTTCAATAGTCTGGATTAAGAGTCAGACTATACTCTAGTCACTAGAGAATGATTTATCCCTTATTTTACAATCACTGGGACATTTTGGAAAGCAAACTGTAAATTCTTATTTTTTCCCTGACTTTCCAAGTGGCTCCTCGATTTCACTGACTTTCCCTGACCATCTTGAGCTTCCCTGACTTTTCCCTGACTTTCCCTGATTTTCAAGAATGAGGACACCCTGACAGTGCTCTAAAGCAGTCTGTTAGCGCAAAATGGAACGCACAGATATTGGTTCGAGTTCTATGGTTGACCTAAAATATCCCTATGGTGGACCTAAATTCAAATTTTAAATCCCATTTTTACCCGCTACGAAAGTCTCTTGCAGAAAACAGCTATTTTGTTCGCCTTTATTGACGAACCATTTAGCGGTTTTCGAATAGATGGGATGAAAATTGTATTGTGACGGTCTACGCAGGTCAACCGACCGAAGTGGCCCGCCAACACATTCGAATTTGCACGCCAAGCAGGGCCGCAATCCTTGCTTTATATGATTGGCCGGTTAAAACCCTTGAACATACGACCGATTTTACATGGCACTGCGATTTTGAACGCCTCAGTATGTAATGCTGAACTTTAAATTGCAAGGAAAAGACTGTTCTTTTTCGACCATTTCCTATTGACCAGCTCTGTACGGTACCTCACTAGCAGCGTGCCCCGCCAGCTTCCAGAACACTTGAGCCTTGAGCAGCGGCGTCAGTTCCTCCCACAGCCAGTCGGAGTGAGCATCGGGCAGTCTCTGAGCTATGAACCACAGTCCCCCCAGAGCGCTGCACAGGATCCTCGTCACTGCTGCCAAGCGATCCTCCTCATTGTCTAATCTACAAATAAATGAAACATAAGACGACATATACTCATTAAAAAACCGGCCAAGTGCGAGTCGGACTCGCGCCCTAAGGGTTCCGTACCCATCTACCATATAATCTACTAGCTGTTGCCCGCGGCTTCGCTCGCGTGGATTTCGTATTTATGTTGTTACCGGTTTTCCGAAGCAATGAGATATTTTCCCGTCATTTCGGGGTAATTTTAAACTAAGGAAAAACAGGACTAACCCTGCGCAAATCAATGAGTATAATTCAAGATCCAGCTGAATTTTATATAATATACAGACGTTACTCATAAATTACTCAGAACAGAGGAACTTAGCAGCAGTATCCTAACAATTGTAAAGAGAGAGATGAGAGACACCTTTATGTAATATTTCAACACAGAGCCAATTCGCAGAAGTAATTGAGAAAAACTAAAACCCTCTCCCTCTCTCTCGCTCTCCCCCCTTCCTCTCCCCCTCCCTCTGTCTCTCCCCCTCCCCCTGTCTCTCCCCCTCCTCCCTCTCGCCCTGCCCCTCCCTCTCCCCCTCCCTCTCCCTTTTCATCACCCCTCTCCCTCCTTCTCTCCCTCCCTCTCCCCCTCCCCTCCTTCTCCCTCTACCTGTACCCCTCTACCTCTCTTCCTCTCGACCTCTCTACGTCTCTACCTCTCTACCTCTACCTGTCCCTATCCCTACCCCTTACGGCAATTTAACCGCTGTCCCTAACATAGAAATGACACCCATATTTATTTTTAGACATTTCAAACCTATCGCACCCCAACCCCATCCCCAGGGGACGATGGTATTTCACGTCCACCACGTTGGATTTCAAAGTTGTTGTAGCTTTCGTAATCAGCGACCCGATAAACCATACAAACGACACCCATATTGATTTTTAGACATTTCAAACCTATCGCACCCCAACTCCATCCCCAGGGGGATGATGGTATTTCACGTCCACCACGTTGGATTTCAAAATTGTTGTAGTTTTCGTAATTAGCGACCCGATAAACCATACAAACGACACCCATATTGATTTTTAGATATTTCAAACCTATCGCACCCCAACTCCATCCCCAGGGGGATGATGGTTTTTCACGTCCACCACGTTTGATTTCAAAATTGTTGTAGTTTTCGTAATCAGCGACCCGATAAACCATACAAACGATACCCATATTGGTTTTTAGACTTTTTCACCCCATTTCCCTTTTTTAGGGGTTGAATTTGGGGTGGAATTTCAATAACAGTGATGAACGTTGCATAGAATTACATCATTAATGCCTAAATAATAAGTAATGTGGATTTTACTTTAAGAATAAAGAATTTTCAACTTCATCCCCCTTTTCACCCTTAAGGGTGTCGAATTTTCAAAAACCCTGAGACACGTAAGTATTAATTTTTAGTCGTCAGCCTAAATACAAATTTTGAAGATCCTAACTTCAAAACTGACGGACTTTCATACAAACTTTCATCCCCTATTTTACCCCCTTAGGGGTGGAATTTTGTAAAACCCTTTCTTAGTGCAACCCTAGGCCTCATAAGGAACCTTCATGCCAAATTTGGAATCTCTAGACCCAGTGGTTTGGGCTGTGCGTTGATATGTCAGTCAGTCAGTCAGTCAGTCAGTCAGTCACCTTCTTCTTTTATATATATAGACTAGCTGTTACCCGCGACTTCGTCCGCGTAGATTTTATAAAAAAACAGAACTCGAACTTAATTGAAACATATTTTACGGAGCGCTTATCCTTCTTGATCCCTACGTAAAAGATGCATTTGTACTTATCCAAGTTGAATAAATGCATCTTACTACAAACTTAATTATCTTTTGATTTTATTTAACTGGTAGGTAGTGCGGAATTTTCATTGTCAACCGTTACAGGCGAACTTAAAAAAGAAGGCAATAAAGGGAGTGAAGTGAATGGGTAGCGAGGAGGTATTCATAAAAGTAAAAAAGGTCCCTATTCCTCCCTATCTATCCTTTTGTATCGCCCCCCCTACATTCCAACTCCCCCTCCCTCACCCTCTCCCACTCTCTCTTCCTCTCCCTCGCCCCTCCCTCTTCCCCCCCTCACCCTTCCTTCCCCCTCCATTTCCCCCCTTCCCCTCTCCCCATCACCCTCCCTTTCCCCCCTCGCCCTCCTCCCATTCCCCTCCCTTTCCCCCTTCCCCTCACTCATCCTCCCCTTCCCCCTCTCCCTCCCTCTACCCCCTCCCACGCCCTCTACCCCTCCCTCCCCCTTTCTCTCCCCTCATTTTCCCCTCCCTTACACTCTCTCCCTATCCCTCCCCCTCTCCCTCTCCCTATCCCTGACCCTACCCCTATCCCTGCTTCTACCCCTAACGCCATCTTAACCGCTATCCCTATCCTTATATAAACATACAACTGACACTCATATTGATTTTTAGACATTTCAAACCTATCGAATCCCAACCCCATCCCAGGGGTGGTGGTATTTCACGTCCACCACGTTGGATTTCAAAATCATTGTAGTTTTCGTAATCAGCGACCCGATAAACCATACGAACGACACCCATATTGATTTTTAGACATATCAACTCTATCGCACCCCAACCTCATCCCCAAGGGATGATAGCATTTCACGTCCACCATGTTGGATTTCAAAATTGTTGTAGTTTTTGTAATCAGCGGCTCGATAAACCTTACAAACGACACCCATATTGATTTTTAGACATTTCAACCCTATCGCACCTCAACCTTATCCCCAGGGGATAATGGTAGTTTACGTCTACCACGTTGGATTTCAAAATTGTAGTAGTTTTCGTAATCAGCGATACTTAGTTGAATAAAAAAAGTCCCATCAAAATCGGTTAAGTAGTTTCGGTGTGCTGTAGCAGATACAACCCCGCTAGAGTATTATTGTATGTGTAGATTCCCACGGGAATGAGATATTTTCCCGGGGTAAAAAGTAGCCTATGTCCGTCTCCAAGTTACCATCTATCACCATACCAAATTTCATCAAAATCCGTTCAGCCGTTTAGGCGTGAAAGAGCAACAAACAAACAAACAGACAGACAGACAGAGTTACTTTCGCATTTATAATATTAGTATGGAAGTATGGATAGTATGGATGGAAGTATGGATATATATAAAAGAAGAAGGTGACTGACTGACTGACTGACTGACATATCAACGCACAGCCCAAACCACTGGGTCTAGAGATTCCAAATTTGGCATGTAGGTTCCTTATGAGGCCTAGGGGTGCACTAAGAAAGGGTTTTACAAAATTCCACCCCTAAGGGGGTAAAATAGGGGATGAAAGTTTGTATGAAAGTCCGTCAGTTTTGAAGTTAGGATCTTCAAAATTTGTATTTAGGCTGACGACTAAAAATTAATAACTACGTGTCTCAGGGTTTTTGAAAATTCGACACCCTTAAGGGTGAAAAGGGGGATGAAGTTGAAAATTCTTTATTCTTAAAGTAAAATCCACATAATTTATTATTTAGGCATTGATGATGTAATTATATGCAACGTTCATCACTGTTATTGAAATTCCACCCCAAATTCAACACCTAAAAAAGGGAAATGGGGTGAAAAAGTCTAAAAACCAATATGGGTATCGTTTGTATGGTTTATCGGGTCGCTGATTACGAAAATTACAACAATTTTGAAATCAAACGTGGTGGACGTGAAATACCATCATCCCCCTGGGGATGGAGTTGGGGTGCGATAGGTTTGAAATGTCTAAAAATCAATATGGGTGTCGTTTGTATGGTTTATCGGGTCGCTGATTACGAAAACTACAACAATTTTGAAATGCAACGTGGTGGACGTGAAATACCATCATCCCCCTGGGGATGGAGTTGGGGTGCGATAGATAGATAGATAGATAGATAGAAACTCTTTATTGCACACAAATTAAGAGTAATTGCGTAAGAAACCTTATATCTAATTGCGCGCAAAGGCGGCCTTATTGCTTAGAGCAATCTCTTCCAGGCAACCTTAGGACTGGGAATCGCTGAGATGGACACGAGTAGTGCAGAGTTTGCTTAACTAAGTTAGACTAAATTGAAAATAAATTAGGTACATAAAATCAAACAATAAACTTAAGTATTTACCAAAATACTTAAATACAGACATAGAATAAATAAATACACATATATACTTACATAAAATAATACACATATACACAGATGTAATATACATAAATAAACATAAAAATATATACCTTTATATATATACATATACATACATTATATAAATAATATAACAACAAAATGCAAATAAGTGTCCTATTTTCCTACAGACAACTTTCCTCTTTCTTTAGGTAGAATTCGATCAATTTAGATTTGAAAGCATTACTGGTTTTTGCTTGACGAATGTCACGTGGCAGTTCATTCCACAATCGGGCTGACATTTTTGTAAACGAATTATAATAGAAATTAGATTTTGCGAATGTTGTGGTTAGCAAATTATCGTTTTTAGACCTGGAAGCTAAGAGATGATTTGACCCTAAATAATCAAAATTTTCACCGAGGTATGGAGGAGAAACCGGAGAGTTGAGGATGTTGAATAGTAAAGAGAGGGCATGTACGTAACGTCGCTGACGAATCGGTAATAGTTTTAGTTTATTCCTATACTCAGATACATGATCGTATTTCCTAAGACCGAAAATGAAACGTATACACATGTTTTGCAGCCGATCGAGTTTGTTCAAAAGGAGCTGGGATAAATCCAAGTAACTGATATCTGCATAATCTAGGATCGGAAGGACTAAGGAATTAACGAGCTCAGTTTTAGTTTTTACGGGAAGAAGATTTTTCCATCTTTTCATCGACCCAAACACAGCAAAAGTTTTACGACAAACGGTTTCCACTTGAGGAAGCCAGGAAAGATTTTTGTCAATTAGCAAACCCAGGTTCTTGACAACATCCACAAACGACAATTGGCAGTTATTCAGTATTACAGGGGTAAGGTTTGTAAATGATATCCGATCTAGCTGCTTTGTCCCACCGACGATAATGACCTGAGACTTGGCTGGATTAACAGTTAGACCAAAGGATTTGCTCCAGTTGTGAATTTTTGCAAGATCATTATTTATAGAGAAAATGACGTCTGAGACCTTATCAGCCGGACCTTGGCAGTATAACTGAAGATCATCAGCGTAGAGGTGAAAGGAGGAAGATATGTGAGAAGTAATAGAATTTATAAAAATCGAGAAAAGGAGGGGAGAAAGCACTCCACCCTGCGGCACACCAGTAGTAATGGGACAGAAGGTAGATGATTTATTGTCTAACCGAACGCACTGCTGGCGGCCACTAAGGTAGCTGCGGAACCATTTCACGGTGATTGGAGAAATATTTAGTGAGGATAATATACTAAGAAGAATATCGAAATCTATAGAATTAAAAGCATTGCTAAAATCAAGAAGTACGAGGACAGTAACTAACTGCTTTTCCATACCGAATCGGATGTCGTCAGTGACCTTAATCAAAGCGCTGACTGTGCTGTGTCCAAGTCGAAAGCCTGATTGGAAGGGACTGAGAAGCTGATTACGTTGTAGAAAGATACAGAGTTGTTGGTGTACCAGGCGCTCAAAGACTTTCGATAGAAACGGCAGGATAGAAATTGGGCGATAGTGGGAAGGATGTGAAGGATTGTAAATTTTTTGGAGAGGTATTACATAAGCTTGACGCCAGACATTAGGAAAGGAAGCAGTATCTAGTGAGGTATTAAAGATATGACATAGAATAGGAGACACTGTTTCTAGAGTCAACACTATCATCTTTCGACCAATACCATCCAAGCCCTCGGCGTCCGATAGGTTTGAAATGTCTAAAAATCAATATGGGTGTCGTTTGTATGGTTTATCGGGTCGCTGATTACGAAAGCTACAACAACTTTGAAATCCAACGTGGTGGACGTGAAATACCATCGTCCCCTGGGGATGGGGTTGGGGTGCGATAGATTTGAAATGTCAAAAAATAAATATGGTTGTCATTTCTATGTTAGGGATAGCGGGTAAATTGGCGTAAGGGGTAGGGATAGGGACAGGTAGAGGTATAGGTAGAGAGGTAGAGTGGTAGAGAGGTAGATAGGTAGAGAGGTAGAGATGTAGAGAGGTAGAGAGGTAGAGAGGTAGAGAGGTAGAGAGGTAGAGAGGTAGAGAGGTAGAGAGAAAGAGAGGTAGAGAGGTAGAGAGGTAGAGAGGTAGGGAGGTAGAGAGGTAAAGGGTGATTGTTTGAAGTTTTTTTTTTTTGAAATTTGAGGTGAGGATTTGAAGGGTGAAAAGGGGGATGAAGTTGAAAATTCTGTATTTTTAAAGTAAAATCCACATAATTTATTATTTAGGCATTAATGATGTAATTCTATGCAACGTTTATCACCGTTATTGAAATTCCACCCCAAATTCAACCCATAAAAAAGGAAAATGGGGTGAAAAAGTCTAAAAACAAATACGGGTATCGTTTGTATGGTTTATCGGGTCGCTGATTACGAAAACTACAACAATTTTGAAATCCAACGTGGTGGACGTAAAATACCATTATTCTCTTGGGATGGGGTTGGGGTGCGATAGGGTTGAAATGTGAATATGGGTGTCGTTTGTATGGTTTATCGGGTCGCTGATTACGAAAACTACAACAACTTTGAAATCCAACGTGGTGGACGTGAAATACCATCATCCCCTGGGGATGGGGTTGGGGTGCGATAGGTTTGAAATGTCTAAAAATAAATATGGGTGTCGTTTCTATGTTAGGGATAGCGGTTAAATTGGCGTTAGGGGTACGGATAAGGGCACGGATAGGGAGAGGTAGAGGTAGAGAGGTAGAGGTACAGGTAAAGTAGAGGGAGGGAGAGAGGGAGGGGGAGGTGGTGAGGGAGAGGGAGAGGGAGGGGGAGAAGGAGGAGCAGGGGGAGAGGGAGAGAGGGAGAGTTTTTTAGTTTTTCTCAATTACGTCTGCGAATTGGCTCTGTTTTGAAATATTACATAAAGGTGTCTCTCATCTCTCTCTTTACATTTGTTAGGATACTGCTGCTAAGTTCCTCTGTTCTGAGTAATTTATGAGTAACGTCTGTATATTATATAAAATTCAGCTGAATCTTGAATTATACTAATTGATTTGCGCAGGGTTAGTCCTGTTTTTCCTTTTTTGCTTCGGAAAACCGGTAACAACCTAAATACCAAATCCACGCGAGCGAAGCCGCGGGCAACAGCTAGTATACTATAAGCTTTTGCTCTTTGATTTTAAAAACACCGCGACCATCCAACTTGACCCCTCTTTTATAGTAAAGTTCTTGAAACGGGTGCTCACCTTAATTGGTTACTATTAGTTGTGAGAAAACTTGAAATATTTAATGATTTTAGACTTTTACCTTTATTTGTACTGTGAGACCTACCTTCTCGCCAAATTTCATAATTTTAGGTCAACGGGAAGTACCCTGTAGGTTTTGCATTTTTGCATAAATGTATGGAGTTGAGAACATGAAAAGCCATATCTTTTGATTGCGTCGTTGTAAAAAGATGAAATTTTCAGATCTTGTGTGGTTTATGGACCTTAATATTCGTTATCAATTCCAACCTGATAACTCTTCTCGTTCGTGAGAAAAAGGGTCTTGACAGACAGACAGACGGACAACAAAGTGATCCTATAAGGGTTCCGTTTTTTTATTTTGAGGTACGGAATCCTAAAAACCAGACATAGTCCCCAGAAAAAACTAGAAGAGTTACAAGAATATTCATTTCAACACCACCATCAAAACAATCAAAGTAAACTTACTTTTTGCTGACGCTCGCGTTACAATCGAGCAAGTTATCCTTGATGTGTGCCAACACCTCCGCTTTGCAAAACGATATCGCTTCTGGCAGCTTGTTTTCAGGAAATGTGCACTGTAAACATAGTTGAACAGATTACGTACCTAGGGAGGAATAAAAGGAATGCTTCATTCTTTGTTTCCTCTCGTGGCCACTTTCTCTCCGCAGGCACGTAAAACTTCATCCTGAAAATTCCAGGGGCTAGACTCCTGCCTTAAAGACATGTAGTCATTCGTAAGATACCAAGAATAAAAGATCGTTTCTTAAAAGACAGAGGAATCCATTAGCTTTTAAACATAAGACAGATAAATTGATAGAAAAATATAAAATATTGTTGTTATAGACCACACTAAAGCTTCTGACTGCATTAACTGGGCGAAAATGTCACAGCTTAGGAAGGAGCAGTTACGTAGCATACCAGGCGAGAATTAATTTGTTGTATTTTGTATCTAGGAGGTCAAACTATACAATAGGACATTGCACTTTTTGAGCCCTTGACGACAGAAAGAAGAGTTAGGCAAGGCTGTATTCTCTCACCATACTAGTAGGAGAGCATATTATCAAGACATATGTCACATGTGCACGTGCCTTCGGAAGCACGTAATCGTCTAACTTTTCGGACAATCCGGTGATGAATCACCTAAATATAAGATTGCAATGTCCTAAAACCAAATTCCCTAATTTAAAACAAAGGGATTTTTGTTTGACAGTGCCCCCACCGGGAATCGAACCTAGAATCTCCGGATCGAGAGCCTCGAGAGCCGAGCGCTCTAACCGCTAGACCACGGAGTAACAAGACTTACAAACAATGTTGTTGATGGTGAAACTACTCACGTGTAACGTCTGCTGAGCCCGGGAGCGCGCGGGCGCGTGGTCGTCGTGCTGCGCCGCCAGCCAGCTCGGCAGCAGCGCCTTCAGCTGCGGGGCCACGCGCCGCCCGCACGAGCCCACTATGGTGCCGTGACACGCCTGCGAGTGCGCAACACGAGTGTTATACTGCATTACACAACAAGGGAGGAATGCCACATATAACTTACGAGCTTGGAATTCAAGATGGACCGAACTGCAGAAAGTGAAGAGAACTAACTAAACACTACTTCAAACTTTGTACTGTTGGCCAAAAATTTGATCTACAATCTCAAGGTTTACGTTTATTTGCATGTCATAATATATTAGGTAAATTTTACCTTGTATGTGAAATGTTGACCAAATAAATAAAAAAATACTTTCTTGGCCTGGAATAACTAAAAACATTTGTTTTTATTTTTAAATTTTCTTTTACTAAATACTACTTAACTGAGACAATTGATAGTAAAGATGGTGGAACTGGAACACTAGGAAATCCTTTACATTAATGATTTTAATGAGTGACATATTACTTACTATGGTGTTCAATAAGTAGTAAAAATAAACAACTATTTATAAATTAAAAATGTACTTTTCTACGTAGCTTGAACATCACCTTGGAGTCTTCAAACCCTATGAATAATAAAGTTTTCATTTTGTTCCTACCAAATTCCTTGACTTCCATTTTGCTTCCGTATCTGTTTCTCCTTTGGTGTTTAGGAACAGATAGAAGTTACTATGAAGACAGGACTGTCAGTTAAATATAGTAACAGGGGAGAGTGATTAACTTATTCAAACTCAGCTTGGTGAATGGCATCTATCAAAACTTTAATATTTCTCAATTTTTAAGTTGCTTGCTGGATTGGCTGACTGGCTGTTGAACTTTACCTCATCATTATTGTTTAATTATTATTTTTATTATAATGTTTTCCATACTTCTAATTTATTTATTGCTTGGTTCGTCTTATGACGAAGGCCTGAAGAGCCTGCCACTCCTCTCTGTCCTTAGCAACTCTCCGCCACAATGGCCCTGCCACTTCCTTTATTTCATCTTTCCATCGTTTGTTTCATCTGCCTATTTTCCTCTTCCCATCTCTTGCCTCATTATTTATAAATTTCTAAATTTAATGGCCTTTAGTTCTTGGTACCTTGTACTGGGATAAACTATCAATACTCATAAACATCAAAAGACTTTACAACCAAAATGTTGTTAATTTTCACTAGGTACTTATTGAACACCTCTCGTACATGAACGGTTGTCATGGAGATCTTAAGGGGACGGTAAGTCCAGCAGTGGATGTCTTTTGACTTTCAGCTGATATGATGATAAGTGATATAAAAGCTAATTTATGAATAAAGTGTATACTAACTAACCTGAGTGAGCTCCCGAACCCTCCTGTCGGGGTCCACTGTGAGGATCTTGTAGAAGTAGCTCCAGTTTGGCAACATCACTACTACATCATCCACATCGCTCTTTTCAACTAACTCGCTTAACTCTTGCAATGCCTAGACATACACAAATTATGTTAAAATAGTTGTTATTATTGGTACTAAAACTGCATAAGTTACAACAAAAACCCATTCTGTTACTAATAAAATAAAAATAGCCTTTCCACAGTAAAATTATAAATAAAAGTGTGTATCAGTAATAATAAAGCCACTATAAAGCCACTTCAGTTTTGCGATTCTCAGGGCTATGTCAGTTACTCTAGTTCTTCTGCGGATCTCCTCATTTCTGATTCGATCGCGAAGAGAGACTCCGAGCATAGCCCTTCCCATAGCCCTTTGGGTGACTTTGAGCTTTCTGATAAGGCCCATCGTGAGCAGCCACGTCTCGGTGCCATATGTCATCACTGGCAACACACACTGGTCAAAGACTTTCGTCTTGAGACACTGCGGTATTTTGGACGTGAAGATATTGCGGAGCTTCCCGAACGCTGCCCATCCGAGTCGGATTCGACGAGTAACCTCTTTCTCTAAGTTGGATTTACCCAGCTGGACTGTTTGTCCCAGGTATACGTACTCATCAATCAATCAACAACTTCGAGCGTAGAGTCTCCAACTTTGAGTGGAGTGGGTACAACAAGGGCGTTAGACATAATTTTCGTCTTATCCATGTTCATTTTAAGACCTAACCTAACCTAACAGCCGCTGGATGCGAGCAGCGCAGGACCGGTCGTCATTTAGATCTTTAGGGGAGGCCTATGTCCAGCAGTGGACGTTTTTCGGCTGATATGATGATCAGTAAAGCAATAAAACTTCTGTAGAACAGGGCAAGGCCTCCCCCACCTTGTCTGCACACACACTAGTATGGTAATAAATGCTACAAAATGTCAATGATCATTGAATGCCTCTGTAGGAAGACTGCCTCAAGCCTTTTCCACTCATATCTGTCTCTGGAGACTCTTCTCCACATAGGCCCAACCACTTCTTTGATTTCGTCCTCCCATCTTTTTGGCTGGCGTCCCCTGCTTCTCTTGCCATCCCGGGTAGGGCTTGAGCTCCGGAATTCCGGAACTGGCCCAATTCCGGAATTCCGATGAAATGTAATATCGTTTCCAATTCCGGAATTGGCGAGAGCAATATCGGAATTTAGATATTATAAAAAAATATATTATTACGCGGCGCGGTTTTTGAAAAGGGTGGCATCAGAGGTCAATATTTAGAAAAAAAAATTCAACATTTAAAAACAATACCGCCAACGAGCGTAGAAGCTGAAGGAGCTTTTTCTGCAGTCACTTACATTTGTAATCGCGTACGAAGCTCACTAAGCTCAGCTTGAATGCGCTTACATTTTTGAAATTTCATTACAAAAAAAATAGTGCTTAACAGCTGTCGTCTGTTAGGGAGCTTCGTAATCTTCGTTATAGATTTCTTTTTTTTATTATAGTTCTAAAACTTGATGCTTTTAATTGTATATAATATAAAGCCTTTTGGCACTTTGTCAATAATAGAAAGCGCAATAAAAATGGTATACCCAGTATAATGCGACTAGGCGTTGATATTGCTACTGATGCTCAAGGGTCGTGTGAACTCATGTCTATGTACTTTTGCTCTGTTTTTGAACCTTCTGGTGCGACTACCTTGCCTGACATTCCTATATATGATAATGGCTCATTAGCTAGAATAACCTTAGACAAATCCGATGTGATAAGAAAACTAAAAAAACTAGACACAAATAAGGGACCAGGACCGGATGGCATACCCCCAAAGTTTCTCAAGGAATGTGCTTTGGAGATTAGCATCCCACTTGTTATTCTCTTTCAATGGTCATTAGACTCGGGAATATTTCCTGATGACTGGAAAGTAGCACATGTGGTCCCAATACTAAAATCTGGAGATCCCTCACAATGCTGTAATTACAGACCAATAAGCATTTTATCCAGTATTGCAAAGGTCTTTGAAAGCTTAGTGTACGATCATATTTATAATCACGTAAAACCAATCATTTCAGATAAGCAGCACGGTTTTGTCAAGGGTAAATCCACAATTAGTAATCTTCTAGAATACAAAAATTATCTCTGTTCCATTTTCGCTAATGGAGGACAAGTCGATTCTGTATATACAGATTTTCAGAAAGCCTTCGACAAGGTCAATCACAACATACTTTGCCATAAACTTACTGCTTATGGAATTCATGGTAATCTCTTGCGATGGGTTGGTTCATACCTAAGTCATCGCAGTCAACTCGTGTGTATGAAGGGATATGTGTCATTGCCTGTAATGATCGCATCAGGTGTACCACAAGGCTCACACCTAGGACCCTTGCTGTTTATTTTATTTATAAATGATCTTATAGACAAGATTAAGTGTCCCTGTTTATTGTACGCTGATGACCTCAAAGTCTTTACTGCTATTTCTAACTCCAGTAATTGTAGTATGCTACAAAATGACATTCAAACGATCTCAGAATGGTGTTTAGCTAACAAAATGTCCCTAAATATCAATAAATGCTTCGTCGTCTCCTTTACTGTGAAACGCTGTAAAGTAAACTTCACGTACAAAATGGAAGAGCATGTGTTACAGCGCAAGCAGATTGCCAAAGATCTCGGTATACTTTTCGATGACAAGTTGAGTTTCAAAAACCATTATGACAACATCATTAGTAGGGGATATCAACTTCTCAGGTTCATTACACGTACTACCAAAGGCTTTAAGAAGCCTTCATCATTTATATACCTCTTTAACGTTCTTGTCAGAAGCGTAGTTGAATATGGATGTGTGATCTGGTCTCCATACTATGAACTACACCGTGACCGAATCGAGGGTATTCAACGCAAGGCCCTACGGACAGTATTTTTCAGGCTCGGATATAGTAGACGTGTGATGCCATCTTATGATAACAGACTAGCAAAGTTCAGATTGTCATTACTCAGTACACGTCGCATGCAATTTGATCTAATTTGCCTTCACAAAATACTACATTCATACCTGGTTTCTCCGTTCCTCCTATCTCAGATTGACTTAAACATTAAACCTAATCCTCGGCACCCCAAAACCTTCTTGCTCAATGTATATAAAAATAATACATCTTTTTACAATCCTTTAACTAGAATGTGTCGCCTTTACAATGACTTGACGAAAGATAACAAAGAATTAGATATTTTTAATCGTAGACCTGATTTATTCAAAAAATCTGTTAAGAATGTCCTCAACAACAATATCCCAAACTAGTTAGCTTTGTTTTTTGTCTCTTAGTTCTAAACTTTTTTTCTTTTTTCTTTATCTGACCTTATCATACCAACACTGCATGTTAGTTATGTTTTATTTAGTCTAGGGTCCTAGCAAATTAATATATCGTTGTTTTTATTGAATCTCAGTTTTTCAGTTACTGTAGATTACCTACCCACTAAATAAAACATGATTTATATTTGTTTTTTTAATTGATAGTAATAGCTGTGCTCAGCTGAGCTTTTGTTAACTCATGCTGTACGTACACATTTTTGGGCAACAATCTGGATCTAAGTGTTAAATAGTTTGTCTAACCATAATGTGATTGTTATCTGTTGTGTTCGTCTTTTCAATAAATAAATAAATAAATTGTTTTATTAATTCATATTTTGGATACCTACCTACTGAGAAAGTAAATCCATATTTAAATAATAATAATGTTAGGAAAATTTGCAAATTTTTTTCAATACGATGATAGAGGAGAATAATCAACTTAAAAGCAAAGTAATACAACTAGAACAAAAACTCAAAATGACAGAAAGAGAGAAACGAAAAAGCAACTTAGTCTTCTTTGGGGTCGGAGAAAAGGTCAAATCTGAAGCGGAACTAGTAGACCACATCAAAGAAATCATAGTGGATATGGGAGTACACATGGACAGTCATGAAATCAGCAATGTTTACCGTATTGGGCAACTAACTATTAACAAAAGCCGTCCAGTTGTAGTCTCTATCACAACGCAATGGAAAAAACATCTTATACTTAAAAACAAGCCAAACCTCCCATCAGGCATTAACATAAAAGAAGATTTTTCCAAGGAAATCCTAGAAAAACGCAAACAGCTTCAACCTCAACTGGAAGAAGAGAGGATGAATGGGAACATTGCTTATTTTAAGTATGATAAACTCATAGTGAAAAAACCAAAAGAAAACAGAGAGAAGAGGAAGAGAGAAACTTCGAATTCACCTAAAACATCAACACAGAAGAAAGCTAACACAAACGAAAATCTAAGCAACCCAACACCAACACCTCCACTACCCAAAATTCATACGGATAACATCATCAAACCTAACATACTGAACTACGTAGAGAGAGTTGGAAGCGTTCAACAACCGAATATTCCAAAAAACTAACTATTGTCACAAGGAACCGGAAACAAACAACCGCATCAAAAAACAACCACAACTACAATCAAACAACAAAACGTCCCCCACAACGGCTGGTCCCCGCGGGAGATGTAGACCACCAACCTCTAACAAAAAGACAAAAAACACTTAAAATTGCAACTTTAAATACGAGAACCCTCAGAACGGAAGAAAGCCTACACGAGTTAGAAAAAGCCCTAGAAGACATAAAATGGGACATCTTGGGTATAAGTGAGATGCGAAGACAAGGTGAAAAAATCGAGGACCGTGCAGAATATATACTATTCCACAAGGGTGAAATTGCCGGCCAAAGAGGAGTTGGATTCCTAATTAAAAAGCCAATGGTTCAACATGTTCAAGAGCTTATTGGTATTTCTGATCGAATAGCCATACTCAACATCAACATACCTGGACATAGAAAAGTATGGTCAATCATCCAAGTTTATGCTCCAACAGAACAAGCAACAAAAAGCGAAACCAAACTCTTCTACGAAGAACTAATACAAGTACTGACAAAGTACTCGCACAACTACATAATATTAATGGGTGACTTCAATGCTCAAGTTGGAGAAAAACAAAGTAAGGAAGGTCATGTCTTGGGAAATTTCGGCCACGGAAAAAGAAGCCCAAATGGGGAACTCCTTGTGGAACTCCTACTAGAACACAACCTTACGCTTCTCAACAGTCTTTACAAGAAGAACAAGAAGATGAAGTGGACATGGATCTCCCCAGACGGCAAATACAAAAACGAGATAGACTATATAATAACAAACTACCAAAAAGCCTTCACCGATACGTCAGTACTAACAAAATTCAACTTTAATACAAACCATCGCATGGTGAGGAGCTCCTTAAAAACTGAACCACCTAGGAAAACCAGAAAATATACACCCAAAACAGAACACTACAGTAATGAAACTATAAAAAAGATTGCCACATCCCTGAACGAAATAACCGAAGACATAACAACAGAAGACGGAAACACTGATGTCCTTGCTAAGTATGAAAAGCTAGAAAAACGACTAACCTCCACTAAAACTGGGAACACAAGAGATAAAAACCAACACATACTATCAGATGCAACACTACAACTTATAGAGAAAAGAAAAAATCTGCTTGTAAACTACCCTAAAAAAGAAAACATCCAAGCAATAACAGAACTTAGCAAGGAAATCAGAGAGAACATCAGAAAAGACAGAAAAACTAAGAGGCTACAAACACTAGAAAGACACATTAAAAGGACAGGTGGCGTAAACAAAGCACTAAAGGAACTAAGAGAGGTAAACAAAGAATGGATACCAAAACTTAACAAAAAGAACAAACTTCCCTCTACGAACAGAAAAGACATAAACGAAACAGCTACCAACTTTTACCAAGATCTATACTCGAATCCAGACAGAAATCAGAACCAAGAACAAAGGAACGATCCATACAAAAGGCAGCTCACAGTGGAAGCTGAACCTGAAATACTTCCTTGCGAAATAGAAAAAGCTATACACAGCCAGAAGATGGAAAAATCTCCAGGGCCTGATAAAATAACAAATGAGATTCTCAAAGGAACTCTTGAAGAACTATTACCTGTACTCACATCAATTTTCAACGACATAATGAAGACGGGAAAAATTCCTTTACAATGGAAAACATCGCACATCATCCTGATATTCAAAAAAGGAGAAAAAGAAGATGTAGGGAACTATAGACCCATAAGTCTAATGTCCAACATATATAAGGTGTTCTCCAAAGTTATCCTAGACAGAATAAGCAAAAAGCTCGACGAACACCAGCCACGTGAACAAGCCGGCTTCAGACAAAAATTTTCCACCCTCGACCACATACACACAGTGAAACAAGTGATGGAGAGGTACAAAGAATACAACAAAAACCTATATATGGCATTTATCGATTACTCGAAAGCGTTCGACAGCATTAGTCACCAAGCCATATGGGAGAGCCTGAAACAACAAGAGATACCTCCAAAATACATCGAAATTATTAAAAACATCTACTCAAGCAGTGAAGCGAGGATACAACTGGATACCCTGGGAAAAAAGTTTAAGATCGAGAGGGGTGTAAGACAAGGGGATCCCCTGTCACCAAAATTGTTCTCTGCTGTATTGGAAAGTATCTTCCGCAAACTGAACTGGGATGGCTTCGGCCTCAACATAGATGGAGCGAAACTGAATCATCTAAGATTTGCGGACGATATAGTCTTGTTTGAAGAAAACCCAACACACCTCGAAGTAATGATAAAATCACTTAATGAGGAAAGCGAGAAAGTAGGTCTAGCAATGAACAAAGACAAAACAAAACTGCTCACAAACTCCAAAACAATAGCAATTAAAATCAACAACAAACCACTTGAGTACGTGCAAGAATACATCTACCTAGGACAGATAATCTCACATAAAGACCAAACCACAAAGGAAATAAACAGAAGAATAGCAAATGGGTGGAAAAAGTACTGGTCTTTGAAGGAAATCATGAAATCTAAGGATTTAAGCATGTCAATAAAAAGGAAAGTGTTTGACACATGTATACTTCCAGTTATTATATATGGTTGTGAAACTTGGTCACTCACGAAACATCACAGAGAAAAGTTGGAACGTTGTCAGAGGGCTATGGAAAGGAGCATGACAGGAATTAAGAGACAAGACAAAGTGAGAAGTAGCATAATAAGAGAAAAAACCAAGGTGACTGATATACTTTCGAGAATAGACCAACAGAAATGGAGATGGACCGGACACATGGTCCGAGATAAACAAATTAAATGGAGCACAATTATTTCGGAATGGTACCCCAGAGATGGCAAACGCAACAGAGGACGCCAACATATGAGATGGGAAGACGACCTGAAACTAACAGTAGGACACCATTGGAGAAGGGTTGCGAGAGACCGAACACAGTGGAAGATGTTAGAGGAGGCCTATGCCAAGCGGCACGCTGAACTAAGGGACATTTTGTGAAATCAAAAAATCTTTATAAATTATACTTTACTGTAACCTGTAGTTCAGAATAAAAAGGCTTAATAATAATAATAATAAAAATGTTAGGAAAATTTGCAAATTTTTATTAGAGTAAATAAAACTTTTAACTATCATTGGTTGGTAGATACAAAAACATGCCATTGAGTTCCGAAATTTCGTAATTCCGGAATTGAAATACTGAATATCGAAACACAATTCCGGAAATGAAAAAGCGTCTGATATTCAAGCCCTAATCCCGGGGGTACCAATTAGTTACAATTTGACACTATTTTCCTGTGGCAGACTGCATCATGTGTCCGGTCCACCTCCATTTTTGTTGATCTATCCTTTCTAGAATGTCTTTCACTAAGCACTTTCAAAACAACTATATCAAAATACTTACTTTGGTTTTAGTAATAGGGTCTTTTTTGTTGAGCTTCTTGATGCAAAGCGCCAAGTCTGGTGGAAGGGCAGCATCAGGGACACTTGCCGCTAGTGTGGGGAACAAAGCCGTGCCACCCACCACTCCGAATCCCACTCCACTAGTGCCCAGCAACACCGCACTGCGGCCACTGCTGGACGGCTGCAATGGACGACATGTAACATGATGTAATTAGGAGGCATAATTGTTATTTTAATTACATTAAAGGTACCTAGTTATTTGTCACAGAAGTATAACTTTTATTTTGGTTAAAAATACGGATGAACTGTAAGATGACATCAACATTAGAAAGTTAAATCTGGTGATCAGAGAAATAAACATAACTTTGCTTTCCTTCTTCTATGTAATAAATAATACGTAGGTAAATGAGTGTCGGCAGTTAACCTAGCCGAAAAATATGCGTGAAATTTCTTGTATTCTCCTGAAGGATATTATTTCTCAAGACGATTGAATTATGTGAATGAAAGTGTAAGAGATATTACAGCTGAAAAATATGGACATTACGTACTCGAACATTGTTCTTCGTCCTTTGGGCCTGTTTGCTTTTTGCACTCATTTCTGAAGCATCACTATTAAGAATATAGGATTTTTTAAAGATTTGACAGCAAAATTGGAAGGAATATCGTGCGGTTTAATGAAAATTTTCACAAAAATACTCAGCAAAAATACCAAAATACCGTGTTTTTAAACGTGACATTCGTCATTTTCGTCAAGCAGTCCCAAGTTCCGAAATGCGCTAATAACACGCTTTAAAGCACAGTGAGCGCGCTTATCACTACGGTTTATTTCTCGAATACATCGCACACATTACATTCACAGAATATAGACGGTTTATATTTCTCTATGCGTGCATTCGTTGAATACGATCGAATAACAGATTTAAACCAGACCAGAGCGCGCTTATGTCAATGTCACTGAGAAAAATTAAAATTTTGATTTTGTTTTTCGTTTTTGGAAATTATTGAGAGATAATGGGGGCGATCCTAGCGTGGCCGCTTAATTTATTATTAGAATTTGACTGGTCTAAAAGTGATGCTGTCTTTTTTCAGCCTATAGGCGGTAACAAAGATAGCGACATTTTTAGACCTGTCAAGTTATAGCCTTAAATTTAGCGGCCACGCTAGAATCGCCCCCAATGCTTATTCAATAAGATAATTAAATCCTAAAACCCCCAAAAAAGTTGAAAAAATATCTCGAAAACGAGATTGATGACAAATGTCTTTTGAATTTGTCGTTTCGCACACGCTGCACTACCTCGTTTTCGTATGCAATGATAGCGCGCTAAAGTAGCATCACTGATGACGTCACGTCGCTTAAACGAGTGAATACGAGCAATACGAGCAGTTATACAGTGGAGGTAGCAATGGAAATATTTTATATTAAGATTAATAGTATCATTGACAAATGTGTTCCTAGGAAGAAGTTTAGAGGCCCCACGGAGGGATAATTCCCCAGACCATAACTGGTCTCAAGGTACACCTGCCCAGGAGACAATGGATTTTTCCCAAAATGATTCGCGAAAACGTCCCGCAGAGGAACCAAACCCAAATTCCCGGACAAAAAAGAACACTAATACCAACCCTCCTTCAAATTCGGTACAGAGCGTGTTTATACACCCAAGTCTTACAGAGACCAAAAAATATCGTCCTAATGATGACGGTCCATTTATCGTCCATGTTTCCCATGCTGAAGACCATCCAAAGGCTGTTTCCACTATCAATCCAATTAAATTTGGTCAAGTCATGGTCAATTCAAAAATTGACAACATTGTCAAGCATGGCATTACTAAAGTCGGCAGGAATAAAATTTGTATAGAATTTACCAGTGCGGTGTCAGCGAACTCCTTCCTTGACAACCCATTGTTAAAGGCACATAAATTTGAGGCTATTATCCCAACGTTTAACGTGACTCGAATGGGTGTTGTCAGAGGCGTGCCAACGGACATGTCAATGGAGGAGTTTGCCAGGGTCACCGATGTTCCTACAGGCTGCGGTGAAATTTTAAAGGCCAGGCGGCTGAATAGGAAAGTTATTAATGATGGTGTCATAGAATGGGTAGCCACTGTATCAGTAGTGATCACTTTTAGTGGTCAAATGCTTCCATCTAAAATATTTTGTATTTATACCTCCCTTCCGGTGGAACTGTACCAATTCCCGACAATACAGTGCCACAACTGTTGTCGGTTTGGTCATGTGGCAGATAAATGTCGCTCGAAGCCAAGGTGCTATAAATGCAGCAGGGATCATACAGGAAGGAGCTGTAATGTGGCCGAATCAGAGGCACGCTGTGTCCTTTGTGAAGGCAACCCCCGCCAGCCTGCGTCGTCGCATGGCTACGACCGCAGGGCTCATCAAGTCCTAATAGGTCAACGAGATCCTCCCTCCCCAGCAAATGGAGCAGCCTTCAGCTCTCCAGCACAAGCCAATAATGTTTTCTCCTCGGATAATTTCTTGGGAACAATGTTAGATCTTTTGATCAGCATGTTCTCGAAAATAGATGACTTTCCTTTACCAGACCACGTTGCCGATAAACTTAATCAATTTTTGAAAATTGCTCACATTCCCAATAATACATAATGGAATGCTCAGAGTATTCGACCTAAACTTCAGGAACTATATGATATGGTGGGCTTGCATAACCCTTCAGTCTTTGCTGTCCCGGAGACATGGCTGGTCCCTAATTCCCGCTTCCGGGTTCGGGGCTTTGTCTGTCTCCGGGATGACAGAGATGATGGATATGCGGGTGTCTCTTTATTCATAAAGAACTCGATGACATTTTCCCGTTTAGTTCTCCCCCCAATTCCTCCTGGCATCAATGCTGTTGCAGCCTTAATCCAAGATGTATCAATTTTATTAATTTATGTCCCTAATCCTTCCAACATTCAGATATCAGATCTAACCCCTCTTTTCACCTCTCTGTCGGGTAAATTCATTATTCTAGGTGACTTCAACTGCCACCACCTTATGTGGGGTAGTGAAGATTACGATTCTTTTGGCTGCGATCTGGCTGAATGTATAGAAGATCTTAACATTTGTTTACTTAAAGATGGCTCTCCTACTCGTAGGACCCGTCCTGGACAAAGGATTAGCGCCGTCGATTTAACATTTTGTTCAACTAATTTAAGTTCACTACTTTCATGGCAGGTTTTACAAGATTCTCACGGTTCCTTACTGACATGGAATGTAGTGAATAGCCCCCCCTTATTAAAATATCAACTGTCCAAAGCGGACTGGGATCAGTACTCTTCTGATGCTGATTCTGCTGTCAGTGTCCAGCCTCCTGTAAACAATGAAAACGCACTAATTTGTTACGACCAATTTGTCTCAAATCTTATTACGTCCGCTGAAAAAAATATTCCCTTAAAAAGGAACGTATCCTATAAACCTTCACCTCCGTGAAGGGATGCCGAATGCTCTGATATGGTACGCAAAAGAAGAGAGGCGGAAGAAACCTATTGTTTATTTATGACAATCGCCAATTTCCTAATATTGAAAAGAATAGCTGCTCTAGCCAAACGACTTTTCAAGAAGAAGAAGAGACTTGGGTGGATATCCTTTTGTAAAACTATATCTCCTCGTACTCCTTCAATTTTACTTTGGAGAGCAATCAGACGCTTTCGTGGAGCTTTTTCGGTACGGGATGTTTCAAGTAACGATCCCTCTTCGTGGTTTGGGGATTTTGTCAATAGGTTAAGCCCACTTTCCTCTCCTTCTCTTGATTCCCTTCCTTCTCCTTATCCTTCCCACAGTTCACCCCTGAGTCGTTTCGAAGAACCTTTTTCAATGTCTGAATTACTATCCGCCTTAGATAACCTCAGAAATTCATCTCCTGGCTTAGACGGCATTCCGTATGTTTTTATAGTTAAATCAGGTACCTCAACTAAACAGTTTTTTCTTAACCTTATTTTATTTTATTTTTATTTTATTTGGGATAACAACAGCCTTAGGTATAGTATTTAGAATAACAAAGCAAAACTTAAGATAGAAAGGCCAATTACAGCTATCCACATTATATATTATTAAAAACTTATGTGAGGTCCTAATGATACTCGCAAGAGCGTACAATGTCGAGAAGTTAGAAAAATAATTAGCAATTAAGTTAAAAACAATGATAATGTGTGCGTATGTGTGTGTGTGTGTATGTTTTGTGTGTTGTGTGGGTGAATGAGTATGAGTGTGTTTAGGTTGCAATAAAAATATATACTAAATAGTTTTTATATGTACATATGTATACATATATTATATAGAAATATTAAATAAAATAAACCGAGCTTGAGGAGGATGTATAAAACAAACTTACATAAGTGAATAATTGATCTTTTGGGTTTTGGAATAGGCTGTTGCAGAAAAAATTAATAATAACTATCTTCAGTCATTATTGACCTGACTTCTTTTTTAAACGAGTCCTTGTTAAGAATAAAAGGATCAATTTCGTGAATTTTTGAGTTGAAAGTTTTTACGATTCTGGTGAATACAGCGTTCTGACCGTAATTGGTGGAGTGAGCTGGAACACAAAAGAGTGTAGTATGCCTAGTGCGACGTCTGGGAACATTGAATATTATAAGTTCCAGCATATCAGGGCAGTCCAGCCTTCCATGTAATATATCATGAAGTAGGCCCATATCAAGCATTAATCTACGCTCTTCTAAAGTAAGAATGTTCTGATTATGACAGTTTTCTACGTAGGTGGGGGCTGATACATTGTTCTTAAAATTTAAATACTTTACAAATTTCTTCTGTATTCGTTCAATTAGATTTTTGTACTTCTCATAAAAAGGTGACCAGACAGGACTAGCATATTCTAAAATGCTACGCACATAGGCATAATAAACAACTTTTAAACTCAGGGCACATTTAAATAGTTTACAGGTACGTATAACAAACCCGAGATTACGATAGGCCCTATCGGTTATAATATCAATGTGGTTGGAATAGCTCATTTTACAATCTAAATAGATGCCGAGATCACGTACGACACTTGCCCTTTGTATAACAGTATTATTGAAATGGTAAGCGAATAAGATGGGATTCCGCTTCCGCGTAAAACTTATGAATTGGCATTTAGATACACTGACAGTAATTCTATTACGCTCGTAGTAAGCATATAGAGAGTTGAGGTCTTGTTGCAGTAGTTCGCAATCAGCTACCGAGCGGACACGAGTGTAGATTTTTTTATCGTCCGCATATAAAAGGTGTTTGGAGTTAACAATGCATTCGGTCATGTCAAATAAGTACGCGTTATAGAATAGAGGACCTAAATGTGACCCTTGAGGGACCCCTGAAGTAATGGAAACAAAGTCAGACCTATATCCACCCAAGATGACAGCCTGCGATCGATTGGTTAGATAAGAACGAACCCATCTTAGCAAGTCACCATGAATCCCTAGTATTTGAAGCTTAGAAATTAGTATTTCGTGGTCTACACGGTCGAACGCTTTTTCGAAATCCGTGTAGACCACGTCTACTTGCCCACCTTTCTCCATATTTTCGATAATATTATTGGTAAAAAGTGCGAGATTAGAGACTGTAGACCGTCCCCTGAGGAAGCCGTGCTGAGAGGGAGGAATACCGCGAGAGATTATGGGATAGATGCTTTTATATACGAGAACTTCAAACACTTTACTAATAGTATTTAAAATTGAAATGGGACGGTAGTTTTCTATAAAAGTTTTAGATCCCTTTTTGTGTATCGGCATTATTTGAGACTCTTTCCAGATCTTAGGGAAAACACTCTCTTTTAAGGATTTCTGAAATAATATGGTTAACGGTAGCGCCAGGCTGTCTGCACAAGAGGACAATAAAATGGGAGGTATCCCATCAGAACCAGAGCCTTTATTAACGTCCAGAGAGCGTAACAATTTGAGCACGATCTCTTCAGTAACCTCAATACATGATAAAGCCTCAGCGCTGGAGAGGTTGAGAGGTACAGAGTAATTTACACTAGAAGATAGAGGCTTTATGAACACGCTTTCAAAAAATGTGTTAAAAGCGGTACTGATACTCGGCCCATCAACGAATTCTTGGTTATTATAAGTAAATTTTTTTGGATAGCTTGAACCGCCACGTTTAGATTTTGCGTACTTCCAAAAATATTTAGGACAGTAACGGATATTTTTTTCGGAGTTGCAAGTAAAATTATCTAAGCATTCTTGTTGAACAATCTCCTCTCTTTTCCTCAGCACTGAAAATTCGTCATAGTCGCGGGGATTTCCATATTGTTTCCACTTCTTATGCATTTTAAATTTTTCGCGAATTAACTTGATTAGCGCAGTGCTGTACCAAACAGGATAAGAACTATTTAATTTAGGCGTGTACAAAGGTACAAACAGAGCGACATATTCGTTAAGTATCCGATAAAAAATTTCAACAGCTTCACCTACAGTGGGCGTCCCTAACAGTTCGTTCCAGTTAATATTTTTCAAATAGTTATTTAACATGGCATAATCACATTTGCGAAAATTAAAACGCGGTGCGATGCGTTTAAAACGGCCCATACAAAGCCCTGCCTGCAGGGCCCTGCTTGCAGTGCGCACTGCCAATCGTACCGTGTGTGGTCATGCAGGGCCGATTTTTTAATTGTTCACCCTGCCGCAGGGCCGCAGTGGCATTCTGCAAGCCCGACCAGACGATTCTCCCCACTCCACACTGCATGCAGTGCCATGTGTGGTTAGATCGGGCCGATTTGATCCGCCATTTTGTTTGGGTTGCGTTCCGAATCGGGTAGAAATTACCCTGACAGCAGGATAGCGTTATATGACGTCCATCAGTGTGGTCGAGACAGACTGCTGTCAAAGGGTAACTATTACCGTTTTGGAACTCACTCTTGTTTTCGTCATAAAAAGTTGAAAATATCTTCTTTATGAGCCAACGGAAGAAAGATGTGTGGAGGGCTTGGAGGAGTTGTGGAGGGCCATATTCGAACTATATCGAGATTTTCCGTGCCTCTGTAAGACTAACAATGAGCAATGCCATAACAAAGACAAGCTATTTTAAAATTTTCATTTTTAAAAAGTTTTTTTGTTATCATCGGGGTCTACTCTCTCAGTAAATTAGCGTGACCCAACGTCTCTCGCAGTATTTAGGTACATACACCATTGTTTTCTTTTCGTGTTCTTTCTGCCACAAGTACAGCTAACGCAATTTTTGGTGTTTGGATAATGACACGTCTGAACGCAACAGCGCAACGCGCTCTTATGACTTGCAGGGCTTTGTGTGGCAACATCCCCTGCGGCAGTACTGCAAGCAGGGCCCTGCAGGCAGGGCTTTGTATGGGGCGTTTAAGTGGCCTAATTTGAAGGTCGAGAATAGAAAAGATTAATGATGTATGTGCCGAATCCTGTCTAACTAATGAGCGTGAGGCAATTTCTAGATCTAAAGGAAGGTTACAAAAACAAAGATCAAGGGTGTCATTAGACAAATTAGTGTAGCTATTATATTGCCTTAAACCCGCGAAAGAAAAGTCATTCATAAGTGACACTGCAGTATTGTAGTTTAGATCAGAAGAAGCAGGTAAAATGTTATAGGTATTATCCTTATACCAAGTAATAAAAGGTAAGTTAAAATCACCGACTATTAGGTAGTTATCGTGCGGCATCTTATTTATAATATGCATAATATTTCGCTTGATGTGAATCAAACGGTCCGATAAGCAGGTATTGTCAGGAGGTATGTAAACAATTGCTATGTGTAAATCGACTTGCGAGCCGAGTGAACGCGCGGGTATTGTAATGCATAGGGACTCGGTGTTGGTGTACGGCCAATCGTTTCTAAGATATGCATTAAATACCCGCTTAATACTAATCAGAACGCCTCCACCAGACTTCTTATTCGTCAATGACAGGTTACGGTCACAGCGAAACACCACGTACCTACTATCGAACAGTTCTGTACTTAAAATATCATCTTGTAACCATGTCTCGGTTAAAAGAAGCAAGTCAAAATCATTTAAAAGTATATTATTGTATAAATCTACACACTTAGTACGTAGCCCCCGAACGTTTTGGTAGTACAGAGTTAAATTATTTAAGTTATTTGATGACATTGTGTAAGGTGTTTTATAATATTATTGTTCTTAAAAGTGACGAAATGTCTGACGGGAAAAAGTACGGAGCCAATTCCATAAAAAGATCATATGAGTGTAATAAATAACCAATATACTTTATATATCGTATGTTTGTGTGTGAATGACTGTACAAGTGAGATGATTTGTAAAAATAATACTTAAGTATAGCTCGATTTAATAATTTTATAGGATATGAGTGTGTAATGTACTGTATAAATGTGTGTGAGTGTAAGGCATGCGTATGTGTTATAAAAATCTTATTCAAGACTAAGTATGTAGGTAAGCACTGGGTAAGCAAAAATAATAATATCAAACAAAGTCACTTAATTTTACGAAGGTCACTGTTCTTTTGGATGACGAATGATTGAGAGGTTTTGTTTTTTCTTACGTAGATTTTGCAATTTCGAATCCAAACGTAATCATAGCTTGCTGCTTTTGCTGCAACACGGACTTCTTTCAGCAGTGTTTTGTAGAAAGGTGTTAAGTGCTCGTTCACGTAAACATCTGTCGCGTCATTATTAATACCAAGCATAGCAGTTGTCAAGCCCTGCTTTGTGCGAGCAGCAGAGATGAATTTGTCCTTTAAAAGTGTTGAGTGGAATTTCACAATGATATTTTTGGGTTTCTCTGGGAATCGAGTTGGGACACGGTGGACATGCGCAATGTCTGAGCCAGACAATTGAACTCCCAGTACTTGTGCTATGGAAAGTACGCAATTTATGAGATTTTCGTTGTTCTTATCAGGTATGCCGAGTATTTCGATATTATTCAAACGTTCGCGCTGTTGTGAGACTATTTGATCATTCTCTAGTTTTTCGACTCGAGATTTCATTTCGGTGAGGCTTTGTTCTAATGAATTTATTTTAGCCACATTTGAAGAAAAGGAGTTGACGCGCACTGCCAATTCATCTTGGGTTTTGGAATGAAACTCTAGTGAGTGCGATAACGCCTCGAAGTCTGCCTTCATCGCTTTTTGTTCCTGGGCTAGATTATTGGTGGTGGCAATAATGCTGGACAACTGAGAGTTAATAGATGAAACATCGTTACGAAGACTAGTGATATCGACCTGTTGGGATTTTTTAAAATCCTGAAGAAATGTCATTATTTCGGTCTGCTTTACCAATAAATGTTGTTGAAAATCTTGAACGTCGGGTTGTTTACATTTTTTATTCAAGTTTTGAGGGTCGTCACAAGCAGATACACCACATTTCGATAGATCGGACTGGGAACCAGTTGTAGCAGAGCCGCGTCTGGATGAACTCGGAGATCTTATTAGGCTCATCTTATGTTGGTCACTCGGTGCAGTTGTAGATGCGTTGCGTTGATGTCAGAGGGCGATGGCAATTATGTCAACGGTACTCTTCCCTCGGAGGTGAGGTTAGTGGGGAGCGCGTACACAGTAGTTACAATCACCGAGCGTGAATACAACAAACACGTAATTTGTGCAAATTACACTACACTCACTTGGTATATAAATTGGGTTTATATTACAATACAGTTTACTCGAGAAATTTATTAGAAAAATAAGAATGGACTCGACACGTCCGCCTTCGGCGAGTATCAACGGACGAAAAAAAGAAGAAACTTATAAATAAATTCTTTGAGTTAGGCTATGTACCGGAACCTTGGAAAAAACAGTTGGTCTTACCTTTACTCAAACCGGGCAAAGATCCCTCCTTATGTACTTCTTATCGACCTATCGCCTTGTCCTCCTGTTTATTAAAAATTATGGAACACATGGTCAAATTACGTCTAGAGTGGTTTATAGAAAGTAATCAAATTCTTGCAAAAACTCAGTTTGGCTTCCGTAAGGGAATGAGTACAATAGATAACTTATCGATTATTACTACTGACATCAGGATATCCTTTTCAAAAAATGAGTATCTAGTCGGTGTGTTCTTGGACATATCGGCTGCATATGATAACGTGAGTCTCTCTTTGCTCAGGAACAAAATGTTAAAGCTGAACATTCCCGAGAGGCTATCACATTTTATGTGTAACATCCTGATGGACAGAACAATAGAAGTCCGTTTTAAGAACTCTCATTCCTCTTTAAGATCAGTATGGAGAGGCCTCCCTCAAGGCTCAGTACTTAGTCCTCTCTTGTACAGTTTGTATACGTACGATCTTAAGCAAGCTGTGCTGCCTTTTTGCAATGTCCTGCAGTATGCTGACGACGTAGCATTGTATACTTCCGCTCCTGAGATTGCCGTTATCCAAAGTAATCTTAATCAGGCTTTATTTTACTTGGAGGAGTGGTTATCTGACCATGGTCTATCTCTTTCTCCTTATAAAAGTTCGACAGTAATTTTTACTAGAAAAAGAATTATCCCCCATATCGACGTTGTTTATGATAACCAACCCATTCCAAGTGACAATAAAGTGAAATTTCTTGGAATGATATTGGACTCAAAATTATCGGGTACTTCGTATATTAACTATATCGTTCAAAAATGACAATTCAATAATAACATACTTAGGTGTTTATCTGGGGTATGGTGGGGTGCACATCCTTTGTCCCAAAAAATATTGTACAACGCCATTATTCGTAGTGTAATCGATTATGGCTCCTTCCTCCTAGATCCATGTAGTAAAGTAGCGTTAGGTAAGTTGGACAAAACCCAGTTCAATTCATTGCGAATCACCTTAGGAGCCATGAAATCCTCCCCTACAAACGCCCTACAGGTGGAAGCACTTGACCCTCCCTTGTATATTCGTCGTCAGTTCTTATCAGATCGCTTTCTCTATAGAATATCGTCTCTTGCTAATCACCCTTTACTTCCAAAACTTCGCGAACTTTCAAATCTTATACAGCATAGTAAATATTGGAATAATAAAACATCTCCATGTCTAATTAAAAGTTTTAATAAAATCAATAGTCTTCCAAATCCCTTTTATTCTCAATCGCTCTCTCCTCTTTTTTCCTCTCCTTATAACGCCCTTTTACGAGTATACCGCCCCAATATTTTATTAAACTTCGGTGTATCTAAAGATGATCCTGGTGCTAACTCTACCTTCAATTGCCGTCTACAGAATGACTGGCAAGGTTGGCATGCGGTTTATACGGACACTTCAAAGTTAACTCCGGATGGGTTGGTTGGCTCTGCAGTATGGATTCCACATGTAAACGTCCTCCTCAGTTTTAAAAGTCCTCCTTCTTCTTCGGTCTTTACCGGTGAATCAGTCGCTCTTCTGGAGGCAATAAGGTATATTGAGTCACACAAATTGAATAAATCCATTGTATTCTCGGACTCGCTCAGTGTTTTGCAGGCAATTTTAGCAAATCAGTTTGTGGCAAAGATTAAGTTTCCATTCATTCTTAGTTTGAAAGAGGCCCTATATAATTGCTTCATTAATAACATCCAGATTGCGTTGGCGTGGATTCCAAGTCACTCTGAAATCCACGGCAACGAAACTGTAGATCAGTTTGCTAAAGATGCAATTTCTGCTGGATGTACTACAGAGCACAACTTGAGTTACTTCCATGATCTTTATACTTGTGCCAAAACAGACCTGGACAAAGAATGGAAACTTAACTGGTCTAAAACTAGCAGAGTCAAAGGACGATACTTTTACGATATCCAATCAAGTATCCCGTCAAAACCCTGGTTTTCCCGATTTCGGCTCGCTGATAAACAAACAACGTCGGTCATGTGCAGATTGCGTTTAGGACATTCGTGTACTCCCCTTCATTTACACAAACTGGGTATTATCCAGTCCCCGATGTGCGACTGTGGTATTGAGGAGGGTTCAACTGACCACATATTTTTCAATTGCCCTGACCGACGTGTTTCTTTATACGAAATTCTTCCCCCCTCTATCACAAAACCTATTAACATGAAAACGCTTCTATTCCTCGCTTCCTATGACCCTAAACTTCTATCCCAGCTTTGCAAATATGTATATATTAATAATATCAAATTATAAGTTTGTCCGCCGGGTATATGTTTGCTTTCTGTGATGTTTTTGTTATCCGTTTCGTTCCAGGTGCCATCTCAAAGAGAAATAAATTCTATTTTTATTAAGGCTCTCTTTTGATAACCAATCAATCCCTACAAACTGTGCTCTTGTCAACAAGACACTGGCAGTAATGGCTGTAATCTAAACGGCCCATTGCCATAATACAAAAGTTGAAGTTGAAATTTTGATTTTGTTTTTCGTTTTGGAAATTATTGAGAGATAATGGGGGCGATTCTAGCGTGGCCGCTTAATTTATTATTAGAATTTGACTGGTCTAAAAGTGATGCTGTCTTTTTTCAGCCTATAGGCGGTAACAAAGATAGCGACATTTTTAGACCTGTCAAGTTATAGCCTTAAATTTAGCGGCCACGCTAGAATCGCCCCCAATGCTTATTCAATAAGATAATTAAATCCTAAAACCCCCAAAAAAGTTGAAAAAATATCTCGAAAACGAGATTGATGACAAATGTCTTTTGAATTTGTCGTTTCGCACACGCTGCACTACCTCGTTTTCGTATGCAATGATAGCGCGCTAAAGTAACATCACTGATGACGTCACGTCGCTTAAACGAGTGAATACGAGCAATACGAGCAGTTATACAGTGGAGGTAGCAATGGAAATATTTTATATTAAGATTAATAGTATCATTGACAAATGTGTTCCTAGGAAGAAGTTTAGAGGCGGCATACCCAAATATCACTATCCGGAATGGTACACGCCAGAATTAATTAGTAGAATTAGGGAGAAGGCTGAATGTCACAAGCGGTTTAAATGTTCAGAATCACAGTTAGATTACGCTACGCTTTCATACTACCGCACACTGGTAAAAAATATGACAAGTGATGCGTACGATGAAAATCAGACTCGCGCAGAGATGCAGTTCTGCATGGCAAAGACAAGGGCTAATCACTCTGGACAATCTGTAAGTAAAGAGGGTAAAGTAATACCGACGGAACGTAATGCTCAATAATTCGCGGAATATTTTCATTCCGTGCATGACAAAGAACCTCCTCAACTTGATGCGACGAAAGCAGAGCAAACGCCCCTGTCACCTCCACAAACGTCAGTGTCCAAAGCTTGCATCTGCGGGAAGTTATCGAAGCAATGAACCGCCTCAAACCGAAGCGATCAGTGGGTCCCGAAGGTATTCCGCCTTTCCTAGTGAGAGACTGTAGATTTGTACTTGCTCGGCCACTAAGGTATTTATTTAACCTTTGTCTAAACTCTGGCACATACCCGGAAGACTGGAAATTGACTAGAGTAACTCCAATCAAAAAGAGTAGTGGATCGAATGTAGAAGAACATAGACCGGTGGCAGTATTGTCATCATTTGCTAAGGCCTTTGAGTCAGCTCTTCATTCCCGCATATACACGCAAGTTAGCGCTGGGCTGGCCGACGAACAGCATGGTTTTCGACAGGGGCGTAGCGTGGATACCCATTTGTTGTGTTTCGTTAACTATGCCACGAAAGCGCATAAATGCTACAGAGTAAGCTCGTATGAAAGTACCTGTGAAGATCTGTGGGTAAACATTACTGTTGGCAACAGTAAACAAATACGTAATTTAACAATATGTGGTGTGTATTTGCCTTCTCCCCTAAAAATGGAAGTGCTTGAAACGTTTATAGATAACTCAAGTTGTGTAATATCCAACATTAATAATCCACAAACATTAATTTTCGGAGACTTTAATCTATCTTCTATTGACTGGAGCTGCAACAGTCTCAATGATTATCTTATACCTATATCATATAATGGCAAAATACGCAGCATTATTACTGATTTTATGTCTGAGTGCGGGTTATACCAAATCAATGGTTTGCGTAATAGGTATGGCAAGTTGTTGGACTTGGTGTTTAGCTATGACCAAAATCTAGCTGAGGTAACTGAATGCATGAGCCCGATTAGCATAGTCGACAAATATCACCCTCCCCTTGAATTTTCGGTCAAGCTTAACTCAGTAAAATATATTGAACCTGCTGTAATATCAAAACTCAACTATTTCAAAGCTGACTATGACCCCATTAACTTAGAATTGGCAATGATAGATTGGGAATTTACTTTTAAAGACTGCTCAACCATAGATGAAATTATTGGTTTATTTTACTCAAAGCTTCGAAAAATTATAGAAGAACTGGTCCCAAAAACGAAGCCAAGACCTAACAATTTCCCTTTCTGGTACTCTCACAGGCTGATTAAAAAATTAAACGAAAAGCAAAAATTTAGAACTCGTTTCAAGAAATATGGTAATCCCCTAGACGAAGTTAAGTTTAATTTTCTAAGAGACGAATGTGAAATTCTGATAAGTGATTGTTATAAGAAATTTATTAACTCAGTTGAAAGTAGTATTAGAATAAACCCTAAGTTTTTCTGGTCGTACACCAAAAAGAATCGGAAAAATAAATTGGATTACCCAGCAAATATGTTTCTTAACAATCAAACCTTTTCGGACGTGAATGATATTTGCAATAGCTTCGCCGGACATTTTTCTAGTGTCTATGGGACAAGTACAGCACCATCAGATACAAATTGCATAGTACAAAATAAGCCTAATCAGACGTTTCTCACTGAATTAACAATTTTAGAAGCGGAAGTGGAAGCCAAGCTGAAGAAACTGGATCAAAATAAAGGCGCTGGGCCGGATAATATTCCTCCTATCTTTGCTAAAAAGTGCGCAACCAGTCTGGCGAAGCCTTTAACAATAATTTACAATAAATCATTGGCAGATGGATGTTTCCCGAAAATATGGAAAGAAACAAGAGTTATACCGGTTTTCAAGGATGGTGACAAATCTGACATTAGTAAGTATAGGCCAATTTGTATACTATCTGTGTTTCCAAAAGTCTTAGAATCCCTTGTGTGTCCGGTTATAAACTGGCATATGAAGACCTCATTCGATGAGAATCAACATGGCTTTCTTAAATGTAAATCTACCGTGTCCAACTTAGCCCTTTACGTAGACAATTTGTCTGAAAGTATGGATAAGAATACCCAGGTAGACGGTATCTACACTGATTTTTCTAAGGCATTCGACAAGGTCGACCATTTTATCCTCGTCGCGAAACTTAAATCTTACGGGTTTTCTGGATCTTTTCTTAGCTGGCTTAACTCCTATCTAAGTAGCAGACTTCTTAAAGTCGTTATAGGTGGAGCTGAATCCAATGAATTCACAGCCGGTACTGGGGTTCCCCAAGGATCTCATCTTGGTCCTGTGCTTTTCAACATTTTCATTAACGACATAAGTCAATGCTTTCACTATAGCCGGTATCTGCTTTATGCTGATGACCTAAAATTGTACAAAGAGATAAAAAGTATTGAATGTTGTCGACAGTTGCAGGAGGATTTCACTAGATTACAGCAATGGTGCGATATAAACAAAATGACTTTGAATCACAACAAATGTTATTATATAACATTTACAAAAAAATCTAAACCAATTAACTACGTCTATAATATCAAATCAAATCCCCTTGTAAAGTTAAATGACATTAGAGATCTGGGAATTCAGCTTGACAGCAAGCTTAGCTTCATCTGTCACGTTGATAGGATTATACAGCAGGCATTTAAAACCTCCGGTTTTATATTGCGCACAACTAAACAGTTTAAAAACTCCAAAACTAAACTAACCTTATTCAATGCACTCTCTAGGAGCGTATTAGAATGCTGTTCTACAGTATGGAATCCCTGCTACAAAATACACTCTGAGCGTATTGAACGGGTACAAAAAAAATTCTTACGTTCTCTTACTTTTAAGGACCGGGCATTACGTATCTATCCGTCATATAAAAAACTATTAGTAAAATACAGGGTTCTCCCTCTGTCCGACCGCAGAACTATGCTTGATCTTTGTTTTCTTTATAAAGTCATTCAGTGTCAAATTGACTCTCCACAAATCTTACAAAAAATTAACCTGCTTGTTCCTAGGCCAAACAGCCGGCCGAATAAAAATCGTGCAACCTTCAAAGTCACTCCGCATAGAACAAATGTTGGTTCTTCGGCTCCTATAAATCGATGTTTAAAGAAATACAATGAACTTGCAGGACACATAGGCATTGATATATTCAATGATACCTTTACAATATTTAAAAACAAAATAAAAAAATATTTTGATTGCATATGTGATACCAATAAAAAATAAATAAATAAATTGTGTTTATAGTGCGACAGTTTTATTGATGTTAATACAATTTAATTTAGGTTAAATTAATTGATTATAATTTTAATATAAATTTAGTTACTTATATAAGTTAAAGTTTGTGTTAAATTAAATTAAATCAGGATCTAAAACATTTATACATATATAGAAATTATACTTTATGAATGCTGTGTTGACTTGTAAGTGTGGTACATAAAAACCTTAAAGCCTTATATATTAAGAAACCTTTGTAAAATAACTTTATGTACTATGTTAGTTAACCAATTTAAATAAATAAATAAAATAAAATAAAAGCGCTTGACTCAAGAATAGGCAGACAAGTTGATGTAGTGTACTTCGATTTTCGGAAAGCCTTCGACACGGTCAATAACGATGTTCTACTAGAAAAATTATCGGGTTTTGGCTTCACTCCTGGGTTGTTTTTTTTTTTGCCAGCTATTTGGGTAACCGTAGGCAATATGTGGAGTACGCTGGCCATGCTTCTGAATCCTATCAGACTTTATCAGGTATAAGTCAAGATAGCAATTTGGGTCCACTAGAATTTATTCTAATAGTCAATGACCTACCAAGTGTAGTCCACGAAGTTAATTGTCTACTTTTTGCAGACGATTTGATATTGTTTGTTAGGGTGGATACCAGTGAGGACTGTCTGCGCTTGCAACAGGATATTGATCGCGTGTTGGATCGGAGTAAGACAAAAAACTGTTCTTCAATACCTCAAAATGTAATATCATGACTTGTAGCAGAGCGGCAGTTCCTCTACACCACCAATACACCTTAGGCGACCAAACGACATCGCGTGTGGACTCTGTTCGGGTTTTAGGAGTGGCGGTGGGTGACCAGCGACCTTACATTTCGGGAACACATAACAAATATTTCAAAAAAAGCTTTTAGGACTCTTGGATTTGTTTTGCGTCAGAGCAAGGATTTCCGGAATATAGCTGCGGTTAAAGCCTTATATAATGCCTTAGTAAGGAGCAGACTAGAAACAGCTGCAATAATTTGGAAACCTCATGATACTCCAGTAAAATTACGAGAGCATTGTATGGCGAAACGGAAATAATTTGTAATACCCGTGTTTCTTTTTCAGGTCGATAGATTATATTTCTGTGTAAAGCTTTTTAATGGAATCCACCTAAATTTACCCTATTTATTTATTGATTTTGCCGTCCAAAGATTTAAAAAATATGGAATTTCGGAAAAAAATGTTAATAGATTATTGTTTTTATTTATGGCTTGCTATGTACACATACTTTCATATTATACATAAATCCACCTAAAAATATTTCCTTTTTTGTATTATTTAACGAAATTTAAATAAAGTTTATCTTCGCAACTGTGATATGGTAATCACATATCATCACGTAGTTCCCTTCCTCAATAGAATCACGTAGGAAACGTAGTGTGACGTCATGCAGACGCACGTATAAGTTAGTATATAAGATCAATTAGATTAGTAATAAAGGGGAATTTAAGCAGAGTACACGGGAGAGTTCAATCAACCATCGAACGATATTTCACAACCAAAAATAGTAATAGAGCCGTTTTGCTTTCTAATAATTTAAATAGTGCTAAGCACTCACATTTTTTGCAAATGCATCATAAATGTTTCGAAATCTTTGTAAACCACCGATTACAAAAAACTTTTTTTTATTTTGTATGGGATTTCTGTGAATATTTATAAGAATCACTTACATTTAAAAAGGTTAAGTTTAGCTCAGTTTATTTATATTATTTTACCTCGACCTTATTGGGCCTTAGATATGAAAATAAGTGTCGATCTTATATTTTGAAAAAAAATTATATTTATAAATATATTTATGGTGGATTTTGATGTCTATGTGTGAAATATACGTTTATCTATGATATAAAGTATATAAAAGAAAGAAAGAAAGAAATATTTATTTGTTGCATTAAAGTTCTTAAAATAAGGATACAATTGAGGTATCACATGCAACAAAAAGGTCCCGCTCAGCAATAAGCTACGGTTGGATCGTAGCGCTGATCTTCCGCGAAACCCAATATACCTAAACTACTTAAAAATACTTAAAACTAACACAGCAGGTTTGGTAAAATGTTAAATATATATTTAAGTACCTATACATACAGGTGGCAGTAAGTTTAAGGAAAAAAATATGTGATAATAAAGGTGTGTGTTTGTAGTAGTGAAGACAGAATGGGTAAGTAAATAATTGAGTAAATTGAGACTATTGCACAGTAAAGCTACTCAAGTAGTTTTTTGTTTTTCCAGTAAATATAGTTTAAGTTTATTTTTAAAAGTGCTATAAGATTTAGTGTTCCAATATGGGGTAATGTGGGAGCGACGCGGTATGGGGAAACAAAAGCGAGCACATGCATTTTGTATTCTTTGAATAATCTTTTTGGTTCTTGCGAGCAAACATTCACCAAAGACTGTATCGGCATAGGTGAGCTTAGAAAGGATAAGCGAGCCACATAGTCGGATGCGTAAATCAACATCGAGGTAATCTCTCATACGATATAGTACCTTAACTCTGTAGAAACAATTTCTTACAGTTTGAAGAATATGGTTCTCGAAATGGAGCTGTTCGTCAAAGAGGACACCTAAATTACGAGCTTCTGAAACAAGTTCTAAGCATTCTCCAGATATTGTAACTTTAGGGTCAAAAATCTTAATAATATGAACATTTTTTTTAGTACCATGAACTAAAAATTTTGATTTAATGGGATTTAAGACCAATCCATTAGCATCACACCCTTAGAGTAATAATTACCAGTAGTATAGAGCGCGCGCAACAAAGTGGGAACAGTAGGCACGGGTGAGAACAAAACGACGTTCCCGTCGCGATCGCTTGTAGTCGTGGTTGAGCGCTAGCAGTGTGTGTTCCTCCAAAAATCTTTTTCATAATTTACGTACCCAAATGGTCAAATGTGCAGTTTCGTCTTGCAAAAAAGATACTAGGAAACACTAATATTTGAAATCCAGTATCACATTTCATCGGGAAGTTGATTTTTATACTTATTTTTAAGAAAACAAATCGCGCGTCGCGGGGGTGAAGAAGACGTGGGAGGCGGGCACGCACAAGCTCGCCTACGCACCGCTCTCCCCGCCCGAGACTATAGTGATGTGACGCGACCAATGCTGTAGTCGATATGTACAAATAATTTTGATGTGTGTTTGAAAGTATTGTAGCGTAAATGTAAAGTATAGAATGTTGCGATATCATGTATGAACTGCTTAATTGATTGTGAAGAATTTTGGTAGGTATAGTATGGTGTAAAATAAAATAAATCATTTGAAATTATTGAATGAGACAACATTTTGGGAAATCCTACAAAAAAGGTCCTACATATATAGTGTCAAATATTTTAAGGGATAAACTTACACAAAATACTGAACAACTTTTTATTATTTAAAAAATAAACACGAATCTCGATTTTTTTATTTTTTAAATCTTAGTAACAAGGCCACACGATTTTCTGACATTTCCATCACACACTACTTTTGAATTAAAATTAAAACAAGAATAACATTAATATGGATGATTCATTTATTTTATTCATTTATCTATATTTTCTTAGTTTGTTTGTTCTATGTATCGAGAATGTGATTGCAAACAAATATATAAATTAATATTTTACATTTCTCGTTTAACAGTATAGAAAATGACATATGGAACATAAAAAGTACCTAACAAAGATATTTATTTACATAACTTATCGATAGCTCCTTGACGATCGGTACCTTGCACATCCCTGTCTGTCATATACTTATCAATATAGTATCTATAGCTCATTTGCCTACGATGCGTACTAAGCAATTCGTGCAATATGCGCGCTCTATACTACTGGTAATTATATACTCTAAGATCACACCATTGGTTTATCCTGCATAGGTCCTGATTAAGTTTACTGACTGCCTGATGGGTGTCACTAGGTTTAAATTAAATATAAAGCTGAAGGTCGTCTGCGTAAAGGTGATAGTTGCAATGTTGAACACTGGATGTAATATCTGAACTATAAAGAATAAAAAGCAATGGTCCAAGTATAGAGCCCTGTGGGACTCCCCTTTTCACTGGTGCGGTAGCTGAGACTATACTCGAACCATCACCAGCAAAAAGTTGCACAAATTGATGACGGCCAGTTAAGTAGCTCACAAACCATTTTACAGTGGAAATGTCAAATCCATAAAAGGAAAGTTTGGATAATAGGAGCGAAGTGTTGATAGTGTCGAAGGCACGTGAAAAATCTAATAATGTTAGTATAGTACCCTCTCCCTCCTATATAAGTATTATTTATTACGTTTATTCATTTACAATATACATTGTGTTTGAAATTTCACAAAAATAAAATATAAAATACATTGTCTATCTAAAACATTATAAAAATACAAAAAAGTCATATTAAATAGAAATTTGTTGAATAAAATAAAATGTCAAAAAAAAATGTCTACGAAGTTTAAAATTAATAAAATGTCAAAGTAATAAATGTCTACGAATTTCAAATAACACTAATGATATGTCAAAAAAAAAATTAAATAAAAGGGGAGTATTAAAAATGTCTAATGTCAAAAGTACCTAAAATAAAACTATCATAAGTTAGAAGTGGTAAAATTAGAACTCATCAGTTGAATAACAACATTTTTCCAGAAGATGCGATTTAAGTTTCCTTTTAAAAACATTAATAATTTTAATAGTTTTAAATTCTATAGGCATTCTGTTAAACAGTCTGACAGACTGATTCCGAGAGCAATGTTCTGCTACGGTAAGAGTAGGGTGTATAATAGCTGACTTGTTTTCGCACCACTTCAAGGCTAGTCCACTGGCAGTGGAGGACGTGCCCACCACTGAGCTGTCATCGAGTCCTTTGGAGGATTTTCCATTTATAACACCCAACCAAATTGCCAAGCTGATTAGAAGTATGAAGCGCGGGAAATCCCCAGGGCCCGATGGGCTCGGTGTTGAGCATGTCCTCTATGCCAGTGATGAAATATTTCGAGTGCTAGCGTTACTGTTTAATTTATGTATTAAACACGGATACCTGCCTAAAAATATTATGAAAACGGTGGTGATACCTATAGCAAAAAACCGTACAGGTGACTTGTCTGACCTAAATAACTATAGGCCTATCTCCTTAGGTACTATAATGGGAAAAATTTTAGAAAAGCTGTTGCAACCCGAAATGATGAAGGATGTTAGTATAAGTGACGCACAGTTTGGTTTTCGTTCAGGACTTTCAGCAGATTCTGCGATAATGTGTCTTAAAAGCGCTGTTAACTACTATGTTTCGAGGGAAACTTCGGTTTATGCATGCTTTCTCGATCTTAGCCGCGCATTTGACCTGGTTAACTATAAACAGCTCTGGCCTAAAATGTATAAAGCAGGAGTACCACACAGTATCGTAGAGTTGTTGAGGTTCTGGTACGAGAACCAAACGAACTACGTAAGATGGGGTGACGCACATTCTAGTGAATGTAGGCTAGAATGTGGTGTGCGCCAGGGAGGCCTAACCTCTCCGGATCTATTTAACCTGTTCATAAATGACCTTATCGAGGAGTTGAGAGGCACTAGCATTGGCTGTCATGTACTAGGAACTTGCTTTAACAACTTAAGTTACGCCGATGACATGGTGCTTCTCAGCCCTTCGATAAGCGGTCTTCAAGAATTACTGACTGTATGCGAGAAGTACGCGGCTAAGTGCGGATTAAAGTATAATGCCAAGAAAACAGAATTACTAGTTTTCAGGTCATGTAAGGGTCCGGAGAGGGTGCCACCGGTGTTCTTAGATGGTTCATCAGTTCGGGTTGTTAAGCAATTCAAATATCTAGGTCACATTCTGACCGAGGATATGTGTGATGACCTCGATATGGAACGAGAGCGTAGGGCCCTGGCGATCCGCTGCAATATGCTTGCTCGCCGTTTTGCAAGGTGCTCTAAGGATGTTAAAATTCTGTTATTTAAGACCTACTGTCAAGCCTTCTACACTTGTCAGTTGTGGACAAATTATAAACGAAAATCACATAACATCCTTAGAGTACAATACAACGATGCGTTAAGAATATTACTGAAGCTGCCAAGATTTTGCAGCGCATCTGGTATGTTCGCGGACGCCAGGGTCCCCGACTATTTTGCTGTAATCAGACAGCGTGTTGCCGCATTCTGGGAAAGACTAAGGTGTTCCAGTAACAGTCTCATTAAGGTCTGTGTTGATAATATCTATCAAAACAAGATACTTAAACACTGGGTGAGTTTGCACAAGAGTGAGAACAGAAAGTAATATATACTTGTTGGACTTAATCTACTTGTAGATTATATAACTCAGTTTTTAAACTATATTTCTTTTGTATATGGGTATCTATCTACCTGAAACAAAGTTATAATAAATAAAAATAAAATAAAAAATAATTCTGGGCATATCTTTTCTTCTTGTGGATTCCCTCAGTTCCATATCCTTATCATTTTCGAAAATATGTCTGTGCTTTACAACATCAGTAAGGAGAACCAATATATATAAACTTGGGACCGTTAGAATACCTAGCCTCTGAAAATACTCTTTGCACGACTCCCATGGTGGAATCCTCACCATAGTACGGATGGCTCTCTTTTGTGCTGTCTATAGCCACGTATGTTCCTACTCCTTTTTGATAACCAAATTGTCTTTTATGCAGTACAGAGTTTGAGTTTAAGTGTGATAACAACCTACACTTTAGGATTTTCTCAAAAATTTTAGATAGAACTGGAAGTAATGAAATTGGTCTGTAATTATTAGGGTCTGTTTTGCATTTCTTTTTGTGTATGGGTACAACCTTTGCAATCTTTAGCTGTTCTGGAAACACATTTTGTTGAATGCATAAGTTGTATAAATAAGCCAAAGGATCTGCCAAAATGTCAATATTTTCTTTAATTAAGGTAATAGGTATATCGTCGTAACCTGCTGACCTTTTTGGTGCCATTTGTTTAACAATTTTATCAATTTCAGTTCGATTCGTCGGTCTGCAATACATTTCATTTTCTATTCTTTTAGTGCAATCCTTAAGTAGCATCATAGATTCCTCTATGTCTTCTATTTTAAATAGGTCTTGCCCATGATTGAAATTACAATTAAAGATATTTACTATTTGTGTGGGATCATCTACAATAGATCCATCTACATTAAGAAGAATTTTTTCGTTTTTGTTCTTAGCTTTTTTATTTGTATGCTTATGTACAACTTGCCATATTTCCCTAACGTTGTTTTTGGCAGCTTTTATTTTAGATTGCACAGACAATTTACGCGCTCTTCTTAAAACCTTTTTATATATTTTCAAATATGACAATTTATATTCTACTAATGATTTGTGATTAAAATTTGTGTTAAGAGAACATAGCACCCGTTTCATTCCACTCGAAACTTTTATGCCTTTTGTCACCCATTTAAGCTTTTTACTCTTCTTCAAATTGATTTTTTTGCGAACCATTTTGAAGCTTTTTGTGAACGTGTCCTTAAATGTTTTTAAAAAACCATTAACACCATATTGCTTCCAGTCTACCTGTTTTAAATATTTTCTGAACGTCTCTCTGGTCTTGTCGTTGAACAACCGCCTTTTTACGTAAACGACATACTCTTTTCGATTGTTATTATTAATTAAGCGTTCCATTTCAAATTCTACCAATATTGCTGCATGGCCGTCAGATAACCCATTAAAATCTACATCTACATTTACTATTTCATCTTCCGGAATATTCGTGAAAACATTATCAATACACGATTGCATATCAGTATCTATTACTATTTTTGCCTAAGCTGTATTTCGAAAAAAATATTCCGATTTAAATTTTAGGTAGATTCCTAAATATTGTGTCTTAACATCATATTTAAATACGATATGCACTAAAAAGTAGCTATTAACATTTAATGTTTTGCAAAACCGTATTTTTACTGGAGTATGAGGTGAAATATAAACTCATAATGGACAAGATCCAAAATAAGTTTATAAGATATCTGTACCCAACGCTTTTTGTCATTGGGATATTACAAGCTTGAAGTGCGGCGTAACTTAGCTTTAGGTAAGTATGTGTGGAGGGTGATTCGGGGGCAGGTCCAAAACTTGCAAGTACTCGCGGACCTAACATTGGTGGTGCCCAACCCAAGGCTGAGGTGCGCACCTCGCGATGCCATGTTGGTAGTGCCCACAGCCCGCACCAATATTCTAGCACCTTCTTCGCTCTTGATGGCCATACGTATATTGAATGCGGTATCACAGGAGGTCGATTTATTCCACTGTACACTGAGTGAGTTCACAAAGGCTACATTGAAATACATATATAGATTATAATAATTTACTTATAGATGTCTTAATCTGATAGATTTGCTACATTGTCACTTTGTTTTTAAACTGTAAAGATAATGAAAGATTTTTGTAAATAAAATAAAATTAAAGTTTTGAACCGACTACTAGCGCGCCAAAAACGCACATAGTGCTCATATGCGAGAAATAAACCGCATCGTATGTCGATCTAAACTAAATTGACAGAAAAAACGCTCTAGAGCACTCGACAAAGAGGATATAAAACGCACTCGATTGTTCACTGTCTTACGTAATGGATGACGTCATCGTTTCTGCTAACAGTGCTTAGCCAAAAACCGTGTGAAAAACCCCCAGTATACGTAGCCGGCCAACGTATGATGGTGTCGATTCTGGCAGACCCAAATTACAACTAAACTAAATTTAAAAAGTCTAAAAATGAAGCTGTCTTTTATTAGTCTGTAGGGAGTAACATAGCCAGCAACACTTTTAGACCTGTAAAATTTAGTTTAGTTTTACTTTGGGTCTGCCAGAATCAACACCACTATCTATGCCCGTTTGCGTGAGTTTGCAGTTTGCTACAAACGCTCGCCAGCGTGTCGAAGGGAATTCATCGGAAGCCGCAAACAGTGATCATACGGTGTCCAAGATTTCATTATAAATAAGTGCGTTGGAGCAGATGGACGTTTTTTTATCAAATATGATGCAGCCAGAAACAAAAATTAAAATAATTGTAAATTAAGTATATTGCAGCGGCAGCGAGTCTCCGCGTCTACATCCATCTTGCTTGCTAAAGCAACACGGAATAAGCCACGCCAACGTGTGAACGCTGTCACCAGCTTGCCAAGTGGGCGCGGCGAGCCGCTGCGGCCAATGCTTGGGCCAACGTGTACTGCTGCCTAAACCGGTGGAGCAGTGAAAGTGCTAGTGTCAAAATCGATTTGACACGTATAAAATCCCGCACATTTTCAGCCAGCTGACGTTTTTCATGTTTTTATTTCTAACTAGCTGTTACCCGCGACTTCGTCCGCGTAGATTTTATAAAAAAACAGAACTCGAACTTAATTGAAACATATTTTACGGAGCGCTTATCCTTCTTGATCCCTACGTAAAAGATGCATTTGTACTTATCCAAGTTGAATAAATGCATCTTACTACAAACTTAATTATCTTTTGATTTTATTTAACTGGTAGGTAGTGCGGAATTTTCATTGTCAACCGTTACAGGCGAACTTTAAAAAGAAGGCAATAAAGGGAGTGAAGTGAATGGGTAGCGAGGAGGTATTCATAAAAGTAAAAAAGGTCCCTATTCCTCCCTATCTATCCTTTTGTATCCCCCCCCCTACATTCCCACTCCCCCTCCCTCACCCTCTCCCACTCTCTCTTCCTCTCCCTCGCCCCTCCCTCTTCCCCCCCTCACCCTTCCTTCCCCCTCCATTTCCCCCCTTCCCCTCTCCCCATCACCCTCCCTTTCCCCCCTCGCCCTCCTCCCATTCCCCTCCCTTTCCCCCTTCCCCTCACTCATCCTCCCCTTCCCCCTCTCCCTCCCTCTACCCCCCTCCCTCTACCCCCCCTCCCTCTACCCCCTCCCACGCCCTCTACCCCTCCCTCCCCCTTTCTCTCCCCTCATTTTCCCCTCCCTTACACTCTCTCCCTATCCCTCCCCCTCTCCCTCTCCCTATCCCTGACCCTACCCCTATCCCTGCTTCTACCCCTAACGCCATCTTAACCGCTATCCCTATCCTTATATAAACATACAACTGACACTCATATTGATTTTTAGACATTTCAAACCTATCGAATCCCAACCCCATCCCAGGGGTGGTGGTATTTCACGTCCACCACGTTGGATTTCAAAATCATTGTAGTTTTCGTAATCAGCGACCCGATAAACCATACGAACGACACCCATATTGATTTTTAGACATATCAACTCTATCGCACCCCAACCTCATCCCCAAGGGATGATAGCATTTCACGTCCACCATGTTGGATTTCAAAATTGTTGTAGTTTTTGTAATCAGCGGCTCGATAAACCTTACAAACGACACCCATAATGATTTTTAGACATTTCAACCCTATCGCACCTCAACCTTATCCCCAGGGGATAATGGTAGTTTACGTCTACCACGTTGGATTTCAAAATTGTAGTAGTTTTCGTAATCAGCGATACTTAGTTGAATAAAAAAAGTCCCATCAAAATCGGTTAAGTAGTTTCGGTGTGCTGTAGCAGATACAACCCCGCTAGAGTATTATTGTATGTGTAGATTCCCACGGGAATGAGATATTTTCCCGGGGTAAAAAGTAGCCTATGTCCGTCTCCAAGTTACCATCTATCACCATACCAAATTTCATCAAAATCCGTTCAGCCGTTTAGGCGTGAAAGAGCAACAAACAAACAGACAGACAGACAGACAGAGTTACTTTCGCATTTATAATATTATAGTATATAGTATATAGTATATATAGTATATAGTATATAGTATATAGTATGGATGAGTTTGTCACTTATGTAACAAATGAGAAGAGTAAATGAGAGTGGATTAAAGATAAAGATAAAATATAAAGATAATTTATTGTATGATTGCGGTTTGGCGCTCATTTTTGAGGAATTAGCTCAGGCTATAATAAAGAAAATAAAAACAATACTGGTTATTTGACAGATGATCTTGTGAGCGCGCTTATATTTGTTCCAAGTCGACTAAAGCAGTGAGAGCTCTGTTAACGTGCAAAATCAATTTGGACCGTTTCGTGAGTGTACCTACCGTATACGCTTGAATCAGTGTTCGCTCATATCGGAATGCAGCGCAGATGATGTGACAATGACGAGTTATAAGCCCTGTTCCAAAATGAACAAACGCTACTAAAAGCGTACGGAATGTACGGAATAACGAGTTTTCCTTGACGTTTGTCACCTACGTTCTTTTAAAAAATTGTCGATGGATGGTACGGTGATCACTGTTGCTGATCACTTGACAGCATCAATCAACTGTGTTTTCACCAAAGATTTTGGAAACTACGCCAGGGGCAGCGTTTTTCTTACGTCAATGGTTTTCACACGATTATAGAAACTGAATAAAATAATATATTATTCTTAGTTGAGTTGCTTCAACTATCAAATAAACTAAAAATCGTGGTGATTTAACTTTTTTTTATGGCGGACACCTAACTAGGATTCTGGACATAAACTCTAAATGGTTCATGAGCACCAACAGAAAACTCCAAATTCCTTGTTCTTGAGCGTGAGTGCAACCTCTTTTGAGTTCATGATTCAATGACTTTTAACTTAAATCCTTTTTTACCCACAGACTTCAAGGTGCCAAAAATACGGACATAAAATACTTAGGTACCAATATCCAATAAGTAATATTAGAGCAAGGAGGTTTTAACCTCCGAATCGCCAGACCCCCCGCGCGCGCGCCCTTACCGTGTCGCCCGGACCGGCCGGCCGGCGTTTTTTATTACGGCGCCGGGTGGTACTTGAGTCTTATCGCTTGTGGCAGCCAAATGTTTACGTTTTGGGTTGATGAATGGCTATATCTTATTTCAAATTGAGTAAGGCTAGCCTCTCAAACGATAACAATGGCACTTTGAAGTACAGTTTAGTTTTTATAGAGGGTCTTTTTCAAGGAAGAAGAAAAAATATGTCTCTCTTGGATGAATACGCTTATAAAATAAAAACATTACAAAACAGACTTGTTTTTACTATGTATTTAGTTAATTTGTGATATTTTTTATAGAAAAATACAAAAAACGACTTATGCTTACATATAAAATAAACAAGATATCTGGATTTGAATTTTTGCAATAAGTCGCGCTGACTCGCGACAAAATTCGCGACCCCACGTGCGATTTTTTTGCATTTTTTTTTGTTTAGTAATATCGCATGAATCGAGTAAATTTTTATATGTAATTTTTGGAAATTTCATATGTTACGAAAAACAAGCAATAAAAGACCAAAAAAACTTACGTGTAATCCAAAAAACACATAAAAACAACTTAACACAAGACTCAAGGTCAGGGGTCAAAGGTCAACCAGCACAAACTTTTTATTTCGGTTTTTCACTAACTTTTCGCACAATGTTTGTCATTTATTTGTATTATTATCATAAAAGATTGACTAAACAACTATAATTTACCGATTTTTTGTCACTAATACCACAAAACACACACAAATCACTGTAATTTTACGACACGTCAGGTCAACAGCCGCGAATGAACTAACAGAAACTACGCAGCGAACTTCAAACCAAAAAAGAACGCATTCTTACAAGAATGACTTGCCTTTTATCTTCTCTGATTGGCTAGATAATTTCATTCGCTATTGAACGATATATTATTCAACCTATTTTGACCAGTATGTGCGGGTAAATAAGGCAAAAGTTTAAGTGAGGTCGCTGGGCCGCCATTGTGACGACATATGGCGTCACTGGTATTCAACGGAGACGTCGCGCGTCGCTCCATCTGGCGCTATCGGGGCCGGATCTAGTGAAGCGTAGTAAAACCTCCTTGTATTAGACGAATTAGAAGAATTAAACGTCAAAATAGTATTTACCGTAGAACAATAATATCTTTTTGGTATTTACGAATTCTGGTCATACTGATTACGTGATGGTGACCGTCCATGACCATCCAGTGTCACAGATGCTTTTTCCGCAGTGCTAACAAGCAGTGCCATCTAGTTGAACTTTCAAAAGGTAAATACCTTATTGATTTTGCACGCTCACGAACTATCTAGCTCTCTTCAATTTGGAACAGATTGAAGCAAGTTCATCTGTCAAAAAGTCAGTTTTGTTTTAGTGGCAAACTCATTAAAAACAAAACCTAAGAAACGTCAGCTGGCTGCAAATGTGTGGAATTTTATATATTTCAAACAAGGAACATACTACTCTCTAACTGATTTCAAATCGATTTTGACATATTAGCGCTTTCATTGCTCCACTCACAGAAAAATAAAGGTACCTACTTAGGAGGAGGATTAATTAAAGAAGTAATTGGTCACTAGGTGGTGTAGAGGCGTTTTTCTATGGGTTTGACAGGTTATTTTAAATGTTTTCTATGGATCATCGATGATGGGGTTGTGACATGTTGTCAGATGTCATCCCCTACTAAAATAAATTAGCTAGGTATCTATTCCGAGCGAAGCAAGGAGGTCCGAAATCTTTGGCTCCACCGATTTGGCTAAGAGTCCGTACCGAATCGGGTAAAAATTACCCTGACAGCAGGATAGCGTTATATGACGTCCATCGGTGTGACCGAGACAGACTGCTGTCAAACGGTAATTATTGCTTTTTTGGAACTCACTCTAACTAAAGCACCGATAGCAGAAACGATTACGTCATTAATGACGTAAGGCGGTGGACGAGGGAGTGCTTTAGAGCACGCCTGGCACAGTAAATAAATGATATGCCCATCTATTTACTATGCCTTTGGTCAATGTGGACCGACTTAAGCGCGCTCACAGTTAAGCAGTCTGTAAGTGCATTTTGGAACAGCGTAATCGGACTTTTTGGCGGTAACTCGGCGTGGGCTCTTGCCTGCTTGTTTTTGTGTAGTCGGTATGGATAGATCAAAGAGATTTGAACCTCGCTGAGCCCGGATAGACCTAAGGAGATGCGCATCAGATGAAGATTTCAAGCGATTTCGTGTTTGATCCTCGTTTGTTTTGTCTCAAAAAGTCACGGACATTTTCCAAAGAATATGTAATATTACGCTTTACGAGGGGAGCAATGAACAATTCCCCCACTCGATACTGGCGGTTCGTCTTTTTGACTTAAAAAAACTAAAGAAAAACTTCTAAAAACTTAAGAATGTTCTAGAACACGACATTGGCAGAAATGTCCCCAAATATGGATTGCTGCCACAGATTAGATACCTTTTTTTTTTTTTGGTTTCATTCTTCCTTTCGGAAAGGCAAAGAGTACAAAGCCCATACAGCCATGTCTGATGTCTTTAATCTTTCTTTTTGCTCCCCTCGTAAAGCGATAGTGAACTTTACGAAGGAAAATGTTCGTGACTTTTTGGGACAACACAAACGGGGCTTAAACACGAGATCACTTGAAATCTTCATCAGCTGCGCACTCCGTAGTAAATTTACTGCATAACACACTATCTTTATTATCCACTAAATCACTAAATGCACAAAAAAACCAAATTTCAATTAAGCAGGTAAACGCCCATGTCGAGTTCCCGCCAAAAAACGATTAGATACCTACTGACGTGCCGTGGAAATAGCAGTGTGACCAGTCTATTCGGTCTAAGTGCCTGATACACGGTCGGCAACATGGCTCCCGACAGAGGTAACCTTGGTCGGTTCCGACCGTGTAGTTCGCGTTCCGACCGTGTACGTCGCAGTTTACAACGAATTCTCTATAGAACCCGAATGGTTTCCAGCTAAGGTCACCCCTGTCGGGACACATGTTGCCAACCGTGTATCAGGCACTTAAGTAGGTGGGACTTTTGGCGGAAACTCGGCGTGGGCTCTTGCCTGCTCGGTTGAAATTCTTGTTTTTTGTGTATGTAGTTTTTTTTAGTGGATAATAAAGATAGTGTTTTATGCAGTAAATTAGCTACGGAGTGTGCAGCTGATGAAGACTTAAGCGATCTCGTGTTTGAACCCAGTTTGTGTTGTCTCAAAAAGTCTTGGACATTTCCTTCGTAGAAATTACAAAAACTGAGCAATGTTCTACACCACGACACTGGCAGTCTCAAATATGGGTTGATAATTGCCAAAAAAAAAAATTGGTTTAAAAATTTAACTGAAATTAAAGGAAATTGGATTGAGATTGAATTGGAATAGGATAGAAATAAAAATGCGATTGAATTAGAATTAAATTGGATTGCAGTTAAATTGGAACTCGCTCCTTTGAAGGTTACAGAACCGCAGAGAGAAAGTGATTTAGAGTGGTCAAAATTTTCAAACTTACAGAAAATGTTGAGAGCTATGTCTTATTGCAGAAGGCTGTCGAAATACAAATTACTTAAGGAAGGAAAGTTACCAAAGTTCATTACTACAGAAGAAATCAGTCAAACCCTCAACATGTGTATCAAGCAAGTTCAAGAATTAGAGTTTCCTGAAGAACTCAAACTATTGAGGAAAGGCGAGTGCGTCCCTAAGAAAAGTATGCTGCACACTTTATGTCCGACTTTGGACCAAAATAGGATCATAAGAGTTGGTGGTCGCATAAATCTTACCCATGTAGGTCGAGACACGACCAAACCGATCAACATTTCTAAGAGTCATCTTATTAAACTTCTCGTATCGGATGCCCACGCTCGCACTATGCATGGCGGACCACAATTAATGTTGAACATGTTACGTTCAAAATATTGGATCATACGCGCTCGAGATCAAGTCAAAACACATTATCGTAAATGCGTTATTTGTCAGCGTTACTCTAAAACTGCCAAGAATCAATTGATAGAGCAAATTCCTGAAGTTCGTTTCAGGCCAAGCAAACCGTTCAGATCAGCTGGTGTGGATTACGCTGGTTCTTTTCATGTCCGATTATCACCAGGTCGAGGGGCTAAATCATATAAGGGCTACATCTGTTTGTTTGTATGCATGGTCACGCGTGCCATTCATTTGGAAGTGGTCTCTAACCTCACCTCACAAGGGTTCATAGCGGCTTTTCGACGTTTCACGTCAAGACGCGGACATTGTCAGGTCTTGTATAGTGACAATGGTCTGAATTTTGTCGGAGCAGATAAGGAGCTACGGGATATGTTCGACTGAGCTAAGTCAAAACTGCCAGACGAGATTGCTCATCTTCTAAAATTACATTCTTCAACCTGGCACTTTATTCCCCCACATGCGCCAAACTTCGGAGGACTATGGGAAGCAGGTGTACGTTGCGTCAAGGGTCATATGAAAGAAGTCATTGGAGACAGCACTCTAACTTTTGAGGAGCTTTCCACAGTTTTAGCGCAAGTAGAAGCTTGTTCAAATTCGCGTCCAATCAGTGTTTTGAGTGATGACCCCCATGACCCTCTTCCACTGACACCAGGTAATTTTTTGGTTGGCGAACCGTTATTAAATGTTAGTGATGAAAACTATATTGATAAAAAATTTACCGGATTAGAGCGATGGAAAGTAGTTTAAAAGATGGTCAACGATTTCTGGAGAAAATGGAGTAAAGAATATTTAGTTGCATTAAATCACAGGTATAAGTGGAGTACTAAAAATCTTGAACCAGAAATCAATGACATCGTTGTTCTCAAGGATGAAAACATACCACCTGCAAAGTGGTTACTAGGTAGAATCGTAAGCAAGCATCCCGGACCCGACAACATAACTCGTGTTGTTACAGTAAAATGTAAAAATGGATTGTTCAAAAGACCATTGAGTAAGGTCTGCTTTTTAGAAAAATGAGTTATTTTGACGGTGGACGGATATAAAAAATAATATGTTCTTTTGTATTTTGTAAGGTAGTCTTTATGATTACAAGCTAAATTCCATTTACCTATTGAAAAATAGTGTTCACATCACATTTATATTTGATATCCTTTTAATACTGTTTGTTTCACGGTGGGCGGTTTTCATTATTTTTCTTTTGTTAAGATCGTTCACTCTTTGCCTATGTCAAATTCTTTAATATTTAATTTTGATTGTTTTTAAAATTTGAAAGGACAAGTCCTTGGTGGGCGGAATGTGTAAAATAAGAGCAAATGTATCCGTTCCTAACAGCTCAATAGATGGCGCTGTTAGTTTCTGTAACGCGGTATCGGTTGGTTCACGGCCGCTGCATAAGATGTTTGGAGACTTTTTTTTCTTACCATTTCACACGCCCCTCGGGAGGCCGCCCCAGTTGGCAGGCGTCGATAGAAACCAGCCTCAGTGGCCACAGGCCAGAAAGGCTCTCCCCGCTGCAGCTGCGCTGCAGCGAGAAGAACCCCATGATGATGATGATTTTCTTACTGCTCCTCTTGGGGTTTCTTATAAAGTTTGTGCAGTGAGTTAAAATAACAAGTGTTTTCATTGTGGTGGTAGTGGTCCGAAAGTAAATAAACACGGTCCATAAGCAGGTATGTCTACATACAGTCAAGAAATAGGAACAGTACAAAGTTCAATGTGTCAGGCTGACTTGCTCATGACTATACCACAGGTATCTGACAGAAATATTTTGTCTAGCTGCTTCTCTAGACATAACAACTAGCCTACGTAGGTACGCTACGTTAACATGAAATGGCATAATTATCTCGCATCGGTATTATAAATTTTCTATGCTAAGTATTGTTCTTAAGGTTGATATACCTACCTAATTTGGTACGGTCAACCGCTTGTCGGTAGAAACTTTTTCAACTCTTTTACCACGCCATAAGGTCCAAATGTGTTTCTACTGATGTACGGCCTTGTGTACCTACTAGTAATTTAGGAGCAGTCTTGGCGGCACTATCTTGGCCAATACTTCTGATAGCTTCTGTTTCTTTTGGCTTTTGATGCTCTGGATCCCTTACAATCTATCTATAGGTATCCTCTACACTTTGGACGTTGTAGAATAAACTTCGGTTGGTGTTTAAGAGTGCACAGTCAAGAGCACATCAAGCTTAACACATTGGACTTTGTACCGTTCTTATTTCAATAGCCATACGGGCTAGATTCGCACTGCGAGTATCAAGCTTGACCTGTCGCTGACTGTACGTAGGAAGGAAGGCACTAAAATTGATACAACCACTGCATTGAAATGTCAATATATATATTTTAATATTCATAAATTCAATAATATACATTATAATATCAAGTAAAATGAATTACTATAATTTATATAGGCAATATTTTAACATATGTTAATCTATGGGTAGATTTAACAATCTAGAGTTACTTATTTTAACAAATGATCAGCAACCTGACGAGACGTGTCGAGCGGACATGTTCCACACCATACAATACAACAAACACGTAAGTAATATTATGTTTATGGCAATAGGAATTCACATTTGGCTTACTTAGACTTAATTAAAACTACCTTAGATAAGGAAGATCGAATACTCTTCTGCGATATAAACATTGCACCAGAAACAAATGGCCCTGATCTATGTAAAAAATAAAAATAAATTCAAGCCTTATAAATATTTTTGGCACATAATTATAACTATACTGTATGATGGGATTGGTATATATTACAGTTTTCCGCATCATTTCATCAACTAAGTAATCTTTGGTTTATCTAGCCCACCGCTGATAATTTGGATATCACTTAAAATTAAACTATAAAATATAATATTATGAACAGTGAATTTCGTACATACAATAAGAAATAATAATAAAAACACAATTTTTGTTTGGTATTTGCTTACAAAAGAGAACTGGTAAATCAATACTGAAATAATTATACGATACGTATAATTAATATTTATCAATGAAGATTTTTTTATGTTGAAAATACTGACACAAATGAAACTACATTTAATATATTAATTATAATTAGGTGGCGCGATGATGTTGTACTTGTAATATATATTCGTTGCTTGGAAACCTTTAGAAAGTAATTTACCTACTTACAATTACTAAACACTGAAATAACGAAATAACTGTTTTGTTTTACTATGTATTTTTCTTAGGAACTCTGTGATCGATCTATGTATTATACTGGTGAAATTATAAGACTGATTAGAAAAATACACGTAATTATTAAGTCGTTGGTAGAGCGTTTCGTTGTACAATTTTATTGAAAATTTTTCATCAAATTATTAACGTTGAATAGATACAAAACCTGAATAAAAATTAAGTACATTTTTCATTCATTTATCATAAATATCATGATAATTTTCAGTTATTTGTGAGCATTGTTCTTGACGACTTAAAGTTTGTAGCTAACAATATCATTCACCATTCACATTTTCAGAGGTTTTTCTATGAAACAACGCATAGTGTTGTCAATCTTAAATTCTTTAGTTGTACTTAATTATAATTTAAAGGTAACCCATAAAGAACCAAAGCAATCAAATGTGAAAGCAAGAAGTTATTAGAATCAACCTTTGTATAAATCATTGGCACTGTTTATAAAATTCATATTTCATTATCTTTAACAATATTTTTAAGTTTACATTTGGCACAGTATTGCGGTTACTAGAAGATGTATCTTATTGTCACCGTATTCGTGTGAGTAGTGATCACGTGACGGCTGAGCTGCCGTCCTTCACCCTCACACCCATACACACACACACACACGCACACACACACAAACATTACTATATAATGTCGGCTTATTTACATTCAAGGATTGGAGTCCTTACCACATTAACTATTTACAATACCATTATTATTATATACAATTCATGCATAGTGCTAATCTTTGGACTAATCTAATCAAGAGTTCATTAAACACAGCAGAGATCCCATAGGAGTAATATGGAATGCTTTAAACTTAGTTAAGATTGAATCTATCTAAACACTTATTAAGTATTAAAAGACAAAAGCTTAGCTATTACTTAATATTAAATGGCTAGGAAAAGAAGACAGCAATTTTCAAGATAGATTGAAATATTTTCGTTTACAAATTCTATATCGTGTGGAAAATACTGTCCGAGATTAAGTTTAAATTTTACATTGTTAGTAACATTCATTATTCGGCGTTGTATATGTGTAAGGCTAGAATTTGTAAAGCCTAACAAAGTTGGAAGTTGTGCTTGTCAACGACTTAACCACCAATGAATTGCTACGTTTTACAGATTCAAATCTTAGATATTATTTTTGAGTCAAACGAAAATGTAATTTTTTTATAATATACATATTGTCATCACAAGTATAATGTAGTATAATTTGAAAGCGATCATTTTAGGGAAATATTAATAATATAATCCTATCCTTGAGTATTTGGGTTTGCAATACAAAATTATATCAATAGGTAGTAAAAATCGTTAAACTATTATGATCACTGTATTAAATAAAAATCATATAATTATAAACGTATCGAGGAGTATTATGCCACAGGTACCGGCCTTTGGGAATCGGCTCGTTATAATAAATTATAGCATTAGTGAATGTACAAGTAGATATAATATTTCTTGAAGCGTCAATGGCACATTTCTTTGGTATAATTGAATTTTCTTAGTATAAAAATATGACGTTGAGCAATGACCTTATTTCAAAACGAAAATACCGAGCGATGAATACTTGGTTATACTAAACTGTAACTTTTAAAATATTGAATGAGGTAAACTTTATAATGGGAACAGCACAGCGCCCGTTTTATCATAGACCCGATCAAAGTAAAAGATCGTAGTAAGTACAAAAGATTGTTGATCGGTTTACAATACGTACGTGATAATAGTTTATTGGTCGTACGAATAGTAGCCAGGGCAGCGCAGGCCCTAGTCCCTATAGGGCTTGCAGATGGCGAAGCGGTGGTTCATGTGCTGCGAGTAGGAACCGGAGTGGGAGAACTTCTTGAGGCACTTGCGGCACTGGAAGGGCTTCTCCCCGGTGTGCAGCCGCTTGTGCTCCGTCAGGTGGTGCTTGTGCTTGAACGCCTTCGGACACTCCAGGCACTTGTATGGACGCTGACCTGATGACAATACAAATTACGATTTATTAATAAAATATATACCGGTAGTTATTTCAATTTTGGGGAGGATGGAAGGGTATGACTTAGAAACTTGTGTGTGGGAGGATGTGATCAGCCTACTCTTCTGAGAAAAAGACGTGGAAAGTTAAAAGCTTGTGGAAAACTTCTTATTTTATTTAAAAGGGAAAATGCAGTTTGAGATTATAAAACATTTGTGGATTTTACTGCTGCTGCGATTCTTGCACTTAATGTCAAGTTGATAGGTTTCAGTAGGAATCACAAAAATAAGAAGAAAAATGGATCTCACCTGAATGTTCATATTTGTGTCTTGCGAGGGAGCTCTGTTTGACAAATGTTTTGTCACATTGATCACAGACGAACTGTCCTTCACCTTCTTTGAACTCAACCTTCAACTTGCTCTTTTTAAGTACTGATGTTTCATCATCAAATTCGTTTTGCGAGTGTATCTCCTCACCCCAACCCATCCTCCCGTTACAAGGGGAGCGCTCGTACGAGGGGCTGTAAGCTTGCCGATGGACGTCGGGTGACAGGTGCATGTTGAGAAGCGGAGACCGCGCTGATGTCATATCGTTGTACTGGAGTAGCTTCTCCATCGGCACCATGGGGTTGATCGGCATTTTTTGCGGCAACAATCGTTTGTGATTTGCGACTGTTTCTCCAGGAGATGGTGACAAGCGAAAATCAGTGAAGGAAGATGACGAACAATTGGAATGTGGGTACGTGCTCAAGTAGCTAGGGCGGTGCGGTGTTGTACTGCGAGAGGACTTTTGGCTCAAGTTCACCGCTTCCTCGGAATCGGAATGTGTTACGGAAATGCTGCAGGGTGATGGTGATGGACTTGACGTCACCGATGGATTTGACTTTTTTGTCGACAAGTCCAAAGGTTGGTCTGACATTGCTACTGATTGTGTCATTCTTCGTTCTCTAGCTCTGTTGTTTTGAAACCAGACTTGTACAACTCTATTATCGAGCCCAATTTGGTGAGCAATTCTTTTGAACTCTTCCCGGTTTGGTCTAGGATTCACCGCATAGTGCTCTTTGAGCACTGACTGCTGTTCTTCACTGAGCGCTGTGCGTACTCTTATTTTCTTATCGTTGTCGTGTATAGAAATTTTCTCATCGCGGTCTTCCCTATCTTCATCTTCACTTGCGCTCACTCCATTATGTATGGATGCTCGCATTTCTGCTTCTAATCTATTGAGAGCTACCGTTTCCGCTACTTGAGCTGCCAAACCTTCATGCTTCCTAAATATATTTCCGCATAAAACTCTGTCATGTTCCATTAAATCGTCTTTGTTCGTAAATGTAGCGTTACATTTGAGACACCTGTGAAAGTCATCAGGATCATCCTTTATCATCACGTGAGGATTTGGAGGTGATTCTATGCTAGGGCACACATTAGCCGACACTGGAGACAGTTTTTCAATATTTGCTCTAAGAATGTGCTTGGTAACTGAAGCGCTTACTGACTCCAGTATTGTATTGAAATTCTGGTGGTTATCACTAACTTCAGAGCTATTATTATTTAGTGGGACGGCATCATAGTTACAGTGAAGTGGTCGCAGTTCATTATCTCTATCCTCTTGCTCTTTCTTAATTGTGACTGCTTCCTCATCCTCTATGTCCATGACTAGCTCTGCACTGCCTTCAGATCGCTTGTCATCCTCCTCAGTCACTTCTTCTATCAGGTCCTCAGGATTAGACGGCGGAGGACTACTCTGTTTTTGATTTAAAGGACTGTCTATATCTAATTTTCTTTGGTGATACTGCGTAGATGCTAGCTGTTCAAAAAATTGATTTAATGATGCTGGAAAACTGTAAGGAGTTATTCCACTCGCTGGACTTATTGGCATATATGGGAAAGGATTCATTCCTGGTTGCCCTAAAGGAGGTCGAGGAAAATTATTGTCACCCATTGGCGCAAAAAAGTTGTATTTTGGAAGTATCGGCAAGAAGGAGTTGCCATTAGAGGGTAAATTATTGTTAAGTTGTGAAGCAACCATCGCTGAATTTCGCTTTCTCGACGGGCTTCGCTCTGGATTAAGAGCGGGATTGTTAGGCTTTATCCGGCCCATTTTAAGGTTCATAACAAGACATTTTTTGGAAGTCATGTGACTGGAGTAGGATCCAGAATGCGAGAACTTCTTTCCACAGTTGGCACATTCGAAGGGTTTCTCCCCGCTGTGGATCCGGAGGTGCTCCTTGAGGTGATGCTTGAACTTGAACGCTTTATCGCAGTCGTTGCACTTAAACTTGCGGAGCTGCGCATTGTCGTCGTGACTGATCATGTGCCGCTGCAGTCGGTACACGTTTGCGAAGCTCTTGTGGCATATCTTGCAGGTCTGTACAGGACAACGACATATCGTTACTCAAGTACTGATAATACATGGTAAATAATACTTTGAGCGGCTCAAATGGGGGTTAAAAGATTAGTTTGATACAGCAAGGGAGCTGAAGCGGTAAGCTAGAGTTATTAGAATGGGCACTGACATATTTGAGTGTATGGACCTGTGTGCTGGGCGAGTGCAGGGTCTCGTGGCGGTCGAGCTGTTCGCGCGTGGGGTACTGTCCACGGCACTGGCTGCAGGCGAACGGGCCGCCGGGGCCCAGCGGGGAGCCCCCGCGGTCTTCCTCCTCTTCCGCCCCTGCCCCTGCTCCCTTGCCCTCTGCACCGCCCCCGGCAAGCGGACGAACTGTAACAAAACAAAACACACCATTACATTTGGTCACTTTAAAAATATATATCTGTCGTTTTATTAGCTCATTCATATCTAAATATTTAGAATAATGAGTAGGTACTTATACGTGTCCCGTGTGGTGCCGGCAAAGAATAGTACCAACCCATACATACCCGTGGGTGTCGTAAGAGGCGACTAAGGGTTAACTGGAGGATGGGCAGCAGCGTCCTCCTTTATATTTTACATCTTACTTACTGCGGTCACCTACAACCGCGGTCCATGGTGCCAGCCGTAACGCTGACAAGCGAGGTGACTATGGTACTTCCCCTCCACGTTTTCCAGCAAAAGCTAGAATTCTGGAGGGAGCTCCCTGTCCTATAGTGGACGTTTCATGGGATGTTATGATGATGATGATGACTTATACGTATTATAATCTCGTATACGTATGTTTACAATAGATAGGATACTTTTTGTATAAGTTCAAACTTCAAATGTAAACAAAATGTAGATAATTGTCGAATAAAGTTATCGCGTACCTCACAGGCAGCCTCGCTATATAAAAATAAACAATTCAATTTGGAGTCGGTTATTTCGGTAATATGGCTCGTTTTGCCTCGTAATAACGTTTTTAAAAGCGGCAGTGGCGGCGCGGCCGTAAATCAAATATAATAAAGAGCAAAACAGCGGCTGGACGTATTAATTAGCGCGTGTGCGGTGCCGCCGTGTGTAGCACACCACGATATACCGGCGAGTGTAATCCGGTATTGGAACACCGGTATTAAATTTTAGAAAATATGGTCTTTTAATTGTATTAACCGAAACACAACGCAGGTTAGCGTAATATTATATAGTGTTTGACGTAGGTATTCATTCGGACTTGTTACAAAATAGGCGCATCATGTTAATATTAGTTGATTCCGAGTTAAATTAAAGGAAAACGATAATTATTTGACCCTGATCTGATAAGACAATATTTTTTATATGTATTTGAGGACGGGACAAAGTATTTGTTATTTATAAGGTTTTCGAAAAAAATAACTTAATAAGATGTTCAACAAAAGTATTAAATTAAATTTTGTTTAATATAATAGACCTTTTTATTAAAACACTATAAACCAAAAACACACTCAATATTGTACATATTGCATCCGTAGGCTATAATTCTACATTTACATAAATATAGTTCCGCTACTCGGTAAGAGATGGCGCTACGTGTATCGCAACGCGAGAGCTACGAGGCTCTTCAATACCTACTAATACCTACGATATAAGCGATGTACCTACCTACATTAATTGTGTTTAATTTTCTTTAACTATAAATAAATAAGTTAAAACTCATATTTGACCTGATTACAATTTCTTTTTAAAATTTTTAGAGCTATAACAGTGATAAAGTGTTAATTTTTTAAAAAAAGCTAGTAGCGACGCCATTACAAGTTTTCACATAATATTAATTAAATATGGCATGACGTTATTATCACCAATCTATATATTGGTTTGTAAGGTTTCGTACCCGAAGGGTCCCAACGAAGCCCTATTACTACGCCTACGTCGTCCGTCCGTCTCTAAATACTTAGTTGACTTTACAAAACATGTGTTATTTATGCTTTGCGGATTAATTCGTCTTTCTTTTTATTACTTATTAGTTAAATCATAAGAGGGATCCCTATACAAGAAACGGATTTTAGTGGTTTTTTGTTTTAGCTCTATCTTAAAAACGGTAACACTTACAAGCGAAAATTGGTATGTAGGTATTAGCTTATGCACTACCTATATAGGTAGTGCATAAGCTATAGAATAATAAGCACATACGCTATAGAATAATAACGACATTTATGATCGACCACAGTTATAACTAAACGTGGGCTAACTTTTCAACGAGTATTCGGTAGTTTTTATAGTCAGCAAATAGTCGACAAAAAATATAATTGTTGGCAGTAAAATTATCTAAGTATATATTATTGTTGTCTAATTAAACCGATTCAACAGTCAACAATTATTATAAATTGTTCCATTACCGAAAGCCATTCAGGCAATCATCTCAATCTTTCTTTAGTTTTCGTATACATTCCCAGCTGAGGAAAACAATCGTTTGCATTCCCAAAGTCGACTGAAATCGCCAAAAACCATAGTCGGCCTTCCACTAATTATAAAAAACAAAAATAGCTAAAATACCTACAATAGTGTAACGACACACCTATAAACACGGAAAGTTTCGCGACAGAAAAATCCGCCAAGTAGGTATCACACTAACGGAAATTCCGTCAGATGTGTCACAGGTAACCTAAAAAACATTGCGAGAGTAATGAGCGGATCTTCCGCAACGGAATTTCCGCAGAGTGCACTAAAATTCAAAATTTGTAGAAGAAGTACTAGTCTACAATTAGTTATTTAAAAATATTAAATGTTGTTAAAATAAACCATAAAGGTATGCTATAAACGGAATACAAAGTTCTATATGATCTCAAAATATATTGGCATACATTGCTCGTCAAAGTAAGGATATTGCAATTAATATAACTAAGCTTCCCAGCAATGTGTGCCAAATTGATCTTTTTAGATTTGTTCGTGGCTTTACCCTCATAGTATGTATTCATTTGAAAATAACATTGAACTAAGTTGCGTGCGGTCGCAGAGTGCCGTCGAATCTGTAGGTGTACGGACAAACCTAATTAGGTTTTTGTTACACCTTACATAAATTGTAAATTAGTATTAAGATTAGTATGTAATTAAATTTAATTTAAAATTAAATTAATTAAATAAAATAAAATAAATATAAATTAAGGTTGTGAGTAAGTACCACGATAAAACGAATGTAATTACATTGGGACAAGTTATCTGTAGGTGTCGGTAGGTAGGTATACCGGATGAGACACCTACACGAGGATGAACACTGCATACGGGTAGAGTGCGTCCGTTAACCGCTGATAAAAAAACTCATACACACACACACAAACACGCTCGGCCTTCCTACTGCGCTGTTAATAAATAATAATTATCTATGACACACACGTACGCGTAGATAACAGGTCGATTGTTGATCGCTGGGCAATAGTGGGCACAGAGCAGACGAGCGCGCGGGTGGTGATTGGTCGCACCTGTGCGCCGTGACAGGGGAGGGAGGAAGGGGGGCTCTCCTCTCCGCTAGCTCAAGAAAAACCCCGCCTGTTGGTCGCATCGCATCGCAGACACCATGTTGTATTGTATCGTTCCGACACATTTTAATTGCGCGTTGAGAGAATGATTTCTGAATTGTTGTACGTTCGAGTAGGTTTCTCGTGTCCAGTCATTTATGTCAGTAAAATATGTTTATTAATAGCACTTAAATTATAAAAAGACAATCTAAAAGAAGGAATTAAGAATGTTAATTAAATAACTAAATAAAAATAATTTATTATACGTGGTCCCTGCGTTGAGTCCCATTGAAAAATATGACAGTATATTAAAAACAATTAAATTAATAAATTAAAGAAATCTTAAATTTTGAAATAAAATTGTAAATCATATACAATATTAATTAACTTAGTCATAAAGTAGTACAAAACAATTATCAACCTAAGCTGATACTTGAGATAAAATAAAATAGATGTCTAACATCAATTCCAGGCCAAACATTTTTTTTTGTCAGAGATACGGGATATATGAAAAACTTAAAGGGTGTGCTCAGTCAACGAAACTGAACAACTTTGCCATTAAACATTTTTAACACATGAAAAAAAAAGTTGGCCTCTCCATACAAACTGTTCGATCAAAGTGAGCCATTTGTATGAAGAGGGGAAATTTTTTTTCTTTTCTTAAAAATGTTTCTTTGCGATAGTTGTTCAGTTTCGTTGACTGAGCAAGCCCTTTCAGTTTTCGTTACACCGACCCTTACACCCTTTCTTGTACACCGTTCTGACCTATTTTTTAATTTATTCTATATTCTATTTTTAATTTCGTTTCATTGACTCTGTATTTAGTTTAAATGGAAGACAGATCTTTGCGAGAGCCACAGAGATACATATTATTGTAATTTGGCAAACTCCTTGAAAATCATAGGTAAAAAATATAAATGCTTAATTACAGGAATAATAAGTTAAATGCTGAAGAAATTTATACTCTGCTGCAAAGCAAACGTCGGTCCGTTTAGCTCTACAAATACCTATATTAATACTATGACTTACTGTTTAACTATGTATTTACCTATAGATGGGTACGTATTTTAAATCAGTATTGTTAAGAAGGAAAACTTGTCAAAAACAGTTAATATAGGATTACGAATGCCTGTTACCAACTTTTTTTGTTATTCGGTATAATATCAAGTAGAAGAGGTAGATTCTATTTATTTTTCAAACTTTACAATTTAACTACTACTAAATTAAATTCAATTTATTTTAATCATATAGGTAGGTACATCATCAATAATATAAGTTGAATTAATTTCATAAAGTACTAAGTGCTTCAACAATAAAGCACGATTATTTAAAAAAAAAGATTACTAAGATCTTTTCTAAGCCTACAACAATATTAACGAAATTTTAAGTCCATCACAGCAGGAAAACTTTCACTGGAAATGTATCACATTTTATATTAAAATAGAATTTTCCGGTTTAGCCAACCACAGGAAAGGTTGTTGTGGGCAAACAGGGAAAAATAAATATATAAGGTAGACCAAACAGATATTGCTGCATTCTGGAAAACTTATATGAGCAAAAAATATATTTTTAGTTACTGATACAAATTAATTGCAATAGATCTTCAGACTTAAAAAAGTTAGATAAGAACAAAAACATTCATTGATCTCATAAAATTTTGTATTAACTTCAATAAAACTGATAATAGTTATCATCATCATCATAAAATCCCATGAAATGTCCACTACAGGACAGGGCGCTCCCTCCAGAATTCTAGCTTTTGCTGGAAAAATGTGGAGGGGAAGTACCATAGTCACCTCGCTTGTCAGCGTTACGGCTGGCACCATGGACCGTGGTTGTAGGTGACCGCAGTAAGTAAGATGGTATGATACACAGGAGGATGCTGCTGCCCATCTTTAGTTTACAACCCTTAGTCGCCTCTTACGACACCCACGGGTATGTATGAGATGGTACTATTCTTTGCCATCACCACACGGGATAATACGGAATAATATATACCATATACATATTTCATGAGCGCAATAATGCGATGTTTGAAGATTATTAAGAAAAACTATGAAGTTTTTTATAAAATAAACAGATTATCACCACCTACACACAACACTTTACTGATTCAGAAGCTGGAAGACGACAAGGGAGAGAATTCTAAACCATATTAGTCACTGGATGACTCACTTGAGGTAAATTTACAGTAGGTAAGGTATCTTTATTGAGATACGAGTATCTACCGATGGTATCTGTAAACTGAAGCAGCACCCCTCGTTAATAGAGTTTACTCCTTACCTTAATGAAGCCGTTAATCGAGAACAGCAAACAAGTGATTAGCGATAACTTGGACTTATCGTTTCCTCGAAATGTTTACTTTGTTTATGCACTCATTTGCATCGCGAGCTACGACTTGATGTGTTACACTAAATTTCTTGATACTTATGTTTGCAATTACTGCTTAATGTTTTGTTTTCAAAGTTCCCTATCAGATTGTAAATATGTTTCTTTTATCAAAATATATTATGGGTTAAACGTAAAGTTACGCTGATATATTGTATCATGCAGTATAAGGCTTTTTTTTCTTTTCCTGGGTATTCATAATCATTACACCGATAAACGGGATTTATTTACGTACTTACGGAATATTATATAAATTATGAGTCACAGTCAACATCATTAGTTTCTAGCTTACTGATAGGACCACTGATATTAAAACTGATTTACTTTTATTACTCCGCCACACACGTATGTTGTAAATTTATTAAATTGGTCTATATTTTTGTCCTAGAACATTGCGATCAATTAGAGTTACGCGGTCGGCCGTTAAAAATTCGGTGGAACACGACGTGAGCCGCTTTTGATGTACTTTGTGAGACGAACGGTGAGCGCGATAAACGAACTGCACTAATTTATTCATCCGCGTTCCACAAACTCTCATCTAAACACTACTCTGCGTATTGTCTGTATCAAACGCGACGCATCAAACGCTCCTATTAATTTATCCACTCCGGTCAGGCGGCACTCAAAGAAGAATGAAATAAAAAGAGAAAAGCAAATGAATTAAAACAACATAATCATTTACGATTTAAGACGGTGAGAGTGAGCGGGTTCCCCTCCCTCGACAAACGAAACTTTCTTTCAAGTCTGTGTGTACCTGTCGGCTCGTTCCCGATTCTCAAGTGGATGAATTATGTCCCGAGGGAGTACACGGTAGAGGGGAACCACTCCAAGTTATTTCTAATGAAGACGTGCACCAGTTTTATTTTTAATTCGGCAGGTGATATCATTCTCACCTGTACCTACCACAATATTTTAATATGCACTGTAATGATCTGTCGCGTTGAATTATGGGTGCGAGAGATGTAGAGCGCGTCAAAATATAACTTTTCTTAGGTTTTGTTTTGGTCCAACATAACAATGATTTTAAGATTTCCGAAACGAGAAAATATAATAAATTGATGATAGAAAAGTGGTGATATAAAGATAGATAATTAAATAGTCACGAAAATATGAGATGGTAAGAAGCAAATAAAACAAAAAGAAAGGAAGCTTACTTAAGGCCGCGAGCCGCCTGGCGGAGGTGGTGGAGGTAGGGACCTGCTTACTCCTCATGTCCGCAAGCCAACCGGCCGCCAAGCATTCGTACCAACCGCCAACTCCCATAAGCGAGCTGTGCACTTTCATCGAGCGACACCTCGATCACACCTCACTACGTGTCACGTCTGTCGGTCGCGGGGTCTACTACACGCACTATGCTGATTGCTGCCGACGATGACACTGCGCCGCGATACTATCTACGTCGTACTACACAGAGATTTCACAGCCTCCGCTGACGTCAGCGGTAAAGTCCTAGCGATGATAAGGGCGCACGTGTGTCGGGGCGAGGGTGCGCTACTCACATCGGCAGGCGCCCCACACGTTGGCCAAGCTCCACAGGCGGTACGAGTAGCTGTCACCATAGCACCCGAACATGCTCTGATCGGTTCTCGCGACCATGTCACCGCGCGCGCTACGGGACGTGTTGTGTGCGGCGCGGCGCGCGGCGGAATGAGACCGGCCCGCCTCTCGCCCCGCCCCCTCCCTGCCCGCACCTCTCCCCCCTGCTCCACACCGCGCCCCTCCCCTGCCCGCCCGCGCAGCTTCCACCGCCCTCACCTATACTTAATTAGTGAAGACTGGAGCCGCTCCGGCCGGCGGTGTGTCGCGTGGTCGCGTCCTCGTCTTCTCTCGTCTGACTTCAACGATGTTTCATTTTTCCTTCAGCCCGCAGATTGTTCACGACAAACCTGTAATTAAATATTATTATTTGTTACAACACGACGTTCCACCTTCCCCGAACTCTACCTGTCTCTATCTAATCACGTGAACTTATCCTGGCAAATGAAGACGGCCGCCCAACACAACATAATTTAAGAAAAAAGCTATAAAAATTATACTGGACTTATGATTATTTAGAACTCTATTTTTTCATAAAGGAAATTCAAATCAAACGCAGTTTTAAATTTAATGTGTTTACATAAGCATATAATTTTTTTTGTTGATTATCATATTTTTTATAAAGAGCAAACTACAAAATATCTCCATAAATTCGAGAAACATGGCTCTACATAATTTCACCTGTAGTTAACTTTTGCTTCCGCCTTCGGTCACTAGATGGCGTTAGTGGTAGCGCTACGAGCTCGCGCGCTTTACAAATAAACGTAGGAACGAACCTACGCCGACGGGGTAGAGTAGCAGTTTATTGTTTGAAGTCTTTTTATGTTTAGGTACGCTTTCTTCAAAAAGATATGTAATTGTAGCAAAGTTTTATTTTACAAATCATAAAATAAACTAACTTCTTTAAATTCAATAATTTGGTAGTTTGTCAAATAACACACTTTTAGCCTCAGTATTCCTAAATTTGTGAGGGAATAATTAGACTCCAAGTTTTACGGCACAGCTCAAAGCTAAAGACGCATTATTACATTACTTCATTCCCTGAGCGAGTCTCTACATCGTTAATTCTTCTTAGCGTGTCGATCAATTACAAATATTTAAATTTTTGTAGCCCAGAACGTTGCCACATAAAAGAAAAGTAATTAATTAAAAAAATTATGAATCTTAAATAGAACAGTTTCATTAATTTTGCAGCAGTGTGCTCTAATGTGTTTCGGTTTGAAGGGTAAAGGAGCCAGTTATATTACCGGCCCATATATGAACATCGTAGTTCTCATAGTGGATAACGCACGGCTGTAGGTATTTATAAGGTAGTTTGTATTTATAAGCTGTAGCTGATATTTGGAACAGAGAAATCAAACTATGTAACGACAAACGAAGTCGTGGGCAAAACTAGTGTCTCTGTCAACGGAAAATGATACGGAATCGTAAGTTGATCAATTTCCTAGAAAGTTGAACAAATATCGAAAAATAATAAACTGTACCGAATTCGCTTTTGGAACTTGTCGGCTGCTGCCGCAGCACGCTCACTCAGCTCATGCGTTTGGTCGAAAGAGAACGGTATCGGTTAGGTTAGGTTAGGTTAGGTTGTGTTTGCCTTACCTTACGGACCTATAGATCTACGAATTTCCTACGAGTTTATTATTCTTCAAAAATTGATCAACTTACTACGAAGTTGAACAATTTAAGATTGTTATTATTTTCCGGTTACATCTCTGCAGTGTAGACAGATATAACGAAAAAGGTAAAAATCTATACTTAAAAACATCCTATAATACGTACGTATGTACTTTAAATGTACGTATACGTATTTATTAATTTAAATTATTACTAAAAAAAACCTCTGCCTGTACGCACGGCAGCACGCACGTAGAAACAAAACCAGTATAAGCTGACCCAGCGCTACGCTAGAAACGCCCGGAACCAGAGACCCGCTCTAGGTCAAAGTGTTTCCACCGACGTGCAACTGTATTTATGAATATTGGTACACCTCTTTTATTATTAACTGATAATAATTTTACATCTTATGAGCTCTCCTAAAACTTCTTCGCAAACCTTTTTTTCTTCCACTATAAATCTTTAGACAAAAGCCTAAAGTGTTGGTAAAGCTATACTACCCTCATATTTCTCGTCGACAATGGCTGTAAAACTGTTGTGTAACCTGTGTAAGACAATGGCACCTTCCCTCGTGCGGCACACGTGTGCTCTTGCGCAGGACAGCTTGCTTCTTGTGTCTCCCGCGCAGATCCACCGCGAGCGATCGCTCTTTATTTGTAAAGGTCTTTGTCCTGAAGGTGTTCGATTGTTTGTCCGTAACTTTTTGTTTGTCATTTACGGGATTTTAATAAATTATTGTAAAACATAATGAGAAGGTTAAATTTAACCGTTTTTGTTTAACATTTTGAAAGATGCAAAATAAATATTGACTTCCAATGACTGTTTGACTGTGTACACAACAACGACTCAATATATCAATGTCAATTTTAATGTTTTGAAGTCTAACCATAATCTTATACATAGGTACAATACATGACATCATATCTTTTTCCCATCGAGGTGGACAAAAACCACAGACCAAAGATATTGTCACACTTAATTCCCTTATAGCTTCATCTACTTTCATCACTCCTTTCATTCATGCTTGAAAGAGGCGTGATGTTATGTATGTACGTATGTTATACTTGTCGGTTTAGGGTACATTTAATCTGGTTTTACTTTTTTTTTTTTTAAATGGAGATATACACATACCCGCAGATAAGTGGTAACAAAAGTAAAATGAGCGCTACATTACAAAAATCCAGGACCTCGCTCAAGATCCAATGACGCGCGGTCGACTAGGAAATATTGTCTAGGTACTTAAGGCAATATCATAACATCCCATGAAACGTCCACTACAGGACAGGGAGCTCCCTCCAGAATTCTAGCTTTTGCTGGAAAAATGTAGAGGGGATGGAAAATGTCAAGGCAATAGGTACTATTTAAATGTTTTGTCATCATGAAAAAGGAGGCACTTGCCCAGCAGTGAGTGATGAGTAGGATAAGATGAAGTACGCGATAGCTTGGGAGTGCGGGCGAAATGCATGGCGTGCCATAAATTCCGCCCGCAGTCCCGTGCCGTCCCATGAGTCATCATCATCATCATTTTCCTAGCCTTATTCCATTTTGGCCAATGGTTTTTCCGGAGTCGGCTACCTACCCTAGGGGATTATTTTGACGAGGGCACTGGTTTTCACACAGAGCGACTGCCATCTGACCTCCGCAACCCAGAGGGAAAACCAGACCCAATCCTAGATTAGGCTTTACCAGGTAAGTGGCCAACCTGGCTGTCAGTTTCAAGCAGCCAAATGGCGACTGACTTTTAACGAATACTATCATTGATAATACTCGTAGCCGACACCACCGGCTTAACGTGCCTTCCGGAGCACGGAAGCGCTCTAGTTGTTGTGCCACTAGCGGTCACCCATCCGGGTTCTGGCCACGGCCAACGTATAACTTTCGTGATCTGAAAGAAAGAGCAACTACCACTCGACCACGAGCGAACATAATTAATAATGATAATTGATTATCTTATTACCTACTTCAACAAGTCAATATTTAATGAGTTTGCTGTAAGAGATAAGTCTTAACATGATCACTGAATAATACAATTGACAGATAACTAATTAATAATAACAATATTTAATAATATTAAACATTATTATGATTAAAAAAATAAAAAAAAATAAAATGTTTATTGGTCTCAAAAAACAGTAGATACATTTTTCATTTGAGATCCGCCTAACTATATAATAGTTTGTTGGCAGAGTTAGACTCCCTACTTTAACTAGGTACTGTTTTATGCTAGGCTACTATAAAAAAAGTATAAATTTAACAAACTTAAAATCATCTTACAATTTTTTATTTTAGGTACAGTCAAGATCACAAGAAAATACACACGACCACACGTCGGTGGAAACACATTGACCTTGAGTGGGCTCTGGTTTCGAGCGTTTGTAGCGTAGCGCTGCTGGTTCAGCTTATACTGGTTTTGCTTCTACGTGCTTGCAGCCGTGCGTACAAATAACAACACTTAACTGACTACTGTCGGATAACAGTAAGACATAATTGTTCAATAAAATAGATCCAAATAAAATCGACGTTCTACTTTAAGAAATCAAGATTTGTCTCGCAATCCTGCGACGAATGTTCTTTAGTGATTTTTTTTCAACAGTCATTTAAGAATGTTGCCGTCAGTACTTTCTCATGTATGTTAAACTAACTGGAAACAGTTTGCCTACTTTCTTTGTTTTACTGTAACAGTAATTAATTATCAGAGAACTTATGCATTAACGTTAGCTAGAAACAATAAAAACTCTACTAACCTACTTGTAGTAGTGTTTACTGGAACTATACTACAAACAGTCAGTCAGTTAGTACTGTTAGTAGGTTGCTTTAATTCTCCTAATGCAACATTGTCAGAGAGGCAACCGGCTTTTAGAGTGGCCCGCTGATTACTGTACTGTGCCGCGTTTATTAAACCTACCACACAAACGAGGAGAGTTATGAGTTCGAATAATTTTGTCGCGAGTTCAAGCTCTTATTGAAAATGAAAAACATAAGCATATTTACAAAAATCACCTTAGAATAATATTAATAATAATAATTTTCTTCTAAAAAGTTGGAAATCTTTTTTATTGTGTCAATGGGCTTACTCTTGACCTCGATCTAGTCTTGAGCACAGAGATGAGGTCGACGATGAAACGAGCTTGCCCAGAAGAAGTCTTATTCTGAAACATGCCTATTTTTCTTGATTGTCGGAACCTATTAGAAAACTGATTGTCCTTTTCTCTCTGGAATGTTTCTCGGTTTATTACAGAGCCAAGTTTGATGGAAATTAGTAAGCCTATATGTTTATTGAAATAAAAGTTTGCATTATAAAAATCCATAAAGTCTTAGTCAGATCAATTTAAGTCTATTTGCTTCGAACATATGTAATGATTATTATTTTAGGGAGGGTTATTTTATTTTAATTTGTCTAGATTTATAATGAAAGAGTTTTATAAAATGTTACAAATGTGACGTAACTTGTCTGTGTCTATAAAATGGTGAACTTTATTCAGCCCGTCTATAGCAAGCCGCATTAAGTGGTTTATAAATAGGACCTGACTCAGATCGCCTCCTGTTGACATCTCTCTCCTCTACATAGTTGCTGTTCAGCTTTTATTTCCTTTTGCAGAAATTCATGAAGTTTTCTACTTATTTTGAGCCCCAAAACTTTTTCCTCTTTCTCACTCTTTTTTCAAGCTAAAGGAGTTTTGATCATTGATAAGCATGGAGCACAATAGCCAGGCTCCATGTTGATAAGTATTACTAGTTTATTTATATAAGGCAAGAATTAAGTTTAATTCAGGTAAGTAAAGATGTTTCTATTGGCAATTAAATTCTATATTTTACACAAGAACAACGAACCAAAATGGGTCTTGGCCTCCCAAATAAGTACTACTAACCTGTATTCTAAATAAATAAGGCTATAATAAATTTCTCGACAACTTAGCAGTTTTATTCAACGTAAAAATACACACATTTTGTTTATAAGAATTGTGAGTTCATTGCAGATACGGCATTGCGTGTATTACCGCTGTACTGTAGCTCTACTCTCCCACGACAAGCAATAAATATTTCAATGGCGGCGCACATCTGCCGCTCAATCCTGCGCACAGGTAAATACAGCTCTGTTCGGTTATTATATTACACGGCCAGTCTAGTGACTGTTGTAAATCAAAACATTACCCATACAAGGTCTTAAACTATTCAAAAATAATTTTTCTCTAGGTCAGCATTCTTTTTTACGACTAAAACACTTTTTAAAATTTGGTAATTTTTTAAATGCAAACCACTTTGAAATGCTATCCCATTTTGTACATTGATCACTCAAAATGAATCATAAATTGATTGGAAGAAAATGACGCCATAAATACATCCAAATTGATGAAGTTGAACAATAATAAAAATTATGTTATCATTGGAACTTTTCTTGTGTGTATGTTTTTATAAATTAGAAAATGCAAAATTTTAAAACTTCAGGCAGAATCTGAAGTAAAATCATCATCCCTTAGATAAATGATTCGCTGCGCTCGAATTATTTATCTAAGCATCATCATAATATCCCATGAAACGTCTACTACAGGACAGGGAGCTCCCTCCAGATTTTTTTTTATGTTACAAGTGAGCAAACGAGCAGGTGGGCCACCTGATGGTAGTGGTCTCCACCGCCCATAACACCCCCTGTCTTATTAGTGACATACTTTGACGCTTATAAGACAGCAAAACGCGTTGCCCACCCTGAGAACTAAGACGTTATGTCTCATGTGCCAGTAATTTTACTGGATCCCTTATATTACCTATCAAAATGAATCACAACAGTGCAAACACTACTGCTTCACGGCAGAAATAGGCAAGGGGGTGGTACTTCCCCAGACGGACTATGCAAAAAAGCCCTACCACCTACAAAATTGAAGTCCAGCTTTTGTTGCTATAATGTGGAGGGGAAGTACCATAGTCACTACGCTTGTAAGCGTGACCGCTGGCACCATAGACCGCGGTTGTTAGTAACCGCATAAAGTAAGATAATGCGATACACAGAAGGATGCTGTAGCCCGTGTGGTGCCGGCAAGGAATAGTACCAACCCATCTCTACCCGTGGGTGCCGTAAGTGGCGACTAAGAATAAATGGACCAGCGGAAGTAAAATACAATTTTATAATTTGTAGATAAAAATATTCTCTACTTCTACAAATATAACTGCAACACGTGAACTACATAATTTGCGTACTGTACGTATTGACGCGGTGGGCATCATGTTTTCACATCCTGGCAATGAACCGACTCGTAAATAGTACAAATGTAGATTGGATGCAGATTTTATTGAAGTCGTTCCCTCCAGACAACCGCACTCTGTTCTCACGGCTAAGCAGATTGTTAGTCTAGCTCTCCTTCATACCTATTGAAGGTGAAATTATAACAAGAGGAACCTTGTATACACGTTTATTGATGCAAACATAGGTGCAATATATATTTGTAACCGGTTTCTCGAAAACACTCTAACGATTTGCATGAAATTTACTATACAGGGGTTTTCGGGGCGAAAAATCGATCTAGCTAGGTCTCATGTCTGGGAAAATTAGTTTTTGCCGTAATTTTTGATATTTTTTTTTAAATTTCGCGTTTTAGACAGAAACTCACAGAGCCATCTGTTGGCGTGTAGCATAGCTTGCTCACCCGAAGCGCTTATCATAGAGCTATGCTCGGTCGCCCAGGTACTTACTTTTAATAAGATAAGGCTACTTCAATTATGTAGTGCTCTTTTGAATAATGTGTATCAAAAAGGTCATAACGACTCTAGTGGGTTTCTATAATCGTAAACGTCGATAGAATAAAATAAAAATGTATGAGATTGACGTAAGATACCGAAATGTTGCGTGACAGCTAATGTCAATCCCATACATTTTCATTCTATTTCTACTGGAGTTTGCGATAATAGAAAGCCACTTGTCTCGGTACGCGGTAGAGTCGCTATGAGACCTTCTTTAATTCAGAAACTATTTCGGCATACATTGCTCGTTGAAGAAAGAATATTGGAATTGACAGAACCAAGCCTCCCAGCATTGTATGCCGAATTAGTGTCTGAATTTAGAAAGGTGTAATTGTGGCTCAACAAACATGCTTACTTGGGTCAAAATTGAAATTTTTTACTGTTCACCAAAATGCGCTATCAGCTGATTCATATTATATGGGACGTTGAAATTTTTAAGTACATATTTTGATCAATGTTTCTTGGGAAAAGTTTTTTCAGTTTCATTAGCAGATTTAAATCCATTAGTTTTAAAAAAAATTGCAGTAAAAAATTTCAGAATGTTACTCTCAGTCTCAGATAAGATATTTTGTGTTTCAGAATGTACGTGATTCACTGTATAATTCTCATTAATTAGTAGATGAAGTTTAGGATTTCGCTATGTCGAAGTGTTATCGATTTTTTTTGCTAAGTTTAGAGGTCCTACCAAATGCTTTATTGCAATAATTTAAAACAATGTAATCTATAAGTAACCATAATTTACCGATCAATCGATATCGATACGTATTACAGAAACAGGGCCCGCATACTCGTAACTATTGTATTGGTTGCATTATTGGACGTTATTATTGGTAGTCCAGTCGACCCTTATAAAGTGGGTTCAAACCTACACAAAAAATTGCTCCGGGACAAAGGTGAAGAACTACTGTAAAATTATTTGAAAATTACGCTTTATTGAAATAGTAAACAGTTCAATTTAAATCTAAGGAAAATAAATTAGGGCTGTACCTTAGATTATTGATAGGTGTCCGCCGCTTAGACCTTCATCAATCTAAGGGCTGTACGTATTCAATAAAATTATTAGACAAAGTTAGTTCGATGGAAAGAAAATCGCAAATATGTCTCATTTTTATCACATTATTTTAACGAGACCACATCGTCTTAAAATACTTTAGACCTTTAAGTACAAATTTTGTGTATATTTTTTTAGATAACGCGTTAATGTTATTCCTTTACTCCTTCCCTAATAATAATATAAATACGTCAAACTTTGTCACACCAGCGAGATAACAATTAGAGGAAACGTCAATTGCGGATAAGCTCAACTTTATAAACCGAACGGCGATAACTGAAGCACAAAAACAAAGCACAATCAGGCGAGGTTATCTTCTCAGGGAGAGGGACATCGCGTTCAATACCATCATTTGTTTTTTTTTCTAATATTTAAACAGATAATAATATACATAGTTTAAAATGTGAACTAACATTCGCACTTTGTTTAAAATAGCAATCTCATAAATTAATATCCGGTGTGGTACGAAGTGCGAAGTTGTCACCTCGACCGTTCCAATGCATTGTCTCGGAGAGTGCGTGCTACATGTGGCGACCAGCCGCGCCAACCTCTGTAGGGACTGCCATCCGCAACCCACCTACCTACTACACAATTGATAATTGTTTTACCATAGATACATCCTGTACAATCACCACCTTTGCATTACTGTCTCCAAACATCATATAGTTGTGAAAATAGAGCTCAAAATTACAATATTGCGAAACGTGGCAGGTTGGTTGCATGTAACGAGTCGCCAGATGGTCTGCCCAACACGTTATTGTTTGAGGTGTCAACTAATAGGTTTTAAAATCTCTAAAGGTATTATCTTTGTCTCGTGCTTAGAAAAACACAAGAAGTTTAAGTTGTTTGGAGGAGATAAAAAGACAAAGGTGCTGCGTAATGCTCTTTGTCAATGATATCGGGTGGTTTGTTTGTCGTAAATTACAATCCTATTGCCAGATTATTTTCAACGCAATAAGAGACTTTTTTTGCATTGTCTACTAGTTTTTTCAATGAAGCGTTGATCTAAATGTAGTGTCGTATCAGGAAGTTATGGGAGATGCAGAGAATAGGGAAGCGTGGAAGTCACCGACAAGAGCGTCTTAGAGCATAGCTCTTAAATAAGAAGAACTATCACGATCAAGTGTCGACACATATTTTAATGTGAGTGTAACTGCGTGTGTTTAGATTGAATATAATAATAACGCAATATATACGCGAGGTCGTATCGTAACGTACCGCGCGAGTTGTGAATAGCCCAGTAGCCGCGTATCGTCGATTGGCAGCGGTTCAAACTGCTCAAACAAGACCATTTGCGCCTCATCTCACCTTATGTTCTATCCGATAGATTTGTTTCCTCTCTCTTGCATGCATGCAGTTTTAGGTATTTTTATATCCACACAATATGTACATTTCTACAAAATAAGGGTCGAAGATCAAAATTATGTGACAGTCTTAACGCGTGCGTTTCCACATTTTTGAAATTCTTTGAAACATCAAAATATAAATAATTTTGACAGGGCTACAGAAAAGCCTAAAAAGTATTTGAATTCTCTCTATTTATAAGACGTCATCGAGGGGAGTAAATTTTGGTATCGTTAATCTACCTACAGTGCGTAAACACAATGCCGGCGAGAAAGTTGCAACGACGGCGTGCTTTGTTTAAAGTGTACGGCTCATAAAAACCACGTCCCGTGTATCGTGGGCCCACTATCGCTGCCAGCTATGGGCTTGTTAATTAATTATACCATACCACCCTCGAGAAACTGCGACGATGACATGGCGAAATAAATGCACCCGTATTGAGTAACCAAAAATATGTTGCACTTATTGTCATAGAAACATTTACCTAGAGCCCACATGCTATTTAATTTTTATTAGTTTGTAGAGTAAAGTAACCTCTAGAACCCCTAGTATCCGATTAGATCGCGGTTAATTCTGCAATTTGATCCCAGTAGCAGTGGAAAACTTATGGAAAGTGTATTGCAATTTATTTAAAATTATGCCTCAATAATGTTGTTATGTAAATAACTACGATTTATTTATTATTCCTTAAAATTTTGGTAAAGTGTGCAATATAGGGCAACTTATAGAAAACGTCTAAATTCTTTGAGACATCTTGTTGTACAAATGTTTTGTTTAATTTTAACCTTGCTGCATAAGACAGAAGGAAGAGAAAAAAAGCATGAATAAAGAGAGAAAGAAGCTTCTATTTAAGTAAAGTACATGTCAAATTACATGGTATAGAGTAAGAACGAGCGAATTAAACAACAAACTTACATTTAGTTATTGCGTCCTCAACGAATAAATCGTGTTGCATACAGTCTTGCTAGTAAATGTCCTCGTATTATATGAAATAACAGCATGTAAAAAAGTATTTGGCACATTATGCAACAGCAATTGAAGAAGCTATTCGGGCCTCGGGCTGGCGGGCTGAGTGCAGCCCGTTACTATGGATGTTATTGCCGACTGGCAGAGTTGGCGAGGTGTGCAATTACGCGCGACTCGGCTGCGTAACGGCGGCGTGACGGCGGCGGCGCGACGACGTTTCCGCTGCGTGACAAACAATGCGCCGGCGACACTACGCTGCTTCCGCTCGACACCTATTTCCCTTAATTCTAAATTTAAAATTCAAATATTAATCCGTTGCGGTTTTATGCATTGGAAAACATTAATTGGTGTTTATGACTAATAATAAACATTGTGAATCCTTGCGTTGTAGAGTCAGTGGTTTGGAATGCCGCACTTGCAGATAGCTCTAGAATTCATCATTTAAAAACCGGCCAAGTGCGTGTTGGGCCACGCACTGCAAGTATAGGGTTCCGTAGTTTTTATAGGATTTTTTTAATCGCAAAGCAGGTTTTTATTTCATAACGTTCATAACATTAACTTTTTACCTCCTAATGCTCAGCGAGGTGCAAGCGCCTAATTGTTATTACTATTTTTATTATTTCCAGTTTTTCGGCTATAAGTAGCTCATAAACCTGTGAAGCCTTCTCAGCTGTGATAGTTTTCCATTTGATTTCATCACATATACTACTACTATAAAATATATCACATTTTCAATAAGAACTGTGATTTTTGCAACAACCGTTTGGCAGGGGGACACTCGACTCCAACAAAAACAGTGCTTTCAATCTAAATATTTCGCAAAGGGATCCCTAAATCGAAAAATTTTATTTGCAGACTCAAATTATTTTTTAAAGACCTAGCTAACGACACCCCAGACGATGTGGTACAAAAGAAAATAAATGGTACGCAGCACTACACTTACTTTCTCGCGATACTCAAGGAAAAACTATCAACCGCAAACTTAAATTTGTAATGACATACACATAGTATGGAAATACAAACTATTATTTACGTTTTTCCAAAAAAAAAATCGAATGAAATATACAGATCAATTCAGAATTCAAATTGTCAAACACCAAAACAAACAAACCTCAAAATGTTAAACATGTGATTTACCTTCGAGTAAATCACATGTTTAACTTTTGGTAGTACTGGAATACCCTTTATATGCATTTTCACAGATCAATGGATACTACCGTAGGATATTTGCATGGAGATTTTTTTGATTTCCCAACACATATTCCTTATGGATAATTGTTCAGTTTAGTCTACTGAGCAAGCCCTTTCAGTTTTTGGTACACCCTGTGTACTAAATTTTATTTAAAAAAAAATCATAAAGAATATCCAGTCAGGTAGACAACCAATCCAGGATTAATATTATAATAAATTTTAATAAACTCAATGGAACCAATTTTAGCTAAATCACATATTTACGATATGGTGGTACAGGAACACCCCTTATATGCAATTACACAGATCAATTGATACTGGCGCAAGATATCTTACATGGAGATGCTTGGTCATGCAAAGTTTCATCGAGATTCTGTGAGCCTTTTTTGCGAAAATTTCAATTTTTCATTTTCGTTGTATGACACTCTTCGATGGATTTGCATAAAACTCCTAAATTCTAAATATGGTGTCAATCGGACCATTCCTTTAGCCGCTATGCCAACGCGTGACGAACAGACCGACCGACGGACCGACCGACCGACCGACCGACCGACCGACGGACGGACGGACATTTTTGGGAGACTTCATTTTTATGATGTATAAGTGATATAGAACACTTTTTTGAGAAAATTTGAAAAACACCCCCACTTTGTTTGTAAGGAAGGTACCCTAAAAATTGTTTTTCAGGATTTTAGTTTATCACTTTGTCCGCGTGAAAGACATTTATATCCATACTAAATTACAGCTTCCTAGTATTAAGGGCTTATGAGCTAAGCTGCGGACAGACAGACAGACAGACGGAACATGACATGACGAAACTATAAGGGTACGTAACCCTAAAAAGATTATGTGTAAAAATGGTTTAGAAAATGATTACGTGTTTGGTTTGTCAGTTGTGGCGGGTCATGACATGAGGCGCGGGTTTTAGTACAGTCAAGCACACGTTCAGTTTGACACATTGGACTTTGTACTATTCTTACTCAAATAGCCGTAGGAACTAAAGTCGCGCTGCAGGTGTCAAGCTTGTTCTGATCTTGACTGTAATACGAGTATGAGTCGTTAATGCAGTTTCTCTAGTACATTTTATAATCAAAAGCAAGTCAAAATTGACACAGCACGACACTAGCTCATACAGCTATTGAAGAAAATCCAACATGTCTAGCTAGATGTGTTCCAGACTGTACCTACAGTGCACCCCGCAGCTCACAGCGCACACCGCTCGGGCTTTGTATTTATTTCACTTGCCGTTCTTTTTGCGCTCTTCATTTCCGTTTCTCGGTGAAAATTAATGTGTTTCGTATTTGGCGCGGTGTACCGTCACTTGTGGAAAAAGTGTAAAAAAAATATGTATGTGTTTCTTACCTATATACCGTAACATTATACAAACACAATATTAAAATGGGTTAAAATTCCTCGCAAATTGTTATTTATATTGTGGAGGTAAATAACTCCGGTGCGGTTTGAGGCATTACCTATAAATGTTGATATTTTCAGAAACAACGATATAAATTCTAAGAGTTATTGGTTCATAATTAGGCGCCAGCTTATTATTTATTTGAGCATTGTGATTAATAATTAAGTGTTAAGTAAGTAGTAAGTAAGTACGTAGATTTTTATTTAACAATTCTGTCCTATAAAAATCCTAACATTAAGACAATTAAAATCTAGATAGCATACATACATACATACCTAGCTTACTTATTGCTTTATTGTACTCTGATTTTTTTTTATTCAATTCATGTACAGTCAAGGGCACATCAAGCTTGACACATTGAACTATGTACCAATCTTATTTCAATAGCTGTAGGAGCTTCAGTAACTCCGCGTTGTTAAGCTTGAACTGCTCTTAACTGTACCTGTTCAAAATATTAACTAAAAACATCCAATGGAATAATGATACACTACTTAATGTCAAAGTACCTGGGCGACCGAGCTTCGCTCTATAATAGCCGTCTCAACCTGAAAATATCATAGGGTGAGCAAGCTATGCTACTTGCCAACAGATGGCGCTCTAAGTCTCTTTCTAAAAAGCGAAATTTAAAAATTGCTCAAAGACACGGGGAAAACGAATTGTCCCAGACATGAGACCTAGCTAGATCGATTTTTTGCCCCCGAAAACCCCTATACAAATATTGCTCGTAATATAGGATAGGATTCCATAATATAGATAGGAGAGCCGTCGGTCTTTCAAGAGTTATTTAAGTATAACTTTTGGCTCCTAAAGCACTCTGATAATCCTAGGGCCGGGATTTCATATCCTCCGCCTGATTAGGGTTTACATTCTTCCAGCACCTACTGCTAAATATGTGCAAGGTTCTTAAGGTCTTGTCCATCGGGCGATGTGTCGTAAACCGCAGAACCTGAGTCTTTAATCCATTTCTTTTCATTTATTCCATCGCTTACCAACACATTTTGAGCATACTTCTTCTTCTTCGGGTGCCATATTCTCAGCGGATGTCGGCGACCACCGTCCGAAACTCGTTTCTATCTTCGGTCTTCCTGCTGAGAGTAGCAGCGTCTAATCCGGTCCAGATCCTCAGATTGTCAATCCAGGTTGTTCTCCTCCTTCCTCTGCCTCTTTTGCCCTCTATTTTTCCTTCGACTATGTTTTTGATGATGTTGTACTTTTCGTTCCTAAATATGTGCCCAAAGTAAGGTTCTTTCCTTTTCTTAACCGTTTCCAGAACTTCTAGGTCTTTGTTCATTCTTCTAAGGACTTCTAGGCCTTTGTTCATTCTTCTTCATTTATTACCCTGTCATGCCATGATACTTAGAGCATATTTAACAAAAATAATAACATTTTTTTCCCGGTTTAGCCGGTTGCTTACATAGCTGCAAAATGTGTTAGTAAGCTTTGGAATGAATGAAAAAAAAAAAAAGAATATTGCTTTTTTAATACATCAATGAGAATAAAAGAAAGACCCTGTCATTTAACTGTATCTGTCATAAAATGCACGCATAATTATGATGACGTACGAAAATGACAATTAACTAACTCACTTTCGAATTTATAAAATAAGTAGGATAGGATTCATTTAACCGTACACCAGTGACAGTTCCCGATTCCCCACATCCCGGTGAGCTAGCTGGCGTGTTGCCAACTGCGGCGAAGGTGGCCCTGCGATCGGATCACTGACTGATAGCCTGCAGCCAGGTTAGTAGTCACCAGGCTGTTTGGCAACATGATTCTTCGAGTCATATTCGAAATGCGATCATTATTTATTCATGCTACATTAAATCACGCCTCTTTCCCCATGGGGTACGCAGAGACCACAGCCCTTCACCTGCTACGATCTTGATATACTTCTCTCGCGTCCTCTACTTTCATCAACCGAAGGAATTTTACTATTTACCCGACTGCCCCAAAACAGCAGGAGGGTTATGTTTTTCGAGTGTATGTATGTCGATTTCATTGCCGCGGTCTGCAGCCTAAACGGTTTGATAGATTTCAACATGTGAGGTGTCGTTCGTTGTTACCTCAGTAATTCAGGTTAACCAGAGTTTATCAAATTTGAGGACTAAGTAAATGCAGACGATGTTTTTCCTAAGATTATATTTATAGTCAAGTGAAAGGATAACCGTAAGTTGAGACGAAGTGTAGCACAGAACAGTATTTCTATCCGTTAGTTTTTCTCGAAATAAACCAAGACGGTAGACGCATTCTGCCTTGCGCTACGCCATCTATGTCTCTGCATTCGCCCACCCTAGGTTTGATTAACAACACGGTTAGCGGTCAGCTTAAAAAAAATCTTTTTTATCCTATACTATTAAACGAGCAATATTTGTATATTTTTATATCATCATCATCATTATCATTATAACATCCCATGAATCGTCTACTACAGGTATATATTATGTATACTCGTATATTTGTAATCGGTTTCACGAAAATGGCTCTAACGATTTCATGTAACTGACCATACGAGGGTTTTCGTGGGCAAAAAATCGATCTAGCTAGGTCTCATGTCTAGGAAAATTCGTTTTCCCCGTGTTTTAAAACATTTGTTTAGTTTTAGACAAAAACCTACAGTGCCATCTGTTGGCGGGTAGCATAGCTTGCTCACCTGATGATATTTTAATGTTCAGGCGGCTAATATAAAGCGAAGCTCGGTCGCCCAGGTACTGAATAGTAAAACTTATATAAATTGAATTTCTTTCTATAGAGGTTAAGAACTGAGTTATCCAACGTAGCATTAAGGGGCTGATAAGAGCTGAATTACCTCCCTCTCTAACAAAGGGCAGAATGCGCGTGCTAGAACGGAGCGGATTCGCGCTGTTTTACGTTTTTCGCTCATTTTTGCATTTTTCTCAAAATCTCTATATGTCAAATCGCTATATTATTATGCATAATGTATTGAATAATGTGTAAAATTTTTGGCATCATAGGTACTTAAGAAAAACAGTTTAATAGCAAAAAGCAGAGGTAACTTTGGATGTTTTTTTATGGCGTACAAAATATATTTAATTGTGTTTCGGAGTCGGCCATATTCTTGGAACGATTCTTAATTATCACATTATTTTTTTCACGGCCATATATTCATCACTTTTTGTTAAAAACCTGCTCAAGTGAAGCGTATTTAGCTCTTATCAGCCCCTTAATAAATTGTTTATATGTAACTAGCTAGGATACCCGGCTTCGCTCAGGGAGCTAATATGAGATTATGTGGTAGTTGGATAAAAGACTAAACTTTCTACAATGTTCCACAATAATCTGGGATATTCCCGAACATTCCAAACTATTCTCGAACACTGCACAACATTCCCGAATGTTCTAGAACTCCTGAACCCACGACAAATCTTGTTTTATTATATACCCCTTTCAATAGGTAGCTCCACTAATACAAAAAAGGCTTCGAATGGTCCACAATGTTCCAGAATAATCCACAACATTTGAGAGTGTTCTGGACTTTTCCGCAATGATCTGGGAAGCTCCCGAACATTCCACATCATTCCAGAATGTTGTGGAATGCTCTCGAATGTTCTGGACTGTTCTAAAAATTTCTAGAGGGTGAATTATCCAGCCCTTATATCTTCAAAAGCACGCCCTTCCGGTAAAAACGGGAACCTTCTTCACGGACGGGAGATAGAGGGCTACCACACCATGTAACTCCCTTTCGTACCGAGACTCATTTCTGAGTTTTAGCGGCACGCACATTGTATACTTTCTTTTATAATATATATTGATTATAGATAAGCAAGCTTGTAAACAGAATATTATGGGCTTGAACGTTAAAAATAAGTAAATACTACGAACTGAATTGCGCATTTAGAATGGCAATTAAGCTGGCTATCGTTCGTATGATGCGAGTGTCAGCAGGTAGGTAATTAGAGGGAGAGATAAGCAAGACAAAGAGCGATCGATCAATCACTCGGAGCTGGCGATAGTGTACACGTGAAGCTCGTCCGGGGCTCGATCCTTCACCTCCGGCCGCGCTATCGCACCAGATAGCGAACAAACAAATCGGGTACTCGCTGCGATTGACGTCAGCAGTGAACCGTTTGCTCGGTGCTCTGTGACGCTTCTTCCGACCCTCGACTGCCCAACAGAGCTGCTGAGACGTATTACCCAACTACTTAAATCAATTAGAAAGACCTACTGCGCAAAATAAAGCTCAGATATCTTAACAAACGGTGAGAATTTATAAGTGATTTTCTGATTGTAATAAAACCCATTTTAGAAAAGGTACAAAAATATCAAAAAGATGTCAAGTTTGTATTTTTCAATAATATTTCTATTAAGTAACGAGTATAGTCTTCCAGAGTCATCTAGAAAATCGAAAAGCTCAAAATGTAGTTAGATACCTGTGTACAAAACTGAAAGGGCGTGCTTAGTCAACGAGACTGAACAACTTTCCCAAAGAACATTTCTGGGAATTACTGGGATATGAAAAAAAATAATGGCCTCTCCATACAAACTGTGCTATCAAAGTGAGCTGTATTTATTAGGGAGGACTAAAAGTTTTTTAATTTCCCAAAAATGTTTCTTTGGGAAAGTTGTTCAGTTACTGAACACGCCTTTTCAGTTTTAGGTACACCGTCCCTTAAGGAGTGATCACACCTAGCTGAATTCAAAGACTAATTCGGCATACATTGCTGAGAGACTTGGTTATGTTAATTGCAATATCCCTACTACAACGAGCAATGTATGCCGAATTAGTCTTTGAATTGCAGCCAGGTGTGATCACTCCTTAAGACCTAGTATATGAATTTTGCGTACAATAAATATTGAAATAACTACTATCGGTGTAAGGATAGTGTAAGTCAAGTTAGGTAGTACTGTGAGCGTTTGCTGGGTCACAGCTCGCGGCCGCGGCCTCATTCCAACGCGAGGTCCACAAATTAAAGTACGACGCAGTATCCAATCCGAGGAGCATTAACCCGCTCCAATAATAAAACCACGCTTCTTGATATTATTGAATACAACTTTATGTGGTTGATCACAAGTTTGTTTTTGTTTTTATCGCCTTCGTATCGGCAGCTTATCTGTTAAGACCTATAGAGTCAAAAGCTTCGTGACGCAAGATCGAGATTCAACACCAAGTTTGAATAAAAACCTGTCATAATAAAATTAAATATTTGATGCTCTCACTAGAATAATCAGTTTTTCTGCCGTAAAGCAGCAGTGTGTTTCTGTTTGAAGCATATGGCACCTGAGATATTCCTCCTTCACAAGGTTTCGAGTTGGGCAAGGCAACACGTTTAATTGCCCTATTGAACTGACGCTCAGCAATGATTCGGCTTGTCTAAAAATTACGTTAAAAATTACCTACCTTGGCGGCCTTATCAAAGTAGACACCTTACTCCAGTAAATTGTCTCTACAAATGGAACGAAGTGCGTAGCGCAATTAACGTAACATGTCGCTGTAGTGTTGTGCGCACACGCAACCTTGTTTACACCGCGCTAATTCCATTGCGCAAACATATTGATGCGACGATGCGACTGTACTAAACGTTCGTAATGACCAGTTTAATACGAACCGTATCATCTTTTCAATGGGCAGGTGTTAGAAAGTGAAGATTCACAGTCAGAGATCAAATAAGGCTGGTGTCAGTCTGTGCGCGGCGACGCGGCGAGTTATTGTCTCCGTTGGCGCTGTTTACCTTATTACCGCGCCGCACTAAACCCGCTAATGCGACAGCGCATGTACACAGACGCGTGAATACGTGGCGTTATTTCACCTCAAATTACGTGCTTTATCTTCACTCCACTTTGTTTATGGAAGTGTTTCTTTCACACTTCGAGTAAATACAAGAATATCAGGCAAACAGTGTTAGCCAGAGGCATAGACGATCAAAAATTGGTCTCGCATTTCCATCCATGGGCGAAGTTCGTTCAGTTTTATGGTCTGGACATCATACTATAATATTACTTATTACCGTGTTTCCTGTTGAAAATATAACATGTTATCGTATGATCGTAAATATCGTTAGTTTATATTCTAACTACAATTGTAGAAAACTTGAAAAATTTACAGAATTTGCTTCTGGCGTTTGGTCGCAAGAGAACCTCATCGTTCCAATTTATTCGGGGTTGGGCCAACATGTTGATTGATTGCATTTCTGTCCATCGACTGTCACGGCGTCACCTCGCCATCCACTCCTTTCTCAAGAGAACCTAACACGACCTTAAGGACCTATGGACCCACGAGTTTACAATTTGTCGATAGTTTACAATCTCGCAAGATAGATTTATGAACAATGTTCACAAACTTACGGTGACATATTATGTAAAAGTCATTTTATCCTGTGTATTTGACGGTAAATAGTACCAACACCTACAAATTAAAAACGAACGTTATCTAAGTATACGTATCCGCTCGCTGTGGCTATTTATGTATAAAAATATCAAACTGTTCGTTTGTTTGTCCGCGTTATCAGCAGTACTCATTCATGTATCGTTATCGCCCACGGTGGAGCCGGGGCGTCATTCATATGCTGTTGATTTTAACATATAGATAAGTGAATTATATACCAAGGCTAGTTACTTAGCTAGTTTACCTAAGAAGCACGGTAAGATATAGTCATCATAACATCATGATCATCATCATAACATCCCATGAAACGTCCACTGCAGGAGAGGGAGCTCCCTCCAGAACTCCAGCAAAAACGCGTGGTACTTTGGAGGCGATTTATCATAGTCACTGTAGCGTCGCTGATGTTAGTTGTTAAGCTCTTTATTTGGCTCGCCAACGCACACACCACGTTGCACAACCTACTCGCTGTACGGTCGGTTGCAGACTGAGTATGCACGCTCGAGACAAAGGCTATACACTACATCCCTTCCTTATTTTAATTAGATTTTTTATATCGTTCATAAATTACCTAATTAAAATTATAAAGTACATTTGAATCGAAAATTATCAAATCATAATACGCTTCTAGCGGTACCTTCTACAAAATAGATTTTCATATTTTCCTTAGTTACTCCTCCTCTCCACTACTGTTGCAAATGTTATCTTTTCCCAAATTATTCTTTATGTCTAACACTTTCCAGTCTTCTTGTATATTCTTCAAATGTACTACGTTTCTCCTTATCTGCCCCGTCTCCTTGTTCTGGACTTACAACAACTATTGACCAATGAAGCTTGTCTACAGTAGCCATCCCAGAAACTCCAGGAGGACCTTACTTTTAACCCCTGTGTTACTTTAAAGCCTTAAAAGGAAGGCAAGAGTGAGAAACACCACAACTTGTCTTTTCTCTACCTTTTTTCTTAATATTTTTATTTCACACTACTGGTTTCCATAGGTTTGCAGGTGATAAACAAAGAAAAATACAAAGACTATTCAAATTAAATGAAGGTTTTAAATATTACAACTAATCCAGAACAATAACAAGTTCTTCAGCTATTTATTATAGGTATATAATTTCTTTTCTTTTTTTTTTTCGAATGGTTTGCAGGGTCAACGAATTCTTATTGTTCTAATTACACCTATTAAAATTATGATCTATACCCAGACATTCAAAACGCACTCTTCAAAGTACATATTTATACGAGTATGGTGCACACCTATGTCCTCGAAATGTGTGGTGATGATACAAACTGGCTGTTTCAAACCAGGAACTCCTCGGAAAGTCGATCTATAAATTCGGATCATTACTCTTCACGTACCTGCTGAACTGGACCCACCACGTCTGGATCGAGCGTCCAACACATCTTCCAAGACTATTATGATAAGAATAAGTATTTTAAACATATTTTAAACTATTATTGTTCTTTATTATTTCTGTTAGCACGGTGGCAATTATGACATCAATCATTTATAATATAGATAGGCTAATGATAGCTTTCAGGTGAATGATCTCTGTTTACCATGGTGTTTTTCCCATATAAAAAGGAAACTAAAGTTCTCCTGATCGCAATAAAGTGCTTTGTCACAATTTGACATAAATTAATAAGATGGCGATATCAAATGAAGTTATTTTTCTAACTCAACTACTGGTACCTTTAATCTGAATGTAGAATCTCACCAGAATTAAACTTAAAATGTTCGTCGAAAACTATTTTTTATGTTACTGATCAATTTTCAAACCTTATTGTCAAATTTAAGGAATTATTATTATTGTTTATTTTTATTTTTAAGACTTCTTTCAGTTGTATTAATTTTGTAAATGAATTATTTATACATTTGCCGCTGCACAAAAGAAAAGGATCCCTTTTTTTTTTATATCACGTTTATTTTTTTCTAATCTCTTAAAACCATTTCTCACAAATTTCTTGTGGACTTGCTGCTTGTCCACTTTGTTGATTTTATTATCTTACCTGTACCGTGTATGTCGACAAATCAACTCTTCCATTAAATTTTTTAATGCATTGGGACACATTATTCAGACAGAACTATTCATTTATTCAAGCAAATATACCTAATTACGTTTTCGTAAATTCATAGGTATCTTTATTTTTACAACGCTTTTAAAGAGTATTTTGTTGTTTTACAGGAAAGTTACATAGGAAAACCTAAATTAAAACTGCTTTTCAATACTTACCTGCGAGGCTTATTAACCACAAAGATCCTACTAGGTGACCGGATTATTATTCCAATTTCTGTAGCCTTTCACAGGGACCAAGCTATTTTCCAACCAAAGTATATTTGAGTATGCACTAATTTTAAATAGGTACCTACCTATTAAGAATGATAGGTTAGTTTTTTTTTTATCGTTGTAAATGGACAAACCACATAATTTATTTCAAACCTTGTGAAATTTTTAATTAATTTTTAATAATTATATCTTTAAAATCGATTGCTTCTTGCGCTTTATTTATTTATTGATTAACACGACAAGAAAAAGAAATAATTCTTAATCCCAATGTCTTGATTTAGGCACTTGAAATAGGTTGGTAGGTGTTATTTGTGGTTGTCTTGGCCCATAGAGGAGAATCAATATAACTTTAAGATGTATTAAGTATGTACCGGTCCTTCCAATTTAAGTGAAATCGTTCAATACAATATACTAGCTACACGCCGATGTACACAAGTTTTATTTTTTGTCGCATTGTTGTTCAAAGTACGTACGTTAAACATAATGAAATAGGGACATGATCATTAAATAAACCCTTCCAGAATAATTTAACTTTTCGTGGGTATGTATTAATTAAAGTAGGAAATGTACAGTAATGGGTACTCTCGCTACAAGTGCCAGAATTTACCTGCTCCCTAACTACACCAGTGGTATTGAAAACTGTAAGGTAGGTATCAAACTATTTAAATTTCAAACTGTAGGTAGGTACTTTTTATCATACCTTTTCCAAACACTCAGCATGTTTAAACTGAATTTAGGGACAAAATAAAATTGTCGCCATATATCCTTATAAAGATAACTTGACTGTCAAACAATGTGTGTGAATCTGAAATCCATTTGTTACTTCTTTTCAACTAAACAAGGAAGCATTTTGTTATTTATAATTCACACTAATCGGTTCCCGAATCGTATCATATCATTATCCATTATCCACCCGGACTTTCCTTGCACTCTTTAATACCATGGCTCAAAACAACACATGTCATTTGCCCACGCATATAACCTTTCACCCGCAGATTTAAACCCGCACCTTTAGAACGGACCAAGCATGAAATGTATTTACATACAACAAACATCAGAAGCAGCACGAATCCAATGCACAGACCACTGTGCTATCGTATCTAGACTCCCTTATCCTCTTTATATTTTGTTTATGCGTGGCTATTCTTTGAGTTTCATAATATTATTGATGCAACAAATATGAACATACGATTAACTATCATTTTTGTCTAATAATTACACATTTTTTTCCATACGCCTACATATTAAACAAAAGGAAATGAAAGCTGATTCAGTTTACAGAATTGTTAAACAATTATGTATAACTCGTAGGTATTGTTCATGTTACCTGCATAACCATGCATATAATGGTAATTCTATGGTTTTGTTTACTGGTGAGGAGTAAGCCGTTCCAACCATTGGAGCCGATCAATTAATAATTCAGTTGGAATTCACAACTGCTTCAATTATGCCTCATTTTATAATTGACATAATGAAATCTAATGCCCAGTTAGTAACTGCTCATATTTTAAATTGTTGAAAAGACAATATGCAATTTAATGGCCAGTATGTAGCTGCTCGTATGTATCTCATCATTGACATAACTATTAGCCAATATGCAATTAAATGCCCAGTTTGTAACCGCTTATAACATATCACATTATTAACAAGACAATATTCAATTTAGTGCTCAGTTTGTAACTGCTTGTTTGTCAGATTATTGAAGGGACAATATGAAATTTAATGCCCAGTATATAACTGTTCACATGTCAAATTATTAAAAGACAATATGCAATTTAATGCCCAGTATGTAGCTGCTCATATGTATCTCATTATTGGCACAATTATTAGCCAATATGCTATAAAATGCCCAGTTTGTAACCATTTATAACATATCACATCATTAACAAGACAATATTCAATTTAATGCTCAGTTTGTAACTGCTTGTTTATCAGATTATTGAAAAGACACTATGCAATTAAAAGCCCAGTATACAACTGCTTATATATCGAATTATTAAAAGACAATATGCAATTAAATGCCCAGTATATAACTGCTTACATGTCAAATTATTAAAGATAGTATGCAATTTAATGCCCAGTATATAACTGCCAATATGCCAAATTATTAAAAGACAATATGCAATTTAATGCCCAGTATATAACTGCCAATATGCCAAATTATTAAATGACAATATGCAATTTAATGCCCAGTATATAGCTGCCAATACGTGTAATATGCAATTTAATGCCCAGTATATAACTGCCAATACGTGTAATATGCAATTTAATGCCCAGTATATAACTGCCAATACGTGTAACATGCAATTTAATGCCCAGTATATAACTGCCAATATATGTAATATGCAATTTAATGCCCAGTATATAACTGCCAATACGTGTCATATGCAATTTAATGCCCCGTATTTAACTTCCAATACGTGTAATATGCAATTTAATGCCCAGTATATAACTGCCAATATGTATAATATGCAATTTAATGCTCCGTATTTAACTTCCAATACGTGTAATATGCAATTTAATGCCCAGTATATAACTGCCAATATGTGTAATATGCAATTTAATGCCCAGTATATAACTGCCAATATGTGTTATATGCAATTTAATGCCCAGTATATAACTGCCAATACGTGTAATATGCAATTTAATGCCCAGTATTTAACTTCCAATACGTGTAATCTGCAATTTAATGCCCAGTACATAACTGTCAATATGCGTAATATGCAATTTAATGCCCAGTTTATAACTGCTTGTATGTCAAAATATTTAAAGACAATATGTAGGTATATAACTGCCAATATGTCAAATTATTAAAAGACTATGCAATTTAATGCCCAGTGCATAACTTCTAATATGTACAATATGCAATTTAATGCCTAGTATAATAATAACTGCTCATAACATGGTACATATATAGCACGAGTACCACTTAACTCAACTTAAACAGATTGCATTTGACAAATTCAGAGTATATTTATATATCATATAATATTTCATCATAATCCAAAGTAACGACCACTACAGGACGCTGAGTTCCCTCCAGAATTCTAGCTTTTTCTGTAAAAAGTGAGGAGGGGAACCTCGCCTGTCAGCGCTACGGCTAACACCATGGAACCCGGTTGTAGGTGACCGCAGTATGTAATATGGTATGGCACACAGGAGGATAACCCATCAATACAATTCAAAATTTATTGATAAATAAAAATTGGCATGTCAGTTACCTCCTCCCGTTTATGAGCCATAGTCGCCTATTACGACACCCACGAGTATGTATGGGTTGGTGCCATTCTTTGCCGGCACTACACGGGATATAAAATAATTAGGATCATTAAAACTGACTCGTGGCTGGTTCTTTGGATCCAAGGTAAGTAAATTATTCTATAAATAGTAGTAAAAACAGCAAAAATAACCTGCGCTGAGTTAGCATCCAGTTAGTTAGTTTTTTTTGGGTTCAGTGGAGTTTTCTAGCAGCGGCTCTAAAAACTCAACGACGTATACTCTAAAAAATAACCTTATTTTTGAATCGAGTTTCATTGAACGTTTTTTCAGTCATTCTATCAGCGTCTGCGCTACGAAGTGTATCGTTTTATCTCATGTAATATCCTTGCGTTCTAGTTTAATACGTTATCCGAAGTAGCAGTCCAAATATTATTACATGGGTGGTGGTATCAAAACCTATGGTAAATATGTATCAAAGTATTAGTATCTACTGTACTGGTAACCCCGTAATATGCCACACGGTGGGTCAATTATGGGGGGTCAGCCCTTTTAATAGTAAAGTAAATAAGTTTGTGTAGGTAGTTCATAGTTATATTCATCAAAAATAATTCTCGCCGTGTCAAGTTGTCAACGACCGACCGAACCACTGTTCGGCGGAACCTACAGGCACCCTATAGGTTATTTTAAAGTTTCCTTAAAACCTTAAATCCTCCTTATTTTGATTGGCTCGACGCAACTACCTACATATTGACTTCTACGAGTATCTACATAATCCGTTCCAATTTCTTTGGTTAAAATACTCAAACTACAGCCAAGAAAATCTTTAAATATAATGCAAAATCTGGATGGGCTAATACGCATCCTTTGTCCGTTCAAACTTGTTCTATTTATAGCCGGCCGACAATAACTATGTTTGTTTACATCACAATTATTTAGTGAAATTAAGTAATTCCTTTCCTTTTTTTTTTATGTTTTATTATTTTCTAAACAAGTACTCACTTTTAATCCTCGTCGCCAACTGTAGCGTCGCTGATGTTAGTTGTTAAGCTCTTTATTTGGCTCGCCAACGCACACACCACGTTGCACAACCTACTCGCTGTACGGTCGGTTGCAGACTGAGTATGCACGCTCGAGACAAAGGCTATACACTACAGTCACCACGCTTGTAAGCGTTGCGGCTGGCGACCGCTGTTGTTGCTGACCGCAGTATGTAAGATGGTACGATACACAAAAGATGCTGCTGCCTATTCTCCGGTTCATAAGCCCTTAGTCGCCTCTTACGACACTTACGGGTAGAGATGGGTTGGTACTATTCTTTTCCGGCACCACACAGAAAGGTAAAGTAAAGTTAGCTATAGTAGTTTAAGATACAAGTTCCGTAAGTAGGGTTATTACAAACGAGTTGACGTTTTATAAACCCGAGACGAAGTCGAGGGTTTACCATCGGCACGAGTTTGTCATAACCCTTACGGACGTGTATCTTATGACGTTTTTCAATACAATTGTAAGAAAGGTGAGGTTTATGTAACACAATTGGTAAAGGAACCAACCATGGGTACTGTCAGCCTCTTTTCGATTTATGATCTCCTGGTACTCTCCATTTTATATTAAATATAGGTAGGCAGTAGTACTCGTATCTCTCTACAAGAGATTTATTCCAACCTACTTTTGATCATGAGATAGAAATAAAGATAGAAGTAACACTATGTTACCTGAAGTTTGGATTCTGCTATCTAGGGTTTATAACGTAGCACTGGTTTTACTTACTTGTACTTACTGATTTTGTTTTACCACTTATCTGCGGTTAAAAGTTCAAACATATTCAAGTTATTCAGAAACAATAAACTCAACGTAAGTACATTATATTATAGGTATTTTTAGGGTTCCGTACCTCAAAAGAAAAAAACGGAACCCTTATAGGATCACTTTGTTGTCCGTCTGTCTGTCTGTCTGTCAAGACCCTTTATCTCACGAACGGGTAAAGGTATCAGGTTGAAATTATTATCATACATTAGGATCCATGAACCACACAAGATCTGAAAATTTCAATTTTTTACCACGACGCAATCAAAAGATATGGCATTTTATATCCTTATCTCCATACATTTATTCAAAAATGCAAAACCTACAGGGTACTTCCCGTTGACCTAAAATTATGAAATTTGGCAAGAAGCTAGGTCTCACAGTACAAATAATGGGAAAAGTCTGAAATAATTAAATATTACAACTTTTCTAACAACTAATGGTAACCAATTGTGGTGAGCTCCCGTTTCAAGAACATTCATATAAGAGAGGGGTCAAGTTGGATAGTCGCTGAGGCGATTTTTGTTTTAGTTCTATTTAAAAACGGGAACACTTACAAACTTGAAAATTGGTATGTTTATAGTGCATAAGCTATAAAATAACAACAAATAATAAAATTTGGTCAAGCGCGTGTCGGACTCAAAAAATCTAGCACATTAACTTACTGAAATTTCAACTAATACCAATTATGTTTATGTGGTGGTACGGAACCCTCAGTGCGCGAGTCCGACTCGCACTTGGCCGGTTTTTTTTAAAATGCAGCCTGATCAAGCCAAATGTAGCGTACTAGAATGCCTAAACAAATTGCCGAGGATGGTTTGCCATGGCAGCAATTACATCGACTGACGCTTTAGTACTTTGTTAAGACACTTGGGTGTATAAATGTTTATTAACACATTCATTGTCCGCTGCGTATTTATTTCCGTGTTTATTTAATGTTACATGATAAAAATTGTGGATCAAGGACTTCGTACGTGGCATACTATTATTAGTTACTTCTTGTTGTTTGGATTTTTTTTATTGGTTGGATAAATCTAATGAAGCGTTGTCGGTCGTTGGATGGACGCGAGGTGCGTAAATGCGCCTTGGCCTGTGCCCTGTGCGCGTATCATCGCGCGATAACGCGACCTGCCGCGCGCCACCGGCTGCCTCGACCGGCTGCGTATGTGTATGCCCTTATCTATCTATGTACAAGAACTGTGTTTATGTGTGCATTTCCTTCTACGTTCATGACATATACATGACTATCATTGTTGGAATGATTCGTCCAGTTTTTTCCCTGAACAGTTATTTCCGACTGGGGAACAACAAAAAATCTATTTAAAACTTTTTTTGTCACAAGAAGATCTCTACCCAGAAGAGCTCGTGGCCAAGTTATAATTGCTCTTTTTTTTACCAATCACGTAAGTTAAGCAACGTTGGTCGTGGTCAGAACCCGGATGGGTGACCGTTAGTGGCACAAGAACTATAGCGTTTCCGTGCTTCGTAGGTCACGTTATGCCGTTGATCCTGGATACTGTCAATGATAGTAGTAGTAGTACTGTTAAGCCATGTGAGAGGCCATTTGAAGGCTTGAAAACTCTGGCAGCTTGGTTGGCCATTAACCTGGCTAAGTCTGATCTAGGATTGGGTCTGGTTTGCTCTCTGGAGTGATATGTTTGCGGAGATCAGATGGCAGTCGCTGTATGTAAAAACCAGTGCCAATCGTCAAACCCTTAGATAGCCGACTCCGTAATCATCATAACATCCAAAAAACGTCCACTACAAGACAGGGAGCTCCCTCCAGAATTCTAGCTTTTGCTGGAAAAATGTGGAGGGGAAGTACCATAGTCACCTCGCTTGTTAGCGTTACGGCTGGCACCATGGACCGCGGTTGTTGGTGACCGCAGTAAGTAAGACGTAAGATACAAAGGAGGATGCTACTGCCCATCCTCCAGTTAACCCTTAGTCGCCTCTTACGACACCCACGGGTATGTATGGGTTGGTACTATTCTTTGCCGGCACCACACGGGAGAGCGACTCCGTAATAACCATTCGCAAAAACAGAATAAGGCTTGGGCAATATTAGATACATTCAGATAGATTCGATTCAGATCAGATAATTGTATTCAATGTAGATTCTTTAATGATGCCAGGGTTTTTGTCATCCTCTAACTTTTACTGTAGCACAAATAGTTCACTGAAATCCCAACAAGCTTATTCGTACGAGTTAAATAGTGCGCACAGAAGCGAGCGAAATAAAGTAGAAAGTATATAGATGGCGTTGATTAGAGACAGACAGACAGACGGAGCAGACAAATAGTGATACATGCGTGGAGAGACAGTCGAGTCGAGATCGTACATTACAGCAGCACACATTGTGTACGCACGCTCGCACCGCACCGCTGCTGGGGTGGCCACACACGGGGGAGTTTCTTCAACAATCCAAATTTTCTATCACAGAGCTTTAAGTAGAAAGTATATGGATGGCGCTGATTAAAGACAGACAGACAGATGGAGCAGACAAATAGCGATACATGCGTGGAGAGACAGTCGAGTCGAGTTGAGATCGTACATTACAGCACACATTGTGTACGCACGCTCGCACAGCACCGCTGCTGGGGTGGCCACTGTAGTGTTTAGATGGTTTCAATGTAACTTATCTAGTATTTTCCCAGCACACCCGTGTTATCGCAACGCCTGTCAAGTCAAGCCAAGACTGACTCTCCAGTGTTGCCACCTCCCGGATAGTGTGGCATTAATTATTAGTATGCTACATCCACACACGGGGGAGTTTCTTTAATAATCCAAAGATTTTTCTATCACAGAGATTTATTATTTAGAGGTAGGTTTTATATTTAAGGATGACATCAGTCTTTGTATATTAGTTTGTGGAGTTTGTGGTGTACAATGATTTTTTTCAATGTAGAATGCAATGCACCTGGTGAATACATTAAAGCCTTTTTCTCTCACTAACTGCCTTTTTTTGCTCCGTGTGGTGCCGGCAAAGAATAGTACCAACCAATCTCTACGCGTGGGTGTCGTAAGAGGCGACTAAAGGTTAATGAAGCTGAGGATGGTCAGCAGCATCCTTCTGTGTATCGTGTCCATCTTACATTCTGCGCGGTCACCAACAACCTCGCTCCATGGTGCCAGCCGAAACGCTAACAAGCGTAGTTACTGTGGCACTTCCCCTCTACATTATTTTAGCAAATCTGGAATGGAAGGAGTTCCCTGTCCTGTAGTGGACGTTTCATTGGATGTCATGATGATGATGATGGTGAATTTAAAGAGGAAACGTTTGACCGGCAGGGGGACATTTAACGTAACATTAACCTTTTCCTAAAATTTTCTAATTTCACTAATTAGTTATTAAGATATGGACATTAACTTTACGGAAACAAAAAAAATATTTTAGTTCATCTAGGTTTTCTTCTAAAAATTCGCCCCGTGTGTCCAGGGCCGGCTGTCAGCGAATTCTTCCAATCTGTACTGCGTCTGGTGCTTCGCGTTCTACTTATTATCGTGCCGTACCTACAGTGGGCATTTGCATAACAATAACAAGGAGGATTATTGATGTCGCCCCCCCACCCCACCTCTCCCTTCCGTGCCCCGCTACGACCCTCGAAAGAGAGTGGTGCAAGTGCATGTACAAATTGTTGTGTCATTATATCGACTAGTAGACGTGACTGTCGACGACGGAGGTTGCTTGCTAGCCTCATGCTGGCTGGCTTCTGTAAATATGTATATTTGAACAAACACGTAAGCCAATTCCAAATTACGACTGATAGTTTATGCACACTTGTATTGTATTTTACAGTGTATTTTAATTATATTATTTTAAAGTGTTAAGTCTGAGGAGACGTCTTCTTATTTTGTAGCCAACCAGCGCAAATCGGTAATAGTGATTGACAGGAAAAAAGATGTCTCTGAGAACCACCAAACTCTAGTGACAGTAGCTGGGCACATTCACTCGAAGAACCAAGGGCTGATAGGTAGACAATTCGTGAATGCTAACCGCATACCGAAAGACGTACGCTACAACTTATATTTATCGTGTGAATAACTGCAGTTACTTACAGACCCATAATGCTAAAGTTTTTATACTTATAAATAAATTTTATCTGAGAAAGAAGAAAGAAAGCTGTAACGTGTTTGAAAAACGTTTGCAACGTTGATTTAGAATTGTAATTTTTAAAAACATAATAACAAAAATTTCAATAAGGGCCTTCTTTTTTATTGAGATAAAAAACTAAGTTTATGAGCACATCGTCTTTTCTAGTGACCCCGCTGCCGCTTGTGTCTCACGTCCCGCAGTAATGCTTAATTTTGTTCTCTTTTCATGTTTGCTCTGTATACATTTCGTCTAAAATGGAATGGAATAATTTGATGTAACGCTGCGATCGACGTGGGCCGGATTGGATGCCTCGCTTGATGTGCCTCGTCTGAAGCCGGCCCTGGCCTCTCTATCACAATCGTATGCAAATGCCTTCGCTACGCCGATGTCTAGTTATTGCAATAAATTATGGATTATTTGTACCTACTTAGCGACCGTTCTCTATACATAGATCCTGGTCCTGAATGAAAATGAGGAGATTATCTTCATTATCCGTCTCAACGATGTTTTTCCAAATTGTATTGTTTGTGACTAGTGAAGCGAATGGCGTATATCCATGCTATAGCTGGATTACTTATTCTAATTTGTAGTTGTAGTGAATCACATAGATTTTTATTAGAAGTGGTGCTCACGGTTTGAAACAATTTACAAAAACAAAAAGAAATACAAATTCATTCATTTTTTTTTTCTGTAATGAAATTGACCGCAGGCTGAGCTGAGTGTAAACTTAAGTGGAATTGTTTAAGTGCGAAGTTGGCGGCACCCTCGGCGATGGAGAACAGTGGGGAGCCAAGTGGTAGGTAACTTCTACAGCGTAATCCAATACGACCTGCGTAGCGCGTAGCTGCCACCTGCCGCGTAGCACATTGCTACGGGCTACGAGACTGCTACACTGTACTTTTTTTTTTTACTATGTATGGGCTTACTCTTGACCTCGATCTAGCCTTGAGGACAGAGATGAGGTCGACGATGGAACGAAAAAAAAAACCTCCTCCTTCCTTCCTTTCCTTTTAAAAAGCCTTCTCTGTTTTAATACTAAACTTGCTTGAAATGTAAACAGTGATTAATATTCTAGCCCAAAAGTTTTAAATCAAGTCTATCTATAACTATTAAAGTTTAGTTTACAGAACAAACCAAGACATTGTTTTCGGTTGAACCGGTCGAACAATCACGGAACATTAGCAATAACCGCAATCGAACAAGGTCTTAAACTAGCCGGTCAAATCACTCGCCCAAATTAACCTTAAATAAACTTGCCCGGGTGTGCAGGGTTCCCACGATTAAAATGCGGGATTCCCTTTTTGCCGGCAATTCGGACAATGCCCACCTCTAAATCACGGCGGTTTGGTCCGGAGTCCGGTGGAGTTACTTAATTCAATCATGATAACTGCGGTCCGGCCGGTCCGGTCACTGCCGGTCCGGGTGCAAGAAATAAATTGACCAATGACCGGTGTTGCGAGCTCAGGGGTGACAGATTCAGGTTAAAGTTAACAATGTGAAATTATTGCCATGCAAAGCCTAATGTAGGCCTGTGCCTGGTTTTCCGTCTAGGTAGCATACGATGGTCAGATGGCAGTCGCTCTATGCGAAGCCAGTATCTCGTCGGATCCCCTAGCTGGGAGCTTACTCCGTAAATACGAATGAAATTGTTTCCGAAATCCTTGTAAGTATAACTTATTCAACTAAGTCGAAAAACTAAACACAATAACCAAGACCAAATAATCTAGCGAAGTTACCTATTTCATAGTCGCACATTTATTTTTATGAACATATTTTAAGTTTCCACCAGAATACTTAGTTTTATTGTAACATTTCCACAATTAGACTACGATGAGGTATTTTTGTATGTAGGTACTGTGTAATTTATTTACATGTTTTTAACGAAAAATAGGAATCAGCTCCCTCGCTTAGTAGAGAAAGGGTTGCAGTAATATCTACCTGGCTAGCACCAGAGTGAGGCGGGGGTGGGGTATATGGGGAAGAGGGGGGAGGGGAGGGGACGACCTTGCACCGGCAGATAACAATTGAGCGCAAATCCAATACCGCGAGGTGTCGCCACCGCCACCGCTGCCTGCACCACCCACACTTATTACCTTCTCCACTAGCCCGTCCGGCGTTGTTTAATATTTTCAAATTGTACGTTGTATCTATTTACCCAATCACTTAATTAGACTAAAGTAAGATTATCTAATATGTACACCGTAAATACCCCATACTTACGGGGCTTGACGTTTAGGAAACACGACAGGCTTAATGAGTGTGGGATTTTAGTCAATTCTATCTGCTATCTGAAAATGGAAATTAGGTCAGATTCAGATAATTTTATTGAATGCAGATTCTTTACAGAATACTTATTAAATGTCATGCAGAATGCAAATAGAGCGAGTCTCCAGTTTCCAGTTTACATAAAAAAAATATCTTTTCTACACAAATTTAAGGAAAATGTAACCTATGCATATGAAAATATAAGTTAGTCTTCATTTATTTCTACTGGGGACGTCACAGCGCACGCAGATGGGTGATCAAATTTATATAATGGAACCATTTCTCTCTTATTCCAGGTATAGTAATTTAGTGCTACAATATAATTTATACCTACTTGCGATGGTCAGCACTTGGTGAAACTTCATCTTCAATTTGGTGATAGACAATATTTATTGTGGAACCAGTGTACAAGTGTTTTATTACCAAACTAATGATGAAGTAGTAAGCAGTAACGAAGCAATTTACGTCACTGAAAACGGCACAAATTTTCTGTATAAAGTTCCACTTCACCGGACGGTTGTAATAATGCCGGACTGTGTAGTGGCGAGGCACCTGATACGGGGGTGTTTAGTGTCCGTCCACTTGGCCACCGGCACCGGCCGTGGCGTCTACTGTAGGTAGAAGGCCGGTTTATAACCACTTAACGAGGACTGAAGGCTGCCTCAATTGAATCAGACCTGTCCTCGCCTCTCCTGTCCACCGTGCTCTTAAATATGCATAATTTGATTATATAGAGTCCATTTCTAACTATTACTATATTATGCAACTATATACCTAGTAGGGTTTCAAATATATCGGTCTTTTTGTGTAATATTGAAGTTTATGTAGTATAGTAGGTAAGAAGTAGTTAGGTGAGATAAATGAGAAAAAAAGTTGTTTGTCAAGTTGCCTACTTAGCACGGAGTTGCCTACATAGCAAATAGGAGGCTTCGTATCACGTATCGTGCTTTATCTGTTGGCGGAGGGCAATATATTTGTTAGAGCAGATAGTTCGGCGGGTCGCGATAGCCCGCTCCGGTCCGGCATATTAAACGACGATTAACCCACCGGCCCAACTGATTTATGTGAACTATTAAAATCTCCGAAGGCACAGAATTAATTGCACTACTTCAGTGTCGGCTGCTTTATTAATTGGGACGGAGTCGCCTGTTGTTTATGGACATTTCCCTTTCCTTGGCCGGCCCTTATCGTGACCCGGCCGGTCCAATTTGTCCACTCACGTTTCTGTTCAGTTTCAATGGCTATTAAGGGCCCTACCTCTACTTCTTGTGAACGTAATATATTCCAATTTCAATTTCCTTCCGTTGAATCGCGCTCGACGAAATTAATTTTAATTTTAACAAGACACTCTAAATGTAGATTACGATCGCGGATTCAAATCACAGCGTGGGTCACGGGAAATTTATAACTTGGACAGGGTAAATTATGTGCGTAGGTAGCCGTCAGCTCGGGGCCGGAGGAAGTTTGCGCATTTACATTTAAATGTGGGTGCGTTAAAATATCACCTTGTGCGGTGCGTGCGAGCCGCGCGTCGCGAGGCCACAACAAATTATCAACAACAATTATGCGAGGGACACCACGCGACGCGACACGGCGCTATAATTGTTTACAACTCGCTGCCGTTTTCACTCGTGTGCTTGAGGGTTTTGATTTATTTTTCCACCTGTGTCTTCCAACTGGGGATGATATTTGCTAGGGTCAAGAAATGCAATATTTGCAGAGAGAGTTTGTAAGCAATTAGTCCCCTCTTGACCGTCGGTACATGTGTTGACCAGTAGGATTGGAGTTAGAGACGTCTGTGGAGGTGGTGAAGCGATGTGCACACCTGCGTCACGCACCCTGCGGCCGCATTTATCTCCTCCTTGCAAGAACCCCCTTTAACCCTCGTGCTCTACCCTGCCGCCAGCCCATGGTACGTGTGTTACAATTTAAATTACATTACGAGATTGAAGTCAATTCAATTCAATTCAAATCATTTATTGATAAAATATTACATTTTACAAGTCAGCAAATTATATACAAAAATTATAATAGAAATGGAATCAACATATTATTAAATTTCATTCAAAATTATAAATTATTTGCCACATTTGTCATAATTTCCGTTAATTTAAGTCAGGTACATAATACCTACGACAAATATAAGATATAAATTTACTTCAAGTGATCCGTTACCAAACAGTGCAGGTTTTAGATGTTCCTTAGAAACTGAGGAAAATTTGACGAGATAGTTGAAACTACCTTCATAAAAGTGGATCCGCCTATTTAGATCATCTTCGCTGTCTCCGCGTGTCCAAGTTTCTCAGGCTACCAACTTGTGTTTCCCGTTGGTTTTTACGAGTTTGATCTGTATTGCCATCGTGGTAAGGTCGTGGGAGTGGCTCTTGCAGGATTGTGGTGTAAAAGGTGGGTAAGACCAAAAAGGAGATAAGTTTTATTGAAGCGCCGAGAGGTGACGGTGAGCGAGCCGGCTGTATCTATGAGTTACAGTAAAAGTACAAAACTTAAGAGTTATCTGAAAATGCCTTGGATAACTTAAACTGGTAATTTATAAATAATAGAATATGATTAAAATCATTTCTGTGAAAAAAATAAATACTTTCTTTTGTCTGTGTTATAAAGGTAAATTAAAAATCGTTCTGCTTTTATCTTTAATATTTGGTTCTGGAGGTTTAGACTACGTGCCATTAAATTTAGAGATGATAAAAGCAAACGTCCCAAAATGTATGGAATAACATAATTATATTTCAAATACTCGTATCATCCCATACATTTCCAAATGGCACGTTGCCTAGTTAAACTCCCTGCTCCTAGTCCAAAAAAATTAAGTGCTGCTAGCGACACGAAAGAAGAAGATTTTTTCCTAAAACACGCCCGGAGTAAAGTTTGATGCTCCATATTTTAAACAATCAGAGATTCAGATTCAGATAATTTTATTCAATGTAGATTATTTACAGAATATGTACTTATTGAATGTCATGTAGAATACAATGCAAATAGAGCGAGTTTATACGCCGTTTTGGATCGTGCTATGGCAGCGTAAAAGAAACAACAAGAAACCCCTGCAGCACGGCCTACTTTAAGAGTTGGCTTTTTACAATGTGTTTCTTGTGTTTCGCTGGAATATCAGAGCACCATACCTGCTTGTCATTCATATAGTCATCTAATCTATAGTAAGCTTTTTTACATAATGTTTGCTTTACACATTCTTTAAACTTTCTCTCAGGTAATTGCACTATATTGTCAGGTATTTTGTTGTAGTATCGTATACACAGACCAACGAAAGATGTATTGACTTTAGTTTATCTAGTATATGGCTGATCAATTTTGTACTTATTTCTAGTATTAAAATTATGCCTGTCACAATTTTTAGGTAATTAATGAATGCTCTTTCTAGCGTACATAATGTTTTAATAAATATATTGGCATGGCTTTGTCATAATGTTGATCTCCTTAAACAGTTCTCTCAGGGAATCACGAAGAGTCGCACTTACATCTATAAACTTACGTAAGTACTTACACTTATGCTTCACAATCAGATGTGTTCCTTTCAGTATGTTAGTCTCACCTAAAACTGAACACGAAACATATAGTTCCAAATACGAAAAAAAAAATGCTAGCGATTTTGACTATTTTTGGACTTCAACGACAACATACGGACGGATATAAAAGCTCGTCCGATAGTGGACGGACCGCGGCTGGCGGGTCGAAACGAAACGCTAAGAGATAGCAGGGACCGTGTGACGCACCCTTATTGCACGACCTGATAACGGGTATCATTTCACTATATATACCAATAATTGTTAAGTAAGCATGTCATGTCATTACGAATGTTTTAGACAATAAAACTGTACAAACAACTTGTCCTAAAAAAACTTAAAAGGTTACGCTTTCAAAGTCCCAGGACAATAATTGAATAGAATAAAAGTCGTTGTTGAGAAATTTTGTATTGTCTCAATATTTTTTTACACTGAAAGATAAAAATCGCCTTTTATCTGGCATGTTGGCGTGTTTGGCTGGCAGTGAGTCTGCCTTCTACCAGGTGGGTCGCGGGTTCGATCCACACCCAGGGCAAGCATTTTGTGTGATGTGATGAACTCCATTGTTTGGTCTATTTCTGAGCGTTATTTACCCATTCATGTATTATATCAGTCTTTGATCTTGACCAAGTTCATGTACTACAGGCTTTGCTTAATTTGGGATCTGTTGGGTACGTTATTTCTGGTAAATTTCAATTTCAACAGAAATTTTTGAATTTATCAATTTATACGCCGATATTTCAACCCACGTTTCCTCACGAACAAATAATATATCTACGAGTATAAGTATTTTTGCAAGGTTTGAAAAAAAATTATAAAAATTTTTGAGAGCTTATACGGGAGAGCATCATCATCATCATCATCATCATATCAGCCGAAAGACGTCCACTGCTGGACATAGGCCTCCCCTAAAGAACTCCATGACGACCGGTCCTGCGCTGCTCGCATCCAGCGGCTTCCCGCGACCTTGACCAGATCGTCGGTCCACCTTGTGGGGGGCCTGCCAACGCTTCGTCTTCCGGTACGTGGTCGCCACTCTAGAACCCTCACGCCCCATCGGCCATCGGTTCTTCTTGCGATGTGCCCTGCCCACTGCCACTTCAGTTTAGCGATTCTCAGGGCTATGTCAGTTACTTTAGTTCTTCTGCGGATCTCCTCATTTCTGATTCGATCGCGCAGAGAGACTCCGAGCATAGCCCTTTCCATAGCCCTTTGGGTGACTTTGAGCTTTCTGATAAGGCCCATCGTGAGCGGCCACGTCTCGGTGCCATATGTCATCACTGGCAACACACACTGGTCAAAGACTTTCGTCTTGAGACACTGCGGTATTTTGGACGTGAAGATATTGCGGAGCTTCCCGAACGCTGCCCATCCGAGTCGGATTCGACGAGTAACCTCTTTCTCTAAGTTGGATTTACCCAGCTGGACTGTTTGTCCCAGGTATACGTACTCATCAACAACTTCGAGCGTAGAGTCTCCAACTTTGAGTGGAGTGGGTACAACAAGGGCGTTAGACATAATTTTCGTCTTATCCATGTTCATTTTAAGACCCACTTGTTGTGAAACTCTACTGAGGTTATTGAGCATCGTGCCGAGATCTTCCAGGGTCTCAGCCATTACGACAATATCGTCGGCAAATCGAAGGTGGGTCATGTACTCGCCATTGATGTTGATGCCAAGTCCTTTCCAGTCCAGGAGTTTGAAGACATCTTCCAATGCAGCGGTGAACAGTTTAGGAGATATGACGTCTCCCTGTCTCACTCCTCGCTGCAATTGGATAGGTTTCGAGTCCTGGTCCTGAAGACGAACTGACATAGTGGCGTTTTTGTACAGGTCCTTCAACACTTCAATGTACCGATAGTCGATTTGGCACCTCTGGAGAGATCGTAGCACGGCCCACGTCTCGATCGAATCGAAGGCCTTCTCATAGTCCACAAACGCTAGGCAAAGTGGCTGGTTATACTCTTCGGTCTTCTGTATAACTTGCCGTAGCGTATGTATGTGGTCTATGGTACTGAAGCCTTTACGAAAACCGGCTTGTTCGGGAGGCTGGAAGTCGAGAGCATAAATAGGCCCAACTTTTGTTCAACGAATGAGAAAAACGCAAAATTTTTTGACTCTGCTGATATTAGGATATCTACCTTAGTTTACTTGAGGTAACTTTTTGCGAACTTCAATAAGTCTTGACGTAAAATTAAAACCATGTATAGTTTCTTCTTACTGTCTATAGGCTTACTCTTGACCTCGATCTAGCCCTGAGGGCAGAGATGAGGTCGACGATGGAACGAGCTTGCGCAGAAGAAGCATTTTTTTCAGTTGCGACTTAAATAGTTCAAGACTTCAAGTGTAATTTATCAAAATACGTTTGAAACAACAAAACTTTCTCTCGTTAATTTAGTTACAAATATTTTCCTTATTGATCATGAATATCGCGTTATCGGCATTTGTTTTCCTCTAATACTACTCTACCAATGCCAGTGTTTGACGTGTGTTAACTCAAGTCAGGTCAGAGGTCAGTAAACATGTTTGTTTCACTTACCTACGCAAGTTTTATTGTGCTGTAGATTGCCGTGATTATACTTACCACAGTATCACACACTACAAACAACGAGACCCTCAGAAGCACCACGCGAATCGCGTGGGCATGCGCACGGGGGTGCGGGGTGGATTGCAAGGGGAGCGGGTAGTGTCTGTTCTGTATGATAGTACTATGTATTACTTTATTCTGTGACGCGGTTGGTAGAGACCCTGCCTTCGGCGACATAGGTAGCGGGTTCGATTCCCATTCAGGACATTATTTGTCAGATAAACATAGGTAGGTGTTTGTTATGTTCCTGGGTCTTGCTAGGGTTCCGTATCCAAGGGGTAAGAACGATACCCAATTAACTTGCCTCCGATATCTTCTATCTCTCTGTCAGCGGGCTGCGTATCTCATTAACCGTAATTAAATAGGTAGACTGTTGAAATTTTCACAGATTATGTATTTCTCTTGCCGCTACATATTGAAATAAAAAAATTATGTGGGCTTCCCTACCAAAAACATGTTTTTTCGGCGAGTTTTGCACGATTTTTTGTTTTAGCTTTATCGTAAAAACGGGAACAAATAATAAGTGCGTGTCGGACTCCGCCCAAATAGAACAATTATGCGTGACTGCGTGTCCATAACTAAGGCGGTATTTTTACCTTAGCGGTACGGATTAACCCTCAGAGCGCGAGTCTGATTCGCATTTGGCCGGTTTTGTTATCTTTTTATGTGTGTCGCAGCAAATTATGAAAATCGCAACTTTATATAATGTTTAGTCATTTTACAATGAGGCGAGAAATTGTGTACCTCTTTACAAAAAGCTTAGACAATCCGATCCCGTTCGTGGTTCGGGATCGGTTAGGTAGGGTTTACCTCGGCTAATGCACCTAATGTGCACCAGACTCAGACCAGTAATTTCACAACCTGCCAACGTCGTTTTACAATTTGTCGGCAAATTGTAAAGCAGAGAATTATACATTTTACCTCCGAAATATGTATATCAGCCACTAGTAATAGTTTGGGATTGAAAGAGTCAATATGAACAATGTACTTATTAGTCGAAATATGTGAAGTTGTTAATATTGTTACCTTGATAAGAGGGCGCTGCGTTGTTTGCCACACAAACTACCGGGATTCCCCGAAACAAGGATGTCGGTACCTAAATTATGTAAATAACGTATGTAATTCATTAAATATTGCCTGTGTAAAATTTCCAACAAGTGCGATACGGCTGCGGTGGACTAATAAACGGTGCTGGAAAGGCAAAATCGCTTATCTCCATTATGACAACTTTACAGGGGAGCAGTTTTAAGTTTTGTTTTTTCAAAAAAAAATCATAACTCAAAATTCCTTTGATGAATTTTGGATTAACCAAAATAGATTGAAAGCTTGAATTTTTTGTGATTTTTTGGCTTTAGTGATGTCTTAGATACTCTCTTAGTTTAGCAGATAAATGGCGGTTCAGCGATTTGTCTTTCAAACATAGAAAAATTAGGGTAAGGAAAAATTGCTTATGTCCAGAAATAAACAGTTAATAAAATGTTCATATCACTAAATTAGCATTACGTTTTACTTATTAAATCTATGATATTTGCTTATCGGCCATGTTTTTACTGTTATCAATCGTTTTGTTTTACTTAAACACCTTCCACGTCATCATATACATAGAACAAATCACTTAAAGTAAGGAATGAATCCTGACAAAATGACTAAAGCTGCTTCATTAATGTAAATTTGTTGTATTAAAATGATTTACTGGATTCATTTTAATTTGAAACCGTGTTCTAATTTCTTAATAAATATAAAAAAACAACAAACTTTAACAAAACGCTAATATACTTGAGAATACCTAAACAGAGTAGAATAAGATAGAGCACAAACAACTTGAAAAACAAGTCCAGAAGTGAACCAATTCAAATATATTTTGAGCTAAAAGCTTATTGTTGAATTTAAACAAATAAGTACCGACCATTACAATAAGTATGTTTAAAGTATTTTCAAAAAAGATTGAATACTTAGTAGTATTATTAATACCCAGCCTGGTAATTTTCCTGGCGATGCGAGAACTGGTATGTTACGCCAACTGTGGTACGCCTTATCCAATGAGATATTAGGCTCTTCTGGACTCTTTGGGACCAATCATTGCTGCCCTGCAAGCACATTGATCGTAACTCTTTTAGCACTTCTCTTGTTGACTTGTTGAAAAAAGACTCTTTGATGACAATATCCAGTGCAAATTTTGTGTGGTTCAGTAACAGGAACGTGTGCACTATGGTAATAGCCTTGTTTATCTCCCAGATCTCATAAATCTCACGTAAGATTTGACTGACTGAGCATTGAAAATGATCTCGACTACCAACTCGTCTTCCTGAATGTACAACACCAGCCAATAAAGACTAAGCTACTGCTAAAAAGTGAAGTACTCTTGGAATATATGTATAACCATTCTTGACTCTCATAGATGTTGATATACTACCGCTCGTTGGGGTCCCTTCACTAACACAAAGGCACATGACCATTATGCTCACTGAAAAGTGGCACCTGCACAGGCAGAAAAAGTTCATTCACTGCCCCACCATAAAGATTCGGCTAAATGCGCTTTTAGAGGAGATTTCAGTCACACTTAACATTGCATCTATTGAATCTTGGCAATACAACCGGGATTCAGCTGGTGATGATTTGGTGAGCATCCAAAAGCTGTTTCGGCAGCTCTCCAGAAAGCCAACGCCGGTTAGATGTTTCGTCGCTTAGTATGGGACTTCAAGCTTTAAAACTGAAAATCCGATTGAAATCTATGCGAAGTGTCAGGAAACCTAATTTGGGCTGAACCACCACGAATAAGAAATTTCCTAAAGCATAGCACTTTGGTAAGCTAATACCTTCTGAAGAGGAACCTGACGTCTTGTGAATGATTATTATATTATAATCGTGCCGAAACTAAGTGCTGAGGGCGTTAAGACAGACCAAGTCTAATAAGGAACCGTTCCCAAACGCATTCTTATTGAGATATTTTGTTACCTCCACCAGCGTTAAATAGTCGCAGCGACGCACCCTTTCAATTGCAGAGTACGAATGGAGCATTTCCAGAAGACCGGGTAGCCTGGTCAAATTATTATGCTTTCCAAGCCTAAGTAAAACATTTTGAAGTGTACCAGCCAATCACCTTGCAAGTTTCTATCAGTAAGTTATTTTCAAAATGTAATTGCTACGCAAGATCCTCCACACAATGCTCTGGAATGAACAGTTTGATTATTGATCTGGGGGCTTGGACAACGTGCCATTTGACGAAAGCAAACGCCATGGAATTTAAGGGATGAGATTTGACATATTATGACATCCCATACATTTTATAACGTTCGCTTTCATCATCTCCATATTTAATGGCACGATGTCTAGACTCCCTGAACACCCTGCAATCTTCCAGGCTTAATGATGACCCTCAGTAAGAGGAAGACTGCTGTAGTAGTACACCTCAAAATTGAGATGGCTTTCTACATCTATGACTCCTTGCTACCAATTCGAGAACAGATACATCCAACTGGCAGTTGAAGGTGTCCTCGTCCAAGCCAGATCGATTGAGAATAGGGGTCTCTAAAGCAGGTATCTGTTGATAGTTTGTTACGCCTGCTACACAGAGGCAAAAGCGCTGGCCGTTTATGCTTATGACGCCGACAAATTGCTAAGTTATTGAACTACGAGCTAGCTGGGAATAAAATGTAGATGGCCTTAGTTAGACGTCCTTCCAGCCTCGCTGGCTAAATAAAAACTTACATTGAATAAGATTAAACTCAGGTAATTAACGTAACACTTGATTGCCTAGAATTTGGGTAAAAGCATTTATGAGCTTTGGGTTTTATGAGCTGGTCAGTCAAAACCAACCACCAAAGACTGTTAGCTTGGAAGTTCAAAGGTGGGTCCAAGATTTGTCCGCAATGATGTTATTATATTAGGGAGGGCCTGCAAGTCTAAAGATTAGACTACTCTCGACCACAATGTTGACGCAAGCAGTAGCTCAGACTTGTATCATCACCGACCGAGACTTAGACAAAACTTATTTCTCGCAAACTGGCTGAATTGAAAACCCAAAAAAAATAACGTTGATGAAACGATCTATACGTGGTCTGCCAAAGCCGCTGGTTTGAAGACATACGTCACTATGGTGAATTCAACCTGTATGATAGCTACCAAACACCTGACACAACACCATAACATTCTTTTTGTCAGCTAAAATGGCCAAGTAAGAAATCAACGCTCAAGTAGGCGTCGAGAAGACAACTCTACTATAATAATAAATATGTAAGTGACGTTAAACATAGATGTCCGTTAACTTTTTTTTACTTTCAATATCGGAGACACTGGCATTGCTTTTAAGGTTCAGCCAGGCCGAAATTAACAATAGAAAAGTCGATGTAACCAAGCGCCATCAGGCTCTTACATTCAACCAGCCACTAGTCAACGAGCACCGGCTGTCTTCGGCAAATTAGATACGTCTGATTAATGTGTTGAGAGGTGCGGAGCAGATGACTGATGACGAAAAAATAAACACTACTTGCGATTATTTAAATAAATAAATTTTGTGGAACAATTCAGGCAAAGCCTATACGCTGTAGGTACCAGATATTGATATACATTGATAATAAACACCCAGATACAGAAAAAACACCCATGTTCATCACACAAATGTTTGCCCTGGGCGGGGATGGAACCCGCGACCCATGGCGTAGAAGGCAGGCTCACTACCTACCACGCCAATGGTCCAGTCAAATTTGACAAATCAAAAGATATCAAGTAAAAAAATAATTACCAAATCGTGTAGCAAATTTACTGTACCATGAAGGCAGTTTTCCGCTCAACACAACTGTTATTAATTTTTAAAGTATGTAATTAATGTTTAAAATTCCATAACTAGAAATTTTTTTGGAATTCGTTCTGACTGTAATCCAATGTAAACCAAAAAACTTTGAGTCAATTTAACCATTGTCACTACTCACGAAACAAAATTAACATTTTAAAATGTCTAACCTACAAAAAATAAATTATACGGGAAAATAACACTGATTGAATTTACATCATCATGCTCTTATCAGTCGTATATTTTGGCTAAATTACTTCTTTGTTTAACTTAAACAAAAGTCCGTTTCGCTTAAGCGCCACTGCTAAATAATTGAGAATATGGAAAACTTGCTGAAGTCCCTTAGATTATCATACACGTAAAAGGAATAATTTCTGAAGTGTGATAATTCTCCGAGTAAGTACCGGAAAAATAGCTTAACTAACATATGTGTAAAAAAGACAGATTTTTGCGTCATTCAGCTAAACAGAAATCAAAATATCGCAATTTTTCATTTCGCTAAACAACCAAAAAATTGCTCTGATTGCTTTGAAACCTGGATAGATCGACGCGTAAAAATCAGCTGATTCTAAATATATATATAACTCTATTTGCCCAAAATGGCGCTTAAGCGATATTTCCTTTCCAGTGTCGTAAATAACTAGATCCTATACTGTTGGTGACCGACAGTAGTTATCCATTAGTGGTTTTCCCACTTCCAGTGCATACAAACAAGTTACAAAAATAAATGTAACAAGTAGGTAAGTATAGCTTGGTTATTCCTATTCATAGTCCAGTCAGCGTTTGTTTATCAAATTGTTGTTAGGAAGTACTCAGACCACCAACGTCTTTCTAACGGAACTGTGGAGGTCGCACGAAGGGATTTTTGTTGGATAGTGTCTCCACCGGGAATCGAACCCAGAACCTCCGGATCGAGAGCCGAGCGCTCTAACCACCGCACCACGGAGGCTAACCCAAACTGTAAAGGAAATTATGACAAATGTGGTAAATAATTTATAATTTTGAATGAAATTGATTTTTCCTATATTAGTAAGGGTGATGAAGGACAAATTTCTATATGATTTGCTCATGTCTGCCTCTTTGACTGATGATAAGGAGCATCCTCTAGAAGATACAAAAAATATTGGCGGACATCCACACCCCTGCGTTTTTGAGGAATTAAGTTTTAACTATTTTGAAATTTGACAATGAAACGTACACCTGGCAGACTATGACTATCTGATAAAATACAATGTATGGAACCCCAGAAAAATGGTCTGCCACCATAATAGCCCTGCTTCGTAAAGTTACAGCTCTCCAAAATGCCAAAATTCACGACTTCGTCCTGTGATAATGCAGAGCCCTGCATGTCTGCCTCTTCGATTTTCTACATCTTCAAAAGTATTTTAAACAGGAGCCACAAAGGCAGACCAAAAAAAACATTATTTAGTATCTTATTTTAATTTTTTTTGCTTTAGATCAAAAACGCAGCGACGCATAGAAAAACTTGTAAGTACCAAATCGATTCGTATTGAGCTGATCTATCATCCCTATTAATATGAATCATGAGCAAATCATATACCCAAATTGCAGCCAGCACCCTAACTATATGTTGATTCCATTTATATTATAATTTTTTATATAATTTTGTGACTTGTAAAATGTAATATTTTTATCAATAAATGAATTAAATTGCTGTTAATGCTAACAAACCTTAACCCATACAAGCGTGGTGATTATAATGGTACTCTGATCGTGTGATGATGTTCTCATACGTGAGCTCCAGTCTGGACTGACAACGCTTGCTCGATATATTAATATTTTTAAGAGACAATTCAAAAGTCAAGTCAAAAGTCAAAATCGTTTTTGTTGGATATTAAAATCTCTTAATGACGTCAGCTAAACTAAATCGCTTCACAAACAATGTGGCGCCATAGTGGGAAAAAAAGAAGCGACAATAAAAACGCACGCGCTCTTTTAAATATGTTTTGATATACAACAAACATAAGTCAGTTTTAATTTTGAATAAGCCTGTTAGAACCGTAGCCTAATCCCATGGATTATTCTCTTCTAGGTAATCTGATATTTTATAATAACCCTTCTTATACAATTTCTGCTTGATAACAGTTTTGAATTTATCTGACGGTAAACTTTCAATATCAGTGGGTACCTTATTATAGAATTGGTTGACTACCTGGATTTGCAGAACATATTCTGCATACAATGACAATCATGTCACGTATATAATAAATATAGGAACTGATAGGGCATGAACGTAACGTAAATGAAAAACTTTCAGGAACAGAACAAAAATCGGCTTCTCACAAACTCTCGAATCAAGTTTGCATTTTTGCATGAAGAGGTCGACTTTTTTACATTACCTGAAAGATTTATTTGCTGAAAGTTGTTCAGTTACGTTGACTGTTCATGCTTTTTCAGTTTTCGAAAACCGGTCACTAACACCCTTAATGATAAATCAAAGTAAATGCAACTAACGTCGTTGTTTTGTGTCAGTGACAAGTGCGATTGTGTATTTGTTTTATTGAAAGTGCGAGCGATTGAAAGAGCATTGCGTGTGGTCCTCTCAGTACTGAAAGCACTCTCTGTCGAAGTACAGCGGATTCTTTGTCCACTCTTCTAAACATTCACTTTAATAGCTTTTTACGTTCTGTTGATAGGGATAAGTGCCCTGAATTGCTATATTTAAACCATTTGTGATGGGCAATTAATGACAATTCGTATTTAAAAGAATCTTGTGTGGTGCTTGCAAAGAATATTACCGTTCCATACATACCCGTGGGTGTCGTAAGAGGCGAGTAAGGGTTATAAACTGGAGGATGGGCAGCAGAATCCTTCTATGTTTCATACCATTTTACTTACTGCGGTCACCTACAATCCCGGTCCATGGTGCCCGCCGTAACGCTAAACAGCGAGGTGACTATGGTGTTTTCCCCCCACATTATTCCCCCCATATGATTTAAAATAAAATGCCAGATGAAAAAGACAGTGACATTAACCATCTTTTGTAAGTCAATATTAAAACACAGTATTAAATTCAAGACTATTATTTTTCTTAAAAACACACAACAGAAGCTTAGGTAAAAAAATCTGCAAGCCTTTAACTTTTATGGCTGATATAAAAATATCGTATCTGTGAGCTTATTTGTCTTTACGGCCAGTTAGATTTGAAGATTATTCGTTTGAGCGAAAGCAATCTTGCGAATGTCGTCGACAGCGGGAGTTCGCGGTGAAATGATCGGAGCTGGAGGTGCCGCGGGCGCTACACTCCATAAAACGTCACCCGTCGGAACCTTAGCCGCGAGGTGTGCTAGCCAGAAAAACTCCATCTTATCGCTACATTCGATTTGCCACCGACTGAAAAAGTGTCTGTTACTTAAAACTCTTTTGTCCTTTCCGTCTGTAGTAAAATATTACACCTTAATCAACGTTAACGTAAACGTTAGTTTACTGTTATTTAATCTGTGCCTAAATCAGATAAAGGCATTAAAGCTTAAGTTTGATAGATCTAAGTTATATGCTAGACGAGAAGTTGTTTTAGAACAAAAATGTATAACTTGAAACCATAATATGTGACAAATTGAACACATTTCAATCATCATCGGAGATCATCGCTGAGGAGCATTCCTGTTGCAAAGGTAACCCATTGCTATTTAGCGTGGTAACACCGCTAGCGTGTTAGGCACCTTTGAACTAAGAACCTCTAGAGGAGGACTATTTGATTGACGAAGCCTTGAGCCGATTTGCTTCTTAATTTTATGATTTAAGCGCAAACATAAAATACTGATATGAATTTCCCTATATTCAATTCTTAGAAGTGCGATAATATAGTAACACACAACGGGTTACGTAAGTTTTTAATTTAGTCTTTTGCCTGTAGTTGCGGGATGCGGGGGAACGATCGGAACATAAAGCCGACTCAGCACTGTCGGTGCTTGCTACGTGAGCGATACTTCCAACTCCCATCTCTATCACCATCTTTATTTTATGATCTCCCCATATCACAACCACCTCAGGTCAAATGCTGCTCAATCTAAGTATAGCTTCGTAATACGTATTACAATGCCAATCGTCTCAAATGGGCTGCAGGGGTAGGGACTAAAGCAAGAGATCGAAAAAGGTATTTTTACCCGCTATCTTTGACATTTTCCAATACTCTAAAAAGGTGAAAGTTATCCAAGAAATCTTATCTGCTCAGTGTGTAGGTAGGTATTACGATTGAACCGGAGTTGTCAAAAGAGATTCTCGATAGATTATAAAGAAGTTTCCCGACTCGATTGTATCGGGACCGTCTCCACTAATCTAATTACAGGGCCCGTCCACCATCTCTTTGTGCGCGGCTGTTTGTTTATTATTTCCTTTGCCTCGCGAGCTGTTATTAAAAAATATATTATTCTTTTTTTAAAGTTTGCGCGCGCTCAAAGGCGGAGTCGAGTTATGAAATTGTTCAGGCGTTAATTGTAGACGTCCAGTGGCGAATATTAAAGTAGGAGCGGAGTCGCGGGGCTCGTGTGCGGCGAGCCTTACATAACTAGTTAACCTCCGCGGACATGACCGCCCTACCAACAACGCTACTTCGCGTTTTAAACGAAAAACTCGTAATTTGAAACTGAAACTCCTAGTTAGGACTCAGCGACACACATCTCTTTGAGTGAGAATGCAATTACACTGTTGCGAATGTTTCAGTTCTAATTAGACATATTGTAGCGGAGAGTGTATTTTCCCAATAGCCAGTCTCCGTGGTCAAATGGTAATCGTTCGGCTCACGATGCGGAGGTTCTGGGTTTGACTGGGGACGCTGTGACCTTGGGACCTTGTGAGACTTCCCCAGTTTGGTTAGGACATTACAGGATAAATCCTTTGAAAGTCCGAAAAGTAAACTGATTCTCTGCTTCGGATGGCACGTTAAACCGTTACATCTAAGGAAGTAGTCCACGTCAGAGGCCTAAGCCGGCTCAACAACTCTGACCCCAAGGCTTCTGAGGTCGATCTTCAACTCACACGCGATGATGACGATGATCCAATAGATTCTTCTACCTGCCAGTTGTCGGTGTGGGCGGACGTGGCGACTAACGACATTTTTCGCGCCATTACCCCTCGCGATAAAAAACAAAGCGCGGTTTCCTAATGACTTCACCGATTACCAATCACTGGAAAAAATCGCGTGACGTCACGACGCCCGCCCCCGCCCCCGCCCACTCTCCTCCAGCCAAGAAAGCCTACAGAGGTACGTCTGCCGACGATCCATTTTTTATCGAAAGGTCATCGACTATTGATTTAGTGAAATATCGCAAGACAAGAATACTTTTCTTACAAAGTGGCCCTTCGAAATAGGGATTAAATTCATACAATTTTGTACATTTTTTTTTTTAAATATATTATCACTTAAGGCTTTTGACATCATACAGGATGTAAAAAAAATCTTCTAAAAAATGAAACAATTTATAGATTCAGACCATGATACGGAACAACTTTCCCCAAGGAACATATAGGTCGAATCAAGAAAAAATATTAAGTGCCTTGGAGAATGTTGGTCATTTCCATGGTTTGAATGTTTTCGGTGGATGTCTTTTTACATTAAAAACTGATACAGAGAGAGAAAGAGAAAAAAAAGAAAGGAAGAGAGAGAGAGATAGAAACAGAAGCACAAAAAGACACAAAGATACAAATACTGATGTCGGAAAGAAAAAATGAAATTCGCTCATTAAATAAAAATATTAATACTCATTAAGATGGTTTGTGGGATCATTCTATTGAATGTAGTGCATGTTTACTTTAGAAAGTTTTATGCAAAAAATTTAGAGGAAATTCAAGGAAAAGGCGAGAAAACCACCGGAAAATTGTAGTGCACGGGCCGTGGGCTCACTAAACCCGTTCAGTGCCGCGTAGGTCTTACAGGCCCAGCCGCGGTGGGTTCGCGACTTGCGGCCGTTCCGCGCAGCTTGCCCAATAAAACGAATTAAAACCTAATTAGACGGTGCGATTTTTGAACATTAAGGAGGGGCGGAATTAATTAGCGAAGGGCAGACGCAATGATTCCGGTTCGGCGAGTAATTGCCGTTCGCGTTCCATGCTCTCAAATATAAATCAGGTAGTAGATTAAGCCACAAACGTCGTGTAGCAAGCCCTTCGAAACCTAAAATTACTATTGACTTTTCCGTATGACATTTAAAAAAATATGGCTTTTTTATCTACAGTTCAACAAGCGGTGGATGTAAAGTTTTCAGTATAATTTTGTTGTTTTCAAGACTAGAACCATTAATTAAAAATATTTTTATCAATATCGTAACAATCGTCAGACGCGTGCACCTTTGAACAAGATATCTTCCTAAAAAAAACTGTTTATTTCAATAAAAATTTAAAAAGAAATTGCATGAAAATTTATTTTATTTTATTTGGGTAGCTTACAGCTGTGTTTACAAAATACTATACTTAGTAAATATCTAGGAGCCAATTACAAGCTTCCACAATTTAAAAGAAATAAATATTATATAAAAAACAATCTTAAGTAACTAATTGAATTACAAGGTAAGCAACATTATTTCTTAAAATTTAAATTTCAAATATTGCTAAAAACAGTAACCATAACGCCTTTTGTTGCATTTATCAGTTTTTTTTATTTATTACCACAAAGAGTAAAGTTTACTAAATAAATAAATAAAATAAAATTTTCATGTAATCGCTACCTGCTCTTGACTCAAAAACCTCGAAGACGTCCAAGGAAAAATCTGAGCCGGCTCGCGATTCGGATTCCCTTTGAAGGGTGAAGGAGGTTTTATTGAATCAACGTTTAAATTATTCTGTTTGCCGGAGTTTTTCAACATTTATCCACTCGCCGCCATCGCCGCCGCCGCCGCCGCTATGGTTGTTTGTTCGTACAAGATTAGCCAAGAAAGATTGTTTAAATACCACCTGTCTTAAGAAATATCTAATTAGTATCGTCGGGAACAAAATGGGCTTATTAGAAAACAACAATTTTTAATATATGTATATGGAAACGGAACGCAATGTTTTTTTTTTAGAAATGAACCGGAAGTGTTTACTTTCTAACCGGAGGTTAGTTTTGTTTTGTATACGTATGTATGTTGATTTACTTGTCGCGCTCTGCATGCAACCCAATTTTGATGAATGGTGGGAGATGAAAGAAAGACGTTTGTGAAGAGCAGGTGGTTTTTGGAAAATAATAAACAGAGATAGTAAAATCCAGCTTACTATTAGTAATCCCCTACATGTATGTTGATGTATTTCAAGAAACAACGAGGTATGGTGGTGACCTTCCACCAGAGCTGTGCGACGCAGCTCATCATCATCATATCGTGTGGGTTGCAAGGTCGATGACCGACCTCACAAACCCTGGTGTCAGAGTTGTTAAGCCACCAAAGGCCTGTGACATGTCTTATTAAGGACTACATCCGTTATGTAGTCGGGACCAACGGCTTAACGTTCCTTTCGAGGCACGGAATCATCTAACTTTTCGGAAAATTAGGTGATACATCCTGCAATGTCCTAACTTTGTGGACTTTTTGTTTGACAGTGTCCCCACCGGGAATCGAACCCAGAACCTCCGGATCGAGAGCCGAGCGCTCTAACCACTACACCACAGAGGCTGTTAGTTAGTTACTGTTGTGACGCAGCTAAGACGTGAACTTAAGGTGATCCGTTTTCCATACAAAAATTCAAATGACTTGCATTCTTACGCGAGACATAAAATTCTGTTGAAGAACGAACGAATACTGCTATTTTTATTTAAATTTTTCGCTAATTAATACAAAGATACAGTTAATGTACTGAAAGTACTATTTTTGTTGCCAATTTTTGGTTCAATATTACGATTGGTCACACCTAGAATCCTTGCTGTTTATTTTATTTATAAATGATCTTATAGACAAGATTAAGTGTCCCTGTTTATTGTACGCTGATGACCTTAAAGTCTTTACTGCTATTTCTAACTCCAGTGATTGTAGTATGCTACAAAATGACATTCAAACGATCTCAGCATGGTGTTTAGCTAACAAAATGTCCCTAAATATCAATAAATGCTTCGTCGTCTCCTTTACTGCGAAACGCTGTAAAGTAAAAAATGGAAGAGCATGTGTTACAGCGCAAGCAGATTGCCAAAGATCTCGGTATGAAAATGTGAACTAGTGTGAAAATGGTGTCTAATTACATAAATAAAAAAAGATCTCGGTATACTTTTCGATGATAAGTTGACTTTCATAAACCATTATGACAACATCATTAGTAGGGGATATCAACTTCTCGGGTTCATTACACGTACTACCAAAGGCTTTAAGAAGCCCTCATCATTTATATACCTCTTTAACGTTCTTGTCAGAAGCGTAGTTGAATACGGATGTGTGATCTGGTCTCCATACTATGAACTACACCGTGACCGAATCGAGGGTATTCAACGCAAGGCCCTACGGGCAGTATTTTTCAGGCTCGGATATAGAGACGTGTGATGCCATCTTATGATAACAGACTAGCAAAGTTCAGATTGTCATTACTCAGCACACGTCGCATGCAATTTGATCTAATTTGCCTTTACAAAATACTACATTCATACCTGGTTTCTCCATTCCTCCTATCTCAGATTGACTTAACCATTAAACCTAATCCTCGGCACCCTAAAACCTTTTTGCTCAATGTATATAAAAATAATACATCTTTTTACAATCCTTTAACTAGAATGTGTCGCCTTTACAATGACTTAACGAAAGATAACAAAGAATTAGATATTTTTAATCGTAGACCTGATTTATTCAAAAAATCTGTTAAGAATGTCCTCAACAACAATATCCCAAACTAGTTAGCTTTGTTTTTTATCTCTTAGTTCTAAACTTTTTTCTTTATCTGACCTTATCATACCAACACTGCATGTTAGTTATGTTTTATTTAGTCTAGGGTCCTAGCAAATTAATATATCGTTGTTTTTATTGAAAATCAGTTTTTCGGTTACTGTAGATTACCTACCTACTAAATAAAACATGATTTATATTTGTTTTTTTTTTATTGTTAGTAATAGCTGTGCTCAGCTGAGCTTTTGTTAACTCATGCTGTACGTACACATTTTTGGGCAACAATCTGGATCTAAGTGTTAAATAGTTTGTCTAACCATAATGTGATTGTTATCTGTTGTGATCGTCTTTTCAATAAATAAATAGATTGTGGGCGTGCGGTCAAAACTGTACGGTTGTGCTTTGTGTGCATGTGTGAGTGATCGTACTCATGTAAACACGAACTGACGAGAGTAATTGACTTTAGTGGACATATGGAGATATTTTTCTTATCGAAATTGTTGTGAGGCGTTGAAGTCGCACGATGAAATTTACGCAAATCAACTTTTTGCACATATATAGTTGGTACTTATTGCATTAAAAAATGAAACCTTATATTTGCAGCAGTGGCTCCATCTAGTTGCGTTCGGGGCTAAGCTGGCCGTCACAGATCACCTTAAGAGATGCGCTAAGTTAGGAAAATGGAAAGATCCTATTGGCTGCAATTTTTCCAGCTCACATGTTAGCACCTAGCTCACTTCTAAAGGAAAGTCAACTTAAAGAGTAGTAGATGTTGAATACAATCTTGTTTGGAGAATCTCGCTCAGTCTCAACACTCAAACTTGTTTTTGCTCGAAGGAACCCCAATCACAAAACGATTGCCCGAATCGTAATCACCTAACTAGTTCAAAAGTGCGTCGTTTATAAACGGGCATAATTTCAAATTTCAGGAAAATTTTAGGCATAATTTACGGAAACTAAGAGCTAAGTGTCGCAGCAGCCGGCTCCATAAATCCCAATACTCGGGACATTAACAGAGCCTTCATTAATTTCGAAATGAAATCCACTTTCCGTCTATTATCGGCGCCCTTCCATAAACACCTTAATTCTCATTACGCGCCGGTCATTTGGAGAAAACAAATTAACTGGAGACGGAGCTTCCGCTTCCTTTTCCGGCCGCCATTTGTGTAATGGCCGCGTTTCCGGAAGTTTGACAGGTCGGATGAAATGTCGCGCGATTTTTAGTAATTAAAGGGTGGCGATTGCAACCCTTCCGATTGTGGGGGCGAGAGGACTGAGGTGACTAACTTTTCTTGATGAGGGATGAATTTTGGTTCGTTGGTGTGGTTGGTAGTGAGCCTGCCTTCCACGCCGTGGGCCGCGGGTTGGATCCCTCCCAGTGCAAACATTTGTGTGATGAACGTGAGTGTTTATTCTGTATCTGGGTGTTATTTATCTATTTGTGGTACCCACAGTATAGGCTTTGCCTACTTTGGGATCAGATGACTTAGTGTGAATTGTCCCATAATATTTATATATTTTTATTTTATTTATTTTTTTCCCATTTTTTTTCCAAAAAATATCGGCAATTTCTTTTATTCCAAGGAAACCAACAATGAATAGAAATTCGAGTGGACCGTAAATATTGTTCTTCAAATTTGATTTTTTCGGGGAGCTTAACATACTAAATTCAGAAAATTAATAAATCCCAAACAACTTTCCTAGATGTGTTATTTAAGAGCAACTACCTTCGATCCTGCTCCTACATCTTTATTATCTGTTATCATCGTCAACCCTTTGTCTCCTGGCGTTATTTAAATTTTTCCCTACCCCCTCCCTGGTTGACTCCTCGGAAGGAATGCCTCACCTAATTCGGCCCACAATCAAACTGCGCCACTCTCCACAAATTAGTTTTGATATTTAAATTAGCCTCGCCGTTGGCAGTCGGCATTAAGGATTTTTACAATCTTCTACTTTTTTCAACCTAAAGAAAAACAATATAATTAGGGATTTTAAAGTAAATCTGTGAATTCTTTCTTCTACTAACAAATTATTTAGGCTTATCATAATAGTCTCATGATGTTGGGTTCATTATGGGCGAGACCAAGGCTGCAAGGTTTCGCTGGCTCGGCCACGTGGAGAGAATAGGACAGGATGGGGCCGCCAAAAGAGCTTACGCCAAAAACGGCCAGTCGGTCGTCCCAGGTACAGATGGGATGACGAAGTTCGGAAAGACCTGGATGCCCTCCAAAGAGCCGATGGGCAAGAAGCGGCACAAAACAGGGAAGAATGGAAAACTCTCGTGTCGGAGGCCAAGTTCCTCTTGGGGTCGCTGAGCCGGCGTATAGTAAGTATCATAATAGTACCAGTTTTAGTCCAATATACATTTCGTTCCATAATTGAGCGTTAACTAGAGAATAGAGTCGGTACTTCTTCAACATCGAGGATCATGCATTGCAAGGCTTTTACCAGCTTCCTGAAGCTGTAAGTGTGAGCTTCATTCTTTGCATTAATGGTCATATGGTATGGTTCTTCTTGCAATGAATCGTGTCGCACCTTGTAAAAGGAGTCATAGTCCGGCAGGTCCCATTCAAAGATTGATTTCTCTTTCTCAGCTCCAACTACAAGTTCTTCCCGAGGCCCCCCTCCCCCGCCCCGCTGCTCGTCCCTCACCCCCGCGCTGGCCCTCACGCGTTTGATCGCGTTATTTCGTCAGATAAGACCGCTAATTGCCTCCCAGGTTGCTCATTCCGCGATTATTGATCCCAAAAGTTCTTGTATGTCTTCCGACGGCTATTGTTAAACGCTTTCCGTTTTTGATTGAACAGAAATTCCCGTTAACAACTCTTTGGAAGTTCAAAGAGTATCTAATAGGCTCTGTATTGAGTTAGAAACTTCTCTGAAGACAATATTTCAGGGAAGAAACCTGTTAGTGGTTTTTTAATTATGAGCGTTTTGTCGGAAGTAATGAATGTAAAGAACAAAGTAAATACATAGTTATTACGTATGTACAAAGCTGGGAAAGAATAGCTTGGAGGGGCACGTAAGACAAAAGTCCTTTGTGCAAAAAGAACTATTGTAGGTGCCGTGCCGACTACCGACAACGGCAACTTAGGGGCTGAGAAAAACGTCTAACAAGTTTGCAATCTCGCTCCACTGAACTCCTTTATTATACGGCTCAGGGAAAATGATACCGAGATCGTTCCGAGATAGAGCAAAAACTCTGACTTTAGATTTCTCGAGGTTTTATTTCAAAATGGATGCTGGCTAGTGGAAGTAGATAATTCATGCATTTCGGTATTGCGTGAATACAAATTTGATGCTTTGCTAATATGCCTACAAATACTACCTACCCATCGAACAATATAATCCATTAGCAACCGCATCGTAAATAGCATTATTTACAACAAAAAAGGCAGATCACACAATAAGTATTTCTCAATCAATATTTTTTTGAGAAAGTGGTAGGGCTTGAATGCAGACTCCGCCTGGGGAAGTACCACCCATTTGTCTATTTATGCCGTACAGCAGCACTGTTTGTACAGCTGTGTTTTGGTTCAAAGGCTAAGGGAGCCAGTGAAATAACCGGCAAATGAGATATACCATCTTAGTTCTCAGGGTAGGCAACGCACTTTGCAATTTAATAAGTGACAAATTCTATCCCTAATAAGATAGGCAGTGGGTGCTATGGGTATTGTTGACCACTTACCACCAGGCAGCCCACCTGTTCGTATGCTCACCAGTAACATAAAAAAAATGTTAACCCGTTGCATTTTGCCTTCCGTCTGAGTCGCATGCTAATCTTGCATTAACCGTGGTTACTGTTTAGATTTTATTGAATTTACAATCAGGGTAATCCCTCGTCCCCCCTTAAGAGAGAACAAACGATTTCTTCGACTAGAGTTGTGATTTCTTAAATCAACTTATGGCTGCACCCTTTTCTTTTATTCCTTTTTGAGGTTATTGTTTTTCAATTGGATTATTAAGGTTTTTCTTCATCCAGTTAGTGTTATTTGATAAACTTTTACATAATTTTGTTTTTGAAAATTTTTGTTGATTAACTACTCAATCGAATAGTTTTTATGTATAAAAATAAAGAGCACAATACATTGTATTCCACAAAGTTGACGCGAAAATAAATCGATGGGAAAACAAGATCCCGTGGAACCTTGATTTTGATCTTCCTTCGCGAATGAGGTGCAACATTATTTCAACGATTAGCGTATTGTGAAAAGAGTGTGAGTAAAATTTTAACAAATTGTAATATTAACATTAGTTTGGTTATTTTGCCCGACTGCCCCAAAACAGGAGGGTTATGTTTTTAGATAAATGTATTTAGTAAAGTTGATTTGATATCAGCAGTCGGCACGACGAGTCAGCGCCACCCTTTCACTCGTTTTGTATTTCTTCATAAATTTTACGGATTATTTAATTAAAATCGAAACTAATCCCTGCCAGTTCTAAACCGGGCCTGTATTGAGTGGAAATTGAAAAACTTTTCTCGTTTTCAACTGATTATATCGAGAGGAAGACGAAATCTTTAGCAAATATTTATTGGAGGAGAGTGATTGTCACGTTTCTCAGCTTCTGGTCCGGGTATCTTGCACAAAGATCAACCTTCGGAACATAATACTTACTTAATTTATAATTTAGATTAATTATGAAAACAGTGTGACTGGTTCTTACCACGGTTTTCAATCAGCTTCCAATACTAATGTGTGTTTAGTGTAGTGTATAATAGTGTTAGTGACCGTGAAACTCTCAAGTAATATATTATAATTTAGACATTTTGATAGTTACATGAAAAAATCTGGGTTCATGGCAAGCTAAACCTGAAACAAAGTAAACATTATACTTATCAACGTGTTTTTGTTGTGATATCAACAAATTTTACCTCAAGAGTTATTTAATAGAATAGAAACCGCTTCAGTATTTCGTAGATTGCATTATACAATTGCAACAGTGAGATCTACACGCTCAAAAATATCTTTACATAAGTTATATTTTATCGGCTATGACAATCTGGGGTCTAAAAGACCGCCGGGCTACTGACATGTTAACGAAGGTAAGGTAAAATAGTACTTTTATAATTATTTAATTTTAAATAGGAAAACTTAAATTATAGGAAACAGTTTCTCGGGAGTGTTACGAGTATTAAGAAGTGCGTTAACGGTGATCATAAGAAAGTGGCCGGTTGTTTTTAATTAATTAATTTTATTATTTTCCGAGCGCGCCGTCTTGCCTTTATTGGGGCAACTCTCGGCAATTAGTCTTTTATTATTATATAATTTTTGCCGCCGAGCGGCGGACGGCGATGGGGCCCGGAAGGGTTGAGGTGCGCGTACGCCAGATGCTCTTTCTAATTAAATGTAGATTTGCCCTGAGGTGCAGATCCGCGCCAAGACATTGACCGCGAACAGGAAAACTTCCGTTATTAGGGTGCTGAACGTGTTTTTACGAAATTTAAAATCCGTAAAGCAAATGCAAATAAACAAAAGCCTGTACAGTCATGGAACAGACAATGGTTAGAATCTAGATGGGTAACCGTTGCGTTATAACCATTAGCACTCGTTTCCGTGTTTTAGAATGCACGTCAAGCGGTTGGTCAATTCTGCTGTAACAGATACTAGTTGTCAAGCCAAATCAGAGGCTATTTAATGGCTTGAAAAATCTGCCATCATGGGGTCTGGTTTGCCCCTAGGTTGCAAATGACAGATAGCAAAATGCTCTGTGTAAAAAACTTCCCAATTGTTAGAGTGCCCACCATAGGGCTCCAAGGTACGGCTTACAACCTACGCTTCTACTGATGCTACGCTGCTTGTGATATTTGAAGAAGTCCCTCACTGGTCTCTGGGATAACCTACATTGGCTCTGAGACATCTACCTCCCTCCAATGCTGATCGCTGCTTCCAGCGGGCAGAACCTAACTAGCCGACTTCTACAGATATTGTGCATCACCTGAGAAGTAGTAGTGTCGTCTACCAAAATACTCTCGGAACTGATCTCAAGTGGCTTACGATTCTTATAAATTAAATTAATTTCTCTCTTCCTGTTTTTTAATCTTTCCATTTTCCCCCTTTTGCGTACCTATCGCTTTGGTTTTCTTCTTCCACTCATCTAGCTCACTCACCCCCTTGACATTCAGCGGTCTTTCTGTAATAATTCTATGTAATCTAAGTCTACCTCTAGTCTTTTATTCTACACTTGCCTAGCCTACCCGTGACAATTAGCGCAAACAATATTTTATTTATATTTGTGAGTCTAAAACATTCTTTATTCAAGAGTTGTCGAAACCTCAAATATTGTAATAAGACCAGCTTTGTCACCCTAGATTTAAGACTTTCCTTTGTAATTGTTAATATGTTCTGTGTGTAATCATAAAGTACTTATCTATCTAACTGCATACAGGGTGGAAGGGACGATGTACCCAAAACTGAACAACTTTTCCAAAAAAACATTTTCGGCAAACGAAAAAAATGTTTACCTCTCCATACAAACTGTTCGATCAGGGTGAACAATTTCGTCAAAATTGTTTCTCATTTCCCAAACATTTTTCTTTGAGAAAGTTCTTCAGGTTCGTTGACTGAGCACGCCCATTCAGTTTTTGGTATACTGCCCCTTACACCCTGTATAATTTAGACTATAGAAAACCTAATACAAGGACGTTCTGTATAAAGGCCAGATTAGAAGTACCCTAAACGGACCAGCATGTACGAAAGGATTGATGAAAGTACAGGAAGCAAGGGAAGTATGTCAAGATTGTAGCAGGTCGAGGACTGTGGTCTACCTCGACGGGAAAGACGTGTGATGTTATGTATGTATGTAAAACCTAACACCTAAAGAAACCATTTAGCAATCACCTATTATTAGTGAAAAAGCAAATCGAAGTGCACTTTTTGTGAGCACTCTACTGGTGACAGGAATGTAAACAAATCACCTGCCAGTTGCCGCTCTAGGCTGTTGTTTACCGATTGTAACGAAACTTTTATCCGAGGTGCACGTTTCTGGGTGTTTACCTTCCCGCCATTACGGTAATTAGCTCGACCCGCGTGACTGCTGTACAGGATGGACATAAATATTTCAAACATTTAGCTCATACTTAATATATTGTCAGTTAATAATAATCACAAATATAAAATCGTAATAGTCATCCCATAAACGGCCTATTATTTGATCTGTGCCGGTTTTTTAAAAGGTGGCGTTTTGTGCAACCATGCAGGAGGACCACAGATCAGAAAGGAGGACGCATCTCGGGCGAAACGACGCACTTCCTTCTTGCCGCTTGTTTCTGCTTTCTGCGTCGTAGGTCGCGGGTTTGATACCCGTCTAGGTTAAAGATTTACGTGATCAATATGTTTTGTCTCAGTATAAATATTGTATAAAGGTGTTATTTACATGATTGTGTCTTGGCCATATCATGGTATTGGCCATTTCATGAAGTGGCCACTTAGATGTTGGTCACTTCATGAAATGCAACCTAACGTAACCGAACCCTTCATGAAGTGGTCTTGAGAAGGTCAGCCACTTCATGAAGTGATCATTTCTGCCACGAATATACCTACATGAAGTCTTTTACTGGCCAGTATTTCTTTGAGAAAGTTATAAAATTTTATGTTTTAAAGGAACGTTACACTTTTTGTACACCTTGTATCATAGAATGAGTGCCCACGCCCGCGCCGGTGTTTATGAGAGTCTGTTTGTTTGCGCGCTGCTAATTAGCTAAGTGCGATATTGTGGCGCCATTCGCTACCGGCTACCGGCGGCCGTCCACGACAACTGGGGTCTAGAAGACCGCCGCGCCGCCGACGTGTTAACGAAGGTGATCGCTAATTAACAACATTATTCTAAGTAGGTTTGTATAAGCATATACTTAACTAAGTAGTATTCATAGCGCAACTGCAAAGTAACTTTCTGTTTGTCTTTGACTATTGCAAGGTTTTAGATGAATATATCAAAACCTGATACCCATAGCTTAATAGGAGACATCTGCCCCTATTGTCAAAAAAACTATGTTGATTGCAAATAAACATATTTTTTTTGTATCAACAGAAATTCTAAAGATCTTTTTGAAACGTGATTCGCTAATTTTATTAAAGTAATGGATAAAAGGTTTACCATAACAGTTATTATAGTATTATATCTACTTCCGTAATTAACACCTCAAATGCCGGCGGGTACATAAGACCCGTCACCTGCGTGCGAGGCAGGTACGGTACATTATGTAACCTGTGCGAGGTGAGGTGTGTCGCGCAGGTGGGGAGGGGCGTGCCAGGTGCGGGGCAGGTGAGAGGGGGGTAGCGGGGGCGGGGCGCGGTACGCCCACTTACCTGCGCGCACCTGAGTTCAACCGCACCTGTATGGCTTCTAGCTATACCTCTGCATAAACCGTATATCCGCGAGTATACAAAGTCTGTTTCATGTAGACACGCCTTATACAATTTCACCAATTTTTTTCTAGGTACTAGTTAGGTACATAGCTCTCAATTTTTAAATTCCAAAAAATTTCCATAGAAAATTCAAAAATTGGCTCCTATCAAAAATTGAGAGCAATGTACCTAACTCGTACCTGGAAAAAATTTGGTGCAATTTGGTGAATCTGGAGATATAAGACGTTAAGCGACCGGACTAAAGTGTGTGTTGGCTTTCAAACTAAATAACTTTTCCTAAGGAACATAAGTCGAAAAACCACGCAGCCGAAATACAAAATGTGTAATCAGCTGATGAAGTTTCTATGGAAAGTATATTTTTTAGTGTCATAGGCTAATTCAGGTTGTTCCACCCTGATTTTTACACGTTGTACACTCAACAGCACATCAGTAGAAACACTTTTGAACCTTATGGCGTGGTAATACAGTTGAAAAAGCTCCTACCGACGCGCGGTTGACCGTACCTAAAATTTATGCAACGTGACTTTGTAATGTCTGACTATACTTGAGTATGTTACTCAGTACATGAAACTGAACAACTTTTCCCAAGAAACATAGTAAAAAAAAAATGGCTTCCCCATACAAACTTTGCGCCGTCAATACTGGAATTTGTATGGGACGACCAAAAAAAATCGCATTTTCCAACCTATGTTTCTTGAAGAAAGTTTTTCAGTTTCATGTCCTAAGTACCATACTCAAGTATAGTCAGATGTTACATAATCACGTTGTTTATCTGAGAATATATACCCTTACACTAACAAAATAAGCTACGTTACAAATGAAATAATAGTAAGCTACGTTTTAATGTCAAAAGAAGAAAGATTAGATATGAAAAGTGAACAATGACGTAAATATGCCATCGTTTTCTTAAAAAGTTTTCAAAAATAAAAGAGAGTTTGCAAAAATAAACAATAAAGCAGAGTGTCTTTTTACAGTAAAAAAGAAGTTATTTATTTCTTATTTTCAAATAACAGCAAGATTGAGGTCCTCCCAGAAAGCAATTGAAAGTAGTATTGCAGTAAGTCAGTTATTAGAAATAAGCGCAAATATGAATATTGGTTTTAAATTCGTTTTATCTAGCAACAACACACCAGCCATTCCCGGCCGTAAACCTCGTATCATTGAGGTCCTTGCTCCACCTTCGCACATATAACTTTTTACTCACTTAACCCCTTCGCTGGCGCGGTGTCGGCGGTACACGACACGAAAAAGGAGGCGCCGTCTTACCCGCGCGGTTGAAGGGTTGACCTCTTTGGGCCTGGCCTTATGGTATATTCCTACTTCGACTTATAGTGGTTCCGTTACTGTATAATTTATGTTGTCTCCCAAAGATTTCGGATTTGCTTCGCTCGGAATATATACCGTGCTAATTATTATGCTTATGACACAATCGTATTTTATCTAATAATTTGTAGAAATTAAAAAAGCCCACACCTGCCCAGAGCTAAGTATAATACCTCTTCTTTTTTGCGTCACTCACTCATGAACTGGCCGCTTCTTACTCGTAAAAAGCACTTTCCCGCGAGAGAGGCATTGTCGGCCTACCGAACGCTTTCCACTCCTTGGTCGCCAAATTAGTGAAACTTTTTTTCATATTTGAAATTTGAACTTCTATGTATAAATATTAAGTCCCGTGTGGTGCCGGCAAAGAATAGTACCAACCCATCTCTACCCGTGGGTGTCGTAAGCAGCAGCGGTCCTTCTGTGTATCGTACCATCTTTCATACTGCGGTCACCAACAACCGCGGTCCATGGTGCCAGGCGTAACGCTAACAAGCGTGGTGACTGAGGTACTTTCCCTATATATTTTTCCAGCAACAGCTGGAATTCTGGTGGCAGCTCCCTGTCCTGTAGGAGACGTATTATGGGATATTATGTGAATTAAAAATATTGCAATATTATGTAGAAGAGTAAGGAGTGCTCTGCGAGCCGTATGTTTTGTACGCGCACTTTTCACTTGGAGGGCTATTCAATGAGTGTGGTTTTTGCGCGCGGTGGGGCTATTCCGTCCCATGACCCGGCCGCTACATATAACCGACTCTATTTAGCATAAATTAACCCCCTACCAAAAAAGAAGTGCGTGCGTTACATGTTAAGCTTTATATAATATCTTGCTTAAAATTCAGAACTATAGTCATAAAGACAAATATGCTTTGATATTGCAGTGAAACCCTACCCCGGATACTACGAATTGGAAGGTGACAATTACTTACCGCCCTAGGGCTTTTCTAGCTACATTATTACCCTATAGCGCTAATTGGTCACCTACAATTTATGTGGTAATAAGGACCTACTTACCTCACAATCGAGATGTAAAGCAGAGTAGTTAGCTCGGGTGTAAGCATCAATTGCACCCTCGAACTATAGGCGCCCTCGCTGCGCTCGTGCGCCTAAATATCTCGGGCTGCAATTGATGCCGTACAGCCCTTGCCTACTAATCTACTATGAAGTAACAACAGCACAAAGTCCAAATCGTCAAGCTTGACGTGCTCTGGACTTTCTTTACGTTGTTTTATGCTATATTTGGATCGTCTTCTGCATGTTAAGACGTTCAATGAGAACTCTGTAAAGAATCATTATGAACATTTTTTGAATATTAGAAAGAAAAGAAAATTCGTAACAAGCCGAACTTAAACTTGTCGTGTTTTCAAGTGACTCGTTCCATTTTCTCACCTCCTAGTTCTATCTCAGGGTTTTATGATTTTGAGGGTTATTTTATTTTTACTTTATAATTTTTCGTAGACCTTCGTTTCCACCGGCACCGGCACTAAACTTTTTACTGTCGCCTATTTTACTGCTGAAGTGGACCCCAAAGTAATGGCGGACTCTGTGCTCTGCGCGCTACAAAGACAAATAGACTAGCTTAGTTGATAAATAAATACACTGGAGGGGTTAACTGCGGTGGAAGAGTCAGAGTCGATATAGGTACATAAGTAAAGTGCTAATCATATGTTTCTTTTAAATTTCTATCTAATTAACTAACTCTCCTTGGATTAACTTGTGTAAGCTTTTCGCTTTATTTTTCTCACAAAACGCAACGTATTTCTGTAAATGAACATAATTATAAGTTGGCTTTTTAGCGTGGGAAATAGCTAAGGTAACATAATTTTTGTCAAGATAAATAAATAGATAAGTATCTAAATAAATACTTAGAGACGAAAAATTTGACGCGAGCCGGGATTGGCCACGGCGGCGTACCGTGCGGCTTTTCCAACAAGTCGCTATCAAGCCTTCGTAAATCCAAAGACTAAATTCGGCATGCAATGTTGGGAAGCTTGGTTTAGTTAATTCCAATATGCTTACTTCAACCAGCAATGTATGCCGATAGCAGATGTTTTTGAATAAGATGGGTAAATTCCATTATAGCCGTTACCGGTGCAATAGTAGTTGTGTTGATAGTGTAGCATATCTAACCTCTTTAAACTATATAGTTACCTACGTCATTACCGCTCGATAGCGGGGTTATCGGGCGTTTAGGTGGCTATTTATTACTGGATGTCGCCACGTATAACGAGCGACGACACGGCGGCGGTAACGAGCCGGTAATTACACGTTGCGTGGTACGGAGGCGCCATTGAGGCGGACAAACCAACCTGGAGCTCTATTTTTGTATCACTCGTGTGAAAATTTGAATGGCGTGTACCCTGAGACAAGTGGCTTCCTATTATCGCAAACGCTACAGAAAAGAATACAAATAAGTGGGATTGGCATTAGCTGCCTGCCATGCAACATTTCGTTAGCTAATGTCAATCCCGTACATTTTGCGAAAATAAAAAGCTGCTTGGCGTAGTGGACTCGCCTACAGATTTGCAAATTCTGAGTTGTCAATAATTTTTCATTTCACGCAAAAACCAATAGAAAAATGATTTCTTCAAAAAAAACCGTATGTAGTTATAATATTTTCAGTGAAACAAAAAGGAGATTTTGTTGATTTTATATTTCGGTAACTTTAACATTTTTTATATTTCGGAGGCCTGTTAGAATTTCACGTATAACGCTGGATACGTTCAGTCAAGAGCACGTCAAACTTGACACGGACTTTGTACCGTTCTTATTTTAATAGACTTACGGGATAGAGTCGCACTGCAAGTGTCAAGCTTGATCTGTCGTTGATTCTACAACGAGTGATTAGGCCCGCTATACAGCCAAATCCTTAAAATTTTATTTTTGAGTCACTCGCAATACATTGGATGTATTGCGAGTGACTCAAAAATAGAGGTCCTTGACACGTGTCGCTCCGTTTGAATAGTATCGAGTGTCGTATGTGAACAAAACAAACAGACATTAGACAGGTGTTTGTGCCGTCATACGGAGATGTTTGCAACCATTGATTTGTTTGGTACACATTGTGTACAACATTCTCGCTAAAGTTGCTTCAAATCAAGCTTCAAATAAATCTTTCGCGTATAATAATATGTTGCAAGCGCATTAAGAATAAAAAATAAATAAAAACCGAACAAATCGATACAATGACATGATAGTCTATTAAATTGTAAGTCCTTTATCGCATGTATCATGGGGAGTGCTTTGAGGATTGGTCGAGCTCATACCTGCTGCAGAATTTCATCACAGCACCATTCGCTAGAAGTTAAAATTTCATCCATATCACCTAGATAACTCCAGCGTACGTTTTCACAAGAAATTTCTTTCCACGTACCATCGCACTGTGGAATCAGCTTCCTGCGCAGGTTTTTCCGGACGGGTACAACAAGGCAGCCTTTAAGAAACGAGCCTACAAATATTTTAAATTCTGGCAGCGTACTTGTGACCGCCCTGGTGTTGCGGGTGTCTATGGGCGTTGTTGATCACTTGTCATCAGGTGACTCGTCTGCTCGTCTTCTTCTATCTTCTATAAAAAAAAAGTTAATAGATACACCACCACTCACCACCACAGTTCCACCACGACCACACCACGTTACACCACGTTCAGTTCATTTTCAACTTAAAAAGATTTTTACTTCATCGTTCGGTCATCGATCTTAAAACCCACTCGATATGATGATGATTCGTCACAGCATTCGGCAACCCAGCCCATTTCTGAATAGTACTTAAGTTTTGAAAGCAAAACTTAAGTTTGAATCATTTATTAGTTAGAAATGGAAACCAGAAATTTTTGTACTATATAATAGAAAACATGCCTTTAGTAAGTACCTAGACTAGAACTTAATTATATTATTATCTCAATAACTAACAATACCCACGTAACACGTTGACTGCTTTTTGTATCACGAGGGAGTCATGTAGAGTTTCGACTCGTGTCGTACAGCACTCGGCACTCGCGCTCGCGATGTAAAGCAAACAAAGTGCGCTAAACAAATACAAGCGCTGTTTACCCACTAATCCCGCGAGTACCTCCGTAATTGAAATTTTAATGGAACAGGTGTGCAGGCGACGTTGAGTACTGCACGTCCTTACAAAGGCATAATACAGGGTCCTTGGAAGTCTATTTAATAAAGTCAACGAAATATTAAAAAGACGTCATAGGGAATTCATCATCATCACCACATCAGCCGAAAGACATCCACTGCTGAACATAGGCCTACCCTAAATATTTCCATGACGGACGACCGAACCTGCGCTGCTTGCATCCACCGGCTTCCCGCGACCTTGACTAGATCGTAGGTCCACCTTGTGCTTGCCTACACTACGTTTTCCGGTTCGTGGTCGCCACTCTAGAACCCTTACGCCCCATCGGCCATCGGTTCTTCTTGCGATGTGCCCTGCCCAATTTAGTTTAGCGATTCTCAGAGCTATGTCAGTTACTTTAGTTACTTTTGTTCTTCTGCGGATCTCCTCATTTTTGATTCGATCCCGCGAAAGATTCCGATTCCTTTTCATAGAGATTTAGGTGACTTTTGCTTCCTAATAAGGCCCATCGTGCGGAGCGACTTCGTCTCGGTTCCATATGTTATCACGCGTCAAAGATTTTTGTCTTGAGACACTGCGGTATTGTGAACGTGAAGATATTGCGGAGCTACCCAAACGCAGCCCATTCAAGTTAGACTCGACGAGTGGATTTACCCAACTGGACTGTTTGTTACTAGGTATGGGTCCCGTGTGGTGCCGGCAAAGAATAGCACCAACCCATACATACCCGTGGGTGTCGTAAGGGTAAGGGGCGACTAAGGGTTATAAACTGGAGGAAGGCCGGCAGCAGCATCCACCTTTGCATCTTACTTACTGCGGTCACCTACAACCGCGGTACATGGTGCCAGCCGTAACGCTAACAAGCGGGGTGACTATGGTACTTCCCCTCCACGTTTACCAGGAAAAGCTAGAATTCTGGAGGGAGCTCCCTGTTCTGTAGTGGACGTTTCATTGGATGTTATGATGACTCAGACCACCAACCTTGTCACCGAAAACCACTCAGCGGCAGGCAGAAGTTGAGACTCTTCAGGGTGGGAAATCCAAAATGCCAACATAAAGTTAAGAGTTTATTATGATAAAGTAGATAAATACAAGGCGGTGGTCGTGCTGCGCGCGGGCACGTCCGAGCACGACCAGAATCAAAGGTAAACTGACTGTTTTTGACACGAATGACATCGAAAGACAGAGATAGAAGACATTTGAAATAGGAATTTGGAATTTTGGGCCAGGACAATAGAGCCAGGATCACGAAAGGAGGCAGCATGCGAGGCATGCAGCCCCGCTCCGTGACAACCTTATATCTAACCGAACCGGGGAGGTCGGTATCCCCATTGGGAATCGAACCCAGAACCTCCGGATCGAGAGCCGAGACCTCTAACCACTACACTTCTGGTACTGGTACTTCCCCTCTACATTTTTCCAGCAAATGCTAGAGTTCTGGAGGGAGCTCTGTCCGGTTGTTATGATGATGATGAGGTATACGTATTCGACTCCATCGAGGTCATAGGGAATTGCTTGACGTTTAATAATGGTTGAAGGATTTACCCTGTTATTCGTAAGACTCTGTAAAATATTTCCATCGTGGTTCCCTGATTTGTAGCCAGCTCTTGTCGACTCAAGTTGTATTTCCACTCCGTCACACGATCCCCTGTTAGTTATTGTATCAGTTTGCGTGTTGCCGTGATGCTGAAAGCTCTTGTTTTATCTGATAATACTCGTATTAACTATCCTTTTACTAACGTATCTGTGGTGCAAGACTCACTCAAATATTTAATTTTACAGTTAATAATTAAAATTTAAAATACTAGCCAAGTGCAAGTTGGACCCGCGCTCAAGTAGACAGTTTTAGTGACAGGTTACAAACTACTGTCTCCTGCAGACTTTGTTGAGATCTTAGCCGACTTAGTTATTTGTGTAGTTTTTTTGGGTTAGTATCGTTTTACCACAGTTTCGTTTTGACACGATCTTTAAATGCCTACCAAATGGTATCATTTTGCCACGAATCTGTTTTGCAGAGTATCGGAAAGAAAAGTGTTACGTTTTCAATATATTTTTGCTTACTAGTAAATTCATATCAGACTATCCAAACTCTTTTTATTATCATACCAAGCTTCGAAACCATAAAACCAGTAGAAAAAGCTCGACTCCAACTTGTTTTTTCGGAATAACATTAGGCCGTTCTGCGAATTTCACCAGGTGTGCTCCCGTGAGTTATATTTTTTATTAACAGTGTTTTAATGGGATTTCTAACCCCATGAATTACATACGACATAAGCTATTGATTTTTTTTTCAGCTTCAAGCGAAATAAGCAAGACATAAATTTCAGAAAATAATCAGAATTGTTGGAAAAAAGGATGTGAAAAAAGGAATGAATAATCCGTGAATGGACAACGGCTAACGAAGAAAACACGATCTCCCTGGGAAGGTTCCTGGAAGAAATATCAGTCTAAACCTTTTGCTCATCAATCCTAAAAAACAAAAATTCAAAAAGGTGATTAATGTGATTATTTGGTTTTTTAATGGACAAACGATTATTATTTGTATATTACTGTTGATTATTTGTATTTGATTGTTGATTATTTGTTTTCGATTTATAATTTAAAAATGTTTAAGTGTGTGCAATCAATAAGACTGAACATTATAAATAATGATTATTTTATGAAAATTTTATTTGCCTCTCACATCTGTAGACGACTGAAATAATACAATATTTTAAAAGTAAAAATTTTTCTTTGCTACTGTACTTTCCATTGTTTACAATTTCCATTGGAATTCGTGGAAAAACGAAACTTTTTTGTAGGTATTTTACGATCGTGTCAAAACAAAACTGTGGTAAAACGATACTAACCCGTTTTTTTGACTATGCACTCAATTCACAATAATTTTGACGCTATTTGTGTGTTAAAAAGTTTATATAACTTTTTTTGTAATCGACATCCCTTGATTTTATTTTTTGTAATATGAATATTTTTATAATACAGTTTCAAATAAAAGCAAAAGATACAATCAAGGTTGTCACGCTTTGGGAACAAAAACTTAAAAATTAATTAAATATGACTAGAATTTTGATTAGTTTCGCCACAATTTATAGACAAAGAAATAAAGCCGTGAAATAATTTCCTGAGTGTTGATTAAAATGAGGGAGGTGGACAGGAGGCTTATTTGAACAACAATGAGTAGGTACACGTGGCCGGGAGAGCTTGTTGTAAGAAACGAAACGGAACGCAAGCAAAAATGGCCGCCGGCACCAACCTGGATTGAAGTGCAAATGGAGTAATTTCGCCGATCCGTCTACCGACTACACACGCAATCCAGTACACATAAACAGTAGCTCTACTAGAGTACACGACAGCGCAATCCTGAGCTGTCGCTTACTAAAGGTGTACTATTTTTCCCGTCGAAAAATTCCATTTACCGTCACCCCGTGGATAGATCTCATTCATCCGTGGCCAAACCAACTCAGCATTCCTTTCTCAATATTGGTTACTACATCTTCTTTTACGTCACGTTCTCTCATCATCCCACATTCATTAATATTGATGTCTTGTAGATGATAGACTTTTTATGTTGTTGATTGGAACAGTTTGAATGTTAATAAAATTCGAAATGTAATTGTTAATATTATACAATTGTACGAAATATTACACATACACATTGATTTTCCTCCTATATTGATTTCCATGAAATAACCATAGGATAATCGAAATAACCGCTCGGATGTGGTTATTGTTAAATGTTTATCACATAACTAGGTGTAGTTATTTTCTACACATCTGGTAGTTATTTTCTATAAGACTTTTTTAGTTTCACATTATTTATTTAACGTTTCTTTTAAATGTGTGATAGTTATTTTGCATTTACAAAGTAAAATCACTTACTTTATGTTTTGTACATATAACTTTATGGATTTAAAGAATTTAAGAATAAACAATAATACTCTCCTGTCTGTTGTACTTTACTACCAGTTGCAGAAAGTTTTATTAAAATTTAACCTCCTTTATTTAAATATTGTACTTACCGTGTATTTTTTCTACTTTATCTACTGTTATTGTAAGTAACGTGCCGACGAAGCGCAGGCTCTCAAGACGAGCAAACATAAATTTGATTAGGGCAGGTTTGGCGCAATCAACCACGCCGGCGATATTTTGTTTGCACGTGCCGAACTGCCAAACTGCCGAGTTGCCAGCCCTGATTGTTGTATCTACTCACTCCCTTCTACAGTAATCAGGTATCTACAATACAAAACAACCATACCTGCCACCATCTCTGTCCAAGTCCTTTTTCAATTTCCTTCATTGAGGCCGAAAAATTATAAGCTCATGTAAAGATTTGTTTGCTTATATCCGTGCTTGTTGATGTGTTCTTGCAAACAAACGTCATGCATTCATTAAAAAAAAACAGTTAGTCGTGATTTCATATGTTGCCCGGGCCATGATTCAAATTGGTCGATTATACCTTTCAAACCGAGGTAACTCACAACTACTTACGGTGGGTTAACTGAAACATAAAATTGTATCTCAGTTTTTTTTATGTAGTGTAGAACCACGAAGATCATCAATGAATATCATCGATCTTTTTAAAGCTTTAGTTAATGAAGATACGAATTCTATGTGCAACGAAAAATATAAGCACTATATTATGTAAGTTAACCTATTAAGTTGACATCATTATTTTAAATATAACAAAATAGAATGTCCAAAGGTCATCACTACGTACAGCCCACCTCAGAAATTTTATTGTGATTATAATTAAAATCGAAACCGGTGAGATAATTTCTTCATAAATAGGTATTATAATACGCGACAGTTCGAAAGTGCGAGCAAAACGTATGGCACGCCGTACATTTTGCCCGCACTCCCAAGCTTTTGCATACTTTAGGTATCAGTATGCCAAGAGCATGATGACCTACAAAATACACATCGTTAGGAAATTCAAAATTTTATTCTTAGATCTTCTACCTTATTTTCTACCTTATCTATCTATCTATCTATCTTATTTGGAGAAAGATCAAGTATAGTCCCTTATAGTCTTATATCGCCAAATTCACCATATTACACCAATTTTTTTCCAGGTATTAGTTAGGCACATAGCTCTAAATTTTTGATAGGAGCCAATTCTTGAATTTCCTATGGAAATTTTTTGAAATTTAAGAATTGGCTCCTATTAAAAATTTAGAGCTATGTACCTAACTAGTACCTGGAAAAAAATTGGTGAAATTGTAAGGCGTGTTTACGTGAAACAGCTAACTGACCGCACTAGTAGGATCAAGGTAAATTAAATATATTTGTCAAGTGGTTTCACTGAGACCCGGCACTGAGATCATTTTCAGTCCCGAGTCTCAGTGAAATTAAGGCTGTATGGAATGTTATAAACAGTGAAACTGGTAAAGTTAAACCGCGTGACAATCAAATCACACTTCATACAAATCGCGGAACCATTAGTTCAAACGTAGAAGTGGCTCAAGAATTCGAAACCTTTTTTACTAATATTCCTTTGAAAACAACAGAGTCACTCATTTCATCATCTTCACTTGCTAGCGGTTTACTTCAAAAGAATGTGGACGCCTGCGAAACTGAATTTGGGTTCAATCATGTCACCCCAAACGAAATTGTCAAAGCCTTTAAAAGTATTAAAATGAAAACTACTGAGGACCTATGGGGAATGTCAGTAAAAGTCTGTAGTGCGATCATTGATACTATATCTCCATATTTAGCTGTTATATTCAATGATTGTGTCGATCATGGTACTTTTCCTGACTTAATGAAAAAAAGTAAAGTAGTTCCATTATTCAAAGCTGGTGACAAAAAGGATCCCAGTAATTTTAGACCAATATCAGTCTTACCTGTATTTAGTAAAATTTTTGAGAAGGTCATACTCAATCAAATGCTTTCGCACTTTAATAGAAATAACTTACTACATGACCATCGATTTGGTTGTACGAAAGGGCGCAGTACAACGGATGCCGGAACTGCACTTTTAAAATACAGTTTTGGCGCGTGGGAAAAATCTGAAGATGCTATTGGTATCTTCTGTGATCTATCCAAAGCAATTGATTGCGTAGATCATAGCACATTGTTGTTAAAACTTGAACATTACGGTGTTAAGAATAATGCACTTAAACTACTTAAGTCATATTTGGAAAACAGGATTCAAAAGGTACAAGTAAACAGGACGAAATCACTGGGATCTGTTGTCAAAATTGGCGTACCTCAAGGGTCCATATTAGGGCCATTTTTATTCCTTATTTATATTAATGACCTCCCTACTGTAGTGAAGAATCTGTCAAAGATTGTGTTATTTGCTGATGATACTTCATTAATATTCAATGTAAGTAGGAAATCACAAAATTATAACGAAGTCAATGATGCACTTGGACAGATTCATGCATGGTTTACTGTTAACAATTTAGTCCTAAACGCCTAAAAAACTAAATATATTCTTCTTCTTCTTCTTCTTTCGTGTCGGCAAGAACACAGGCTAATATTAAATTTGCACTACCAAATGTGAGGTCTACTTCACATAACATAGTATTGAATAATGAACCATTATATTTTGTAAATAGTACAGTTTTCTTAGGGTTAACACTAAACTTCAATGGGGCCCTCATATAACGGCTCTTTCTGGTCGATTGAGCTCGGCTGCATATGCTGTCAGAAAAATCAGACAACTTACTGATGTAGCTACCGCAAGGCTGGTTTACTTTAGCTACTTCCATAGCATTATGTCTTATGGCATACTGCTTTGGTGCCGAGCAGCTGATATACATTCAATATTCGTTTTACAAGAGAGGACTATAAGAGCGATTTATGTATTGCTTGAAGACTCGTGATTCCCTGAGAGAACTGTTCAAGGAAATTAACATAATGACAGTGCCATGCCAGTATATCTATGAAAATATTATGTATGCTAGAAAGAACATTCATCAATTACCTAAAATTTGTGACAGGCATAATTTTAATACTAGAAATAAGCACAAAATTGATCAACCATATACTAAAGTCAATACATCTTTCGTTGGTCTGTGTATACGATACTACAACAAAATGCCTGACAATATAGTGCAATTACCTGAGAGAAAGTTTAAAGAATGTGTAAAGCAAACGTTATGTAAAAAAGCTTACTATAGATTAGATGACTATATGAATGACAAAGAGGTATGGTGCTCTGATATTCCAGCGAAACACAAGAAACACATTGTAAAAAGCCGACTCTTAAAGTAGGCCATGCTGCAGTGGTTTCTTGCCGTTTCTTTTACGCTGCCATAGCACGATCCGAAACGGCGTAGACTCGCTCTATTTGAATTGTATTCTGCATGACATTCAATAAGTATACTGTAAAGAATATACATTGAATTAATAATCTGAATCTGAAAACAGTTGACAAATATATTTAGATTAAACTTATCTGTAAATAAATAAATCAAAACCTCTTATACCTATACCTTACCACATAAATAAATATTTCAATCAAATAGCTGAGCCATAGAACCTGACTAATAATCTCCGTCGGCCGATCGGCACGTCTCTCGTCGGTGTATCTACATTCGACAGGTATCCGATATGATTTTATTACTGCTCGACAAATATTTACCCCCACTCCCTCCACCTACCCCCTGCACCGTCCTCACCTCGGAGCAATCTCTCCTTTATGCGCTGATTTCATTACTCAAGACTCAAAGGTTGCCCGCGGCACAAAGGGAGGTTATGATTTGTTCATTTATTACCAGGATCGGCTTCTAAAATATTGAAAAGCACAAGTAATAACATTTCGGTGTTCAGTCCTTTAACAATTCTGAATTTTGTATGAAAGGTAAAATACGGCAGACAAAGTTGTACAAGATATAAAAATTAGGAAAGCTTTTCTCGTTTTCATAAAGTTGGTTTACAAATATGTCCACTGATTGTTTTTGTATGATAATAAATATATGCATGGAAGTACTGGTGACAAACCAGCTTTAGTCATACAAAAGCTATTCTAACATGTTTGCTTAGACGGTATATTCCAAAAAACCGGTCAAGTGCGATTAACTTGAGCAACGAGGGTTCCGTACCACTAAGGTAAAAATACCGTCTCGGTTATGGACGCGCAGTCACAAGTGATTCCGACACTCTCTTGACCAATTTCTATTACTTGTTGTTATTCTATAGCTTACGCACTATAAACAATCCCATTTTCACGCTTGTAAGTGTTTCAGTTTTTACGATAGTGCCAAAACACAAGTCGAGCAAAAATCGCTTAAGAACACGTTCTTAATAGGGAAGCCTCCCTTACTAAATTTCTTTGGTGATTGCAACCTATATTTATGATGTAGGGAGTTAGTTTTCCCGGATAATAAACCAATATTGTAAACTTTAGTAGGTAAGTAGGTACATATTATGATCAAAGCACTCGTATTTCCAAATTTCCATTCAATTATGTGTCGGCTTCCTGTTGTCTGTCAGCCGATATTAACCTGGTGTGTTTGCAAATTGGATTTATTAGTTAATCCTGAGTCGATACGGTATACAGCCCGCTACACATGAGGCCGTCCGCAATCTAGCCCGGTTGCGTGCGGCTGACTGCCTCGCTTCATGCGCACAGGTGCCCTTCATTCGATTACTTATGTCTAATACCCTGCTATCACTTCACATCTGCGACGATTTCAATAAGTCTCCTTGTAAAACACACTTATACAGGGTTAGTTTTGGACCTAGTATGTTGCTCTGAACATCTATCTGAACAACTTTTCCAAAGAAATATGGGTAGAAAAACAAAAAAAAAAATATCCACCCATACAAATCTTGTGCCGGCAATAGTAGGATTTAATGGGATGACCAAAATGTTTCTCACTTTTCGACCCATGTTCCTTTGGGAAAGGTGTTTAGATTCGTGTCGAGAGCAACATACCCACTAAAATTTGGCCAAAAATTAAACTGTGTATGCAGAGTTGTATTTATTTTTAGCTCCGAGTGTGTATTTTTTGTCTGTTGGAGTCTCGTACCTAAAAGGTGTCTTTTGCTTCTGGGCTTATCAACACGCGATGGTAGATGATAAAGTGCAACGGTAGATGATAAAGTGCACGGTAGATGATAAAGTGCACGGTAGATGATAAAGTGCACGGTAGATGATAAAGTGCACGGTAGATGATAAAGTGCACGGTAGATGATAAAGTGCAACGGTAGATGATAAAGTGCAACGGTAGATGATAAAGTGCACGGTAGATGATAAAGTGCACGGTAGATGATAAAGTGCACGGTAGATGATAAAGTGCACGGTAGATGATAAAGTGCACGGTAGATGATAAAGTGCACGGTAGATGATAAAGTGCACGGTGCGCAGTGTCAATTCTGCCAGATCCATACTAAAACTTAAGTGGACGGAACTAAACGTGTTGCTGTCTTTTTTCAAACCTATAGAGGGTAAGAAAGATCGCAACTCTTATACTCGTAGATCTATCTTTAATTTAGTTTGGCTCTAAGTAAAGGACCTCGCTTCAAAGGATTTTCACAATTTAGTGTTCTATTTAGTTAAGATTTTTATCAGTGAAATAAACAAGTTGGATGGAAGTAAGTTCTGTATAATTTTATGTGCTTATGAGGCCTACGCTTGCAGCCCCCACTAACCCCATGTCTGCGTGTAGCTAGTTGCCGCTCCCGGATTCTCTTATGTCGGTGGTGGCGGCGGTGGGCGCGTGTTTACGACCGGTTTACAACCGACGAATGTTCTTGTTTTGTAATAGACTGAGACAGGGACATCGGCAACCCTTACTCTTCGATTACCAAGACATTACTAATTTAGTGTGCTGCATAGTAATAATGTACATCCAAAACAGGGTTGTGTGTGGTGCTGCATTTTTAATCATCGTCAAAAACATAATATTTTTTTATCTCATTGAAAATTAGGTTTGATAGGGCTTTTCATGCTGTACCAAAATTAACAGGGTTGCATTTAAAAACTACTGTGTTGTTGTATTTTAGGTGAGGCCAAAGAAAAAAAGTAGCAGTATTTATTTAACGAAATAAAAAAAATCTAAACAAATCTTGCCAGATTACGCACAGGCAGTATTTTTAGTCGCATTTTTTAACATTAAACCAATACCCTAAATTAGCCGCGTCTTGGTAATCAATGCAGTAAGGATGCCGACGTCCCACTCTTAGTCTATAATGCGACCTTTCCATTTCTTTCCCTGTTGGCGGCTGTAAAATGTCTTATTGTAAACAAGTAATCAGTTCCACGCCCCCGGGGAACACTTCATTTAACTTTTATACTAAAACTCGTGTAAACGTTTCTTTCTAAACGGTTTTATCGTTTCTTTCCTATTTTAATGTTGTCGCGATATTTGTGCCGCTCTTTTTGTTTACTTTAAGTTCATGGCGGTGATGGTTGATGTAACATAGGTATCCCTCCAAAGGGTATCTACTGAAAAGTAAATTATACACGGTAATGAAAATGAAATGTAGGTTAACTCACATGCACAGTAGGTGGTAGGACTTTTGTGCGAGTAGGTGGTAGGACTTTTGTGCAAAGTCCGTCTGGGGAAGTACCACCCCCTTACCTTTTTCTGCCGTAAATCAGCATTGTTTGCACTGCTGTGTTTCGGTTTGAAGGGTAAGGGAGCCATTGAAATTACTGGCACACGAGACATACCATCTTAGTTCTCAGGGTGGGTAACGCGCTTTGCTGTCTTATTAGTGTCAAATTATTTCACTAATAAAGCAGTGGGTGTCATGGGTGGTGGTGACCAATTACTACCAGGTGGCCCACCTGCTCGTTTGCCCACTAGTGACAAAAAAAAAATGCACAAAATGCAGACACAAAATTATGTCTACAACATAGCACCAAAAAGCTTCATCATAACATCCCATGAAACGTCCACTGCCGGACAGGGAGCTCCCTTCAAAAATTGCTGATTCAATCAAGATTTTGATAGTTTCAAACAAGCATCTTGACTCCATTTGAGCTTGCAAAGACCTTATTGGATTGTTTCAATAAGATTATTGAATTAAAGATCACGAATTTAAATTGACTAAGACGCTTTATTTAATCTTTCTATATCTTTTTCGATTTAATCACAAAATGCAAACGAGAGACAATTGATCTTGTTTGGCTCTCCTTTTTTTTTGTGTCTGATACACAGAAAGATGCTGCTGCCCATCCTCCGGTTCATAAACCCTTAGTCGCCTCTTACGACACTCATGGGTAGAACTTGGTTTGTACTATTCTTTGCCGGTACCACAAGGACGAAAAGCTTACGCATCATTTAAACGTTGAGTAAGTAGGTACTTAGGTACCTAGTTCTATTTTATTATTAAGAAAATACTGCAAAAAAAATCCACTCTCCACTCAATCCACAAAAGGTTTAAGATTAAATTGTAAGTTTGTGTCAATACAAAAGTAATTATCAAAATGTTTTACAATCGTACGTAAGTTTTCAAATCAATTAATTAAATGTACAATCTGTTCATATATTTTAAGGACGAAATCAATTTGCAGGGCTTTCCAAGTAGGGGGCAGTCCACTCCACAACAATAAATCCGCAAGTGGATTAAAAAGTAAAAAGTTGCGGGTCGGTAACAGGCTCGCGCTCTTGTTGCCCTGACTGTCCCCATACCGTGCAGATTAAAAATAATATAATTGCTTCCCATAAAAATAAGTGTTCCACTCGTAAACCAAAACACTGTTTATGCGACACTTTGTGGGAGGTAGAAATAAAAAGAAATAAGTAGGATTTGACCTGCCAAATTGACATTATATCATGACATCCCATGGAACGTCCACTACAGGACAAGGAACTTCCTCCAAAATGGAGGGGAAGTACCATAGTCACCACGCTTGTTAGCATTACGGCTGGCACCATAGACCGTCGTTGTTGGTCACCGGCTTGAAATGTAAGACGATACGATACACAGAAGAATGCTACTGCCCATTGATCATTAACCCTTAGTCGCATCTTACGACACCTACGGGTAGGTATGGGTTGGTCTATTCTTTGCCGGCACCACATCGACATTACAAACGGCTATAAAAAATGTGTAAACATTTTACCGTTGTAAATCAACCTGAACCACAGAGTACGTCGTAGAGCAAATTAAAAAGTTTGCGTCGCGGGTCTGCTGGGCCGGCCGGCGGGCGGCGGGACAGGGATTAAAAACTGCGGCCGTAAGTCTCGACTCGCGCTGATTGCTGTCACCGCCCCGTGCCGTGTTGGTACACGGTATGTACATACATAAAACGTAACACGACAAACTCTACCTTCGGGCAGGGGTGACAAACGAGCGCAATCGAAAAGTTTGCGTCGCTTTTCACTACCGGTGGGAGTCGTGGATTTACAGATTTGAAATGTTACTGTAGTATCAATTTGCTTTGATTTCCTGAAAAAGAGACGTGTTTTAATTGCCACATACGCATAATTTCGATTGGAATATTGCTGGGGATGAGGCTTCCCTAAACAATTACAATTGCAGTGACTGTTAGGAGCCGACAAAATTGTTAACGAAGCTAAAGCCGCTATCACATCTTCCTTAATTCAGAAACTAATTCGGCATACATTGCTCGTTGAAGTAAGGATATCGGAATTAACAACACCAAGTCTATCAGCAATGTGTGCCGTATTGATCTTTGAATTTAGGAAGGTGTAATTTCGGCTTATGCAAAACATTCAGAATATTGATCCAAAATGTATAAGAATCGTTGATTGTTTCGTGTGCTATAAGACCTCCTCCATGACCGTGCAAACCTTTCTTTCCTCCAGTGTAAAAGGCAAAAAAAAACAAAAATATTAAGACGGGAAATTGTTGAGCGAATTGTTGAAATCCGCTGTTCCATAAATGCCTTGCGGATCTCTTAGCTGTTAAATAATAAACCCAAGAAATATCACCTGTTTGACTCATTCCCGTAAGCATGTCTGTAATCCCGTTCAGTAATCAAAGTTGGCTCATTCATATGTATCAGCGGGTAGACGTTGCAATTTAAACTATCTGCCGCCACCGCTTCCCACGCTCAACTTACATAGGTACACTTGGCCGCACATCACTTGTAACACGAGTAACACTTTGATTTTGAGTGGGGCTCTGCTTTCGGGCGTTTGTAGCGTAGCACTAATTCAGCTTGGTTTTGTTAACGCTTAATTGCCTTCGTGAGTACCTACTACTTGTCTACTACTCGTAATACACGTGTAAGGGGTTAAGTCGCGTTATGTTCAGGCACGTTCAGATTTATCATTCTATTGGTAAATATGATTATAAAATAGATTATAATATGGCTTATTAGTGAGTAATTAAGGAAACTTAAGATTAGTTCTGTTGTTATTCGCATAATGATTTTCTCCATTCACATTTGAATTAAAGCTGATATTTTGTTCGATAAAGTAAGTTTGTAATGATTTGTTTACAGTTTTAAGTATGTTAGTTAGATAATGTATTACCGGAAGTCAAAATTTCATGGTCTGGCTACATGTCCAGTCACTCGTCTTCGTCCGAGTTCAGCTGAGTCCAGTCACTAAGGGAAAAAGTTTCAGAGAGGCTGCATTACTTACGTTCCAGTAATTTTTGTGCCATTTTCAGACAAGTATTCTAAGGCAGAGGTGTCGCAGGCAAATTGTATGTCGTTTCTGCCTGTTGTAGTCGTAAGCTAACCTGACCCAAGCGATGCTTGCTTGGGATCGGCTAGGTTAGGTTTACCGTGGCTAAAGAACCTAAAACGAACCAGTGGTCTAAGTCCGTTTACAATCTGCCGGCGCCGTTTACAACTTGTCCGCCATTTGTAAACCGCGGAATATAAGATTTTCCTGCGATAAATAGAAAATTATAAGTTTCGTATCTTTTCACTGCGCCTTAATCACCATAATATTGTGCCTCTGAGCAGAAGTTCTAAGAAAAGGTTCATCAGTTAAGGAATATTTATACATAATTTCAAAATATAAAAAGCTTGCAGCCGTTGCTACGAATTAGACGTCAATTTAAACCTCAAACGTATAGCTTGAGTTGCAAATAAGTAAGTACCGTGTCAATTAGTAAAGTTGGACTTTTGATGAGAACCCTGAGATCGTGTGTTGAATAGTAAAGTCTTAGCGCGAGGAAGGGAAGGGGGAGGAGGCAAGTGGGAGGGGGTGGTCACTCTAAGAGGCCGACGTATGCAAATACTTGAGTGGACTTCACTCTGCTACGCGGGTCTTGCCCACCACTTGCTACGCGGCAGGGCTGAAACACACGGGTGGAAAACTAATAAATAAATAAAAATAAAATGGCCATTGATTTCAAAGCTAAAGTTTGACAAATTTTATAAGGTAATTCATACTCTTTTGTTTCTGAATGCCGTCTGGCCAAGTCACCTCATATATTGACGTCCTTTTTTATGGCTGTCTGTCTGTAGGGTACCAGAGTGTCACTAGCTTACTCCACTGTTCTAAGTTGTTTTTTAATTGATGCCTTGTAGCCAAATCTGAACAACTTACCAATCGGAAAGAAAAACGATAGGTTATTTCTTTTCTTAAGTCGGAATCATATGAGACAACCAAAAATTGTTCTTGTTTTTCGAGCCAACGTAGTTTCCTTTTACTTTCTGAGTTCAAAAGTAACCCTGTATTAAGTAAATTTTATTTTCGAATTTCTTTGTTACTAAATCGTGTAGTGTGTTTAGTTCCCAAGAAAACAAGTTCTTAGAGTTGTTAGGAGCTGGCCGGCAATTAGTCAAATTGCTCGAGGTGGCCTCTACCCTGCGACGACCGGACCCCGGCACTCGCTACTTCACTTCACAACTCCACCGACGGACAAACAGACCTTTGATTTCCTGGACACGCTGCTTCGTTAGCCCACTTCTACAATGTAACAGGGTATAATAAGCCTGTAGGATATTGTTAATCTGCCTCTGAAACTGAACAACATTTCCCATGCAACCACAGATGATCATCATCATCATTATTATTATTGACCAAGATACAATAAATACAAATATCTTACGCATACGCTTATCTCAAACCTATTGTAGGTTTATGCGAGAAGCGAATGATATCGCAGGCTCACTGCTAATTACATTAATGCATTTTATACTTTTTCAATACATTTGCTCGAAAAACGTACTTACAAGGACGTAAACATTGCTCGTAAGTAGTTACTTACCGAACTAGTGCGGTAAGTAAAAAAAGTATAATACTAAGGAGTTTTTACACTCTGATCATAAAATTATTTTGTTAAAATACTACCGTGGTGAGGTTTTACTTGGGTGACGACTACCTATATTTAAAATAAAATGGAGAGTACCAGGAGAATATAAATCGACAAGACGCTGACGTACCCATGGTTGCTTCCTTTACCAAGTGTATTACTTATACCTGTTTTTTCACAAATGTATTGAAAAACGTCGTAAGATACACGTCCGTAAGGGTTATGACAAACTCATATCGATGGTAAACCCTCGACTTCGTCTCGGGCTTACAAAACGTCAACTCGTTTGTAATAACCCTAATTACGGAACTTGTATCTTAAACTACTATTAAATATTTGTAGTCTACACTGTTACGATACATGAAACTTTATATCCTGTGTAACGTCCACTGCAGGACGGGGAGCTCCCTCCAGAACTACTTTGGAGGGGATTTACCATAGTCAAGAATTGCGGCTGGCGACCGCTGTTGTAGGTGACCGCAGTATGTAAGATGTTACACAGAAAGATGCTGCTGCACATCTTCCGTTTTATAAGCCTTTAGTTGTCTCTTACTACACCCACGGGTAGATATGAGTTTGTATTCTATTCTTTGCCGGCACCACATAGGCGGAATAATATTAAACTGCCATGCAACATAGGTCGGGCTGAGAATGTTGTCTATGCGGACAGCTTCATAGGGTGTAAAAATAAAAGACAAGTGTTTTTTTATCACCAGCTCTTTTATTTTCGACCCGTATAGGTACAACGTTCATCTCTCTAAACCCAACGATTCTTCTAATTGAAATCTTACCCGAAGAAAAATACTTTTCCTATGAAGTGGCCACGTGATCGACTCATTTTGTATGGGAAGTCGAAAATGTTTTAAATATCGAATAAAATGATTTTTTTTTCAGCAAACTGCTTGTTTTCATGAGTGGAGTGGGTTACGGGAGCAAAACTAACGGAAATTCACATTGTATTTGATAGTTAATTTTTATGTTCAAAGTCATCCCAAAGTTAATATTTCCAACCTTCGTTTCATTAAAGACTCTTTCTTCGTGAAAACAAGCAACTTTTCCGAAAAATAAAAATACTTTTCACTCGATAAAACTTTTTTGACTTCCCATACAAAAATAAGTGGATCACGTGGCCACTTTAGTATGGAGAGAACCAGTGTGACCAAAGGTATGGAGGTAGGTAGAGGGTACATCTACGCACCTGTCACTTCAGAGAGGTCACTCCTTAATTGTATTAAAGTTAGCTTATCGCCGATCAGGAAGGAAAAGGGCTCGTCTTGATCACTGAGGGGCTACTTCCTTTATATTGATTGAAACTTACAAACTACTGGGTCATAGAATAATGCACCTGAAAATTTATAGAAAAAAGACAATTTATTTAATGCACGATACAGAATTGTTAAATTGCAGCATCGCGCGAAGGAATGGCACTGGACGACTCGACACGGCACGACTCGACACGGCACGACTACTTGAATTTTGTATGGACAGTAAATTTTTTAGCTTGTCCACGCTATCCGTCTCCCGGTACGTGGTCGCCACTCTAGCTCCCTACGCCCCATCGGCCCGAGGTTCTTCATGCGATGTGCCCTGCCCCACTTCCACTTTAGTTTTCAGGCCTATGTCAGTTACTTTAGTTCTTCTGCGGATCTCATCGAGACTACGAGTATAGCCCGTTTCATAGCCCATACAATTACATACAGGATTTTAAAATTTTACTTACGTCAACTAACGTCTAAGCAAACTATAATTGCAGCTAATCTTTCTGCTCTTTAATTTGAGTGTAGATGTCCAGTTGCTGAACTTCTTGATATAGTACACTAGCCCGTGTCCATCATTTTACTCTTTCGAGTAACAGCAAATTACCTATCTAGATCGCTTGGGGCTCTTCTACTGACGCCGAGACTATTAAAGACATTTAATTTGGTCATTTTGATCAAATCGGTCCGGTATAGGTTCCCCAAAGTCGGGATTTTTGAAAGTTGATTTAATGTTTGAGTATCAGCAAATTTTATATCTTAATCGGTTGGGGCTGTTCCACTGACGAGTAGTCTATATAGCATTTTGCTCAAATCGGTCCGGATAAGGTTCTACAGACGCTCAAAGTCGGGGTTTTTGAAAATTGATTTACTGTTTTAGTATCACCAAATTTTATGTTTACATCAATCAGGAGTCTTTAACTGATGACTGAACTGAAAACCATTTGGATCGAATCGGTCCAAATCAAATTTTATGACCACTTTAGTTATTGAAAATTAAACTGATAAATCAATTTAATTTATTTTTTTTTAATTTAAATCCTTTTCTTTTAATTTTTTTTTATTTTTTATTTACGCGACAATATCTACTTTAGTAGGTTGATTTTTCATAACTAAAGTGGTCATAAAAATTTGTCCGGACCTATTTGATCCAAATGGTTTTCAGTTCCGTCATCAGTTTAAGACCCCTGATCGATGTAGACATGAAATTTGCTAATACTTAAACAGTAAATCAACTTTCAAAAATCCCGACTTTGGGGGTCCATAGAACCGAAAAATGACCAATAGTCTTGGCGTCAGTAGAAAATCCCCAAGCGATCTAGATAGGTAATTTGCTGTTACTCGAAAGAGTAAAATGATGGACACGGGCTTGAGTACTAATACCCCAAGTTAAAGTAAAATAAAGTAAGTCCTTAAAAACCCTATAAAGTCCTCAATTTGCATGCTAGGTGTGGTAAGTAAATTAAGTTAATCCACCGTTTTATCTTCTCTTTGGAATAGGTCGCATTTCCTTACCGACGCGGACGATTCATTATTCGCGGCAAAACAAGCAAATAAATGAACATTGCAGGGATCCTCTCCGCGGCCTGAACGCTGGAAGCAGCGGCGTGTACGCTCGTAAATAACGGCGCGAGAGTTATCCACTCAGCCAGGTCATCTCATCCAAGTCAATCTCATCCATGTGGATGAATTTACTGGAACTATAGGTGCTTCCACACCGGTGTTTGTAACTGTTGCAAACAGTTTCAAACAGTTTTGTTTTTTGTTTTGTCTCTAAATGTTACTAAATGTTTTGTTTATAAATGTTTACAGACGTTCGTCAACTGTTAGGAACAGTTGCAAACATTCAAAGTTTTGGATTGTATCTGAAACGTTATTAAACCTTTGGAAACGTTTATAAACATTTCCACTATTGCTCCCACACCGAATGTTTATCATTGTTTGGAAACATTTCTAAACACCGGTGAGAGAGCACCTTAAAATTCTATTATAACGATAAGCATAGAGCTGGAATAATGCAGTAGTTTTGTTTTCTAAAGCAGAGCATAATGGACAAGACTGTGAACCCAGAGTATAATATAATTACTATTTGGAATTTCAATAGCTTCTTTACTTTAGAGTTAAAACCTCTGCCTGCGTCTGTGTTTCCCGAATATTACCCGAATTGATTCAAATTAGTTATTTATTTATTTAAAAGAATAACATACTAATCTTAATACTAATATACAATTTATGTAAGGTGTAATAAAAACCTAATTAGGTTTGTCCGTACACCTACAGATTCGACGGCAGTCTGCGACCGCACGCAACTTAGTTCAATATTATTTTCTTATGAATACTCTGAGGGTAAAGCCACGAACACACCCAACCGAATCCAAATATCAATTCGGTACACATTGCTTGGAGGCTTGGTTATGTTAATGAAAATTGCAAGTGAATATGATTTTTCGGGCTAACTTGTACCATCGTCGACCTCATCTCTGTCTTCAACACTAGATTGAGGTCAAGAGCAAGCCTATTGGCAAAAAAATGGATGATTTCGCTCCTTAAAAAAACAAGATATACAAAAATTTTCTGGTTGTTTTTTTTCACCTAACGTTACTTTGTTAAAAATCTGACGAAATTTATGTGTCGTCATAAAGATACATTGTTATATCTTAAAAGTTGAACATTTTATCTTTTTGTGCTGAGCAGTAGTGTAGTATATGTGCATATTATGCGTAATAAGCAAGTAACTAGGTTAAATTAGACTAAGCATTATTTGTCTTGTAACGCGTATCGTAGATTTAAGAGAGACTTGATTTAGAACCCATTCTGTAAGGACGTCCTACTGAATAAACACTTATCAACATGTGACGAGTTTCTACTGTTTCCATCACCATCTTCAATCTACCTCACTGACACATCCCGACGGCATCCGTCCTGATACCACAGTAGACCGGTTGAGAAGACTATTTTGGATGAGTTAGCTAGTAAGGTCATCAGTGCGGGAGCACCCGGACAGTTCTCTAGCCGCTAGAACAGGACCTAAGGTTTTATTTTAATGTAAATCTAGATTCAAAGCGGAACCGATACTCCTACTACGGTTTAGAACCATTCCGGAAGAGAAATTTTGGTAGTTTAACAATTCATATTTTTTTATTTGAAAAATAAAGATTCATTGAACAGGATTAAAATTATTTAAATAAATATACACATTCTAAAATTGTCAACGTGGTTTAATTACCATATTATGTATGTATATCAGTCTCTGATACTCTATCAGGCTTTGCCTAATTTGGGATCAGATGACCATGTGTGGAATTACCTCAAATTCTATAAAGTTGCTATACAGGCAATTCATAGTAATGTTGTGAAACGTTTTGAGTATTTTTCTGTATTATATATCTTATAATAGGCAACAGCTCAGGAGAGCGGGCGGATTGTATGGTGTGCCTTATATTTCGACCGCACTCCTACTTTACCTACTCTGTTTTTTGATCAAGCTGCTTACGATACAGGCTTTACCAAGTGTGGGTGCCAATGTAGGTATTGCATATTTTTTGTTACTCTTAGTTAGATCTTAATGATGAAAATCTACTGTTAATGTAACTTTTTAGTACTAGCTCGTTCATTTCTGTTTAGCAGATCAGGGTGTTGTAAAAAGAAACTGTAAAAATCTGTGTGTTCATATCAGCGCGGAATAAAATTTTGTTCCTGCACAATTCTCCACACGGTATCTTTGAAGATATCCAAGCACCTACAGGAGAGTAAGCCTGGCCTGGGTAGTTGAGGTACTCGTATAATATCTTTGTTCTCTCAGTGCAGCAGTGTAAAACAAAGGCCAAGTCTCGCAGGAGTCGCGCGGTGCTGTTTTAATTATACCTAGCTCTGCGTTTATCCAGCCGAGATCATACGTTAACTGGATATTTTAGGTAAGTGAAGTAAAAAACTCAATAATTTAATTTATTAAGCCATATTAATTTTTGTTGGCTTGTGGTTGGTTACCGGCATTAGAATACATACATACATACCATCACGCCCCTTTCCCGTCGGGGTAGGCAGAGAACTAAGTCCTCCACCTGCTATGATCTTGACATACTTCCCTTGCTTCCTGTACTTTCATCAATCCTTTTATACATGCTCGTCGGTTTAGGGTACTTTTAACCTGGCCTTTATTCAGAACGTCCTGAACTTGGTCCTGGTACGTTTGCCTAGGCCTTCCCCTTCCAACGTTTCCATTCACTCTCGCCTGGTAGATCTCTTTCGTCAATCTTCGTTCATTCATCCTCTCTACATGACCAAACCATCTCAGCATCCCTTTCTCGATTTTGGTCACTACGTCTCCTTTTACGCCACACCGTTCTCTTATCACACTATTTCTAATCCTGTCACTCAATTTAACACCAATCATACTCCTTAGCGCTCTCATTTCCACTGCATTAATTCTACTTTCATGCTAGAATAATATGGGTATATTGTAAGGCTACAACACCCAGGGGGCAATCCACCTAGCCCAGAACAGAAATGATTGGAGAGCCCTAACCCGTAGGGCTACTTTTGGTGGTCACGACCCTCAGCCATGAGGAAACGACGAAGAAGAAGAAGAAGAAGTAAGGCTACTTACAATAGGACCATATTATTCTCTTTTTTTAGACGACGGGCTTGTGACCAGTCTTCATTTGGGGTATGCCTGAGGAGCATACCATCTACGCAACACAAAAGTGTGGCTTTCTAAGGTTCTGCTCTACCCAAAAGGGAACAAGCGTGATCTATATATGTGTATTATTTCTTTAACAGTTCAATGGCACACCTCCAGTGCAATATTCATTGCTTGATGATACAGCACTACATAAAAATAGAGTACACTCGGCCGCACATCGATTGAAACACTTTGACCTCGAGTGGGTCTCTGGTTTCGTGCGTTTGAAGTGTAGCGCTGGTTTAGTTTATATTGCTTTTTTTTTCTACGCGCTGGTTGCCATGAATAGAATTTCAATATCAAACTGCAACCATAATGCCTTTGACTCTACATACATGCTTGGGTTAGTTATAGTGCAGTGGTTAGTTAACTTTTACTTACTTTTTAGGGTCCCGTACCTCAAAAGAAAAAAACGGAACCCTTATAGGATCACTTTGTTGTCCGTCTGTCTGTCTGTCTGTCTGTTTGTCAAGACCCTTTATCTCACGAACGGGTAAAGGTATCAGGTTAAAATTAATACCATATGTTAGGGTCCATGAACCACACAAGATCTGAAAATTTAAATTTTTTACAACGACGCAATCAAAAGATATGGCTTTTATGTTCTCATCTCCATACATTTATGCAAAAAAGGAAAACCTACAGGGTACTTCCCGTTGACCTAAAATTATGAAATTTGGCAAGAAGCTAGGTCTCACACTACAAATAAAGGGAAAAGTCTGAAATCATTAAATATTACAACTTTTCTCACAACTAATGGTAACCAATTGTGGTGAGCTCCCGTTTCAAGAACATTCATATAAGAGAGGGGTCAAGTTGGATGGTCGTGGAGGCGATTTTTGATTTAGTTCTATTTTAAAAACGAGAACACTTACAAACTTGAAAATTGGTATGTTTATAGTTCATAAGTAATGAAATAAAAACAAATAATAAAATTTGGTCAAGCGCGTGTCCGACTCAAAAAATGTAGCACATTAACTTACTGAAATTTCAACTAATACAATTATGATTATGTGGTGGTACGGAACCCTCAGTGCGCGAGTCCGACTCGCACTTGGCCGGTTTTCATTTTACAAATGAGCAAACGAGCAGTGGGCCACCCGATAGTAAGTAGTCACCACCGCCCATAGCACCTGCTGTCTTATTTGTGACATACTTTGACACTAATAAGACAGCAAAGAGTGCTGCCCACCCTGAGAACGAAGATGGTATGTCTCATGTGCCAGTAACTTCACTGGCTCCCTTTACGGCAGAAATAGGCCAGGGGGAGGTACTTCCCCAGACCGACTTTGCAGAAAAGCCCTACCACCTACAAAACACCTAGGTACGTGAAATACTTAACTAATGCAATAATATTATTTATTTACCAGCATTCTCGGTATATTTTGATCGCGAGACTTCCTCCGCTTATGAATGGTGATAACCCCTCACCCGCCCGCGGGTCATCTGGGCCTCACCGCTCCACACCCGCGTCATCACTTTACTACTTACCCGTTATCACCAAACACGTTATACCGTACATCTATTTAGGTGCAAGTTTATCTGTTTTATAATGCTTCTAGAGTTAATGTACTTTATATAACTTAAGTGTAGCACGAACGTATTTAAATTGACGTTTCTTTATTCTTAAAGGTAAGTTAGACAAGTGATTTTTTGACCCTGTCAAAATTGAAGGTATAGAAAAGCAAATATAGTTGTTTATGCAATAAGGCATAATTTCGCATACATTGCAATACATTTTACATGAATTTTCCATTTTTCAGAAACTTTATGGAAACCTGCCGTAGGGATCAAAAGTTCGGCAAGTCCCAGAGGCCTTGGACCTCAATTGCCAAAGCTTCAAAGCTTAATTTCAAAGCATGAACAGATAGTTAGGTCTCTTCTTAAGTACAATGTAAAAATACGAAAGTTCAATAAGTCAGTCAACTCAACAGTACTATCCAACTTCCTATCTAAAAGAATCGAAAAGATTCAATCCATTCATTATTTCAATTCAAGATTAAATTCCCACAAATCTTTGCCAAGTCTGTTAAGATCTCAACCAATTAGAACTGGAAAAGATGCAGTGAGTGGAATGGAGGTTGAATGCAATTTTTTAGGGAGTGCCGGTCGTTGCGTTATGCGGTGTCGAATGTCGGGGGTGTAGCGGGAAGGGAAGGTCACTCGCAATCGACATGGCGTGGACACTGGTTTTATTTACGCGAGTGCATCGGTTGACCGCCTCCACTGTACGTACGCCCCCGAGTCCCGAGCTCACCACTGCAATTAATATTAAAACCTTCGGCGGTGACGGCGGTATAGTATTATGCACTATTTATTTACTTCCTATTTGGTTTTAGGTTTTCTTTTTAATGTGAGTTTTAATAAAATATGATTAAAATGTAGCAAATTTATACCACCTCATGAGAGCATGTGAACTTATAAGTTATCTTGTGGCCATAAATTTACTGTTAGTATTTGAACTCTCCAATTTTTTTTACACTTTAATATCATAAAATTCTTCGGAGAGTCTCAAACATAAGGAAAAAGTTGTAATACTATATTTCTCCTTCGATAATTAGTTCAAGATATTCGTATAAAATAAAGTGCTACTGGCATAACAGGAAATTAATTTAAATCCTTCCCTTATTCCACTCAATGAATTTCCGCAGTCTCGGTTCCATGTCATCTGACGGTGCGTCTGTCATATGACGACCATAAATCGGTGCCTCCCGCGCACTCGTCGTCGTAACTCAACTCGGTGTCCGCTCTCCGGCCCTCGCAGGGTTAAGCCACGATCACACCCATAGAGGAAATAAATCACATCACACCTAGCTGAATTCAAAGACTAATTCAGCATACATTGCTCGTTGAAGTAAGGATATTACAATTAACATAACCAAGCCTCCCAGCAAAGTATGCTGAATTAGTCTTTGAATTCAGCTAAGTGTGATCGTGGCTTCAATATGAGCTTCAGAAGAGATTGTGGTTGCTTGAATTATCGATAACCAATTATAGCACTAGAAAGTCTTTTTGAAACTTAGTTTTCACTGGATATTTATTTTATCTTATAAGTATTCTCAACATTTCTTTCAGAAAATGCAATTCTTCAGAAAAGGTTATTTAATATAAATATCTAGATTTTTAGTTGTGCTGTCACTTGAACTATGTAAAAACTTAAGTAAACACAACGGCTGGAAAAAAACTTGAAAGGTTTTTAGTACATAGTTGGAAAACGCTTACGCACGTCCGCAAGATGTAAGCGCACGTCCACAAATGTCAAGATTTATTTTTTTATTTTCTTAGGTTTAATTACAACTCACTTCGCAGAAACAAAATAAAGCTTAGCACCCAATATTTTCAAATCACGTACAAGTGACAAAACGAGGCTTCTTCTCCGGCTCTTCTCCGGCTCGCCGGTGGGCGGACAGTAGTCCGTTGCCTCGAGGACGGCTGGGGGGGGCGGTGTATGTGACTGTGATGTCACAGTTCAGCTCAGCTCGCCTCTTGCCGCTGACTCGCGCGATTTATAGCCCCGCCACTAATTTATACTACAAAGCTGCCCCGAGCTGAACGATTCATGGAAACTTTAATGCCATTTCATTATGTCCCAGGCAGACGGCCGACTCCTTTAGCGTAAATACGTTAAGGTAGACTAACATAAATAAGTAAGTAAAGTAAAATAAGTCATAACTGAAAATTGGGTGATTCATCATGACATCCAATGAAACGTCCACTACAGGACAAAACACCGCAGAATGTAAGATGATACACAGAAAGATGCTGCTGCCCATCCTCTGGTTTATTAACAATAAGTCGCCTCTTATGACACCCAAGGGTAGAGATGGGTTGGTACAAATATTTGCCGGCACCACACAGTAGTTGGATGATTAATAGAAACGTATTTCAAAAGCGATTTAATGGCAAGTTTATCGACTGTATCTCTTCACCAATTTGTCAACACCAAAATCCGACTGCGCAGAAAAATCGCCGGTGTGCCTTACACCTAACAATTAATAAATTCACTCCATTGTCCACTGGATGTTCCTCACGCACTTCTGATTTTTGCAAGGAAAACTGTGAGGGCGAAATGTACAATGAATTTATAAAGGAACACTCCGTGTCACCTTTCAGGAAAATCTTCTGCATGCTTCGCCGACTTTAGTAAGGTTTTCACTTTGTTTTAAGTAGTTCGTAGTTCAAAACATCATTCAAATTTAATGTCTTGTAAAAAATACAAGAGAAGAACATTAACTTGTAAATTACTGGCTTGTTTTGAAGGCGGCGTTGGGTTTCCTCAATAAATCATTACAATCGCGAGGTGTCTTCACCTCAAGACTTTCCCTGAGGAGAAAAATGCGGTGAAATTATGTAAATTTGTAGTATAGTGGGCTACAGGGGAGGGGGGTGAGGCAGGCTGGTGAGACGCAGGGAGGGGATGAAGGGGGGGGGGGATTGGTAGTTTACACATCGCTGCACACTTCAATATTCATGGCCGGTAGGAAGACTTAGAGCGTTGAAAGACAGACGTATATTTACCAATCACCCTGGATCAAAAGTGTATCAATGCCATAGATTCATTCCAATTTTCAAGAGAAGATGGCTGGTCCAAGAGAGAAGATGGCTGGTCTTTTACTTTTATGTGGCCAAAATACTTCGTTTTACGAATTACCTATTTTAAGATTTCACTCATTATTTTAAAATAAAATCTTTTGTAACAGAGAGGCAATTTTTGAGTACCCGGTGATAAAATAATAATTTCTGAGACTTTAAAAATTAATTTCATCCTGATAAACTGAAAATATATGAAAGTACAAGTTTAGAAGTTACATAAATTTTCGAATAAGATTTATTTATTTTTTCTTAAAATAAGTGAATGAAAGCCTCCTGCTCTTGACAAGACAGAGCTTATGCAAATTAATTGCGGAAACAACGGACGCCCGGATCCGACTGATTTGTGCTCCCTGCCTCCCTGAGGAGCCACTAGCGGGCGCTTTGTTTTTTATTACCAACCTATTTGATGTTTGACGAATACCGACTTGATAGGTAAATACGGATTCAGTGTACTTTATTCACTGTAGATTCTTTGCAAGTTATTTATTTTATGTCATAACAGGCTCAGGGAAATTGCAGTTAAATCCAATAAATTATTGTGAAGACTTTTTTGATCTTTGCAGAAAATTGACCGAATACTTTGCAGAAAATTTAAAAAAATATATTGATGACAAAAAAAAAAAAACTTACATATCATTAATTAAAAAAGTATATATTGCAAGTACTGAGTCCCATAGAAAATATAACGTAAATTTAATGTATCGTAATAAAAATTAAAGAAAACTCGATTTGTCAAAATAAATTATAAAATTTATAACTTATAAATTAAATTGCGTAAGTACATAATAAAGTGACTAAATAAATACTTTATTATTATAAATGATTTTGCATTTTTTCACTACACTACATATATACAGGAAAATATAAGTTTTTAGTAATAGGTACTTGCAAAAGATAATCCATTTGTCCAAGTGACCTACTGTGACGTATCATCTTATCGTTCGTATACCTAGCAAGTGGGTCATGTCATGAATTGCGGTGGACAACTTACACATACGCATATCTATAACATACAAATTACAGGTTTTTATACTTACTCATTTATTTATAGTTAGGAAAAAACGTATAGCTAGAAAAATGTTTGTAATTTATATGAGACTAATTTATTTTTTTATGAAATCTTACACAAAATTACATCCATTTAGTCGTAAAGTATTTACACAAACAAAGATTATTAATGAAAAAAATTAGAGGTGTTTTTAGACATGTAGCAGCTATCGTAGCAACTACCTCTCGCGTAGCGTTTTGCTACGAGAAATGCTACACAGCCTGTTTTGCCAACCATGGCCGCGTGCGGTGTACATACCTCGCTGAAATGAAGCAAAGATAAGGCCTATTATATTTGCATAGAGACTGGCCTCGCCTCAACTCGTATTTATTGCTATATTTGTCCGCACTCGCCATATACGTGGCTGTATGTGTGCACGGTCTTTGCCTCGTCCTCGGCTCGTACGACCAGCTTTTATGTGTAACGGCCACGACGAGTAATGTCCTGCTTGTACAACAACATAAAAAAATACACAATAAAAGCTAATATCATAACTGTGGTTTCGGGATAATGTCCAGTATTATCCTAAAATATGAGTTTTTGTCTTCTCTTACATTATACAAGAATTTGTATTCAGTGTAATAAAACTGGCAAAAATATTCGTATTTGAATTCGTGAATAAGTTCAGCACTTTTACGGTCGACCTTTGGGGAGTGTTGGTAAAGTGTGCGAGAGTTCACTTCACAATATGCAATCAGATTTGATTACGCGCTCGGCATGGCGCTGCGCTCATCGAGACGCGAAATTCGATGGAGCCGAAGGTAATTTTGTTCAGTAGTTGGCTGTGTGCGACGCGAAATGCAATGCGAGTAAGTATGAAGTAAAAACGGTCTTCGTTTGGTTGAATGAGAGCAATCAGGTGGCGCTTCTTTGCTGAGACGGAGATATGTGCAGCGAGTTACTGCGCTCTTCGTAATGAGGCCACTAAACAGACGAGCGATGAGGTCTTTTACTAAAATGTAGTCTGACTAGTGACAGGTGGCTTAAGGTGAAGGGTATTGCAGCCACTAAACAAATGATTTCTAAAGATGACGGAAACTTAAAAAAAAATATCTCTCTACAAACATAGTTGCTGATGAAGTTAAGACAGTCTCCAGGTATGATTGTTTTGTATTTTTGACACTAAGTATCCTGAATCTATCTGATGATGACGGTCACCAGAAAATATTATGCAAACAAAGAGTTAAAATAGTATACGTTTAAAATTCTATAACAATTTATCAGTTTGTTCATAGGTAAGCATGCTTTTTTTTGACACCATTTTCTGAACATTTTACACCCAGTATGTACACAACTACACATAGTTAGTTAGCTCTTGTATACAGACAGTATGTATAAATCGACCACTTACATTCCACTCCACATAGCAAGCTTTGACATTAACAATACGAACATAGACAGATAATAATTAGTTCCTCGACTGTCTCGCATTCGTTAAATATTGAATAGATTTGAGGAGAATGAAGAGCACACTTAAGATCGACGCTATTTTTGTGAATCCACAAAATGTGTGGAACGCGTCACGCGCGCCATTCCGTCAGCAATATTGTCTAAAGCAATTTGTATGTAAATCAATTGTTGTTAATACTATTTATGCCGATGGTTATTGAGCATTACTACTTACTTCACTTCGCAAAAACTTTACACGAAAATCTCTTCTATTTCTAGCACTTTAGAGTACATTTTACAAAGTTCAGTCAATATTACTTACAGAAAAAACGAGAAGTCTGACAGAATTGTTAATAAGAGCTTTTCTTGTTGGGGATTAAGGGGCTGTAAATTTTATTGCATCTTAAATAATAAATAAGGGATTGATGAAGCCACGATCACCGCTAAAGTGGCGCCCAGCGTGGGGCTCTATCGAATTGATTGACATGAGATATGAACATTGTATCATAAAGAGTTAAATAAGTTACGACATAAGAAGATATTATTATGTATCCGAGTTGATATAATGATAAGTAGATATAAAAAGTTACACATCTTGGCTTGTAATAAATGCCATATAACCAATTTTAATGTGCAAATTCTTCTGAACAGGTACATTCAAGAAGATTATTTCTTTGCTTTCCCTTGCAGAGAGAAGTCTATATAGGAAGAACAAATATTTTCTCCTCTTCGACTATAATTTTCCTCAGACTGACTGACGGATCTACATTATTGATACAGGAACGGATGGAGGCAACCCTCGTTACCCAGCTGTTTCTCACCGGGTACTAGGCCCTATGGTCGTTCTGGTCCGAATGCCCGGCAATGGCGACCTGACAGAGCTTCGTGTGGTGGATTTGAATTTAGGTTAAATTTTACACTTTTCAGTTTTTTTTAATATTTTTATGTTTCATTGGAGATGAAATTTTAATTATGGCCTAAATTATATTAAAATCTATTAAGTCGGATGTTTACCAAGGCAAGACGTAGCCGCCTCTGAGGGATGCAGCTATACGAAAAAAAGAGAAAGCTGTTCGAATATAAGCGACGGCAAAATTTTGCCCCGTATAAATCAGCCATGAAAATAACGTTGATCAGTCCAGAAATACCTTTTTCCGGGTAAACACTGTTATCTTTGAAACTATGCATCTCTTGAAACTCTGTGGTTAGGTTGTACAACGTGTCACGGAAGCATGTAAATATACTGAAGGGAAGCAACTTTTCATCCCATCTATTCGAAAATCGCTGAACGGTTCGTTAATAAAGGCGAACAAAATAGCTGTTTTCTCCAAGAGACTTTCGTAGCGGGTAAAAATGGGATTTAAAATTAGAATTTGAAATAAGGTCCACCATAGGGATATTTTAGGCCAACCATAGAGATCGAACCAAAATATTGTATGAAAAATGATACTGGCCGGTTGTACTACTAAAATTATTATGAATATAAAAAAAGAAATATGCTTGAAATGTAAACAAGACTACCAACCAAAGAGGTTCAGTTCCTAATTAATAAACAAAATGTCAATAACATTTTCAGTTGTTACAAATAATACTTAACATGATTTTTAGTATTGTTTCATCAAGTAATAATATTGTAATGGTATTTTTATATTTAAATTAATGACGAGTGTGTGTCTCAATGAGCCTCTTATTATTTACTCATAGAGGGAGATGAAAAGTAGAGTGTATTACGCGGCTGCAAAAATATTTTTACCTTGGGCGACCTATTGAATCCCTCGCTACGTTCAGGATTCTACTCAAGAATCCTTCACTTCGCTCTGGATTCAGAATAGCGCCCTCACCTTAAAAATATTATTTTACAGCCTTGTGATACAATCTACTATTTCCCATGGATCGATCGAAATACGAAAAACCAAATTTGACCTCCCATACAAAATGCGCTATCAGCTGATGCAGTTACTACGGGAGATCAAAAATTGATTTTCGTATTTCGACCGACGTTCTTTGGGAGAAATTGTTCAGTTTGACGGGCAGATTCTCACTCTTTTGTATGGACACAACTTTCCATTACACACTGTATAACGAGGCAACTCAGTGACGTTACTAGCTGAGGGACCTCTATCAAAAATGTAAAAAAAATACTTCCCATAATGATAGGCCCGAGATCAGCTGTTTATTTTGTATGGAAAAAAAAATCACAATCCGACATAATATGTTCCTTAGTGAAAGTTATAAGAAACACCCAGGTACGCACGGTAGCAAGCACGTAGAAACAAAACCAGTATAAGCTCACATACGCCCAAAACCAGAGACCCGCTCGAAGTCAAAGTGTTTCTATCGACTTGACTGAAGGACTGTTTACCCTGCCCGGCACCCTGTATAGTCACTTACCAATATCTTCGTAAGCGAAAACCTGTCAAGGAGACCACCAAGATTCTATTATCTAGTTGCGGGCTGGGCAGGACAGTAGGCAGTATAATATACTATGTTAAGACAGCGTGACAGCCGGCTGATTGGAACGGGTAAGTAAATACTAGCTACAAATCACGCGTATCGCTACGTATCGGATTAGCCTACTCGAGTCGAACTGCTCTTGTCTCCTACGATATGTTATTTATGTGCCGCTGACACTGCGATACACCGTCATTGATAACACAATAAAATAGTTAATGCGGTACACAAGTCAACACATTAGTTAATATATTTGTCTTGGAACTAGAAGAAGCTTGTAGTTGTACTGGTAGCAAATTAATTAAGGTGGAGAAAAAATTTATGTATAACTAGACATGCACGAAACATATTATTCATTTATCTCAAAAACTAAATCCCGAATTTAATCTAAAGTTATTGTAAACTTGCTTTTACCCGCCGCGTCGCTCGCGTTATATAGTGTTGGTGTGATCCTAGTGTCTCCTACAGGAACCATGCATTTTTCCGGAATAAATTGTAGCCTATGTGTTAGTTCAGTGCTTGATCTATCTACCTCCCAAATTTCATCAATTTAAGGGGCTGATAAGAGCTGAATTACCTCCCTTTCTAACAAAGGGCAGAATGCGCGTGCTAGAACGGAGCAGATTCGCGCTGTTTTACGTTTTTCGCTCATTTTTGCATTTTTCTCAAAATCTGTACCCATAATATTAATTATCAAATAGCTATATTATTATGCATAATGTATTGAATAATGTTTAAAAGTCTTGGCATCATAGATTAATGGGTACTTAAGAAAAACGGTTTAAAAGCAAAAAGCAGAGGTAACTTTGGATTTTTTTATAGCGTACAAAATATATTTAATCGTGTTTCGGAGTCGGCCATGTTATAGGAAATATGCTTAATTATCTCATAAAATTTTTTCACGGCCGTATATTCATTACTTTTTGTTAAAAACCTGCTCAAGTGAAGCGTATTTAGGTATTATCAGCCCCTTAACCGTTTAGGCGTGCGTGATAGTGGAACAAACATACATCCTTACTTTCGCATTTATAATATTGACTAGAAAAGTAGGAAGGGTATACAACTTTAATAATAATATCTATGTATGTAGATTTGCATATCTTCTGAAAATTGTAGGAATTGCTGTTGAAAATATGACGTGTTTGATACATAGTGAGTATAACCACTTTGTCAAATATTATACAACATAAAATGTATAAAATACTTATATGCATCTGGAGATTACGATTTCTATGTGAGAAGTTTGTTGTCGATATCTCTTATCCGTTGTTTATTGCAATAAATCAGTCCTCCGCGTGTGGCCACCTACTTTCCCCTCTACCCGTCGTCTTAACTACTCCAATATAACTTGCTCCATGAGTTCAGCTGTTTAATTCATCCTTGACTATTACACGCGTCAGCCGAAACCCTTTACAGAACCAAAGGGTACCCAATAATACTAAATGGCAGCATTTAAATCATTTTATATCTAAACATATCACAAATCAATTTTATTGCGGCCCAGATAACACACGACAGGATTAAATTGTCGAGTCTGGACACAAATTGCACCGAAACTTTTACGATTTTATTATCCCGAGGAAAACATAAACGGGATTCTTTCCGGCGGCCACAGATAAAAGATATTCATTGAGGGAAATAACATTAGCGAATAAAAAAAGCTCTCGGCGTGTTGGACCTCCATGGCGGTCGAGGGCCATCCAATCATCAAGTACAGACAAAGAGATTCGCGAGCCGCGTTCGTAAATCAAAACAAGAGTAAACGTCAGTTTTTCACGATCGTAAACTGCTGGTGTTGTTACATTTTATAAGCATCTTCTCAATATTAACAACACAGTGTAACAACCCTCTCTTCAACACTTCACGTTGAAACCAGTATAGGACTTTTTTCAAAGATATTAAACTCCTCTGTGGCGTCCTTCTCGTTGAAGCATCGTGTTGTGAACGTGACGGGTGAAAGTATGGGCATTAAAAAGGGCGCACGATTGGCGTGGCCGCGGTTGCGATTCAATTTGCAGATTGGCAGTCCGTGGAGGAGGGATGCCACGTGGCGGCTTCCCACAGCTAGCTGTGTTTTAGGAAATTCTATCTTAATACCGATTTAATGAGACAATATAACTAGTATCGTTGTACTTGATGTTATTTAAAAGATATTTAATGAGATGGCTTATTAATATTGCTTTCAGATTCAGAGCGATATTCTGTGATTTTTTTGTAGTTGAAAAAGAAAAGCGTTAAATTTAACTTTTTAGTATTACTTTGTGTTTTGGTTTGAAGGGCAAGGGAGCCAGTGAAATTACAAACACATGAGACATACCATCTCAATTCTCAGGGTGAGAAACTCGCTTTGTTGTCTTATTAAAGTTAAATGAGGTCACTTATAAGATAGTGGGTGCTATGGGGGGTGGTGACCACTTACCATCAGGTAGCAAAAAATAAACAAATTTCCTTTTCATATCAATCGATGCCTAGACAGGAAAAAGGTGTGATGTTATGTATATATGTAGATGCAGGCCATTAATTCGTTACATTTTCTGTTACTTCTTCACTGTTCTAAATTGAAATAGCGTCAACCCTACTTAGGTTTGTTAAAGTTTTTTGCGAAAAACTGTGTTTGTTCTCAATATAGGCTAATTCGTATGCGGTGCCTTCAGTGGTCGCGTTACGCACAAACATAAAAACATCGTAAAATACCGACTTTACTTCATACATACTCATTTTATTCTTTACTCCACTCCACTTCACTCTCTCATGTCCAGTCCACTGGATCATACAGCCTGTAAATGTCCGTATATGATAATTCTATTCTGACAAGTCTCTGGGCAATCCGAGGCCAGGGTAAAACAACCGAGCACAAAAAGTCATATGTCATATACATGGTAATAATAATAATAAAGTTTATTTATTCAGACAATCACAGTCCACATTGTTAGTAAATACACACAACTTAAACTACGTTAGTAACAAATAATCACACTACTTAACCTACTACTTACTTACTAAGTCGCTCCTGTCTGACCAGGAGACTAACAAAGTGCCTAAGCATAGGCTCAGCCAATTTTGCACTCAACATTTTTAGGATACTGTTGGAACTGCTACGTGTTCTTTGTAGTAGTGATGCGGTTCTTTTCCTTAGAACAGCATGAAAATCATCTGTTCTAGCCTCCGCAAACATCCCAGACGCACTACAAAAACGCGGCAGCCTCAACAGTATCCTAAAACCATTATTATACTGCACCCTTAGTACATCCAGAGTCTTTTTCGTGTAGCTGGTCCATAGGGCACTCGTGTAAAACGTCTGGCAATAAGCTTTAAATAAAGTTATTTTCGCCTCGTTACTACATATGTAATGTAACATATGTAATGTAATGTAGACAATTTATATTTTTATCTAGAAAAGACCAAGTCAAAATTACTGTTCGGTATAGTTACACGAAATACAAAGTAACTATCGGGCTGGACCAAGGTAATTTAGTTGGTTAGCGTCTCTGGTACTGACAGAGAAAACGCAGGTTCGAATCTTCCCTGTGATAGTAACATTTTGTGACTTTATATTTCGTACATAGTACTTCCTCATATTGTATTGAAGAACCAAATATTTAAAAGTTCGTTTCGCGTAACATTTCTGCTGACTACAGACAGTTTGGTATAAAATAAAAACAAAAGACTGTCTGATGGTAAAAGTTGCAGAAAACGAATGTGATGTGTATTCATCGGCAGTAAACGGTCAGGTCTCGTTTATAGCTCGCTGGTGAGTCCCGGTCCCGGGTTCGACTCCGGCGCCGCCCACCGTTCCTTTCAATCGCCGCTGCGCATAAACAAACAGTTTGCGCTTTTTACATTTTACAGCGACCCTCGTAAACGCGACCGACAAGCCGCACCGCATCAGCGTTTCACCGATAGTGCTTCTTGCTGACTATCGAAAAAATATAAAACCTCATACAATCTATTTCCATCCCCAAATACTCCGAACTCAAGTAACCTTTGTAACCCTTAATAGGTTAGGTAGGCACAACACAATACGACTAGTTTGGGTCCCAGGACATGTAGGAGTAGAGGGCAATGAAGCGGCTGACAGACTAGCCAGGGAGGGATCAGAAAAACACTTCTGCGGACCTGAACCTTTTATTGAATTATCAGGGAGTACCATCAGAAGCGCACTCAAGGACTATGCCCAGAGAAAGCACTGCACTGAGTGGGCAAACACTGTTGGACTTACTCATTCGAAGAAATTTCTAGGGACCACAAAGGTAGGTTACTTCAAATATCTACGAAACCTAAGCAGGCATCAAACCCGTAATATTGTAGGTGCTTTCACCGGCCATTTCGGCACTAGAGAGCACCTGCACAAGATGGGTCTGTCGGATACAACTACCTGCAGAGCATGTGGTGAAGAAAGCGAACGCATGGAGCATCTTATATGCTCATGCAACGCTTTGGCTAGCAAGCGTATGACGATTCTGGGTCAGGCTTATCCGACACCAGAAGACTACAGGCTCCTTCCGCTGAAATCTATATCGAAGCTCATAACGAGCATATTCGGAGACAGCGGAAGATCACAGGAGCAATAAGGCAGGGGAAGCACAAAAGATCCCATAGGGTCGAAGTGCTCTGAGGTCCATCAAGGAACTCAGCCCCACGTAATAAGATAAGATAACCTTTGTACATGCTAAGGCAAAATTAATAACCAATTTAATATCCCTATTGTGAATGCAAATATGCACGTCACTAGTCTGATATGATACCTCAACGACCTCGCCTATTTGCAAGTTGACAATATTTGCTCTCGCAAGTATAAGCTAACTTGATTACATCGATAGTAAGGCTCCCCTCTCTAATCTACAAACGGTCCTTACGTAGCTGGATAAGGCACATCCACTACAGATATTTGCATTTTATCCGCTCGGGGCTGTCCTCCAACTTGATACACGAAGACGCTTTATGTCCTTCAGGTAATAACCTCTTTGACGGTCACTTCTCCCCAACAAACTTCTGCAACTATACACACAAATCTAGATCTTACCGAGACGACATAAGAGCTTCAGGGACTGCGCGCTCAGCATTGCGACCTGACAAGGGGTAGAGAGATAAAAGTAAACGGATTATTGCTCGTGTATCGTTTCATAGATCTGTCCGGTCGTTTGCGAAGCACCCGACGACGTCGCTCGGTACGGGCGAGCTATCAACCGCTCCACAAAAGGATTCATCGGGATTGCTTCTAGGAATTTTTGCGAAGAAGCTGTCGCTATAAACAATTTTATTTATTGCCGCAGTTGTCTAGTTAGCAGTATATTTTATTGCGTCAATTAAGCGTGTTGCGTGGCGTAGTGCGGTGCGGTGCGGGTGATAAATCGCAGTGTATCGCAGTAATGAACGCGAGGCGATGTATGCACGCTGTATTTTTATTGGCTCTGTATGCAAATCGCCGCATTCACCTTGCGACGCCGACTCGAGGGGTCGCCGAAAGTAGGGTTGACTGGCACATGGGCTTACTTTTATTTATTAGCTTTTACAGATAGGACTGACAATCGCATACTAGAAAACGTAACCCGAAAAAGCATAAAACTCATTGAAACTAGATAGTGCTTTCAAATAATCTGGAAAGTATTTATGACCTACCGAGTATTCTGCTAAAAAATATTCAAAATGGTAAGAACCCGTCATACTGTTTTCATAATAGTGTTAGTGACCGCGAAACATTCAAACAATTCATTCAAAATTTCTACATAGTTTCAATATCAAGAAATGCGAAAATGATGAAGTTTATGGTCAATCCTATTATTATTCGTCATTGCCTATAGGTACCTATGCTAGTTTATAAAACACATATCTTAATAGTTTTTGAATAAATATATAGTTTCAGAGTTCCAATTGGTTCCAATTACTTATTAGTTAGTTAATCATCTTAGCCGTATCTATGGCCGTAGATAACCAAATCGTTTGAATTACCAAGCCGCCATGGGTTTTTACTATACATGACTTTGTAATTATTTACACTACACACATTTAGAAGGTAGTAAGTAATACATTCAAGAGCAGGTCAAGCTTGACACTAGTAGTGAAACTTTAGCTCCCACGTCTCATCATAACATCCCATGAAACGTCCACTACACGACAGGGCGTTCCCTCCAGAATTCTAGCTTTTGCTGGAAAAATGTGGAGGGGAAGTACCATAGTCACCTCGCTTGTTATCGTTACGGCTGGCACCATGGACCGCGGTTGTAGGTGACCGCAGTAAGTAAGATGAAAATACAAAGGAGGATGCTGCTGCCCATCCTCCAGTTAACCCTTAGTCGCCTCTTACGACACCCACGGGTATGTATGGGTTGGTACTATTCTTTGCCGGCACCACACGGCTCCCACGTCTATTGAAATAAAAACAGTATTAAAATTCAATGTGTAACGCTTGACGTGCTCTTGACTGTACCAAGTAAGTAAGGTGAAGAGAAACAGAACGTCTATTACATAAAACTTTTTTTAATACTTACATTATTTTGGCAACCCTAAAAATTGGCAAGTCAACATACGTAAGGAGTCAGACACAAGAAAGCAATTATCATTGTCTCCTGCTATCTTGGGAACTAGACTCGGCGCGTCTCGTCCCATTACTACACCACCTCAACTGCTAACTGCTTCTGCGAGAAGGCTGGATGCCGCAGCGGTTGTGTGAAAAACACCTTCCACGTTAAAATTACGTACCTACAAGCGAAGGTTTAAATTTCGAACTTAATTGGCGCCCAGCATGGGACTTAAAAGTCGGGTTTAAAATCCGGAACTCTCAAATATTTCAAAGATTTATTTTTTGTTATATTAGTCAAAATTAAAAAAATATGTAGATATAGAAGGTTATCATTAAGACACAAAATGGCGCCCAAATGGGATTAATCGAAAACCATTTTAGTTTCATTTTTACTTTATCTTTTGAACAATTACAATGTAATTTTAATTTTTTTCTTTGGATATGTCTCAAAATTTATAGTTCTTTTTGATTTTCTTGTTTATTTTTCATATCATGAGTATATTTGTTAGGAGATACTCGTACAACTGTTTCCTGTAACACAGGTCTTTACCTAGCTGAGGAATCAGTGTCAATATTATTTTGTAACTTTTATGGAAATAAACAACAATTTTGTTTAATTTATTTATTATTAATTTTAATATTGCAATTTTTTAATGTTGATTGTTTGTAAAACATCAATCAAGTGGAGTAAATGAAAGAGGAATAATTAGAGATTAGGCGAAAATCGAGCGGTCATCAACACGGCTCCCTGCGCTGGCGCTGCGCTCGACGGTGAAATACTGGGAGGCATGTAACACACATGCTTAAACTTACTGGATATGTCAAATTTTTATTGCCTTCTTGATAGTAGTGCCAAAAAGCCTTGGCTTTGAATAACAACAAGTGTAATGGATGAAACACAATTTGTGTAATAGTTTCCAGTTAGAAAGTGATCCCCCAATCTAGCCGTGAGGATACAGATGAGATCGACGACGGATCGAGCTTACCCAGATGAAGCCTATTCACTCGCGACTTAAATAGATGAAAAAAGAAACAAAATCTCAGTTTTAATTCTACTGAAATGCTACTAAAAGTCGTTAGGATTTTTTTCTTACCTATTATTAAATTCACGATGAGTCATCATATCAGCCGAAAGACGTCCACTGCTGGACATAGGTCTCCCCTAAAGATTCCATGACGACCGGTCCTGCGCTGCTCGCATCCAGCGGCTTCCCACGACCATGACCAGATCGTCGGTCCACCTTGTGGGGGGCCTGCCAACGCTTCGTCTTCCGGTACGATGAGTAATACAGAGCAATTTCCCGTGTAGTGCCGGCAAAGAATACTAGCAACCCATCTGACCCATCCCCATCTGATGACGTGTGATGATTTACAAAGGAAGCTTAGGGCTTGCAGTATGCAATTAGACTCTGATGAGATGATGATGAATTAGTATGATATTACCAAAAAAAAATATCGATGAATAAGTTTTATAATTATCTTTGATTCATGACATCCTCTGAAACGTCCACTATAGGACAGGGAGCTCCCTCCAGCGTACCAGCTTAAACGCGTGGTACAGTTAAGAGGGGAAGAACCATAGTCACCACGCTTGTTAGCGTTGCGGCTGGCACCATATACCGCGGTTGTTGGTGACTGCAGTATGTAAGATGGTACGATACACCGGAAGACGCTGCTGCCCACCCTCCAGTTCATAATCCCTTAGTCGCCTCTTACGACACCCAAGAGTAGAGATGGGTTGGTACTATTCTATACCGGCACCACACGGGACAATCTCTTTCATTAATCTTGTCTTATCTAGGTATTCACTAAACGGTTGGTAGGTATGCAGAGTCCGGCAAATTGCACGGTGAACGTGGCGCGTGGCGTGACAAAGATCCGCCGTTCGCCACTCGCCAACAATCCACGTCAATTTGCGAGCTGACAAGGTGCGGTCGCGACCACAATGCAGTTTTACACTACCGTTGAGCTGGTATTAAATTGAAAACTTTTCCTGAATTAAAAACTACAGCTACGTGAGCTAAAGCACGAATCTTTTGATACGTGAAGTCCTGTAAAAAAGGGGCTACGACTTTTAGTAAATTAACAGTATTAAAAATTTCCTATAAATATTGAAGGCTTATTAAGCTTTGGATGTTTGCAAATAAATTAATTCACACTTTATTCAGATTGATCACAAGTTTAGCAATGCTATCTTATATTTCATAGAAAGAGGCGTGATGTTATACGAGTATATGTCATACTCGTATAACATTAGATCTTATCATTTACAATGAGTGTATACGCATCATCATTTCTTGTAAGATTAATGATTGACTTCACAAACCCTAGTGTCAGAGTTGTTGAGCCGCCGAGGCGTCTGACGAGGCTCTTTTAACCTCTCTAGTAGATAGATAGTAGTAGATAGTAGCCAGGACCGACGGATTAACGTGGATTCCGAATCACGAAGTCATCTTATTTCTCTGACAATCAAGACATTCATTCTGCAATGTCATTACCAAACTGTAGGAGCCACTCAAACCAGGGCAGTGAATTTTGTTTGACAGTGTCCCCACCAGGAATCGAACCCAGGACTTCTGGATCGAAAGTCGACTGCTCTAACCACTAGTAGTGTAGGCAACGAAGCAGTTGACCCCAACATAAATTTCTAAGGCAATGTTTGACAGGATGATAAAGAATCATGAATTAAATTTAAATTCAAAATATCCAAAAAAAAAATACAATAAAATATTTTCAAAATTTTTTGTAATTTTTGTATGGTAAAATTAAAAGTACCGATTTATTTTGGATTTTTTTATAGAAGGTTTGTCTCATGTAGCAAAGTTTCATCGACTGAGGATTTAATGTGGGGGTCTTCATACAACGATCCGCTTCGTTGCCTAGACTATATAGATCACGAAGGCTATTTCATAGTTCTTTCTGATAATACTCGTACATTATCAATAGTTTGGCTGACGAAATGAATCTGGTCTTAATTCGAGTTTTATGAAAGCGACTCTACAGTCCTTGTCCGCAAATAAACAGCGGTAGTCAGGTCGACTAGTTTTGCCTGGTTTAGGGCTCTCGAGCTCGCACCGCTTGCGTAGCTAACTGCACTCGTGTCGCTCGCCCCGACTCGCGTCACACGTGTGAATTATGTTACGTCAACTACTCCGCAACTGCCTGTGAAACTGCACTGTGGGGTTCAATTCCAGCATTAGAGGTTATTTAATGGCTTTCTAACAATGTCCGTAATTTCTATTCAGTGCCGTATCGAGGGATTTGTGTTAACAGATTATTTAACATTTAACAGTTTTGCTTTTTTGGCAAAAGATTGTGCGCTATGATTGCTTATAAAATGTATGAATCTGAAATCGAAAAGAATCAGAATTTGTGGACGATTTATTAATATTGCACAAGAATGTAAAATTATTCTATTATAGGTCATACCATTTATATTAGCTTTAAGGCTTGGAAACACGCTTTCGTTATCAAATAAAGGGTTTAACGAAACAACATTCAGTGAATAAAACTTTCAGGATATTATAAAGAAAAATCGGCTTCTCTATATTAAGTGCAAAGTTAATTGGACAGTACTTATACAGAAGCCGTTTCTTTTCATTTTCTGAAAGTTTTTCAGTTACGTTGACTGATCATGCCCTATCAGCTTTCCTAAATATGTCCCTTACACCCTGTAAAAGATAAAATATACTTTATTCATATTAGGATTCTTTTATCACTTTATGACGACTAAAAGCTACGTCACTTCACAAACAAAGTTGCACCATGTGGAAAAAAAAGAAATGACAAGAAAAAACTCATAAGTTTGTACGTCATGAGCACGCGAAGCTTGGTAATTTAGACTGTGTTCCGTTCTTATTTCAAACGCTCTATGTACTATGTGCTTTACAAGTAGCAAACTTGGTGTGCTCTTGACCGTACCATAGGCAAATGTAATCTATGGTATTTGCTAAAAGAAAAAGTTATTGAGAAGCGTTTCATCTTGGTACCGGTTATTCACGGTGGAAAGCTACCAGTATCATTAGTTATTGTTGATTATCCACACCTCATCGAGCCAATAAAGAACAATCGCGCTCGTTAGCTGTAACATCATCTCGGAGCTCGGAAGCTGCGAGACGTGAGACGTGCCCCTCAGTGGTACTGTTGGATAATGGCTGTTTGTTTGTGCTGATAACCGCTAATTGTTTTCCGTGAACACCTAACGGTTTATTGTCTACCGATAACTTCGGTGTATCAATAAGGATAATTTTATTAGGGATGTCACGTTTTTCTACACGATTGCTAAACATCCACATTTAGTTCTGCAATAAAAATAAATTCACAAAATTTATCTGTGTCAAATTTGACAGAAAAATAAAAGATTTTAATAGACAATTAACAACATCACACATGTCATGTACTTACTACATATTGTTTATTTAATTCTTTTAGTTTAGTAGTAGAAGCCTATTCCTTTTGAAAAAACAATGAATATTTACTTACCCCTCAAAGGGGTGAAATAAGGGTTTAAAATTTTGTATGAAAGTCCATCAGTTGCAAAGTTAGGATCTTCAAATTTTTTGTCAAATCTGTTTTGAAGAAATCTGATCATCGAAATCTTTTTTAAAAGAATAAATATAAGCAAACAAATGCTTCCACGAGCGTAAAAAAGAATGAAAAGAACATACTGTCTGAAAAGAACGGCAACCTACAAATTAGTATTCACAATAAACCTCTGAGTGGGACAATAAAAGAATCAATCGGAAGACGGTAACATAAAGCCAGGAATTATGATTCGGAATAAATAGAGATGAAACGACTGTCATCTGTCTCGCTCACACAAATACACAACTCACCGAGTGACCGCTTGGCGCTCGTAAAAACATAACTTCATTCAAAGCGGGGAGAGTTGACACCATTGTTCCTATCTCGGTGGGGTGACAGTGAGAGTCACAGGAAAATCGAATCAATTTGGCTTCTCCACGTTGTTACACATGTTTAATGTGAGTCTTGCAATTGGAATTTGTAATTTACGATTTAGAAGAACCTTGAACACCTATTTTACGTACACAAAAACAAAACCGAGTAACGTGTACTTTATGAAGTCAGCAGTTTCAGTAAAGAAAAGATGAAATTAAAAGTGTCTCTGTTTCCTTTTAAATTTATTTGTTAGTTAAGTGAATAAAAAGATGTGGTACGAACCACTTTACAGATTATTCAGACCAATCGGTGTGGTTGGTAAAGCCCATGCCTTATGCGCCGTTGGTCATGTCACGGCACGGGTTTGATCCCAGCCTGTAGACTCGCTCTATTTGAATTGTATTCTGCATGACATTCAATAAGTATTTTGTAAAGAATCTACATTGAATAAATAATCTGAATCTGAATCTGCCCAGGGCAAACATTTGTGTGATGAACATAGATGTTTGTTCTTTGTCTGCTAATAAGAGCTTTCTTAGCTTTGATAATTTTTTTCAGTCACTGCAAAATCTTTTAGGTCAGCTTTCCTCCTTTAGGAACATATTATTGGTTGGAGACATAAATATTAATATTTTACAGTTGAACCAAACAGTATCAAGTTATCTTGATATTCTTGCTTTTTTTGGAGTGATTCCCGCTTACTATGTACCTACCAGAGGAGACAGCTGTTTAGACCATGTTTGTTTAAAAACAAATTTACCTTCGCTAACTTTTATTTTAAATACAGTTACAACTGATCATAGCCCAGTTCTGTTCTGCCTTAAAACTAAAATAAAAAATTATTACACAGTACATAAATACTACAAAAAAATTAACTTTGAACACTTATATGAAGACTGTAAAAATATAAATTTTACCCCCATTTATCAAGCTAAAAATTCTGAAGATTCACTTAATTTATTTTTATGTTACATCCAAAGTATAATAATAAAAAATACATTGACTATTAGAATACCCCGAAATAAAGTAACAATAAAGCCATGGATTACCACCGGTTTATTAAAATGTATCAGAAATAGAGATCGTATGCACTACAAACTCACACAAAATCCTGAAAATGAAATTCTTAAAATTACATACAAGCGTTATAGAAATTTTTGCAACGATATATTAAAAAAATGTAAGAGACAGTATGAAAAGAATAAATTGAATGAGGCAGGTAAAAATAATAAAAAAATCTGGAAAACTATAAAAGATATTAATAATTTAAATAAGCCTAAAGAATTTGCAACAGATCTTTTAAAGGTGAATATTACACCTGAAGAATCGCTAAACTCAGTAAATAGATTCTTTTCAACAATTGGTTCAGAATTAGCGAGTAAAATTTCTACAAGTGTACATTCTATCCCGGCTAACCAAATTAACACCGCGGTAGTGAGAGATTCATTTGTCTTGTTAGATACGAGTGTAGAAGAGGTAGAAAAACTTATCTGTAGTCTTAAGTCGGATTGTGGCTCTGGTTGGGACGGTATCTCACCGAAAGTTCTCAAACACTTGAAAAATCTTATAGTCCCTCCATTAACTCATATCATAAACATGTGTTTAAATGAAGGCATCTTTCCGACTGCCCTTAAAAAGTCAATAATAGTCCCTATTTTTAAAAGTGGTAAAAGAGATGAGGTAACAAATTACCGACCCATATCTTTACTTCCGTCAATCTCAAAACTTTTAGAAAGATTAGTTAATATTAGATTAAATAATTACCTTGAGTCAAAAAAGTTAATTTCAGAGCATCAAAATGGTTTTAGAAAGGGCAAATCTACCTCTGAAGCTGTTCATTCATTTACGGAGTTTATTGTTAAAAAATTGGATAGTAAAATGAAATGTGTAACCATATATATTGACCTGCAGAAGGCTTTTGATACGGTTTCCTTTGCTACGCTTATTACCAAACTAGAGAACCTGGGAATTAGAAACACACAGCTGAAACTCTTACAAGACTACCTTCGGAATCGTTCCCAAAGAGTTCGTATTGGTGATAGGTTTAGTGATGAGAATCTGATCAACTATGGCGTTCCACAAGGAAGCATATTAGGCCCTACATTATTCATATGCTACATAAATGAGTTATGCCAGTTAAATTTACAAAATTGCAATATTATTGCCTACGCTGATGATGCCACGCTTACATTTTATGGTAACTCCTGGGATGAAGTTTTTGACCTGGCACAAAATGGTTTCAATACTGTGTGTCAATGGCTGTCTTTAAACTCTCTGACACTTAACACTTGCAAAACAAAGTATATTTGTTTTTCGATCACAAACGTATCTTACGACTTCAGCAGACATAATATTAAAGCTCATTCGTGTTCATATCCAATCTCTTGCACTGCCTGTGATTGCCCCGTGTTAGAAAACAGTCGCACGGTGAAGTACTTGGGATTACTGATTGATAATAACTTAACTTTTAGAGATCATATTATGAGTTTATCTAAACGATTGCGAAAATTAACATATATTTTTAAAAATATTAGACATATTTCTAATTGGTCACTGATCAAAACGATTTATGAAGCTCTGTGTCAATCTGTGATCTCATACTGTATCACTACATGGGGTGGTGCAGGTAAGACGCTTATGCTTGAAGTGGAACGGTCTCAACGAATGATCTTAAAGCTGTCTCTTTTTAAACCGCGTTTGTTTCCTACTACGGATTTATACATGGAAGCTAAAGTGTTAACTGTCCGCAAATTGTACATTTTAAACACTATCTTACTAAAACATTCCTCTATTCAATTTGCTTTAGAGAAAGAGACAGTCGCAAGAAGAAAGCCTAGAGTATGTGAAACTTCTTCTGTTAAAACTAGTTTTGGGGGGAGATTCTTTTGTTTCAGGGGAAGTATACTTTATAACAGAGCAAATGAATTACATTCAATATATAGCCTATCCAAAATAGAATGTAAAAGAAAAATCGCGGACTGGCTACAAAGTCTTGATTATGAAGAAACGGAGCGTTTACTATCTATTGTGTCATAAGTTACCTACTTTTCCCGTTTATGCAAGTACTCAAAAACATTTTTCATACACCACACACACACACACACATACATACACACACACATACCTACACGCGCGTTGCCTTTTTATTTATTTTTACTGTTAATCTTAAGTTTTCAAAATTTTGTTTAAATTTATTTTATTTTCCTTTTTATTTTTAATACGTCGCTGAAATTTTAGTTAATAAATTTAATGTTCAGTTATCAACTTAATACTAGATCGCACAATTATTATATTTTTGTAGTTTGGTTCATTTTCCGAGTGAGGGAGCCAGGAGTCTCTTAGCACAGGGTTTTCCTAGTTTGAGCTCCTGTCTCCCACATAATACAAGTTCTTTACAGTAGTGTAAGTTTAATGTCTAAGTTGATCTTAATATATTTGTAGAAACTTCTTGTGGGAGAAAATAAACAAATTTATTATTATTAATTAATTAAACAAACAAATTTATTTATAAGTCCTGGTTTGGGATCAAATTAACTTGCGTGAACTGTCCTCTAAAGTTATTTATTTATCTGTTAAATAATTTCATAATTCTAGCAACCTCAATTGCTTGTAATCTTTACAATCAAAATCATTTCGCAGATGATTGTAATCCACCTCGATCCCTTAACGTGCTCCGAGGCGTCCCTGAGGCATATTTTTATTAATTTAATGTCCTCTCCAACGAACGTTAATGTGTTAAGTTTTAATTGAAATTTGATCTCACGCAGTTTTCACGCCCTGGAATGTGCATATAATTATACAAACTGCTATATTGGGAAAATATCTGTGTAATTATTATTGTGTCGTCTACGTATCTGCATGATTGTCATTCTGTAATCAAGTTGAGATGAAGTTTCTCTTTGATCGTTCCCGTTGGCCCGAATAGCGATCAACCATGCTCTCGTTACTGCTTGTCTGTTTGGGTGCAGTTAATATTCGCATTATCATCTCGTCGCGTCCTCTCGGACGGGTTTCTGTCGTCAACTCCCATTTGCTCTCCATTAGCGCTTACAAAGGTAATTCCGAACGCGATAACTACAATAAACACCAATAGGTGATTACATTCAGTTGTTTGTACACAGCAATTAGGTGTCTGTTTACACGATGCGGTGCTAAAGTCGTTTCGTAACGCTATCTTAATTAATTGTTTGTTTGTTCGAAAAAGGTGGAGGCATTACGGCTGTTTGGAAATACTCGTAATAGAATTGTAATTTACGGTGATTTGGTGATCGGCTTGTTAATTATATAATAGTAAAATGTACTCGTTTTTGAAATGACAGGTTACAGAGGTTGTAACAAACGCCCAGACTTAATGAGATGTCAGGAAATTTAAAACATCAAATGAACACTGAACACAATGGATAATTTATTCGACGTTGTAAAATCGTTTGGCGCGTTAACATTGCCGGTTAATTTGCTAGCACACGCAGTTACCGTTAATCCTACCGGTCGCATTCATCGGGCGGCGTAATCCCAAAACACGGCGACGCACGAGCGCGCAAAAATGGCCGCCATCCGACCCTGATCGACGCGCGCGCACAATCGCACACATGGCTCGCATCCTACACCTCGCATTAGCATAATTGAATATTCTATTGTACGTGTCTAATGCAGTTACGAGCCGGTGAGATACGAGCGCTTATATCGCTGTAATGAATACTAGACATAACAAGGACGACAGAATACAGCGCTTTATGCTGAAAAGCTCGGAGTGCCATATAGAGTTACCTGTACGAGGGGTGGCTAAAGCACCATCTGTCGGCGAAAGCGACAATGCAGAGATTTATTGTTGCAAATGCGCTTACTAGGGCTTGCGGGGATTCAGTTTTTTGGCCGCTATCAAGTTTCCATTAGCTAATTTCGTATCGATTCCCGCCCGGTGTGGAACTTTCACCGGCGCTCGCAGATCCACAATTGATGGATCGCTTTTATTCATTTCAAACTGTAAACGAATGCTCCAAGTTTGGAATCCAATTTTTATGAACACCGAGAACACGGTGCGCATAATTTGATTTTACAACTTTTGAGACAATAAAAAAGTAAACTTCACTTTGAAATATGATCCGAGTGAAATGGAAATTACCGATATTTCTTACGCTTAGTGGTCCTATATTTCATTGTTATTTCCTAATGGGATGAGTGAGCCTGCATCACATTTATATTAATTGTACCCTAAGATGAAATTGCCGCTGTCGTCAACGAGTGGGCCCTGTATTTTTCGTGTAGAGCCCCTATACCTTTAGAGCGTCCCTTCTTGATACATCTGCATTATCTTACCTCCGACCTCCCCTCACCCCGCGCAATCACTCGCTGCACGGGCACTCACTAAAGTGCAACTGCCATTTCTCCTGTCAAACCTTACAATTACCTTTCTGACCATCTGCATTCCAAAGTGGACTCTACTGTGTAAATTTCAAGTCTTACAGCCAATCTGCTTGTTACGTCGTTTTAGACGTAAGCATCTTTAAACGATGATAACTTATACTTCTGCGTATCACCGTAAAAACAACTGTAATTTACGGTGATTGGACCGCATTTCGTGGAGCAGCGCGGGAGTGGTCGCGGAGCACGGACCGTTTAAGCTAAGAGGGTAGTTCACATGTTGGCGGTGCGATTTATCAAATTTTATTCGTTCGTGGGGCAGCGACATGTGCGCGGATGGCGCGGACAATTGAGCTGAGATGGGTGAAGTGTACACTGCGAGGTGCGGGAAGGGGAATGGAATTAAATATGGAGCGAGGTGGCTAATGGATTAGCGGCAGATGAGGCGAGCAGTGCGTCATGTCACCTCGTTCGCGGCTTGCAGATGCGGCTCTCCTATAAAACATGCCTTGATTTAATTCACGCGAGGCGAGCACGACGCGCAGGACGAATTGCGCTCCTGATTGCTGTTCGAGGTTCTTTTGTTTTGCAAATTGGATTCTCTGCATTCAACCCTCAGCTCTTCCAATTTTTTCATCAGCAGAAAATACGAAACACTTGTCCTGTTATACTTTATCCAAAACTCCCTCGATATGACGTGTTCGGTTCGGTCCCCAAGACAGTGCGGTGGCGATCTCATCTCGGGCGGGCGCGGGCGATGATCGATCACGGTGACATTACGCGTTATTACTACAGCGCTCCGCCAGGCGGCGCCACGTGCACGCTGAATTGCAGCCGTCTCCGATCACCGGACCATCACCTCTACCGTCGGCAAAAACATTACTAGTACATTTTATAACACTTTCACACAGTTTTGAACTAATTTTGCAATTATCGACATTTGACTTACTTAAAGGCAGCTGGCATAGGAAAATCATGATGATGAGTTTTTGAATGTGGTTTTAAATTGAAATTCTGGATAATTTGTAACTAAATTGTATTTTAGACAAATGTATTGACACAACGTTTATTTAAAGGGTCTTTTTTGATGTTTTGAACTTACATAACCGAACAGATTCAGAAGAAGTTATATATTACTTTTTGTTTCCTGTATTAATGTTAAGCTTAAAATATTATTTCTCTGTTTTAAAAAAAGTTCTCAATTTTGAATACTATGTATCAATCCATCTAGAAGTTTCACTTTTTGTTCTTTTAGTAAGTTCTCAGTTTTTGACTATGTACCCAATTAGATCAAGAGCGGTATTCCCTGGTACAGGCATCACATATACTTTTATGTTTAAATAGAGGGCTGTCAGGTCCTGTTACTAACTGTACGCAAAACCACATTTGTAAGGAAAATATCAATTTTTTTTAAGTTATTTTATTTTAGCTCTTCTCGTGTTCGGATAAATCTACAAAGTAGAAAAACCGCATACTTTCACAACCACAGGCAGGATTCAAACCCGCAGGTTCGAATCCTGCCTTTACCAACTAATGGTCTTGCCAGAACAAGATCAGGTAGGACAGGACCATTGTAGTCTAGTTGGTAAAGCGTCTCCGGTACTGACGGAGAAGACGCAGGTTCGAATCTTGCCTGTGGTTTGAAATTTTGCGGCTTTTCTACTTTTTAGAAATAAATTTAATTATTATTCTTTGTTTTTATTATATATCATGCATATTTTACGACGACAAGTTTAGTAAATTATTGAAATTAGATGTATTAATAGTTAACAATCAAGCCTGAATTTGAAACAACCAAGGTACCTGGAGACGCATTTTTGAAGCGTTCGAACTTCAATTCGCATTCGAATTGGCAAGATTCGTATACGAATCCGTAAAATCGCAATTTTTGAATATTCATACCTGTGAATTCTGCAACGAGTGGTCCGACCCACTCGTTTTGCAATTCTACCACTCGAAAGTATGTATAATCTGTGATGACAACGACATTGACGTTTCCTTCACACATGGCATTATACTGACATATCAACTTTTTAATTTGCGTTCCATTCCCTCGCAATTCATTACCGGTTTTTAAAATCAATGAGTAATTGCTTTCCGGTTTTGATTTTTTCTGCGTGAAACGAAAATTGGTTAAAGATTTGAATTTAATGGCAACACTGCTTTCGAATGATTCAAAAATGCGTAAAATCGAGAGCATTAGAAATTAAATTCGTATACGATTCGTTTTCGTATGCGAACTAAAGATTCACTTCGAACGCTTCAAAAATGCGTCTCCTGTACGTTTCCATTTATCGAACAAAAAATCCGACAGTCCAATATCTCGGTGGGTACTGGGTAGGTATTTGCCGTCAGTCGGTACACACACGTTGCTCACCTATTCACGTGGGTGATGGATTGCGGCGGCGATTAGGGCGAGCTGACCTGTTCTTTCATATCTCACTAATGGCTCCGACACGCGCCACCGCTTCTACATACTGCTGGATGTGACTGAAGAAAAAGTTCTAAGGTTGAATATTTTAATATGTATATGTTTTTGTAAATGAAAGGTATTCTGGGATAAAATCACATTGAAAACGAATAATTAACATACGTATAATGGGCCCGTGTGGTGCCGGCAAAGAATAATACCAATCCATCTCTACCCGTGGGTGTCGTAAGATGCGACTAAGGGTTACGAGTAATAAACCAGAAGATGGGCATCAGCATCCTTCTGTGTATCTTATGAACATACATTACAGAGCCCCCTGTCTTATTTTCATGGGATGTCATGATGATGATGAATTATCATACCCGAGATTCCCGTTTCTCTCATCTTCACACATGGTCTATGAAATGGTTACCTTACCTTTTGCGTCTCACATAGGGTCTTGTCTTCTCTAGAAATTAACAGGTAAATAGAAAAAGAATAATGTTTCTGAAATCAGAACTCTTTGTTTCTGTCTTTTCAAAATCCATATCTAGCAATTTCGCATTATTTAGTTAATGAAAACGTGAATAACTAGCGACTTAATTAGGAGACTGTTTGTTTGTTTTTAGTTCTAAAAGTTTTATTTTAATTTAGGATGCTAGAAATTTGACTGTCCTTTCTAGCATCTATACAACAACATAGAGACGTACCTGCCTTGTGGAGGCTGTCAAATGTACAAGGGTCATTACTTAGGCTATCGCTCGCAGTAATTAATACACGGCGCCGCCGGTCCGGCACCGTCCGGTCAGCCGTTCGGCTTTTTGCCTCCTCTTGCGGCCGCCCGGACGAGGTGCGAAAATTGCACGGAAATTGGATCGGCCCGCTCAAATTATTTGAGAGGTTATTTACCTATTGATTTTACGTAATTGGAAATTTATGGACGGCTGAAATTGAGCTTCGTTTGTTGCTAGTTGAGAATTTATATTTCAATGGCGACGCTTGAAATTCACATATCAGGGCCAAGACTCTAGGCTCTAGGCTACTCTATGCTCAATTTCTAGGCCCTAGAGTCTAGCGGCTTTTTACTATCGGAAACGCTAGTAGAATAGAATGAAAATGTATGGTATTGACATTAGCTAACAAAATGTTGCGTGACATCTAATGTCAAACATTTTTATTCTATTCTATAGCGTATGCGATAATAGAAAGCCACTTGTCTCAGGGCCCAGGAGGAGGAGCTAAGCCATTTCTTTCTTGCAATCTGTTATTGTGAACATTTAGCTGGCTGGTTGTTAGAAATGTATCATCATAAATGACATATGGTTAGGGAAATTCTCATTCAAAGTAAATTTTATTCATTCAAAATATTCATTTATGAGAATCTTGCTTATTTGAAAGGTTGCTTTTAGCCTTCACCACAGCATAGCTTCCGTTTTTCTTCCAAGATGGTATCACATGTTAAATAGGTAGTATTTGTAAGTAAGGTAACTAATCTTTTTATGTAACTTATACGTGTATCCTTTCAACTACAAGTTATCAGTCCCCAGGTCCCTAGGCATCCACTCGTCTCTCAAACAGGCTGTAATTCAGCGCTTGACAGTTGACAGTCAGCAGCGGACGTCGCTGACCGGTACACACTACCACACAGCATACATGCACATGCTGCAATTCACAAGCAAGCGTTGACTACACTTGTGGCACTAACTGTACAACGCAGAATAAGCAGAAAATTTAAATTTCTTACTTGTACAACAACGTAAAGTAAATAAATATTTTTTTGTAACCCTAGCTAAACGTAACTAATTACAGGGATCATTATCTGAAATCAATAGTGATGTTCGAAGGGGATAAGACGATAAAAAAATTCTCGTTTTTTAAATCCATGTTGTCAAAGTTAAAATTATGTTTTTTTTATATACAAAAATAAGCTATATACAAACAGACGATCGCGGACTGACTACATGCACAGCTAACACTTGCTCGTAAGTTGCGACTGTACCTGTAGGGCCGCGGGAAGGGACAAGGGACAGGGGAGTGAGTATCAAACAGTAATTAATCTACCCTGCCCTTCTCTCCCCTGCCGTGCCTGTCGGTCAGTCGGCCTCACCCCGCGACATGGCGGCGCCGATCACAGGTGACCGACTTGCTGGTTAATGATGCAGTCTTACAGGAGAAAGTTACGGCAATTAATATTTTATTACTCTTAAAATAATTTCAGCAGAATTTGTACCCCTGTAGTAGGGTTATTTATAGAGGTGCTACTTGTTATTCTTTCTGTGTTTAGTTTTGTTTTTGCGTTTGTATTACACAATTTTATATCCATGTGTGTACAAACTAGTCTTTGTTAGTCTCAATAATTATTATGGGACGTTAAAACAGTCTTAAGAATAAAATTCATTAATAATGACGTGATTATTTCTTGCCATACTTGCCATCGTTAATTTTTTTAAGCAATATTTATGTGGAATGAAAAATAGTTACTTACCAATATCAGATGTTATTTTATTAGTTGAAAACTGTATTGTATTTAATTTTAATCAACTTATCAACGGTTAAGCTTTTATTTAGATCTAGCTTTTGCTCGATACTTCGTCCACATGTTAAACAAAATACTTAAGCCAGTGTTCAAGTTAAACTATTATACCTTAATCGATTCAAAATATTGGCGTGATGCTCGAACAAATAAACAAAAAGCAGGCAAAAAGTCCAAAAATTTGTGGGTTGGATTCAGGGGCATTGAAGTCATATTTATTTTTAATATCTTCATTGTAAAGACAAAACTTCAATATTCAACTTCAATGGACAATTTTTGTAATATATAGTAGAAAATATTCTCTACCTTCTACTTTCTTGCTTACTAATACTGCCCCTATTAACTGCCCCCATTCTGGGGCACATCACGCTGTCAAGTGTCCGTTCTGATTGTTCTGTAATTAATCTCACCTTGGGGGCGTTGAATCACCCCCTTCTCATCCCCCCTTTAGGTCCATGTGCACACGCCGCGTCATATTTCAGCGCAAATGAGAGGTAGCACCGGATTAATCCTTGTTGCGAAGTTGACCGGCTTTTTGCTGGATTAACTCCACTCCGGCTACCGGCTCGGGAGATGGAGAGACACTAACATCGACATATGTCTTGAGGTACAGTTGTTTCTTGTCACACGGGCGATTGTAATTACGTGCTTGTTGGTAAAAAAAAACTTCTTTCTAGGTAAAGTATTAATTCGTATATACGTATTAGATCACATTAGTGCATTTGGTTTACTAGTGTTAACCAGTACTTGCGATAGGACGCCGACTACAGTCAGCACCAAATCGGGTACAATGCATGTAATTTTTTGCTATACATACCTGTACTATTAGTACTTTTGATCTATCTTTATCTCTAAAAATTCTAGACAGAGCACTTTCTCTATACCATATTCAGATATCATTCCTATGCAAGAAGTTCAATATATTGAAGACGAAATGACTTAATATAAGAAGACGAATGTGTGCAAAGTGCAGGGTGTGCGGTATTGCAGACCAGGGAGGGGGATGCGGGGAGAAGCGGGAGGAGGGGAGACGTATGATCAAACCGCAGTAAAATCGCAGTCAGCTGATCGGCAGATGGACGGTAGGGCGCACAAGCGCTTGAGGGAAATTGAAACAGTTTTATGGAGAGTTCTATGAATAGAAGGCCAAATAGAGGTACCTACTGCGAAAATATTGAAACTGAGTGTTCTGCTCTTGAATATGTACAACTTTTACGATGAAACCGTTACTGAAAAAGAAAGTAAATATATTTGTTTCATTCATCAATACTTAACTCGACCCAATTGTATGGAGTAGCTGATATTTTTGTCGCAATCTAAGATTGGAATACTCTTTTTCAATATACAGGGTGATTTCTTTACGTAGGTACCCACTTATTAGGTACGTAAAAAGCAACAAATTGTGTTCTGTGACTTTGTAACAACGCACAAAAAGCATTTTGGTATGGGTTGACATCGAATTTTAGTATTTAAAGTTTTTGCTTTTGACCTCACTAAAAAGTGTGCAAATGCAAACGGATGCCAGGTGAAAAAAAAAACCTTGTTTTTAGGCAAAACGTTTAGCAAAAAAAAATTGTGTAAATCAGGTAACAATTTGGATTTTGATGTGGATATAAATACCGCTATAGATAGAGTCTTGAGAACATCAAGCTTGACACATTGGACTTTGTAACATTCTTATTTTGAGGCTAGAGTCGCACTGCGAGTGTCAAGCTTGACCTGTCGTTAACCGTACATGGTGCGTGTAGTAAGATAATAGTTATGAAAACGAAATAACTGAAGATAATTTTATGAAAATATTTTATTTAGTTAGTTATTATTGGTCAATTCAAACGTATTTACTGTTAATTCATCGAAATTTCCTTATTTACGAGTTTGCGCATCGATTCGATTAGATTCAATTCGTAAATATTAAGAATATACGAGTATACTACTGCATGAAATAATACTAAATATTTTCATTAAGAATCATCCGTGCAATTTAAAAACCATATAAGCACTCCAATGCTTGTTTTTTTTTTGTTAGATCAAAACCGATGCACTGTTTGGTAGGTGGCACCAACATGAACTCTTAAAGTGTTCCATTAAAAGTGACATCAACCAGCTGTGCTGCGAGGTTGTGCAAGTGCATAGCTCTCTCACACTTGCGAGCTTCGTCATGTACACCGTCAATTCTCATTGGTTTAACTCCCGAAGCTCAATGATTCTACTCATGATAACAAGCAATTTTTCCAAAGAAAAAATATTTTACTTGAAATACTTTTTCGTCTCCCCATATTGAAGTGGTCACGTGATTGGCTCATTTTGTAAGAGAAGGCGAAAATTTTTTTAGAATAAAAAAATTCCTTCTTGGGTAAAGTTTTATCTCATGAGTAGTATCACTGAGCATCGGGAGCAGAACCAATGAAAATTCAGGCTATATTTTTAGTGATGTTTCAGTTAGTGTCATGATTTATGATTATATAATGGAACACATTCTACCATTTAGCTGTTCATTATTTTAGTAAAATTGTAATTACTTTACATGGTGCGTGGATGAGTTTTGTCGGAAAAAGACCTTCCCAAGACTGGATCTGCGCTATCCGCTCTTATCTCAATGGCTCTCCACAACCCTAAATTGCAAACGGAAATTCAAATTCTAACAATTCTTATAATTCTACCCGTATAATAAAACCTAGTATAGCCAAGTAAAATGTCCTCAAGGTATTTAATTCAGAATATAATTAAATGTCTATCCATCTAGGTATTTCTCATAAACGGTGATAGGTCGTCGGAGACGTGAGCATTTCATCAAGAGAGGGCCGTGCAATAAGCGAGATATGAGAGGCTGTCGACTCGGCGGCGTGACGTCACTGCGACGCCGGCAACAGGCGAATGCCAGGTCTGTTTCACTAGTTTTACTTACTAATATAATAACATAAAACATAACATAGCATCACGCCTCTTTCCAGTCGGGGTAGGCAGAGACCACAGTCCTCCACCTGCTACGATCTTGATATACTTGCCTCGCTTTCAATCCTTTCATACATGCTACAAATATAATGACCTACTTTAAGCTTAAACTAAATAACTAAGCAGTTGCCTTACTTTCCGATTACTAATATTAAGCAATGTCAGCCTACGGAGATAGCTGAATAGGAGACTGCAAGGTTCTTGCTCTCTGGAGTAGCAGAATTTAGACATGGGAACGTTTAAGCCCACTTTAAGCCACTATCACACCTTATTTAATTCAGAAACAAATTCGGCACATATTGCTCGTTGAAGTAAGGACATTGGAATTAACAGAAGCAAGCCTCCCAGCATTGTAAGTTGAGTTAGTCTTTGTACGTGAAGGTGGGATCGCGGCTTTACCTTTCAAGTTCCTTAACATTTTTTCATATTTTTGTACCTTACTGGGAGATGGCAGTTCAACATAGTTTGGTTTTCCTTTATGTTCTACTACAAAAACATAAGTTTTCTGACACATGAACATTTTGCTACCAGTCTTTGCCAAGCATAGATACTGTAGTGTATGTGCATAGTATGCGTAATAAGTAAGTAACTAGGTTAAATTAGACTAAGCATTATTTGTCTTGTAACGCGCATCGTACATTTAAGACAGACTTAATTTAGAACCCATTCTGTAAGGACGTCCTACTGAATAAACACTTATCAACATGTGACGAGTTTCTACTGCTTCCATCACCACCTTCAAGCCACCCCACTGACACATCCCGACGGCATCCGTCCTGATACCACATGGCGACCCTTGCCTTTCGAGCTACAATGGAACTTTGAAGAAAGAAAAATAATGAAGAAAATCAAGAATGAAGCCTACATAAACTACAGAAGAATGAGAGGAAATTCATGAAATATATCAAGAAAGAAGCCTGCAATCATTATAGAAGAATTTAGAAACAACATTTTAGAAGAACGAAGAAAATTATTTTATGAAGAAAGAAGAAATGTCATCGTTCAAGGAAGAAGCGTACGAGGGAGCCAGGGACAATGCCCGGCCCGTATTCCAGGGAGTCCAGGGACCATGCCCGGCCCACTCAGCAAGTAGATGACAGCCAACGAGTCACCCCCCGCCTACGTATCGCCAGCGCCAGCGCAGCGCCCGGTGCACCGAGCGTTTTTCACCGTGTGCCCCGCCCGCCCCGCTTAGTGATGACCTAATTAGCGAAGTAAAGTCGGTGTATTATGTAAGTAGATTTAATTGATTATGTTTAGTCAGGGTGTTCGTATATAAGCTATGTAACTTTAGATATTCCAGTAGATATTTCTTTTGATAATATTTCTTTTAGTGGTAAAATAGAGGAAACTCACAGATTATTTTAAGCTTACCGTGTCAGCCACAAAAACACAACATGGCTCCTGAACCGATTTCTGAGAAGTTTTGCCTCAAAACGGCAGTGAGTTTATTACCAAAAATGAACGGTAAAGAATCTGTAACTTTAGAATTAATAGAGGCTATAGAGTTATACGACTCGATGATAGACAAAAGCGATAGCAAAAGTTTAATTAATTTTGTGCTTAAGACTCGATTGAATTCTGGTGCTAAAATGCGTTTAAAAACCAAATACGATTCCATTCAAGATTTAATTTTTGACATGAAATTGCACTTATTAACAGTGAAATCTGACACTGCGTTGCAATCTCAGTTGCAAGCCGCCAGGCAAGGCGACAGATCGATTAGAGATTTTGGAGAAGAGATAGAGAAGTTGTTCGTCGATCTCACTATCTCTCAGGCAGGTAACGACGATACCGCCTATTCTTATTTGCGCCCTCTGAACGAGAAGAACGCTGTGAAACGTTTTGCTGAAGGTCTCCGTAGTCAGAGGTTAGGAACGATCATATCAGCAAGAGGTCTGACTACATTACGAGAGGCGATACAAGTAGCCGAAGATGAGGTCACTTCATCCTCCTCGAACCAAACTTTTTCTTATTCCCATAATAGAGGTCAGCGTGGAACTCATCGTGGAAGTTACCGTGGTTTTGCTTATAATTCACGTGGTGGTCGTGGTACTACACGTGTTGACCAAAATCGTGGAAATTTTGAGTCGAAAACTTACTTTTCTCAAACTAGGTCACAGCCACGCGCAACTCATACGCATAGCAGTGGACGTGATACGAACTATCGACGTGGTTTTGAGAGTCCGCGTCAGCAGTCTCGCGGGCATGGCAACTATAATGCCTACAGGTCTGACCGTCGTTCAACGAACGGTAATAATATGAATCACTTTGTAGGTTCTAATGAAAGTGATCGGAATACGTCACCGGTACGTAGACAAGGCATTGATAATGTTTATGAAAGCAGTAAGTTTTTTCGTCCCTAATCAAGTTATGGTATGCGATAATGTTAATTGGGTAAACTTAAGTATTAATAGTGTTAGTTTAGATTGGTTAGTAGATACAGGTGCGTCATTATCGGTAGTTAAGTACGAAGTTTTAAAGGATTTAAATTTGTTAGGTGAAATACAGAAGTGTAACTTGAAAATCAACGGAGTAGGAGGTAGCTTAACTTCTGTTGGTTTTATTTATTTAAATTTAAAATACAATCATCAAAGTTTTCAGCACAAGTTTTACGTGTTTACTGACATTCCTTGTTTTACCGTAGGAATTTTAGGACAAGATTTTCTGAAAGGATATAATGGCGTGATAGATTTTGAAAGGGATACTTTGTCTCTGAGAGGAAAGCGAGAGAACGTATTTATACCTATACAATTATCGAGTTACTCTTTGACGATTGCACCGCGTTGCGAGGTGATAAAGTATATCCCAACGCGATATAACTATGATTGTGTCGTGCTTTCTAAAGAGCTGAAAAAGGGTGTGTTTGTTGCTAGCATAGTAACAACCCCTAAAAATGGAAGGATACCAGTGAGAATTATGAACACTACGGATGTGGAAGTGTGTGTAGATTTGAAGGATTTGGAGATTGATCGTTTGGATCGGTATGGGTATTGTAACTTTAATCGACCGGATGTGTCTGTAGATAGGGTAAAAGAGTTATTTAAGCATTTAAAATTAGGTTCTTACTTAAATGGGGAAGAACAATTGTCGATTGAGCAGATATGTGCTAAATATCCAGACATATTCCATTTACCAGGAGATAAGCTCACAGTTACCAACGTGTACGAGCAGTCCATTAAAATAAAAGACAACGCGACTCCTGTTTATAGGAAGCAGTATAGGATCCCATTTTCGCAAAAAGATGAACTTAACAGGCAAGTTCAAGAAATGTTAGATAATAAAATCATAGAACCCTGTACTAGCGAATGGTCGAGTCCTTTGCTGTTAGTACCTAAGAAGTCTGACCGCAGTGGTGCCCGCAAGTGGCGAGTGGTCATAGACTACAGGCAATTAAACGAGAAGTTGAAGGACGATAAGTTCCCCCTTCCTAATATAACAGAGATATTAGAATCTTTATCTGGAGCAATGTACTTCAGTCATTGCGATTTAAGTCAAGGATATTACCAATGTAACCTTAAAGAGGATAGTAGGAAGTATACGTCGTTTACTACTGACAAGGGACAATACCAAATGTGTAGACTCCCTATGGGTCTGAAAATAAGTCCGTCAGCTTTCAGTAGATTAATGACAGTAGCAATGTCTGGACTAAATTACGAAGCTTGTTTGATCTATTTAGACGATTTGATTGTGTATGGAAGAAACTTGGAAGAGCATAATAAAAACTTAATGTCTGTTTTTCAAAGATTGCGAAAAGTTAATTTAAAATTAAATCCGAGCAAATGTGAGTTTCTGAAACGGCAAATATTGTATCTAGGTCATGTAATTTCTAAAGAAGGCATTTTACCCGACCCAGAAAAAATTGTAGTAATCGAACGCTATCCGATACCTGAGTCAGCGGATGACGTCAGACGGTTTGTCGCATTTGCCAACTATTACCGTAAATTCATACGTAATTTTGCCAAAATAGTTTCACCTTTAAATAAATTATTAAAGAAAGGCGTAGAATTCAGATGGACCCAAGAATGTCAAGAGGTATTTACAACCCTAAAAACAGCCTTATCTCAACCACCAGTCTTGGATTACCCAGATTTGTCAGAAAATAATAAATTTATTCTACAAACTGACAGCTCTGGATTTGCGGTTGGCAGCGTGTTATGTAATTCGAACGAAAGGCCAGTTGCCTATGCGAGTAGAGCATTAAATAAAGGAGAACTAAATTACCCGATTATAGAAAAAGAGTTGCTAGCGATTGTTTGGTCGATTCAGTACTTTAGACCTTACCTATATGGCAGAAAGTTTGTGATTCGCACAGATCATAAACCTTTGCTTTATTTATTTAACATGACTAATCCTAGCAGTAGATTAACTAAGTTTAGATTAAGTTTGGAAGAGTATGATTTCGATGTGGAATACGTGAAAGGGAAAGATAATGTGACGGCCGATGCATTATCTAGGCTTGTTTTGACATCTAACGAGTTGAAAAGTATGGCAGAGAAATCAGTATGTGTGATGACGAGAGCCCAGACAAGACGAATGAGAGATGCGCAGGGAGCGTCGGATCTCAAAGGTGAGGATTCCATTTGCTGCAGGTCTGATCAACCTAAAGTAGTGGAAGTACTCAAAAAACAGGATAAGGATGTAGAATTAATAATGATGACAGATTTTAAGTTAAGTAGACTACTAAATCAGAGGAGACAAAAGTTATGTGTATCTAAGAATAGTAGGGTTATTTATTTAGAAGAAAAGTCAAATCTCTGCATAAGCCATAATTCTTTATCAGCTTCATCGCGAGTCGAGTTGTTGAAAGAACTGGCAGAATTATGTAAGATTAAACAAATAAGTGAAATTGTTATTTTGAAAAATAAGTCAAACAAAGAGTTTATTGAGTGGTTAGCGAAATATATAAAGAGTAGTAAATGGGAAGGACCCAGAATTTGTATTGTACGCGACGTACAAAGAATAGACGAAGAACATGCGAAGCGAGTAATCATGAATGATTTTCATTTATTACCAAGTAGTGGTCATGTAGGAATTAAACGTATGTTAAATAATATTAAAAAGTTTTATTATTGGCCATCAATGGAAAAAGATATTTCTAGTTACGTAAATAAATGCGAAAAGTGTCAAAAACAAAAGTACACTAGCATTACTAAGGAGCAAATGAATATAACAACAACGGCTTCAACTGCGTTTGAGAAAGTATTTTTAGATCTAGTAGGACCTCTTGATAGAGACGACAATGGTTACTGCTATATTCTCACATTACAATGCGAATTGTCAAAGTACACCGAAGCGTACCCGTTGAGATCTAAGACAACGGAAGAAGTTGCAAGATCTTTTGCCGAAAATTTTATCTTGAGATATGGAATCCCGAAAGAGATCGCTACTGATCGAGGCACAGAGTTCATATCAAGTACTATGTCAGAACTTTGTAAAATATTAAAAACCGAGCAAACATTTGCTACTGCTTACCATCATCAGAGTATAGGATCTTTGGAGAATTCTCATAAAGTACTCGGAGCATACTTACGAATCCAGACGAATAACCACCCTTCTTCGTGGAGTTCTTGGCTTCCCTATTGGAGCTTTTCATACAATACTTGTGTGCATACAGAAACCAAGTATTCACCATTTGAACTAGTGTTTGGCCAAGTATGTAGGTTACCTCATAACTTGAGTATAGATAACAATATAGTAGATCCCATGTATAATTATGAGAGTTATCCAATAGAGTTTAAGTATAGGTTGCAAAGAGCACAAAATGATGCTAAAAATAACTTGATTAAGAGTAAAATTGCTAGAAAGCAAACTTATGATAAAAGTGTGAATCCGATTGTTTACAAGCCCGGCGATAAATTGTTATTGAAAAATGAAACCGGCAACAAGCTCGATAGTTTGTATTTAGGTCCATATGACGTAATTGAAGAGTTGCCGCCAAATGTAAAAATAGACATAAATGGTAAACAGGTGATTGTACATAAAAATAGGACAAAAATGTATAGATAAATAAATAGTAAGATATTATGAGTATGTAAAATAAGATTGAGTTAAGATAGTTTATTAGTGTCTAATATGGGTATGTAAAAAAAAAAAATAAGTATGAGTATCTATCCTTATTTTTTTTTCTCAAAAACGGGGAAGATGTAGTGTATGTGCATAGTATGCGTAATAAGTAAGTAACTAGGTTAAATTAGACTAAGCATTATTTGTCTTGTAACGCGCATCGTACATTTAAGACAGACTTAATTTAGAACCCATTCTGTAAGGACGTCCTACTGAATAAACACTTATCAACATGTGACGAGTTTCTACTGTTTCCATCACCACCTTCAAGCCACCCCACTGACACATCCCGACGGCATCCGTCCTGATACCACAATACCGTTTTCCATCCATATTTTCATACTTTTATATTGCGACGCAATAATAAACTTTTATCATTCCTTCTAAAACAAAACACCATTATTTGTTCCAACACATCTGCGAACCCAAGCAAGATAGGCCGGGGGATTAAAACAACAAGTTTGCCCGATACGAGAAAGTGGCATAGATAATTATCGTGCGTCCTGCGCCCTGTCTCGCGTCCTGCGTCGCGTCCTGTCCCGCGACGCGACGCGACATACATCACACCGCGTGACTGATGGCGCTCCTTACTGACCAGATGGGTTAAAACATAAGAGGAGAGGATCACATTGTCACCTCCGAGTACATACATATTTTTGACAAAATTGTTGTCAGGGACCTAATCGAACGATTTTGCAGTAAAATTACGTATGTATTTGTGTTCAGTTTTGGAACAATAATGCCGCTGACCCTATTTTTTTAAGAAAACGTATGGTGGAAAACTTATGGTGGAAAACCATATGTCCGATGTTTCTACGAAGGAAGGACTATTTGTTATACAGGGTGTTAGGGTAAATACTGATATTTTTGAAGCTGTGCATTTAGACCGTGAAACTGAACAACTTTTTGTAAAAATAAGTTGAAATTCGAAATCTTTTTACTTGCCATAGAAAGTGCATCACACGATTGTATATTTTGTATAGGAGATATAATTTTTTTTCGTATTTCGACCTGTGTTCCTTTGGAAAAGTTGTTCAGTTTCATGGTCTGAATGCAGAGTTTCAAGGATCACAGTGTTTAATTACCTTAACTAACACCCGTTTTTGTGTTTGCATGTCACTGCTACTCGTACTTGTGTAGGTAATAATTATAAGTTTAAATGTTTAGAAACACCCGTGCATCACCTCAAAAACGTGCATCACCTAAAAAATTTGGATATCCGTGTATCACTTAAGAAAAATCTCTACAGTTCTTGTTTTTTTTTCTGAGCAATGTACCGACTTTCCTGGATAGTTTAGGGCTACTACACAATTGTTGTCAAGGACATCGTCTATTGATCTCAATAATCAATACAGTTTAGAAAATATGTTGATTGCTTTTTACCAGGGGTAGGTTTAAAAATCAGCCTGCATTGCTGTCTATGTCCATGCGCATTTTAGATTGTGTTTTTATTTTTATCGTAATGACTATGAGACGTAGGAAAATTTTGTTCTACAATAAAATAATTTGTGTTTTTATTTATTTGCACTCACTTGTTCCCATCTAAATATATAAAAGAGCTTGTCATTATATAAAAATGTATGGCAGAAAAATAGAATCTCTAATTTTTCCTGCTAAGAACTGTAGTTTATCACTTGCACCTCCCCCTTCTATAGGCCGAGGGTCTAAAGGAAAAAGGCCCTCTTTACCTTCCACTAAAACTAGTAAATAGTGGGATTAACTGTGTACATAAATCACTGTGGGCTCCGGTCAGTGTATCTCCCGATACCATCGCCAGATTGAACCTGGACCCCGAAAACTGCTCCTGAGGTAACATCGTCAAGAGATTTTATCTGAAAAAACTTTTCCCATTGATACTGGAGAGAGTTGTCTAAATTCACCATCTATTAACTACTTGGGAAGTTATTCTTTTCTATCTGTTAAGTGGTAGAATAATATACGTAGCAAAATGTAGACGACATTTTCGACTTAAAGTCAAGTTTAGATTCAGATTACGATTTTGTTTATTCAACTTTAGATTATTTACAGAGGACTTGTGTTATTAAATCTTATAACATGCAAAATACAATGCAAATACTTAGAACGAGTTACTATACCGTTTCAAACGTGCTATTGTAGCGTAAAGGAAATAGCAATATATCACTGCTGCTAGGCCTAGTCGATTTTGTGCAATGTGTTTCTTGCGTTTTGCTGGAACAGTTAGCACAGCACCACACCCTAAGCTTTTTTAAAAAACCTTCGCTTTACTCGTTCTACTTGCTCTAAGGTAACTGTACTACATTTTCAGGTGTTTTGTTTAAATTTTATTGGTGTTGACTTTTCCTAACCTACGATGCATAGGTATCGTCAGGCCTAACTAATTATTTTGTTACAGTTTTCAAGTCACTAAATGACCTCTGCCTAACGTATCTTCTTTGGAACGTATCTTCTTCTTCTTCGTTTCTTCTTTTGGCGCAATATGCTGAAGGTCGCAAGCCACTAGCGACCATCCATAGGGATCCTGACCAAGGGTAAGGCCTAACTTTCATGATCGTAAAGAATGAACCATCATCACACAAATGCTTCTCAAAAGTTTTATATTTAAATGGTTTTCCTCAACCGTCAATCATCATTAACCAAATCACGTTCTTGAAAACATCAAAAAGCAGACACCTTAAATTTTTTCAGCCGGTTAAAAATTGCCCAATCAAGCCCCCCACAATTAAGGCAGATCGCTTTCCATCTAAGAAGGTGCTTCTTATTATTTTTCCCGGTCGCCCCTCGAGACTTCCAAGGGTAGGATGGAGCGCTCGTTAATTAGACCGAGTATTTTATTAAGGGCAATTTGTAGGGAATACCTGGCAGATTGCTGGCCTTCAGATTGTGTCCGTAAGGCGATTTGTAACGGCTTTTTTCCAGTTTGTGAAGGGGAAGTGTCTGACTCTTTATTGCAGGAAAACGGTACGTTTAATGCTTCCTCCTAACTGTTCGAGGAAATTGAATAATCAAGGGAAATAATTGTGCTCGGTTGTAAACTTTTACCTTTTAAAGGAGTTCTGAAAATCTGTTAATCCATTTAATGGGGAAAACATTATTTTAGAATTTATATTATTAATGCACAAAACCCAGGCCATAAAAAAAGTTAAATGTCTATAAGGTTTTGCGTATAACAAAGAAAAGTATAATAAACGGCGTAGTAACATCTATTTCTTCAAATGCTAACTTCTACCAAAAGTGCGCAACAAAGCTTTTTTGGAAACTTTTGCTTTGATAACTAATTTTATGTGACGTAGTCACAAAAATACAGAAATTCTTTTTTGCAGTTAAACGTAAGGTAATATTGGAGACGCCAAATAGAAAATAATAAAATAATCTCATACTTTGAACATAACCGTCTCCATATATCACTAGAAGAAGTTTTGACAGGTGGTGATTCCGTCCAATGAAGAGGTCAATCAGACCCTCGAGGTGAGTCAGCCGGTTCCCACGTCTCCACGACAGTTGGAGGGTTGAGGCAAGTGGCAAGAGGGGGGAGAGACGCGGCAATTGGCCGAATTGACCGGTATGCGTGCGCGCACCCGATGTGTTGACCCCCACTAAACGTTAATTGTCCTCCACCTAAACAACAGTAGATAATGTAGAGCCGACTTTAAAAGGAGAACTTTGACAATTATGAGAAATATACTATGCGTAGATGTGATGTAATACAATAATAAATATATCTGATTCTGAAATGTGATGTAGTTAAAAACAGCGTCAATGACTTGTTAAATAGGTACATATGATTCGACCCATGTTTCTTAGGAGAAATCGTTCAGTTTCATGGGAAGAATCACCTCTTAAAATATCCGCGGTAATAAAAAATAAAACGCTGTATCATTAAAACTATGGCTAAACTAGAACACACCGGCTCAACAGTCCTCTCTGTCCAAGCGATGAACCACTGTGCGTGCCAGCGCGTCCCATGCCATGTCTCACATCACACACTATCATCCTTCATCACAGTCCAGGAGCCCGTGACTCACGCCTTCATGACATACAGACAAACACCGCTATTTACTTACTGCGGTACAAAAAGCTTATACAGTCAAGAGCAGTTCAAGCTTGGCAGTTGCAACGCAGCGATTAATAAAATAAGAACGGTACAAAGTCCAATGAATCAAGCTCAGCATGCTCTGGCCTGTACATCTTTAATGCTCTAAATGTGTTGGGCCATTGGGTGGGTCAGTTGAAAGTTTTGTACAGTCAAACTGCTCTACTTAGCTGGTGTGAAATGAGTATCATTTTGATCTAGGTAAGTTATTTCCCAAATACCTACGATATAGTTAATGATACATTTCATTATTTACATCGTTACGTTAAAACTTAAGTTTAGTTTAAAGTAAATAAAAGTCTTGCTAGCTTAATGTTACACGTCATGGAAGTCCGGCTCTTAAACTAGTATAAAAATGAAAAGAACTACTGGGAAAAAAAAATTCCAGCTGTCCAATCAATAGGACAACTCAATTGGACAAGTGGGAATAAACGCATATGGTAGGATTTTTTTTATTCGAAACTAAGAACATACTTAAAGGCTTTTGTGCAAAGGCTGTCTGAGAAAGCACCATATTTTGCTCATTTCTGCCTTGAAGCAGCAGTGCTTGTGCAGCTGTGTTTCAATTCAAAGGATATAGTACACATTGAAAGTACGGTCAACCGCTCGTCGGTAGAAACTTTTTCAACTCTATTACCACGCCATTAGGTCCAAAAGTGTTTCTACTGACGTGCTGTCAAGTGTACATAATAGACATCCAATGTTAGTTTTCAAGCTGGGCAATGCGCTGTGCTACCTAAAGTACGTCGCAAATCGACAGGTACCTAAAAACTTCTTTGCTGACTTGGGACATAAAAAAAATTGCCTCTGGAATGCAAGGGGAATTTCAGCTCTACTTTGTTAAATTTACTGAACAATTTTGTATTTAGGTAATTAGAATCAAGTAATTCTTGTAATTTGTATTGCTTGTAATTTCATACTATTTCCTTGTGTTTCACTGTTAAATACGTTGATAAAATTAAAGTATTCATGTTACATTATGTACCCAAGAGGTGCGCCTGCGTCGGTCGTTGCTCCGACGCGGTTCAATTATCGTGGCCCATCACCGTCCACTTAACGCAACTACTGTCGCTTCGTACATTACATCACACTATTTATCTATCTATCTATCTATTACTATGTATGTATGAGAATGCATATTTGTCTAGATCTCGTTTAGAATCATTATGTAACTTCAAGAATCGTCACGAACATTTTGTCAGAGGTTTCATTTAAAGCACTCTCGATGTATGGTTTTGTTGCCTATCTGCGATCTGTATGCCTTAATATTAAATTAAATATTCAATGAGATTTATAATAAGGTATGGCAATAGGATTATTTTGATAGTTTGTAAGGTGCCGCAACAGCTGAATATTTTTTTCATACCAGCACCAATAAAATTTTAAAATAAATATTGCTGATTGTTTAGTAACACATTTAATTCGAAGAACCAGGACATAAATTTGTGTGATTCCTTATTCTCAATGATAGATAACGTTTGATTTATTATTTGCACTAAATTCTCCTCCTTGTATTTTTAAATTACGCCAATGATAAAATTTCCTATTAACATACGCAAGTACCTTCTGTACCTAAAAAAGTTCTTAAACCACGAATAAAATCGCGTACGTATGTAATGTTTCCGACAGATGTTCCCTAGGTGGAGTACTTGTACCTACTATTCTCTCAGCAGACACAACATAACAGATGTGGTACACCTAGCGGCGGGGTGAGGGGAACGCATCGGTAGTGGCTAATGTGAAGCGCGGCTAATGAACGCGCGTGATGTGATTCACAGCCGCACATGCGACCTCGATACAAACACATCATCTACAAAGACTACTGATTCGATACGCAGAAAAGACATCAGTGATGCCAGAGAATTTCTCGCCGTATCTGATCGCTTTCTTTCGAAGCAACGCATAGAACTTCTCAAGTGATTCGTTGTTAGAACTCAATTTGCTTACTTAGTTCCCATCTCTTGCAAAAAGCTTTTTTAAGGTCAAAGCAATCATAAATAATCTAAAATCCATGTGCGGCATGTCTTCTGCAGCATTAGCTGAATTTGAAACTCCCTTATATCAATTGCTGTTGTCATTTAGAAACATTCAAGATTGTCTCTATCTATTGATTCTATTTAAGACAGTGCACCTTCCTGGAGGCTGGGTGGGTAAAGCTGTTTTGATTTTCAATCAAAAAGTGATCATAAAACGTCCACTGAAGGACAGAGAGCTCCCTCCAGAATACTCGTACTAGTAAAAACGCGTGGTAGAATTAGGAGGGGAAGTACCATAGTCAACACGCTTGTTAACGTTGCGGCTGGCACCATAGACCGTATTTGTTGGTGACCGCAGTATAAAAGATGGAACGATACAAAGAGGGCGCTGCTGCACATCCTCCGGTTCATAAACCCCTAGAAGCCTTTGACGACACTCACGGGTAGATTTTAGTTGGTACTATTCTTTGCCGGTACCGCACGGCATCAAAAAGTAAACAGAAGCAATTAAAAGAGAAGGAACTGTCACGTCTCTTTATTACAAGCCGTAGTCTACACGGTTGGCGGCGTGAGAACGGCTCGCATATGGCGAGTACACACTCGTGCTTTTATTGGCGGCACCTCGCCTTCACCAAGCCACGGCCATCGCATCGCTCACACAAACACACGCCTTTAATTGACTTCATTAAACCGACCACCTTATGTACCACTCTATCTAATGTCTTCTGACAGTTGCGACTGAGGAGCGGACTACTTGTATTTGTGGTATTTGTGCGATGAGAAAACTCCTGTTACGTATGTTGACAAACATCGTTTTCGTTACTGATTCTCGATTAATTCAATACAAATTGAAAAAAAAATACAAATTATTTATACAATATACATATAATCGATATTTGCAAATCTTAAATAACGTGATATGAAATTTAAAGTGTACTTAACTCTACAAACACTGCATATAGGGTGACTTTTAATTAGTTCTTGATACAAAAAGGTATGAATGTACTCATGATACTGAACAACTTTTCCCAAGGAACATAGGTCGAAATACGAAAAACCAAATTTGACCTCCCATACAAAATGCGCTATCAGCTGATGCAGTTTCTATGGGAGGTGAAAACTTGATTTTCGTTTTTCGACCTATGTTCCTTGGGGAAAGTTGTTCAGTATCATGAGTACATTCATACCTTTTTCTATCAAGAACTAATTAAAAGTCACCCTATATAACGGGGGACATATGAATAAATTTTCATTCAATAAATAGTGCGTACTGTTTTGTTAGTATATACCTACAGCATTTCTTTTTACGTTTGATTTATTTTGGCAAAAGTTTAAATATATTTGAAAAAGAACTAATTTCACTGTGATGTTACTTTATTTGATCTATAAATAACCCTCCAAAAGTTAGAAATAGTAGATTTTACAACAAGTGCACAAAACGAAAAATTTTTCCGAGACTTTTAGCAACCCGAGCCGAAGGCGAGGGCTGATAGTAATGTCGAGGATAAAATGGCTTTGTGGACGAGTTATAAACTCTGCTTTTCACTTCGATTGCGAGGAAATAAAACGTAAAAGTACGCTCTAAATGTAACTGAAGAATGAGTTGTTCTGCTTTAGTGAAGAATATGTTGACGGTGTGCCGCAGGCCCGCGCGCAGGGCGTACACCACCGCGATTACTTTTTTGCCCTAGTGCACAAAATTCGACTTTGTGCAGCCTATATCCTGCACAAAGAAGCACTTTCAGAGCATGAGAAGTGAAAAATATATTAATACGCTTTTTTGATAGACAAATGGAAATATAAGTTTTTCTGATAAACTTACTCTTAATAGATTAGATTAGATTAGATTTTATTATCTCACATTATCAATTTCAAATTTACAAAAATTGTCTATATGTCCGAGCATAACGTGATCGTCAAAAATACATTACACAATGAAAAAGGAAAATTCAAAAAATGTCAAAGAGAAAATAATGTAAAAATATACGAATTTTACAAATGTCAAAAATAAACTAAAATGTCTAATAAAAATATAACAACAATACTTAAAAGTATTGAAAATATCTAGTACAATAATAAAAATCGAATTTTAAAAACATGTCAAGGTATTGAATATTTGAGTATTTAATGTCAAAATAAAATGTGAAATGTCAAATTTACAAAATAATAAATTTAAAATATGTCAATATCAATTATATTATAGAATCATTTAAATTTTAACATTAAATATTCATTTACATTATAAAATTCTTTTTCCAACAAAAGGTTTTTCAGTTGGCGACAAAACGTTTCGTCATTTGTCTCGTTTTATAACAACTGTTGTCATGACAGATATTCTGATCTCCAATATTATAATATTTAAGTCACCAGTGTTTACTAACTTTTTATAGCTTTACGATATTGTTCATAAATGGTTGTTGTATTGACTCCTTTGTACGAACTGTCAGAGCGCGGCGGCTTTTCGACCAATCCCAGCGTTTTATGGAAAGGGTAATACCTATTGTGGTGGGAGAGGTCTCTTGAACGTTCGAGCCCTTAGACTATATAATACTAACGTAAGCCTCGCTCAGGCAGTCGTATTTTTGTTCTTCAAACTGGGAGATTCTACCTTTAAAGGAGTAATCACGTATTGTGTAAAATTATGAAGACTCTTCTTCATATGTATGGTATTGTGTTAATGTACCCATTTTAACACTGTGTAAAGTGAATAACTTATTACAAAACGTAAGTAGACTTCGAGTGTTTTATTTAACATATTTCTCAACTCCCTCTCATTTGTTAACACAACGTTTCGTCATTTGTCTCGTTTAATACAATCATGGAACGAAATGAATCAAGGAAACAACGCATTCCGATATCTGTAGGTAAATTTTTATAACCCAGACTGTGGTTTTGTTTGAATAACAACATATTTAGTGAGTGAGCTCAGGTCGCGCCATCGTGTTATTTATTTCTAGGCCACAAAAACACCTATTATTGACAAAGTATCCAATTAGCCACAGAAAAGAAATAACTGACTAAATGACATCACTCTTGAACTTTAGACAAAGGCGTGGCTGTACTATAACTGTGCCACTAGGTGTAATACGTGGCGCCAGCGACCGCAAGACAGTCACGGTAGAAAATGTTTTTTTATTATTAAAATCGGTATGTTATTCTTGACTTAAACACAAACAGTAGAGTTTCTGTGTACAATAAGGTCTTCTGATAAAAATTCGAGAAAAAAACTTATTTTGAACCCAAATCCGCTTAAAAAAAATCTGGTTTAAGTTACATTTACTTATTTATAACAATGTTTAACAGTACTGAGCGTATAGTTTCGTATTTGGATCGGACGCTATGCAAAAAAGACTTTCCATATTCCCTGTGAAAGATAAAAAGCTTTTATAATTTTTCTGAACCGATAGAATGCAACTTACTTACTTACTTTACTTACGCTGGCTCAGGGACCCGAAGAGGATCTTGGTCTCCCAAATCAAAAGCCGCCAGTCGTCCCTTTTATCACCTCCTCACGCTGATCGGGTCTTTGGAGTGCGCTCAGGTCCTTCTGCACTTCGTCACTCCAGCGGTAACTGTGACGTCCGCCCGGCCGTTTTCCCGTCGATCGTCTTTTAACTGCATGATCTTCCTCCATCCTCTCTACGTGGCCGAGCCAGCGAAGTCGAGCTGATTTGGTCACTCCAATTATCAGCCACTATATCTTCTTCTTTCTTTTTTTTTTCCATAACAAGTGCCATGTGCCATCATCACGACTAGTTGGTCTCAGGATCGGTCGACTACAAATATTAGGCTCTCGTATTCGGCAAGCATCGTGAAGGTTCGGTGAAAATGTGGAGCATCCTTTACAGCCGTGAGGTAATGCGTAACCTTGTAAAATTCTGAGCGATATTTTAATTTAAGTACGTTATTTTCCTTATTTTAATTTACCTTGCCTTGTGGTTACTGAAATGCTTTTTAATTAGGAAAACTACTGAGAATTGTAAAATTAGGTAAAATACGTACCTAATTTATGAAATGCAATAATTGGATTATTAGTTCATCACTTATTATTTTTTCGTTGAAAGAGAAATTGATGTAAGGACTGAAGGGATACTTATTGAATCGTATGGTGGTACAGAACCCAATATTTTATTGTTCATTTTATGCATAGTAAATTGTGCTTACGAAGTAGTCTAGCCGACCGCCTCTGTGGTGTAGTGGTTAGAGCGCTCGGCTTTCGATTCAGAGTTTCTGGATTCGATTCCCGGTGGGGACACTGTCAAACAAAATTCCCTTCGTGCGATCTCTCCAGTTTGTTTAGGACATTGCAGGATTAAAAGCCTGATTGTCTGGAACGTTTTATAATACGTTTGTTTATTTGTTCGAGCATAACGCAAAAACTACTGAACCGATTTTAATGTAACTTTATTGTTTGATAGCTAATAGCTTGACTAAAAGTGTTGTATACAGGGTGTAATTGACAGGTTGGCAAATACTGAAAGGGCATGATCAGTCAACGTAACTGAACAACTTTAAGCGAACAAAACTTTCAGGAAATAAAAAAAATCGGCTTCTCCATACAAACTGTCCAATCAAGTTTGCAATTCTGTATGGAGAGGCCGATTTCTTTTTTCATTTCCTGAAAGTTTTGTTTGCTGAAAGTTGTTCAGTTACGTTGACTGATCATGCCCTTTCAGTATTTGTCAACCTGTCCCTTACACCCTGTATTTAAGCGTCATTTACCGGTCTGTTATCACCTGGGTCAACAACGGTAACAAAATCATAACCCTCCTTTTTGCCGTCGTCGGGTAAAAAATGTTGTATCAGTTGGGGTTTTGTTTCGCAACAACGCAGGGGTCAGAAAGTAGACTTGGTAGGCGCATGAGCATAAAAATAACACAAAACATTGACTAACAATCTAAAAATTTACTATGAGTAAGTGCTGTTGTTTATAAGTTCAGCTGAGACGCTCTGAATCACATACTTTCTACTACCTACATAAAGTAACTACATAAATCTACTTCGAGAGCTTCAGCAACAAAAATCAGCAGCTAAATTATTTGAAGTGCAATAAGGAAAATGGTTTATGATAGCTTATAGTTCTGCGAAGTGTATTTTTGTTCATGATTCAAAGTAAGGTTAAAATCAGACTACCTACTGTCATAAAAAATACAGGTTGTCTCAAAACGACCCAACTACTTTAGTCATCATAACATCCCATGAAACGTCCACTACAGGACAGGGAGCTCCCTCTACAGTTATAGCTTTTGCTGGAAAAATTTAGAGGAGAAGTACCATAGTCACCCCGCTTGTTAGCGTTACGGCTGGCACCGTGGACCGCAGTTGTAGGTGACCGCAGTAAGTAAGATGTTAGATACAAAGGAGGATGCTGCTGCCCATTCTCCAGTTTATAACCCTTAGTCGCCTCTAACGATACCCACGAGCATGTACGGGTTGGTACTATTCTTTGCCGGCACCACACGGGGCTACATTAGTAGAATGTAAAAAATGTGACTTATTGTAATTATTATTTAAAAGAAAATGAACAAAATAGATTTTTTTGTGAATTACATTTTTGAATTACGGCCATTTCATTACTTCAAATCGACTGCTATTGGAAACTGTATCAAGAAATTTTCGAGGAATGACCCTGGTCTTTTCTTTAATATTCCTTCTTAAATCTGTCAATTTTGGGGTTATCGTAAGAGTGTAGTGTATGAAATTTGGCAGATTTAAGATGGAATATCAAAGAAAAGACCAGGCTCATTCCTCGACAACTTCTTGGAAAAGTTTTCAATAGTGTTCGCAGTCGGTTTGAAGCGACAAAATAGCCGTTATTTAAAAAATGTAATTTTCAAAAAATAAAATTTTGTTTATTTTCTTTTCATAACACCAATAAATAATAAATACAATAAGTCACATTTCTTTTACTTTCGACCGAAGTAGTTGGGTCGTTTTAAGACACCCTGTACAAGCACACTAGTAATTTATGGGCACCGCGTACATAAACACGTGCACAAACCTCAAAGCAATGCGCAAAATCGACCATGTTCATTATCATCATCATAACATCCCATGAAACGTCCACTACAGGACAGGAGACGCATTTTTGAAGCGTTCGAACTTCAATTCGCATTCGGATTGGCAAGATTCGTATACAAATCCGTAAAATCGCAATTTTTAAATATTCATACCTGTGAATTCTGCAACGAGTGGTCCGACCAAAGAAATTTGAAAGCAAGGAGGTTTTTGTTCTGAGGGTCCGACCAAAGAAATTTGACCTCATATAGAAGTAATATATAAGAAATAATTCGTCACAAGTAGGGATGTGGGCATGCTTTCATCTATCGATAGTCGATAAGTTACACAAGGCCAAATCGATGTCGAAACTTTGACCAAAAAGTTGAAGTACTAAACTTTAATAAAAGGCAAATCTGTTAAAAGCAGTGATGAAATTCATAAAAAAAATACTTTTTGCATTTTTTACTAAAGGTGATTTCTTACGTAGGTGTTTTAATATTAAAGATATCAAATTTCTTACTTACTTACTAAAAGTAATGGACGGTAGCGGTGGAGGCAAGAGGGGTAGGAGGTGTAAAGGTTCTTTTTTTTTATTTTCATGAATATCTCTAGCTTACATACAAATTATGTAGGATTTTAAAACAAACTTTTATCCCTCAATTCAATCCCTTTGGGATGGTTTTGCAAAAATGCTGAAATACGGGTTTGTGTTTTTCTTCTAAGTAACTCAAATCAATTTTCAAGCGAAATTTCGTGTATCTTATCTTGCCTTATAACGTGGAGCTGAGTTCCTTATTGGACCTTAGAGCACAAGGTGCCTGTAGTCTTCTGGTTTCGGATAAGCTTGACCCAGAATCTTCATACGCTTGTGAGCCAAAGCGTTGCATGAGCACAAGAATTGCTTGTCAGTATTGTTTGTAGCGAAAAACTTTAAAATCTTTTTTGTAGAGAATTTTATGTAGATTAATTTAGTATTTTTATTAATTTTCTTACAATTTGTTGATTCAGAATGATTCATGCTGATTGAGACATTTCAATTAGGCGAAGACACACAAAGTTATATTTGTTTGACAGTGTCCCCATCGGGAATCGAACCCAGAATGAAAACAAAACGCGTTGAATGTTGTAAAATATAATAAATGGTACAGCAGCACTGCACTTACTTTCTCGCGATATGCAAGTAGAACTGTCAACCGCAAACTTAAATTTGTAATACCATACCTACACATAGTATGGAATTACAAACGTTTATTAAGGTTTTTCTGAAAAATGTTCTACCACATGAATTCGGAACTCGAATTGTAAAATATTAAAACAAACCAACCGTAAACGATTTCGAACAAATCACACGTTCAAATTTTGGTAGTACTGGAATACCTTTTATATGAATTTTCACAGATTTTTAAATTTCAAAACTCTGTTTCTTATGAATAGTTGTTCAGTTTTGTCGACTGTAAAGCTCTTTCAGTTTTTGGTACATCCTGTGTACTAAATTTTTACAAAATCCAATCAAATTGAATATCCATTCGGGTAGATAACCAAAACAAAATTAAAATTATAGAAAATAATACAAACTTAATGGAGTCAATTAGGGTCAATGTAGGTACCACTAGTTGACCATTTAAGCGGTTTTATGACGAAATTCATAAAAAAACTAAATTATTAGTTCTTCTTTCAGAGTCACTTCTAAAAGTTCGACTATGAATTAGTTAGGCTTGTGATATAATAAGTATTAAGGACTTTACAAAATATGCTCTTAAAGTTTTTTTTTTTTTTCAAATGTTACATTGCATGGCCACTTCGAATAAACATACTAAAGTACTAGCTAGACAAACCCATAACTTTATTGTAAGACGCCAACATAGTTAAATTCTATATAAAATCGCTGTATTTTTAAATTTTCTTACTTTCAGTTCAAATTTAAGTTTTGGTCAGCTATTGGTGCTTGGTCATCTAGTGGTGCACTGACCCTATGAGTAAATCACAAGTTTACGTTTTGGTAGTACAGGAACACCCCTTATATGAAATCACACAGACAAACTGATGATGGCCCAAGATACCTTGCATAGAGATGCTTAGTCAAGCAAAGTTTCATAAAAATAATTTGAACCGTTTTCAAAAAAAAAACAATTCTTCATTTTTGGTGAATGACAGCTACCCTCAACATGAGAGCCAGCAAAAAACCATTCGGAAATAAAAGTCTTCAATTAAAAATATGGTGTTAATAGGACCATTCGTTTAGCCGCTAGGCCAAAGCGTGACGGACAGACCGACCAACCGACAGACGGACATTTTTAGGGGACTTGCTTAAGTGATATAAACAACCGACGAAAAGTTGAACAATGGGTTACGCCTGACGTGTTAAACTTAAAGTCACTTTTATTTGACATTGTTAGCATAGGTAAAAAATATCCTAATGACATTTCAATTTCAGAATTTATTCATAATCTTAATGATATATATTGCAATATAATTAAACAAAAAAAGGCACAATTTTTTGCTAGCATAATTGAAAACAGCCCTAACATTACCAAAACCACGTGGAATGTTGTGAATAAGTACAGAGGAAACAACCAAGCTGCGAGTGCAGACTTTACACATACAATAATCGCGTCCTCCGCCAAAACCTCCGGACAGACCTTTAACACCACTAAACACCTGCTCAATGTAATGAACGAGAGGTTTGCAGGAGCCGCGGCAGCGTGTGGAGCGCCTTCCGCTGACTGCGAGCGCGCCCTTGACCTATTGCGTGCGGCGCGCGACCCTACGGACCGCTGCTTGCGCTTGACTTCGTTCACTGCGAATGAAGTAGTCCTGATAATTAAACGTCGCGTAGCTCAAAAAAGAACAAGAGATACTTACGATTTATCCGTATTATCACTGAACGCAGCCGCTAACACCCTTACCCCTATTCTGGCGTTAATTTTTAATCGATGCATTATTGAAGGCGTTTTTCCGGGACCCTTGAAAGCCAGCAAAATTAGTCCGCTATTTAAAGGGAAAGGAAGTAGAGCCGATATAGATGCATACAGGCCGGTGTCCATAATACCCGTAATAGCGAAAATCTTCGAAAATGGTTTATGTTCACGAATAAGAAATCACCTAACCGGTATTAACGCGTTGTCCGAGCGACAGTTTGCCTATAGGGAAGGCCGCTCAACAATGTCGCTAACAAGAGAGGTAGTTAGGAGTATATTGGAGGCTCGTGACAAGAAACGCGCTGTTTCCGTCTTGTGCTGTGACTTGTCGAAAGCGTTCGACGTAGCGGATCACAAGGTGCTAGGGGCCAAATTAAAGTACTATGGTATTGACGGACCTGCTCATGCCCTTGTGACCGACCTACTAAGTAACAGGACACAGCGAGTGGTTGCGCAAGGTGGTATCGTCAAGTCGGATCCAATCAGTACTAATATGGGAGTTGCGCAGGGATCATCGGTCTCCAATATTCTCTTTTCTCTGCTGCTCAACGATTTGCCGAAAGCAGTATCTACTGGCGAGACGTACATGTACACGGACGATGTAGCCGTAGTTGTATGTGCAGCAAATAAGAGCGAACTTAAGAAAAAATTAAACGTTGCGGCAGCACAAGTCTATCAGTGGTTTATGACAAACGGGCTCGTACTCAATTTGAAAAAGACGCACTTCATTGACTTTGACTTGTCAGGTAGGAAAGTTGAGCCATTAAACGTTCATGTAAATGGGATTACTATTGAACAAGTAGAATCCACTTGCTTCCTAGGGTTCCAGCTAGATAGCCGAATGACGTGGGAGAACCACATCGAAAAAGTCTGCTGTAAACTCAACGGTTCATGCTTCGCATTGCGAAGAATATCGCGAGTTGTGCCAACCAAAGTGGTACGAATGTGTTATTTTGCGATAATACATTCTGTATTGCAATATGGAGTGGAACTGTGGGGTTGTGCTGCCGAATGGGGGCGCGCTTTCATTGCACAAAAACGTGCGGTTAGAGCCATAGCCCGCATTCGTCAAGACACCTCAGCGCGCCCATTCTTTAAGTCGCTACAAATACTGACGCTCCCTTCGATGGTGATCCTTAGCGTATCGTTATACGTACGGAGTAATTTGGATCTTTATGTGAGGAACAAAGACGTACACTCGTACAACACTCGAAATGCTGACAAGCTCGTAATGATTCCGCACCGGTTGGAAAAATCAAAAAAAGTTACGTATGTAATGGGGCCTAAGATCTATAATAAATTGCCAGAACACATTACTGCAGCGCCTAGTTACAACAGTTTTAAGAACAAATTAAAGAGATGGTTGATCGAACAGGCGTTCTACTCAATTGATGAATTTTATTCTTCCTGACCAAATGTACCTACTGATGTATAAATTCCATTTTATTTTATTTTATAATGCAATTAATTAATGTATTGTTTTATATTGTAATTAATTTATTACTTTATAATTTACAAATTTGACCTGTAAAATATAACTTTTACCAAATAAAATGATATGATATGATATGATATAGAACACATTTTTGAGAAAGTTTGTGCAACTTTTTTCACGAATACAATACCTTTCTCGCTCAGCTCGAAAATAAAAATACTACTATCGATAAAAAATACATCACTCATAAACTCCAACATGATCCCACAAAAAACGATAAATTACAGTAAAATACGTAACAATTTCCATATTATCTGACTGTAGAAATGATAAGTTGACATTTTTTTATGCAATATTTGTGATAATAATCCACAAACATGAAAAATACTGAATAAAACTTACAGATGAAAAGACAAAATTTCTTTGCAATTTTCGTTTTGTTGTTTTGAAGATGTACAGCCATCAACTACACACGTTATTATTAAAAAGAACAATCACTAATATGGAGAGCAACTTAAGAATAAATTCACGATATTTTCAAGTTATTCACTACATGTTTTTTATAATTTACACAATGTTTACAACATATAATTTAGGAAATATTTTCAACCGTTAAAATCCCAACAAGTTACAATAATCCTATAAACTTTGTAAATGCAATGAACGCGTCGTTCATCTAATTTGGTAGGATGTGATCACTGACGACTTGACATGGCATGAGACATGCTAGCAGTTGTCATCCCATACTGAAAAAAAATAGCATGGTTTCTTCTCCGAGCGAAGCAAGGAGGTTTTTGATCTGAGGGTCCGACCCACTCGTTTTGCAATTCTACCACTCGAAAGCATGTATAATCTGTGATGAGAATGACATCGACCGTGAAACGGAAATTGTTTAAAGATTTTAATTTAATGGCAACATTGCTTTCGAATGATTCAAAAATGCGTAAAATCGAGAGCATTAGAAATTAAATTCGTACACGATTTGTTTTCGTATGCGAACTAAAGATTCACTTCGAACGCTTCAAAAATGCGTCTCCGACCGGGTTACTTTATCCAAATTAATTTTTCGGATTCCTACCGCGACCCGGAATACAGTGGGCAGTTGGTACAGTCGGCGACAGGTCAAGCTTCTACGTCCATTGAAATAAGAACGGTATGAAGTCCAATGTGCGAGTCAGACTCGCGCGCCGAGGGTTCCGATATACCTTTAGTATTTTTAGAAGCAATAGAGTCCATTTTTAGAAACGCAAAACTAAATTTGTTTGTAAAGGATTTTTGCAGATTTCTAGAAAACGGTACTATTTAAAGAGTTTGTTTTATTTTTCCTGTAATATTTACATAAACGTCTATAGACTGTAATTATTTCAGATTTTTCCTTTCGCAACCTTCCGAGATAAGGGAATGGTATTTTTTAATAAATTTTTCATTATAACTTGAAAACTATGAGTTATAAAAAAAATCTGTTTTCTGACAATTTGAAATTTGCCCCCCCCCCCCTGTTTTGGCCCCCTTTACATTAATAGTCATAATAAAAAAAAATAATGTCCAATTGAGTTGGGCAACTCTAAACAAATTCTAAAACTATTCCAAATTTCAAGTCGATAGCATGAGTGGTTGCTGAGATATAGAGGTGTGACAGACAGACAGACGGACAGACAGACAGACAAAGTCGCACCATAAGGGTTCTTTTTTTTACCATTTTGGTATCGGAACCCTAAAAAGTACGATGATCCTTCTAAGGGGTGATTATACATCACTAATAGATTGTTTAAAAAATATAACAAAATTAATTTTTCCAAAAAAAGTCACTAGCAAATAGGTTCCTATTCATTTCAATAAATAACTGTAATGTAATTTTAATTAAAAACTAGTTTTAAATTTCTTGATAGATAGCGTTGTTGTAGGAAAATGTAACCGTCAACTAATTTTTTCCTAGTGTTGCCTAAGGAGGTTCATTTACTTCACGCTTCATCTATGACAGATTTTATTTTAAGTTCCTTAGCAACTCTCTTCAGCGCCATCTATCGACACCTTTGAATACTCAGTTGACGCTTAGCTGCGAAACCGGCTCATTCGAAGGTAAATCTGGTTTAATGATCATCCAAAAAAAAAATGTATTTTTTTTTACAATCTATTAGTGATGTAGAATGAAACCCCTGAAAAGGATCATCGTATTGTTTTTTACGTTCTGTACAGTACGGAGTATCCATCCATTCATTCTTCTTATTCATTGATGTTGTAAGCAACAGTATAAATCAGTGCAGCAATGACCACTGACAGTCGCACCTACAGCTTTATTAGCTAATGTGCCGTTGATTAAGGTAATGGCCGACGTAGGCGCAGGATGTCTGCAACTGTCGCACTTAGCTCATAACGCATGAGATATTACTAATAGTGGAAATCAACCATCGCACACATTAAACGAACAATATTATCCTTAGTAATACCATGCTAATAAGCAAAGGACAATATAGAAAGGTATATAATAGGTCTTTACCTATGAAATTGCCGAAATTTTCTTACAGATTAATGAGATCGTAATTCCTATAATACTAATGCAATTTTTTTCATTTGTCTTATATTTGAAAGTTGACTTCAAGGTTATTAATTTACGCATAAAATAAAGTTTTTATTTTTAGTTTGATATATAAAATTTAAGGTTCGAAAATTGTTCGTCTTAATTGTCGTCCGATTTCATCATTAGATTTGTTATATTTTTTTACAGATAATATTTTTCGAAAATCAAATTTAAGTTTCTGTTAGCTTAATGTCTTCCCAATAATGCTTAAAAAAATAAAAAAGATCGGATTTATAATTCCTAAGAAAAATGAAAAAATGTTAGTACTGAAAATTGAGTTTACCTAAAATTCGCCATACAAAACGGCAATTTCATAGGTAAAGACCTAATATACTACATATACAATATATACCTATTATCAACCGTCCCTGTGGAATCATTCACTTGCCACCGGAAACTACTCAGCGGCAGACAGAAGTTGAGGATCCTCACAGGGTCGTGGTCGTAGGGGTTAGGCAAAAACCAACGTAAGGGAACGAGTTTATTATGAAAAAGTAGGTACAAAATACAAGGCGGTGGTCGGTCGCGGGCACGTCCGAGCACGACCAGAATCAAAGGTAAACTGACTGTTTTTGACACGAATGACACCGAAAGACAGAGATAGAAGACATTTGAAATAGGAATTTGGAATTTTGGGCCAGGACGATAGAGCTAGGATCACGAAAGGAGGCAGCATGCGAGGCATGCAGCCCCGCTCCGTGACACACTGCGCACGAATAAATTAAAACGTCAGTAAGGAAAGTGCTAATTGTTTTACAACCAGCGGTCACCCATCCGTTTCTCGTCCTGTACCAACGTTGCTTAACATTTGTGATCTGTTAGATAAGCAAATCAAGCTGCATTTTTTATGTGTAGGTAACGATATATCAACAATTTAGGATGTAAAAAAAAAGTGAGACAACAACATATAGCTTTTGCAAAATTTTGCTTTCAACTTACTGTCAACAACTTACATCAGATTTAACTTACTGTCAACTAGTCATAGTAACTTCTATCTATTCCTCAAATTGAGATGACATCGAAGGAGAAACAGATATGGACGCTAAATCAAAGTCATGGATCACATTTTAATTTTTAAAAGGGACTTATTTTTTAAGCTTCGGATAACTGCGGGATTCAGTGTCTAATGATATTTTGAAGCGACGTAATTAAGTGCATTGGTAATCTATCAACAATATTTTATTTTCTGGATCATTCCCAATACTTTTAACACATTCAATATATTTAACAAATCTCAAACTTACTTCCGCGGGTCTACCTATATGTATTTTTATGCTGATATACACTTTTGTGCAACTTTTAGTAAATTTGTCTATGTTTAGGATTTTTTTATTAGCCTAAAGGATCCCACTCCGGTGTGATCGAACTGATCGGTTTTCTTTCCAGATCAGTCCACTTTCCCGTTCGGTCTACTTTGGGACTTAAAACTTGTCTTTTATAGATGTGATAATAAAAAAGGCCGTCCCTGTGGATTAACAATAGTTCAAAAATTATCTACAAATTTAAAAATTTAATTTAATAGTCAGATAGTAGTACTCCATTACATAAGATTACTTTCTGACTTCTGAGAAAACAACAATTCAAATAAGTCTTGGCTCCAAAGAAGGCAAATCGGCTACTGGTCCCAGTGTCAGGGTATCTTTCCACCAATGCTATTTAAGGGACCTTGTGAGCTGGAATATTTCAACCAATAGTATTTTTCTATCTTCCTAACTTAGTGTGGCGCTCAATAATGGAGCAATCCTATTGGTGTGAATTGTTCCAGTTCACAATTTAGATAGGTAATTAGCACAGATTTGGTGGAAAGCTACCCTAGGACAGACCGGACTGGAGACTAGTTTTGTATTTGTTAAGATTATTAACGTAAGAGGTCTGCTAAAGTCTACTACGCATTATGTGAGTCAGATTCAGATTCAGATTCAGATAATTTTATTCAATGTAGATTCTTTACAGAATACTTATTGAATGTCATGCAGAATACAATGCAAATAGAGCGAGTCTACGCCGTTTCGGATCGTGCTATGGCAGCGTAAAAGAAACGGCAAGAAACCACTGCAGCACGGCCTACTTTAAGAGTCGGCTTTTTACAATGTGTTTCTTGTGTTTCGCTGGAATATCGGAGCACCATACCTCTTTGTCATTCATATAGTCATCCAATCTATAGTAAGCTTTTTTACATAACGTTTGCTTTACACATTCTTTCAGTCATCCAATCTGAATTTAGTCATCAATTCAATCTGAATTTCATACTGATTGAGTCGGCAGAGATGCAAAGATGTACCTAATGTATGTCGACTCTCAATTACGGCTTAAGGAGCACCAATCAAAGTTTGCCTTTCTTGGTAATCAAATCAGATTTGATTGACCGGTTGTGTGGTAAATGAGGCAGTAATTGTCTTTTGCTAGAGTCTAACAAAAGCGTGTTTTTATTTTTTGTCTAGAAAGAAAGGTCGACAACTTTTTGGATTTTTGGTAATAGAATTATCGTTCGAAAATATCTTTTCGTTATTTGATTCATCAACAAAATGACTGCGAAATCGATTGCTTTCTCCTTCTCTCTATCGATAGATTTTATCTATGTAGCGTTTATAATTTAACTCTTTTTTCAGATGTCGATTACAATCTCTCTCACCCTACATCTGAGTAGATGCAAGAGTAAGGTGAGTGCGCCTGTGACTGGCCGCGAGTGCTGACTCTAACTATTCAGATTAATTAAATTCTGCGGTTCCTCGCTCCCTGCGCCGATAACATGCCCTGGCTACTTCCTACGTCTTTCGTGAATTGCACACGTAGAATTGCAAGCGGGCAAAGTTGTGGACAACAACTAGTTAAAAGAAGTAGAAGTTAGAAGTCAAGAGCAGGTCAAGCTTGACACTCGCAGTGCGAATTTTGTCTTTATGCTGTCTAAGATAAATGCGGTGAAAAGTCTAGTGTGTTGTGTCGAGCTGAACATGCTATTGACTGTACGTACTGGCAAATAAACAGAGTTTATCTTTTAAATAAACTAGCTGGTGCCCGCGACTTAGTCCGCGTGGGATTCGGTTTTATAACAAAAACAAATGATTTTTTCCATAAAAGTTTTGAACCTCCGTTTCACCTGCCTAGAAGTTGAATTTTTCTAAATCCTCTCTGAGTGGTTGCCTACGTTATAATATCTATCTATGGGCCAAATTACAAGTTTAAGCTGGTTTGAGTGGGTCGCAGTTTTCTTTTATATGTACAACAAGAGGAAGAAGATTTTATGACTAAAGCCTGATTTGCGGTGCATTTTGTACAAATTGATGTTAAAAAATACATTGATGTCAAGTACAAATTGATGTTAAATAATACAAGTTTACTGGGTCATACAACTTTAAAGAGAACAACTTTGTAATTTTCCAATTAAAGACTTGATTGGATCACTACAGACCACTTAGCCATCCAATGTAATTAAAGCAACCATCCTCTGATACACGTTCTACCTCATTTGTTGGAATCCCCGGTCAAAGGGCAAGCGGAGCGCGTATCCGCAGCCGTCCAACTTGCCCCAACTTGGACCAACTTGCCTTAACTTAAGGGGACAGTCTTTGGAACGTAAGCCGTATGAAAAGAAATACAAGTCGCAGAACCGAAGGAAGGAAGCAGCTTTGTTTTCGGAAAGCGAAAAGCGTTTTGGTCCTACAAAGTAGAAAATAGCAAAATTTCACAACCACAGGCATGATTTGAACCTGCGTCTTCTTCGTCAGAATGCGCATAGTTGGTGAAGCGTCCGAATCTTGCCTGTTGTTGTGCAATTTAGCGATTTTCTACTTTTGTAAATTTATCCCAACACGTGTTAAAATAAAATCATTTTCATTTTGGACCTTTGCAAGATTTATAAGGGAAAGCCAAAAATTTATTTCTTCTTTCGAACCAGGCTTGTTTGAAGAGTTGTCCAGATTTTTGTCCAGAGTAACATACCAAAAAGCCTTAGGGCTAAAAATATACCCATGTCCCCATAATTACTCTGTTTTCTACACGATTAATTTTTCTCTACTTACGCAAACTATACAGGAATAGCAAGTCACTCTAGCTCCTAAGGCGATTAAAATAAGAACGCTACAAAGTTAAATGTTGAAACTTGACGTCAGTTGACGTGTTCTTGACTGTATAAGAAAATTAAAAATTGAGGCTATAGGGAGAAACCCGTTATTTGTTTTTGTATGGCGAATGCTCCAAATAGGGTCGTCTTAACCTGAACTTGCCTAAGTTAGGCGAAGTTAGCCGAGTGGATCTATTTGCGATCGCCGCTAAGCCGGTCGTGAATAGAATCAAAGGATTGCCGGCTCGTAGCTTTCTCTTGGCCCTTCGCTTTGGTTTCGCTTGTTTTGGTCCAACTTTACTCTACCATGTGGTTAGATTGTTAAACTGCTGCTCTAAGGTAAATAATTTGATCAGCCAGCAGTAATCAGATTATGAAGGACAAACTGTTATTTTATCTTAGATTATCCCGCATCCTATTATAATAAGCAAACGCCAAAATAAAGAAACAAATGTGTAATTGGTCACAAGGAAATTAAGTTTGTTTTTATATTGAAGATCATTTTAAAACAAGAGTCAAAGTGAGATTCAGATTATTTTACTAAATGTAGATTATTTTCAAAACACTTATTGAATGTCATGCAGAATACAATTTAAGTTAAATAAAGATAGTAACCGACCTCTCATAAAATCTATTTTTTTTTTCAATCTGATCTTAATCTTGCGTCCATTGATAGTAAGTGAGAAAGCAGTCGAGACCGAAATAATTTCGTTGATTAATTAAATAATGTGTCGGTTTTTCTAACGATAGTTCTATTAACAAAAAAAAAAAGGTTTGCCGACCTTTCTTCCTACCAAAAAATTAAAAAGACTAGCAAAAGACAAATACTGCCTCTTTCATCTCACAGTCGGTCAAAACTATGTAGTGTAAGTGGAAAAAAACAAGCGACAATAAAAACCCCGTACCTACTCGTACTCTTTTAAATATGTTTGAATGAATGTACCAAAGAGATTTGAACCTCGCTACGCTCGGTCACGTAGCGAGGTTCACATCTCTTTGGAATGTACAGGGTTGAAACAATAAACATTTTGAATTTGGAATACGCCTGTAATAAGAACCGTAGTGTAATCCCATGGACTTCGACCTCATCTCTGTCCTCAAGGCTGAATCGAGGTCAAGAGTAAGCCCATACATAGAAAAAAAAAACTTTTCATAAGTCATAATCATAACATTTATTGCTTCATGTAGTTTACAAGAGATGGTAATACTAAGCTAAAAGTACTTACATCAGCCTTAAGAACATTTTAAGAGAAAACAAATCAATTCTTTATTTTCTAGGTAATCTGATATTTTATTAAAAATCTTTCTTATACAATTTTGCTTGATGACAGTTAAAATTTATCCAACGGTAAACTTTGATTGTTATACAGCGTGATTTTTTATTCACCAAAAAAGAAATAGGCTTGTTCTGCCCATGAAACTGAACAACCTTTCCCAAGGAACATAGGTCGAAATACGAATAACCAAATTTGACCTCCCATACAAAATGCGCTATCAGCTGATGCAATTTCTATGGGAGGTCAAAAATTAATTTTCGTATTTCGACCTATGTTCCTTGGGAAAAGTTGTTCAGTTTCATGGGAAGAATCATCCCTTAATTTTTTTCTGGTGAATAAAAAATCACGCTGTATAGTGGGTACCTTATTATAGAAGCGTATACATTAAACTTTATAAGGTCTTACTAATTTTGGGAACACAGCTAACATAAGAAACAAGTTGATTCTTATTTCTTATGTTGACACTGTGCCTGTCACAATTTTTTTTCGAAAATATGTATATTCCGTTTAACAAAAATTAATTCGTCAAACATAAGAACGTAACTGATTTATTCCAAATAAATATATGAAAGCATGTAGCAAGCATGTATGAAAGCATGTATGAAAGGATTGATGAAAGTACAGGAAGCAAGGGAAGTATGTCAAGATCGTAGCAGGTGGAGAACTGTGGTCTCTGCCTACCCCGACGGGAACAAGGCGTGATATTATGTATGTATGTAAATTTACATTATCATCATCACAACATGCATCCCATGAAAAATCCACTGCAGGACAGGGAGGTCCCTCCAGAACTCCAGCAAACCCGAAGCCCAGTGATTCTACTCATGAAAACAAGCAACTTTACCGATGAAAAATAATTTTTACTCGAAAATTTTTTTTCACCTTCCCATACAAAATGAGTCGATCACGTGACCACTTTACTATGGGGAGACGAAAAAATTTTTCGAGTAAAAGAATTTTTTCTTCGGGAAAGTTGCTTGTTTTCATGACTAGAATCACTGGGCTTCGGCTTTAAAAGGAATGGAAATTCACGGTGTATAAATCACATGTAAATCACCGTCATCAGGCTTCAAAAGCTTTTTCACTTCTCATGCTCTGAAAGTGCTTTTTTGTGCAGGATATAGGCTGCACAAAATCTAATTTTGTGCACTAGGGCAAAAAAGTAATCGCGGTGGTGTACGCCCTGCGCGTGGGCCTGCTGCAAAGTGAAAAGCAGAGTTTATAACTCGTCCACAAAACCATTTTATCCTCGACATTACTATTAGCCCTCGCCTTCGGCTCAGGCTGCCAAAAGTCTCGCAAAGATGGTTCGTTTTGTGCACTTGTTGTAAAATCTTCTATTTTATTAATCCGGACTGTTTTCACTACACCTTCGCTTTTCATCTAGTACTCGTAGTTGCCTGGGAAAGTTTCCTTTACGATTTTTTAATCACGCGACTATTTACCTACGGATTAGTTGATTGCACTCGACTTGTGCCGTTAAAGTAAGCAGGGGTGGTCAACGTGGGCCGCAGTTTGCTCAAGACGTAAACACCTAGCGCGATCGCCGCCACTTGCGACCCCTGACTTCGAGACGCTTTAAATCACAACATTTTATGTACAGTATGTTTTTATTTCTCAAGCATGTTTTATATTTTGGATAAGAGAAAAAAAATTATGAAGAGAACCATTTATGAAAAAATAGTCCTCTTGTGCCGACATGAAAGTGTAGTGACTGTGTTTTGTGATCATCTTTCTTATAAGAGTACATTTTATATTTTCTACTTTACCAGTTTTATCTTCAACCATCAGTTAGCCATAGATATTAGTGTTATAATAACCACCCGTTGAACCGGATATGAACGACCTAGAAGGTCATATAAAAGGTGGCATAAGTGTAACTGCAGTTCAGTAGGCATTGATTATTGTTTCATCGCACATTTGTTTTACAAAGACTAGAAAAAACTGAAGCATAGATAGATGAACACTTTATTGCTCACATAACAATGAAAACACAAATATACATAGAAAACTTAACCTAATGTGGGCAAAAGCGGCCTTATCGCTGCAAGCGATCTCTTACAGGGAACCTTTGACGCTAGGGATACATAAAGAGCGCTTTGCAAGTATTCATGTGATAACTAATAGCCATGACATACAAAAGGCATAAAAAGTACCTAATTAATAGGCTTCTTCTGGGTAAGCTCGTTCCATCGTCGACCTCATCTCTGGGTGTCTACTCTCAAAGTCCGATACATCGAAACGATACTATTCGAAACATGCAAATGCAAAACTTCGTCCCTTGACAATAGAGTAGAATATTGGTTGGATGCAGTTTGAAAATTCATCCAACCAATATTCTACTCTATTGTCAAGGGACGAAGTTTTGCATTTGCATGTTTCGAGTAGTATCGTTTCGATATATCGGACTTTGAGAGTAGACACCCAGTCTTCGAGACTAGATCGATGTCAAGAGTAAGCCCATTTTCAATAAAAAAATAAATAAAAAAATACTACAAAGCAATGTAATGTAAAAAAATGCTATGATTATAATTTATAATAATAAAAATGTCTCATAAACATCCACATAAATAACATAAACTACATAAAATAAATAAATAAAATGCGTACTATGTTTTTTTCAAATTCAAATCTGAGGATAATGGAAAAGTAAACACACTGTATACAATTTAGCAATCCTGTTAAGGGTGGCATACACGGCGCTTGAAACTTTACGCAAATAACACTCACCCCCCGGTTTGTCCACGTGGGGGTGGCGGGGGGTTAAGGGGGGGTCCGAGTGAGAACAATTTCTTAATAGCCCATAACTCGGCTTTGCCGCTTACGTGCCCGAATTAGTGTCAACTTTACAGTTCGGGTGCTCGAAATTGTTGACCGCTCCATACTAAATCGCAACTGACCCGGATATAATATTAAAGGTAGAATCGTTAAAATAAACAGTCAACTTATATTTTGAAATAGTTTACTGTATTCGACTTTCTTTTATCAACAAATTTGTCGTAAAAAACCAAATTACGATGCTAACCGCAACAGACGAATTGAAGGTTTCTTTCATAAAAAGATCCGAAGCGTAGACTCTCTACCTGTAACAAAGCATAAAATATCTGTAAGGAATCTTAGACTTACAACATTCAAAGATCAATTTACAATGATGACGTCATAAAACTAGAACCCTACCTATATACTCCCTAGTTTGAGGACGCTGACGTTTTAGTGTGAATTAGGGACAGGATATCAAAGTACCTCAGGGCAGTACGCCTCGGGCCAACCATTACGACAATCCGAGCGCAGATAGCAGAACCTTCAACTGCCCAAAACTGTCTTACGCGATTTCCTGCGCCCAAACGCGGGGTTCACACGCGCCGCGGGCGTTCGCCACTTCTCAAGAAGCACCGTAGTAGACCGTGTGTGTTTGTGATAAGGGTTGCGTGAGGCGGTAATTAGTTGGCAGGTCAAAGCGACGGAAGCTGACCGTCCGGCGGCCGTCCGGATGCCGTCCGGTCGTCGTGCGTCGTCCGGTGGCTTTGAAGGAAGGCTCGCGGCTAGTTTGCAAGGCGCAGGGTGATGATGGTTAATGGCAGCTCAGGTTTTATGACTTAGCTCTAGTTTGATAAGGTTACGAGAGTTTCATAAAGTTCCTATTTGTTTGATGTCCTTTTAGTATTTCAAATTACTTGAATAGTCACATGTTAAATAAATTGGCCCTCCTGGATTCATACGTAGAGTGCAACCACAACTAAAGTAAAGCCAACGTAAGAAGTCCGTTTTGATGATTCCTTAACACTAACACACAGGGTTCATTTTTCTTTGTAGGTCGTAATTTTGCGTACGTTTGACAGCTGTCAGAAAAGACCTATTAGGATATCCGTACTTTACATTATTTTATGTAGCCAATGTTGTGCAATAAATAAATATTTATTTTTTTGTTTTTTATTTGAATAAATATTTTTACAAGCAGAAATATATTAATTCTTTTGACCTCTAGTCTACCGTAATACCTGAAGCGCTTTTCGTAGTCCTAAAAAGTGCTTACAAAATAATTCAGGACCCAAAAGCTCCGATCCCTTTGACAAGTGAAGAGGTCTGTGTAATGTAATGAGTGTTGTTGGTAATGACTAATGAGCCCACTTGTGGACAGGTGAGAGACTCGTCAAGCACTCAGGGAAGACTCGAGACCAATCGTCAGCGGACTGAGTGAAGTTCAAAGCGGGCCTTCAATTTGAATACTAATTGGCTTGACCGCGCCTTCTTTTCGGCATAGAGGGGTTAAAAAATATGAGAGTTTCTGATGATCAACAAAAAAATGTTCCCCTACAATCTTCGAAACAAATGGTGTGTCTTAGTTTATAACACGTATCTTCTGCAGTTTTAAGTGAAATTGCCAAAGGAGCGGGATGACAACACAAGTATAGGTGACTCGATATGAAAGAGTTCGGAAAACTAAATGAATGGTCTAAAGACAACTAAATTGAGATGTTGTCCGAGTGAACTGTACTTGTTAGGGTTTTAAGCTTATTTCGGCAGCCATTTTTAAATTAAAGTGCTATTCAAATAACTATTATATTACGTTAAGTCATTAGTTATTTATATGATGGCATCGGTGACCTTTTTCAAACGAGTTTGGATTTAAGAGAGCGATATTTTTGACTTTTGTAAAAACGACTACTTATCATACGGCTGCTATAAATTAAGTTAATGAAATATCTCATACGTGATCCGTGACAGTCAACTTGATTTGAATAAATACGACTTTACTGCCCCTTACCAGTACATGTTTATAGTAGGCCGTTGAAGTAAACAAATCTGTATGAGGTCCACTCCACCTCAGAGATGAGCGAGCAAGTTTGATTGGAGCGAAACTGAACAACATCGCGATACATCGCCGCCATCAATAATACTACGTGGATCCAATTCCATGTTTATAATACTGGCCCGGCTCGGTTACTGTGGCAGAGGATTCTTATTCCTTAAGTTTTGATTCGATAGATTAAAATTCGTATTTCGTGAGCGTGTGTGAAAGAGGAAGCGAAAGAAGTATGTCAAGATCGTGCAGGTGGAGGACTGTGGTCTATATGGCTACCCTGACGGGAGAGAGGCGTATTTTTAAAAATTTGTTTAAGTTACGTTCTTACATATTCAGTAGCTACAACGTTAGGTTGTAATTTTTACGAAATGATTTCCTTATTTTTCTAAATAATAGAACGATTCCAATCCAGTTATTTGTATTTTCCTGTTATTTCATGTTTCACGAGTGCCAACGTAATGTAAACCTTTAAAACAGATTGAAAGTAAGAAAGATAAATAAAAGGCAAGCAGCTTCACTGAGTACAGGAAAAGGTAAATGTCGTGTCATATCGAGAAAAGAAACATCTAGCAGACAGAAGATACATAAAGGGACTCCATCGAAGGGAACTCCATCGAATAGAGTATCATAGCTTTCAAATTTGTCTGATGGTTTCTTAAGATGTATGATTATAATACAATTATTAAATATGATAAATATTTTGGATCAGGACCAAATTCAGGACATTCTGAATAAAGGCCAGGTTAAAAGTACCCTAAAGCGACGAGTATGTATGAAAGGATTGATGAAAGTACAGGAAGCAAGGGAAGTAATATGTCAAGATCGTAGCAAGTGGAGGACTGTAGTCTCTTCCTACCCCGACGGGCGTGATATTATGTATGTATGTATGTATAAATATTATTATAAATCATCGGTACTTAGAAAACATCTTTCAAATCATCAAAATAGATACACGTGTTATTAATTATCAGATTGCAACATTTTAATACTGGGTGTAACGTTACTGAACAAGTTTCAGTAAATAAAACTTTAAATAAAAAAATAAATCAGCCTATCCATACAAACTGTCACATAATGTTCGCAATTGTTTATGGAGAGGCACTTTTTTGTCATTACCTGAAAGTTGATCCGTTACGTTGACTGATCGATCATGCCCTTTCAGTTTTTGTTAACCTGTCTCTTTCATTCTGTATAAATGTGGAGAATAACTCCATCGCCACACTACCACAACCACGCCACTCGATGCCTGATTTATCCCCTGACACGAGATATATATCGAGTGGGCGATGTTTGCGACCGATGGCCGCCGACCAAAATATGCTATGTAAATAATACTGACAGGATAACTTATGGACCGAGAATTGAGACGAAAACTGATGGAATTAATAGGCATATAGACTGCCTCGTGGTAGAGAGCCTGGAAGGTAAAAATCTTAAACAGAAAAAAAATATTTCAATATATAAAGAGGAAGAAAAATTTAACGCGAGCCGAAAGTACCGTGCATTTCTTCTTCTTTATCTATTGAAAAATTTTAACAGTGACACCTGCTGTATCTATGTCAAAAATAAATTTAAGAAAAAAATTAACCTCATGAGAAGGTTAAAGTTTATTAATGAATCCAAATGAACTCTTTTGCCAAGGAACATAGGTCGAAATACGAAAAACCAAATATGACCTCCCATACAAATTGCGTTATCATTTGATGGAGTTTCTATAGCAGCTCAAATTTTTTTTTTGTTCTATGACCTATGTTCCTTGGGAAAAATTGTTCAGTTTCATGGGCAGATTCACACCCTTCAGTATTATCACACATTTCCATTACACTCTGTAGAAGTATGTTGTTCAGTCTTTCGACCTCTTGATGGTAGATTTTAGTTAACACTTATAAATCTGTGTTACTCATCCGTAATTTTTAACAGATAAACCAAAAGCCTATCTACTACGGCGATCAATAAGTAATGATCCAGAAAATAAATATTTATTGATAAATAAATAATGCACTTTTTGTAGCTTCAGATTATCTTCAGATCACGAATTCCACAGTTTTACGAAGCTTTGATCCCTTTACATAAGAAAGTCTAGTTTAGTCCTGCAAGCAGCTCTCTGTATGGGTTAAATAACTTCGATTTTGCTTCTCTTTCTGTTTCTCCTTTGATGTTATTTTGATTGTGGGAACGGACAGGACAGAAGACACTACGACAAAAGGACTGTTAGTCAAATCTAAATATACAGAGAGTTATCTTGTTAAAATTAAGTTTTTAAATGGCATCTGTCAACATTCGATTTTCTCAATTTTTAATTTGTGTGCTGAACTTTATCACATTGTTTTTACGTTTCTTAATATTGTGGCCTAGTTTTTTGTCACCTTCTTTATACTGAAATAAGCTTTCAATACTCATAAATATCCAAAGACTTTACATTCAAAACGTTATTCATTCTTACAACTTTTTGATCACCCCTCGTACTTATACAAACACAAGTCACTTGGTTACAAAGACATTTAAAATACCAATACAAAATTCATAACCATGCATATTTCATAAAGATGCCATCTCGTAAGAAACCCTGCCAAGGGGGAACATAAACACCATTAAGGCATTTCTATTAACCTGTGGGTCATTTCACTTTGTCCTCGCTACCTTGCGCTTGCGACCTCACCATGAATAATGCAACTTCGTACGCCAGACGTGTTTCAACTGCTTTGAATAAGTTTTCTTTTTCCCGAACGTTTTCTTTGTCATTCTTCGCGGGTCCCGACTTCCAGTTTGTAATAATAAAGTTTCGCTACATTGAGACAGACTGCTCGAAGAATTTATTAATTTAATGTCTAGTTCTTTTCTTGCAGTCAGAGGGGTTTTAAAACTGGGAAAACCTATGGTACAAAGAATTTTCAGCTTGCAACAGATTGAAAAAGCACCTAAGCATATCACTTTCCCTTAAACGAATGTGTTAGAATTTTAAGGATAGAGACATGTGCAGTTACAAATAAAAGCTTTTTAATATGAGTTTTCTATTAAAGGAATACTAGGTCTTGAGTTATTTACCTATTGTACTCTAAAATACGAGGATACAGCCAAGCTGTCTTGTACTACCTACCTAAATTAACCACGCCTTTTCGTGGATTATAGCTACATAGGAAGGGAATTTTAGAACAAATGATAAACGAAATAAATGGTAGTTATAAATGTACTTGATTATTCAAAGAAACAGCAGTAAAACAGTTTCTAATCCAAGCAGAGTTGAAAATACAGTTATCTACATTTAAAGACAAGAAAATAACACGTTTACAATGAGATTTACTTCTATTACAACAACATATTTTAAATATTAAAGAAAATTACTTAACTCAGGACTAGGGATCCTTCCAGTTTCGCCGACACTAAGATAAGAGATATTTAATGCTTTGAAGGAGCCTTTTATAACACAATATGGTATGAAACTATAAACAGGTAATGAGCAATACAATTCAGAAAACAGAGAGAGTGATATTACTCGCACATCAGCCAATAGTAATCGTTCAAATTACATTAGCCAATGAGCTACATTGAACAGCATCAAAATCACTACTTTTACATACAATTTGATATATTATACTATATATATAAAGCTCAATTACCACTGACTCACTCACTGACTGACTGACTCATTGACACAATTGTTCTCCATGAAAGAGGCGAAACCGGTGAAAGTGATGTATGGAAAAGTTGTACGACCAGGTCTGATGAGTACCAGAAAAATCTTAAACCTTGGAAAAGTCTTCAGCATCAGGGTAGGGGTCAACGGCCCGTAAAAACTGTAAGGGATAGGTGGGTCGGCCTCGAACAAAAGTCGACCCACACCCTGGTCAAATTCTACCTGGGGTGAAAAAAATCCAAAATGGCGGAAAACAAAATGGCCGCCATACAAATTTTATTAAAAAAATATTCAAAGTCCAATAAATCCTAAACAAAAAGAGCAAAGTAAAATATTCTTTAACAAATGTCAAAGAGGATGATAAAAGGCGACTAACTGTTAATAAAAAAAACAAAATGGCGGATTCAAAATGGCGGCCAAAATAAAAGGTGCTCCGATTCGAGTGAAATTTGGTATCTGGGGGTTTTTGTGGGTGTAGATTTCGTTTTTGGTGTAAAAAAAATTTAGGCGCCATTTTCCAATATGGCCGCCATAGAAACGACCGACACTAGGTAACTTGCGAGGCCGCAGGCCGAGCTCCGCGTAGAGCGAAGCTCGGAGCGTCCCTCCCGTACTTTGCCTGTCCCCAACCCCTCCCCCCAAGTAACTAAAACCAACATGGCGAGGCCGAAGGCCGAGCTCCGCGTAGAGCGAAGCTCGAAGCGTCCCCCAGCATGTCGTGCTCTCACATTCATCCATTAGTTCAAGTTTCATACGAGGCCGCAGGCCGAGCTTCCGCGTAGGGCGAAGCCCGAAGCGTCCCCCCTTACTAATACCTCCCCCTACTTAACCCCCCCCCCCCCCAAGTAACTTTCATCATATAGCGAGGCCGAAGGCCGAGCTCCGCGTAGAGCGAAGCTCGAAGCGTCCTCCGGCTGACCCTGCCACCTTCTCCTACAATAAGTAATTTACGAGGCCGCAGGCCGAGTTGCGAGGCCGCAGGCCGAGCTCCGCGTAGGGCGAAGCCCGAAGCGTCCCCCCTTCGTTGGAAAAATGGCCGCCATCTTGAATTTTTTGGTTTCTGGACGGATTGCTTTCAAAATCGATATCTGAGAGTCCGAGTCGACTGCGATGACGAATCAGATGTCAGAATTGCAAAAATGGCCGCCATCTTGAATTTTTCTATTTCTCGACCGATTGCTTTCAAAATCGATATCTGGGGGGCCAAGATGTCTCCGATACCGGATAAATGATAAAATTATAAAAAAATGGCCGCCATCTTTAATTTTTTTGTTTCTGGACCGATGGCTTTCAAAATCGATATCTGAGGGTCCGAGACGTCTCCGATACCCAATCAAGAATAAAATTTTGAAAAAATGGCCGCCATCTTGAATTTTTTTGTTTCTTGACCAATTGCTTTCAAAATCGATATCTGAGGGTCCGAGACGTCTGCCATACCTAATCAAAAATAAAATTTTGAAAAAATGGCCGCCATCTTGAATTTTTCTATTTCTGAACCGATTGCCTTCAAAATCGATATTTGACAATTTACAACAGCCACAACACCTCACGCGGGCTGCTTGCAGCCCGCGCACCCACGCGACCTCTAGTTATACTATATAAAGCTCAATTACCACTCACTGACTGACTGACTCACTCACTGACACAATTGTTCTCCATGAAGGAGGTGTCAGAGGTCAAAGTCATGTATAGACAAGTTGTACGGCCAGGTCTGATGAGTACCAGAAAAATCTTAAACCTTGGAAAAGTCTTCAGCATCAGGGTAGGGGTCAACGGCCAGCAAAAACTGTGAGGGAAAGGTGGGTCGAGCTCGAACAAAAGTCGACCCACACCCTGGTCAAATTCTACCTGGGGTGAAAAAAATCCAAAATGGCGGAAAACAAAATGGCCGCCATACAAATTTTATAAAAAAAATATTTAAAGTCCAATAAATCCTTAACGAAAAGAGAGAAGTATATGGTGCTTGAACAAATGTCAAAGAGGATGATAAGAGGCGACTAACTGTAAAAAAAAAAAACAAAATGGCGGATTCTAAATGGCGGCCAAAATGAAAGGTGCTCCGATTCGAGTGAAATTTGGTATCTGGGGGTTTTTGTGGGTGTAGATTACGTTTTTGGTGTAAAAAAAATTTTGGCGCCATTTTCCAATATGGCCGCCATAGAAACGACTGACACTAGGTAACTTGCGAGGCCGCAGGCCGAGCTCCGCGTAGAGCGAAGCTCGGAGCGTCCCTTCCGTACTTTGCCTGTCCCCAACCCCTCCCCCCAAGTAACTTAAACCAACATGGCGAGGCCGAAGGCCGAGCTCCGCGTAGAGCGAAGCTCGAAGCGTCCCCCAGCATGTCGTGCTCCCACATACATCCATTAGTTAAAGTTTCATACGAGGCCGGAGGCCGAGTCGCGAGGCCGTAGGCCGAGCTTCCGCGTAGGGCGAAGCCCGAAGCGTCCCCCCTTACTAATACCTCCCCCTACTTAACCCCCCCCCACCCCAAGTAACTTTCATCATATAGCGAGGCCGAAGGCCGAGCTCCGCGTAGAGCGAAGCTCGAAGCGTCCTCCGGCTGACCCTGCAACCTTCTCCTACAACAAGTAATTTACGAGGCCGGAGGCCGAGTTGCGAGGCCGCAGGCCGAGCTCCGCGTAGGGCTAAGCCCGAAGCGTCCCCCCTTCGTTGGAAAAATGGCCGCCATCTTGAATTTTTTGGTTTCTGGACGTATTGCTTTCAAAATCGATATCTGAGAGTCCGAGTCGACTGCGATGACGAATCAGATGTCAGAATTGTAAAAAATGGCCGCCATCTTGAATTTTTCTATTTCTCGACCGATTGCTTTCAAAATCGATATCTGGGGGGCCGAGATGTCTCCGATACCGGATCAATGATAGAATTTTAAAAAAATGACCGCCATCTTGAATTTTTTTGTTACTGGGCCAATTGCTTTTAAAATCGATATCTGAGGGTCCGAGAGGTCTCCGATACAGAATCAAGAATAAAATTTTAGAAAAATGGCCGCCATTTTGTTTTTTTTTGTTTCTGGACCGATTGCTTTCAAAATCGATATCTGAGGGTCCGAGACGTCTCCGATACCCAATCAAGAATCAAATTTTGAAAAAATGGCCGCCATCTTGAATTTTTTTGTTTCTTGACCAATTGCTTTCAAAATCGATATCTGAGGGTCCGAGACGTCTCCCATACCTAATCAAAAATAAAATTTTGAAAAAATGGCCGCCATCTTGAATTTTTCTATTTCTGAACCGATTGCCTTCAAAATCGATATTTGACAATTTACAACAGCCACAACACCTCACGCGGGCTGCTTGCAGCCCGCGCACCCACGCGACCGCTAGTTATAATATATAAAGCTCAATTACCACTGACTCACTCACTCACTGACTGACTGACTGACTCATTGACACAATTGTTCTCCATGAAGGAGGCGAAACCGGTGAAAGTGATGTATGGAAAAGTTGTAGGAACAGGTCTGATGAGTACCAGAAAAATCTTACACCTTGGAAAAGTCTTCAGCATCAGGGTAGGGGTCAACGGCCCGTAAAAACTGTAAGGGATAGCTGGGTCGATCTCGAACAAAAGTCGACCAACACCCTGGTCAAATTCTACCTGGGGTGAAAAAAATCCAAAATGGCGGAAAACAAAATGGCCGCCATACAAATTTTATTAAAAAAATATTCAAAGTCCAATAAATCCTAAACAAAAAGAGCAAAGTACAATGTTCTTTAACAAATGTCAAAGAGGATGATAAGAGGCGACTAACTGTGAAAAAAAAAAAATAAAATGGCGGATTCAAAATGGCGGCCAAAATGAAAGGTGCTGCGATTCGAGTAAAATTTGGTATCTGGGGGTTTTTGTGGGTGTAGATTACGTTTTTGGTGTAAAAAAAATTTTGGCGCCATTTTCCAATATGGCCGCCATAGAAACGACCCAGCCATAGAGCGTCCCTCCCGTACTTTGCCTGTCCCCAACCCCTCCCCCTAAGTAACTAAAACCAACATGGCGAGGCCGAAGGCCGAGGTCCGCGTAGAGCGAAGCTCGAAGCGTCCCCCAGCATGTCTTGCTCCCACATACATCCATTAGTTCAAGTTCCATACGAGGCCGGAGGCCGAGTCGCGAGGCCGTAGGCCGAGCTTCCGCGTAGGGCGAAGCCCGAAGCGTCCCCCCTTACTAATACCTCCCCCTACTTAACCCCCCCCACCCCCCAAGTAAGTTTCATCATATAGCGAGGCCGAAGGCCGAGCTCCGCGTAGAGCGAAGCTCGAAGCGTCCTCCGGCTGACCTTGCAACCCTCTCCTACCTCAAGTAATATACGAGGCCGGAGGCCGAGTTGCGAGGCCGAAGGCCGAGCTCCGCGTAGGGCGAAGCCCGAAGCGTCCCCCCTTCGTTGGAAAAATGGCCGCCATCTTGTTTTTTTTGTTTTCTGGACGGTTTGCTTTCAAAATCGATATCTGAGAGTCCGAGTCGACTGCGATGACGAATCAGATGTCAGAATTGAAAAAAATGGCCGCCATCTTGAATTTTTCTATTTCTCGACCGATTGCTTTTAAAATCGATATCTGGGGGGACGAGTCGACTCTGATAACGAATCTCATGTCAAAATTTTGAAAAGTGGCCGCCATCTTGAATTTTTTTGTTATTGGGCCGATTGCTTTCAAAATCGATATCTGAGGGTCCGAGATGTCTCCGATACCTAATCAAGAATAAAATTTTGAAAAAATGGCCGCCATTTTGATTTTTTTTGTTACTGGACCGATTGCTTTCAAAATTGATATCTGAGGGTCCAAGACGTCTTCGATACCGAATCAAATGTCAGAATTAAAAAAATGGCCGCCATCTTGATTTTTTTTGTTTCTTGACCGATTGCTTTCAAAATCGATATTTGAGGGTCCGAGAGGTCTCCGATTTCAAATCCAATGTAAAAATTTAAAAAAATAGCCGCCATCTTGAATTTTTTTGTTTCTTGACCGATTGCTTTCAAAATCGATATCTGAGGGTCCGAAAGGTCTCCGATACCGAATCGAATGTCAGAATTGAAAAAAATGGCCGCCATCTTGAATTTTTTTGTTTCTTGACCGATTGCTTTCTAAATCTATATCTGAGGATCCGAGAGGTCTCCGATTTCGAATCAAATGTCAAAATTGAAAAAAATAGCCGCCATCTTGAATTTTTTTGTTTTTTGACCGATTGCTTTCAAAATCGATATCTGAGGGTCCGAGAGGTCTCTGATTTCGAATCGAATGTAAAAATTGAAAAAAATAGCCGCCATCTTGAATTTTTTTGTTTCTTGACCGATTGCTTTAAAAATCGATATCTGAGGGTCCGAGAGGTCTCCGATACCGAATCAAATGTCAGAATTGATAAAAATGGCCGCCATCTTGAATTTTTTTGTTTCTTGACCGATTGCTTTCAAACTCGATATCTGAGGGTCCGAGAGGTGTCCGATTTTGAATCGAATGTAAAAATTGAAAAAAATAGCCGCCATCTTGAATTTTTTTGATTCTTGACCGATTGCTTTCAAAATCGATATCTGAGGGTCTGAGATGTCTCCGATACCAAATCAAGAATAAAATTTTGAAAAAATGGCCGCCATCTTGATTTTTTTTGTTTCTTGACCGATTGCTTTCAAAATCGATATCGGAAGGTCTGAGAGGTCTCCGATACCGAATCGAATGTCAGAATTGAAAAAAATGGCCGCCATCTTGATTTTTTTTGTTTTACGGCCGATTGCCTTCAAAATCGAAATTTTGTCCTGGATAACAAAAGCAACAGCCACAACACCTCACGCGGGCTGCTTGCAGCCCGCGCACCCACGCGACCTCTAGTTATATTATATAAAGCTGAATTACCACTCACTCACTCACTCACTCACTCACTCATTGACACAATTGTTCTCCATGAAAGAGGCGAGACCGGTGAAAGTGATGTATGGAAAAGTTGTACGACCAGGTCTGATGAGTACCAGAAAAATCTTAAACCTTGGAAAAGTCTTCAGCATCAGGGTAGGGGTCAACGGCCAGTAAAAACTGTAAGGGATAGGTGGGTCGACCTCGAACAAAAGTCGACCCACACCCTGGTCAAATTCTACCTGGGGTGAAAAATATCCAAAATGGCGGAAAACAAAATGGCCGCCATACAAATTTTATTAAAAAAATATTCAAAGTCCAATAAATCCTAAACAAAAAGAGCAAAGTACAATGTTCTTTAACAAATGTCAAAGAGGATGATAAAAGGCGACTAACTGTTAATAAAAAAAAACAAAATGGCGGATTCAAAATGGCGGCCAAAATAAAAGGTGCTCCGATTCGAGTGAAATTTGGTATCTGGGGGTTTTTGTGGGTGTAGATTTCGTTTTTGGTGTAAAAAAAATTTTGGCGCCATTTTCCAATATGGCCGCCATAGAAACGACCGACACTAGGTAACTTGCGAGGCCGCAGGCCGAGCTCCGCGTAGAGCGAAGCTCGGAGCGTCCCACCCATACTTTGCCTGTCCCCAACCCCTCCCCCCAAGTAACTAAAACCAACATGGCGAGGCCGAAGGCCGAGCTCCGCGTAGAGCGAAGCTCGAAGCGTCCCCCAGCATGTCGTGCTCTCACATACATCCATTAGTTCAAGTTTCATACGAGGCCGGAGGCCGAGTCGCGAGGCCGTAGGCCGAGCTTCCGCGTAGGGCGAAGCCCGAAGCGTCCCCCCTTACTAATACCTCCCCCTACTTAACCCCCCCCCCAAGTAGCTTTCATCATATAGCGAGGCCGAAGGCCGAGCTCCGCGTAGAGCGAAGCTCGAAGCGTCCTCCGGCTGACCCTGCAACCTTCTCCTACCATAAGTAATTTACGAGGCCGGAGGCCGAGTTGCGAGGCCGCAGGCCGAGCTCCGCGTAGGGCGAAGCCCGAAGCGTCCCCCCTTCGTTGGAAAAATGGCCGCCATCTTGAATTTTTTGGTTTCTGGACGGATTGCTTTCAAAATCGATATCTGAGAGTCCGAGTCGACTGCGATGACGAATCAGATGTCAGAATTGAAAAAAATGGCCGCCATCTTGAATTTTTTTATTTCTCGATCGACTGGTTTCAAAATCGATATCTGGGGGGCCGAGTCGACTCTGATAAGGAATCTCATGTCAAAATTTTGAAAAGTGGCCGCCATCTTGAATTTTTTTGTTATTGGGCCGATTGCTTTCAAAATCGATATCTGAGGGTCCGAGACGTCTTCGATACCGAATCAAATGTGAGAATTAAAAAAAATGGCCGCCATCTTGATTTTTTTTGTTTCTGGACCGATTGCTTTCAAAATCGATATCTGAGGGTCCGAGAGGTCTCCGATTTCGAATCCAATGTCAAAATTGAAAAAAATAGCCGCCATCTTGAATTTTTTTGTTTCTTGACCGATTGCTTTCAAAATCGATATCTGAGGGTCCGAGAGGTCTGCGATACCGAATCGAATGTCGGAATTGAAAAAAAATGGCCGCCATCTTAAATTTTTTTGTTTTTCGGCCGATTGCTTTCAAAATCGACATTTAGGCTCGGATAATATATCCAACAGCCACAACACCTCACGCGGGCTGCTTGCAGCCCGCGCACCCACGCGACCTCTAGTTATACTATATAAAGCTCAATTACCACTGACTGACTGACTGACTCACTCACTCATTGACACAATTGTTCTCCATGAAAGAGGCGAAACCGGTGAAAGTGATGTATGGACAAGTTGTACGACCAGGTCTGATGAGTACCAGAAAAATCTTAAACCATGGAAAAGTCTTCAGCATCAGGGTAGGGGTCAACGGCCAGCAAAAACTGTAAGGGATAGGTGGGTCGACCTCGAACAAAAGTCGACCCACACCCTGGTCAAATTCTACCTGGGGTGAAAAAAATCCAAAATGGCGGAAAACAAAATGGCCGCCATACAAATTTTATTAAAAAAATATTCAAAGTCCAATAAATCCTAAACAAAAAGAGCAAAGTAAAATGTTCTTTATCAAATGTCAAAGAGGATGATAAGAGGCGACTAACTGTGACAAAAAAAATTCAAAATGGCGGATTCAAAATGGCGGCCAAAATGAAAGGTGCTCCGATTCGAGTAAAATTTGGTATCTGGGGGTTTTTGTGGGTGTAGATTATGTTTTTGGTGTAAAAAAAATTTTGGCGCCATTTTCCAATATGGCCGCCATAGAAACGACCCACACTAGGTAACTTGCGAGGCCGCAGGCCGAGCTCCGCGTAGAGCGAAGCTCGGAGCGTCCCTCCCGTACTTTGCCTGTCCCCAACCCCTCCCCCCAAGTAACTAAAACCAACATGGCGAGGCCGAAGGCCGAGCTCCGCGTAGAGCGAAGCTCGAAGCGTCCCCCAGCATGTCGTGCTCTCACATACATCCATTAGTTCAAGTTTCATACGAGGCCGGAGGCCGAGTCGCGAGGCCGTAGGCCGAGCTTCCGCGTAGGGCGAAGCCCGAAGCGTCCCCCCTTACTAATACCTCCCCCTACTTAACCCCCCCCCCCCCCAAGTAGCTTTCACCATATAGCGAGGCCGAAGGCCGAGCTCCGCGTAGAGCGAAGCTCGAAGCGTCCTCCGGCTGACCCTGCAACCTTCTCCTACCATAAGTAATTTACGAGGCCGCAGGCCGAGTTGCGAGGCCGCAGGCCGAGCTCCGCGTAGGGCGAAGCCCGAAGCGTCCCCCCTTCGTTGGAAAAATGGCCGCCATCTTGAATTTTTTGGTATCTGGACGGATTGCTTTCAAAATCGATATCTGAGAGTCCGAGTCGACTGCGATGACGAATCAGATGTCAGAATTGAAAAAAATGGCCGCCATCTTGAATTTTTCTATTTCTCGACCGATTGCTTTCAAAATTGATATCTGGGGGGCCGAGTCGACTCTGATAACGAATCCCATGTAAAAATTTTGAAAAGTGGCCGCCATCTTGAATTTTTTTGTTATTAGGCCGATTGCTTTCAAAATCGATATCTGAGGGTCCGAGACGTCTTCGATACCGAATCAAATGTCAGAATTAAAAAAAATGGCCGCCATCTTGATTTTTTTTGTTTCTGGACCGATTGCTTTCAAAATCGATATCTGAGGGTCCGAGAGGTCTCCGATTTCGAATCCAATGTCAAAATTGAAAAAAATAGCCGCCATCTTGATTTTTTTTGTTTCTTGACCGATTGCTTTCAAAATCGATATCTGAGAGTCCAAGAGGTCTGCGATACCGAATCAAATGTCAGAATTGAAAAAAAATGGCCGCCATCTTGAATTTTTTTGTTTTTCGGCCGATTGCTTTCAAAATCGACATTTAGGCTCGGATAATATATCCAACAGCCACAACACCTCACGCGGGCTGCTTGCAGCCCGCGCACCCACGCGACCTCTAGTTATACTATATAAAGCTGAATTACCACTCACTCACTGACAGAATTGTTCTCCATGAAGGAGCCGTCTGAGGTGGAAGTCATGTATGGACAAGTTGTACGACCACGTCTCATGAGTACCAGAAAAATCTTAAACCTTGGAAAAGTCTTCAGCATCAGGGTAGGGGTCAACGGCCAGTAAAAACTGTAAGGGATAGGTGGGTCGAGCTCAAACAAAAGTCGACCTACACCCTGGTCGAATTCTACCTGGGGTGAAAAAAATCCAAAATGGCGGAAAAAAAAATGGCCGCCATACAAATTTTATTAAAAAAATATTCAAAGTCCAATAAATCCTAAACAAAAAGAGCAAAGTACAATGTTCTTTTACAAATGTCAATGAGAATGATAAAAGGCGACTAACTGTTAATAAAAAAAAAACAAAATGGCGGATTCAAAATGGCGGCCAAAATAAAAGGTGCTCGGATTCGAGTGAAATTTGGTATCTGGGGGTTTTTGTGGGTGTAGATTACGTTTTTGGTGTAAAAAAAAATTTGGCGCCATTTTCCAATATGGCCGCCATAGAAACGACCCACACTTTGTAACTTGCGAGGCCGCAGGCCGAGCTCCGCGTAGAGCGAAGCTCGGAGCGTCCCTCCCATACCTTGCCTGTCCCCAACCCCTCCCCCCAAGTAAGTAAAACCAACATGGCGAGGCCGAAGGCCGAGCTCCGCGTAGAGCGAAGCTCGAAGCGTCCCCCAGCATGTCGTGCTCTCACATACATCCATTAGTTCAAGTTTCATACGAGGCCGGAGGCCGAGCTTCCGCGTAGGGCGAAGCCCGAAGCGTCCCCCCTTACTAATACCTCCCCCTACTTAACCCCCCCCCCCCCCCCCCAAGTAGCTTTCATCATATAGCGAGGCCGAAGGCCGAGCTCCGCGTAGAGCGAAGCTCGAAGCGTCCTCCGGCTGACCCTGCAACCTTCTCCTACCATAAGTAATTTACGAGGCCGGAGGCCGAGTTGCGAGGCCGCAGGCCGAGCTCCGCGTAGGGCGAAGCCCGAAGCGTCCCCCCTTCGTTGGAAAAATGGCCGCCATCTTGAATTTTTTGGTTTCTGGACGGATTGCTTTCAAAATCGATATCTGATATACCGAGTCGACTGCGATGACGAATCAGATGACAGAATTGAAAAATTTGGCCGCCATCTTGAATTTTTCTATTTCTCGACCGATTGCTTTCAAAATCGATATCTGAGGGGCCGAGTCGACTCTGATAACGAATCTCATGTCAAAATTTTGAAAAGTGGCCGCCATCTTGAATTTTTTTGTTACTGGGCCGATTGCTTTGAAAATCGATATCTGAGGGTCCGAGATGTCTTCGATACCGAATCAAGAATAAAATTTTGAAAAAATTGCCGCCATCTTGAATTTTTTGTTACTGGGCCAATTGCTTTTAAAATCGATATCTGAGGGTCCGAGAGGTCTCCGATACAGAATCAAGAATAAAATTTTAAAAAAATGGCCGCCATTTTGTTTTTTTTTGTTTCTGGACCGATTGCTTTCAAAATCGATATCTGAGGGTATGAGACGTCTCCGATACCCAATCAAGAATAAAATTTTAAAAAAATGGCCGCCATCTTGAATTTTTTTGTTTTTTGGCCGATTGCCTTCAAAATCGAAATTTAGTCCACGATAACAAAAGCAACAGCCACAACACCTCACGCGGGCTGCTTGCAGCCCGCGCACCCACGCGACCTCTAGTTATACTATATAAAGCTGAATTACCACTGACTGACTGACTGACTCACTCACTCATTGACACAATTGTTCTCCATGAAAGAGGCGAGACCGGTGAAAGTGATGTATGGAAAAGTTGTACGACCAGGTCTGATGAGTACCAGAAAAATCTTAAACCTTGGAAAAGTCTTCAGCATCAGGGTAGGGGTCAACGGCCCGTAAAAACTGTAAGGGATAGGTGGGTCGACCTCGAACAAAAGTCGACCCACACCCTGGTCAAATTCTACCTGGGGTGAAAAAAATCCAAAATGGCGGAAAACAAAATGGCCGCCATACAAATTTTAATAAAAAAATATTCAAAGTCCAATAAATCCTAAACAAAAAGAGCAAAGTACAATGTTCTTTAACAAATGTCAAAGAGGATGATAAAAGGCGACTAACTGTGAAAAAAAAAATTCAAAATGGCGGATTCAAAATGGCGGCCAAAATAAAAGGTGCTCCGATTCGAGTGAAATTTGGTATCTGGGGGTTTTTGGGGGTGTAGATTACGTTTTTGGTGTAAAAAAAATTTTGGCGCCATTTTCCAATATGGCCGCCATAGAAACGACCCACACTAGGTAACTTGCGAGGCCGCAGGCCGAGCTCCGCGTAGAGCGAAGCTCGGAGCGTCCCTCCCGTACTTTGCCTGTCCCCAACCCCTCCCCCCAAGTAACTAAAACCAACATGGCGAGGCCGAAGGCCGAGCTCCGCGTAGAGCGAAGCTCGAAGCGTCCCCCAGCATGTCGTGCTCCCACATACATCCATTAGTTCAAGTTTCATACGAGGCCGGAGGCCGAGTCGCGAGGCCGTAGGCCGAGCTTCCGCGTAGGGCGAAGCCCGAAGCGTCCCCCCGTACTAAGACCTCCCCCTACTTAACCCCCCCCCCCAAGTAACTTTCATCATATAGCGAGGCCGAAGGCCGAGCTCCGCGTAGAGCGAAGCTCGAAGCGTCCTCCGGCTTACCCTTGAACCCTCCTCCTACCATAAGTAATTTACGAGGCCGGAGGCCGAGTTGCGAGGCCGAAGGCCGAGCTCCGCGTAGGGCGAAGCCCGAAGCGTCCCCCTTTCGTTGGAAAAATGGCCGCCATCTTGAATTTTTTGGTTTCTGGACGGATTGCTTTCGAAATCGATATCTGAGAGTCCGAGTCGACTGCGATGACGAATCAGATGTCAGAATTGAAAAAAATGGCCGCCATCTTGAATTTTTCTATTTCTCGACCGATTGCTTTCAAAATCGATATCTGGGGGGCCAAGTCGACGCTCATAACGAATCTCATGTCAAAATTTTGAAAAGTGGCCGCCATCTTGATTTTTTTTGTTATTAGGCCGATTGCTTTCAAAATCGATATCTGAGGGTCCGAGAGGTCTCCGATACTGAATCAAGAATAAAATTTTGAAAAAATGGCCGCCATCTTGAATTTTTTTGTTTCTTGACCAATTGCTTTTAAAATCGATATCTGAGGGTCAGAGACGTCTTCAATACCTAATCAAAAATAAAATTTTGAAAAAATAGCCGCCATCTTGATTTTTTTTGTTTCTTGACCGATTGCTTTTAAAATCGATATCTGAGGGTCCGAGAGGTCTCCGATTTCGAATACAATGTCAAAATTGAAAAAAATTGCCGCCATCTTGATTTTTTTTGTTTCTTGACCGATTGCTTTCAAAATCGATATCTGAGGATCCGAGAGGTCTCCGATTTCGAATCCAATGTCAAAATTGAAAAAAAACAGCCGCCATCTTGATTTTTTTTGTTTTTGGGCCGATTGACTTAAAAATCGACATTTAGGCTCGGATAATATATCCAACAGCCACAACACCTCACGCGGGCTGCTTGCAGCCCGCGCACCCACGCGACCTCTAGTTATATTATATAAAGCTCAATTACCACTCACTCACTGACAGAATTGTTCTCCATGAAGGAGGCGTCTGAGGTGGAAGTCATGTATGGACAAGTTGTACGACCACGTCTCATGAGTACCAGAAAAATCTTAAACCTTGGAAAAGTCTTCAGCATCAGGGTAGGGGTCAACGGCCCGTAAAAACTGTAAGGGATAGGTGGAACGACCTCGAACAAAAGTCGACCCACACCCTGGTCAAATTCTACCTGGGGTGAAAAAAATCCAAAATGGCGGAAAACAAAATGGCCGCCATACAAATTTTAATAAAAAAATATTTAAAGTCCAATAAATCCTAAACAAAAAGAGCAAAGTACAATATACTTTAACAAATGTCAAAGAGGATGATAAAAGGCGACTAACTGTTAATAAAAAAAAACAATATGGCGGATTCAAAATGGCGGCCAAAATAAAAGGTGCTCCGATCCGAGTGACATTTGGTATCTGGGGGTTTTTGTGGGTGTAGATTTCGTTTTTGGTGTAAAAAAAATTTTGGCGCCATTTTCCAATATGGCCGCCATAGAAACGACCGACACTAGGTAACTTGCGAGGCCGCAGGCCGAGCTCCGCGTAGAGCGAAGCTCGGAGCGTCCCTCCCATACTTTGCCTGTCCCCAACCCCTCCCCCCAAGTAACTAAAACCAACATGGCGAGGCCGAAGGCCGAGCTCCGCGTAGAGCGAAGCTCGAAGCGTCCCCCAGCATGTCGTGCTCTCACATACATCCATTAGTTCAAGTTTCATACGAGGCCGGAGGCCGAGTCGCGAGGCCGTAGGCCGAGCTTCCGCGTAGGGCGAAGCCCGAAGCGTCCCCCCTTACTAATACCTCCTCCTACTTAACCCCCCCCCCCCAAGTAGCTTTCATCATATAGCGAGGCCGAAGGCCGAGCTCCGCGTAGAGCGAAGCTCGAAGCGTCCTCCGGCTGACCCTGCAACCTTCTCCTACCATAAGTAATTTACGAGGCCGGAGGCCGAGTTGCGAGGCCGCAGGCCGAGCTCCGCGTAGGGCGAAGCCCGAAGCGTCCCCCCTTCGTTGGAAAAATGGCCGCCATCTTGAATTTTTTGGTTTCTGGACGGATTGCTTTCAAAATCGATATCTGAGAAACCGAGTCGACTGCGATGACGAATCAGATGACAGAATTGAAAAATTTGGCCGCCATCTTGAATTTTTCTATTTCTCGACCGATTGCTTTCAAAATCGATATCTGAGGGGCCGAGTCGACTCTGATAACGAATCTCATGTCAAAATTTTGAAAAGTGGCCGCCATCTTGAATTTTTTTGTTACTGGGCCGATTGCTTTGAAAATCGATATCTGAGGGTCCGAGATGTCTCCGATACAGAATCAAGAATAAAATTTTTAAAAAATGGCCGCCATTTTGATATTTTTTGTTTCTAGACCGATTGCTTTCAAAATCGATATCTGAGGGTCCGAGACGTCTCCGATACCCAATCAAGAATAAAATTTTGAAAAAATGGCCGCCATCTTGATTTTTTTTGTTTTTGGGCCGATTGACTTAAAAATCGATTTTGACAATTTACAACAGCCACAACACCTCACGCGGGCTGCTTGCAGCCCGCGCACCCACGCGACCTCTAGTTATATTATATAAAGCTGAATTACCACTCACTCACTCACTCACTCACTCACTCATTGACACAATTGTTCTCCATGAAAGAGGCGAGACCGGTGAAAGTGATGTATGGAAAAGTTGTACGACCAGGTCTGATGAGTACCAGAAAAATCTTAAACCTTGGAAAAGTCTTCAGCATCAGGGTAGGGGTCAACGGCCAGTAAAAACTGTAAGGGATAGGTGGGTCGACCTCGAACAAAAGTCGACCCACACCCTGGTCAAATTCTACCTGGGGTGAAAAATATCCAAAATGGCGGAAAACAAAATGGCCGCCATACAAATTTTATTAAAAAAATATTCAAAGTCCAATAAATCCTAAACAAAAAGAGCAAAGTACAATGTTCTTTAACAAATGTCAAAGAGGATGATAAAAGGCGACTAACTGTTAATAAAAAAAAACAAAATGGCGGATTCAAAATGGCGGCCAAAATAAAAGGTGCTCCGATTCGAGTGAAATTTGGTATCTGGGGGTTTTTGTGGGTGTAGATTTCGTTTTTGGTGTAAAAAAAATTTTGGCGCCATTTTCCAATATGGCCGCCATAGAAACGACCGACACTAGGTAACTTGCGAGGCCGCAGGCCGAGCTCCGCGTAGAGCGAAGCTCGGAGCGTCCCACCCATACTTTGCCTGTCCCCAACCCCTCCCCCCAAGTAACTAAAACCAACATGGCGAGGCCGAAGGCCGAGCTCCGCGTAGAGCGAAGCTCGAAGCGTCCCCCAGCATGTCGTGCTCTCACATACATCCATTAGTTCAAGTTTCATACGAGGCCGGAGGCCGAGTCGCGAGGCCGTAGGCCGAGCTTCCGCGTAGGGCGAAGCCCGAAGCGTCCCCCCTTACTAATACCTCCCCCTACTTAACCCCCCCCCCAAGTAGCTTTCATCATATAGCGAGGCCGAAGGCCGAGCTCCGCGTAGAGCGAAGCTCGAAGCGTCCTCCGGCTGACCCTGCAACCTTCTCCTACCATAAGTAATTTACGAGGCCGGAGGCCGAGTTGCGAGGCCGCAGGCCGAGCTCCGCGTAGGGCGAAGCCCGAAGCGTCCCCCCTTCGTTGGAAAAATGGCCGCCATCTTGAATTTTTTGGTTTCTGGACGGATTGCTTTCAAAATCGATATCTGAGAGTCCGAGTCGACTGCGATGACGAATCAGATGTCAGAATTGAAAAAAATGGCCGCCATCTTGAATTTTTTTATTTCTCGATCGACTGGTTTCAAAATCGATATCTGGGGGGCCGAGTCGACTCTGATAAGGAATCTCATGTCAAAATTTTGAAAAGTGGCCGCCATCTTGAATTTTTTTGTTATTGGGCCGATTGCTTTCAAAATCGATATCTGAGGGTCCGAGACGTCTTCGATACCGAATCAAATGTGAGAATTAAAAAAAATGGCCGCCATCTTGATTTTTTTTGTTTCTGGACCGATTGCTTTCAAAATCGATATCTGAGGGTCCGAGAGGTCTCCGATTTCGAATCCAATGTCAAAATTGAAAAAAATAGCCGCCATCTTGAATTTTTTTGTTTCTTGACCGATTGCTTTCAAAATCGATATCTGAGGGTCCGAGAGGTCTGCGATACCGAATCGAATGTCGGAATTGAAAAAAAATGGCCGCCATCTTAAATTTTTTTGTTTTTCGGCCGATTGCTTTCAAAATCGACATTTAGGCTCGGATAATATATCCAACAGCCACAACACCTCACGCGGGCTGCTTGCAGCCCGCGCACCCACGCGACCTCTAGTTATACTATATAAAGCTCAATTACCACTGACTGACTGACTGACTCACTCACTCATTGACACAATTGTTCTCCATGAAAGAGGCGAAACCGGTGAAAGTGATGTATGGACAAGTTGTACGACCAGGTCTGATGAGTACCAGAAAAATCTTAAACCATGGAAAAGTCTTCAGCATCAGGGTAGGGGTCAACGGCCAGCAAAAACTGTAAGGGATAGGTGGGTCGACCTCGAACAAAAGTCGACCCACACCCTGGTCAAATTCTACCTGGGGTGAAAAAAATCCAAAATGGCGGAAAACAAAATGGCCGCCATACAAATTTTATTAAAAAAATATTCAAAGTCCAATAAATCCTAAACAAAAAGAGCAAAGTAAAATGTTCTTTATCAAATGTCAAAGAGGATGATAAGAGGCGACTAACTGTGACAAAAAAAATTCAAAATGGCGGATTCAAAATGGCGGCCAAAATGAAAGGTGCTCCGATTCGAGTAAAATTTGGTATCTGGGGGTTTTTGTGGGTGTAGATTATGTTTTTGGTGTAAAAAAAATTTTGGCGCCATTTTCCAATATGGCCGCCATAGAAACGACCCACACTAGGTAACTTGCGAGGCCGCAGGCCGAGCTCCGCGTAGAGCGAAGCTCGGAGCGTCCCTCCCGTACTTTGCCTGTCCCCAACCCCTCCCCCCAAGTAACTAAAACCAACATGGCGAGGCCGAAGGCCGAGCTCCGCGTAGAGCGAAGCTCGAAGCGTCCCCCAGCATGTCGTGCTCTCACATACATCCATTAGTTCAAGTTTCATACGAGGCCGGAGGCCGAGTCGCGAGGCCGTAGGCCGAGCTTCCGCGTAGGGCGAAGCCCGAAGCGTCCCCCCTTACTAATACCTCCCCCTACTTAACCCCCCCCCCCCCCCAAGTAGCTTTCACCATATAGCGAGGCCGAAGGCCGAGCTCCGCGTAGAGCGAAGCTCGAAGCGTCCTCCGGCTGACCCTGCAACCTTCTCCTACCATAAGTAATTTACGAGGCCGCAGGCCGAGTTGCGAGGCCGCAGGCCGAGCTCCGCGTAGGGCGAAGCCCGAAGCGTCCCCCCTTCGTTGGAAAAATGGCCGCCATCTTGAATTTTTTGGTATCTGGACGGATTGCTTTCAAAATCGATATCTGAGAGTCCGAGTCGACTGCGATGACGAATCAGATGTCAGAATTGAAAAAAATGGCCGCCATCTTGAATTTTTCTATTTCTCGACCGATTGCTTTCAAAATTGATATCTGGGGGGCCGAGTCGACTCTGATAACGAATCCCATGTAAAAATTTTGAAAAGTGGCCGCCATCTTGAATTTTTTTGTTATTAGGCCGATTGCTTTCAAAATCGATATCTGAGGGTCCGAGACGTCTTCGATACCGAATCAAATGTCAGAATTAAAAAAAATGGCCGCCATCTTGATTTTTTTTGTTTCTGGACCGATTGCTTTCAAAATCGATATCTGAGGGTCCGAGAGGTCTCCGATTTCGAATCCAATGTCAAAATTGAAAAAAATAGCCGCCATCTTGATTTTTTTTGTTTCTTGACCGATTGCTTTCAAAATCGATATCTGAGAGTCCAAGAGGTCTGCGATACCGAATCAAATGTCAGAATTGAAAAAAAATGGCCGCCATCTTGAATTTTTTTGTTTTTCGGCCGATTGCTTTCAAAATCGACATTTAGGCTCGGATAATATATCCAACAGCCACAACACCTCACGCGGGCTGCTTGCAGCCCGCGCACCCACGCGACCTCTAGTTATACTATATAAAGCTCAATTACCACTGACTCACTCACTCACTCACTGACAGAATTGTTCTCCATGAAGGAGTCGTCAGAGGTCAAAGTCATGTATGGACAAGTTGTACGACCAGGTCTGGTGAGTACCAGAAAAATCTTAAACCTTGGAAAAGTCTTCAGCATCAGGGTAGGGGTCAACGGCCAGCAAAAACTGTAAGGGATAGGTGGGTCGACCTCGAACAAAAGTCGACCCACACCCTGGTCAAATTCTACCTGGGGTGAAAAAAAACCAAAATGGCGGAAAACAAAATGGCCGCCATACAAATTTTATTAAAAAAATATTCAAAGTCCAATAAATCCTTAACAAAAAGAGAGAAGTATATGGTGCTTGAACAAATGTCAAAGAGAATGATAAGAGGCGACTAACTGTAAAAAAAAAACAAAATGGCGGATTCAAAATGGCGGCCAAAATGAAAGGTGCTCCGATTCGAGTGAAATTTGGTATCTGGGGGTTTTTGTGGGTGTAGATTTCGTTTTTGGTGTAAAAAAAATTTTGGTGCCATTTTCCAATATGGCCGCCATAGAAACGAACAACACTAGGTAACTTGCGAGGCCGCAGGCCGAGCTCCGCGTAGAGCGAAGCTCGGAGCGTCCCTCCCATACTTTGCCTGTCCCCAACCCCTCCCCCCAAGTAACTAAAACCAACATGGCGAGGCCGAAGGCCGAGCTCCGCGTAGAGCGAAGCTCGAAGCGTCCCCCAGTATGTCGTGCTCTCACATACATCCATTAGTTCAAGGTTCATACGAGGCCGTAGGCCGAGCTTCCGCGTAGGGCGAAGCCCGAAGCGTCCCCCCTTACTAATACCTCCCCCTACTTAACCCCCCCCCCCCCCAAGTAGCTTTCATCATATAGCGAGGCCGAAGGCCGAGTTCCGCGTAGAGCGAAGCTCGAAGCGTCCTCCGGTTAACCTGCAACCTTCTCCTACCATAAGTAATTTACGAGGCCGGAGGCCGAGTTGCGAGGCCGCAGGCCGAGCTCCGCGTAGGGCGAAGCCCGAAGCGTCCCCCCTTCGTTGGAAAACTGGCCGCCATCTTGAATTTTTTGGTTTCTGGACGGATTGCTTTCAAAATCGATATCTGAAAAACCGAGTCGACTGCGATGACGAATCAGATGACAGAATTGAAAAATTTGGCCGCCATCTTGAATTTTTCTATTTCTCGACCGATTGCTTTGAAAATCGATATCTGAGGGTCCGAGATGTCTCCGATACCGAATCATGAATAAAATTTTAAAAAAATGGCCGCCATCTTGAATTTTTTTGTTTCTAGACAGATTGCTTTCAAAATCGATATCTGAGGGACTGAGACGTCTTCGATACCGAATCAAATGTCAGAATAAAAAAAAAATGGCCGCCATCTTGATTTTTTTTGTTTCTAGACCGATTGCTTTCAAAATCGATATCTGAGGATCCGAGAGGTCTCCGATTTTGAATCCAATGTCAAAATTGAAAAAAATAGCCGCCATCTTGAATTTTTTTGTTTCTTGACCGATTGCTTTCAAAATCGATATCTGAGGGTCCGAGACGTCTCCCATACCTAATCAAGAAAAAAATTTAAAAAAATATCCGCCATCTTGAATTTTTTAGTTTTTGGGCCGATTGACTTAAAAATCGATTTTCACAAACTACAACAGCCACAACACCTCACGCGGGCTGCTTGCAGCCCGCGCACCCACGCGACCTCTAGTTATACTATATAAAGCTCGATTACCACTCACTCACTCACTCACTCACTCATTGACACAATTGTTCTCCATGAAAGAGGCGAAACCGGTGAAAATAATGTATGGAGAAGTTGTACGACCAGGTCTGATGAGTACCAGAAAAATCTTAAACCATGGAAAAGTCTTCAGCATCAGGGTAGGGGTCAACGGCCAGCAAAAACTGTAAGGGATAGGTTGGTCGACCTCGAACAAAAGTCGACCCACACCCTGGTCAAATTCTACCTGGGGTGAAAAAAATCCAAAATGGCGGAAAACAAAATGGCCGCCATACAAATTTTATTAAAAATATATTCAAAGTCCAATAAATCCTAAACAAAAAGAGCAAAGTACAATGTTCTTTAACAAATGTCAAAGAGGATGATAAGAGGCGACTAACTGTGAAAAAAAAAATTCAAAATGGCGGATTCAAAATGGCGGCCAAAATGAAAGGTGCTCCGATTCGAGTAAAATTTGGTATCTGGGGGTTTTTGTGGGTGTAGATTATGTTTTTGGTGTAAAAAAAAATTTGGCGCCATTTTCCAATATGGCCGCCATAGAAACGACCCACACAAGGTAACTTGCGAGGCCGCAGGCCGAGCTCCGCGTAGAGCGAAGCTCGGAGCGTCCCTCCCGTACTTTGCCTGTCCCCAACCCCTCCCCCCAAGTAACTAAAACCAACATGGCGAGGCCGAAGGCCGAGCTCCGCGTAGAGCGAAGCTCGAAGCGTCCCCCAGCATGTCGTGCTCTCACATACATCCATTAGTTCAAGTTTCATACGAGGCCGGAGGCCGAGTCGCGAGGCCGTAGGCCGAGTCGCGAGGCCGTAGGCCGAGCTTCCGCGTAGGGCGAAGCCCGAAGCGTCCCCCCTTACTAATACCTCCCCCTACTTAACCCCCCCCCCCAAGTAGCTTTCATCATATAGCGAGGCCGAAGGCCGAGCTCCGCGTAGAGCGAAGCTCGAAGCGTCCTCCGGCTGACCCTGCAACCTTCTCCTACCATAAGTAATTTACGAGGCCGGAGGCCGAGTTGCGAGGCCGCAGGCCGAGCTCCGCGTAGGGCGAAGCCCGAAGCGTCCCCCCTTCGTTGGAAAAATGGCCGCCATCTTGAATTTTTCTATTTCTCGACCGATTGCTTTCAAAATTGATATCTGGGGGGCCGAGTCGACTCTGATAACGAATCCCATGTCAAAATTTTGAAAAGTGGCCGCCATCTTGAATTTTTTTGTTATTAGGCCGATAGCTTTCAAAATCGATATCTGAGGGTCCGAGACGTCTTCGATACCGAATCAAATGTCAGAATTAAAAAAAATGGCCGCCATCTTGATTTTTTTTGTTTCTGGACCGATTGCTTTCAAAATCGATATCTGAGGGTCCGAGAGGTCTCCGATTTCGAATCCAATGTCAAAATTGAAAAAAATAGCCGCCATCTTGAATTTTTTTGTTTCTTGACCGATTGCTTTCAAAATCGATATCTGAGGGTCCGAGAGGTCTGCGATACCGAATCGAATGTCAGAATTGAAAAAAAATGGCCGCCATCTTGATTTTTTTTGTTATTGGGCCGATTGCTTTCAAAATCGATATCTGAGGGTCCGAGACGTCTCCGATACCGAATCAAGAATAAAATTTTGAAAAAATGGCCGCCATCTTGAAAATTTTTGTTTCTTGACCGATTGCTTTTAAAATCGATATCTGAGGGTCCGAGAGGTCTCCGATCCTGAATCGAATGTCAGAATTGAAAAAAAATGGCCGCCATCTTGAATTTTTTTGTTTTTTGGCCGATTGCCTTCAAAATCGAAATTAAGTCCACGATAACAAAAGCAACAGCCACAACACCTCACGCGGGCTGCTTGCAGCCCGCGCACCCACGCGACCTCTAGTTATATTATATAAAGCTCAATTACCACTGACTGACTGACTGACTGACTGACTGACTGACTCACTCATTGACACAATTGTTCTCCATGAAGGAGGTGTCTGAGGTGGAAGTCATGTATGGACAAGTTGTACGACCAGGTCAGATGAGTACCAGAAAAATCTTAAACCTTGGAAAAGTCTTCAGCATCAGGGTAGGGGTCAACGGCCAGCAAAAACTGTAAGGGATAGGTGGGTCGACCTCGAACAAAAGTCGACCACACCCTGGTCAAATTCTACCTGGGGTGAAAAAAATCCAAAATGGCGGAAAACAAAATGGCCGCCATACAAATTTTATTAAAAAAATATTCAAAGTCCAATAAATCCTAAACGAAAAGAGAGAAGTATATGGTGCTTGAACAAATGTCAAAGAGGATGATAAGAGGCGACTTACTGTAAAAAAAAAAACAAAATGGCGGATTCAAAATGGCGGCCAAAATGAAAGGTGCTCCGATTCGAGTGAAATTTGGTATCTGGGGGTTTTTGTGGGTGTAGATTACGTTTTTGGTGTAAAAAAAATTTTGGCGCCATTTTCCAATATGGCCGCCATAGAAACGACCCACACTAGGTAACTTGCGAGGCCGCAGGCCGAGCTTCCGCGTAGGGCGAAGCCCGAAGCGTCCCCCCTTACTAATACCTCCCCCTACTTAACCCCCCCCCCCAAGTAACTTTCATCATATAGCGAGGCCGAAGGCCGAGCTCCGCGTAGAGCGAAGCTCGAAGCGTCCTCCGGCTGACCCTGCAACCTTCTCCTACAATAAGTAATTTACGAGGCCGGAGGCCGAGTTGCGAGGCCGCAGGCCGAGCTCCGCGTAGGGCGAAGCCCGAAGCGTCCCCCCTTCGTTGGAAAAATGGCCGCCATCTTGAATTTTTTGGTTTCTGGACGGATTGCTTTCAAAATCGATATCTGAGAGTCCGAGTCGACTGCGATGACGAATCAGATGTCAGAATTGAAAAAAATGGCCGCCATCTTGAATTTTTCTATTTCTCAAACGATTGCTTTCAAAATCGATATCTGGGGGGCCGAGATGTCTCCGATACCGGATCAATGATAAAATTTTAGAAAAATGGCCGCCATCTTGAATTTTTTGGTTTCTGGACGGTTTGCTTTCAAAATCGATATCTGAGAGTCCGAGAGGTCTCCGAAACTGAATCAAGAATAAAATTTTGAGAAAATGGCCGCCATCTTGAATTTTTTTGTTACTGGGCCAATTGCTTTTAAAATCGATATCTGAGGGTGTGAGACGTCTCCGATACCCAATCAAGAATAAAATTAAAAAAATGGCCGCCATCTTGAATTTTTTTGTTTCTTGACCGACTGCCGTCAAAATCAATATCTGAGGGTCCGAGAGGTCTCTGATACCCAATCAAAAATAAAATTTTAAAAAAATGTCCGCCATCTTGATTTTTTCCATTTCTTGACTGATTGCCTTCAAAATCGAAATTTGGTCCTGGATAACAAAAGCAACAGCCACAACACCTCACGCGGGCTGCTTGCAGCCCGCGCACCCACGCGACCTCTAGTTATATTATATAAAGCTCAATTACCACTGACTCACTCACTCACTGACAGAATTGTTCTCCATGAAGGAGACGTCTGAGGTGGAAGTCATGTATGGACAAGTTGTACGACCACGTCTCATGAGTAGCAGAAAAATCTTAAACCTAGGAAAAGTCTCCAGCATCAGGGTAGGGGTCAACGGCCAGCAAAAACTGTAAGGGATAGGTGGGTCGACCTCGAACAAAAGTCGACCCACACCCTGGTCAAATTCTACTTGGAGTGAAAAAAATCCAAAATGGCGGAAAACAAAATGGCCGCCATACAAATTTTATTAAAAAAATATTCAAAGTCCAATAAATCCTAAACAAAAAGAGAGAAGTATATAGTGCTTGAACAAATGTCAAAGAGGATGATAAGAGGCGACTAACTGTAAAAAAAAAAAAACAAAATGGCGGATTCAAAATGGCGGCCAAAATGAAAGGTGCTCCGATTCGAGTGAAATTTGGTATCTGGGGGTTTTTGTGGGTGTAGATTACGTTTTTGGTGTAAAAAAAATTTTGGCGCCATTTTCCAATATGGCCGCCATAGAAACGACCGACACTAGGTAACTTGCGAGGCCGCAGGCCGAGCTCCGCGTAGAGCGAAGCTCGGAGCGTCCCTTCCGTACTTTGCCTGTCCCCAACCCCTCCCCCCAAGTAACTTAAACCTACATGGCGAGGCCGAAGGCCGAGCTCCGCGTAGAGCGAAGCTCGAAGCGTCCCCCAGCATGTCGTGCTCCCACATACATCCATTAGTTCAAGTTTCATACGAGGCCGGAGGCCGAGTCGCGAGGCCGTAGGCCGAGCTTCCGCGTAGGGCGAAGCCCGAAGCGTCCCCCCTTACTAATACCTCCCCCTACTTAACCCCCCCCCCAAGTAACTTTCATCATATAGCGAGGCCGAAGGCCGAGCTCCGCGTAGAGCGAAGCTCGAAGCGTCCTCCGGCTGACCCTGCAACCTTCTCCTATAATAAGTAATCTACGAGGCCGGAGGCCGAGTTGCGAGGCCGCAGGCCGAGCTCCGCGTAGGGCGAAGCCCGAAGCGTCCCCCCTTCGTTGGAAAAATGGCCGCCATCTTGAATTTTTTGGTTTCTGGACGGATTGCTTTCAAAATCGATATCTGAGAGTCCGAGTCGACTGCGATGACGAATCAGATGTCAGAATTGCAAAAATGGCCGCCATCTTGAATTTTTCTATTTCTCGACCGATTGCTTTCAAAATCGATATCTGGGGGGCCAAGATGTCTCCGATACCGGATCAATGATAAAATTATAAAAAAATGGCCGCCATCTTTAATTTTTTTGTTTCTGGACCGATTGCTTTCAAAATCGATATCTGAGGGTCCGAGACGTCTCCGATACCCAATCAAGAATAAAATTTTGAAAAACTGGCCGCCATCTTGATTTTTTTTGTTTTTTGACCAATTGCTTTCAAAATCGATATCTGAGGGTCCGAGACGTCTGCCATACCTAATCAAAAATAAAATTTTGAAAAAATGGCCGCCATCTTGAATTTTTCTATTTCTGAACCGATTGCCTTCAAAATCGATATTTGACAATTTACAACAGCCACAACACCTCACGCGGGCTGCTTGCAGCCCGCGCACCCACGCGACCTCTAGTTATATTATATAAAGCTCAATTACCACTGACTCACTCACTCACTGACAGAATTGTTCTCCATGAAGGAGGCGTCTGAGGTGGAAGTCATGTATGGACAAGTTGTACGACCACGTCTCATGAGTACCAGAAAAATCTTAAACCATGGAAAAGTCTTCAGCATCAGGGTAGGGGTCAACGGCCCGTAAAAACTGTAAGGGATAGGTGGGTCGACCTCGAACAAAAGTCGACCCACACCCTGGTCAAATTCTACCTGGGGTGAAAAAAATCCAAAATGGCGGAAAACAAAATGGCCGCCATACAAATTTTATTAAAAAAATATTCAAAGTCCAATAAATCCTAAACAAAAAGAGCAAAGTACAATGTTCTTTAACAAATGTCAAAGAGGATGATAAAAGGCGACAAACTGTTACTAAAAAAAAAACAAAATGGCGGATTCAAAATGGCGGCCAAAATAAAAGGTGCTCCGATTCCAGTGAAAATTGGTATCTGGGGGTTTTTGGGGGTGTGGATTACGTTTTTGGTGTCAATTTTTTTTTGCCGCCATTTTCCAATATGGCCGCCATAGAAACGACCGACACCAGGTAACTTGCGAGGCCGAAGGCCGAGCTCCGCGTAGAGCGAAGCTCGGAGCGTCCCTCCCTTACTGTGCCTGTCCCCAACCCCTCCCCCAAGTAACTTAAACCAACATGGCGAGGCCGAAGGCCGAGCTCCGCGTAGAGCGAAGCTCGAAGCGTCCCCCAGCATGTCGTGCTCCCACATACAATCATTAGTTCAAGTGTCATACGAGGCCGGAGGCCGAGTCGCGAGGCCGTAGGCCGAGCTTCCGCGTAGGGCGAAGCCCGAAGCGTCCCCCCTTACTAATAACTCCCCCTACTTAACCCCTCCCCCCCAAGTAGCTTTCATCATATAGCGAGGCCGAAGGCCGAGCTCCGCGTAGAGCGAAGCTCGAAGCGTCCTCCGGCTGACCTTGCAACCTTCTCTTACCATAAGTAATATACGAGGCCGGAGGCCGAGTTGCGAGGCCGAAGGCCGAGCTCCGCGTAGGGCGAAGCCCGAAGCGTCCCCCTTCGTTGGAAAACTGGCCGCCATCTTGAATTTTTTGGTTTCTGAACGGATTGCTTTCAAAATCGATATCCGAGAGTCCGAGTCGACTGCGATGACGAATCAGATGTCAAAATTGAAAAATTTGGCCGCCATCTTGAATTTTTCTATTTCTCGACCGATTGCTTAGAAAATCGATATCTGAGGGTCCCAGATGTCTACGATACAGAATCAATAATAAAATTTTGAAAAAATGGCCGCCATTTTGTTTTTTTTTGTTTCTGGACCGATTGCTTTCAAAATTGATATCTGAGGGTCCGAGACGTCTTCGATACCGAATCAAATGTCAGAATTAAAAAAAATGGCCGCCATCTTGATTTTTTTTGTTTCTTGACCGATTGCTTTCAAAATCGATATCTGAGGGTCCGAGAGGTCTCCGATTTCGAATCCAATGTCAAAATTGAAAAAAATAGCCGCCATCTTGAATTTTTTTGTTTCTTGACCGATTGCTTTCAAAATCGATATCGGAAGGTCCGAGAGGTCTTCGATACCGAATCGAATGTCAGAATTGAAAAAAAATGGCCGCCATCTTGAATTTTTTTGTTTTTCGGCCGATTGCTTTCACAATCGACACTTAGGCTCGGATAATATATCCAACAGCCACAACACCTCACGCGGGCTGCTTGCAGCCCGCGCACCCACGCGACCTCTAGTTATACTATATAAAGCTCAATTACCACTGACTCACTCACTGACTGACTGACTCATTGACACAATTGTTCTCCATGAAAGAGGCGAAACCGGTGAAAGTGATGTATGGAAAAGTTGTACGACCAGGTCTGGTGAGTACCAGAAAAATCTTAAACCTTGGAAAAGTCTTCAGCATCAGGGTAGGGGTCAACGGCCCGTAAAAACTGTAAGGGATAGGTGGGTCGACCTCGAACAAAAGTCGACCCACACCCTGGTCAAATTCTACCTGGGGTGAAAAAAATCCAAAATGGCGGAAAACAAAATGGCCGCCATACAAATTTTATTAAAAAAATATTCAAAGTCCAATAAATCCTAAACGAAAAGAGAGAAGTATATAGTGCTTGAACAAATGTCAAAGAGGATGATAAGAGGCGACGAACTGTAAAAAAAAATCAAAATGGCGGATTCAAAATGGCGGCCAAAATGAAAAGTGCTCCGATTCGAGTGAAATTTGGTATCTGGGGGTTTTTGTGGATGAAGATTACGTTTTTGGTGTAAAAAAAAAATTTGCCGACATTTTCCAATATGGCCGCCATAGAAACGACCGACACTAAGTAACTTGCGAGGCCGCAGGCCGAGCTCCGCGTAGAGCGAAGCTCGGAGCGTCCCTCCCGTAATTTGCCTGTCCCTAACCCCTCCCCCCAAGTAACTAAAACCAACATGGCGAGGCCGAAGGCCGAGCTCCGCGTAGAGCGAAGCTCGAAGCGTCCCCCAGCATGTCGTGCTCTCACATACATCCATTAGTTCAAGTATCATACGAGGCCGGAGGCCGAGTCGCGAGGCCGTAGGCCGAGCTTCCGCGTAGGGCGAAGCCCGAAGCGTCCCCCCTTACTAATATCAACCCCCTACTTAACCCCCCCCCCCAAGTAACTTTCATCATATAGCGAGGCCGAAGGCCGAGCTCCGCGTAGAGCGAAGCTCGAAGCGTCCTCCGGCTGACCCTGCAACCTTCTCCTACCATAAGTAATTTACGAGGCCGCAGGCCGAGCTCCGCGTAGGGCGAAGCCCGAAGCGTCCCCCCTTCGTTGGTAAAATGGCCGCCATCTTGAATTTTTTGGTTTCTGGACGGATTGCTTTCAAAATCGATATCTGAGAGTCCAAGTCGACTGCGATGACGAATCAGATGTCAGAATTGAAAAAAATGGCCGCCATCTTGAATTTTTCTATTTCTCGATCGATTGCTTTCAAAATCGATATCTGGGGGGCCGAGTCGACTCTGATAACGAATCTCATGTCAAAATTTTGAAAAATGGCCGCCATCTTGAATTTTATTGTTATTGGGCCGATTGCTTTCAAAATCGATATCTGAGGGTCCTAGACGTCTCCGATACCGAATCAAGAATAAAATTTCGAAAAAATGGCCGCCATCTTGAATTTTTTTGTTTCTTGACCGATTGCTTTCAAAATCGATATCTGAGGGTCCGAGAGGTCTCCGATACCGAATCAAATGTCAGAATTAAAAAAAATGGCCGCCATCTTGAATTTTTTTGTTTCTTGACCGATTGCTTTCAAAATCAATATCTGAGGGTCCGAGAGGTCTGCGATACCGAATCGAATGTCAGAATTGAAAAAAAATGGCCGCCATCTTGAATTTTTTTGTTTTTCTGCCGATTGCTTTCAAAATCGACATTTAGGCTCGGATAATATATCCAACAGCCACAACATCTCACGCGGGCTGCTTGCAGCCCGCGCACCCACGCGACCTCTAGTTATACTATATAAAGCTCAATTACCACTGACTGACTGACTGACTGACTGACTCATTGACACAATTGTTCTCCATGAAAGAGGCGAAACCGGTGAAAGTGATGTATGGAAAAGTTGTACGACCAGGTCTGATGAGTACCAGAAAAATCTTAAACCTTGGAAAAGTCTTCAGCATCAGGGTAGGGGTCAACGGCCCGTAAAAACTGTAAGGGAAAGGTGGGTCGACCTCGAACAAAAGTCGACCCACACCCTGGTCAAATTCTACCTGGGGTGAAAAAAATCCAAAATGGCGGAAAACAAAATGGCCGCCATACAAATTTTAATAAAAAAATATTCAAAGTCCAATAAATCCTAAACAAAAAGAGCAAAGTACAATGTTCTTTAACAAATGTCAAAGAGGATGATAAAAGGCGACTAACTGTTAATTAAAAAAAACAAAATGGCGGATTCAAAATGGCGGCCAAAATAAAAGGTGCTCCGATTCGAGTGAAATTTGGTATCTGGGGGTTTTTGTGGGTGTAGATTACGTTTTTGGTGTAAAAAAAATTTTGGCGCCATTTTCCAATATGGCCGCCATAGAAACGACCGACACTAGGTAACTTGCGAGGCCGCAGGCCGAGCTCCGCGTAGAGCGAAGCTCGGAGCGTCCCTCCCGTACTTTGCCTGTCCCCAATCCCTCCCCCCAAGTAACTAAAACCAACATGGCGAGGCCGAAGGCCGAGCTCCGCGTAGAGCGAAGCTCGAAGCGTCCCCCAGCATGTCGTGCTCCCACATACATCCATTAGTTCAAGTTTCATACGAGGCCGGAGGCCGAGTCGCGAGGCCGTAGGCCGAGCTTCCGCGTAGGGCGAAGCCCGAAGCGTCCCCCCTTACTAATACCTCCCCCTACTTAACCCCCCCCCCTAAGTAACTTTCATCATATAGCGAGGCCGAAGGCCGAGCTCCGCGTAGAGCGAAGCTCGAAGCGTCCTCCGGCTGACCCTGCAACCTTCTCCTACCATAAGTAATTTACGAGGCCGGAGGCCGAGTTGCGAGGCCGCAGGCCGAGCTCCGCGTAGGGCGAAGCCCGAAGCATCCCCCCTTCGTAGGAAAAACGGCCGCCATCTTGAATTTTTTGGTTTCTGAACGGATTGCTTTCAAAATCGATATCTGAGAGTCCGAGTCGACTGCGATGACGAATCAGATGTCAGAATTAAAAAAAAATGGCCGCCATCTTGAATTTTTCTATTTCTCGATCGATTGCTTACAAAATCGATATCTGGGGGGCCGAGTCGACTCTGATAACGAATCTCATGTCAAAATTTTGAAAAGTGGCCGCCATCTTGAATTTTTTTGTTATTGGGCCGATTGCTTTCAAAATCGATATCTGAGGGTCCGAGACGTCTCCAATACCGAATCAAGAATAAAATTTTGAAAAAATGGCCGCCATCTTGAATTTTTTTGTTTCTTGACCGATTGTTTTCAAAATCGATATCTGAGGGTCCGAGAAGTCTGCGACACCGAATCGAATGTCAGAATTGAAAAAAAAAATGGCCGCCATCTTGAATTTTTTTGTTTTTCGGCCGATTGCTTTCAAAATCGACATTTAGGCTCGGATAATATATCCAACAGCCACAACACCTCACGCGGGCTGCTTGCAGCCCGCGCACCCACGCGACCTCTAGTTATACTATATAAAGCTCGATTACCACTCACTCACTCACTCACTCACTCATTGACACAATTGTTCTCCATGAAAGAGGCGAAACCGGTGAAAATAATGTATGGAGAAGATGTACGACCAGGTCTGATGAGTACCAGAAAAATCTTAAACCATGGAAAAGTCTTCAGCATCAGGGTAGGGGTCAACGGCCAGCAAAAACTGTAAGGGATAGGTTGGTCGACCTCGAACAAAAGTCGACCCACACCCTGGTCAAATTCTACCTGGGGTGAAAAAAATCCAAAATGGCGGAAAACAAAATGGCCGCCATACAAATTTTATTAAAAATATATTCAAAGTCCAATAAATCCTAAACAAAAAGAGCAAAGTACAATGTTCTTTAACAAATGTCAAAGAGGATGATAAGAGGCGACTAACTGTGAAAAAAAAAAATTCAAAATGGCGGATTCAAAATGGCGGCCAAAATGAAAGGTGCTCCGATTCGAGTAAAATTTGGTATCTGGGGGTTTTTGTGGGTGTAGATTATGTTTTTGGTGTAAAAAAAAATTTGGCGCCATTTTCCAATATGGCCGCCATAGAAACGACCCACACAAGGTAACTTGCGAGGCCGCAGGCCGAGCTCCGCGTAGAGCGAAGCTCGGAGCGTCCCTCCCGTACTTTGCCTGTCCCCAACCCCTCCCCCCAAGTAACTAAAACCAACATGGCGAGGCCGAAGGCCGAGCTCCGCGTAGAGCGAAGCTCGAAGCGTCCCCCAGCATGTCGTGCTCTCACATACATCCATTAGTTCAAGTTTCATACGAGGCCGGAGGCCGAGTCGCGAGGCCGTAGGCCGAGCTTCCGCGTAGGGCGAAGCCCGAAGCGTCCCCCCTTACTAATACCTCCCCCTACTTAACCCCCCCCCCCAAGTAGCTTTCATCATATAGCGAGGCCGAAGGCCGAGCTCCGCGTAGAGCGAAGCTCGAAGCGTCCTCCGGCTGACCCTGCAACCTTCTCCTACCATAAGTAATTTACGAGGCCGCAGGCCGAGCTCCGCGTAGGGCGAAGCCCGAAGCGTCCCCCCTTCGTTGGAAAAATGGCCGCCATCTTGAATTTTTTGGTTTCTGGACGGATTGCTTTCAAAATCGATATCTGAGAGTCCGAGTCGACTGCGACGACGAATCAGATGTCAGAATTGAAAAAAATGGCCGCCATCTTGAATTTTTCTATTTCTCGACCGATTGCTTTCAAAATTGATATCTGGGGGGCCGAGTCGACTCTGATAACGAATCCCATGTCAAAATTTTGAAAAGTGGCCGCCATCTTGATTTTTTTTGTTATTAGGCCGATTGCTTTCAAAATCGATATCTGAGGGTCCGAGACGTCTTCGATACCGAATCAAATGTCAGAATTAAAAAAAATGGCCGCCATCTTGATTTTTTTTGTTTCTGGACCGATTGCTTTCAAAATCGATATCTGAGGGTCCGAGAGGTCTCCGATTTCGAATCCAATGTCAAAATTGAAAAAAATAGACGCCATCTTGAATTTTTTTGTTTCTTGACCGATTGCTTTCAAAATCGATATCTGAGGGTCCGAGAGGTCTGCGATACCGAATCGAATGTCAGAATTGAAAAAAAATGGCCGCCATCTTGATTTTTTTTGTTATTGGGCCGATTGCTTTCAAAATCGATATCTGAGGGTCCGAGACGTCTCCGATACCGAATCAAGAATAAAATTTTGAAAAAATGGCCGCCATCTTGAAAATTTTTGTTTCTTGACCGATTGCTTTTAAAATCGATATCTGAGGGTCCGAGAGGTCTCCGATCCTGAATCGAATGTCAGAATTGAAAAAAAATGGCCGCCATCTTGAATTTTTTTGTTTTTTGGCCGATTGCCTTCAAAATCGAAATTAAGTCCACGATAACAAAAGCAACAGCCACAACACCTCACGCGGGCTGCTTGCAGCCCGCGCACCCACGCGACCTCTAGTTATACTATATAAAGCTCGATTACCACTGACTCACTCACTCACTCACTGACAGAATTGTTCTCCATGAAGGAGGCGTCTGAGGTGGAAGTCATGTATGGACAAGTTGTACGACCACGTCTTATGAGTACCAGAAAAATCTTAAACCTTGGAAAAGTCTTCAGCATCAGGGTAGGGGTCAACGGCCCGTAAAAACTGTAAGGGATAGGTGGGTCGACCTCGAACAAAAGTCGACCCACACCCTGGTCAAATTCTACCTGGGGTGAAAAAAATCCAAAATGGCGGAAAACAAAATGGCCGCCATACAAATTTTATTAAAAAAATATTCAAAGTCCAATAAATCCTAAACGAAAAGAGAGAAGTATATGGTGCTTGAACAAATGCCAAAGAGGATGATAAGAGGCGAATAACTGAAAAAAAAAAAACAAAATGGCGGATTCAAAATGGCGGCCAAAATGAAAGGTGCTCCGATTCGAGTGAAATTTGGTATCTGGGGGTTTTTGTGGGTGTAGATTACGTTTTTGGTGTAAAAAAAAATTTGGCGCCATTTTCCAATATGGCCGCCATAGAAACGACCCACACTAGGTAACTTGCGAGGCCGCAGGCCGAGCTCCGCGTAGAGCGAAGCTCGGAGCGTCCCTCCCGTACTTTGCCTGTCCCCAACCCCTCCCCCCAAGTAACTAAAACCAACATGGCGAGGCCGAAGGCCGAGCTCCGCGTAGAGCGAAGCTCGAAGCGTCCCCCAGCATGTCGTGCTCTCACATACATCCATTAGTTCAAGTTTCATACGAGGCCGGAGGCCGAGTCGCGAGGCCGTAGGCCGAGCTTCCGCGTAGGGCGAAGCCCGAAGCGTCCCCCCTTACTAATACCTCCCCCTACTTAACCCCCCCCCCCCAAGTAGCTTTCATCATATAGCGAGGCCGAAGGCCGAGCTCCGCGTAGAGCGAAGCTCGAAGCGTCCTCCGGCTGACCCTGCAACCTTCTCCTACCATAAGTAATTTACGAGGCCGGAGGCCGAGTTGCGAGGCCGCAGGCCGAGCTCCGCGTAGGGCGAAGCCCGAAGCGTCCCCCCTTCGTTGGAAAAATGGCCGCCATCTTGAATTTTTTGGTTTCTGGACGGATTGCTTTCAAAATCGATATCTGAGAGTCCGAGTCGACTGCGATGACGAATCAGATGTCAGAATTAAAAAAAATGGCCGCCATCTTGAATTTTTCTATTTCTCGACCGATTGCTTTCAAAATTGATATCTGGGGGGCCGAGTCGACTCTGATAACGAATCCCATGTCAAAATTTTGAAAAGTGGCCGCCATCTTGATTTTTTTTGTTATTAGGCCGATTGCTTTCAAAATCGATATCTGAGGGTCCGAGACGTCTTCGATACCGAATCAAATGTCAGAATTAAAAAAAATGGCCGCCATCTTGATTTTTTTTGTTTCTGGACCGATTTCTTTCAAAATCGATATCTGAGGGTCCGAGAGGTCTCCTATTTCGAATCCAATGTCAAAATTGAAAAAAATAGCCGCCATCTTGAATTTTTTTGTTTCTTGACCGATTGCTTTCAAAATCGATATCTAAGGTTCCGAGAGGTCTGCGATACCGAATCGAATGTCAGAATTGAAAAAAAATGGCCGCCATCTTTAATTTTTTTGTTTTTCGGCCGATTGCTTTCAAAATCGACATTTAGGCTCGGATAATATATCCAACAGCCACAACACCTCACGCGGGCTGCTTGCAGCCCGCGCACCCACGCGACCTCTAGTTATATTATATAAAGCTCAATTACCACTCACTCACTCACTCACTGACAGAATTGTTCTCCATGAAGGAGACGTCTGAGGTGGAAGTCATGTATGGACAAGTTGTACGACCACGTCTCATGAGTACCAGAAAAATCTTAAACCTAGGAAAAGTCTCCAGCATCAGGGTAGGGGTCAACGGCCAGCAAAAACTGTAAGGGATAGGTGGGTCGACCTCGAACAAAAGTCGACCCACACCCTGGTCAAATTCTACTTGGAGTGAAAAAAATCCAAAATGGCGGAAAACAAAATGGCCGCCATACAAATTTTATTAAAAAAATATTCAAAGTCCAATAAATCCTAAACAAAAAGAGAGAAGTATATAGTGCTTGAACAAATGTCAAAGAGGATGATAAGAGGCGACTAACTGTAAAAAAAAAAAAACAAAATGGCGGATTCAAAATGGCGGCCAAAATGAAAGGTGCTCCGATTCGAGTGAAATTTGGTATCTGGGGGTTTTTGTGGGTGTAGATTACGTTTTTGGTGTAAAAAAAATTTTGGCGCCATTTTCCAATATGGCCGCCATAGAAACGACCGACACTAGGTAACTTGCGAGGCCGCAGGCCGAGCTCCGCGTAGAGCGAAGCTCGGAGCGTCCCTTCCGTACTTTGCCTGTCCCCAACCCCTCCCCCCCAAGTAACTTAAACCAACATGGCGAGGCCGAAGGCCGAGCTCCGCGTAGAGCGAAGCTCGAAGCGTCCCCCAGAATGTCGTGCTCCCACATACATCCATTAGTTCAAGTTTCATACGAGGCCGGAGGCCGAGTCGCGAGGCCGTAGGCCGAGCTTCCGCGTAGGGCGAAGCCCGAAGCGTCCCCCCTTACTAATACCTCCCCCTACTTAACCCCCCCCCCCCCCAAGTAACTTTCATCATATAGCGAGGCCGAAGGCCGAGCTCCGCGTAGAGCGAAGCTCGAAGCGTCCTCCGGCTGACCCTGCAACCTTCTCCTATAATAAGTAATCTACGAGGCCGGAGGCCGAGTTGCGAGGCCGCAGGCCGAGCTCCGCGTAGGGCGAAGCCCGAAGCGTCCCCCCTTCGTTGGAAAAATGGCCGCCATCTTGAATTTTTTGGTTTCTGGACGGATTGCTTTCAAAATCGATATCTGAGAGTCCGAGTCGACTGCGATGACGAATCAGATGTCAGAATTGCAAAAATGGCCGCCATCTTGAATTTTTCTATTTCTCGACCGATTGCTTTCAAAATCGATATCTGGGGGGCCAAGATGTCTCCGATACCGGATCAATGATAAAATTATAAAAAAATGGCCGCCATCTTTAATTTTTTTGTTTCTGGACCGATTGCTTTCAAAATCGATATCTGAGGGTCCGAGACGTCTCCGATACCCAATCAAGAATAAAATTTTGAAAAAATGGCCGCCATCTTGAATTTTTTTGTTTCTTGACCAATTGCTTTCAAAATCGATATCTGAGGGTCCGAGACGTCTGCCATACCTAATCAAAAATAAAATTTTGAAAAAATGGCCGCCATCTTGAATTTTTCTATTTCTGAACCGATTGCCTTCAAAATCGATATTTGACAATTTACAACAGCCACAACACCTCACGCGGGCTGCTTGCAGCCCGCGCACCCACGCGACCTCTAGTCTATCTATCTATATTATATAAAGCTGGATTCAGGTGACTCACTGACAGAAATTATTAGGGTATAAGGAGTACATTTGGAAGGGTATAATGTATGGAGAAAATGTTTGAAGGAGTTTGAAACCAAAGGGAAAATTGTCAAGTGTAGACCATGAGGTTTTGGTGAAAAGTTGGTGAACTGCCCGCCTAAACGAAAAGAGATGGAGGAACGCTGTCATACAACAAAATGTAGCAAACCTTGGGCAGTTTGACGGTGGGTAGAAAAAAATTAAAAAATATGAAAACCAAGATGGCGGCGGGTCGAGAAACGTTTGTATGAAAAACTTTGAGGGGGAAAAACACCCCGAAGGAGAAATTTTAGAGGGCATAAACTCAAGTCAGATCTGGAGAAGGTGGGGTTGTTTGTCGACTTGAAGAAAAAAAATGTGGTGATGACCTTTTTGGTGAAAAGTTGGTATACTGCCCGCTGAAACGGTAGGAGATGGGGAGTGACCGCCATACAAGAAAATGTTGCAAACCCTAGACAATTTGACGACAAATTAAAAAAAAGTTGAAATTTTGAAAAACAAGATGGCGGCGAGGGGGTAAAATTTGTATGAAAACCATTCGAGGGGGAAAATCACCCAGAAAGCGGATTTTCGGGGGTATAGGCTATGATTGTACTTGTAGATGGTCACCGGATGTATGGGAAGATGTCATAAAAATGTGGTCTCCATGGACTCGTTTAGAAGCTGGTGAACTGCCCGCCGAAACGGTAAGAGATAGAGAGTGGCCGTCATACAAGAAAATGTTGCAAACCCTGGGCAATTAGACGGAAAATTTAAAAAAAGTTGTAATTTTGAAAAACAAGATGGCGGCGAACCAGTGAAATATCGAAAATCAAACTCGCTCCAAGAACTCTTACCAGAGACTTTTTTCGTGATATTTTCAAATTTAGTTGTATAGAAAGCTAAGGTGTGTATTTGAGAAAAATACGAAAAGTTGGAGATCAGGTCGATGTGAAATGTTGATCAACTGCCCGCAAAAACCATAAGAGGTGGAACTTTGCCGTTGTACAAGAAAATGTGTCAAAACCTGGGCAATTTGACAAAGAATAAAAAAAACTTCAAAATATTTAAAAACAAGATGGCGGCGAGCAGATAAGTTTTGTATGGGGCAAACTCGCTCCAAGAACTTTTTCCAGAGACTATTTAAGGCATTTTTTAAAATTTGATTGTATAGAAGGCTATGGTGTGTATTTGGGAAAACTATAGAAAGTTGGAGATCAGGTCGTTGTGAAATGTTGGTGAACTGCCCGCAGAAACCATAAGAGATGGAGTGTAGCCACCATACAAAAAAATGTGTCAAACCCTAAGCAATTTGACGGCAAATCAAAAAAAATTCAAAATATTGAAAAACAAGATGGCGGCAAACCGATATAGTTTTGTATCAAGCAAACTTTTTTAGCCAACAGAAAAGTTAAGTTTGCCTTGCATACATTTTGTACACACTTTGTAGAAAATACAAACTTAAATTTGCTTACGCGAAACTCGGCTTTGAAGATTTTGTAACTTGCGAGGCCGAAGGCCAAGCTCCGCGTAGAGCGAAGCTCGGAGCGTCCCTCCCTTACTTAACATCTCCCAACCTCCTCCCCCAAGGACCCTAAACCAACATAGCGAGGCCGAAGGCCGAGCTCCGCGTAGAGCGAAGCTCGAAGCGTCCCCCAGCATGTCGTGCTCCCGTATACATACATTACGTCAAGTTTAATACGAGGCCAGGGGCCGAGTCGCGACTTTGCCTGTCCACATCCCCTCTCCCCAAGTAATGCAAACCAACATGGCGAGGCCGAAGGCCGAGCTCCGCGTAGAGCGAAGCTCGAAGCGTCCCCCAGCATGTCGTGCTCCCACATACATCCATTAGATCAAGGTTCATACGAGGCCGGAGGCCGAGTCGCGAGGACGTAGGCCGAGCTTCCGCGTAGGGCGAAGCCCGAAGCGTCCTCCCTTACTAATACCTCCCCCTACTAAACCCCCCCCCCAAGTAACTTTCATCATATAGCGAGGCCGAAGGCCGAGCTCCGCGTAGAGCGAAGCTCGAAGCGTCCTCCGGCTGACCCTGCCCCCTCCTCCTACTATAAGTAATTTACAAGGCCGGAGGCCGAGTTGCGAGGCCGCAGGCCGAGCTCCGCGTAGGGCGAAGCCCGAAGCGTCCCCACTTCGTGGGAAAAATGGCCGCCGTCTTGAATTTTTCTATTTCTCGACCGATTGCTTTCAAAATCGATATCTGGGGGGCCGAGTCGACTCTGATAACGAATCTCATGTCAAAATTTTAAAAAGTGGCCGCCATCTTGAATTTTTTTTTATTATGCCGATTGCTTTCAAAATCGATATCTGAGGCTCCGAGAGGTCTCCGATACCGAATCTAGAATAAAATTTTGAAAAAATGGCCGCCATCTTGAATTTTTTTGTTACTGGGCTAATTGCTTTTAAAATCGATATCTGAGGGTCTGAGACGTCTCCGATACCCAATCAAGAATAAAATTTCGAAAAAATGGCCGCCATCTTGAATTTTTTTGTTTCTGGACAGATTGCTTTCAAAATTGATATCTAAGGGTCCGCGAGGTCTTCGACGTCGAATCAAATGTCAACATTGAAAAAAATAGCCGCCATCTTGAATTTTTTGTTTCTTGACCGATTGCTTTCAAAATCGATATCTGAGGGTCCGACAGGTTTCCGATACCGAATCGTATGTCAGAATTGAAAAAAATGGCCGCCATCTTGATTTTTTTTGTTTTTCGGCCGATTGCCTTCAAAATCGAAATTTGGTCTTGGATAACAAAAGCAACAGCCACAACACCTCACGCGGGCTGCTCGCAGCCCGCGCACCAACGCGACCTCTAGTCTATATATAATATATAAAGCTGGATTCGGGTGACTCACTTATAGAAATTATTAGGGTATAAGGAGTACATTTGGAAGGGTATAATGTATGGAGAAAATGTTTAAAGGTGTCTGAAACCAAAAGGAAAATTGTCAGGTGTAGACCATGAGGTCCTGGCGAAAAGTTGTTGAACTGCCCGCTGAAACGAAAAGAGATAGAGGGACGCTGTCATATAATGAAATGTTGAAAACCTTGGGCAGTTTGCCGGTGGGGTGAAAAAAAATTTAAAATATGAAAACCAAGATGGCGGCGGGTCGATAAACATTTGTATGAAAAACTTTGAGGGGGAAAAACACCCCGAAGGAGAAATTTTAGAGGCCATAAACTCAAGTCAGATCTGGAGTGGGTGGGGTTGTTTATCGATTTGAAGAAAAAAAATGTGTTGATGACCTTCTTGGTGAAAAGTTGGTGTACTGCCCGCCGAAAGGGTAGGAGATGGAGAGTGGTTGCTATACAAGAAAATGCTGCAAACCCTGGGCAATTTGACGGCAAATTTAAAAAAAGTTGGAATTTTGAAAAACAAGATGGCGGCGAGGGGGTAAAGTTTGTATGAAAACCATTCGAGGGGGAAAATCACCCAGAAAGCGGATTTTCGGGGGTATAGGCTATAATTGTACTTGTAGATGGTCTCTGGATGTATAAGAAGATGTCATAAAAATGTGGTCTCCATGGACTCGTTTAGAAGCTGGTGAACTGCCCGCCGAAACGGTAAGAGATAGAGAGTGACCGTCATACAAGAAAATGTTGCAAACCCTAGGCAATTTGACGGAAAAATAAAAAAAAGTTGGAATTTTGAAAAACAAGATGGCGGCGAACCGTTAAAATTTCGAAATCAAACTCGCTCCAAGAACTTTTACCAGAGACTTCTTGCGGCATATTTTAAAATTTTATTGTATAAAAAGCTTAGGTGTGTATTTGGGAAAAATACGAAAAGTTGGAGATCAGGTAGTTGTGAAATGTTGGTCAACTGCCCGGAAAAACCATAAGAGGTGGAACTTGGCCGGCATACAAGAAAATGTGTTAAACCCTAGGCAATTTGACGAGGAATAAAAAAAAAATCAAAATATTTTAAAACAAGATGGCGGCGAGCAGATAAGTTTTGTATGGGGCAAACTCGCTCCAAGAACTTTTTCCAGAGACTTTTTAAGGCATTTTTTAAAAATTGATTGTATAGAAGGCTATGGTGTGTATTTGGGAAAACTATAGAATGTTGGAGATCAGGTCGTTGTGAAATGTTGGTGAACTGCCCGCAGAAACCATAAGAGATGGAGTGTAGCCACCATACAAAAAAATGTGTCAAACCCTAAGCAATTTGACGGCAAATTAAAAAAAAAACTAAATGTTGAAAAACAAGATGGCGGCAAACCGATATAGTTTTGTATCGAGCAAACTTTTTTAGCCAACAGAAAAGTTAAGTTTGTCTTGCATACATTTTGTACACACTTTGTGGGAAATACAAACTTAAATTTGCTTACGCGAAACTCGGCTTTGAAGATATTGTAACATGCGAGGCCGAAGGCCGAGCTCCGCGTAGAGCGAAGCTCGGAGCGTCCCTCTCTTACTTTACATCTCCCAACCTCCTCCCCCAAGGATGCTAAACCAACATAGCGAGGCCGAAGGCCGAGCTCCGCGTAGAGCGAAGCTCGAAGCGTCCCCCAGCCTGTCGTGCTCCCGCATACATACATTACGTCAAGTTTAATACGAGGCCAGGGGCCGAGTCGCGACTTTGCCTGTCCACATCCCCTCTCCCCAAGTAATGCAAACCAACATGGCGAGGCCGAAGGCCGAGCTCAGCGTAGAGCGAAGCTCGAAGCGTCCCCCAGCATGTCGTGCTCCCACATACATCCATTAGATCAAGGTTCATACGAGGCCGGAGGCCGAGTCGCGAGGACGTAGGCCGAGCTTCCGCGTAGGGCGAAGCCCGAAGCGTCCTCCCTTAATAATACCTCCCCCTACTAAACCCCCCCTCCAAGTAACTTTCATCATATAGCGAGGTCGAAGGCCGAGCTCCGCGTAGAGCGAAGCTCGAAGCGTCCTCCGGCTGACCCTGCCCCCTCTTCCTACTATAAGTAATTTACGAGGCCGGAGGCCGAGTTGCGAGGCCGCAGGCCGAGCTCCGCGTAGGGCGAAGCCCGAAGCGTCCCCACTTCGTGGGATAAATAGCCGCCGTCTTGAATTTTTCCATTTCTCGACCGATTGCTTTCAAAATCGATATCTGGGGGGCCGAGTCGACTCTGATAACGAATCTCATGTCAAAATTTTAAAAAGTGGCCGCCATCTTGAATTTTTTTTTATGATGCCGATTGCTTTCAAAATCGATATCTGAGGGTCCGAGAGGTCTCCGATACCGAATCAAGAATAAAATTTTGAAAACATGGCCGCCATCTTGAATTTTTTTGTTACTGGGCCAATTGCTTTTAAAATCGATATCTGAGGGTCTGAGACGTCTCCGATACCCAATCAAGAATAAAATTTCGAAAAAATGGCCGCCATCTTGAATTTTTTTGTTTCTGGACAGATTGCTTTCAAAATCGATATCTAAGGGTCCGCAAGGTCTCCGACTTCGAATCGAATGTCAAAATTGAAAAAAATAGCCGCCATCTTGAATTTTTTTGTTTCTTGACCGATTGCCGTCAAACTCAATATCTGAGGGTCCGAGATGTCTCCGATACACAATAAAAAAAAAAAAACAAAAAAAAATTTCCGCCATCTTGATTTTTTCCATTTCTTGATTGATTGCCTTCAAAATCGATATTCTATCCCGGATAACAAAACCAACAGCCACAACACCTCACGCGGGCTGCTTGCAGCCCGCGCACCCACGCGACCTCTAGTTATACTATATAAAGCTCGATTACCACTCACTCACTCACTCACTCACTGACTCACTCATTGACACAATTGTTCTCCATGAAAGAGGCGAAACCGGTGAAAGTGATGTATGGAAAAGTTGTACGACCAGGTCTGATGAGTACCAGAAAAATCTTAAACCTTGGAAAAGTCTTCAGCATCAGGGTAGGGGTCAACGGCAAGCAAAAACTGTAAGGGATAGGTGGGTCGAGCTCGAACAAAAGTCGACCCACACCCTGGTCAAATTCTACCTGGGGTAAAAAAAAACCAAAATGGCGGAAAACAAAATGGCCGCCATACAAATTTTATTAAAAAATTATTCAAAGTCCAATAAATCCTAAACGAAAAGAGAGAAGTATATGGTGCTTGAACAAATGTCAAAGAGGATGATAAAAGGCGACTAACTGTAAATAAAAAAAAAACAAAATGGCGGATTCAAAATGGCGGCCAAAATAAAAGATGCTCCGATTCGAGTGAAATTTGGTATCTGGGGGTTTTTGTGGGTGTCGATTTCGTTTTTGGTGTAAAAAAAATTTTGGCGCCATTTTCCAATATGGCCGCCATAGAAACGACCGACATTAGGTAACTTGCGAGGCCGCAGGCCGAGCTCCGCGTAGAGCGAAGCTCGGAGCGTCCCTCCCATACTTTGCCTGTCCCCAACCCCTCCCCCCAAGTAACTAAAACCAACATGGCGAGGCCGAAGGCCGAGCTCCGCGTAGAGCGAAGCTCGAAGCGTCCCCCAGCATGTCGTGCTCCCGCACACATCCATTAGTTCAAGCTTCATACGAGGCCGGAGGCCGAGTCGCGAGGCCGTAGGCCGAGCTTCCGCGTAGGGCGAAGCCCGAAGCGTCCCCCCTTACTAATACCTCCCCCTACTTAACCCCCCCCCCAAGTAGTTTTCATCATATAGCGAGGCCGAAGGCCGAGCTCCGCGTAGAGCGAAGCTCGAAGCGTCCTCCGGCTGACCCTGCAACCTTCTCCTACCATAAGTAATTTACGAGGCCGGAGGCCGAGTTGCGAGGCCGCAGGCCGAGCTCCGCGTAGGGCGAAGCCCGAAGCGTCCCCCCTTCGTTGGAAAAATGGCCACCATCTTGAATTTTTTGGTTTCTGGACGGATTGCTTTCAAAATCGATATCTGAGAAACCGAGTCGACTGCGATGACAAATCAGATGACAGAATTGAAAAATTTGGCCGCCATCTTGAATTTTTCTATTTCTCGACCGATTGCTTTCAAAATCGATATCTGAGGGGCCGAGTCGACTCTGATAACGAATCTCATGTCAAAATTTAAAAAAAAGGCCGCCATCTTGAATTTTTTTGTTACTGGGCCGATTGCTTTGAAAATCGATATCTGAGGGTCCGAGATGTCTTCGATACCGAATCAAGAATAAAATTTTGAAAAAATGGCCGCCATCTTGAATTTTTTTGTTACTGGGCCAATTGCTTTTAAAATCGATATCTGAGGGTCCGAGAGGTCTCCGATACAGAATCAAGAATATTTTTTTTTAAAAATGGCCGCCATTTTGTTTTTTTTGTTTCTTGACCGATTGCTTTCAAAATCGATATCTGAGGGTCCGAGAGGTCTCCGATTTCGAATCCAATGTCAAAATTGAAAAAAATAGCCGCCATCTTGTTTTTTTTTGTTTCTGGACCGATTGCTTTCAAAATCGATATCTGAGGGTCTGAAAGGTCTCCGATAACGAATCGAATGTCAGAATTATAAAAACTGGGCGACATCTTGAATTTTTTTGTTTTTTGACCGATTGCTTTCTGAATCGATATCTGAGGATCCGAGAGGTCTCCGATTTCGAATCAAATGTCAAAATTGAAAAAAATAGCCGCCATCTTGAATTTTTTTGTTTTTTGATCGATTGCTTTCAAAATCGATATCTGAGGGTCCGAGAGGTCTCTGATTTCGAATCGAATGTCAGAATTGAAAAAAAATGGCCGCCATCTTGAATTTTTTTGTTTTTGGGCCGATTGAATTAAAAATCGATTTTGACAAACTACAACAGCCACAACACCTCACGCGGGCTGCTTGCAGCCCGCGCACCCACGCGACCTCTAGTTATACTATATAAAGCTGAATTACCACTCACTCACTCACTCACTCACTGACAGAATTGTTCTCCATGAAGGAGTCGTCAGAGGTCAAAGTCATGTATGGACAAGTTGTACGACCAGGTCTGATGAGTACCAGAAAAATCTTAAACCATGGAAAAGTCTTCAGCATCAGGGTAGGGGTCAACGGCCAGCAAAAACTGTAAGGGATAGGTGGGTCGACCTCGAACAAAAGTCGACCCACACCTTGGTCAAATTCTACCTGGGGTGAAAAAAAACCAAAATGGCGGAAAACAAAATGGCCGCCATACAAATTTTATTAAAAAAATATTCAAAGTCCAATAAATCCTAAACAAAAACAGCAAAGTACAATGTTCTTTAACAAATGTCAAAGAGGATGATAAAAGGCGACTAACTGTTAATAAAAAAAAAACAAAATGGCGGATTCAAAATGGCAGCCAAAATAAAAGGTGCTCAGATTCGAGTGAAATTTGGTATCTGGGGGTTTTTGTGGGTGTAGATTTCGATTTTGGTGTAAAAAAAATTTTGGCGCCATTTTCCAATATGGCCGCCATAGAAACGACCGACACTAGGTAACTTGCGAGGCCGCAGGCCGAGCTCCGCGTAGAGCGAAGCTCGGAGCGTCCCTCCCATACGTTGCCTGTCCCCAACCCCTCCCCCCAAGTAACTAAAACCAACATGGCGAGGCCGAAGGCCGAGCTCCGCGTAGAGCGAAGCTCGAAGCGTCCCCCAGCATGTCGTGCTCTCACATACATCCATTAGTTCAAGTTTCATACGAGGCCGGAGGCCGAGTCGCGAGGCCGTAGGCCGAGCTTCCGCGTAGGGCGAAGCCCGAAGCGTCCCCCCTTACTAATACCTCCCCCTACTTAACCCCCCCCCCAAGTAGCTTTTATCATATAGCGAGGCCGAAGGCCGAGCTCCGCGTAGAGCGAAGCTCGAAGCGTCCTCCGGCTGACCCTGCAACCTTCTCCTACCATAAGTAATTTACGAGGCCGGAGGCCGAGTTGCGAGGCCGCAGGCCGAGCTCCGCGTAGGGCGAAGCCCGAAGCGTCCCCCCTTCGTTGGAAAAATGGCCGCCATCTTGAATTTTTTGGTTTCTGGACGGATTGCTTTCAAAATCGATATCTGAGAAACCGAGTCGACTGCAATGACGAATCAGATGACAGAATTGAAAAATTTGGCCGCCATCTTGAATTTTTCTATTTCTCGACCGATTGCTTTCAAAATCGATATCTGAGGGGTCGAGTCGACTCTGATAACGAATCTCATGTCAAAATTTTGATAAGTGGCCGCCATCTTGAATTTTTTTGTTACTGGGCCGATTGCTTTGAAAATCGATATCTGAGGGTCCGAGATGTCTTCGATACCGAATCCAGAATAAAATTTTGAAAAAATGGCCGCCATTTTGTTTTTTTTTGTTTCTTGACCGATTGCTTTCAAAATCGATATCTGAGGGTCCGAGACGTCTCCGATACCCAATCAAGAATAAAATTTTGAAAAAATGGCCGCCATTTTGTTTTTTTTTGTTTCTGGACCGATTGCTTTCAAAATCGATATCTGAGGGTCCGCGAGGTCTCCGATTTCGAATCGAATGTCAAAATTGAAAAAAATAGCCGCCATCTTGATTTTTTTTGTTTTTGGGCCGATTGACTTACAAATCGATTTTGACAATCTACAACAGCCACAACACCTCACGCGGGCTGCTTGCAGCCCGCGCACCCACGCGACCTCTAGTTATACTATATAAAGCTGAATTACCACTCACTGACTCACTCACTCACTCACTCACTCACTCATTGACACAATTGTTCTCCATGAAAGAGGCGAAACCGGTGAAAGTGATGTATGGAGAAGTTGTACGACCAGGTCTGATGAGTACCAGAAAAATCTTAAACCATGGAAAAGTCTTCAGCATCAGGGTAGGGGTCAACGGCCAGCAAAAACTGTAAGGGATAGGTGGGTCGACCTCGAACAAAAGTCGACCCACACCCTGGTCAAATTCTACCTGGGGTGAAAAAAATCCAAAATGGCGGAAAATAAAATGGCCGCCATACAAATTTTATTAAAAAAATATTCAAAGTCCAATAAATCCTAAACAAAAAGAGCAAAGTACAATGTTCTTTAACAAATGTCAAAGAGGATGATAAAAGGCGACTAACTGTGAAAAAAAAATTCAAAATGGCGGCCAAAATGAAAGGTGCTCCGATTCGAGTAAAATTTGGTATCTGGGGGTTTTTGTGGGTGTAGATTATGTTTTTGGTGTAAAAAAAAATTTGGCGCCATTTTCCAATATGGCCGCCATAGAAACGACCTACACAAGGTAACTTGCGAGGCCGCAGGCCGAGCTCCGCGTAGAGCGAAGCTCGGAGCGTCCCTCCCGTACTTGGCCTGTCCCCAACCTCTCCCCCCAAGTAACTAAAACCAACATGGCGAGGCCGAAGGCCGAGCTCCGCGTAGAGCGAAGCTCGAAGCGTCCCCCAGCATGTCGTGCTCTCACATACATCCATTAGTTCAAGTTTCATACGAGGCCGGAGGCCGAGTCGCGAGGCCGTAGGCCGAGCTTCCGCGTAGGGCGAAGCCCGAAGCGTCCCCCCTTACTAATACCTCCCCCTACTTAACCCCCCCCCCAAGTAGCTTTCATCATATAGCGAGGCCGAAGGCCGAGCTCCGCGTAGAGCGAAGCTCGAAGCGTCCTCCGGCTGACCCTGCAACCTTCTCCTACCATAAGTAATTTACGAGGCCGGAGGCCGAGTTGCGAGGCCGCAGGCCGAGCTCCGCGTAGGGCGAAGCCCGAAGCGTCCCCCCTTCGTTGGAAAAATGGCCGCCATCTTGAATTTTTGGTTTCTGGACGGATTGCTTTCAAAATCGATATCTGAGAGTCCGAGTCGACTGCGATGACGAATCAGATGTCAGAATTGAAAAAAATGGCCGCCATCTTGAATTTTTCTATTTCTCGACCGATTGCTTTCAAAATTGATATCTGGGGGGCCGAGTCGACTCTGATAACGAATCCCATGTCAAAATTTTGAAAAGTGGCCGCCATCTTGAATTTTTTTGTTATTAGGCCGATTGCTTTCAAAATCGATATCTGAGGGTCCGAGACGTCTTCGATACCGAATCAAATGTCAGAATTAAAAAAAATGGCCGCCATCTTGATTTTTTTTTTCTGGACCGATTGCTTTCAAAATCGATATCTGAGGGTCCGAGAGGTCTCCGATTTCGAATCCAATGTCAAAATTGAAAAAAATAGCCGCCATCTTGAATTTTTTTGTTTCTTGACCGATTGCTTTCAAAATCGATATCTGAGGGTCCGAGAGGTCTGCGATACCGAATCGAATGTCAGAATTGAAAAAAAATGGCCGCCATCTTGAATTTTTTTGTTTTTCGGCCGATTGCTTTCAAAATCGACATTTAGGCTCGGATAATATATCCAACAGCCACAACACCTCACGCGGGCTGCTTGCAGCCCGCGCACCCACGCGACCTCTAGTTATACTATATAAAGCTCAATTACCACTGACTGACTGACTGACTGACTGACTCATTGACACAATTGTTCTCCATGAAAGAGGCGAAACCGGTGAAAGTGATGTATGGAAAAGTTGTACGACTAGGTCTGATGAGTACCAGAAAAATCTTAAACCTTGGAAAAGTCTTCAGCATCAAGGTAGGGGTCAACGGCCCGTAAAAACTGTAAGGGATAGGTGGGTCGACCTCGAACAAAAGTCGACCCACACCCTGGTCAAATTCTACCTGGGGTGAAAAAAATCCAAAATGGCGGAATACAAAATGGCCGCCATACAAATTTTAATAAAATATATTCAAAGTCCAATAAATCCTAAACAAAAAGAGCAAAGTACAATGTTCTTTAACAAATGTCAAAGAGGATGATAAAAGGCGACTAACTGTGAAAAAAAAAATTCAAAATGGCGGATTCAAAATGGCGGCCAAAATAAAAGGTGCTCCGATTCGAGTGAAATTTGGTATCTGGGGGTTTTTGGGGGTGTGGATTACGTTTTTGGTGTCATTTTTTTCTCGCCATTTTCCAATATGGCCGCCATGGAAAAAACTGAGACCTGGTAACTTGCGAGGCCGAAGGCCGAGCTCCGCGTAGAGCGAAGCTCGGAGCGTCCCTCCCGTATTTTGCCTGTCCCCAACCCCTCCCCCCAAGTAACTTGAACCAATATGGCGAGGCCGAAGGCCGAGCTCCGCGTAGAGCGAAGCTCGAAGCGTCCCCCAGCATGTCGTGCTCCCACATACATCCATTAGTTCAAGTTTCATCGAGGCCGAGTCGCGAGGCCGTAGGCCGAGCTTCCGCGTAGGGCGAAGCCCGAAGCGTCCCCCTTTACTAATACCTCCCCCTACTTAACCCCACCCCACCCCAAGTAACTTTCATCATATAGCGAGGCCGCAGGCCGAGCTCCTCGTAGGGCGAAGCCCGAAGCGTCCCCCCTTCGTTGGAAAAATGGCCGCCATCTTGAATTTTTTGGTTTCTGGACGGATTGCTTTCAAAATCGATATCTGAGAGTCCGAGTCGACTGCAATGACGAATCAAATGTCAGAATTGAAAAAAATGGCCGCCATCTTGAATTTTTCTATTTCTCGACCGATTGCTTTCAAAATCGATATCTGGGGGGCCGAGATGTCTCCGATACCGGATCAATGATAAAATTTAAAAAAAATGGCCGCCATCTTGAATTTTTTTGTTACTGGGCCAATTGCTTTTAAAATCGATATCTGAGGGTCCGAGAGGTCTCCGATACAGAATCAAGAATAAAATTTTAGAAAAATGGCCGCCATTTTGTTTTTTTTTGTTTCTGGACCGATTGCTTTCAAAATCGATATCTGAGGGTCCGAGACGTCTCCGATACCCAATCAAGAATCAAATTTTGAAAAAATGGCCGCCATCTTGAATTTTTTTGTTTCTTGACCAATTGCTTTCAAAATCGATATATGAGGGTCCAAGACGTCTCCCATACCTAATCAAAAATAAAATTTTGAAAAAATGGCCGCCATCTTGAATTTTTCTATTTCTGAACCGATTGCCTTCAAAATCGATACTTAACAATTTACAACAGCCACAACACCTCACGCGGGCTGCTTGCAGCCCGCGCACCCACGCGACCTGTAGTTATACTATATAAAGCTCAATTACCACTGACTGACTGACTGACTGACTCATTGACACAATTGTTCTCCATGAAAGAGGCGAAACCGGTGAAAGTCATGTATGGAAAAGTTGTACGACCAGGTCTGATGAGTGCCAGAAAAATCTTAAACCTTGGAAAAGTCTTCAGCATCAGGGTAGGGTTCAACGGCCCGTAAAAACTTTAAGGGATAGGTGGGTCGACCTCGAACAAAAGTCGACCCACACCCTGGTCAAATTCTACCTAGGGTAAAAAAAATCCAAAATGGCGGAAAACAAAATGGCCGCCATACAAATTTTATGTAAAAAATATTCAAAGTCCAATAAATCCTAAACAAAAAGAGCAAAGTACAATGTTCTTTAACAAATGTCAAAGAGGATGACAAGAGGCGACTAACGGTAAAAAAAAATTCAAAATGGCGGCCAAAATAAAAGGTGCTCCGATTCGAGTGAAATTTGGTATCTGGGGGTTTTTGGGGGTGTGGATTACGTTTTTGGTGTCATTTTTTTTCTCGCCATTTTCCAATATGGCCGCCATGGAAAAAACTGAGACCTGGTAACTTGCGAGGCCGAAGGCCGAGCTCTGCGTAGAGCGGAGCTCGGAGCGTCCCTCCCGTATTTTGCCTGTCCCCAACCCCTCCCCCCAAGTAACTTGAACCAATATGGCGAGGCCGAAGGCCGAGCTCCGCGTAGAGCGAAGCTCGAAGCGTCCCCCAGCATGTCGTGCTCCCACATACATCCATTAGTTCAAGTTTCATCGAGGCCGAGTCGCGAGGCCGTAGGCCGAGCTTCCGCGTAGGGCGAAGCCCGAAGCGTCCCCCCTTACTAATACCTCCCCCTACTTAACCCCACCCCACCCCAAGTAACTTTCATCATATAGCGAGGCCGCAGGCCGAGCTCCTCGTAGGGCGAAGCCCGAAGCGTCCCCCCTTCGTTGGAAAAATGGCCGCCATCTTGAATTTTTTGGTTTCTGGACGGATTGCTTTCAAAATCGATATCTGAGAGTCCGAGTCGACTGCAATGACGAATCAAATGTCAGAATTGAAAAAAATGGCCGCCATCTTGAATTTTTCTATTTCTCGACCGATTGCTTTCAAAATCGATATCTGGGGGGCCGAGATGTCTCCGATACCGGATCAATGATAAAATTTAAAAAAAATGGCCGCCATCTTGAATTTTTTTGTTACTGGGCCAATTGCTTTTAAAATCGATATCTGAGGGTCCGAGAGGTCTCCGATACAGGATCAAGAATAAAATTTTAGAAAAATGGCCGCCATTTTGTTTTTTTTTGTTTCTGGACCGATTGCTTTCAAAATCGATATCTGAGGGTCCGAGACGTCTCCGATACCCAATCAAGAATCAAATTTTGAAAAAATGGCCGCCATCTTGATTTTTTTTGTTTCTTGACCAATTGCTTTCAAAATCGATATATGAGGGTCCGAGACGTCTCCCATACCTAATCAAAAATAAAATTTTGAAAAAATGGCCGCCATCTTGAATTTTTCTATTTCTGAACCGATTGCCTTCAAAATCGATACTTAACAATTTACAACAGCCACAACACCTCACGCGGGCTGCTTGCAGCCCGCGCACCCACGCGACCTGTAGTTATTATACTATATAAAGCTCAATTACCACTGACTGACTGACTGACTGACTCATTGACACAATTGTTCTCCATGAAAGAGGCGAAATCGGTGAAAGTCATGTATGGAAAAGTTGTACGACCAGGTCTGATGAGTGCCAGAAAAATTTTAAACCTTGGAAAAGTCTTCAGCATCAGGGTAGGGGTCAACGGCCCGTAAAAACTGTAAGGGATAGGTGGGTCGACCTCGAACAAAAGTCGACCCACACCCTGGTCAAATTCTACCTAGGGTAAAAAAAATCCAAAATGGCGGAAAACAAAAGGGCCGCCATACAAATTTTATGTAAAAAATATTCAAAGTCCAATAAATCCTAAACAAAAAGAGCAAAGTACAACGTTCTTTAACAAATGTCAAAGAGGATGACAAAAGGCGACTAACAGTAAAAAAAAATTTCAAAATGGCGGATTCAAAATGGCGGCCAAAATGAAAGGTGCTCCGATTCGAGTGAAATTTGGTATCTGAGAGTTTTGTGGGTGTAGATTACGTTTTTGGTGTTGAATTTTTTTTGCCGCAATTTTCCAATATGGCCGCCATACAAACGACCGAGACCGTGTAACTTGCGAGGCCGCAGGCTGAGCTCCGCGTAGAGCGAAACTCGGAGCGTCCTTCCCTTACTTTGCCTCTCAACAACCCCTCCCCCCAAGCAACTTAAATCAACATGGCGAGGCCGAAGGCCGAGCTCCGCGTAGAGCGAAGCTCGAAGCGTCCCCCAGCATGTCGTGCTCCCACATACATCCATTAGTTCAAGTTTCATACGAGGCCGGAGGCCAAATCGCGAGGCCGCAGGCCGAGCTTCCGCGTAGGGCGAAGCCCGAAGCGTCCCCTCTTACTAATACCTCCCCCTACTAAACCCCCCCCCCCAAGTAGCTTTCATCATATAGCGAGGCCGAAGGCCGAGCTCCGCGTAGAGCGAAGCTCGAAGCGTCCTCCGGCTGACCTTGCAACCGTCACTTATCATAAGTAATATACGAGGCCGGAGGCCGAGTTGCGAGGCCGAAGGCCGAGCTCCGCGTAGGGCGAAGCCCGAAGCGTCCCCCTTCGTTGGAAAACTGGCCGCCATCTTGAATTTTTTGGTTTATGGACGGATTGCTTTCAAAATCGATATCTGAGAGTCCGAGTCGACTGCGATGATGAATCATATGTCAGAATTGAAAAAAATGGCCGCCATCTTGAATTTTTCTATTTCTCGACCGATTGCTTTCAAAATCGATATTTAGGGGGCCGAGTCGACTCTGATAACGAATCTCATGTCAAAATATTAAAAAGTGGCCGCCATCTTAAATTTTTTTGTTATTTGGCCGTTTGCTTTCAAAATCGATATCTGAGGGTCCAAGAAGCCTTTGATACCGAATCAAGAATAAAATTTTGAAAAAATGGCCGCCATTTAGATTTTTTTTGTTACTGGACCGATTGCTTTCAAAATCGATATCTGAGGGTCCGAGACGTCTTCGATACCGAATCAAATGTCAGAATTGAAAAAAAAGGCCGCCATCTTGATTTTTTTTGTTTCTTTACCGATTGCTTTCAAAATCGATATCTGAGGGTCAAAGAGGTCTTCCATTTCGAATCCAATGTCAAAATTGAAAAAAATAGCCGCCATCTTGAATTTTTTTGTTCGTTGACCGATTGCTTTCAAAATCGATATTTGAGGGTCCGAGAGGTCTTCGATACCGAATCAAATGTCAAAATTGAAAAAAATGGCCGCCATCTTGAATTTTTTTGTTTTTCGGCCGATTGCTTTCAAAATCGACATTTAGGCTCGGATAGTATATCCAACAGCCACAACACCTCACGCGGGCTGCTTGCAGCCCGCGCACCCACGCGACCTCTAGTTATACTATATAAAGCTCGATTACCACTCACTCACTCACTCACTCACTCATTGACACAATTGTTCTCCATGAAAGAGGCGAAACCGGTGAAAATAATGTATGGAGAAGTTGTACGACCAGGTCTGATGAGTACCAGAAAAATCTTAAACCATGGAAAAGTCTTCAGCATCAGGGTAGGGGTCAACGGCCAGCAAAAACTGTAAGGGATAGGTTGGTCGACCTCGAACAAAAGTCGACCCACACCCTGGTCAAATTCTACCTGGGGTGAAAAAAATCCAAAATGGCGGAAAACAAAATGGCCGCCATACAAATTTTATTAAAAATATATTCAAAGTCCAATAAATCCTAAACAAAAAGAGCAAAGTACAATGTTCTTTAACAAATGTCAAAGAGGATGATAAGAGGCGACTAACTGTGAAAAAAAAATTCAAAATGGCGGATTCAAAATGGCGGCCAAAATGAAAGGTGCTCCGATTCGAGTAAAATTTGGTATCTGGGGGTTTTTGTGGGTGTAGATTATGTTTTTGGTGTAAAAAAAAATTTGGCGCCATTTTCCAATATGGCCGCCATAGAAACGACCCACACAAGGTAACTTGCGAGGCCGCAGGCCGAGCTCCGCGTAGAGCGAAGCTCGGAGCGTCCCTCCCGTACTTTGCCTGTCCCCAACCCCTCCCCCCAAGTAACTAAAACCAACATGGCGAGGCCGAAGGCCGAGCTCCGCGTAGAGCGAAGCTCGAAGCGTCCCCCAGCATGTCGTGCTCTCACATACATCCATTAGTTCAAGTTTCATACGAGGCCGGAGGCCGAGTCGCGAGGCCGTAGGCCGAGCTTCCGCGTAGGGCGAAGCCCGAAGCGTCCCCCCTTACTAATACCTCCCCCTACTTAACCCCCCCCCCCAAGTAGCTTTCATCATATAGCGAGGCCGAAGGCCGAGCTCCGCGTAGAGCGAAGCTCGAAGCGTCCTTCGGCTGACCCTGCAACCTTCTCCTACCATAAGTAATTTACGAGGCCGGAGGCCGAGTTGCGAGGCCGCAGGCCGAGCTCCGCGTAGGGCGAAGCCCGAAGCGTCCCCCCTTCGTTGGAAAAATGGCCGCCATCTTGAATTTTTTGGTTTCTGGACGGATTGCTTTCAAAATCGATATCTGAGAGTCCGAGACGACTGCGACGACGAATCAGATGTCAGAATTGAAAAAAATGGCCGCCATCTTGAATTTTTCTATTTCTCGACCGATTGCTTTCAAAATTGATATCTGGGGGGCCGAGTCGACTCTGATAACGAATCCCATGTCAAAATTTTGAAAAGTGGCCGCCATCTTGAATTTTTTTGTTATTAGGCCGATTGCTTTCAAAATCGATATCTGAGGGTCCGAGACGTCTTCGATACCGAATCGAATGTCAGAATTAAAAAAAATGGCCGCCATCTTGATTTTTTTTGTTTCTGGACCGATTGCTTTCAAAATCGATATCTGAGGGTCCGAGAGGTCTCCGATTTCGAATCCAATGTCAAAATTGAAAAAAATAGCTGCCATCTTGAATTTTTTTGTTTCTTGACCGATTGCTTTCAAAATCGATATCTGAGGGTCCGAGAGGTCTGCGATACCGAATCGAATGTCAGAATTGAAAAAAAATGGCCGCCATCTTGATTTTTTTTGTTATTGGGCCGATTGCTTTCAAAATCGATATCTGAGGGTCCGAGACGTCTCCGATACCGAATCAAGAATAAAATTTTGAAAAAATGGCCGCCATCTTGAAAATTTTTGTTTCTTGACCGATTGCTTTTAAAATCGATATCTGAGGGTCCGAGAGGTCTCCGATCCTGAATCGAATGTCAGAATTGAAAAAAAATGGCCGCCATCTTGAATTTTTTTGTTTTTTGGCCGATTGCCTTCAAAATCGAAATTAAGTCCACGATAACAAAAGCAACAGCCACAACACCTCACGCGGGCTGCTTGCAGCCCGCGCACCCACGCGACCTCTAGTCTATAATATATAAAGCTGGATTCAGGTGACTGACTGACAGAAATTATTAGGGTATAAGGAGTACATTTGGAAGGGTATAATGTATAAAGAAAATGTTTGAAGGAGTTTGAAACCAAAAGGAAAACTATCAGGTGTAGACCATGAGGTTCTGGTGAAAAGTTGCTGAACTGCCTGCCGAAACGAAAAGAGATGGAGGAACGCTGTCATATAATGAAATGTTGCAAACCTTGGGCAGTTTGTTGGTGGGTTGAAAAAAATTGAAAAATATAAAAACCAAGATGGTGGCGGGTCGAGAAACGTTTGTATGAAAAACTTTGAGGGGGAAAAACACCCCGAAGGAGAAATTTTAGAGGCCATAAACTCAAGTCAGATCTGGAAAGGGGGGGTTTATCTATCGATGTAAGGAAAAAAAATGTGGTGATGACCTTCTTGGTGAAAAGTTGGTGTACTGCCCGCCGAAACGGTGGGAGATGGAGAGTAGCCGCTATACAAGAAAATGTTGCAAACCCTGGGCAATTTGACGGCAAATTAAAAAAAAGTTAAAATTCTGGAAAAAAATATCGCGGCGAGGGGTTAAAATTTGTATGAAAACTATTCGAGGGGGAAAATCGCCCCGAACATGGATTTTCGTGGGTATTAGCTATATTTGGCCTTGTAGTGAGTCATTAAGGGTACAGGAAGATGTCATAAAAATGTGGTCTTAACGGACTCTTTTAAAAGCTGGTGAACTGCCCGCCAAAACGGTAAGAGATAGAGAGTGACCGTCATACAATAAAATGTTGCACACCCTGGTCAATTTGACGGCAAAATAAAAAAAAATTGAAATTCTGACAAACAAGATGGCGGCGCGAGGGATAACTTTGTATGAAACTTTCGAGGGGGGAAATCACCCCAAACGCGGATTTTCGTGAGTATAAGCTATATTTCGGCTTGTAGTGAGTCATTAAGGGTACAGGAACAAGTCATAAAAATATGGTCTCAACGGACTCGTTTAAAAGCTGGTGAACTGCTCGCCAAAACGGTAAGAGATAGAAAGTGACCGTCATACAATAAAATGTTGTAAACCTTAAGCAGTTTAACGGCAAAGAAAAAATTTTTCAAAAACTTAAAAAACAAAATGACGGCGAGCTGATAACCTTTGTTTTTTCATACACTTTCGAGGGGGTAAATCACCCCGAAATCGAATTTTCGTGGATAGAGGCTACAGTCAGTATTGTAGAGAGTTTCAGTGTGTATCAGAAAAAAATATACAAAAGTGGTCTCAACGGGCTCATTTCACCGCTATGAGTGGATACAAAAAGTAACTCGGTGGCGAAAATTTTTTAGCCGACACAAAAGACAAGTTTGTCTTGCATACATTTTGTACACACTTTGTAGGAAAAACAAACTTAACGTTTCTGTTGTGAAACTCGGGGGGCCAAAACTTTTAAGCTAACAGAAAAGTTAAGTTTGTCTTGCATTTATTTTGTATAAATTTTGTACGAAAAACAAACTTAACTTTTCTGTTGTGTAACTCGGCATATGAGGCCGAATGTCGAGTGGTGAGAACGAAAATTAGTATAATTAGGCTGAAGGTAGAGTTCACCTCTAAGTAACCTAAACCATACGGCGAGGCGGCAGGCCGAGCTCCGCGTAGAGCGAAGCTCGGAGCGTCCCTCCCTTACTTTGCCTGTCCCCAACCCCTCCCCCCAAGTAACTTAAACCAACATGGCGAGGCCGAAGGCCGAGCTCCGCGTAGAGCGAAGCTCGAAGCGTCCCCCAGCATGTCGTGCTCCCACATACATCCATTAGTACAAGTTTCATACGAGGCCGTAGGCCGAGCTTCCGCGTAGGGCGAAGCCCGAAACGTCCCCCTTACTAAGACCTCCCCCTACTTATCCCCCCCCTAAGTAACTTTCATCATATAGCGAGGCCGAAGGCCGAGCTCCGCGTAGAGCGAAGCTCGAAGCGTCCTCCGGCTGACCCTGCAACATTCTCCTACCATAAGTAATTTACGAGGCCAGAGGCCGAGTTGCGAGGCCGCAGGCCGAGCTCCGCGTTGGGCGAAGCCCGAAGCGTCCCCCCTTCGTTGGAAAAATGGCCGCCATCTTGAATTTTTTGGTTTCTAGACGGATTGCTTTCAAAATCGATATCTGAGAGTCCGAGTCGACTGCGATGACGAATCAGGGTGTCTACTCTCAAAGTCCGATATATCGAAACGATACTACTCGAATCATGCAAATACAAAACTTCGTCCCTTGACAATAGAGTAGAATATTGGTTGGATGAATTTTCAAACTGCATCCAACCAATATTCTACTTTATTGTCAAAGGACGAAGTTTTGCATTTGCATGTTTCGAGTAGTATCGTTTCGATATATCGGACTTTGAGAGTAGACACCCAGATGTCAGAATTGAAAAAAATGGCCGCCATCTTGAATTTTTCTATTTCTCGACCGATTGCTTTCAAAATCGATATCTGGGGGGCCGAGTCGACTCTGATAACGAATCTCATGTCAAAATTTTGAAAAGTGGCCGCCATCTTGAATTTTTTTGTTATTGGGCCGATTGCTTTCAAAATCGATATCTGAGGGTCCGAGAGGTCTCCGATACCGAATCAAGAATAAAATTTTGACAAAATGGCCGCCATCTTGAATTTTTTTCTTTCTGGACAGATTGCTTTCAAAATCGATATCTGAGGGTCCGCGAGGTCTCCGACTACGAATCGAATGTCAAAATTAAAAAAAATTGCCGCCATCTTGATTTTTTTTGTTTTTTGACCGATTGTCGTCAAAATCAATATCTGAGGGTCCGAGAGCTCTCCGATTTCAAATCCAATGTCAAAATAAAAAAAAAATAGCCGCCATCTTGAATTTTTCTATTTCTTGACCGATTGCCGTCAAAATCAATATCTAAGGGTCCGAGAGGTCTCCGATACCCAATCAAAAATAAAATTTAAAAAAAATGTCCGCCATCTTGATTTTTTCCATTTCTTGACTGATTGCCTTCAAAATTGATATTCTGTCCCGGATAACAAAACCAACAGCCACAACACCTCACGCGGGCTGCTTGCAGCCCGCGCACCCACGCGACCTCTAGTTTTACTATATAAATCGACAACAATATCAATACAATATTTTGAACATATTATAAACCTTGCAATGCATATCATTTTTATGATTCTACTTCATACAATAAATAGTCTAGTTAATAACATTCTACAACTTCCGTAGGTAAACAGATCAAATCATTGCTATTAAAATAAAACTAGTTACTTCTAACTATCTATTATCTCTGAAATACAATTTAGCTATTTAGCAATATTTTTAGACATATTTTCAGGTATTATAATCTATCAAATGCATATTTACACTGAAGCATTATTTAAAAGAAGAGAATAAACAAACAAATCGTCAACGTAAACATGCAGAACAAAATGCGTGTTATGATTGCTACAAAAATGAGGTAACCGTACCAACAGATGTTCCTCTTTAAACAAGTCCATCGGGTACACCGGCGGTTTTTTACCGGCGTATTGTAGGGAAAAATAAACCGGTGACGTCACAAGAGGTCGGCAAGTAAATATTTATCAAGTGGCGTTTTGTTTGTGCAAGTCGGCAATACAGCTCCGGGTCGAACGGAACGCATATGTTGGCCAAACGGTGCGATATTTTTGAGTGAGATGGGAACGCTTGGAAATGCAGGAGATATGGTAATGTGTTTTGTTCGTGAATGTTACAGTGAGAGAGTGTAGAATATGCTTGAAATATATCCTATCAGAGATAATACACTTTGTGAATTTCACATTAAGTTACTTTAAATTCAAATTATTTTCTTGTGTAAGGCAATATAATGTTATTATAAAGACCTGATCTATTTCGACGAACTGTATATCTTTATTTCTGAGTTGAAAATAACGTGAATCTTTTGAAGTATCTATTGAATAGGTGTCTACTGGATACTAGTGGATACGCTTCATTTGTCGTCTAGTTCATTTTTAGGGTTCCGTACCTCAAAAGAAAAAAAACGGAACCCTTATAGGATCACTTTGTTGTCCGTCTGTCTGTCTGTCTGTCTGTCTGTCAAGACCCTATATCTCAAGAACGGGTAAAGGTATCAGGTTGAAATCAATACCATACATTAGGATCCATGAACCACACAAGATCTGAAAATTTAAATTTTTTACAATGACGCAATAAAAAGATATGGCATTTCATGTCCTCGTCTCCATACATTAATTCAAAAATGCAAAACCTACAGGGTACTTCCCGTTGACCTAAAATTATGAAATTTGGCAAGAAGCTAGGTCTCACAGTACAAATAATGGGAAAAGTCTGAAATCATTAAATATTACAACTTTTCTCACAACTAATGGTAACCAATTGTGGTGAGCTCCCGTTTCAGGAACATTCATATAAGAGAGGGGTCAAGTTGGATGGTCGCGGAGGCGATTTTTGTTTTAGTTCTATTCTAAAAACGGGAACACTTACAAACTTGAAAATTGGTATGTTTATAGTGCATAAGCTATAAAATAACAACAAATAATAAAATTTGGTCAAGCGCGTGTCGGACTCAAAAAATCTAGCACATTAACTTACTGAAATTTCGTGGTGTTACGGAACCCTCGGTGCGTGAGTCCGACTCGCACTTGGCCGGTTTTTTTATCTAGGGCAAGATTGAAATTAAAATTAACTCCATCTACATTCAAATGTATGAATAAGCTTGATTATTCTAGAGAAGTTAGACTATAAAAGAAGATTATACTAAACTATACACAAATTTCTTAAGAAGAATCGAGTGAATAAATGTCGAACTTACTGAAAATGGTGTCCAAAACAAAGATAGCGAGTTAAAAAATGTTTTGAACTTCTAAAGCACCGCTATTGCACCCCTTCAGTTCAACCAACAGGTGGACGCAGACTCGCGAGCGGAACCGGGTGTTTACGCGAGTTTTACTGCCGAGTGTAGCGCACAGTAAACAGTGCACACCTTGCCTTAGAGGTGGAGAGGATGTGAGTGTATCCTGCCCCTTGAATACAAACAATCATCTACAATGGTCGAGTGCGGCTATTGATGTGATCATGATTGATTTTCGCTTATTACAGAGTTGTTATGTTTGTCACTGTGACATCGTAAATGTTGTCTTATAATCAATTTCCACGCGATGGTAAACTATCGAAAAATTGTAAACTGCACCGTGTAGTCGTGGACTGCTTCTCCAGCACCCTCGCTTGGCTTGCTCTCGAATCAATCCTGAACGAGATCGGTTAGGTTATGTTTGCCTTATCTAACGGACCTATGGACCTACGAGTTTACTTTTTGATAGCTTACATTCTCGCGATATTATGACATTAAAAACCAAAGATTTTAAAGACATGTGCACTGCGTTCGTTGAAAGATTTATATGAAGGATTCAAGATAATGTTTGAAGTTAAATCTAGTTTTATGTAGCGTGACTATATAACTATCAGCTGCAGTTTCTATGTGAGGTCAAACGCTGAAGAAGTAACACTAAGAAAATTAAGGTCAAACTCAAAATTTTAACACTTGGTGCACCTTTAATGTACCAAAATAATATAAGCATCACAGTATATAGCATATATAATTGTAATATCATTGGTATGTAGTCGTCACGTAGCAGATGATCTTAAAATCCACTTATCGTATGAAAAAACATACCAAAGTCAGCGGCGAAGCTTATTATCCAAGTCGCTGGATAAAGCAAGGTGTCCGAAATCCCCGGAGGTCATAAATCTTAAGGGCAGTTGTGAAGTTGGCAAATTGCGCATTTACAATTCGGCTCATACGCTCGCGGCTTGAAGCTTGAGGAGCTTGGCTTAAGCCGGTATGCTCCAAACTGATATTTATGGCTCGAACGCACCTCCGTCCGCGTCAAACCCGTGATGCTACGAATTTGTTATATGAGCTTAAGTTTGCAGTTTATATTTTTCTCTTCTCTTCTAGAGATTGTTCCCAAGCGCCGTAAACAAGTGGCGTTTATTCTTTTCTACTAGCGTTTGCGATATTAGAAAGCCATTCATCCATGGCTCCAAGTCTGAATACTTAAGATGGAAATATGAGGGATGTTGACGCCTTTTTATCAATATTTGTACACAGTAGCATGAAGATGATTGGTTATGGATACTGATAAAAGATTTACTGAAATTGTAATAAGTGTATGCGATGATTTTATTCCACAGAAACGGGTGAAGAAAAACGCAACGGACACGCAAAAGAATCATTTATAAAAACAACAAATCTATAAATACATAAATTTTTAAACGTTTTAAATTTTTCCGTTGGGCCCGTCAGTCATTACTTGCGGGGTGCGGGGGTAGGAAGTGCTGAGAGGCGATCGAGTTCACTTAGCAGAGCGATAAATCTCCGATGGGCGGGAGCGGGGGTGAGGAAGGAAGAAGGGTGGAGGGGTAGCGGGGTGAGGTAAACGAATGGTACAGCCACTGATGCAGGTGAATGGGCCGCCGTGAGAAGTTAATCGAGCGAGAAATACCCGGGAAGAGTAATCGAAGGCATCTGAAGACACATGTATCTGGAGGCGGTAATGCTTTGAAGCAATTTGTGTTCACGTTTTGTTATTTTTTTCCAATAAATGAGGAAAGAATATTGTATTAAGATTCAGAAAGGACTAAGACTATTGGTTTTAATTCTATGATTTTGATTACGTAAGTTGTGGGACGAAATAAAGGTGTGGCTCATCTTAAGCGTATACGTTGATAATCAGTTTTTTATTTATTTATTTATTGCATACTTACAACTACCATTACAGGGTAACCTATTGCAGTAGAGTAGTAAACATTACTAATAATATAAATCAAAGTCAAATAAAACATAATACTAATATGTACAATCACAAATAACATAAAAATTATAAAGTTCATTGTTTGTCTTAAGGCTAATCCTTCCTGAATGACCTCTAGACTTTTTACATTAAATATTACATTTTATCTTAGCAGACGTAGTAATAAACAAGATGTGAGAAGTGAAGTGGTCGAGATAGAGTTTTAAGTACTTAGTTATAACTGAAAAAAAAATCTAAGATGACAATGTAACCATTTTACTGCTACATTTTTTATCAAAATACTAAATAAAAAATTACAATATTTCAGACAAAAACATTGAATGATTTGGTCGATTCACATTTTTGATATTACCATTTACTTTTTTGATATTAATATTACAAAAAATACTTTTCTCTCTTTTTTGTGAATTTTGGGGTCACCGTTGGTCGTAACAGCCACGTTGCAAGGCAAGGTTATGTGAATTTGTTCACGTGTAAATGAAGTCTATATATTTTGCATTGACGAGTGTATAGCTGCTAATTTTAGGCAAGGTTGAACCTTAATGAGACTCTTATGAAGTTTTTCCTCACCATTTAAAAATATACATAAATATTTATTTTGTATTGTTCCATTAACTCATATCTCAAAATAATCATTTATACCTATTATTTGTGTACTGTGAAGATATTTCATCAGTGGAAAAAGTTAATATTTGTCATTTTAAGCAGATTTTAAGCTCGACCGTGTTCCAATAATTGTTGTTATTTTTCATCTGCCCCACCAGCCATCAGCAGCCCTCAGCAGCAATAAGCAAGTCGTACCTTGTTGTGCATTAGACTCGTTCACGGGTCATTAGGGCGCGCTGAAAAATGCTCGCGGTACTAAAATAGACATTATGTAAAGTGCCACAATTACCGGCGTGACTTGAGAAAAAGTTGCGTTTTGAGAGAGGCTGTAGGGTTGGGAGATGCAAAAGATGACCTATCTAATACTTGCAACTTAGATGTGTATCAAAATGTTTCATTTCTTTTGGTATAATGTATTGCAGAATGTTCTTCTTCATTTGACAAAAACCTTATACCAAACAAATTAGTTTTAGAACAGCCGATTACTCTCTGTAGAGCATGTGCGCAATAGCACCTTTTTATTACTTTTTTGAATGATGCATTTTTGATAGCTTTTGTTATTGTGATTTGAGTTATTATACGACACTGGGCTCCAAAAAGGCATTCTGATTTCCAGCATAAAATTATAGTCCATTAGTTCTTATCTTATCGCTAACATATTTTGAATTACAAGTTACAGATTTATTTCAAATTATTATTAATTTAAGTCTCTATATAATTTTTATTAATATATTTCTAGTTAACCCTGCGGCTGCGGGGTGAGTGAGAGGTGGGCGCGCAGCGCTAAACACGTAAGACGTCACTTACCGGCCCGAATTAACATAAATAATAACGCCTCACGCCGCCCCCGCCCCGCCCCGATATTGCGTCATTTGTGCGGCCCTTTATAGCTCCACAACACTTAACTCCAAATAAAAAAGTACATTATAAATTCCTCCGTAACGGCGACGATTTCTTTCGCGCCCTTTTTGGGGTTCGCGAGCAAATCACTTGCCGGTTCGTATGTCTTCCTGTCGCCAATTTGTATAATGCTACGCAGAAAAGGGCACTCGTAATTTTTTCAGCGTATGCGTGTTAAAGGGTTGCGTGAGGTCGCGATAGGATTTGATGTGTGTTATTTTTATTTATTTTTTGTCAGCTTTGGGAACCCGGCGGTGCTGGAGCCGAGACGCGGCTCGCCAGTGTTTTTTATTTGGCTCGAGGTGTAAGCAGCACTTATTTGCATTACAATTGTCTGCCGAGTGCTCCGGCTTTATATTCGGTTCCATGTTTTTAATTTTGCCTACAAATAACGTTTAATAGTGGTATAAGAAGTAACGGTGGCCCATTTGCATATTAGTGGTCCGAGGTTCTTCATAAAAATGCAGAGAAAAAATAATGGGGGTCTTGCGGCACAATGGTGTTGATGTTTTTTTTAATAGCTTTCTTACTTACGTGTAAATCTACTGCTTCTATTGAATAATTTTTTCTTCTGTTGGCACTCTACGAGCTTTTTCCTACTTTATGAAAGTAAAATTTCACGATTCAACTTGAAACTCTTAACTTAAATAACTGAAATAATAACTTTGTTCATGCACTGTTTTTGAAGTTTTTTGCTGAGTAGCGTTGGCTTCCGATTTTAAGACTGGTTGTCTGTTTATTTCTCGTAACGATTCTTTAATTCTGAACCTCGTGTGCAGTAATAACCCTTGCAGTGTCGCGGCCAGCTCTCGGCCATAAATAAAAGGTACGCGGCCTCACGACCCGTGAGTTATGGTGTTCGGACCCTCCGCTCGAGTGGACTTGAGAGGTCCTTCAAGGTAATATAAAATATACTAGGATAGCTTTTAGCATTTCTTCTTTACATAAGCAATAGTGAAAGTTCTTATCATGCAGTATTTTTTTCTAAAATACATCGTTTAAATCAAAATTGTTTGTTTACGTACAAACTGCACTGGCCTTCATTTTCATTTTCCTATTAATTGTAATTAACTTTATTTATCTAGTTATCGGAGTTATAGTAGCTTTCGGATTGCAATCTTACCACGTTATTTCACAATCAATTTTATTAGTTTATTATAGTTTTTAAACCTGGGCATTATTCAGGAAAAAAAAATGTACGGCCCCTCAGTCGTTGGACAAGAGGCATCGGCAGAGAATGAAACTAAGTGGTGTACATACTGGTAAATTAGATTTCGAGTGATCCCGCTAGTATCCTGTCCTAAAGAGTACGAATCCGGTCGTGCAGGTCACGGATGTACTTTTTCAGTTTTGTGCCGCGCTTCATTTCTCTCGTAGTGCAAAGGTTAACTTACTTTTATGCTTTTACCAAATAACAAAAATCTAAATAACTTTTCTAAAGTTCTAGTAGTAAGCCAAGGCTTTGAAAACTTGTCTTGAGAGAAGCATGTTTGATATTTGAGGAGCTTTTTGAATTTGAACTAGTGAATCCATCATAGATGATCAAATTCAAATAAATTCAATAGATTGCGAAAAAGCGTCAGCAAACTTCGGAGAAAATAAGGAATTAAGCCTTAATTTCTATGAAAAAAAAAACGTGAATAATTTTTGTGTGTTGTGTCGTAATCAAAATAAAATAATCTCACTCGCTTTCTCCCATAACTCACCCCTACCTTCTCCGCCCCGTGTCATATTCCGCAAATCGTTATAAATCAAAGCACGTTGCTTCTTATAAACATATTTTGCGTGTCACCTGTTTTTAAATTCGCCGCTTATTCTTAGTACACCGCGATGCTGTTCCGGATATTTTGAGTAGAATCATGTTGCCGAAGGTTCATCTCTGAGCAATTTTATTCGTCCTTGCTCCTTGTACACAAGACAGTTTTTTTAAGTTTAAGATTCTTATCTTTATCACACATTGTTGGTCTTTCGTCTGTCCTATAGGTCTCCATAATGACCAGTTCCAGTTCTGGCTGCCCGCATTTTGGGCCCGACAACGATACGACTTTCAATAGATAGGTAGATAAAGTTGTCTATTTACACACGTAACATCTTTTATTATGCGCACGGCAAAAGAGCGGAATTCTTTGCCTGCCTCTGTGTCCCCGAGTTCATATAACCCAAATTTATTCAAGTTGCAAGTTCTCCTGAGCAAGCTTGTCCCAACGTTGACCTCATCTCTGTCCTCGAGACAAGATCGAGATTAAGAGTAAGCCCATTGGCAATAAAAAAAAAACTGACTCGCAATATACAAAAAACAGTAATTAAACACAAACATCAAAACAAACAAATCCCTAGATTAAAAAAACTGGCGCAAGTTATACGAGTATGTGCGGCAGTGGTATTATACGCCGCAGCTCAATGTTCTCAGAAAAACACTGTTTTTCAGCTACTAACATACAAGGAAACGCGCGAAACAATAAGTAGTCCTTGTTAAAAAGCATGAATAAAGTCTATACCCCAACCTAAAGTGATTACCACTTCACGGTCTGACCTGCTGAATTAGTTTTGATTCGCAGAGAGTTTAAAAAGTTACAATGAAGCTGCTGTTGAATATAAATACTATTTTCTAAGTTAAGTTTTGACTGTTTGAAGTTAAGTTTTGAATGTCTTCAACCACTAAACTAACACAAGCTCTTGAAACTCCGTACAACAGACTGTAATGCAAATCTGCCGCACATTTACTTACTGTTAATTATTTAGGGTGACCTTTTCTTAACTGTTTTGTTAATTGTTGGAGCACCTACCCTCAAGTTGCGACGCGTGGGTGTTTCTGAAGACGGGTGACTTGTGGCCGGACAAGGCGGCGACAGGTTAACGGGGGGTGAAGGGGGCCGTCGGGGGGTAAAGGGGGGTGAATTATACAGTGCCAGCTTAACACGTGGCTGGACAGCCGCGTTCATACTACGACACTTTGAGGTCTGTAGGCTTTTGCTACGGCAGGTCTTGGCTTGCTACGGGGCCTACGGCGTAGCTTTGTAGCTAGTGTAGAGCATTATGCTACGGTGCTATAAGTGCCTTCATAGTGCCTTTTAAAATTTTGTAACTCGTTAGATTTGGTCAGCTAAAAATTGCAAGCACAGATAATCTATACATATAATAAAAGAGTAGAAACCGCGTGTCTGTACTTTTGATAAATTTATAAAAAAATTAGTGTGAGCGATAAGAAACGACTATTAAAACTCAAAAATATGTTTTCTGAACTTTTTGTCTGTCTGTATGTTTTCGATAAACTCCGAAACTACTGAACGGATTTTCTCGCAGTTTTCGCAGATAGATTAAGGTTAGGTCTGAGCAACATATAGGCTAATTAGAAGCTACACCAATGTGAAGTATTAAATTGCCTGTACGACAATAACTGGCAAACCGATTCGAACTGAGTTTTTAATTACGAGTTTGGCTTAGTTTTGTGCAACATAAAAGGTTAATTTCATTGAAAACGGTTCACTCAGACAGAAGGTACGCTAAGTTTCATGCGGTGGCGCAAATAACTTACAAACTATTGAACGGATTCAAACAGGGTTTTCAATAAACTGTCAAGCTTACTTCTTTGCAACATATGAGCTTACTTTCATTAAAAACGGCTCACTCAGACAGGTGCGCGAAATTCCCAGCGGAGGCGCCAATATCTCACAAACAACTGAACCGATTAAAAAGAGGTTTTCAGTAACGTATTTGTCTACTCCATGCAACATGTATGCTTAGTTTCATTGCAAACGGTTCACTCAGACATTAAATTCACTAAGTTTCAAGCGGCGGCCCCAATAACTCACCAACTACTAAACGGATTTAAACGGGTTTTTCAATAACGTGTTTAGCTTAATTCTTTGCAATGTATTAGCTTACTTTCATTGAAAACGGTTCACTCAGACAGGAAATGCCCGAAGTTTCAATAGACGGCACCAATAGCTCACAAAAAACTGTACCGATTCCAACTGGCATTTCCATGACGTGCTTGGATTAGGTACTTTCGTGCAACATATAAGCTTAGGTTAGTTGAAAACGGTTCACTCAGATAGAAAATACGCAAAGTTTCAAGCAAAGGCGCGAATAATAATAATAATTAATAATAAATTATAATTTGTAATGAGTATTATTTAGTATTCACATAGCTTAACGTAGTATGCCCATTAATTTAAATTTTAATGTGACAAACTTTGTTATAGGCTGTATAAATATTTAAGGCAAGAATTGTATTTATGAATTATATGCTGTTTAGTTTGCTTGATAAATAAATAAATTAATGAATAACTCACAAACTTTTGAGCAGATTCATACGTGGCTTTCAGTAACGCGTTTGGCTTACTCCTGTGCAATAAACAAGCTTAGTTTCATTGCGAAAGGTTCACTCTGACAGAAGATAAGCAAAGTTTCAAGCTGCAGAACCAAGAACTCACCTACTGATCTGGTTCAAACGAGGTTTTCAATGACGCGTAGGTCTTCTTTCTGTGCAACATATAAGCTTCATTCCATTGCAAACGGTTCATTCACACAGAAGCTTCGCGAAATTTTAAGCGGCCACACCAATACCTCACAAAGTACTTGAACGACTTTCAATAACGTATTTGGGTTGCTTTCGTGCAATATTTGAACTTTTTTTATTGCAATCGGTTCATTCAAACAGAAAATGGGCGAGTTCAAAGTTTCAAGCTGTGAAACCGAGCTGAAATCAAACAAAGGAAGAAAGCCCAATACATTGTTGAAAATTCCGTTTGATCCGGTCCGATTGTTTGTGTAAAAGTTGTGGGTACAATTAAAGATTGGTAAAATCTAGATTTAGTTTTATTATAAAAAAAAAACAACAATAAAAAATTCCTGTTTCGGCATGGCAATGCAACAAATGTAAAAAAAAATATGAAAGTTCTAAAGTTTTGGAAACTTAGGAAGTAGGTACTTATAAACAAAACACTTAAATAAATAAAGAGAGATGTGAATCATTGTTTTTTAGGAATTGTCTTTTAAGGGGAGAAATAAGTTACTACGATTGTACAGAAGTGTAGTCCAACAGTTTTGTATGCAGGTACATGTACAGTTAAAAGCATGTGAAGCCACGTTGGACTTTGTACCGCTCTTTTTTCAGTTGCCACAGAAGCTAAAGTGACTGAGCCTCAGATTTAGTTAGGCTTTGTTATGTATAAGATATAACGAAACCCGTATAAAATATATATATTTCAAACGGTATAAAATATTAACTTGTCCATCTTTATATATTTTGGAAAGTGCCTTATTTGTAAAGGCCAATCCTAAGTTGTTTCCTAGATTATCTGAAATAGTTAAACGTAATAGACGTGACAATGACCTGGTGCATATACCGCCGGCACACACAGCTCTAATGAGTAAAAGTGTAATATGTATGGCTCCATCTATCTATAATAAAATACCAAAGGAAATTAGAATGTTAAATTATAAAGAATTTAAAATTGAATTGAAAAAAAAATTGCTAGAAAAATGTATTTATAATTTACAAGAATTCACAACCAATAAATTTTTAATGTCTTAACTTATTTAATTAATAAAACAAAATTGTATTATATAATTTATTTTTACCTAATATTAAAAATATACTTATTTTATTTTATTTAAATTATCTAGAATAAGTAGAATATTTGTATACCTTACAAGGTGGAATACAGTGTGCTGTTATATGTTTTATAAGACCTTATTGTTTTTACCTGTATTCAAACAAATAAAGAATTTTGAACTTTGAACTTCGTATCATAGTTCGTCTGCGTTGAATTCGACTATAATTTTACACTTACGAGGATAGTGGGCGACCTAACAGTCTACACGTAAACAAGACGTGTTTAATTTACAAAAATCCGTACTATCGGTACTCTGAATACCTAATAATATAAAGGCGAGAACTGCACTGTCTGTCTGTCTGTTAAGCTTTTATGACTAATCCGATAAACCGATTGTAATATAAACTTGGTATGAAGATAGTTTGAACCATGGGAAAAGTCATTAGCTACTTTTTCTGAACCCCACGCGGACGGAGTCGCAGGCAACAGCTAGTTATTTAAATAAATCGTTTGTTTCAGGTAGACTTATAAATATTTGATGGATTTGGTCATATGATTTAACTGTTTTTTTCATGAAAAGCTGGGGTATACACTAATATTACACATAAAACCACATTGTATACAACATAGATATACAAACTTAAACAGTAGATTCTGATCATAAAACTGAACAAATTTTCCCAAGGAACATAGGTCGAAATACGAAAAAAATAATTTTGACCTATGAGCTGTCAGCTGATGCAGTATTAATTGAATTTAGATGAAAATTGTTTTTTCTTTATTGGATCTAATGTTCCTTGGGAAAAGTTGTTCAATTTCATGGTTAGAATGTACCGTTTAATTTTGTACCCCATATACAGTGTATATAGCAGAGTAAAATATTAATTTGGTAACCTAGTATGAACAATCCTAACTCGAAACACAAGACGAGAAGTCACAACTTTTAACCCTTCAGTTGTGCCGTCTTGGATTAAATTAACATTAGGTGGAACTATCGCCGGACCCTCGCAGGCCCATGTCCATTGTCCACCCGCCGTCCACTGCCCAGGACCTCGCGCCGGCTGTGTGCTTGAGGAATCCTAATTAAAATTACAACATGTAAATCGTGCGGCGTCTTAAGTTTGCACACAGAACATGGACACGTATAGAAATTAAACATATATTTTAAACAACATTTTAACCCTCGATGCAACAACGACGATTTAACTAAGTTGGTTAGCAATCAAAATGGCGCTTTGTTATATCCAAACACCTGAAAGTAGAGCATGGCTTTTTTGTATAGTATTCGTAAAAAAAGTATTTTCTAATCTGCTCAAAAATGTGTTCTATACAAGGTGTAACAAAAAGGGTATATCAACCCTGAAGGATGTGATTCTGCCCTTGAAAGTGAACAACTTTCCCTAAGAAACATAGGTCGAAATACGAAAAAAAAATTGACCTCCCATAGAAACTGAATCAGCTGATCGCGCATTTTGTATGGGAGGTCAAAAATTTTTTTTCGTATTTCAACCTGTGTTCCTTAGCGAAAGTTGTTCAGTTTCATGGGAAGAATCACATCCTTCAGGGTTGATATACGCTGTCTCTTACACCTTGTATATCTTATACATAATAAAAAGCAAGTCTCCAAAAAATATCCCTCCATCGGTCAGTCATTGATGACTCCGCCAGTCGCGAGAAAGTAAAGTAAGTGCAGTGCTGCTGTCCATTTGTTATATTTTATGTTAAGAATCTTGTAAAGAGTAGTTTAAGATACAAGTTACATTGGTAGGGTTATTATAACTACTTTACGTTTTGTAAGCAAGAGATAAAGTCGAAAGTCGTTTTTCAATACATTAGGAGGAAAACTACTTACAGATTGTGTTTTTAGATTGAAACTCATCCAAATTGCAAAATTTTATCACAATGGCGCTAAATATACAAACTTTTTAATATGTGAGAAACATGGCAAAGGGACCTTGGAAATATTTTGAAAATAGTTTCTTAGTTTTTTAAATTTTTCGTATACAATTGAAATACTTTTGCTCTTAAAACGTAAACTCCTTGCTAATATAATTTTATATTGGCCTTACAGAAATTTATAAAAGGTAAGTAATTCGCACTAGTTCGGCAATAATAATTTTCGAACAAATGTACTTATTGAAAAATATTAAACCTTCAAACGTATTAAAATTTCCCCTACTTAGCTTTCTAAAATTTTTAAGCATATCGCTTCTCACCGTTTTGTTGTTCTGTGTATAAGTATTCTTCCTTTCCTTTGATGTTTGTTTATAAGTGTTCAGTTGTTTCGTGGGTCGGCTACTCAAGTCACGAATCACTGAGAGTCTGTTTGTTTGTTTGTCTACTGTAAGAATAACGTACTTTGTTGGGTGAATATTGTAGTTTATTTAAATTATGCGTGTGAAACCTTTGTTACGGGGTAAACATTAAACTTAAATAGTACTTTACAAGTAACTTTTGTTTTACTTTCTACTGAATTTTTTGCATGAGTGAGCGTTGTCTGTACAGATATGACGTTACTTTGTTTGTGAAGCGACATAACTTTTGTATGAATTTTATAGTGATATCCCATCCTATACTATTAAACGAGCAATATTTGTAAATATATTTGTAAGGGTTTATATTTGTAATCGGTTTCTCGAAAACGGCTTTAACTATTTTGATGAAATTTAGTATACGGGGATTTTCGGGGACGAAAAATCGATCTAGCTAGGTGTCATATCAAGGAAAATTCGTTCTTCCCGTGTTTTTTTTTTTTTTTACATAAGTACCGCGTTTTACTTTTAGACAGAATGCTAGAGCGCCATCTGTTGGCGGGTAGTATAGCTTGCTCACCCGATGATATTTTAATGTTGAGGTGGCTATTATAGAGTAAAGCTGGTTCGACAAGGTACTGTAATAATAATTATAATAAAGATATTTACATTTTTGACACCACACCGTCGTCACCAAATTGATACGGCACAACATTGGGAGGTTGTGGGCAACTTGATTTCTCCAGTAAAATAAGTGTTTGGGAATGTTTTTCAAATCGATTTTCGATTAAATAATTTAGTACCTGGTCGACCGAGCTTCGCTCTTCAGTAGCCGCTTCAACTTTAAAATATCATCGGGTGAGCAAGCTATGCTACCCTCCAACAGATGGCACTGTATATTTGTGTCTAAAACGCGGTATTTTTAAGAAATGCTTGAAACGAATTGTCAACCGCTTGTCGGTAGAAACTTTTTCAACTCTATTACCATGCCCTAAGGTCCAAAAGTGTTTCTACTGATGTGCTGTTGAGTGTAACAGAAAATATGAGACCAAGCTAGATCAATTTCTCGTCCCCGAAAACCCCCGTATGGGAAATTTCATCGAAATCATTAGAGCCGTTTTCGAGAAACGTTTTCGTTTAATAGAATAGGATGTAACCAAAACTTCATCCTGCCTGCATCATGACATATTTTGCAGATTTTCAATTTGTGCTTTATATATCATGGTGTAACCAATAACCTTCACAGCACAGATTCAAAATATCCCCCAACTCTTCGATTAGCTCTGAAGTTGGGAACAAAGCAGTCCCGTCTCGAGTTAGAAGTTAGTAACTGTCGGTACAGTTGGACACAGTGCGGTACAGTTGGACACAGTGTGGTACACTCCCCGACAACTCCGTGTTTACCTACAGCGGTCAGAGGGTCGCCAACAACTTGGAGACAAGGAGTCGAGGACGTGGGGTATTGGCTATTTCAAGACGTTTGTCTAAATACTTAGTTTGGCACTGTTTCTTGGACGTACCTGATTCTCGGATAATTGACATACTACTAAAAAGGCTGTGTATGTATTAATGTATACAAAAACCCTTTTGTGAATTTTGAAATACGACTTATAGGCCACTTAATACGACATGTCAGATTCATAAACAACATCATGGAAGGAAAGATAGAAGGAAAGCGAGGTGGAGGGAGGCCAATGTTAAGCTATGCATCACAAATTAAGAAGAAGATAAATGTCAGATCATATAGGGAGGTTAAGGAAGTGGCTTTGGATAGTAACAGATGGAGGGAGTTGCACAGTTGAATTAACAGAGATGCTGCACCGACAAGAGTCTAGCTCTTAAATAAAAGAAGAAGAAGCAGTTCACCACCATCCTAGGATATGGCTTGCGCTCATTCACTCATCATTACTTTTATTCTCTACTTTATCGCATGAGTCAGAATTTCACCAGAATATGATGATACGAGGAATAGATAAGTAATGAAAAACGTATTTAAATAAAAAAGTGAATTCATTTTTGCTTCAGGTAAAAGACTACCATTATTCATAATTTCGCGCTTTTTTCTTTGTACAGCAGCATCTCTAATATTTTCGTGTTTAGATCTTGTCTTAATAACTTAAGCGTTAATGTCGTATAGCTAGCAAAAGGCCTCTCTGTTCCCCCTCATCTGGTTTCTGCTTTAAGCCTCCTGTTTGCCATTCTTTACAGAAATAAAATAGACGCTGAAAACGTGTAATTAGAATTGCCAACCAAAGTTACTAAACAACATAAGTTTTTCAGTTATCGCCCAGTTAGTAGTAGGTAAGAGCAGTCAGTAAGTGACCTTGCAGTGGTAAAGTGATATTTCACTAAGTTATGCGCAAACTCGATAAACATTCTTCACCGACGAACGGAAAGAGTAGGAGTATACAAAATAAACAAAATTTTAGTATTTTTGAGAGTTGCTCATTTAGTTGCATTGAATGTAGAATTTAACCTATGAACGCGAATTTCACGTTGCAATTAATAGTTTTAAAAACTTTATTAACCTGACGGTTTTAGAGGCTTGAGGCTTGACAGTCATGAGTTTTTTTTTATACTGTACAGGAGTTCCTTGGAACATAAATTAATTTAATGAATAATAATGTTTTTGCTTTTGTTGGAATAGATGTACATAATGTATGTATCTTTGATCGATTCATGAGATAAAACGATATGAGATGTATGATTAGAATGACGGTGCGCGGTGCACGGATAAATCAAAATAGGTTTTTGTTGCACCGTTTAGTATATATATATATTCTTTATTGCGCACAAATAACATAAAGTTGTCAAATGAAAATTGTTCACAAAGGCGAGCTTATCTCTTATAGAGATCTCTTCCAGCCAACCTATCAGGTGTGGAAGAATGTCGTTAAAACGGGCACAAGGATGTGCGTTAATAATCGTGATAAGAAATTTTAAATTCAAATAAAAGTTTAAAATACAGTGAAATAAAAAATAGGGATAAACCTACTTAAACTACACACGAATATACTTATACCTAATCACATTATATTAAGGTATATATAAAAATAGTATGTTAATTTTGTATTTTTATTTTTATAATAATAAATAAATAACTGAATAAACACGAAAATACGAATAGGTATATTCTTGTATGGGATTTGATTTTCAAAGTATCGGATAAATAAACAAAATTCTAATATGTTTGCGTGGATGTAGACTATCGTTGGGGGTAGTTTACATTTGTTATCACTAGGTTTTTTGTACCGTTATAGTTTGGTAACGGTTTTCTGTTACTCCTTGAGGTAAACACGCGGTGTTCTCTCTACGATAAAGCCGCTAGGGCTCGTATTATTTATGTAACGACTGTTGTTCTCTTCTCGTGGCGGTTATTGTTCCGAGTGGTCTCTACAACAAACAACATCGGCTTTAAGGTGACGTCGTAAGATGTAAGCTGTACAAATTAAGTATAAGGTAGTTGACTAAATCTCAAATACATACGAGCGACCGAGCGCTAACAATTTAGAAATGTTTAATTCGTCATTTTCGGCGAGATTTCACAAAATGGCGCGTAATTCGTTTATGACACATGCCGGCCGGTGGTGTCGCCGCACGCTCGCTTAGCTCGCTCAGCTCGTGCGTTGTGGTCGTAAGATAGCCGTTGCTAACGAACCTAAAATGCACCCATTTACAATATGATGGCGCCATTTTACAATTTGCCGACCGTTTACAGTTTGCCCGCTGTTTGTGAACGGCAAATTACACGATTAGTAAAAACACAGCGACAGCAAATGAAAAATAAGCCCTAGCAAGGTAAATTTTTTAAAGGTACATATAAGTTATACAGGTTTATTTTGGATGCTGGCCAATTTTTTGTATGTTACTGAGAAAATAAAACTAACCAACTTTTCCTAAACCGAGAAAAAATAAGTATTTGGGAATACTTTCACATTAGTTGATATTATCTCATATTTCGGTGGAGTTGCATCCACCATGATATCGGGTACACAGACCAAGTCAAAACCACGATTTTACCGCTATAAATAGTCGAAACGATAAAAAAATTTGGTCTCTAAGGTTTGCATGGGAAAGCCAAAAAAAACTCGTTCCGTGAAAAATATTCAGATATGTGTTTTGAGCAACGTACTTTGGTTTTAAATAACATTCTTTAGGGCGTACGTAAACAGAGACGCAAATGGCGCAGCGCAGAGCAGAACGCGTCTAACCTCTCGCTTTATTACAAAGAAAACTGAAAAAATTTGTACGGTTCTGTGCTGCCTTGCCCTCCGCCTTCCATAGTTGGTCTGTATCTTATCCACGCTTTTCGTAGCTCCTTGTGCAGGTGGACGCACTACTTATGTTAAGTGAGTCTTGTTTCGCTAAAAGCGAGAGTGTTCCGAAAAGTGGGGGACAGATGAAATATATACACGCTACACGTGCCTAGAGGTGAATACTATCCTTATGACTTGAGTTTGTTGTCAAAAAGCTAGTAACCGTGTAGTTGTTTCTATTTGTTTCAATCACGAAAATAAGCTGCATCAGCCGTAATTGGAATGTGGATGAGTAATTTAGGGCTTAAAAGGCAAAATACGCAACCCTTATAGGATCACTTTGTTGTCCGTCAGTCTTTTACTCACTATCCGGTGAAGGTATGAAATTGTAATTAATATGAAATATTATAAATAAAAAATAAATAAATAAAATGTTTATTGTTCTCAAAAAAAACAGTAGATACATTTTTCATCTGAGATCCGCCAAACTATATAAGGTCCATGCTTCTACGACAACACAATCAAACCAAAACCTACAGGGTATATAAGTAGACCCTTTCCGTTGACCCGGAATCATGAAATTTAGCAAGAAGCTAGTTCTCACAGCACATGTGAAGGTAAAAGTCTAAAATCATTAAATATTAACAACTTTTCTCATAACCAATGAAGGTGAGCTCCAGTTTCAAGTTCATTCATATTAAAGGGGGACAGATTTGAGTGGACGCGGAGTTTTTAAAATCAAAGGTCAGTATATCATAAGGTGGACAGGTACGGAACCCCTAAGTGAGGGAGTCTGACTAGCACTTCACCGATTGTTTGTGCTAAAGAAAACACGTTAAGCTATTAATAGTAGTAAAGTTTTCTAAGTCAGTTTGAAGACTATTTGGTAAATTGCCGACAACTAGGTAAGCCACTAGCCTAGCAAAGCTTAATCTAGACTTATGTTCGATACTAAGATCAGACAGTAAGAAACCAGTCCCTTGGCAAATCCCCTAGGTTACCCGTCACTATACAAAGGATAAGGCTAGGGCAGATATATTTATTGCCGAAAAAGGCCACTTCCACGAATGAATCACATGCTTAAATTAAACCAGTACAATTTACTGGCAGTATACCTCCACTCCCTAACATGAAAGGGCTGGCCACGCCTCATAAAGCCAAGCCAAGTGCCAGAACATTACGAACCTCAAACTCTTCAAAGCACTAAACAATAATTTATAATGCACATCCACACACAACCCGATATTCTTTGTCCAAGCACCCATGTCTAAGTGTTTGCACGGCGTGTGGTCACCCTAACACTGTAGAGTGACCCCCCCCTTGCCCCTCAAAGCCGGACAAGGACCCAAAACTACTCGGGATTAATCTTAGGCCGGATTTTAGACCAAGACAAATATGGCGGGGGGGCTAAATGGTTGGGAATTATTAAATTAAGGAGATCTCGTATACAGGGTGGACGCTGTTTAGAGGACGAGGTGAATAATTGATCGCGAGAGATGAAAAGACACTTGTAATTCGATTACTAGAGGATTTTGGTAGCGTTTTGCAGATTACAAAGTTTTGATACTTGAGTTAAAAAGCTTTGACGAGCTGCGAAAGTCACCTAGCTTGCTGCTAGAGATAAACTACGATAGCAGGGGCCACCCCTCCACTTGCTTTTGCAAGTGTAGATAGTAGTTTTGTTTTAAAATCAATCTGGAGGGGATAGTCAAGTTATCGTAGTCATAGATAAATATTATTTATCTATGTCGTAGTTTACAACTCTACCTATATTTTATAATATTCGACTGGAAACGTCTGACATGCTTATTTTTGTTGCTTGCTTATCTAAATACTTAAAGGAAAATATAATCATCACGTCTTAAAAAAACTAAAAACTTTTAAATTTAAATGAGCATAAAAAAATTAAAATAACCTCAATTATTTGTTGTTCGAACATTTTTTGTCGGGTTTTCTCATTCTAATAGCATTTTCTTATAAAATACGATACTTTATTAAAGTTTTCGAACTATTTAGAGTTTATTTTTCCTTAAAGAAAACAAGTGGTCGCTGTTTTGTGCATAAATCACATCACAGCGTGGCCAATAATCCTGCGAGCGGATTGGGTAGAGCGGGAGCTGACTGCAGAATACTTAGTATATTAGTTATTGCTTGTATCAAAGTTTTAGATATATTTAATGATGGAAAATTCAGTGTAATATGGTTGTTAAGTGGAAAAAGCGATTGAACAATGACAGGGCTACTAAATTTTAAGTAGATTTTTTAAAGCAATATTTCAGTTACAGTATTTTTTTAATTTTTGTGCCTACAAAATTATGTACCTATCTAAAAAAATCTACTAAAACGTCTAAACTAAATGAATACCAAACAGCGCACACCGTTCCAGCTACAACGCTAACAAGCGTGGTGTGTAATGTTACTTTTATGGTGTGAAGTTCTGGGGTGATCCCTGTCCAGCAGTAGGTTTTTACGAGATATTATGACTATAAGAGCAAGACTTTTCCAACCTAGCTTATCAGAGCTTTCGGGTGAATTTCTACCAGTGCTGTGCGAGGGAGTTAAGCTGTGAGCTGGACAATTCCAGCCAATGGGATTGTTCCATTTGACAGCGCATTTGCCAAGCTAGGAAAATTACGCAATCTTATTGGTTGAGATTTTCCCAGCTTAGCTTCCTAGCACAGCACTGGTGGAAAAGCAGTTTTTCAGCCAGTAAATGACTTCTGATATGATTTGGCTTTTTGACCCACAAAGTCCATGTTAAAATCGTTTATTCATAGTTGGATATTAAAATCTCTAAATGACGTCAGCTAAACTACAACGCTTCACAAACAATGTGGTGCCATGGTGGGAAAAAAAAGAAGCGACAATAAAAACACAAACAATAGTTTCCTGATTTCCTCATGTTTTCAACTATGTACTCGATGTGTGTATATTTGTACGTCCAGCGCCGGGTATAGGATCACGGCAGCATTCCTCGGCCGAACTATGCTGAATATTTTTAATCAATACAAATTAGGTTGAGTTCGAGCCCCGGGCGCCAGCGGATATGATCGAGCCGCACAGTGGGTTACTTGCTGTAATATTAAGTCAAGACTTTCATTTTAAAGAAATAATACTTAAATGCAGAGTAATGAAATGAAGACTGGCAATAAGCCCGGAAATATCTTAGCGGAAAAAGAAAAATATAGACAAAAATATTATCTTTGCAAAATCTCAAATCTTTGATGAAGCGAGGGAAGTATGCTAATATGGTATCATGTGGAAGGATGTTGTCTTTGTATGTATGTACCTGTGTATTCTTTCTCTTGTCCTCTCATAATATGTCCAATATATGTATCTTTTTAATATAGCCAGCTACTCGTATCAAGTTGCGCCGAAACAAATAATCAGAAAAAAAATTTTTGTACACGGCTTTCGAATTTAAACATGGAATATTTAAGAATAAAATGGATTTGATTTTCATTAGTGTAGAATTATGGCAGCTAGATGAACAAATATTACCGTTATTGAAGTTTTATTTCAAGAATAAATGGAGACAAAATTTATAGTTTTCCTGAGAAAAAGTTTAAAATAAGATTAATAATCTGGACTATTTTCTCGCCGTCGTACCCACTGTGCGGCTTGCATACGGCGAGGCATCTCGGGATAAGTTTCTAACAAGATGTACACCGAAGAGGCGAAGATATTGATTTATCAGCCCCTCAGGTACGCACAGCTTATTGGCCCCGACTATACTTAGCCGATGGTATTTCTGCTTATTTAGTCCGCCGGTATGCTCGCTATGTTTGGCCGGCTATTCTCAGACTCGATCCACTGGGCAAGCACTTCATTGGGAATTTTGTTTTTGTTATATTAAAAGCTCGTCTTTTTCTTGAGTTATAGTTTAATTTGAACTAAGTAAGTTTGAATCATGCACCGCTATGACTATATGTACGAGTATGTATGCCGGCCATGCCCGATTTTATATTTTTATGACAAGTAGCGAAATGCGATTTGATTGCGTACAACAGTTTATTCCAGGTCAAACTATTTTGACCTCAAATATAATTTCGCCTGCCTAGTGTCGTTTTTGGGGTTCCGTAGTCAAGAAGGAACCCTTATAGTTTCGTCATGTCCGTCTGTCTGTCTGTCTGTCCGCGGCTTAGTACAGAGACCCTTCGTACGAGAAAAGTGAAATTTAGTATGGATATGTATTTCATTCACGCTGAAAAAGATGTAATATAAAATCTAAGAAAATTTGTTTTTTAGGGTGTCTCCCCTACAAGTAAAGTGGGGGTGAATTTTTTTTTCTTGTTCACCCCATCATGTGGCACATTGTTGGATAGGTCTTTTAAAAATAATGTGAGTTTGCGAAGATTATTTTTCGATTTAGGGATCCGTTTGCGAAATACTCAGCTTGAAACCGCAATTTTTTGTTGGAGTCAAGTGTCCCCCCCCCCTCTGCCAGCTAAACGGTAGTTAATGGAAATTTGAAAAAATTCGTAGTAATAGTTTATATGACGAAATTAAAAGGAAAACTATAACAGCTAAGAAGGCTTCACAGGTTAATGAGTTATAGCTGAAAAACTGGAAATAATGGAAATAGCAATAGCAATCAGGCGTTAGGACCTCGCTGAGTATAAGGATGTAAAAATTTTATGTTATGACATTTTACTTAGTCAACACCTACTTTGCGATAAAAATCGTAAAAAAACTACGGAACCCTATATTGCGCGTGGCCCGACACGCACTAGGCCGGTTTTAATAATATTATTTTCTTATTGTCATTGTATTTTCTTGTGCAGGTATATAAAACTATACCCATGAAGTAAGTAGTATGTACAAGTACATAACTATCTGAGACCTGCGGTGGCGGCGACTTCGGTTAAATGGCAGTCTCATGTCTCGCGGTGGGAGAAGAAAGAAGCCACTCACGGCCGTTGTTCGCCACTGGAGGCTTTTTACCGAAGTGACTCGTTCAACTAAAGTACCTTGCAACTTTCTAAGTGGCTGTGGTGGTCTACCAGTTGCTACTGACAGAAAGTCGTAAGTTCGCAACCAACTTACGGGCATTTGTAAAACAGGAGTAAAAATCTCCTGTTATATTTTTACGAGGACATAATTAGACCTTAAAAGAATTTTATTACAATTAGTATTATTTTTTTATTCCGATTTAGTAACATTAGCCTTGGTGACTTGCTTTAGTGCACGGTTGCTTGGTTGTTGCGTATAATTATACATTTAATACTATTTTAACATACATATATACATACATACATAACATCACGCCTTGTTCCCGTCGGGGTAGGCAGAGACCACAGTTCTCCACCTGCTACGATCTTGACATAATTCCCTTGCTTCCTGAACCTTCATCAATCCTTTCATACATGCTCGTCGGTTTAGGGTACTTTTAACCTGGCCTTTATTCAGAACGTCCTGAATTTGGTCCTGGTACGTTCGCCGAGGCCTTTCCCTTCCAACGTTTCCATTCACTCTCGCCTTGTGGATCTCTTTCGTCAATCTTCCTTCATTCATCCTCTCTACATGACCAAACCATCTCAGCATCCCTTTCTCAATTTTAGTCACTACGTCTTCTTTTACGCCACAACGTTCTCTACAACATAATCACGGTTAATTTTTAATGGGTAGATCAAAACGATACATTTTCAACGAAGGTTTAGAAGGCAGTAAACGTTCTTTCTTTTAAGTTTGAATCGCTTCCTACTACGCTATGCTTTCACATTGTACATGTGTGGTTTCCGATGGCGTCTTAAATAACGCACTTAGCGGCTTGCTAGAACAAAGTTTATGAGACTCGATTTACTTATAAGAGTGTAAGTTGGCATCACCGAGATCCTTTTAGTCGGTGTCGCCCCTAACTTGCCCGGGCTTGTTCCAGTTCGCCCCAACATGGCCCCGAGCTATCGCAACTCACGGCCGATACGTCCTGCGATTTACATCCTACACGATTCCTATTTTAGGCTTTTAAGGTTTCCAAATTTTACAACTGAATGCGTTTAGTCGGAATCCGGAGTGGCTAGGTTTATCTTAGTGTTAACTTTTCCGGCGTTTTTCAATAAACTCTGTTAAGGAAGAACCGTTTTAACGCTGGAGTTTTATTTTAATGCTAAGTTTATGTCTTCCGGCATCTTAAGAATTCAATGTGGTTGGGCAAACTGAATGTAACGTTAATTTATCAGTAAATTAAATATTTTGTATTAAAAAACAATATCGACAACGTAAAAATTAAAAGAATCTAGACGCTCTCAAGCGCCTAGATTATTTAAATAATCTCATGAACATTTTTACGTTACGTTTTTCTGGACATGGCCTAAAACTTATTAGCCTTAAATAAAAAAACAGTTACAAGAGAAAGAGACTAGAGGGATGTAGAATAAGAAAACTACATAAGACTATAGAATGATACCTTAGCGCTATAGTGAGTCACTTGAAGTCAACGAAAGTATTATTCTTACCTATACTATTATTGCCCCACCGTTGGGCAAAGGTAAAATCTGTTTCTTACTAACTCCTCTAGCGCAACGACCAAAAGTGAATCTTGGCTTCCGATACGAGAATCCGTTCCTGGTCCCCAATCTTGTGCCTCAGCCTGCCAGTCGTCACCCTGCAGGTCGCGCAAGTCTGCACCCACTACATCAGCACACGGTACCTCGGGTGGCCAACCGGTCGGCGTCCTGTCGCTTGACCCTCCTAAGCTTAGGCCCTATATTTACAAGGTGTAAAAGACGTTTCCCGAAAACTTTAATTGTTGATCCAGACAATGTAACTGGCCAACTTGTCTCAAGCAACATAGGCTAAAATAGACACAATCAGTCTTGTTGACTTCCTAAGTTCATCACGTGACAGCACATTTGGTATGGAAACTCATACAAGGTGTAAGGGACATGTTTGAAAGGGCATGATCAGTCGATAAAACTGTACAACTTTTACCGAGAAACATATGACAGGAAACGAAAAAAAAATCGGCTTCTCCTTTGTTATTATGTATGGAGCGGCCAATTATTTCTTTCATTTCCAGTGATATGTTTCTTGGAAAAAGTTGTTCAGTTTCGTCAACTAACCATGCCATATCCTTTACAGCCTGTATATATGTTGTTGTACGTGCATTATGTTTCTTATAGGGGAATTTGTTCAATTCGATGGTTTGAATCCGCTCTTTCATTTTTCGGGAGATGATTTTTACCCTTATTAAAAAATGCGCGAACACATCATCTCAAGACTTCCGACATCCATATTTCAAGTGGCCGTTTCCATTGTCAGTCCACAATGTACTTTTGCAATAAATCCTTTGAGATGTTTGGGGTGAGAAGCGCTAGTCATTACAAGCGGAGCGGTGGGCGCAGACCTTTATGAGGGATGCTCGACATGCTGCTTTATTGTTTTATTGATGGGAACACGATTCATTGTGGTAACTTGCTACTTTTCAGCTACTTAGTTCAAGTGACTGTATGTACTATAGGTATAGCGGTTACCCACTTTTGCTTACACTCGATAAACATATAATCCGTTCCACGAGTCAATGCCAAAGCTTACCAACACATTTTGCAGCTATATCAAGGCTTTTGTGTTCCATGATCAATAGTAATCATCTAAAGCTGTCAGAAAAAATAAGTTTGTAAAAGTATGTTATTTTTTCCGTCAAATATACTATGATTCGTCTGGTTCGTGGTGGTTTGTCTGGTTCAATGGCTGCAAAATGTGTTGGTAAGTGTTGGCATTGACTCGTGAAACGGATTATAAGTGCTTTCTCTCTGTCTCTCACCCTGACAAAACCAAAATCACAAAAGAAAACGATCAAATCAAATATAGTTTATTCATTGTTGGGTATAAAATATCTTATGACGTCAGCTAAACTACATCGCTTCACAAGCAAAGTGGCGCCATCATGGAGGAAAAAAAATACGAGACAATAAAAACCCACGCGCTCTTTTATTTATTATTTATTTATTTAAAACTTTATTGCACTACAGTACAAAAGGCGTGCCTAATGCCACGCGGCATTTTCTACCGGCCAACCAAAAGGCAGAACAGAAAGGTGGTAGGCTGATATAGGCTAAGTACCGAGTAAATATATCGACAACTGTAAATATACAGGATGAAAGGGACAGGTTGGCAAATACTGAAAGGGCATGATCAGTCAACGTAACTGAACAACTTTCAGCGAACAAAACTTTCAGGAAATGAATAAAAAAAATCGGCCTCCCCATACAAAATTGCAAACTTGATTGGACAGTTATACAAACTTTGAATTTTGAATTAGCCTATTAGAACCGTAGCCTAACCCAATGGACTTTTCTCTTCTAGATAATCTGATATTTTATAATAACGTTTCTTTTACAATTTTGTTTCTAAAAAGAGATTGAGGAAAATCTACTTCTTCTTTTTCTTTTTTTCGTATCAATGCCAAATGATTTTATAGTAACTTAGCCCAAAATGTGGCTACAGCAATAGCTCTTTGGTTGCCTTCAAAAAGGTCCTCCTTGATGCAAGAAACTGAGGAGGTAGGGCACGAAAGCAAGTGTGTCATGGATTGCAAAATGCCGCATTCACACTGTCGTTATCTACTTACTTCGTTTCTAAATAGGTGAAAACTTTTAGTAAGTCGTCGACCTCATCTACGAGTATGTCCTCAAGACTAGATTGAGGTCAAGAGTAAGCCCATTGCCAATATAAAAAAAACCGGTCAAGTGCGAGTCGGACTCGCGCACCGAGGGTTCCGATATACTTTTTGTACTTTTGGAAGCAATAAAGTCTATTTTTAGGACCGCAAAACTATATTTGTTAGCAAAGGTTATTTGCAGATTTATAAAAAACTGTGCAACTTAGAAAGATTGTTTTATTTTTGCTGTAATGTTTACATAAACATCCGTCATCTGTAATTAATTCAGAATTTTTTTTGACATTTTTCATCATAACTTGAAAACTAAGAGACGTAAAAAAATACAAAAATATATTTTAGAATATACAAGTAAAGTCCCTTCATATGAGACCCCATTCAACCTAGTAGCGACAATGTGAAATTTGGCCCCCCCTATTTCGGCCCCTTTACATTAATAATCATAATTTTTCCAAATTCTTTTATGTCCAATTAAGTTGGGCAACTATATTCTAAAACTATTTCAAATTTAAGGTCGATAGCATGAGTGGTTGCTGAGATATAGAGGTGTGACAGACAGACAGACAGACAAAGTCGCACCATAAGGGTTCCTTTTTTTACCATTTTGGTATCAAAACCCTAAAAAGTGATTGAGATGAAAAAAATAATATTAACGGGCAAGAAAGTTTGCGTTAATATCTTCGATTATTTAATTCATGTTACTCCAAATGATGAAATGGCACCTTACTGATTAGAATTAGGTAATGGAAGTATTAGGCGTACTGACTAATGAATAGAAAACAGCCAAGTAGTTTCGAAACATCGATCTTTCTGTTTTTATTTATACAATGGATTTTTCCAACACTAGTATAAATTATACCTACAGTAAATTAAAAGGCCACTTCAAAAGGCCAAGAGTTATTTCAATCACACACTGTTGTAAGCTTGAATATTACATTTTATTTATGAACATAAAAGGCAGTAACTACAAACAGTATAGGAACTTAGTTTAAGATGTACCATAGTTAGTAATGATACTCGACTCGAGACAGTCAAACAATGCAAAGACCATTAACTGGAGTATAATATTCAATCTGAGGATCGTACCAACTCACCTTTGGCCTGCTCCAGGGCTGCCACCAACATAAGTCATAAAACAATTTTCGTTGTGATGATCATCATATCTTGTGGGTTTCAAGGTCGATAACCGACCTTAAATATCCTGGTATCAGAGTTGTTGAGCCGCCAGGCCTCTGAAATGGCTCTAATGAAAGAGAATAAATGTATGAATATTTATTAAAAAGAAAACAACTTAAAAAGCCATTTAAATGTTATTCGAGAGTGTAAGTACTGTGTACTTGTGAAGACCTTTATATAGTCTTGTGGCTCTCCTTAGAACTATATAAAGGTCAGATAAAGTCGACAGTGAAATGAGCCCACCCAGCGACCTGCGATTCATAATATAAAGGAGTCGTGAAGGAGGTAGGAAGACTTCTTTCAGCTAATGTAATAGTAATTTATTTTGCGCTGTGATCCTAGTTTAATCTCCAAAATAGTCGTACTTAGAAAAAAAATTTTAATGTAATACAGTCTCTTCTTTTCAAAATTACATTCTTATTTATTACTAGCTGGTGCCCGCGACTTCATCTGCGCAGGATTAATTGTAGCCTATGTGTTATTCTGATGTATAAGCCTTATTATTGTACAGTTTCATTAAAATCCATTTAGTAGTTTTTACGTGAAAGAGTAACAAACATACATCTATCCATACTTACAAACTTTCGCGTTTATAATATTAGTAGGATAGGATTTATTTTTATTTTTTGTTCAACCGATTCTTGTGCTGTTTATCAACAAGAAGATAGGATTTCTTTATCATAAAGAATCAGTGGACAAGAGAATATTTTTGTACCACAAGATTCCAATTTACCGCAATTAACATTATACTTTTTATTTAATCCCAAACTGACCCAACGCGGGGTAAATATTTGATTTAATAGTTATTTGTTATGCAAGGCAGCAACATTGATATTTGGAGCGAGTGCTATATTGGAAATCGAGCAAGCGAAGGACTCTAGGATTCAAAAGAAGAATCCTGAGCGTAGCAAGAGTTTCAAGGCCCGAGACGCGAAATATCTTTCCTGCCAAGCGAAACACACACTTTTTCACCTCTTCTCACTACAGCAACGAAAATGCTTATGAATAGCACCAGTGCTTTATACCATAATCCATTATGACGTTCTCTAAAGTAGGGGCAATGTAAGAAGTCCGTTTCAACGTAAGAAGTCCGTTCCTTATAACCAACACACAGAGTTCATTTTTAGGGTTCTGTACCTCAAAATAAAAAAACGGAGCCCTTATAGGATCACTTTGTTGTCCGTCTGTCTGTCTGTCTGTCAGGACCCTTTTTCTCAAGAACGAGAAGAGGTACTGTCACAACGGACCTACGAGTATTACGATGGTCTTACTTTGAAACTTTTTCCACGCTAGCTGCCAAAAATGACCTTTGCACGTAGGTTTCGATCGATAAAGCAAAGTTTTCCGAGCTAGTGAGGTGAAAATTATCTAAAAATATATATTTTCGAGCATGTTTATGAGTGACAGCCCTATCGACTCATTCCACCTAATCTCAGTGTAACCGTGTGGGTTATTGTCCAAGTTGCGTACTTACTCTGTTCGCTAACAGTCTTAGCCTGTCCTCTTCTTTCTCGTGTAAACCTCCACTTGTAGGAACGAGACAGGTAAACAGCCGAACCGGGATATGACGGGATTTACGGCGAGATAGCGTGCTAACGCGCACCTCGGGTCAGGTTAATGGATATCAGAGTTTAGTTAAACAGATAGTAAATTATACTTGATGGTGTTATTAATGTCTTAATGTTTGTGATCTAGAAGGACAGTTATTTAAATTGTTTTAGTTTGAATGTCGTCCGTGTAGTGCTGGCAAAGAATAGTACACTCAACAGCACATCAGTAGAAATACTTTTGGACTTAATGGCGTCGTAATAGAGTTGAAAAAGTTTCTACTGACGTGAGGTTGACCGTACAAACCCATCTCCACCCGTAGCTGTGTCGTAAGAGGCAACCGAGGGCTTATAAACAGGAAGATGGGCAGTAGCATCTTTCTGTGTACCGTAACATCTTACATACTGCGGTCACCAACAACAGCGGTTGCCAGCCGAAACGCTTACAAACGTGGTGACTATGGTGAATCCCTTGCAAAGTACCACGCAGGTTTACTGTAGTGCTGGAGGGAGCTCCCTGTCGTGCAGTGGACGTTTCATGGGAAGAAAGTTTGAATGTTTACTTCGGCGTGGCGTAGCAGTGAATGTAGCAATGTTTTATTCAATGTTGTTAGTTATTATTGCATCGTCATAAAACAATTTTACACGCCGGTAAGCCTCTTGTTTTAAAAATTTTGTAATTCCTGAATAAATGGTTAATATTGGAATGGTCAGCTAGTCACTTTGTATGCAGGTAGAGTCCCGACTTTTTGCGAATTAACTAAAGTCTTGGAAATAGTTGTATTTTAATTCGAATAGGTAACCTTATAATAGGTAAACTCAGCGCAGCGAGGTTGAAATCCCTTTGATCGATTTGGATTCGCAATAAGCTATGGCAGAGTAAAGAAAACTGCGTAGGAAGTGTCCACTTTTGGTCTACACGATATAAGAGTAGTAGGGACATCAATATCAGAGATCTAATATATTTAGTTTTCCATAAACATGACAGATCTATAACAAGTAATGTATCGTGGAACCTGTGCGTCAAACTTTAAAAATTTGAATGCTATCCCAAGATAGCAATCAAGTTTTTGGAATCCAAATTTAAGATATTTTAACGTTTTTGTCATACTTTATCTGTTATATTTCTGGAATGCTAGCTATGATACTACATAATATTATGCTACGCAAGATGCTTTAACTCCATTATATTATGGCCATATTCTTATATGTAATGTCTTTCATTAGTTTTTTAGATCAAATTCCTTAAATTCTTAACTAATACCTTCATTAATTATTCACATCCGTAGAGGCCTTGATTAAGTTACACTCTAGTTAGAACTTGCCAGTACAGACTTGGGTAGTAATCGCGTCTAGTTTGCATCGGGAGAAACTGCTCGTTAGTTTCTAGAACTTACTAGAAGTTCCTAGAAGTTCCCGCAACTCGGCCAGATCCACACTTGGCAGTTGGATCGCTACTTGACAAGTTTTAGATGTCCACTCCTTCAGGGTACGGATTTAGAATATACAGAGCCATTGTACATTACTAATAGATTTATTAAAAGTATATTTTTTTTTTTTAATAAAGTAGTTTTAGCTCAACTCAAGAAAAAGTGAAGCGCCATAAGGGTTAAAATTTAATGACCTCTATGATCAGCTGGCGATGAAGACAAAGATGTTTTTTGTTAGAATATCTAGTCATTAGCAAGTAAGAATTTTAATAAAGTACTGTAATGTAATTCGAAGGCAAAACAAATATCCCAAAACAAAAAAAAAATATAACGTTATTTCATTAAAAAGTATTTTTTAAATATTTTTTTACGCTCTTCTTATTAGTAATGTAGAAACACCTAAGAACTATTTAGCTAGGGGGGTAGTAGTAACCCAGCAAAAATCTGGGCTTCTAAGGTAAATATTTCATAAACGGATCCCTAAACCGAAAAGTTCTCGTAGCCAAATCATAATATTTTTAAAAGATCTATCTTACGACTCTGAAGAAATCTCTAAGGATTTTTTTTTTTGTAATTTTCATCCCCACTTTACGTCTATGGGAGGTACCCTAATTTTTTTTCCAAGTTTTGCTATAAAGCCGCGGACAGACAGACAGACCAACGGACATGACAAAACTATCAGTGTTCCATGTTGACTACGGAACCCTTAAAAGAAATTCAACCTCCCTTATAGACTGCTTCAGTTGATAGCGCATTTTATATGAGAGGTCAAAACAATTTTTTCCTATTTCGACCTATGTTCCTTGGCGAAGTTATTCCATTTCATTATTTTTACTATTTCATTAGGTAGGACCCTATATATTTAATAGATGTCAATCATGTACAAGGTATAAGAAAAAGGGTATATTAAATACGCGCAGAGAATAAGAATCTGCCCAAGAATAACTTATCTATCATGGTCGAAATATGAATGATTTTTCTTTTCCCGTATAAAATACGCTCTCAGCTGATGTAGTTTTTTTACACGGTGTAAGGGACGTTGTACCGAAAACTGAAAAGGCATGTTCAGTCAACGAAACTGAACAAATTTTCCAAAGAGACATTTCTGGAAAATTAATAAACATTTTGACCTCTCCATACAAATTGCACACTCTCGTCGAATAGTTTGTATGAAAAGGTCTAAATTTTATTTCATTTCCCTGAAGTGTTTTTTTGGGAAAGTTGTTAATTTTCGTCTGATGAGTAAGCCTTTTCAGTTTTCAGTACACAGTCCCTTACACCCTGTATAATTAAACACAAAGATAAACTTCGCTACCTTAATTAATTTTTTATGTAGATAAAAACTAGCAATAAAGCCATTACTTCTATTCATCGCCAAACAAACAAAATATCTATTTGTTTCTTTTCTAGTTGTTCGGAGATTTATGAAACCCTTCCTTGGCTTTCAAAAGTTGACAGCAACTAAAGTTGACGTGACGACCATCCCTCAGGAAAGATTGCGATGAAAAATCTTGCTGTAAACAAAACAAGGCTAATTGCCTTTTATTAGAGATCCTTAGGGAAGGAACAAAATCACTAGTAAACGAAACCAAAAGGTACATATTTTAGGTATATTTTTCAAAATTGGGTATGAGGCAGTCAATGGCAGGATTACCCACACACAATATTTCTTCGTATTTTGTTCTTTATTCTTTATTGTACAAGAATACATTTCAAGAAAAGAACAAGTGAAAACATATGAGCTTAACTCCAAATTGAGTTTGCTACTAGCTAACCTTGCTTGTTGAGGGTAAGATTAATACTTAAGTGAAGAACAACTAACTTCTATAAATGAGAGAAAATCATATAATTACATGCTGTTTATACCCTGAATCAATAACGACACATTATGAAGTCAATAACAACAATGCCAATTTATTTTAACATACTCGTATTAGCAATCAACTTTGGTCAAATTTATTTAAGATGATAAACCAGAATCCTTGTTCCCGGTTAAAACTTCTCACTTAGCTCCTATCTTTTGCCTGTGCTTTTGTCACCGATATCGTTTTAAGAAAAATGTTTTTCTTTTCTCCATTCCAGCCATAGCCCACTAATCTCTAAGAACCCTTCTCCACTACGTATTTCCGATATCCGGTAATCACCGGTCGGTCCAGAGTAACCCTCAAAAGTGAGATACTTTTTTTTTTTTTTTATTAATCAATAATAAATTGAAATTGAAATTGAAATTGAATTTACCACATTTTATGCGTGCTTAATTAATTTACGTAATAGATCGCTACAGTGACCTATAGTGACCAAAATTTTCTGGGTTTTCTGTATTATTTTGTTTTCACTGTCTACCGGGTTACTTTTAATCTCGATCTAGTCTTGAATATAAATATGAGGTTGACATGGAACAAGCTTGCAAATAAAAGCCTATTCACTTGCGACTTGAAAAAACTCTGGAACATATACATTTCCCGATATGTCAGAAAAGATTTTCGTGCTACGCAAGAAATAAATGACCAGTTAACTGCCTAATTCTTTTAGTCAGTAGGTTAAGTTAGTACTTGTTAAGTATTTTTGAATACTTCTAGATGTAAATGACGCCGTATCCCTTCGTTATTTCTAAGTTCTAAGTTAAGTGTGTGGTTTCCGCACTTAGTCCTGTAAGGACCATTGTGCGTGGGAAAACCCCCCCCAAGGGCAAACCCGTCGTTGTTTTCTCGACTGGTGTAGTGGAGAATAACCCTAAGATGGGATTAACGGCCACAAACAAGAAACAAACATAAAGAATCGCTCTCCCTCAGCCCTCACCGTGAAGACAATAGGACGAAATTGGTTAATCGCTTGGCGAGAATCATTGATAACGCGGTAGACAAAAATGTTTTTTTTTTTAATATTATTATATTACTAACAATGCAAAGGTTTTACCTATGTAGTTAACAAATTATACTGTCATAATATGTGTCCCGTGTGGTGCCGGCAAAGAATAATACCATCCCATACATACCCGTGGGTGTCGTAAGAGGCGACTACTGTAGGATGGGGAGCAGCATCCTCCTGTGTATCATACCATCTAACTTACTGACATCAATTATAACCGCGGTCTATGGTGCCAGCCGTAACGCTAACAAGCGAGGTGACTATGGTACTTTCCCTCCACATTTTTACAGCAAAAGCTAGAATTCTGGAGGGAGCTCCCTGTCCTGTAGTGAACATCTCATGGGATGTATGTTATGATGACCGTCATAATTAAGAGGGAAAGTTACTATTACAGTGGAGAGAATAACTGTATATAATTAATGTTGGCAGATATAGCAGACGAAAATCAAACCAAAACATTAGTTGTAAGATCTGAATTTGAAGAGTTGGAATGGAACAATCTTTTTCTTCCTCTAAAACATGGTTTTTTGAATCATTTACATTGATCAGTTGATTGGCTTTTTAAAGCGATAAGAGTTTATAATTATAAAAAGAACTGAATAATAATATTTCTGAATTGGGACTTAAAAGCCATATGATTTAAACCATTATACATACATTACACAGCAATTCACACGACAATGAAAACAGTGAAATAATATAGAGATGATAAAACACCGCTGTGTCTAGAAACTGCATACAAATCGACTAGTTAACGTTAGTCCACAACGAAATATTTGCTTCAATTGCCTTTTGCTGCTTAAACCGTAAATAACGTTTTATGAGCTCTAGGTAAGTGGATAGCTAGGAGTAAGTACACAAATCCGTCGCCTCTAGCCAAGAATATCATATTTAAAACAAAAAGCTTTTAAACTGTTTCATTCATGAAGACGCTCCGAGAAAATATCACCAACTATTAACAACATATTGGAAGAAACTAGTATTTAACGACCGTGGTTTTTCATTGCTCACTCAATGAAAAAAAATTCTTTTATCTATACCCACCAATTAGACAAAAAAAAGCTAACTATATACTCTTATATTAGGTACAACAAAGTATTGTAGAAAATCTAATTTTCTTACTCTGTTGCTTCATATAATTGTTTTGTACTTTATAAGACTTTGACGTTTAAAGGAACCTACCCCGTATACCTTTTACAAAACTTGTCTTAAAGAAACACATTCAAACAAAATAAACTCTCCGATAAAGGTGACCAAAGGTTAGAACTAAATTGAATCTTTGAACTTTAAGCCAAGATATCAGTTTGAAGTGAGATATAAAGAGAGCGATGCATCTTCGCCACACGCGGTGTAAACTTCACAGACAGACAGACAGACATATGTACTGAGTTATAAATCCGAACGACACTCAGCGGTAAAACCCACCAACACCCTTACCATAGGTATAGGTAAAACACACCTGTTAAAAGTTAGTAAATTGTTCGGTGCTTATAAGAGGAAATAACACAAGTACAGTAAATTTATGAATTTTATAATATTTATTACTTATATTAATTTTAAGGGCGATTTGCAGCACACAATTGTGTAACTAACAATGATTTTCAAATGAAATAGAAGCTAATTAAATAATTCTGACTATTAAATATTTTTGATGTTTTTAATCCAGTTAGATCCTCTCTGAGAGTTAGGATGCACTTAAAAGTAAAGTTATAAAATGTTGAAGCAAATATTTGTATGTAAATATTACTTAAAATGTGGAATGTTTTTATTCACCTTCATCAAAATACCGAGTGGGTTATAATATCAAAGTCCGACCTATCAAGAAATGAGGTTCATTCCCAATATTTGTGAAAACGTTAATGAACGGCACCAAACTGTCCATCACTAATAGTTATTTCACCTCAAAGTTAAACTATTTCGTCCTTGTCATGACTGGCCATATGTTTGGTGGTAGGGGTGGCATCCCGCGCGGGATACAGGACCGCGTCCCGTACCGGTAATGCCTGCAGCCTGCAGGTAACATCGTACTCTCCATCTGTTTGCGCTCATATTTAACGTTTGGGTAATTTGACCGTTTAATTCCATGACACGCCAGGATTTTTATGTTTTACGGATTTCATTTAATAAAATCGTCTGTTTCTACCGATATAAAATTACTACGGGATTTTAACTACGCAGTTCAAAGGATGAATAGATATTGCGAATCTTGCAGACAAGAATTTTTCTGGCATTTACTTAAATCATTTTTAAGGAGTAAATAAAAAAAAATTATAGTAGAGTTTTGTAAAAATCCTACAAAAATATTTTATATATGAACATTATGATATTTTTGACTTTGAGAAACGAAGCAAGATTTTCTAGTTTAGCCAGGTAAGTGACATATTACGCTCGCACTATTGTGAAGAAAACTAAAAGATAAAAATCCTATTTTTTTCTTCGCAGCTGCGTCTCAGCTTTGGCTTTCCTTAACCGAGCCAAGTAGCAAAGACTTTAATTGTCTTTAAACAACGAACACTGTAATCTGCATTCACAAGGTGATTTCATCATTCCCACAACTCACAGCACCGGATTTCAATCGTCAGGGGATCGTTGAAGCACTAAATTATTTCGTCGTTTCGGCTCGTCGGCCGCCTCGTAAATCTGCGACAACGGCAGCGCACGCGACAGCGACGCTCGCGACATAAATCGCGACAAACAACAAATAACTCTCACGGCTGAAAGTATCAAATGTAAAATGTAAATTTAACTACCTAATGCGGGCTTGAGCGTCGCGAGTGCGCTTAAACCAGCGTTTATTTGGAATCCAAGTGTTTTTATGTTTGTCGCGGGAGGATATAAAAACGTCTGTGTTCGTACATAGTTCTCCAAGTTATGAATTGCCTATGAGTTTGTCGTATGTGATTAAATTAGCTTTGTTATTGTAGATGCGACAGTGCATTCAAGATTAGTACAACATTGTCTTGGCTGCGCTGAGTTTTAATATTAAGTGAACTTTTTAAAAATTTTAAGAGTTTTAAAGTTTATAAAATTATGTGAATAAAGAGACATATTTTTACTAGAAATAAAGATCTTGACGACAATATGACGAGTTATAGTTTATTCACAATAAGTTTTCTTCAAAGGATGCTTGCATAAATAGTATCTTACTGAAAGTCCTCTGCAGGGAAGCTTACTCTTGAATTTCGTTACAACATTTTTGATATATTTTGGAGGATAATCACCATAGTTAGCACGCTTGTCAGCGATGCTCCTGGAACCATAGACTGCGGTTGTTGGCTAACAGATGGACATTGATGCCCAAACTCCAGTTCAAATACTTTAGTCTCCTCTTACGACACCCACGGGTAGAGGTGAGCTAGTTGGTAGTATTCTTAGCTGGCACAACACGAACTACTTCAATCTGTCTGTAAGTATTGTAAGACGGTAATTTTTTTTCGAACTAGCCATAATTTTTTACTCAAGAAACATCACTATTGCAATTTGGCATAACATTTGTCTTTGCATGCTAGAGTGCAATTTGATGATTATATTTTCATAGGATCAATACCTGTTAGATAGATAGATGTACACTTTATTGCTCACATAAAAGAAAAATACAAACATATACGGACAGCTTAACCTAATGTGGGCAAAGGCGGCCTTATCGCTGCAAGCGATCTCTTACAGGCAACCTTTGACGACAGGAATACATTTTCAGAGTCTGCAAGTAATTATGTGATAACAATTGCCACGAAAAATTTAAAACTATTTAATTTTAATTAATTTTAATTAATTTAAAACTAACTGATACTATTACAACAAACACCTGTTAATCTACATTTTGTATTATTAGTATTTATCAAGAAGCTGAAGTGTGTACTAAAAACTAGTTTACTTATTATAATATTTAAATAAATCTGCATGATTTTACCTTGTTACAGAGATCACAGTTAAACAGTAACTGTCCTGTCTGAACACGACAACTTAGTCTATAGCTGAAGTGTCTCGTAGGTGGCAGCATCGCAGGCAGTTTGCTTGATATAATGCACGTCGCGACTGTTATTACTGCAACCTACTTATTTATAATTGTTACCGTCGCTACCAAATTATTCTGACCTCTGACTTTATTAATCTTCTATTCAAAATCAGAAGGATGTAAAGTTACATTTGGGGTGGCTGTATCCATATCGATAGTTGTAAAAAAAAATCTGGGCTTGTTAAAAAATCAAATATCTTAACTAATTAATATAAGTATTTCCTTTTAAAATGCCTCGTTTATCCTTCTTTAAAGTGGGCGTGTCTCAGGTCAAGTTAAGCTGGTGAAGTAACGGCCAAGGGTAAGCCAACAAGCCAGTGAGGCCTGCACGGGCAATTTAGTTTCTTTCATGGCGAGTGTAGCCCAACCTTTACAGCGTTATTGTCGATTGTCTGCATGACGCATTGTGCTCATGTAAACTACGCTTTATGAGCTGTACACGGTTTTATTAAGGCGGCTACTGTTTATTTGCATAAAGTTTTCACTAGTTAGTTTGTGTTTAGGCTCGTATGGAGTTAGACTAAATACAATGTAAGTTCAATGTAATCTGAATATTTGGTAAATCATGTAAGTTATAAGGTCATTATTGAGGTATAGCTATTACTATTTACCAAGCCTATAATAATAGGCATTAGATTTTGATGTAGATTCATCACCTTATAATTTATAACACTTCTTAATACTCATAATTATCATAACTTAATGTGCAGAATATAATGCAAATAGAGCGAGTCTACCTCCATTTAGAATAGTGCGTTGGTAGCGTAAAAGAAACGGCAAGAAACCACTGCAGCATGTCGGTTTCGTAAAATTTGTTTCTTGTTTTGCTATTTAAACAGAGCTCCATTGACGTTTGAAGTTATATATTTATTTCTCGTACTAAGACTATGACTGCCAAAATTCTTAGGTGATCAACGTCATGACCTTTAGCTTACTTAGTGCTCATTTTGATACTAATAACCTACTAACAGCCCAAATTACTCAAATCCAGTAAGTTCTTAACAGGCCACTTGTCAAAATAATCCATGATTAGTGACTGCAAGATAGCGTGTGCCTCATCGTTAGTCATGTTTAGTGCGTGAGGGGCTGGTAATTACAGACCCTCTATCAGGACATCGCACTGCTAACCAAACAGAACCTTAAGATATTTCATGTTATGTATGTATGTATGTATGTTACTAAGTAGGTTCACACTTTGAAATTAGTCAAAACTTCAGAAAGAGTGAAAATTTGTACATACTCGTAATATAGCCACTGACATAATTCCGAAAAAGAAAAAGGAAGTCTAATAAGGAAGTTTTAATTACTGCATACCAACTGCCTAAAAACGGAGAGGTAATTTATAATGCATTTTAGTTACTTACCTACTGTGCTAATATTTCATAGATTATCTCTTAGAAAAGATTTTTTGTTTTCATAGAGCGTAGTATCGCTTTTACATCCACGAAAAGATACTCCTCCCATTCACCATTGCTTGATAATAATCAGTCTCTAAGTAAGAGGGCCTGTGTACCGAAAACTTAAAGGGCGTGCTCAGTCAACGAAACTGAACAACTTTCCCAAAGAAACATATGTTGGAAAATTAAAAAAAAAAATTGATCTTTCCATACAAATTACCCTCTCTGGTCGAACAGTTTGTATGGAGAGTTCAACATATTTTTACATTTCCCCATATATGTTTTTTTGGGAAAGTTGTTCAGTTTCGTTGACTGAGCACGCCCTTTCAGTTTTCGGTACACCGTCCCTTACACCCTGTATAATGTATTAAACCATTATAGTGCCGATGGTTATGTAACAGTTGTAATTATTTTTGTGCACCGTTTCTCTTGTAATTGGTATTAAAATATATCCCTTAAGCTAATTGCCGTCATTGCTCTCAAATGCAGCAATAAAGCAAGGTGGAAGTTTTTAATCTTTTAAACAACCTCTTCCCCCTTGAACCCCCATATTCCCCTCCCCCCACACCTCATAGAGCCACTTACGAGGAGATTATCTCACCACATTGCGTTCTGCACTTTTGCCTTGTACAATTTACTCGTATTTTTACTTTATTGCACTTTGTACAGTTCAAACACGTTTCTATGGAAAGATCTTGATGAGTTACCTTCAAAGCACAGATAAGAAGAAAATGTCACGTTATCATTGTAATTTAACCGATTTAATTCAATTAAAGATTTAGTTGCTATTTTTCAATGTAACATATTTGCATGCCTTCGTCTATAGGTAGAGCGTGCTGGAAACTATTATGTAATAAGAACTTAGTATTTGCTTACGCCATTGTTTGTTAAATGCACTTACTAACTTGTCTCATATCTGTTTATTTTTAGTGGAGTATCTTCAGATACAGAATATGTGCATTTGCAACTCGGATCCAGACTTGTGATGATTGAAATATGAACGATATTTAAAAGTTCAATCAGGACAAAATTCTCATCTAAGGTAGGATGGGCGGGCAGACATTGTAAAACAAATCGAAGTCTCCTGATTTTACTTCAGCGTTTTAATTGCTTTCTTAGAAATCCTTCCTCAACTAAGCCGTGGTTTCTTCAAAAACTGAAGATTCGATGGCGGATTATCCGGCCTCGGTTCGAGTTAATTAAACATGAAATTCAATTATTAGAGCCGGCGAGTTATCGCGCGACGAATAAAGGGCAGATCCCTTCCTCCTAATTAAAATGTATTGCCTTATTTAACTCATTTTCCACTTACAATGACGTCGCGCGACCGGCTCCAACTTTTTAATCTGCTTGAATCTTGCTGCGACTTAAGTTTTTCTCGCTCTTCATTCTAAACCCAACTCTAAAGCCTACTCTTTAAGATTCATGTTTATTTAGTCGTGGTGTTTGTGAAGAAACTCGCGTATAGCCAGGTTCGCAGCGGCGGTATCGTTTCGAGTCACAAAGAGGTATTTGCGGAGCCTTAAGTCTGAACATTAGTTTTTAAGGGTCTTATTTTGTTGTGCGCTATTAAAGCGAACGAGTCTCTGATAGAATTAGCGGGGGTAATAACATTAATCGGTTTTTCTTGGAGGTTTCAAGCGATTTACAGCGGGATTACAGTTCCACGTGCTTCGGATTTAGTTGAGATTACATTCCTTAATTCTTAAGCTGCGATTCAAACTTTTGAATAAGATATCGTTGAATTTTTTGAAAGGTTTATTGTGCTTTTTATAAAAGTCGTCACGGTCTTTTTACTGTTTAAATGTTTTATTGGGCATATTTAAGTTGATTCTTGACAACAGAATCATCAAAGATGTCGTTATAGCATGCAGAAAAGAAATCATTGAGTATTTTACTGTACTGTGGCCTAAACATAGGACATACTATTTAAAACAGAAGAGAACTAAGGGCCGTTTGCACTAAACTTAAGAATCGCCCAAGTTGTTGCTTAAGAGCCGTCAAAATATTGATAGGAGTGTCCTAAACAAGTTAGAGGCGATTCTTAAGTTTAGTGCAAATGGCCCTTATTGTTTTATTTTGTAAACTAATATCTCTGCCAGATGTCGTGGCTGGGCTTTTCAAGGCTATAGTCGTGCCACGTTAGTCAAAAATATGACACAATGACTACACTGTCTGTTTTTATCTGATAACCATAATGCCCTGAAATTAAATAAAATTATCAAAATGGTCCCATTATTTATCACACGCTGAATTTCCTGCAGTCTGTAGTCTACGAACAGAAATTGTTACAGCGCCCCGCAGAGAGTGTGTTGGCTGTTCCGAGGAACCCCGCTGTTGTAAAGACAGACACCTCTCATATAAAATGTCAACGAGAGTTGCCAAATATAGTATCTAGCTTCAACTGGTCGGAGTTTTTCAGGATTGAAAGATTTTCTTTCGTGAATCCATGATGCCACTAATTCCACCAAAACATGAAATAGTTTGGTAAAAAGGTATAAGTGAACTTTCATGCATTAAACTAGTTACTAGTGTAAACAGAATTAGAAACAGGAGCCGAGAAAGTTTTGAACACGTGATAATCACGGCGAAAACGAGATGTCAATGCCGATAGGGGGATTATTATAGGATCACGAAAAATTATTGAGAAGTTTCAGACATGATCACGGTGTTCAGGAGGCCTATTTCCGATTTCCAGGCTGGTCTGTTCTTGCTTAAGGCGATTTTCACCGTGGTCTGCAAATATTTTGCTAAAGCCCACGGCTTTCTTGTCTAGTCAATATTTTGTATAATATGTATAAGGTAGTCTATAAAGAGCAATAACTTTTGTTTGCCCTAAATATCGCCATGATATCAGGTAAAAATAGTCTATTTCAGATTTTCAGGCTTGTATGTTTTGATATCATGAGAGGTTTACAGATTATAAAAAAAAAACGTTGACCAGGTGACCGGTGGCTTTAGCAAAAACAGACCAGCATGAAAATTTAAAAAATAGCCTCCTGAACACTTCTTCATCCTTGAATTTCTCACATGGTTTTCTTGATCATGCATCTACTTTTAACCTCTCGTTTTAGCACAAAAGAATTGACATCTTAACGAACTTTTCATTGATGTTTTAAAAAACCGGCCAAGTGCGAGTCGGACTCGCACACCGAAGGCTCCGTACCACAGATATACCCTCTTAGTTATGGACTTAATGACTGAATTTTCAAAAAATATTATCTGTAAAAAAATATAACAAATCTAATAATGAAATCGGACGACATTTAAGACGAACAAATTTCGAACCTTTAATTTTATATATCAAACTAAAAATAAAAACTTTATTTTATGCGTAAATTGATAACCTTGAAGTCAACTTTCAAATATAAATCAAATGAAAAATATAGCATTAGAATTATAGGAATTATGATCTCATTGATCTGTAAGAAAATTTCGGCAATTTCATAGGTAAAGACCTATTATTTTTATTATTTTGTTGTTATAGCGGCATCAGAAATACATAATCTGTGAAAATCTCTTGAGATACAGCCCGCTTACAGACAGACATCAGAGGCATATTAATACACAACATACATAACATCACGCCTTGTTCCCGTCGGGGTAGGCAGAGACCACAGTTCTCCACCTGCTACGATCTTGACATACTTCCCTTGCTTCCTGAACCTTCATCAATCCTTTCATACATGCTCGTCGGTTTAGGGTACTTTTAAACTGGCCTTTATTCAGAACGTCTTGAATTTGGTCATGGTACGTTCGCCGTGGCCTTCCCCTTCCAATGTTTCCATTCACTCTCGCCTTGTGGATCTCTTTCGTCAATCTTCCTTCATTCATCCTCTCTACATGACCAAACCATCTTAGCATCCCTTTCTCAATTTTAGTCACTACGTCTTCTTTTACGCCACAACGTTCTCTTATCACACTATTTCTTATCCTGTCACTCAATTTCACACCAATCATACTCCTCAACGCTCTCATTTCTACTGCATTAATTCTACTTTCATGTTTCACCTCTTGGGTACGGAACCCTAAAAATCACAAATAGATACAAATGTCAAGGTCATACATCATTTCTTTTCTATAAAAGAGCTACAAGGACCTGTCGGCCCTTAGATAAAATCAGAACTTTGTAAGAACTAAGGCCACTGTCTTGGGAATTGGAATTTTTTTACTAGAATATGACAGCAGTGGTCACTTTATCTATGTACCTACCCAAAAGATCTTATTCACTCTATACTACTTATACAATATTTTTTTATGTTTTACGTCTTGTCTAGGATCTGATAAGTTTGAGAAATTAAAAGTTTCAGGATTAGGTATAACTGACTTTGTTCAATACATTTTGTTCTATTATGGTTATTCATAACGTTCAAACATCGTAAGCACATCCTTAGTATACAACGCATAATAAGCGTAACAAAATTTGTCGCAAATGTCTTAATTTCTTCTCCATTTGTGAGTAAAACAATAGAAACTACCCCAACTACCCTGCACCTACAGTAAAGTCTTAAGCACATCAAGCTTGACACATTGAACTTTGTACCTTTCTAATTTCAATAAACGTACGGGCGAATCGCACTTTAAGTGTCAAGCTTGACCTGTCGTTGACTGTACCAAGGCTAGAGTTACTCGGGGCGCGAGTCGGCGCATTCTTTTGGCGGGCATCACTGCATGAAATCAATTACATCGGTGGAATTAGCACCGCACCGTCTTTTGTTTGGACGCTATTGTTCTACGGATGGAGCCTTCTTTTAAACTCTCCCAATGGGTATTTTTTAATGAGTTATATTTTGACGATACTTTTAAATTCATTCATGTTTTTAGCTTCGTCACTTGTAAAAAAATCAAGTTCATTGTTTAAGATGACTTATGGAAGATGTCTTACCAAAAGCTCATCATCATCAGCTTCTTTAGTGTAGAGCCTCCCTGGTAGAGGGCCTATTCTGGTATGGTCCCCAATATCGGATACATTGGAGGTTCGGAATTATTTGATTTATTTTTATACTGTTTTTTTGTCATATTCATGGAAAGTGACCGCAACAGATCGATCGACCGGACGTCTTATCTTTTAATAAAGTAATTGCAACCTACGTTTAAAGGATATAATTGTCCCGTGTGGTGCCGGCAAAGAATAGTACCAACCCATACATACCCGTGGGTGTCGTAAGAGGCGACTAAGGGTTATAAACTGGAGGATGGGCAGCAGCATCCTCCTTTGTATCTTAAATCTTACTTACTGCGGTCACCTACAACCGCGGTCCATGGTGCTAGCCGTAACGTAACGCTAACAAGCGAGGTGACTATGGTAGGTACTTTTACTTTTACTTTTTTTAGCAAAAGCTGGAGTTCTGGAGGAAACTCCCTGTCCTGTAGTGGACGTTTCATGCGATTAGATTGACAGACATGGGATGGGATTATGATGAAGATTGAAGACACTTTTAAAATACTGAAACATAGACATACAGACTGGAAAATATTTTTAATGACATCCTCAGCATGTGATTTTTATGTTTGAGATAAGGTATAAGGCCTGTTAATTGACAAGAAACAACAATTATTCTCGTAAAATGTATCGTAAAATCAACATACAAATGCATTTTCGTTCACAGGTTTATTTATTTACTTATAATGAACTTAACTCCCTCGGGACCGAAAGTGACAACCACTAAACGTCAAACGCACTGTTCTAAACAACTTTTAGTTAACGACCTTTGTATCTGAAGGAAGCAGTTAAAACTACAACAGTTAAATTTTAATTTCTTTTCAAATAAATCACCAAGTGATCCGTAATAACACGTCAGAAGCAACGAGTCGCAGGCCTTCTCGACCAATAGGAAAGGTGCATGAAAAAACGTGCATCGTAAACCAACTTCCGACCGTTCGAAATTTGAACATCCAAAAATGGAGCTGACCTGATTACCGTCGACGACACGATCGCGTTTTGTTTACAAAGCACACATGCTGACCGATTTGTTTAGTAGACTTTATCGTTTTGTAACTAAGTTCACTTTGCTGTTGTTTTGCTGCGATATTTAGGACCGCAAGTTTAATGGGCAGTTAAATTGAAAAGGCTGTTAATTGCACGATGAGTGCTGCGTTGTGTGTGGTGATTTGATTATCCTATGTAAGCTAAGCTCTGTATAAGCAAATTATCTATTTTTTGGCTTTGAGCTTTAATAAATTTCGTAGTGTCAGTTAATAACATTTCTCGGATGGCGTGAAAGGTGACTAAGGTAATCTAATCAACCTGCTGGCAGACAGGCCATAGTTAAGTTTCCAAAAATAAACTTTAAAAATAAATAAACTCTAAAAGAAAACTCGTTTTCCCCGTGTAAATAAGCAATTTTTAAAAATAACGCGTTTTAGACAGAAATCTACAGCGCCGTCTGTTGGCGGGTAGTATAGCTTGCTCACCCGATGATGTCTTACTTAGGATATTTTATTGTCGAGGCGGTTATTGTAGAGCGAAGCTCGGTCACCCAGGTACTGACATTTCTAAATGACATATAACATTTGGATCGCTTAATCGAGTCGAGTGAGTAGATATATCCACAATTGTATATCAAACAACTATTTTGTCTCATGTGCGAAAGCTTTTGTCGCTAGTTTTATCTTTATCAACAGAACAGAAAAATTCTCCAAGTGGGCAGATGTGTATCGAAAGCCAATTAAAGAAAAAGTAAATTAGTGGTGGGACTATCGTGACCAAACCAGGGTGACCACAATTGCGCGTCTTGCGGGACACGCGATATGATCAGCGCTTGTGATTTATGCGGTGCGATACGACGCGATGTGGCGTCCTGTTCTGTTCTAGCTTGTGCGTAATCAGTGGACAGGGAAAACAGTGGAGGTGTCTTGTCTGTTGATTTTCAGTGTACTGTGCGTGCAACTAAATCATAATTTTATTGCATACCAACTCCTATTGTACCTACATTTTGTACCAAAAAGCTAAAAACGCCTTATTTATAAAAAAAAATATGATTTTAAAATTAATTACTCGTTACATTACTTAATAATAAAAAATAAATAAAAAATAAATAAAATAAAATTAATTTATTTCAGGCACAGACATATAACAGACCCATATAAATAATTACAGACATTGTAATTGGTCAATATAAATTACAATTAAAATTAAATTAAAATTATAATTTACATTTTAAATCACTTTAGCATCTTTCTAAATATGTTTTAACAAACTTTTTGAATTATTTTTGAATTTGCTTTTTAATTGTGTTTTTCTGTAATAACATATATGTTACAGAATCATATATGGTACAGAAAATATGTTTTAAATAAGTTTTTATTTAAAACATATTTTCGTAAGTCCAATAATAATCAAAATACTTTTAATTTGCTTCACGAGACAAAAATACCAAATTCTTACAAATGAATGAGCTTTTTATAAATCTTATTTATTTCTATGTATCTAAATAAATCTAACCCTAACACGGCTCAACTCTACTGTGTGCATGAGTGTCCACTAAGAAAGTGTCCTCTTGGGAGCAATAGTTTGCCCGAGGCGAGGGTGACCATGCTTTATCGGCCACCCGATCCGATCTGACCGCTACATGGACACCCGAGCGGACGTCTTCAGGGCCTCGGGGTACAAGTTACCATGGGCCGGATGAAGTACATGCAAAAGTGGCCCATAAGTAATTGCATAATAATGATTTACTAAGGTACCTATAACTTGAAGTCTTACTTACTTCTTACTTCATAGACTTTTGTACTAAGGCCCTACAAAATAGTTTCTCAATATTTTAACTCTAGTTTTTTTAAAGCCCTGTACTTTTTCTAAATCTGAATAGTATTTTTGTCAAAATTAGTTATTTGTTTATATTACAGTTTTCGATAAATTAACCCTACGAATTACGAGATTTAACTAATCCAGAAATTAAAAAAATCTGCATCGAAAACCTTTAACCCTGCAATTGCACCCCCCACGTGACCAACTCCGGCCCGCATCTTCAAAATTGCGATATAAATCGGTAGCACGCGGGATATCGGCCCGTCTCTAATTAGCCGTTAGCAACTTTTATCGTGGCCCGCAGTTTACCACCCCGGGCAGTTTAAATCGCCGCCATATGTACTTTAGTGGCGTTTTAGAGTTATTGTTTTGGGCTCAGCTTTCGATATAATTGTGTGGGGACATTAGATTTACAACTATCTGTTGACCACTTGGTTATTGCATTGTGTTGTATACACAGGATGTAAACATGATTCATCGAAAACTGAAACAGCAAGCCTGATTGAACTCAAAAAGACGTCCATCTGGTGAAAATAATAATATTTCCACAATTTCAGTTAAAATTACCTGCCACTTTTGTGTAATTTGGATAGTAAATGACAAATAAACACACTCATAGCAGATTAATGTAGTCATCATCATATTGTGTGGGTTGCAAGGTCGGTGATCGACCTCACAAACCCTAGTGTCAGAGATGTTTAGCCGCCAAAGGCCTCTGACATGGCAATGTAGTACGACAAGGGAATAAATCTATAAAAAATTATATTGGCCGTATATTATGGCCTACGATATGGCCATAATGTGGATGATCTTAGGCTTTGATTGTTACTATAGCGATTCAAAGTAATTATTCTGTTGACCACCTACACAGATTTCAGTCAGTGTCATTATTCAAATATTAGTTAAACTCCATTGAAGCGGGAACAGAATAAATTCATGCAAATCGACGTATTTGCAAAATGAAGTCGTTGGTACAAAAAAAGCTTTTAATAACAAAAAAGGGAATTTTCTTTTCCCGGAGAGGTATTTTCCTCTTAATTTAATCAAATCATGGAGTCCCGTGTATTTTTCTGAGTCATTTATTTTTTATTTTGCGCGGTGGTTGTATCGGCCCCGCGCGGTGGGGGTTAAAATTCAGATACAAATACAAATAATTTATTAATAATATACATTACAAGTCAAATTAAATTATACATTATAGCATAATGTTATACATTATAGTATAATAGGAACGCTATTTTAATTATTATTAAATAAACATTAATTTAAAACAAAAAAAAAAGGGGTTTAAGTCAATCTTTCTAATAACAATGAAATTACAGCATCTTCTAGGAAATAATTTTAAGGAAGTCGTACGTGTAAGCCAGCTTTTAAGTTTACGTTTGTAAATCGAGATGGAGTTGACTTCGACAACATGCTTTGGTAGTCGGTTGTACACATAAGGTGCCAACACGTGTGACACCCTGTCGGACTTGGCCAGCCTGTGAGGGACAGACTTAAGTTTACTAGCTCCACGTAAATTATAGGTGTTGTTCTCTCCACACTGTTCATAAGCTTGTAGATTTTCCCTAGCGTACATAGCTATCGCAAATATGTATAAGCTTGGAAGTGTTAGTATGCCTAGTTTCCTAAAGTGTGCCTGAGCTGGCTCGTCAGTGGGGACCCGAGCGACGATTCTGACCGCGCGCTTTTGTAGTACAAATGCGCGCTGCCAGTCCGCCGCCCGGCCCCACAGCTCGATGCCATACTGTAACAACGATTGAACTGTAGCGAAATAACAATTGCGAACTACATCCCTTGGTAAAATTGACGATATTCGTCCTAAGGCAAAACATGCTTGTCCCAGCTTACCACACAACTTGTCAATGTGATCGCTCCATGTCAAGCCGCAATCCAGATGAAAGCCCAAAAATGATGTGGTAACCGTTTGGTTCATCTTTACGTTATCAACTCGAATATCTAGAGGGCGCTGTTGACGTCCTGATAAATTAATTTGCAGGAATTGAGTTTTCGTCAAGTTTAAGACTAGGCCATTAACACTAAACCATTGCTTTAGTTGATTGGCAACACTCATTAGGCGTACCTCAAGTTCTGTGACCGATTTGCCTACTACGATTGCGGCTACATCATCTGCAAACATGAAGATCTCACAGTCAGAAATTGAGTTAGGAAGGTCATTCAATTAGAGATTAAACGAACTTACCTGTAAGTGACGTTCAATCACAATTATGTGAGCAGCTTCATTCGATGCGATTTATTGTTAACTTATTGTAGATTGCGTTGCCACGCACCAGCCTTGCGCACGAATTTTTAGAGGTAGGAGGGTATATTTTTATTTATTTATTGTTTTTTAAAATTTGAGGGTTGTAACACATTACCCCTACCGCTCCTACCAGTCGGTGTCACCTGCCTCGCCTGTCATTGTCGTCATTTAGTTCAAATTATTGTTTATTTTCCATTTTATGAACAAGATGGGTCGGGTTTATTAATGTGTAGGTACCTAAGTACCGAACCTCAAGGGTGGGTTGTACCTAAATCGCATCGAATGAAGCTGCTCACATAATTGTGATTGAACGTCACTTACAGGTAAGTTCGTTTAATCTCTAATTATGTTTCGCAGCTTCATTCTTAGCGATTTATTGTTAACTTATTGTAGGCTGTTCAGAGCTCTTCATAAAATGTGAAAAGAAACCACCCATGACAGTTTTAACAAGCAAATTAATTTAATAAGTAAGTACACAAATAAACAGTAAACCTTATACTGTTTGCTTAACTTGAAGATAATACAGTTCGCGCAAAATCATCATTTTTCTCTGTAACATTTCTATTGTAAAAACGTGCAAACACTAGTGAAGACTGACTCCAACCTGCAGTCTTCTTAATCGTGTCTATTGAAACACCAAGTTCGCTGGCGGCTGAGGTGGACGCGTGACGAGTGCTATGGGCACTAAAAACTGAGGTATCTACACCACTACTTTTCAGACAATCTTTTATCCAATGACCAAGCCTCTGTGAAGATATTTTATTGTGAGGCCGCCTGTGACTAATGAATAAATGATCATTATTTTCACTGCGTAAAAAACTTGTTTTATTTATGGACTCTTTTAAACATCTTGCTGGACATATTTCAGGCCTTTCACTATAGTATGGTAGCCTAAGGAGCGGTTGATCGCTGTTTACCCGTTGTCCCGCTGGGTTGACCCATTAGTTGCGGTTGATAGCTATTGGGCTTGGACGTTTTTATTAAATCGGGTATTTTGATAATAATTTCTTCTGGATTTGACAAATTTATGTTGGATATTTTAATCAAGGAAAAAGTCTGTAAACGGTGAGCGGTCACAAGCGCCAGCAAAGTCAGCGTTTTCCTGGAGAGAGTTTCTAGATTGAGGTCTTCATTGGGCCATTGACTTGATAGATAATTTAAAACAATGGCTGGGTCCCAAGTAAAATCATATTTGGGTTTGGTAGGTCTCAATCTAAAAACTCCTTTCATGAAACGAGATATATTGTCATCATTTAATAATTTATGACCCAATAATAGAGACAAAGCAGATTTGTAGCAATTTAGTGTACCATACTGTGCTCCACTTTCAAACACTTCTGTTAAAAAATCAATAATGGTTTGAACAGATGAGCTGCTTTGATCACAACCGTGGGCTTTACAATACTTCATCCACGATTTTATACAACAGTCGTACTGTTTATAAGTACTGTCTGAAAGTGAACCAAGCATGATATCGATAGACCTTGTAGAAAAGGATTTTTTGACTATCGCTTGCCGGACAACTTCGCGGCAACTAACCGAAGGGTCTGATGAAGGTTATGGGTTAAAGAACATATTGTGCCAAGAAAACGTAAATGCGTAGACCATCCATGCATCTGGATCACTTATCCAGGTGACGTAGATAGAACATTTTGCATTGCACCTGCTCGCAAACAAGTCAATTTCAGGAGTGCCAAACTTTTGAACCACCCTATCGAATGCATCGTTAGACAGCTCCCATTCGGTATCTTGAAACTTTTTTCGCGAAAGAGAATCTGCTTCACGGTTTTCTCTTGTGTTTATATAAGAGGCAAATATGATTATTTTACGCTCCTCACACCACTGCCAGATTTCTTTGGAAATTTTGTTTAGGTGTGTATATTGTACACTGCCCATTTTGTTTATGCATGAAATAGCTGTAACGTTATCTATTCGTAAAAGAATTTCACAGTCATGTAAATCGTAAGCGAAAACTTTAAGGGCGAAAAAGGCTGCTTTCAAATCCAACTCATTAATATGCAAGGAAGATTCGTAACTTTTCCAATACCCAACCGACTCCTGACCGTTACAAAATCCACCCCAACCGGTGCCAGAGGCGTCGGAGTAGATCCTAAGCAGAATGGAGATACGCTTGTGTCAATGTTATCAATCCACCATTGCATGTCTACCCTCAGTTTGCTAGGTAATCTTATAATTTGGTCGTAACTGTCATTGTCAAGAAGACATAAATATTTATGTCGTTTAAAGGCTTTTGTGTATACATAAGAATATTGTATTGCTGGGCAAACGGATATTAAAAGACCTATAAATCTAGCAAATTCTCTGAGTTTACATTTTTTGAGGGTAACGAATCGTTTTAGATATTTTTTTTTTTTTTGGTGGGTAGTTTCAATGCCATGCTTTTAGAATCATAAACAATGCCTAAGAATGTACATTATTTGAGTGGAGTGAGGCAGCTTTTTTCGCTGTTTATGATAAGGCCTAGTGATTGCAGTAATGAAATAGTGACTGAAACATTTCCAATACATTCTTGATAAGTTTGTTCTGTACAAAAAATATCATCCAAATAGATTACTGACGTATAACCTTGCGATCTTAAATATTTCATCACCGGTTTCATAAGTTTGGTAAACAAAAACGGTGCAGTACACAAACCAAAAGGAAGGCAGTTAAATTCGTAAACTTGATATCTGTACATAAAACGGAGGTATTTTCTCTGTGATTTGTCTACATTTATCAACAAGTAAGCGTCTTTTAAATCAATTGATGCCATAAAACAGTCTGGAGTAATTAATTTGGCGGCAGTTCTATAATCTTCCATTTTGAAGTGTGATGTTTTGATAAACTTATTTAATTTCTTCAAATTTAAAATAAAACGTTTGGAACCGTCTGGTTTTGGTACTAAAAACACGCTCGATATAAACTCGTCTAGTTCGTGTCTGCACGGCGAAATAACCTGATTTGATAAGAGCTTATTAATAGCTTCCTGGAAGTTTAGTGCTTCCTGTTCAGGTTTGGGATAAACATTCGGTGCAACCTCTTGTGTCGGGTTGCATACAAAAGGGATTGTGTAACCTTCTATCCAAGAAAGTATGGTAGGATCTTCAGTGATTTGCTGCTATTTAGGTATATATTTATGTAAACGGCCTGCGTATTTTACCTCGTGTTCCTCTAGTAATCCCGGCGGCTCCGGGAGTTGCTGGTGGCGGCGGGGCGACTGCGGAGGCGGCGCGGCGACGGCGAGCAGTCCGGGGGCGGGGCGTGGTGGCGAGCTGCTCCGAATGTGCGGGTCCGAGGTTTGGCGAAGCGACCGCGCCCTGCATCGGCTCGTTCCGCTCTCGGGTGCAGGGCGCGCGGGTTTACCTTGCTTTTAAAATTGTCTTAGTTAAAAAAGTTACTTTTATGGAATTTGTTTCTTGGTAGCTGTTGTTGAGGTTTCAAACTTTCGCCTGATTTTTGGATTGTTGTAGCTGCCTTCAATTTTTCACCGACGTTATCTCCAAACAAAAGGCTAGTTCGGGCACTCTAAACCAAGGCGTCTTTCATTAGTTTTTACAGCTGAAATCACGAAGTTCCTCCGTGTTTTTGTTTCTGTGAAGTGTGCGTCACACAGAAGGCGGCTTGCATCGCTCAACGGATTTAATATTTTTTGTACAGTTTCTTTTGAGACTAGTAGCTCAGTGGCTTGAGCTAACACAGCTAAAGCGACGCCTATCTGTTTTTGTTTTTCCATCAAAACATAATCTCGTTTGATCATGGGCTCTGCTAAGGCGGCTTTAGTTTCCGGGTTTAAAGCTGGAGGTTCAAGGAAATCGCAATTAACCGGTACCAAATATTCTTTTAAAAGATTTTCTTTTGTCTCCTTTGGTAAAAATTTCTTGCCACCTACTTGCGATATCCTTGTGTATTTTTTCTCCGAAGTGCGTCTCAGGCGTTGGAGCATCGCCCAACAGACAAAGGATGTCATCATCCAGCGACTTATCTTGTGCTTCCTCAATCGATGAGGTTGGATCCGGCCCAGACGGATCTGGAGCCGATGACGTCCTGGGAGTGGGCTCACGCGACGACCGTTTGTCCTCACCACGTCGGGAGCTGGCCGAAACATCAGACTTTGCCAACACAGAGTTATTTTGTTGTATATGTGACAGAGAAAACCCTTATGGTAGACTCGCATCATTTTATCTGTGATGTGACAGAGAAAACCCTTATGGTAGACTCGCATCATTTTATCTGTGATGTGACAGAGAAAACCCTTTCGGTAGACTCGCATCAGTTTAGCTGTGACAGAGAAGACCCTTTTGGTAAACTCGCATCACTAAATATAAAAAATCAATAATTACCTTCATCCGAAGAATAGATGATATAATTTTTTCTCCTCTTTTTTGTCCTAATTTTCAATTTTTCTTGTAATTTTCTTATTTCCTTCTGAATTTCTTCATCACTGTCGTGTGCGCGTCGTTTTTTCCCCATGTTGAGAGAAATTAACTTTCACTTTGAGTGTACACGTGCGAAGGCTTCGGCGCGAAAACGAATAATGACGACAATGACAGGCGAGGCAGGTGACACCGACTGGTAGGAGCGGTAGGGGTAATGTGTTACAACCCTCAAATTTTAAAAAACAATAAATAAATAAAAATATACCCTCCTACCTCTAAAAATTCGTGCGCAAGGCTGGTGCGTGGCAACGCAATCTACAATAAGTTAACAATAAATCGCTAAGAATGAAGCTGCGAAACATAATAACAGGGAGAAGGTTATGTTAGACAGAGAAGATCCTTGTGCTACTCCTATTTTGGATGTCAGTGCATTTGACCTTTGCTTACCATGATCTCCTAAAACAATCTGACTTCTGTCACGCATGAAGTCACAGAGTAGTGCTAGTGCATTACCTCTAATGCCATAGTGGTCTAGCTTAGTCGCGAGGACGGAGTGGTCGGCGACGTCGAAGGCGCGCGAGAGGTCGCAGCTCAGCAGCGCCACCTGCAGCCCGCGCTCCCTCGCGTCCACCACCCGGCGCACCACCTCGCGCGCCAGGGACGTCGTCGACCTCCCCGCGCGGTAGGCATACTGTCTGTCAGTGAGAGCATCAGTATTAGACAAGAATGTTGTCATTCTGGAGCTTATACCATTTTCAAATATTTTTGCAATAGCAGGAATGATTGAAATCGGTCTGTAGTTGTTTGAGTCTTTCTTACTACCTTTACCCTTAAATATGGGGCTTATTTTTACTTGTTTTAAAGCCAAGGGGTAGCGACCATTTTTCATACATAAATTGAATAAAGAAGCAAGTACATGACTTAATGATGCCGCAGCAAAATTGAGTAAGGAGGTTGATATACCATATATGTCCTTAGTGTGCTTTCTAGCTACTTTTTTAGTGATGATGCTATGTACCTCAAGTGACGTAAAAGGCCTCAACCTAATGGACGCGCTCATAGGCTCACTAACTCGTCGGAGCTGGTCAGCCGACTGCTGGAGATCAGCTGGGGGCGCGCCACACGCGGCCGCTGCGCTCACGAATTGCTGATTCATAGCATCCACTAGCTCTTGTTTGGACTGATACTGACTACCATTTGGTTGTACAATAAGGTCGGTGTAATCTAAACGTGCTAAATTAGTTTTGCCAGTTTCGAGGTTATTTATTTATTTATCGTATGGCGTATTCTCTACTTAAAAATTAATAAATATATTAGATTTTAAATATGTTACCGCGTCCGTTGTAAGTGACAGAAGGTCCTCCTCATTCCCGTCAAACTTAGTAAGCGGGCAGTCAAACACAATGTGGTGCACGGTCTGTTCAGGACACCCGCACTGACATGCAGCCGACTCGCACCAGCCCCATTTATACCGCTGAGCAGCACAGTTACCAACTCCCGTTCTGATACGGTTGAGAAGACACCACACCCGCCGGTGTTCTTCAAAACCTTTTGGCCTCTGCTTGGTGTTCAGCTTAAATAATGCGTTGGGGTGGGATTTGAGGTCGAAGTCAGCAGACCAAGCTTTGTGGAAGTCGGCTGGCTGTTTGTCATGCACTTGAAGCGCTGGGGGGTGTCGGGATTTCAGCCTGAGGTTAACCACCTGCCACATAGATTTGCTCACGTTTTGACTCTCACAGATTTTATTACTAAGAAATGCCTTTTTTTCAAGATTGAGTTTCCTTTGGTATTTCGTAGAGAGGTCGGAGATAAATGTATCCAAACGATCCATATGTGGATATGATTGTTTGAGGTTCATACAGTCGTAGAACAACGACTTGATGTTGATAATTTCATCAGTTACCCAAGTTCTACAAAACATTTTTATAGGTTTTCGTTTAAATGGAAAGCTGATGTTCAGTTTATTTACTATAATGTTGATTATAATTTGTGACAGGTTCTCTAGTGATATTGACCTATTTAACACTTCATTCCAATCAATACTATCAATTGACTCTGCGAAACGATTTTGGTTACTAATACAAAAGTCCCTAACAAGGTGTGTTTGCGGACCCATGGATGGAAGCGAACAGCGAAATCAGTTTTTATAATATAGAAGGAAGAAAAAATTTAAAACGAAAGTGCTACTGTTTCAATGCTTTCTATATTCAGGGTAGGTAAATCAAGTGGAATCAAATATTAATTTATTGTAATGATTTTGACTTTTTGTAAAGCGAAAGATTTATGGCCAAGCATTATTCAGAAATACATTGACATATTTCTCCCAAATTAAATGTTCAGATCATCATTTAGTATAAATAAATTTTTCACATTAATTCCAACACTCAACAATCCATTTTGCAGCCCTGACACTAAAACCGGAGTATATTAGAAAAGCGATTTTTGGCCCCTAGCGGGCAAAAGGTTTTTCTGCGGCCAAAAGCGATTTTTGGCCGCTAGCGGGCAAAAGGTTTTTGAAATTCGAACGTGATGCAGTATGGCAGACCTCCACGCTGCGGTACTGGCTGCTTCCTCGCTTTAGTGAGGTGAAAATTTTTGTGTTTCGCTCGGCAGCAAAGTTATTTTGCGTTTCGTGCCTTGAAACCTTCGCTACGCTCAGGATTCTTCTTTTGAACCACTCGCTTCGCTCGTGGTTCAATTCTAGAATCCTTCGCTTGCTCAGGTTTCAATACAAGGCACTCACGCCAAATAACGCTTTTGCTGCCTTGCATAACAAATAACTATTTCACCTCCAAAGCTCGGAAACATTTGTTTTGTCGGTTAAATTCTGCGGCCAAAAGCGATTTTTGGCCCCTAGCGGGCAAAAGGTTTTTCTGCGGCCAAAAGCGATTTTTGGCCGCTAGCGGGCGAAAGGTTTTTGAAATTCGAACGTGATGCAGTATGGCAGACCTCCACGCTGCGGTACTGGCTGCTTCCTCGCTTTAGTGAGGTAAAACTAATTATAAAAGGTCACTCGTTCGATTGCCTGCATGGGACTTCTGTGTGTGCCTGCCCTGCTATAGAGCAGGTTAATACTTACAGGTATGTGGGACTGACAGTAGATGAGCGCTTTAGTTGGTCGACACACATAGATGTCTTATGCACTAGACTAAGACAAGCGCTGGCCATGTTTAAATTATTATCCTACAGGACGCCTAGAGGGATTTTGTTATTAGTTTATCATGCACTGATAGAATCCATTATCAACTATGGAGTGGGTACGTATGGTACAACATATGCTACATATTTGCAGAACATTAAAAATTTACAGATACGTTTCTTAAAAATATTAGCTGATAAAAAATTGCGACGGGAATGTAAACTTGCTAACAACTATGAAGCATTGTTCAAAAAATTTAATATTTTGCCCATAGAGAAAAAATATGTGTTTTACCATGCGATCCAGGAATACTCTAGTGATGAATTTAAAGTACCTAGGCAATGCAGTCATACTGTAAGATCTGCAACGCTGCAGCTGTTAGAAGTGTGTAGAACAAATAACGTATATGGTAGAAGGACAAAACATTACATAATTCCTAATATATTTTATAAATTACCACTAGAATTAAGAAACATCGTAGGATCTATAAGTATAGTTAAGGGAAAAATGAAAAAATATTTGTTAGATAATGATAACTTATAGTCAGGTTAGCTTCTCTCCTTATCAATCTTCTAGATCTGCTACATATATTGTATAAAAACCAGTAATGTAAGCTGTTAAATATTTATTTTAATTAATTCTATATGCACTTAAGGATTAAGTATACATGAAAAACTGTGCGCAGCAACTCTCCTGATAAACTTCTACGAAGTTTGGGAGAAATCAGTAATTTTTGTTTAGAATTGTATGCTTACGAAAAATAAATTAAAAAAAAAAAAACAAAAAAATTGTGTTTCGCTCGGCAGCAAAGTTATTTTGCGTTTCGTACCTTGAAACCTTCGCTACGCTCAGGATTCTTCTTTTGAACCACTCGCTTCGCTCGTGGTTCAATTCTAGAATCATTCGCTTGCTCAGGTTTCAATACAAGGCACTCACGCCAAATAACGCTTTTGCTGCCTTGCATAACAAATAACTATTTTTTGCTAGTTTCCAACCAGGTCAAATGAGCCACTCTGTTCACCATAGTCATGATTCATGACGTTCTAATTTCAAAAACCTTTTCGACCCTAGCGGCTAAAAATGACTTTTGCACGCAGTTTTCGACCGATAAAGCAATGTTTTCCAAGCTTGTGAGGTGAAAAGAATCGTTACGAAACTGGATAACTGGATGTAAATGTACAAATAATCAGTTTGGTACAAATAACATCCTCTAAGTTAAGAGGTATGAATTCATCCATTCAAATCTTATGAGTGTAAGGGGGAAAGCAGTCCAAACCGCGACACTATCTGTTCATAATGTTGATAGCAATTAATATTGATGAGTATCAGGAGACACCTCCCGGAGGTAGTATCAGGGAACATTAGCAGGATCTCTTCCGGTAATACTATAATATACTCGTTTCAGCATATAAACCATCATTAGGTCAATAAGGTTTATTCTTGCTTCTTTTATTAAGTTTCCCAATTTTTTTACTTATTCCATAACTCGAATTTGTTAATAGTAGATAGGGAAACTTCCTTTTGTTACTGCAATAAACAAAAACACCTACCAAGGTATTTTTTTGTATTTTCTGTAATATATTCAAATCTCATATGAATTTTTTAAATAGAGGGACCTCAATAGCTTCCTTGATTGACTCTTTAAAACAAACCATAAAACTATTGGTCCGAAAAATTCATCGCTGACACTTTATTATAATGAATGAAATTAGAATACCTTTATAATGTTTTTATACACAGTAAAATAAATAGAACTTAACGCAAAATAGTATATTATGCAATTAGTGAATAAAAGACGGATTTAAGGCGAGGGCCAGAGATGAATCATGAGCAAGTGAAGGATTCTAACGACTGAATCACGACTCGCTACGCTCGTGAGTGATTCAAGTGTTAGAATCCTGAGCGAGGCGAGTGATTCATGGCCCTCGATTTAAATCCCTTTAATTCAAGAGTTGCATACTCGTACTATACTTTATACCATGACTACGAGAAAAAGAAAGATTTAAGCGAAAATATAAATTTAAGGAGGTTGTATAGCATTGATATGGAGCTCGAATATATTCATGTAACAAATATTTGTTGCGCATCGCATTTTTTAGCGGGCACATATTATACGCGTATTTGAGAGGTACAGCTACAGGCTAAACTTACAAACAGCCATCAAAAATTTATATCTTGTTACTTAAACGACAAATTTATTCTTGATTATTTAATTAAATATCATAAAATGAATATACATTCATCTTATTTTCTCGAATACAGCATAATTTGTTGACCACCCCGTTTGCGGACCACCTCTTTTATATTATGCTCTCCTGGTAGGTACTTTTTATTGTGTGCCCCTCCAAGCCTCCAGCTGCTGTCCTGCTCTTGAAAACTCATATTCTCCTGGTACTCCGTATTGAGTCGCTGCTCTTAAGTTTGTGAGATGGAGGGTTGAATTTGTTCTAAATTCAAACACCAAAATAGTGATTAAAAGGGCTTTTTATCCACTGTTTTCAGTGAGTAGAATAATCTTTTTAGAGGGGGAATGGTATAAATATATGACCTCGTTGCTTCGGTCGGACTGAACGTGAAATCCACTAAAACTAACCTCTCGAAGGCAACAGTACCGAGGAGCATTAGCGAGAAATATTTTTGGGAAAGAAAAAATAAAAATTGACCTCTCCAATACTATTAAGAATAATCACTTATTACTGATGAAATCACTGTATATTCACTTTTTTATATGGAACATTGACCGCACGCAAAATACCGCCAATAGAAGTGTCAAAGCGACTAGGGACCGCGTAGATCTTCGCATAGGGTTGTGCTGTTCCGGTTAACAATACAAACTCTTCGACCAGAGGAAGCAATTTGTATGGAGTGGTCAAAAATTGTTTTCACTTCTCAGAATCTTTCCTTTGGGAAAGTTGTTCAGTTTAGTTAACTGAACACGCCCTTTCAGTTTTCATTACACCGTCTCTTACACCCTGTATTTTTTTTATATGAATGGTCAAACCGGGAATTAACCTTCCAGTCTTGGGATAATTTATGTTTCGTTACCCACCTACTTCACCCCCCCCCCCCCCCCCCCCCTTGCTCAGGAGCTAGGAGTTGGTAATTGTCTTTAACGACCTGCGGAAACCAGGGCCGGGCGTCAAAGTTGATTAAATGGACTCAGACGGGATTTCATACTCAATCTTGAAAACTGAATTGGATTATTGGTTTATAGAGAAAGGTGACACAATGATTTAAGATTTAAATTTCGAACTCTCTAATAAGTTGGCAAACGGATACATTTCCAAAAAATAACCATGTTTTCGGGTAGGGATTAAGTTTTTAAAATATTCAAACTTTGCTGCTGACTCCAAAATTTTACAGGGTCTGCAGTACCTACAGTAGCAGGAAGACTCGAAAATATCGAAATATATGGCTGAGTAGGATTACCATTAATTTAATTTGAAGTATTTGGTGAACTACAAAATAAGATTAGGTATAATTTAATTTACTTTGGCACGAAGTTGTAAATTGACCTAATTAATCTCAAAACAAATACTCGTACTATGATAACCTGTACCAAGTTGTCAAGAAATATCTTATTAATTTATGATATAATCAATATTGTTACAAAGTCGTATCAGATAAGCGTCTGATATCTTTATTGCATGGATTTAACCTGCAACTTTCACCGACCGAGTTCTAGGCCGCTTGCCAAACAAAGCACTTGCGTCAGAAGCTGACTGCAAATTTGAGCGGCACGAATATGGTTTCCGTGGTGTAGCGGTTATCACATCTGCCTAACACGCAGAAGGCCCCCGGTTCGATCCCGGGCGGAAACATTTATTTTTGCCTTTACATCATGTACTTTTTGAATGTCAGCACCAGAAATATTTGGTCCGGTAGTTTTGTATAGCATCTTTGGCCCGACGCACGGGCATATTAGTTTTGTGCTTTTATAAGGCAATGCAAATATAATGCTTGATTAAACGCATTTTTGGATTCAAAACGGCGTACGATCCGAAACGGCGTAGACTCGCTCTATTTGCATTGTATTCTGCATGACATTCAATAAGTATTCTGTAAAGAATCTACATTGAATAAAATTATCTGAATCTGAAAATACATTGAATGTCAAACAAGAGATTGTCAACAACTAAAATTAGCTTGTTCACCTGGCTTGCAAATTTAGCTTTGTATATCTCACTGAGATATTGGATATTGCACGAAACTTGCTACAAACACATTCAAATATTCAATTTCCTTAACCCGACTACAATCCATTATCCAAGTTACCTGTCCACTTGAAATTACTTGCGTAACAAACACAATTTCGGCTACATTTCACTTAAACTAGCATTGTGAGTTATGAGCACGGCCCGTTAATGGGACGTGTAAGTTATGCCAGCGCCCCCCAGTGGTAGAAACTGGTGGAAACTTGGTTGAGGCTTCAGGTGGAGTCGCGGCCGTATATCAAAGTTTGCCAGTTCGGGTAGAGAGGTGCGATGCTATGAGTTATGCCAACCGCAAGGGGTGGTGCAAGACAGTGAAGGTCTTACAATTAAATAACTAACATGATCAAGTAGGTAACGTTTCGATGCAAGAATACAACAAGTTTTATAGAAAAACGTGGCTTTGCTTACAGATTATCAAGTAGATACCACAATAAAGTAAAAAGGAGCAATGGAAATGGCAATTTTTTTTTATGTGACCAGTGAGCAAACGAGCAGGTTGGCCACCTGATGGAAAGTGGTCACCACCGCCCGTGGAGCCTGCTGTCTTAATAGTGGCATAACTTAACACTAATAGGACAGCAAAGCACATTACCCACCCCAAGAACTAAGGTGGTGTGTCTCGTGTGCCAGTAATTTCGCTGGCTCCCTCACCCTTCAAACCGAAACACAGCAGTGCAAACACTGCTATTTCACGGCAGAAATAGGCAAGGGGGTGGTACTTCCCCAGACAGACTTTGCACAAAAGCCCTACCTCCTTTAATGGCTACAATAGATCTGCACAGGTCGCAGTGGCCGCTGGGAATTAAGAGCCCGGCCCCTTTACCCTCAAAACATAAACATACCTCCTTTAAATCAAGAATGTCAAATTCTAGATGGTCAACGCGTTTTTTGTGCAGAGTTTTTGTCCATAGAGTGAATGGAAGCGTTGGAAGGGGAAGGCCTAGGCGAACGTACCAGGACCAAATTCAGGACATTCTGAATAAAGGCCAGGTTAAAAGTACCCTAAACCGACGAACATGTATGAAAGGATTGATGGAAGTACAGGAAGCAAGGGAAGTATGTCAAGATCGTAGCAGTTGGAGGACTGTGGACTCTGCCTACCCCGACAGGAAAGAGGCGTGATGTTATGTATGTATGTATTTTTGTCTATAGAGACGTATCAAAAACTTTATCCACGAGTTAACAGCTTTCAAGACTAGAGGCGCTTATAAAACTCTGTTGCCAAAATGTTGATATGTGGATTGTTGACCTTATTTTTCTTCTCTTTTAAAGTGATATTATAAGCTGTGATGTTACTAGCTGTCGCCTATGCCTTGCACGGATACAAAAGTTAGCAAAACGCATTTATCGCGCGCCGACCTGCCAGTGAGTTGTAATTGAGTTAGTGCGCAAGAATCTGAACAACAACGACTGAACAACGGAACGACTCGCTTGGGATACAACGAGGACTTCACGCGAGGTAAGTTTGTCCTGAGATGGATTTCGTATATTATGCTGGAATATGCCTAATATGTATTTGTTACTTTGTTGTAGATGCCTAGCGCTTGTGGTCTAGTGTTACTCTTTTTAACCGACTTCAAAAAAAGAGCTAGTTATTATTATTTAACTGTGGGTACAGTGCAAGTTTCATCAGAATCGGTTCAACAGTTCATTAAAATCGGTTTAATAAAATTAGAAAAGACAAAGAAATAATTGAGTAAAGGTTATAAAAAAGTAATTTAGAAAAGTAATTCTTAAAATAGAGAATTAAAAGTTTTGACCGGAATATTAGGAATAAAACACGTTAACGTGTTTTTCTTTTTTTTTATTTGTTACTTGGTAGTCCTGCTATGCAACTGTACATACGTGTTTTATTTCTAATATTCAGGCTGGCACCGACCTAGGTATAGGTCTGAGGTTAACTGCGTGAACTAAAATAACACTTAAACAGATTTAACTTGTAGACCTTTCAACGAAATCTACAACTTTGAAATAGCTCTACCACTTCCAAACGTCATCATTAATATTTTGCCATTAGGCCATAATATACCAAAGCTTCATTTCGCGTCCCACAAATCTCGGCTTATCACACTCTTCCACACATAACACCACTCTGGATAGAACAACAAACACATTTCCACCTGCTTACGACTGCGTACGAGTGAGCAAACACGTGAGACGAGCCGAAACTACTCAACAACAGTCATCTATGCTGTTTGCGAGTTGGCGATATTAGGCGCATCGTTTATGATGTTTGACCGTTCTCGTTCAACTTACAGATATTGGTATACAAAAGCAAACTTTTATATTTATTCTCTTTTCAGCTCATGATTAAATAGGATGAATTATTTTATAGGGCTCGATCAAATATTTATAAATTCCCATTTTTCCCAAGTGTTACGTAGGCAAATAGGCATATGTGATCAGGATTAACTTCAAGATTTAATTCAGAAAAGTAAGATTGACTTTGAATCTCTTTATTTTCTCATGGCGCCAGTTTGCTTGTAAAGCGGTAATAATGTGACTTCATCAAGTAACACTGTGAAGGAGTGAAAAAATCTCTACTACTCGTATATCTAGATTACAGTGACAAATGTAGATGACCTTCAAAACTTTAAAACGAGTTAAATAAAAAAATATTTTCCATAGGATTGTATACCATTTTTTGTCGTATAAGGTATACATCAAAAAAATCCAGCTTCATCAAAAAAATCCAGCTTATTTATCGTAATGGGGGCTTAAGGGAGGCCGGTGAGGTATCAGCATGCGTGCTCACGTTCCAGTTCGAGGCCCCTGCAGTCTACACACGGCGGATAAGCTGTATTGATAACTATCGTGTGTCCGACGGTCTATTCGAACTTCCGACCGCCGCGGGGGGCTCACAAACACCTATTCTTTATGTTTTTTCCTTATGTAAGGTAATGGATACGGTCATTTTGATACGGAGAAAACAAAAAAGCAAATTCGTACCTAAGAAATACGTAGTTAAAGATATAAGTAGATAGGGGCGCAAAATTTGTTACTAAATTTGTGAAAATTAATAATAATATAATGGCTCAAGAATTTAAATTGAATTATGATTGCTAATACAGGACAATGACGATTTGAAGATTATACCTGACATAGGTTTAGAGAAATTTGAATACATATTGCTTCCTTCTTCGATGTTAATACCTAAATAAATCATCTATAGGCAGCTAGTGCCTCAAGGTGTGAATTGCAGCAGGTCGATTAAGCAGCATGTGGCGAGATGAAGCCGCATAGTACCGTCCCGGTACGGAGTGGGACCGGATTAGCTCTCGCGTTCAATTGCTGATTAATCTGTTTGGTCGTACACACGGTTACTGATCTATTATCTGTTGGTTGATGCTCTCCTGGTGATATTTGTTAGTTAATGAAGGACTTATTATTACGCTCATGCTATCCTGGTACTAGATTGTAAAGTTGTTCCTATTCTTAGAAAGCCCGTTGGGTTGTTGTTTGGGATCGGTATAATGTTATTCGTATTTTCTTAATAAAGGTGTGACAAATCTACAAAGTAGAAAATCGCAAAACTTCACAACCACAGGCAGGATTTGAACCTGCGTCTTCTGCGTAAGTACCGCAGACGCTCTGTTAAAATAAAAATCATTTTCAATTATACGTAGTGTTACCAATTTTCAACTCGAAATTTGTCTGCAATGATGGACTAGTTGAGCTAGTACAGCAAAAATGCTTGCTAGGTGGCAGCACAAACGCAACGTTGGAATGCGTATAGAGGTCGCTAAATTTCACAACATCGGGCAGGACCACAGTAGCCTAGTTGGTAAAGCGTCTGCGGTACTTACGCAGAAGACGCGGGTTCGAATCCTGCCTGTGGTTGTGAAATTTTGCGATTTTCTGCTTTGTAGATTTATCCGAACACAGGAAGTGTTTAAATAAAAATCATTTTGAAGGTGTGATAAGTTAACTACCTAGAATTTGTTGATGTAATTTATCATGGTGAATATAATTGAAAATGTCTTTTGACAAATATTGCGAAATTACAATAACATACATAAACCATAATTCAACATGCTTTTTTGACACAGTAGAGTAAAAAATATGATCGCAGGTTGAAATTCGAGATACGTTTTATTGTCCGTTATAAAAACAAACTCAAACTAAAATTTTTAAACAAGTTAAAAGTTTAATAAGCAAAAAGGAGGTTCAGTACAAAGATAATGATGCTTTGAATGGCACTCAACTCATTACGGGCCGATATCTCCTCAGCAGCCTTCGCTACCAGACTTTAGATGAGACCTAACTAACAACACACAGTAAACTAACTTTAGACATTAAACTTATAGGCTTAAAGTCCAAGATTCACTGAAAGACGAAACTACAATATCTCTTAATACCTAATGAGCGTGCTTTCACTTCTTCGTTGAAGAACGTCTTAACTCTACTTAGGTCTTTTTACACAATAGGTTTAAGAATGTAGTACTTAAGGTCGAAAACTGCTTGTCAGCGTTACGGTTTATTGGAGCAAGGTGCTGGTAGTACAGGATGGATAGTACAAGCGTAATTAGTCATTAGCGACAGTGGGCAGGAAGCGACGCCGATCTGAGGTGCTCGGACTGTGATTGGTTTATTGCATTGTGGTTTGTAGTGGACAGGACACCTACAGCGTACTGGTATTGATAGGTACTTTATGAGTAAATGATAGCAAAATAATAGAATTAATGGACTACTAGACGAAAAAACAAGTAAAGAAAATAAAGAAATAGTAAAAAAAAATTTGACAGTAATCGAGATTTAAGTCATTAATGTAAAATAGCTGCAATAAAAGTTATAAATATTAATAAACAGTTTTACATGACAGAACCAGATATACCTATACTTATTTTATTACCTTATTACTTTTTATACCTATTTCTATGCCTAGTTTCTTTAATACTAAAAAAATTGTCACATCCCTAAAAAGTGCATTCAGATATCTTTCTTTTGTAGGACTCAAGACTAAATCCTTAGTATTGAGTAATGTGTAAAAAAGATTCGAGGATGTGGAGAAGAAGAACTAGTCGAATGACTCGATCTAGCCCTAGAGAGGTTGACGGTGTAACGAACTTTCAATCATTTCCATTACTATATTAGTTCAGCTCTACCAACGTCTGCTCCAACTAATCCATCAAGCTATTCAAGCTGCATGCTAATTGGTGCAAGTTTGCGCGTAACCAGATTACACCGATACATGTACCTAGTCTGATCCGGTCCGAACTAGTTTAGACCGGTCAATAGCAAGAAGCATAAAACACTAGATATGAAAGAAAGGGAATTTTTGTCAAGCCAGTGAGTCAAAATCATGCTGAGCAAGGCATATATGGCTTAGATTGACTGATGTGTATCACTGTTAGACAAAAATGGGCAATACGACTTGTGCCCTTACAAAATTTACCCGGTGACGGTGTTGTTTTAAACTAAAATAAGTCAACGGCATCATAATTTTTTAAGGTGGTAGAGCTTTTGTGAAAAGTCCGTCTGGGGAAGTACCACCCCCTAGCTTTTTGCTGCCGTGAAGCAGCAGTGTTTGCACTGCTGTGTTTAGGTTTTAAGGGCATGGGAGTCAGTGAAATTACCGGCACATGAGGTATGTCTCATGTGCCAAAATGAGCAACGCGCTTTGCTTTCTTATAAGTGTCAAAATATGCCAATAATAAGACAATGGGTCCTATGGGCGGTGGTGACCACTTACCATCAGGTGGGCTACCTGCTCGTATGCTCATTTGTAACATAACAAAAATCTTATCCACCTTGCAACTCATACGATACGAAGGATGTATTTACCGGTCAGCTAAGTTTTTATAACATTTGGAAGTTACCAGTTTTCTAAGACAAAACATGTACCTTCTCATCTAGGTGTTTTATACTCCATGGTGTCCTAGTCCTGGAGTCTTAACCTAACATAGTTACAGACTGTGACCTAAGTTAGCGCAAAGTTAGGTGGACAAGAGAAACAACCAGATTATAAGATTATAAGGTTTTGAAAATCTAGTTGGTGTTGATGCTGTTAACAAAATTTACCAGTTAGATTTTAATTCGTGGGTTGTCGAGAAGAGCAAGGCCTTCGATCCGGTCGTTTTTGTACAAGTAGAATCACCGCCGCGCTGAGATTATTTCGTGCTTTGAGAAACGAGTACTAAATTAAAAGGTAGTTCAAAACTCTAGTATCTGTTATGTAAGACAGAGACAAATAAATCAGTCTCAACATTTATCCGGAGAGCGTAATATCCACAGGTAATATCAGCTGATTAAGCTGTCAAGATGTGACTTTCTTCACTGACAAATACTCAAGTTGAGTTTATTAATTAATGCAACATCTCAAGATACATCTTGAGGACAATCGAATCTATACTCGATAGGGATTCAACAATACCTACAACTTTTACACACAAAAAAATATAAATAAATAAATCACAGTAAAATTGTTCAAATTATGAATCCGAATCAACCGTATCCATACCATACATATCTCGTAAACTTCATACGTACGTATGAAGTTTAGAAGATATTGACATAAATTTAAATAAAGAAACACAATTTTCTGGCTATTAAAACTGTTATTTTATAACACCTACCGCACTTCTAGGGGTCCTTCGGCACTTAAGCCACTTTTACACTCCCCGTCTTTCGTAATTCAGCGTTTTATAAGCGATCGTCTGCGTTAATATTCAATTAGTTGTAATTGGGCTGATATCCGCGATTAACGGGCGACTACACATCGTTCATTATCGTAATGGAGACGTTATGGCGACTGTAACTTTTTTACAATGGAGTGTGCACGGGCCGTTATGACCAAGATTTGGATTGCCCATTTATGGTCCCGGTTTTATTACAACGTCTGTTCCTTAGATGAGTCGTTGATTGATTAGTTGTTATCTAATCTTAGTTAGTTTTCTTGCCGGTTATTTGTAATTTTATCAAATATGTGTAACTTGTTAAACTCTTTTACAAAATTCAATATAAAAATAATTGTCGGATCACATAGTCATCTGATTCCCAAAAGTAAAAGGGTACCAGAGACTGATACATACTTACGTGTAAATAGATAAATAACACCCAGACATAGAACACACACTCGTGTTCATCAGCATAAGACAAATATTAGCCATGAGCGGGGATTAAACCCTGGTATAGAAGGCAGGCTCTCTCCCAATCACGCCGACAGGCCAGTCATTTAGACATTTGACTTAATTCACTGTAGACTAAATAAGGAATACAACCAGTAGTGCCATTAATTTCTATAAGTTGAAACAACCCTAAGGTGTCTGCCAGACAAATTGAGAAATAATGTGCAACAATTGTTTAATGCTTGTTAAACTTACAATAATAATGTGACTTATGATTGTAAAATTATGAATAAATGAATAATAATAATAAATGTAACAAACAAAAGAGCCTTTGCCCACTTATTGTAAAACCGTAATTTTTATTTTTATTCCTAGATGTGTGCAATAAAGAGTTATTCATTCATTCAAAAGAGAAATAATGCAAGGGCCCTTTTATCACCATTTAATTAATGAAATAAACAAAACAGTTTAGGCTCCAGTCTCCCACAAATACCAAGTCAATTTTCAAGTTACTTTTATTGCATGCATGATTTGTGGTGAGAAATAAACACATTTTTGATTTTTGACAGTTTAACCATAACCTGCATGTTAGATTGTTATTGTACAGTACTATCAATCGTCTTTACATTATCATATTACTCGAGTCAAGTCAATTTTAATAAATATTCAGAGGAGAACGGAGGGAGGCCTTTGCCCAGCAGTGGGACAGAAATGGCTAATAAGATAAGATAAGATTCAGAGTTTCCTAAGCCAACTTACGACCCATACCAACTCGCACTTAGGGGAGGTGCACACTAGCGCATCCTGAGTTATAGGCCACGGTTTATACTGCAATAAAAATACGCCACGATAAATTGAATAACTTTTAGAGTTAAAAATGGTGGCAGGTGGGATTTGGATTAGGTGGGAGCGAAAGTAATACAAATTATAAGTCAAATTAGGAGAAATACAATGGGCACAGAATATGGCCGAGGGGCTTGTATCATCACTATCACTGACTCTCACTTAGGGGAGGAATGAACCAACTGTAAATTAACTTACCAGCAACAACAACTTTATTTTATTTACAACTCTCAGAATAATGTGCGTCGATACAAGAACTGTACTCATGACCTGACCTGTCTTTGATATGGTATATTATTTTTATATTTTTTAATAAAACAAATGTTAAAAAGTCATAAATCTAATTTGGTAGCTAAAAATGTTTATAGGAAATGAAACCGGCGACATCGCAATTTTAATGCAATATTTAAATGTAATTTAACGAAATCAAATCTCACGTTAACTTCAATGTTACCGAAGAGCGCAATACAGGAAGACGGGGGCAATAGTAACTGTCAATAAAAACACGTATCTGCAGGCGACGAAATTATTCGACGTAAAATATCTGCAAGCACCGTCGCCGGGCCGTTTCGCCGTAATGTATTCGTGTCGGTGTGCAAGCGCCTTAATAGCGCATTAAAACGCCTATTAGCCATTCATTCCTTACTTTTATATTATTCATATTTCTTGCAATTTATTGGTAAACGATAAACTTTTACTTCTCGCCGTAAAGAGTGGATTGTGTATTTTTATGTATGGTGGATTGAAGTTCCTATGTAGACAGACGATGTTAGGTTTACGGGCAATTAATTTTAAGTATTTTTTCTTGGATTTATGCGCCAAATAGAATAAAATAAAATATATGACGGAATAGTGTTCCAATTGTTTCGACATAAATACGCATAGCTCATGTTTGTACACCAGAATTCAAAAAAGATTTTTTTTTTATGTTATAAGTGAGCAAACGAGCAGGTGGCCCACCTGATGGTAGGTAAGTGATTTCCACCGCCCATAGCACTCACTGTCTTATTAGTGACATATTTTTACGCTTATAAGACAGCAAAGCGCGTTGCCCACCCTGAGAACTAAGATGTTATGTCTCTTGTGCCAGTAATTTCATTGGCTCCCTTAGCCTTCAGACCGAAACACAGCAGTACAAACAGTTGCTAGAGTTTTGTATAAGATTTCTTTTCAATTACTGGAGGCACATACACAGAAAAAAGCTTAGACTAACGTTTTACGTACAGTTAGTAAATAATATACGCATTTTTAACACTTTTTCATCAATTTAAGGTGTTAATTTTTTAAAACACTGTTTTTCGTGAACTCTGGTATAAGGTTTTAGGAAATGAGTATAAAACTAAAAGGATTTATGACTTCTGGAAACCAAATGAAAATATATAGGGTGACTTTTAATTAGTTCTTGATAGAAAAAGGTATGAATGTAATAGAAACTGCATCAGCTGATAGCGCATTTTGTATGGGAGGTCATATTGGGGTTTTCGTATTTCGACCTATGTTCCTTGGGGAAAGTTGTTCAGTATCATGAGTACATGCATATCTATTTCTATCAAGAACTAATTAAATGTCACCCTATATATGAACTTCTCATCTTGCCATATAAAAATAATCTATTGTCCTTAAGAACTACCGTGCAAGTTATTTAAATTTGTAGCTTCTAACAATATTGCGTGCATCATGTTGAAATTACAGCTTCTAAACATGAGGTTTATTTCGTCATCTTCTTATTTTCATATGTGTAAGATAGAAAGAAAAAGAATTAAATAACTTTGAAACTCGTGCCAACACAGAGATTCCCTCACGAAGGTAGGCAAGCGAGGCAATCCACACGCATCACAATATCAATTCCACTGATCCGTAATACTTCTAAATCAGGCTGGTTATTTACTCCCGCGCCGGCGCCGATTTACATACTGCGACCAATCCAATTCGCAGCTCACGGCGTGCGCGGGGATTAAGGAAACCTTTTACAATGGCAAGTCTCATATGAAAAAATTGTGTCTCCTCTAAACTATTATAATTTTCCTAACCTTTCTCTATTTCTAATGATTCAAGACATTGACTTTTACACAACAAGCATGTTGCAACTTCGTAGAGTGTGCTCAAGAGCTCCACGAGCTTATTCCACTATGTTCCTTCTACTACCGGGAGTCCACACGCAGGATATCACCCATACTTGGTTTATATTCCGAACATTCGCACGAAGCGTTTTGAAACATCTTTTATAATGCGCACGGCCAAAGAGTGGAATGCTCTGCCTGCGTCTGTGTTCCCGAGTTCATATAACCCGAATATTTTCAAGTCGCGAGTAAATAGGCTTCTTCTGGGCAAGCTCTTTCCATAGTCGACCTCATCTCTGTCCTCAAGACTAGATCGAGGTCAAGAGTAAGCCTATTGACAAGAAAAAAAACTTTATTCTTCTGAATCATGAAACGATTTTATTAATTTGTTTCAACCCTTTCGTGACCTCAACTTGGCAATCACGACTGTCAGAACTATTAAGACATGCTTGAATCACACTTTTTCCCATTTTTCTTCGTCTTAAAGATTACTTTGATAAAGAAAAGCAGTCATGACTGTTTGTATGAAGAGAGTCTCAAAAACTGCCATCTTTACCTTCCTCCCTTCCCCTCAACTCTCGCCCCTCCCGCGACCATCTCACCCGTAATCCTAAATCCACTTTATATTCATCCACCTTAAGGGCCGCAATAAAAGAATCTAGTTTATTCTAACAAATTGTTTTTTTTAACCTTCACATCACATACTCTTGTTATTCATAAATTGTTTCTGTCTACTTCGGTAGTCTACCTTACTAAAACTTTACTATAATTAAATTTGTGCCAATACTTAAGGCTGAGAAACTATTCCATTCCCTTTTCCGTTCGGAGAAACATGGCTGGCAGTAAAAATGTTAGACACAGTTTTTTTTTTTATTTGGCAATGGGATTACTCTTGACTTAGATCTAGTCTTGAGGACAGATATGAGGTCGACGATGGAACGAGCTTGCCCAGAAGAAGCTTACTATACAAGAGACCACAGTTTACGAAAAGCGTCACGTTTTGTAAACAAAATAATAAACTCAAAGTATTAAAAATGAAGATATTTCAGACTAGCTCTATGGAGGATATAGAAAAGTACAATGATCCTTCTAAGGGGTGATTCTACATCACTAATAGATTGTACAAAAAATATAAACAAATACTTTTGTAATATATACACACCTACATAAAAGTAGATGAGTTAATGAAAAAAGGATCTAAAACCGAAGTCAAAGAAATGCTTTAAAGTTTGTAGTAAAATTTTTACAAATATTTGTAACATTTGGATCGAAGCCATAAACTCTCCCTTAACACATGAGCGGTGAAATCAGGGTGAGTGGCGAATATCGCAAATCAAACGATACAAATATCCGGTAAGTGGGAGTCCCTGGGGACCCGGGGAACACCGTAGGTACGGTTTTCTCTGCTTAAGATGCCGTAGAGCTGTAAGCGTTAGTAAGATCTAATTCAGTGTTTTTACACGTACAACGTGTTTTTCCCCGTAGGCTTCATCTGGGCAAGCTCGTTCCATCGTAGACCTCATCTCTGTCCTCAGAGCTAGATCGAGGTCAAGAGTAAGTCCATTGACCATAAATAAGACTTAAGAGAAAATTTTATCCGACTTTGTGCATTTTTGGTTTTTGTACTTGCGATCAATCTAGCTCCTGCTGGCTCCACTTTTTTGATGCCAAAATATAATGTAAAATTTGATTTGAAGCTTACAGTACATTTTGAAGTTCTAACGACAAAAGTCATTTACTTTCGTACGTAGGAAAAATTAAACGTTAGAGTTGCGTGTTAATCTAATCCCAAATACTTATCCATTTCTAGAGTAAAGCGCTTAAATATCAACTTTACTTCTACAAGTTCTAGAACCCTACATCTTTTTCTCGCAGGCCATAATTCGCAGTTAGTATTCATACGCGGGTGTGACTCGTGGACAATACGATACGACTGACGCTTCTATTGCACAAGGGACCGTAAGAGCACCTAGTGTTGCTGTTATATTTAGTGAAGTTAACTCATCAAAATGTATAACTCGCTGTAACTGGTAGTACTTGTATTTTTACTAATTATCGCCTTTTGTGAGTCTCTAGATTTGGCAAGATAATACGCACAAAAATTCAACTGAATATACTTACAATATGGAAGATTGAATTTTGCATTAGGAAATTGTGAAGTTGTTACTTTCGAAATTGTTTACTTCATGCCATTTTGTTTGTTTCAATTAAAATGTTTTGTTTCAATTAAAATGATTTGTGTTTTTTTGGTTGTAAAGTTTAGTTTGAATGAAGGGAAATAAAAACAGCGCAAATTAAAATTGACAATTTGATATATTATGATGGAAAATTATTTTTATCATCTTATATCATCTTATCTTAATTTAATTGCGAAACTATCACACTCCTGAATCTATATATCTTTTCAGTTTCCTTTGGATTCTATACCCCTAAAACCTGATGGACTAGCCTCTGTAATTTTCTAAGAATAAAGGTCATCGGTCAATACTAGTTTCGTAGATGGAAAATAATTCATATTCATAACCTAGACGTCTAGAATACCTACTCCGGGAACATCTAGTCTTACTTCAATATCATCCTATCCTGCACTAGTTGCTGCCCGCGACTACATCCGCGTGGATTCAAGTAGATTTATAGAGAAAGGAAAAGAAAAGACAACACAGGACAAGAACAGGAGAAAAAGAAGAGAAGAGAAATATATTTGGGAACAATTCATACAAAGTCATCTGATCTTAAACTAGGCAAATCCTGTACTATGGGTACCAGAAACTAATATCCATACATAAATAGAAACATAACACCCAAACCCAAATCAAACATTTATGTTCATCACATAAAATGTTTGCCCGGGCGGGGATCGAATCCGAGGCACACGGTTTAGAAGGCAGGCTCACTACCAACCACGTCAACGGGCCAGTCAATTACTGACAATTACTGAATGAATTTTACAAAATCCTCTCTTAACAGATGCCTACGTTATAACAACTATTTTTGTGCCTTTAGCCCAACCGTTCAGTGATTCGAGCTATGCGTTGATAGATCAGTCAGTCAGGCTTATTTTTATAATATACACAAGCTTAGGATACAGCCAGCAATTTCGGCGAAAGTACCCCTGCAATCAGGTCGTCTGCGTATTTACATGAATAATAATAAAAAAAAACGTATGTCCATACTCGTTCCGCCGTCCAGTGTTATTGTACGGCCCCCACTGTTAACTTATGAAAATAAGCTGCAATAACACTATGTTTGTTTTGCGTTACGCCTTGCCAGGGAAATTCGCGACGGACGAAGGATTCGTTCAGTGGTGCTCAAACATTACATGTCGTAGGTATGATAAAAGATATGCCTAAAGTCATATAGGCAAGAGTTCGAGTTTGAACCTTGCAGGACGGCTTTAATTCCTACAGCTGTTAAGGTAAGAATAATACAAAGATTTTTTTATCACCCTGTGAATTTAAAGAGGTGGTTCTGCCCATGAAACTGAACAACTTTTCCAAGGAACAAAGGTCGAAAAATAAAAAAAAATCGACTTCCTGTGCAAAATGTGCTGTCAGTCAGCTACGTTTGTATAGGAAGTTGAAATTATTATTTTTTATTAAGTCGACCAATGTTTCTAGGAAAAAATGTTCAGTTTCATAGGCAGAACCACCTCTCAAAATTTCCGGGGTGATAAAAAAAGGTGTATAAAGTTCAATATGTTGAGCCCAAAGTATTTTTGACTGCTTTAATATCCTGGTCTTTTTCAAAATAACTAAAACAAGCCTTCCTGAAACTTCGAAATAGCAAAATTCATTTTATCTGCTGTTCTCTCAGGAAAACTATGGCTTACTTACTGTGTAATGAGGACGGGATAAATTTTCATTCCATTCCTTGCTCGGAATAAAGTCAAGAATGCATTTTTTAGCTAAACATTTTCAAGCACTGCAATAGCAAGTTTGTTATAACAGCATCAACATCCTAAGAACATTACTCTCAAAAAGGTTTGTATGTTGACTCAGAAACTGCTCGTGTTGGGTGCAAAGTGTAAAAATAAAATACAATTATATTTTTTTTAATAAAGAAATCTATAAACTTTGAGAACCACAAGTCCATAACGCTTTGAAGAAAGCATACCTCGATGTTGTTTTGAGAGCCCCACGCCGGGCGCCAACTCTGGCCGATGTCCGAAACCGTGTTGTTAGTGTAAACACTCTTTTACATTACAACCATGCAGATTACAACCGACACAAATTACTTTTAAACGACTGCTTTATGTTGTTGTGAATGAACCTAAGTAAATAACCCGAAGTTTGTTATTTTAAAATACTTGATTTTGAATTTTAAAAGAAACGAAAAGCTAATAAGAATTACTTTATATTCAAAGTTTCCTCTTTAACCCCTTAAAAAGAAAGCCCACCGAGGCATTTAAAAAGCAAACTATAAATAAACACGGCTGTCACATAAATACAAAGCGTTCACAGCGGGCACGATATGAATTACACACAATCGAACTAACCCCATGGAAATAAACATGGCTTCCTTCAAAAACCCCGTGAAATCTCGACCCACCTCATAAAACACGTGAAACAATATCTTAGACGCAACAATACTTTCAAATCTTCCTTTTTCGGCCATAATTTTATAACTTCACTCTTATGTCGATTTGAGTAAGGTTGAAGAGCCCCATTCTGGGCGCCAAAACCGTGGATGTGTCAGTATGAGGCTTTTCCTGGCAATAAAAGTATATTGTGCGTCGGTAAACGCGCGCGCCTGTTTGTCACCATTTGCATATAGATGTTTGCCGGCGATTTGAAGATTCGAGTATCAACAATAGGGGGCTTGATTGTATTTGCAGGTGGAAGGGGGGAACGTAAAGTTTAGGAAACCGATTCCTTTACTTGTTATATTGATACCTTGTGATATAAGTTATCAATTTATCTTTGATTGAAATTCCTTAAATCATATTGATCTTTTCTTATGAGCATTTACTTACTATTTCTTATTTTATTTTGCAAGAACGAAATCCAACCACATGAATTGCATTTTCTGTGTCGTCCATTAATTCTTGTGACCTCCTAATAACAGATGGTCTAATAAGTTTTTCGTCGAAAACGCAAATCGTTCAGACCACACCCACTTCGTCCAAGTCCAGCATTAGTTATGGTTTCTACCCACTATGCTCTGTTTTGTTTAAAAATGAGATGCTTTAATTGATATTTAGTATTTTTCTGAAACAAATGGCACCAATCTTCATGACTGAAATACTCACCAACTTTCTTTCTGCTTTCGCTATTTATTTACTTCGGCAATTGGATGCCAGTGTAAAAAGCGTGTGAGGGTACCTCGCCCGCGGATTGCGGATATTCCCGCGGATCAGCCGCTGAAACGACCACGGAACTTGGATCTGGAGCGAGGTGCTGAAGTGGGGACGCATTTGGATTATTGGGGTGATTTTAAATGGGTCTTATACGTTTATTGAATTTAAGCTTTTCCTGAATAGAATTTTATTGCTGCAAAAGGAGTTCCGCCATATATTATTCCAACTAAAAGTGATAATTATTTAGGAGTAATTTTTCTTTAATTATGTACGCTTATTACGTTGCAATCGCAGTGATTAATATGTGCCTGCAGTATGGTTGTACTCACACAAAAGAGGCTGCCACCCATCCTTCTATGTAGGATCTGCCTTTATTTACGTCACCTATGAGAAGTAAAATTTGTTGTAGCCCTTATATAAACATTTAAAAAAAAAAAGGTTTTAAGTATAAATTATATAATTCATAAATTATGTTAAGTACATAATTTTATCGCTATAGAATATCTTAAAATAGAACTAAGCTTATTTATGAAATTAATCCTGGTTTAATTATTTTGAGTCCATCTCTGGATACCTCAAGTCCTTGATGCGCTAAACAGTCGAGCAGTAGGCTCGTCACGTCCAGAGCCGGCTCCAGGCTTGGCGCCGCTTACGTAGGAATTAGGGCGTTTGTCCAATACTTCAGCCCTGGAGCGAGTAAAACATGATTCTTTCTACAATTCATTGTAATTAGACGTTTTCACAGTTAAGTTGCTGAATCGATGACAAGAGACGTAGGAATAATTTAGACTCCCATAGGGGACTTTATAAGTTTTCCTCAAATTCCACCGGAATAGAATCACAAGCAACAGCTACTATAAAATTTTCTTGAAACGTTATCACCACTACTGCCAAAATACTTTCATTCAATTCCACTGCAGGCCAGGTACGTTTTGTTTTTTGATCATATTTTGGCAGATCACGTTCATTTAAACAACTATTTTAAAATAAGCACCAACGTTAAAGACCTTATGGAATCGTAGTAAATAAATAAATATATGATGATATTGATGGAAGGTCGTCTAATGCCAAACTAGGCCAGACTATACTCGTATTTTTAATGTTCCAGTCATGGTATCAGAAATTGATATATATAGATGCTCCAACAGAATAATGAATATGATTGGAGAAAGTCTGGACTCTCTAATGTCGAAGAGATTTAGACAATTGCATGTCAAGGAAAGGTGGGAAAGTTTTAAATAACACTAATAATGTCAATTTAATAAAATTTTACCGTTCTTTATGCTTGCTTTCACTTATATAACTTAGGTAATGTAGCTAAATGAAGTCATCATCACTTGTAATGATGAAAATAATGTAATTTATTTCAGAATAAACAGGCAATTTATTTTTATTTATTTTTTTATTTATTTATTTATTTATTTTATTTATTTATTTCCTTACGATTTAACTAGTAAAGTTTACATAATATATGCGGATTGTATATTTCCTGTAGCCAAAAGGGAATCGACGTAAAATCCCACACTAGGCTAGGCCTGTCTTGTGGATTTTTTATTTTATTTACATTAAACAGTCGTCCTGTAGCGGCTTGAACATGGCGTTGAATAATAAAAATAATAAAAAATGAATAATACAATACTAACACAATTTGAAAGATTGTTAAGATATAAAATATGTTATGATATAATAATGTAATTGGATTCATGTAATTTTAAAATTTATTAATTTAATTTATTAGTGTACTTAATTTTGACAATATGGACTTTTTTGTCTACAATAAATTATTCTTTTTTATTTTTTTTTATAAATATTTGTCCTGGACGCGAATCAAACCCAAAGAGCAATAGGCGAAGTTGACGTAACCGGGGCTAATACAAGCATTTAAGCGGAGTAGTGGAGAAAGCTACACAAACTGCCGATAAATACCGACTTACCGTCATAACCACACTACTATCTTAATCATAGTAAGTGGACGGAGCATTTTTTACCCCCCGATAAGTAGAACAAGTACCAAGAATATTTTTTTATAGTTCGCTCTGGACGTAATAACGCATTTTCTAGATGGACGTAAATAAATCTTAAGTAATGCCTAGGATTATGTCCTTTGGTATTCTTGTATTCATATTTCTATAAGTCAAGAGCTAAAAAACTCTTGGTAATATTCAAACTGTTTTGAAATAATATGTGAAAAAAATGGTCTGAAAGAAACGTTAGAGTAGAGTTTCATGAATTTGAACCCCGTAAAACTTTTAAACCCCGAGTTCACGACTTCAAAACCACCTTAGGTAGCGTTGATGGCATTAAAGTCAAACCAATAAACAGTGATATTTTTAATCATGATACAATTTTAAAACTTTTTGGTTGGTAGCAACTGTGTTTGACAATTACGAAGACTGAACAAATCATTAGATTACTTGGTTATTTTCCTTTCTTTAAATGTTACCTAAAGGAGATTATTTAAAGATTGATTTATAGCCATGAAGCCGTCTTTAATGGGTATTTTATTTTACATATGACTCATTAAGAAAGCACTTAATTAAATATCTCAACTATGACTATTACTTAAAACTAACGTTCTAATTATGCACGCGTTAATTTAACCAAAGAGCAATAAACTCCCTTCCCAACTGAACCCCAAGGTCTGTATAATCTGTAGTAGATGCAAATTAGTCTGCGTAAAGAGTCTTCACTCTAGTAAGGAGGATATTAAGTAATTGTATGCACGCGGGAAGAGGTGCTTGGTATCAGCCGTGAGGATGCTTGGAGTAATTAGGGTAGGCGAAAATCTTCAGTAATATCATTGGCAATTTGCCTTGAGCAAAGATTCACTTGCAGGCTTTTTCTAGGTACTCGACGTGAAAAAGGTTTAGTGTAGTTGGTTTTGTTATTTCTTTTAAAATTTTGTTTAGCTGATAACAGTTGGTTGTTTTAGGGTTCCGATACCAAAATGGTAAAACAAAGGAACCCTTATGGTGCCGCTCTGTCTGTCTGTCCGTCTGTCTGTCGCACCTCTATATCTCAGCAACCACTTATGCTATCGATCTGAAATTTGGAATAGTTTTAGAATATAGTTGCCCAACTTAATCGCACATGAAAACATTTTTGAAAAAAGTATGATTATTAATGTAAAGGGGGCCAAAATAGGGGGGGCCAAATTTCAAATTGTCGCTACTAGGTCGAGTCGGGTATCATACTCGTATGAAAGGGCTTCACTTGTACATTTTAAAATATATTTTTGTATTTTTTTAAGTTTCTTAATTTTCAAGTTATGATCAAAAATGTCAAAAAAAATACCATTCCCCCCCCCCCCCCCCCCTTATCTCCGAAGTTTGAGTAAGGAAAAATCTGAATTAATTACAGTTGACAGAGGTAACAGTTGAAATAAAACGATCTTTCTAAGTTGCACAGTTTTTCAGGAATCTGCAAAAAACCTTTACAAACAAATTTAGTTTTGCGGTCCTGAAAATGGACTTGCTTCCAAAAATACTATAGGTATATCGGAACCCTCGGCGCGTGAGTCCGACTCGCACTTGGCCGGTTTTTTTTTAACGAATTTGACCAGTTCAATCTTTTATGCAACTCTAAAAGCTAAAAGAGTAAAAAAAACCGGCCAAGTGCGAGTCGGACTCGCGCACAGAGGGTTCCGTACCACCACATAATCATAATTGCATTAGTTGAAATTTCAGTAAGTTAATGTGCTAGATTTTTGAGTCCGACACGCGCTTGACCGAATTTTATTATTTGTTGTTATTTTATAGCTTATGCACTATAAACATACCAATTTTCAAGTTTGTAAGTGTTACAGTTTTTAAAATAGAACTAAAACAAAAATCGCCTCCACGACCATCCAACTTGACCCCTCTCTTATATGAATGTTCTTGAAACGGGAGCTCACCACAATTGGTTACCATTAGTTGTGAGAAAAGTTGTAATATTTAATTATTTCAGACTTTTCCCATTATTTGTACTGTGAGACCTAGCTTCTTGCGCATTTTCATAATTTTAGGTCAACGGGAACTACCCTGTAGGTTTTGCGTTTTTGCATAAATGTATGGAGATGAGGACATAAAATGCCATATCTTTTGATTGCGTCGTTGTAAAAAATTGAAATTTTCATATCTTGTGTGGTTCATGGATCCTAATATATGGTATTAATTTCAACCTGATAACTTTACCCATTCGTGAGATAAAGGGTCTTGACAGACAGACAGACAGACAGACAGACGGACAACAAAGTGATCCTATAAGGGTTCCGTTTTTTTCTTTTGAGGTACGGAACGTTAAAAATACCGCGAACAACACGCTCTGAGTTAGCACAAGGTGAAACAGAAAGGGTATACCAACCCTGAAGGATGTAATTCTGCCCAAGATACTGAACAACTTTCCCGAAGAAACATAGGTCAAAATACAAAAAACTAATTTTTTACCTCCCATACAAAGTGCGCTATCAGCTGACATAGTTTCTACGGGAGATATTTTTTTAAAGCAAATAAGAGATGTATAGTTAGGTATCATTTATTCAACGTTTATTCTTTACAAAATACCTAATTGTCTTCATAACATGTGGAATATTCTGAGTAGTGCTACATGGCAGCTTAAATGAAACAGCAAAATAAACCATCAAAGGACGGCCTCTGCTTTTTAACTACGATGGTATTCTTCGCCATCACTCTTATTTCCATCGCACTGGAATCACAAGGCGCCTTACATACTTACCCCTTTGTCATTTGAATTTGGTAAATGTATAAATGATCAGCGGTGGTGATCTCCACCAGGCGTGCACTTAGCAGGCCGGTGTGCGGGCGATGGCTGAACCAGTTCCACTGAGGTTTCCACTCCGACAGTCTGCCACAGACGATACAGCGACTTATAGAACGGGCATTCCTATTCCTACAGTCATAGTTATATTGATTGATTGAAAGCAGTATGACAGGAAGACGGAGCGATATGCGTAAGAGATTCGAGACAGAAACACGTATTTCTTCGTCCTGCATAGCTTTGTATTGCGCTGTCATTCTACAACCTACCTACACCTTTTTGACTTGGCTCTTAACGACAATTTAAAACCGCCAAATAGCTTCTGACGTGGTTATCTTAGATAGTATTCAGAACCATTGACAGCTTTTGGAAACACAAAAAGCGGTCTAGGTAATACCAGACCAACATGGTTTGATTTTTTCACAAGCGGCGCTATAGCACGATCAGGATTGAATCACAGATTTGTGGCATAGTGGCGGTTGCAGTTGATTAAGAAAGTTAAGGAACGTCTGTTCATGCCGGGACTGGGATGAGTGGCCGCTAGTGGTACCTTTAAGAGCTAAAGCATGTTCCGTACTTGTCAACTGTTGTTGTCATTGTCTCACAGTCATCGTCCTGTCTTATACCTACTAGTCGTTTTAAGCATGTCAGAGAATACACTTGGAGGCAGCTTGCCTGCCTTGCATTGACGGATCTACTTGATTGATGTCGACAACTTCTTATTTTACTACGAGTATGTGCTGAAAAGATGTGTGTCACTGTTGTCGACAACGTCGTCGCTATCTCGTCAAGCTCTACAAGAGTGAAAGCAACAGTATCATTAGTTGGCTCTAGCATGTCAATGTTTATGGTATCTTCATCCAAGTAATTATAAAAGTAAACCATTTTTGATAAAATTGTATGTTCTGTCTAGCAATATTCAGCTCTACGACAATGATTAGACACAGGTCGTGAGCCAGTGGGCCGAGAGTGAGATCTGCCACCGCCGGACGGTTTGAATCCATTGCCATTGTACCGGACCCGACCGGACTGTGTGAGCATCATTTCATTTAGCAGTCATTTTCGGTAAAATTATCACATAGTGGTGCTTGTGTTTTGTGTTAATTAACGTATTGACATAGTAGCTGTGTGACCTATCAAACATTCATTTAGAAAGCTTGGTATTGTATATATATACTCTTTTTGTATTTTTTGTTTCTTAGGGAAAAAATCTTCTCACTCATAGGAAAGGGGAAGGAAGTAGGGCTTGGAAAGTGGTAGGGTTTTTGTGGAAAGTCCGTCTGGGGAAGTACCACCCCCTTGCTTTTGTGTTTCGGTTCGAAGGGCAAGGGAGCCAGTGAAATTACCGGTACATGAGAGATACCATCTTAGTTCTCAAAGTGAGTAACGCGCTTTGCTGTCTTATTAGTGACAAGATATGCCATTAATAAGACAGTGGGTGCTATGGGCGGTGGTAACCACTTACCATCAGGTGGCCCACCTGCTCGTTTCCAACATAAAAAAAGCAAAAGTATTATTTAAATCGGTACCTTTCAGTATCTGGAAAATTTATAATGAAAACAAGTTTGATTCATACTATATTAGGCAAGGAAAGTTGATGGGCCCCACTTGTTAACATCAGACACCTCCCCAAATTGGAAAGCAGCTAGGGTCCGAACGTCAGCACTAGTTGCTGTCTCCGGCGTCACGCTATCAATTAACGCAGGGACCGGACCAGTGGTGCGGAAACTCCTTCCTTGTCCTGCGCGCGACATCCACCAATTGTTTTGACGGCTCAGCTTTAAGCTTTGCTTGAGCTCTCGTTTGATTATTATTATAAATTTACGAAGCTTTTGCTCATTTGATCATATTATTCATTGACATCTGAACAATTTATGTAATTTTGAATTTGATAATATGAAATAAATAAATCTAATCTAATCTAATCATTCGATCGCCACAATTTATAATATTATTTTGCCATGAATTCGAACAGTCACCTTCTTCTTGATCTGGTTCAAATTTCTACTTTCCTTTATAGTGGTCCTAGCAATCTTTTAAGAGTCTTTTAATTTTAAAGGCTTATTTGCCTACCCTTATTTTTTCAAGCAGTGGGACAGAAATGGCTAATAAGATAAGATTTGCCTACCCTGCTTTTAGAGTTATGTAAAAAAATCTCATGTCCTTCGTCTTTTAAATGGACTTTTGAGTTTTGTATTATTAATCTCATGGTAGATTTACTGGCTACTAAAAGCACTGGATATGATTTATAAACGAAACGGTGCTAAAAAACGTAAGTGAGAATATTGAAACTAAAGCGCCAACAGGTACATTTTACAAATTTTGTGAATACTTCATAAACTTCCATTTCATTTGCACTGTCAGTCAAAATAATACCAATGAATAACAATATTCATAGATATGACTATCCATACCGAACTAATACAATTGAGCACGTCTTTCAATCCGAAAAGCGCATTCGACGCGTGTCGTCAACCGCAGGGCATTCTCCACTCTCCGTCACTTGTATTAGAATCACTGCATCTGTCATACAAGTCAAATGTCATCGTCACTGGAAGGGGCTACAAATGCAGGGGTGCAAGAATTATTTTTATGCTCCCTGGCTCCGTCATAGACGTCTAATGGATGGGACACGCACGTCGACTCGTTCCTAATGGCCAAATTCGCAATTTATACCTTTGAGTGGAGGGAAACTTGTTCAGGGGATGTTTTTAGGGTTCCGTACCTCAAAAGAAAAAAACGGAACCCTTATAGGATCACTTTGTTGTCCGTCTGTCTGCCTGTCTGTCTGTCTGTCTGTCTGTCTGTCTGTCTGTCTGTCAAGACCCTTTATCTCACGAACGGGTATAGGTATCAGGTTTAAATTAATACCATATATTAGGATCCATGAACCACACAAGATCTGAAAATTTCAATTTTTTACAACTACGCAATCAAAAGATATGGCATTTTATGTCCTCATCTCCATACATTTATTCAAAAATGAAAAACCTACAGGGTACTTCCCGTTGACCTAAAATTATGAAATTTGGCAAGATGCTAGGTCTCACAGTACAAATAATGGGAAAAGTCTGAAATCATTAAATATTACAACTTTTCTCACAACTAATGGTAACCAATTGTGGTGAGCTCCCGTTTCAAGAACATTCATATAAGAGAGGGGTCAAGTTGGATGGTTGCTGAGGCGATTTTTGTTTTAGTTCTATTTAAAAACGGGAACACTTACAAACTTGAAAATTGGTATCTTTATAGGGCATAGGCTATAAAATAACAACAAATAATAAAATTTGGTCAAGCGCGTGTCGGACTCAAAAAATCTAGCACATTAACTTACTGAAATTTCAACTAATACAATTATGTTTATGTGGTGGTACGGAACCCTCAGTGCGCGAGTCCGACTCGCACTTGGCCGGTTTTTTGTAAGTGATATAAATTGTATCCATAAAGTCATGCTAAAGAGTTTGATCATTAAGAATATTTGAAATGGTGGAAGTAAACACACTGACTTTAAAATATTCAGAGTAAGTTAGATTTATAATAAACTAGCTTTTACCCGCGTCTTTGCTCGCGTTATATAGTCTTTGTGACATCCTAGTGTCTTCTACAGGAACCATACATTTTTCTGGGACGAATATTAGCCTGTGTGTTAGTCCAGTGCTTGATCAATCTACTTCCCAAATTCCTGCGAGTGAAACAAATAAACAAACAAACATCCATACTTTTGCATTTATAATATTAGTGAGATCTGATGTCGATGACTATTCCAGAGGCGTTTTTATAGTGGTATTGAAAACGATATACAAATTTATCTTGGCTAGTAAATAAAGAACATGTCGCCGCTTAAAATTTCATTTGAGCACAAGTATTTGGAAAAGAAAAATAGCTTACGAATTCATAAGCGTTGCATATTTTTTATTTTTTTAGTTCGACCTTTACCTAGTCATAAATATTCCCACCAGATTTCAAGATAACCTTTTTCTTTTTCGCCTTTAAAAATCGCGCCAAGATTTCGAATGCTAGCGAAGAGCGGGGGGTGGGGGCGGAAGGAAGCGGACATAAGTCACCCGGCGCGCGCTTCCGCCGGAAGTAGCCGCCTGACGCGACACGTGACCATGTCAATTAGCCTCTTTCGGACGCAGGAGGAGGTCTTGAGAGGGAAAGTGCAAAAGCTATTGATGATTTTACTAAAAGTAACATTCAAAGAATTTAAGAGATTGAGATTTTTGAATCCAGATCTATTTGGGTCAAGGTTTTGGCTGCATGTAAGTCATAGTTTCTGAACACGATAAATAAATTCGCTCTCTAGTTTTCACTTCAAAGCTTACTGTAACCAAAAAACTAACCAATAAGTATTTGAAAACATTGAAATCCCACGTTTTTAATATCGCAAACTGAATTATCCGTTTCTGTGAAAAAAACACACACACAACATACTTTACTCAGTTAAAAGAAAACAAACGATGATATTTGCTCAATAGTAGTTATTTGGCAACAAATCACATCTAATGCCCTCGACGACGGCTGCATATTCATTAACGCTATTCATCAAGATCGGCTCAACAAAGAAGGAAACAGTGACATATAGGACTAACCTTTTGTAGGTTAGTGAGGACACCCACTACAGTAATAACAAACAACTCTAAAGAAAACAAACGTTGTCTCATGCGCAGGAGACTGCAGTTTGCAACAAATCACTGCGTAATGCTCTCGGCGACAACTTTATATCCCCTGACGCTATGCATCAGGATTGCTCCAGAAGTGATGTAGGAAGAGAGTGATGTATGGGCTCACCTTTAAGAATTATATGAACAAAAATAATAGAATTATGAATGTTAAAATATAATAACGCCAAAACATAATAACATCAAACTTTATAAGGTTGAAACTATTATTATTTCGCTGCAAAGCCTAGCTGTAAGAAATTCTACTAGAATGATTGACGAAAATCTTTAACTCGATATCTCCAGAGCATGAAATTATCTACGTGATTCATAAGACAAGTATTCAAGCAACTTGCACTAACCAGGATATAATATTAATTTGTAAGACAGGAATACCTACCTATAGCTCGTATATTTTGATTAAGAGAATTCTTCGAAGGATAGTTGCTTCCAAAAATAGCAGCCGTTTCCAGTAGTCTCTTTGAGTGTAAATTAAATTAGTTGCTAATATATTAGCGGTATAAAACCCGCAGCCGTAGTCTATCGCTTCAAATAATTTACTACCATAGGAGACTGTTTGTCACTCAATTGATACATGAGGAACTTGTTCGTCTATGACCCATTAGGCGTGCAATTAGTGAGTTCATTTGAAATTAAGTTTCGTTGTACGTGAAGGTCTAAACAATTTATTTTATTATTTGTGTATTGATTTTTAACATTTTTAAATGTAAAATAAGTAATAACTAACGTTCATTCATTCACATACAATGAAAGCTACACCAAGAAACAGGAATTAGAATAAAAATAAATATTCGGGGACATTTCGCGGAAGCTCATATGATCCCAAACTAGGAAAAACCTGTACTACTGGTATCAGAAACTAATATATATACATAGATAAATAAATAACACACAGATACAGAACAAACACTTGTGTTCATCACAAAAATGTTTGCCATGGGCGGGATCGAACCCGCGGCCCGCGGCTTGAAAGGCGGGCTCTCTACCAACCACACCAACAGGCTTGTCAATGATGAACGATGATTCATCTAAATATATCATAGTTGTACTAGCTTTATTATCACCGTCGTAGGGTGAGTTTCTACAAGTGCTGTGCGAGGGAGCTAAGCTAGAAAGATGCAACCATAAGGATTGCTCCATTTGACAGCGCTTTTGACAAGCTACGAAAATGGCGAAATCTTATTGGTTGGAATTTGCCCAGCTCACAGCTTATTTTTCACGCACAGCTGCACTGGTGAAAAAGCAACCAATAAGAGTCACAGCATAACTGTTTCGTACATTATGAACGAAAATTACCTTGGTTACTGTGCTTGATAGAGTTTCGGCTGATACCATGGATGATAAGCAAAAAGACGCGTTTGCCCATCCTCCAGTTTATACACACCCACAAGTAGAGATGTGTTCATACTATTCCTAACTTAAAAACTTTAATTAGATCAATAGCATGCTTTGATTATAAAAGAAAAATTGAAATAACACTGTTTACAATATCTTATTTTCCTGTCTCTACAAAAGGTGAAGCGATTTGTCCCGCCAATGTTCAACAAGTCGTACTTGGTCGACAGTCTCAGTAATCGGGTTGATTAAAGGCGCATTTCCGTGAAATCGGTCTGCGTCGCATGCGCACATATAAATCACTAGCACCAGAATAACCGTCGCCGAATATTGTGCACTTGCCACGATCATTTGTGCTAGTGCTCCATTGACGGGTGTGTTACTTAATTTTTTTTTGTAGAAATTTTGATTTTCTTGAAATAGAAGGTTGTTTATATGATAGTTACTATCATGATCAGGCAACGTAACTGACCAACATTCAGTGAATAAAACTTTCAGGAAATGAAAACAAGAATCAGCCTTTCCATACAAAATTGCAAACTTGATTGGACAGTTTGCATGTAGAGTTCGATTTTTGTTTTCATTTTCTAAAATTATTATTCACTAAAAGTTGTTCAGTTACGTTGACTGATCATGCCCTTTCAGTATTTGCTGTCCCTTACACCCTGTATGTTTGGTACACAAAAAAATAAACTAAAACAAAATCTGTAACAAAACCTTTAACTCATTTTGGTTAAGTCCATGGACAGAGTCATTGCCTTAACCATCGTCGTGAAACATGTGATTATTTCATTCAACTCATGTCAGTTGTGAATTTAAATTGTTTATGACGATCTTCATCAACAGTCATCCCTTAAAATAATCACTAAAGAAGTTGACGATTTTGAGCTATGCTTAGCTCCTTGTAAAATACAAGTATGAAAATGTCACTTCCAGATTTTAAAGGTGAAAAGTTCAACATCATATTAAATGAAAGTATCTGAAGTATCGTAGCAAGTTTCAGGAAGAGCCGGTTGTAACAAAGACGTGTCTGACTTTGTCGCAAGTCAGCTGTCAGAGGACGCCACCGGGGAACCGAGGGTTGAGGGAGGAAGGGAGACGGCTCACAATAAACACGTTGGAACATCGTTAATCAACGACACTCACCTTCCAGGGGCATTTCACTGAGGATCTATCTGCAGGTTAATTTATTGTTAGGGTTAGTCAACTGTAATATTGGTTACTTAAAATTCGGTCCAAAAAAATCAAAGCAGAAAGAGAGACAAAAAGTCAACTACGCTAACCATTCTTTATCGCTAATTGATGTAAATTGCTGAAAAATAAATAAAATCAGCTGTTAGCCCGAAAATGTTACTCGATATTTGATCATTGCGATCGTTCAAAGTTCGGATATATATCTATACGTGCCGAATTTTATTACAGGGTTTAAACATTACATTGTCGTCTGTGCAACTGGCCTTCCCAAAACAATAGGATCACCTTGACACAACAGCAAGGTGCGGAGGATGACGTCAGCAGGAGCCAGGGGGAGGGGGTGTATAATTAATTACTACCGAGTGGCAGGTGCACAATGACTGGGAACTGCTCTGCCGGTGACGTAGCAGGTTTTTTTATTTGGAATTTTCGCGGATGCTGTCAGTGAGGCTGAACGAAATTTCGGAAACGGTTCGGTGCCTTGATGACTTGATCGGAGGAAAAGCGTTATGCTTTTAAATACAGTTTCCTACGTTTTTGATTAGACTTAGTGTCTGAAACTAATAGGACTAAGGGATTACTCCGATAAGCACCTGCTTAGTTTGCAGACAAAAGCCCGAATAAGCAGCGCAATAATCAAATCCTTTAGCACAAGTGCCATAGTCCACACAATAGCCGTCACAATCTGCCGGCCACCTGAAATGCGAATTAATTCATATTTGCGCCGAAACAATAGCCCGCGCCAGCCGAAAGCGTACAGCCCTCCACGCGGATACACACCTGCTTTAATCCAATTTGAACTGCGCTGCTAGTAATTTAAATGGTGCGTAAGGATGTAGCTGTGTGGAGGCGGATACAGTCAGCCAGCCGGCACCGTCGGAACCTGTCCGCGGTCTCACATGCGGATTTTACACGGGGATTTACACCTCACCACCGCACAGACCGAAACACAATTTAATCTGCTCGCACAAGGTTCAGTTTCCAACAAATACGGGATATATGAATTGCCAGAGATGATCGCTTCCAACTGTTTTGTGGGACGCAATTCAAATTGTCACCTGAATAACGAGCATCCCGAATATTGGACTCTAAATCGCAGCAATTACAGCTTTGTTCAGGTCGTTTCCATTATATGAAGAATCTCATTCACAGTAAATTGGTACATTGCAAAATGGATTCTGGGTGATATTAAATAGCTGTTGTATTTGTTTATTAGGTTCGTGAATGAATCATAATGAGTGGGTATCACAGGTGCGTTGGCGCGGAAGGCCGACAAGCGCGATGCACACAATATGGCGGACTTTCCGTTTCCGGCGGCGATTGCGATGTGACGTGCGCAGTTATTTGTGAGCCGATAAGCGGTTTGCGCAGATTATTTTGGCGGATTATCGGACGCATGTTGGTACTGCCTCAAACAACGGTGTTACTATCAGTGCTAGATTGGATCTAGTGACCAAACTGATTCGTATTTTGATTTCGGGCTCTATTAACTATACCTTTACCTTACGTTAACCTTAGTTAATGTTAGTGGATACATCATGGGACCAGTTGTTTAAAAGATCTTCAGGAGACAGCTATCAGTACAGTGCTGTTGGCAGCAAAGTTGGCCAAAGTGCTTTTTTTTTATTGAAAATTTGTTTGGTTAGGCAGGTATATTGCATAGATACATTAAGAGATGATATGAGGTTCTTCCAAGGCAGACAAAGCAGAACATCACTTGTCACCTCCATCCCGCAGATGCCACAAAACTGCGCTCCTCAACCTTCCTCATTAAACTAACTCGCGAGAATGTCACGCGAGAATGCTGCGGTAAACGCGTCGCGTGTCACCGCCACGTCTGGGATACGACGTCGATGTCACGTCGGCAGAAGAAGGAAGGTGAAACTGATAGGTTGGTAATAGTGCTCGAATGTTGAGGAAAGTACAAGGTATGTTGGCATGAACAATGAAACAGAAGCTGTGATTAAAAACAAATAATACACATTTGAACAAAAGGATATAAGTATACAAATTTTAATAATGAACTCTGAAGAACGAGCGAAACCTTCTTCCATAGAATTAGTGTAGCTGAACTGAACATGATCTGAAACTTAACATGAACTGAAATTTTTTTAGTTAGTTAGTAATCGTAAATGTGCAAGAGGCTGGTATCCTAAGGTCTTTGATACTACTGGTTGAGTTTATGTTGTCTTTATTTTGAACTGTATTATTTTGTTTCGATCACACCTACTGCTAAAAGCCACACTTAACTTTCAACATTCGTTTAAATTTTAGGTCATTCAAGTTGAAATTTTAAACTTCTTGATTCAGGTACCGTAGAAATTCTCTCTCAGGACCTTCTTAATTATTATCGAGGAATTCCTAGAACCCATTAACCCTTTGCGTTTTGTAGCGGTCAGAGGTTCGCAATTCGCACCTCGGCCGTAAATTCACGCGCACAATTCGCACTCGGCACTCAAGAGAAGTCGGGACAAAGGTTGGGACAATTAAACACCCGCGACACTTCGCAACTATGCGGATACAGGCCGACCTTAAGATTTGGGGCTAGAGAACAGGCGGGCTCAAAGAAATCACATTATAGTCACAGCATGTCTTTTGATTCTTATGGTTAATTAAGATTGGTCAAAGCCCTGGTGGTTGCACCATAAGAATATCATCATGTTACGTGAGAAAAAGGCGTTGGCAGGGCCCCCACAAGATAGACCCATGATCTGGTCAAGGTCGCGGGATGCCGCTGGATGCGAGCAGCGCAAGACCGGCCGTCATGGAGATCTTTAGGGGAGGCCTATGTCCGGCAGTGGACGTCTTTCGGCTGATAGGATGATGATGATATGACTTAAGCAATAATAAATTTTGTCTGTGCCTTTGGTATTCGAGCTTACGCCTCAAGAAGGGCTTTTTATACATTATCTTACACTATAGTTGTGATTTTCTTAAGGACATTAGAAACATCTATAAAATATTTCATCATTGATGTAAGTAGCCTTATTCCGTTTTTGGCAAAAGGTTTTTACGTAGTCGGCTACCTAAACTGGGGGATTTGAGGGAGGCACTGGTTTTCACACAGAGTGACTGCAATCTGACCTCCGTGACCCAGAGTGCAAACCAGATCCAATGCTAGATTAGGCTGATGCTGCATGGAGAGGTTAATATTTTTTGTAATTTCTTTACATGCTCCTTACGGAAAGCGGTTTAGTTTCGTTAACTAAACTGCATTTGGGACTTGATGAATATAATTTGGAATCTATTCAGATTTCCTGGCCTAAGCCTGAAGCGTTATACTGATATTAAGTTTGGCAAGGTATTCGCTGCCCCGAGGGATCGCAAATGGAGATATACTCGCGCAGTTGCAAACTACTTTCCTAACCTTTCGGGAGCACGAGGTATGCTCCCGTCTACATCTTATCGTCGTCCTTGTCTTGAGCCGGATTGTTTAAGTTTTAGTTGTTTGGAACAAGAATTTGGGTAAATGTTTTTAGCAGGTATTTTGGGATTTATGTTCAATTTTGTTACGTGCACTCCATAAATAAATCCAACAGCTTCACTTTTTACCTTTTTAAAATATTTTTGAGTTACTTTGCGATTCACAATTTTGACACTGGATGCACTTGTATACTGAAACGCAAGGTGTAATGAAAATATGTGAAAACTCTGAAAGCGCATGAATCTTGATGAAAAAAATTTACAATTTTGTTCTAAAAAACATGAGCTGGAATCCAAAAAAATACCTCGTCTTCGAAATGCGCTATCACTGCAGTCTTCATGGAACAAATTCAATTCAAACCTTTAACGGTTCTTATAACTCGTGAAACTTGTTACAACAATTATTAGTAGAGATAATGTATTATTTATGAATGTTTATTAAAATAAAATAGAAGAACATGAATCACACATAACTTTAGTATATAATATTTTCACTACCTGGAAGATGCAAAGCGATTCGCCCTCGCAAACACTTTATGCTACAAAGACTTACTACTCCATAATATCATCATACATACTTCTGTATACACTGTCTTGTTATTTCAATATTGAGTCTTTCTGAAAAGGAAAAGAAAGTACTATTTCTTAAATATATGGACTACACTTTTGTTTACACAAAAACATCAAATTTTGAGCCACTTCTAAAGATTAAACTATCCTATCTGGGTTATTACGCAAGACAGTATTAATAATAATTATAAGGGTTAATAAAAACAATACAAAAATAAATAATAATAAGAATTTTATTAAAGGCAAAAAACCCATAATTATGCTATTTAGGTACTACGCTACTTCTTATTACTATCACGGTGAATAGATAGCCAATGGACAAAAATAGGACTGGACAAATCCTCAAAGACGGAGATTAAGGCACGATTTAAGGCACTGTAGCAGTTCCGCTTGTTCAAGTGGAGCCACAATAATTGTTCATTATATAAACTGTACATGTCCATGTACATTTTATTTAAAAAATACTTACAAATAGATAACAGTATACTCGTAGAACTTAAGGGTCCGGATTGGTGAGGCAGCTGAATTTAACAGAGCACCGTGCGAAAGCTTTTGCCAAGCAATTTTTTTTTTTTGCAGAATGGGGATACTTTAAGGTTACGTGATGGTATCACATTATGTGATACCACGGTGCGGTTGGATGTACTATGTTAGAGTACAAAATGTTATTGCAAGACGATAAGTTCAGATATTCTTTTACAAATTAAATAATGTTCCGTCCAATCATAATTCATTATTTTATCATAGAGGTTAAAAACTTATAAACTAACATTTAGAGCTCATAAATTAGTTTCAAAAGACCCTGTTTAGTCATCCAAGTTATTAGTTCCACCTTTCACGTAGAGTTTGTTTGCTCAAATATCAAACAATGGGTTACAATATGAGCCGCCTCGAAGATACCTGCAGGCGATGTGATAGATTAACATACAGTATATTATAATATTCGTATAGATTAAGAGAGACGTAAACTGTTTTACTGGAAAGGCTTTGTTTGATGTGTAAGTATAGTTCTTTTGTTGCGTAAGTATGTATTTCGTTAATAAGGGAAACATAGTTCAAACAATGTAGAGTCCTGCAGCCGTAATATTGTAATTTTTTTTTAAAGTCACAAGTGGGCAAACGAGGTGGGCCACCTGTTGGTAAGTGGTCACCACCGCCCATGACACCCACTGTCTTATTAGTAAAATAACTTGACACTTATAAGACAGCAAATCACGTTACACACCTAAGAACTAAGCTGGTATGTCTCCTGTGCCGGTAATTTCACTTGCTCCCTTCAAACAGAAACACAGCAGTGCAATCACTGCTGCTTTACGGCAGAAAAAGGTAGTACTTCCCCAGACGGACTTTGCACAAAACCTCTACCACTTACAAATTTGTTAAAGTATCTTGTTTTTGTTAGTCAATATGCTTGTTTTTTAGATCCTTCATCTATCCAGCTGTTACAATAGTACATTAAAATGCAAGTGCGCTATTTTGGATATTACACCCGAGGCTCAGAAATTGCAGCCCGAGCCGCAGGCGAGGGCGTAATGGAGCCGTGTGTGTAATCTCCAACGCGCACGAGCTTTTTAGGACGTTTTTCAACACATTTGCGAATAAAAACAAATCAAAGTGGTTACCTTTAAAATACTAAACTTTGCTAACCTTACGTCCACCGCACGTCCACCGGAACATTTTGTCGGCTGTATATGTTCATGTTTCCCTTTAATTTTACCAAATTTCAAAATTGTATTTCGTGTATGAGTATTTAAGACGGTTCAGGATCAGTTTTTCATTTGTAGAAGTCGACACTATTAGAAATAATTACAATAATAAACACTACAAATATTTGTAAAATGGCGCGCATTCTTTCTTTTTCAGCGGTCACAGATTATACGTCGTGTGAGGAGCCCCCAAAACATACCATGTTATCTTACACCATCAATCTTTTAACAATTTTTAGTCAATCTAGTAACCAAGCAATAAAAAAAAAGTAATTGTCACTCGGTACCCAAACATCCTATTCCATTAACCTTGAAATAAATTATCAAAAATGTAATATCTTGTTACGTAAATGACCAATTTATTGTTAATTAGTTAGTTACTATAAATAATTTCATAAAATCAACATTCATTTATGATATTTTCTCGAAGTCAGCATAAAAACTCCTTGCTCTTGGCCGATTAAAAAAACAAAACAAAAATAAAACACTAGTTAAGTAATATTATGACAAAAACACGCGTGTTTAATGAGCTGGATTATGGACCTTAATACAGTGCAAATAGAGCTGTTTTATAAGCAAATGTGTTGAAAAGATACTTTTAATGTTATTATAAAAAATATCATTAAGATATTTTATACAAAAGATGATTCGCGGAATGCCTATTTGATCGAACTTGCATTTCACCTTGCATGCATTGTGATTTGGTAGGTCGGTTGCGAAAATGAAAGAAATATAAATCATATAAATCAAGTGAAATCAAGTGTTAATTAATTTTCGAAAAATTCATACATACATACATAACATCACGCCTCTTTCCCGTTGGGGTAGGCAGAGAACACAGTTCTCCACCTGCTACGATCTTGACATACTTCCCTTGCTTCCTGTACTTTCATCAATCCTTTCATACATGCTCGTCGGTTTAGGGTACTTTTAACCTGGCCTTTATTCAGAACGTCCTGAATTTGGTCCTGGTACGTTCGCCTAGGCCTTCCCATTCCAAAGTTTCCATTCACTTTTCGAAAAATGTACTTAACTAAATAGTCATTAAAATAGGTAAATTACTTACAATATTACATAAAGTAACTTAATAATAATAAAAAACTTACAACTAAAAAAAAAAAAAAGTGAAAGGCAGGTAGCCTAATCATAGGTTTGGAAATAAAAAAAAACAAATATTTTTGGACAACAAACGAAAAAAGAAAAACAGTTTTCATACAAAACCATCTGGTACTGAAAAAGTCTGTCTATCCTTTAGACTTGAGACTGTTATATTGTCCTAAATCCAATCCAGATAACCAAAAACAACACATGAAGCAATAAACTCTTGATTTGCCAACAGATTACTGAACCCTTCAACAGGCCGACGGAAGTGGCGATACGCGGCCCGCAATTACCTATAAACGCGCAAACAAGAGCGAACGGTATTGTTCGCGCGAGTTATTAAAACATTGCCGACATCACGTTAATTACTTAGGAGCGGCGTTCAACCAGCGTGTCCCATACGTAAATATATCAATTTAAATAATACTATCATTGGTCGGTCATCGACCTTGCAACCCACACGATATGATGATGATACTATCGTTCATAACACACCTCTTAAGCTTAAACTGTACCAGTTGTGTCATCGTCTGTACTGATTTTGTATTTATAAATAGAAGTAGGTAATTAAATCGTCCGTGTGATGCCGCCAAAGAATAGTACCAACCCATCTCTACCCGTGGGTGTCGTAGGCGACTAAGGGCTTATCAACCGGGGGATGGGCAGTAGCATCTTTCTGGGTATCGTACCATCTTACATACTGCGGTCACCAACAACAGCGGTTGCCAGCAGCAACGCTTACAAGTATGGTGACTATGGTAAATCCCCTCAAAAATACCCTGCGTATTTGCTGGATGTTTGGAGGGAGCTCCCTGTCCGGCAATAGACGTTTTATGCGATGTTATTCAATAAATAAAATAACTTTTTTTAATTTTAATTATTAGAGACATACAACAGAATACAATTAAAAAATATTACATTACATAAAACAGGTTTTAAGGCTGATTGCATTCAAAAAACGCATGTCTACAGCATGTTTTTAGTCTACTTCAGTTCCTTTATTTTTTAATATGACACCACACAATGTATTATCACTTGGTGTAAAAAGTATTAACATAACATAAGTATAAGCTTACTTTTTAATTATCCTTAAACTCTCAAATATGTGGAAAGATCTCTTTCGGAAGCCTCCGACCAAGTCCGTCGTACTAGGTTCTTGCTATTAACATGCAAAGATGATTTGGTACAGCTTATTACGTACAGAGACGCAATATATCAATTTCCTGAAACGTATCGATTGAAAAGTCTTGAGATCAATGGCGTTCCTAATCGTCCAACAGTAACAAACATTTTGAAAATAACTGCATCAAACACACATGACTAAAGCTTTTTTCTCTCTATTGACTCTGATAGAGACACTGCCTAGATTGTTTTTTACGAGAGTCGTTCGAGTAACAATAGCCTTGTTTGTATTACCAGCCTTACCCGATTAAATCCACCCGTGTGTTCGATGTTTGACTTGCCTGTTTCCAGCCAGCGGGTATTAAACATACTATTAATCGCGAACATGCGTAAGCTTCACTTGTTGTAACGTATTTGTATACTTGTCAATGTGTGCGCAAGGCACTTTCTTCAGCAAGTGCACACATTGTATCGTGTATGTATAAGAGCCACTACATGCAAAACTCACGCTTGTTGGTGAAATGGTTTTCGAAGAGGAAGTTCCACGGCTCATCAGTGGTTAGACGTGGATTATGATTTGTAGATCGTTCAGAAGTTTAGGGTTTTGTAATACCATCCATGAATTTGTTTGTCTTCCGTGATATTGGGATGTTAGGGATAATTCCTATTGTAGGATGGTGTTTCGGTTGGAAGGTTTATTAAGCTTGAGGTCAATGTATTTTTAAATTTTAGAATTTTCGCATCAGTTAAATACGTAAAAACAAATTCAGAATTGAGCTGATACAGCCGTGCATTTTGTTAGAAATATTTTCACCTAGAGTCAATCGAAGTCTTGAATTTAGAAGGAACCAAAACCACGTTGAAACATAGGCTTCGAGGAGTTCAGATCTAAGAATAGTTCCTAACCCAAAAAAATAATAAATCCATTATCAGTAAGAAAGAGACACCTCAAGAAGAAGACATTCATTCACATTCTATAATTTGATTTTCATAACTCTTCGAACTTTAGGCGCCATCAACACGTGCTTTTCATGCGGTATCTATGCGTACCTTTTGCCCTGGTTGTGGAATTATTCATCGCCGTGCGTAACAGTAACAGGCACCGTTATGTAACTGTTATTGCGCGTATCGTACGTGTGCACGCGTAACTTATTGTAACACTTGTTTGAATAGGGCGTCGTACTCTAAGGGGTCGCTAAGGCATCTTTATTTTGAAATCTGAAATATTTATTACTGAGAAAAAACTTCTAGATTTAGGATTTTGACACAGGAAATAGAATATCCACACAAAGCTTTTTCAAAATTACCAAGAAGAATGCCAAGTTAGTGAATATCCTCGTCAGAGGAGTATTAGTAATCTTTGATGAAGATACAGATACAGCTCATTTAATGATGATTTAGATTTTTTAGATATATATTATACAGAACATAAGAGATAGTCCTAAACTGAACAACGTTTCACGATAAACGTCATCGAGAATCTTTATTGTTTGTTTTTTCTTTCAAAACCATCCTTTCCAAATTGTTCAAATTAAATTATTTAGTACTACGGAAAAGGTGAAGATTATCTTTCCACATACTATCCAGTGATTGTGTTTCTTAGGGAGAAACATAACATTTCTTTGATTGATCTTTCTTAGTTTATGCCATCTCTTCCTTACACACTTGAAGACAATGCATAATTTCGAAATAATCTTCCTAAAACGCGTTTTGGCTCCAATTCTCTTCGTAGAAGAAATTCAACATTTCAACTTCTTTCCAGGTAAAGATCAATAAATTTCTTACAGGATCCACAAAAAAGTGTACCTGTCAAGAAAATATGCCAAAAGCCTTCTATCAAACAAATCCCTTACCCTCAATAACGGTGTATGGATGAGTGTTGATGGGAAACCTCAACTGATTGTGTTATATTACGCGTCATTCTTCCACCGCGCACCGCACCGCTGCTATATGTCAGCAAATTCAATGATCCACATATAAGTATGCCTGTCAAGAAAATATGTCAAAAGCAACCTATCAAACCAATCCCTTCCCCTCAACTACCGGTGTATGGATGAGTGTTGATGGGAAACCTCAACTGATTGTGTTCCATTACGCGTCATTCTTCCACCGCGCACCGCACCGCTGCTATATGCCAGCAAATTCAATGATCCACATATAAGTATGCCTGTCAAGAAAATATGTCAAAAGCAACCTATCAAACCAATCCCTTCCCCTCAACTACCGGTGTATGGATGAGTGTTGATGGGAAACCTCAAGTGATTGTGTTATATTACGCGTCATTCTTCCACCGCGCACCGCACCGCTTCTATATGTCAGCAAATTCAATGATCCACATATAAGTATGCCTGTCAAGAAAATATGTCAAAAGCAACCTATCAAACCAATCCCTTCCCCTCAACTACCGGTGTATGGATGAGTGTTGATGGGAAACCTCAACTGATTGTGTTCCATTACGCGTCATTCTTCCACCGCGCACCGCACCGCTGCTATATGTCAGCAAATTCAATGATCCACATATTTATTTATTAATTAATCATGACATTTTTACAACATAACAGTAATAAAACCAAGGCGTTGTAAAAGCTAAACACAAATACAAATATTCTTAGACTAAATTATACTTAAGTTTTCTCAGCAAAGCCTAAGCATTTGGTCCGAAGCTTTGCCAAGGAATCCGCAAATAAATCGACGTCTGGGAACAAGGTCAGAAGAGTGTTGAGCTGTTTAAGCGCAAGCATAAGCGGGGAGTGACAGTATTGGCTTGTGCGGTGAGTGGGCACCGCGAGTAGGCGGTGGGAGCGCGCGCGCGTGTAGTTATCGGGCACGTACAGCCGACATGCAGTTGTTACTAGCTGCGGACAAGTGGAAGCTTCACCACGGAGAAGACCAACAGTTGTAAGAAGGGAAACAAACGTACGCCTAGTTTGAAGAGAGTGGAAACCAAGGATGCCAAGTAGAAACATTGTAGGGTACAGAAAAGGATAATAGCAATATATTTTTTTGTAAAGGAATCTTAGAAATGCTTTCTGGACTTTTTCCAATAGTAAGCGATAAGATGCTTCGTGCGGACTCCATACTATGGAAGCAGTTTCCAATTTACTGCGGACAAGTGCTGTATAAACCATAATAATAGCTTTAGGGTCACGGAAATCACGACAGTTTCGCAACACAAAACCAAGTCGGCTATAGCAGTCAGCTGCGAGAGATCTTATGTGGCTATTAAAAGTAAGCTTAGAATCAAATTCTACACCTAGGTCTTTGACAGAGGTACCGCGACTTATAATATCTGTGTCGAGAGTATAACAAGCCACAATGGGTTGAAGTGCGCGAGTGTAACTCATAACGCTACATTTATTAATATTAAAGAAGAGTTTATTATTAATGCTCCACTGAAAAAGAGAATTAATATCACTCTGAAGCAGCTTACAGTCTTTCAGTTAATTGACAGCACGAATCAACTTAAGGTCATCAGCGTAAAGTAAACAGCTAGTATGTTGCAGGGATGTTTCTAAGTCATTCACCATAATAGTAAAAAGTAACGGGCCAAGAATTGAGCCTTGACTGACTCCTGAACGTGTTTCATATCGTTCGGAGACGAAGGAACCATATCTAACAAACTGCTGGCGATCACGTAAATAGTCAGCGAAGAGGGCTAGCAAAGCAGGACTGAAACCAATGTTTGATAACTTCTCTAGTAAGATATCATTATCAACTCGGTCAAAGGCTTTTTTAAAATCAAGATAAACGACGTCTACTTGACCGCCTTTATCCATTCGACCTGAGATAATATCTACCAGAGTGAGAAGGTTGGTATTTACTGATCGGCCTGGTCGGAAACCGTGTTGTGCATCAGATAGAAAAGGAGCAAGTTGCCGAGAAATTTTCTTATGTAATATGGTTTCAAACAGTTTAGGAAGAGCAGAGAGAACTGCTATTGGTCTGTAGTTTTCAACTGACGTCTTATCTTTTGTTTTAGGAATGGGAGTAACACGGGTAACTTTCCATAATTTGGGGTAACTGCACGTATTTAGGATGAGGTTGAAAATATGGGTAATAGGACTAAGTAAATATTCTTTACAAGCCTTTAAGAGGAAAGCAGGAATACCATCTGGACCAATAGCACTACGTGGTTTAAGCTTTTTAAATGCATCTAAAATATCGGAACTTGTGATTTGGTTTATATGAATAAAATTAGAAGAAGAAGAATAGGCATTGTGGCTAATTTTATTGACATCGAGTGTGGGTGTATTTGGAAGAAAAACTTCCGAGAAAAAATCTGCAAAAGCATTAGCTGCATCTGGACCTTCATGAAGGTTACCGTCGTAATTAATTTGAGGCTCAAAACCACCAGACGACTTTAAACTATTGACGTGCTGCCAAAAAGCGCGAGGGTTATCACGCAGTCTTTTTACCACGCTTTCAATGTGAGCATCATATGCAAGGGATTGATTCAATTTAATAGTTGTTCTGAGGGAACTAAATTCACTATATACAGAAGGATCATTAGAAGCTTTCCATAAACGGTGTAGACGGGATTTTTCTCTAATATCATGGATTATGTCGCGTGTATACCATACCGGGTAACGTCTAACTTGTTTCTTGGGTCTGGATTTTTTGGGTATACATAGATCAAAAAGGTCATATAGAATATGGCAAAATGTGTCAACTGCACTATTTGCATCCTGATTTTCAGTAAGCGAATCCCACGAAACCTGACTTATCTGTACGTACAATGCGTCAAAATCCGCTTTGGCGAAATTCCAGTCTTTACTGCTATCTATGTTGCTAGGTGGTAATGGGCTATGATGTGAATATTTTTTTACTGGTATGAACGCTTCCAATGGCGGATGATAAGCATCTGCGTTAGGGACAAGACCATTGCCCTGTACCCCACTTACACTTGCGCCCTCAACACTCTCCTGCAACAATACCACATCCAATCTACTCCCATATAAATTTACAACTTGATTGGCGTCAACAAAGCCACATACATTCAAAAAATAACAAAAATACCCTCGGATAATATCGGAGGCACTGTTTAAATTTAAGTCACCCAAAATTAAAATACTTCCATTTAAGGTGGATAAATAAGATTCTACAGTTGTAAACCAGTTCATATACACACTGTCAGGAGATTTTGGGGGAATGTACACGACACAAATATGAAAATTTGAATTTTGGAAAGTAAATGAGGCCCATAGATCTTCTCCGCGATCGGTTTCAAGTTCTTGCCGACGTTGTAGCGAGAGGGGAGAGCGCGTGGCGAGCAGCACGCCGCCACCAGCACGTCCGACGCGATCCCGCCGCAGCACACTCCAATCACCGCAAGCCAGTTCCGCGTCACACACAGACCCATCTAGATAAGACTCAGTAACAGCAACGATGTTGCTATCAAGCAGCAAAAGATTATGTCTCCATTGAACAAGTTTAGTTTTTAGTCCTCGAACATTCTGATAGAATAATTCTAATGTACGTAAAGAACTGGGCTGGTTAGCTAAGTCTATTGGATCAAATACGAGGTCCTTGGGTAGCATGCGGTCCTCGAAAAAACTGCCAGGCCTTGACTCTAGCGTTGACAGGCCAAATGTCAGCAGAAATGCATTTTTCGTAGAACTCTTCCGGGACTTCAATTTTATAAGATCTATAATTTCCACGGGACTTTAATTCATCTACTTTAAAATTTCCTGACTGAAACAGTTGTTGAAGATATTTAGCTACTTCCTCAGGTCCTGATGCCATATTCCATAAATGAATTAGTTTTCGAGGCTCTACTGCTTTTAAAGAAGTTCTTTCCGGGCCAGCTGTGCCTTGCACAGAACTTGGTTGCCACTCAGCAGCTTTCGGTTTAGCAATTCCTGGGTTAGCCGAGTTCTTCTTTAAGGGGACATACGTGGGACACTCAGAAATATTTGCGACACTAAAAAAAATTGTTCTACAGGTACATATATTTTTATTAAATCTTTTCAAAGTACTCTCCACCAGCCTCTATACAAAGATTCATGCGTCTGAACCAGTTTTCAAAACACTTTTTCCAGTCCGCCGTAGACACCTCGTTTACAGCCTGCTCGAACGCAGCCAGCGCATCTTCCGGCGACGAAAATTGTATCCCCTTGAACTGATTTTTTATTTTTGGAAATAAAAAGAAGTCACACGGTGCTAGATCAGGGCTGTAAGGAGGGTGACCCAGGAGTTTGACTGGTGTGCTGTCCAGGAAGTCCCTCGTTTTGAGCGCGGTGTGTGCAGGCGCATTGTCGTGGTGGAGCAGTAGTCCGCGGAGCCCTGTGTTTGGTCGCTTGTTGCTCACAACAGAAAAAACTTCTGGTAAACATTTGGTAGTATACCATTCGGCGTTGATGCTTCTTTGATCTCGTAAGGGAATTGAGGCCAAGTGGCCAGTCAAATTAAAAAAGCTGGCGATCAAAATCTTCCCCCCGCTTCGAGATCGCTTCACTTTGGTAGGCGTTGGTTCATTTTGAAACACCCAAACTGTCGACTGGCGCTTGGTTTCTGGATCGTATTGATAAATCCAGGACTCATCACCTGTTACGATGTCGTAAACACGCCGAGACGAGCCTGCTTCAAATTTGTTCAGCATATCACGGCACCATTCCACCCGGGCCTGCTTCTGAGCGTCGGTGAGGTAGTGCGGCACCCAGCGCGATACTATCCTCCTCACGCGAAGATGCCCGTGTAGAATCTCGTGAACGCTTCCCGATCCAATCTTTAATATGTGCTGAATCTCCTGATATGTAATTCGCCTATTATCTTGGATTAAATTTTTCACTGCTAGCACGTTTTCTTCCGTAATAGCCGTCAAAGGGCGACCGCTTCTTTCTTCATCCCCCAAGGTTGGTCGACCGCGCCTAAATTCGTTATACCAACGATACACGGTTGCCTTGGAGGGGCCTTCATCCATAAATGCCATTTGAAGTCTATCGAACGATTCATCCGGTTTCAGGCGACACTTGAAATCGTAAAAAATCATAGCTCTAAAATGTTCCCGGCGCAGATCCATTTTTCAGTAAGACACGATACTTTGAATTGGCTCGCAAAAAATGTGGAGGGAAATTTTGAAAATGGAACACACATATTTTTACTTACAAGTAATCATATTTTCGAAAAAGATTCTGACCGGCCAGTCTCCCATATATAAAAACTATTTTTCGCAATACTTTCTGAGTGGCCTGGTAGTTCCAATCGTAATCACCAGGTTTAGGAATGGCTTCTATCTTCTTAGCTATTTTATCTGTTTGTGGTTTATCTTGTGACGCGAGATCTAAAATACTGAAAGCGTTAGCAGTAGGTACGTTGATAATTTCATTCTGTATAGGCAGATGATCCAGTTCGGGCAGGGCATGAACGGGTGGAAGATTTAAAGAAACTTGTTGTTCTGGTACAGGTACCCCCAACTTGGTAGATTTTTTACCTTTTCGAGACTTGTGACTACGTTCAGAGGAATCATCAGAATTGATTTTATGAATGTGGTTCGGGCGGGCTGTATCATTATTAGATGATTGTGCGATAATTGGCGATTGTTCGATATATTTTATAATCTCTTTTACTTTAGTTTCTAAAGCAGCGATTCTTTCATCGAGCTTACGGATGGGGTTGGACACTAAAGTGAAAATATTTTCAGCTATTTCTTTGCCTATAATGTTAGTGAGGCGCTCGTCTACGAAAGTTTGGAACTCCAACCGTAGGGCTTCACGCATGCTATCCAGGATAAGGGTGTCGTCGGAGAAAGTACTAGGTATAGGGTGTTCTTTGCAAGCATGAGTACGTTGCCGAGGTCCCTCATGACGCTGTGTCACATTCACGTAACCATCAGAGAACGAGCGGTCTAAGTATGAGCGGTGTAGAGAATCATCTATACCAGTCACCAGGTTCTCTACAGCAGAGTTATCGGGATTAACTGAGAGGTCAGCACAGGATTCCAGCACACCATCCTCGAGCCCTAGAGCACTACGTACTGGTGAGTCGATATTCCCCATTTTAGGCTGTTTGCAGACGCATTCTGGACATTTCCATTTGTTTCTATGATCACCCGTTAAGGTATTGTAAAACCTACATTCAGGAACTTTAGCGCACTCCAAGTCGTATAGTTGTGTACAGATACAGCACTGTAGAAATTGCCGGTTACTCTCTTCAATAATGCTCAAGCATCCAGCGCATTTTCTATCAATGAACGACATTGTGGCTCCCTCTAGTATCAAATAGAAGTAACAAAAATATTTAAGAAAGTCAATGCAATGGTTCAAGTGGTACGCATAAATAGGTACTTTATTTATTATTTCACTCTAATAGATAAAGGGATTACTAAAAATAGTTCAGTTTATACACACACAAACACGAAAGCACAGTATGTTTTTTTTTTTGCTTTTATGACGGTCGACATCTAATGCAAAAAGACTGTAACTACAATGAACCCAAATGGAATTCGTTGCCGTCAAATAGTTCGTAACAATAACAAAAGATGGCAGCACTATAAGTTCGCTGACCCAAAATCTGCCTAGTGCTAATACTATTGTTTGTAAGTTCAAATATTACACCGTTTTATGATAATCACCATAGACATATGAAGAACAGTAAAAGTCTCATAAAACGGGAGTCTGTAAAGGTAAAGGCACTGTCAATAACACTTTACTCCGTAAAAATAGTTAAAAACACTATAAATCTAATAAAAAGTTTTCGGTTGAAGCGTACAATTTGAGTTGCTGTTTTCAATAGAAAAGCACTGCGTTTCGCGTAAATAACACTTGTGCATGAAGCTCACAACTGTTTAAGTCTATGACACTAGGCACACGATGAATAGGTATCAGGTGTGCGCGGAGCAATGACCGCTATCGGGTCTCTCGCACAATGCAAAATTTGGACGGTTAGTAAAAAATATTTGAAATGTTTTTCGTCCAAACTCGCGATTGGTATTAAAGTTCTGGGATATAAAACCACCACCACTAAGTGCGTTTCACAAACATTCTAAGAATGTATAACACATGAATGGAATCAAACCTTAAACACTAAAATTGAAAATAAAACTGCGGAGCGTACAAGTACGCGTCCTTTCGGTAACTTGTTCACAGACGATATAAGTATGCCTGTCAAGAAAGTATGTCAAAAGCAACCTATCAAACCAATCCCTTCCCCTCAACTACCGGTGTATGGATGAGTGTTGATGGGAAACCTCAACTGATTGTGTTCCATTACGCGTCATTCTTCCACCGCGCACCGCACCGCTGCTATATGCCAGCAAATTCAATGATCCACATATAAGTATGCCTGTCAAGAAAATATGTCAAAAGCAACCTATCAAACCAATCCCTTCCCCTCAACTACCGGTGTATGGATGAGTGTTGATGGGAAACCTCAAGTGATTGTGTTCCTCTTGCCCCTTGGATCGCCTACGCAGTAGACGTGTTTTTGGTTGCACCTCCGTCCATTTAAATTCGAAATTTTTACTCATTTAAATCTGCTTAAATAATCCAAAGATCGGTGGCTCCTGCTCTTACTAAGGAACTTCATCATTGAACGCCGCGGCCATATTGAAGATTTTCGGACCTCTCTCTCACGAAGCATCGTGACGTCATCTGATACACGTGAGTTTGTATTGCAAGAAAACACAAATATATTTTTTTGTGCCGGTCAGGATCGAACCCGGTGATATTGCATGTGGAGCGGTGCCGCGCACCGCTAGACCAAACGACTTGATAGTATCGTCGCGAAATAGTGGAGCTGATTCATCGCACTCGAAGGCGGCACTAGTTTGGAATTGCAGTGTTACTAGCATAAAATACGTCATCAACTTGGGAGGCGACACTAGGTTGGAGTACCAACGATTTATCAACTTGTGACTTTTACATTGTATTATCACGTTGCGTGTAACGTTTCTAGAATACAAAAAACCAGCCAAGTGCGTGTCGGGACACGCGTAATATATATGTTCCGTAGTTGTTCTACGATTTATTATCGCAAAGCAGTAACTACAACCGTCAAGTATGACTAAAACTAAGCGTACACCACCTAAGAAGCAACCTACTTCGGCAAATGAACACCCGCGACAAAATATTGATTCAACCTTGCAGCAATCTCCATCTACCAGTAATGTGGCACAGACGCCTGTGCAAAAAGGTTTTGAAAGGGAATCGCAACTAATATTTCACACGCCTATCCAACACGGTGGCTCGGAACCTGACTTGCGTTTCGATAACCAAAGTGAGACGAGCTGCAAGGTGAACAAAAATAAACGACGAGCTTTCGGATCACCACCACAGGCCCAGCAAGAAACTACCATGGACGGTTTTATGCAAGAGATGCGTGGTCTCATTGCTTCCTTATCGATGCATCAAGAACAACGCTTTCAAGAATTACAGGCCTCAATAAATAAACAAAATACGGAAATTAAAGAAAGCCTAAGCTTTCTATCTGAAAAATACGATGAGGCCATGGCACAATTATGCAACCTACAACAAGAAAAGAAGAAAGATGAAAAACGCATTTCCGCATTAGAAGAGAAGGTGGAGTTCTACGAAAGAAAAATGTGCTCAAATGTGCTAGAGATTCGTAATATTCCTCGACAAAGTAATGCGCAGAATACTTTTGAAGAAAAGGAAGAATTATCCAACATCGTGAAAAAAATTGGGCAAGCTGTCAGCGTGGCTATAAACGACCACGATATAAAAGATGTCTTTAGAATAAAGATAAAAGATAATTCTAAATCAACCGTCATTGTAGATTTTACAAGTGCACTGAAGAAAGAAAGCATATTTAACGCAATTAAACAGTTCAACAAAGGAAAAGAAATGCGAGATAAATTACACACTGAACATCTTAATCTAACTTGCACAAGACAGCCCATTTATGTTTCTGAAAGTCTGACTAAAAAAACCTCAAAACTTTTCTACAATGTGCGAAAATATGCCAAAAGTTTGAATTTCGCATGCTGGACATCGCATGGAACCATCTATCTACGCACCAAAGAGGACCAAGTGCTGAAAATACTCACAGAACATGACCTTGAAAAAATCAAGCAATCGGAATGACTAGTTGTGATATTATTTAGTTACATGTTTCTTCCTTTTATTATTTTGCTGAATTTAATCCTAGTTTTGCATGTTTGTAATATATTGCTACATAAAATTACTTTCTTTACACACACACCAATACGCTTTGTACGTCGCACAACTACACACTCAGACTCACTCACGCAGACACACACAGAAATAACATTCACACCTGGCATGACACTCTTACCTTGCATGATGATCCATACAAAACACTTTCATAGCCTCCATTATCGACGTGCACTTACTTTCAGGATACAAATTCGATGAATTAAATCAAGTTTTTTCCGACTTAGACAGTTTTTCAGTGGCCTATTCATCCTATATTGACAATGACGAATGTAAAAATCCACTAGTAAACTTTAAAAATCCTATCAAAATTATTTCCCAAAATATAAGGAGTATCCAGTGTAACCTAAATAGCTTTTTAACGCTTCTAATACGGAGCAATGTTTCGTGGGACATCATAATTCTGACAGAATGCTGGCTATCGAAATGCCCAAATCTGCCCACCATTGATGGCTACCATACAACTGCTACTACAAATAATTATACTCAGAATGATGGTGTCGTTGCTTATTATAAAAATAATTTAAGTATCTGTGTCCTTGAACCGTCCTTATCGGATGCTAACTCACTTTTACTGCAAGTAGGAAAAAATATAATTATTCTAGCCATATATCGGTCACCATCAAACCACAATATTGAAGATTTTTTAACTTCTCTCGACCAGTGTCTAACTAATCATTCTAGTTACCCAAATATAATCATAACTGGCGACATAAATATTGATATTGCAGATATGAATACTGATGTACGTTCTCTACCCTATCTAACCTTGTTATCCTATCATGGACTGCTACCAGCATCAACGTTGCCTACCCGTTTCCATTCTTGCCTGGATCACTTTATTCTTAAAACAAAATTGAGTGCACACTGCTACACTATCAATTCATCTATTACGGATCATTTAACTACCATCTTATATCTTGCAACTAACTTAAAACTTACACAGTCAATGAAATCGGTTCGAAAAGTTGATCATCCACTCTTAAAACAACTTATAACTAGTCTTAATTTACAGATTATATACACTTATAATGACGTTAATTTCGCCACTGACTACCTAGTAAATTCTTTAAATAATGTGATTAATTTAAGCTCAAAAATTGTGAAAATACCTAACCGTAAAAGAATAAGTAAACCATGGATAACTAAAGGTCTCCTAAGGTGCATGAGAAACAGAGACAATTTACATAAAAAAGTTAAAAAATACCCTAATAATGACATTTTAAAAGAAACCTACAGAAGATATAGAAATTTTTGCAATAATATTTTAAAAAGACTTAAGAGAGAATACGAAAAAGGCGAAATTGCAAAAAATAGAAAAAGCAGAAAGAAAATGTGGGATACAGTCAAAACTATTACTAACATTAAAAAAGATACTAAAGCTCCAACTGAACTATTGTCCTGTGTAGATCCGATTGGCTCAGTAAATGACGTTAACGTATTTTTCACAAGCATAGGTAAAAAATTAGCCGAGAATATAATTAACACGCAGCAGCAAACAAACTGCCCTCCTCCTGCCTCACTCTTATCTAACTCCTTTGTGTTATTACCAACAACTGATTCCGAAGTTGAAACTACAATAAACTCTCTTAGATCTGACTGTGCAGTTGGAATTGATAACATTCCTAGCTCCCTAATCAAGGAATTTAAGCAGATTCTAACCCCAGTCTTAACATACATTTGTAACCTTTCTTTTTCAAACGGCGTAATCCCAACTGCATTCAAACGGTCTTTAGTTCATCCTATCTTTAAGAGTGGGGATAGAAAATCGGTCAACAACTATAGACCAATTTCTATACTTCCGGCGTTGTCTAAAATTCTCGAACGATTAATTAATAAAAGATTATATAACTACCTAGAACGCTTTGAACTTCTGTCTGACAACCAATTCGGGTTCAGGAAAGGCAAATCGACAGAAGCTGCTGTACTTCGTATGACTAACTTCATTGTTTCTGGATTGGATGCTGGTAAGAAAGTCTTAGTCATATATCTAGACCTTACTAAGGCTTTTGATACCGTCTCCATTCCCATATTAATAGATAAGTTAGACAGACTAGGTATCAGAGGAATTCAACGCAAACTTTTCGAAGATTATTTGACTAACCGAAACCAAGCCGTGAAAATAGAAAACTACTTGAGCAATGAAATGGCTGTTAACTTCGGAGTTCCTCAGGGCAGTATCCTCGGACCAACACTATTCTTGACTTATATCAACGATTTATGCAATTTAAGCCTTCCAAACGGACAAATCATTACTTTTGCTGACGATACCGCCCTGATGTTTTCTGCTGATACTTGGACTGATGTGTACGATAGTGCCCAAAAAGGTTTTGACCTAGTTTACAAATGGCTCAATGATAACGTACTTACACTTAATATTGAAAAAACTAAATTTATCACCTTTTCGATTCGCAATCAGGACCAACCTAATAATGAATTTTTTAAAATAAAAGCTCATTCGTGCTCCCCTTCCACTGGCGTAGCTTGTACATGTCAGTGTCTGCAAAATACTAAGACTATTAAATACCTAGGAGTACTTGTTGACAACAAACTTAGTTTTCTTCCTCATATCACAGCCCTATCCAGCAGAATAAGAAAGCTGACTTACATATTTAAAAACCTACGGCACATTGCAGACGATAATATAATTAAAATGATATATTTCGCATTATGTCAATCAGTAATAACATACTGCATCTCAATTTGGGGAGGCGCCCCAAAGACTCACCTTCTTAGTCTGGAACGTGCTCAAAGAGCCGTATTAAAGGTCAGCATGGGACTTTCTTATCGTTTCCCTACTGACGAACTGTACCACCGATTTAATGTACTAACAGTAAGAAAGCTTTTTATTCTGTACACCGTACTCCTAAAGCACTCCTGCCTATTGTACTCTGTTGACTACGCTGCAAATACCAAGCGTAGAAAGTACGAAGTGTGCACAATCACTGCTTTTCGAACATCTTTCGCCCAAAGATTCTTCTGTTTTCTGGGACCTTATTTGTACAACAAAATTAACAAAAATCTTAAAATATATGAAAAACTCAAAATTGAATGTAAAAAAGCTGTTACGTCGTGGCTGTTATCGCTTAATTATGAATCCACGGAATCACTCTTAAAACCACATACCTGATCTACAACCTCAAACACTATAACTTTATATCTTGCCAAATGAATATTATTTAAACATGCACACCTCTCTATCGTTCAATCTGAGTCAACACACATACACTCACACAATAACCCACGTACTTACACGCGCACACACACAACCACACACACACACACACACACACTCACACAAACATACACACAAACCGACACATTCACAAACACACACTTAGTTTCATTCATTACTTACCTAGTTTTTGCTTTCTGTAAATTGATTAATTAGTCATCACTTCTACAATATATGGGTAACTAAAGAGAATTGTATTTTCCAGGGGCGAGAGCCTGGGGATCTGTCATACAGGATCAACCTAGTACAGACACCAGGGTCTCACACTTACCATAGAAATTGTGCAAAATAGCTTTTAGCTACTTATAGTTTTGTAACTGAATTTTATGTGTGAGAGCAAATAAAATCTTATTGTATTGTATTATTGTATTGTATTACGCGTCATTCTTCCACCGCGCACCGCACCGCTGCTATATGTCAGCAAATTCAATGATCCACATATAAGTATGCCTGTCAAGAAAGTATGTCAAAAGCAACCTATCAAACCAATCCCTTCCCCTCAACTACCGGTGTATGGATGAGTGTTGATGGGAAACCTCAACTGATTGTGTTCCATTACGCGTCATTCTTCCACCGCGCACCGCACCGCTGCTATATGTCAGCAAATTCAATGATCCACATATAAGTATGCCTGTCAAGAAAATATGTCAAAAGGAACCTATCAAACCAATCCCTTCCCCTCAACTACCGGTGTATGGATGAGTGTTGATGGGAAACCTCAACTGATTGTGTTCTATTACGCGTCATTCTTCCACCGCGCACCGCACCGCTGCTGTATGTCAGCTAATTCAATGATCCACATATAAGTATGCCTGTCAAGAAAATATGTCAAAAGGAACCTATCAAACCAATCCCTTCCCCTCAACTACCGGTGTATGGATGAGTGTTGATGGGAAACCTCAACTGATTGTGTTCTATTACGCGTCATTCTTCCACCGCGCACCGCACCGCTGCTGTATGTCAGCTAATTCAATGTGCATTGAACGGTTAAGCCCTTGCAGGAACAGAGGTGCTGCCTTATTCTGAAGAGAAAAGCTTACAAGATTGTTACAATACACTAAAGATCGCAAACAGAATAAAAATAATAAAAAAGTTTCTATTTATCTTAATTTTAAGGTTTAGATTGTCGGTTTATATAATTGTAATATCATTGGTTTAGTTACATAAAAATAAATAAATTTCTGACAGGATTCAGGAAAGAACTGTACCTGTCAAGAAAATATGTCAAAAGCAACCTATCAAACCAATCCCTTCCCCTCAACTAACGGTGTACGTATGAGTGTTGATGAGAAACCTCAACTGATTGTGTTCTATTATGCGTCATTCTTCCACCGCTCACCGCACCGCTGCTGTATGTCAGTTAATTCAATGTGCATTGAAGGGTTTAACCCTTGCAGAAACAGAGGCGTCTTACTCTGAACAGAAAAGCTTAAAAGATTGTTACAATACACTAAAGATCGCAAACAGAATAATGATAATAAAAAAGTTTGTATCTCTCTTAACTATATGGTTTAGATGGTAATATCATTGCTTTAGATAAAAATAAATAAATATCTGACAGGATTCAGGAAATAACTGCACTTGTCAAGAACATATGCCAAAAGCGACGTATCAAACCAATCCCTTCCCCTCAACTACCGGTGTATGGATGAGTGTTGATGGGAAACCTCAGTTTGATTGTGTTCTATTACGCGTCATTCTTTCACCGCGCTGCTGTATGTCAGCTAATTCAATGTGCATTGAAGGGTTGAGCCCTTGCAGAAACTGAGGCGCCTTATTCTGAACAGAAAAGCTTACAAGATTGTTAAAAACCCACTAAAGATCGCACGGAGAATGGTTGAATTATTCAGTTTCAGTTTATTCTGTCGATGTAAATTTCTTCCTTACAGAATAGTTATTAAACCGTTTTGGTAGTATAAAACGCTATTAAAATTGACGGAAGCACGGCCTAGTTTATTGTGTCTGGTCAGAATATCAAAGCGTTCGTAGCCATGTACAGCCAACGACAGGTCAAGTTTGAGACTAGCAGTGCGACTCTAGCCCGTACGTCTATTGAAATAATAATGGTACAAAGTCAAATGTATCAAGCTTGATGTGTTCTTGATTGTACATACGAACACGATTATGAATAAAAAACTTCACACAACTTTTCACAAATAGGCGTAAGAAACACATGAGACTTTGTCCGTTATCTTAGTTCCTTATAGTCGATTATGAGTTTTAATGTAAAAGCCACTCACCAGAATAGGTCCGCCGCCGCCGATCGTCCCCAAGGAGCCAGCTCAATCAATCTGCAGACAAAAGATACCTTCATAACATAAACATAACCCACACACTTGCCCCTGTCTGCACTTCGCCTTAACTAAACACTTGCTCCGTATTAAGTGTTATTGAACTGTGGCGCGCCTATTGAACGCATAGTGTATTGAGCTTGAGTCTTTTGATTGGATTGCTAAAGGCTCGACATGTTTGGTATTACCTGAAGAGAAACAGGTACCTAACCTAACCTACCGTAGTATCTTTTATAAAAAGCTATCTTAGGTAGCCTATCTATGACTGCTCGTTCGTATGCTGGATTATATCAGTTCAATCATTTACCAGCTGAAAATAGGATATTTTTCCAGGATCTTACACTGAAAAAAAAAAAGAATTACTTCCGGCAAGATTTTATTTGTTTCAATCATACATCATGAGTCTTCAAGCCTGTAAAGATCATGACTACTGTGACTTGTTTAATTGTCTTAGTTTCATGTAGATTTTGTTTGGTACAATCATTAAACTTCATTGTATCAATAAAGTTCGTTCGTTGATTCAAGTCATCCCACAATTCTATCAACTATGATTCTTGTCTACTTACTATTAGTGACTACTTACTATCGGGTAGCCCACCTGCTCGTTTAGACATTTGTGACATAAAAAAAATACGCATCTTCAATAATGTTGTGGGAAATCGAACCTAAAGGCCATTTTAACCTCCAGCTCAGTAATGCTGTATTTGTACCCCGTGTGGTGGAATGTGATCACGAGCAGCTCGTAACTAAAGCGCCGTGTGTTGCCTTATTAATTCAGGTGCAGACTTTATGTGGCAAACACCCGCGCGGCTCGTAGGTAGCGATGGGTTCATTCGTTATGATTTGCTTGTAATAACGTGTTGTCATGAAGATATTATGAGCAGAGTTAATAATGTTGTGTTTTCTGATTTTCTTGTTACCCGACTGCCTTAGAATGAGCATCGTTTCTAAGATTGTAGTTCTGTCAGGCATAAAGTGACTGACCGCTATGCAAAATTTTAATAAATCAACGTTGAAAAAAAAAAACAGAAAATGTGTCGCATAAATTGATATCTATAGGAAACATCTGAGTAGTATTAAATCACCGGTCCCAGTTTTGGGATTTTTTTTTATACTCAATGGGCTTACTCTTGACCTTGATCAGAGATAAGGTCGACAATGGGACGAGCTTGCCCAGAGAAAGCCTATTTACTCGCGACTTGAATAGATTTGGGTTATATGAACTCGAGAACACAGACGCAGGCAGAGAATTCCACTCTTTGGCCGTGAGCATTATAAAAGACGTTTCAAACCGCTTTGTGTGAATATGTGGAATATCAACCAAGAGTGGGTGATATCCTGCGGTACGTCTGGATAATACTGAATAACTAAAATAAGATGTCTGTTTTATTGCTCTAAAACAACCCAACTTTTTAGCCTCTTCACTTATGTGCGCTATATAAGGTCCTAATGAAACAGTGAACATAATTTTAGTATGTTACTCAGACCATGAAACTAAACAACTTTCCCCAAGGAACATAGATCGAAATACAAAAAACCAAATTTGACCTCCCATACAAAATGCGCTATCAGCTGTTGCCGTTTCTATGGGAGGTCAAAAATTTATTTTCGTATTTCGACTTATGTTCCTTGGGGAAAGTTGTTCAGTTTCATGATCTGAGTGGCATACTAAAATTATGTTCACTATTTCATTAGGACCTTATATTTTCCCTCATGCTTTCTAATTATACGTTAAATATAATTGCTTGGTATCAATTAATCACTCCCGTCAATTGACGCTTTAAACAAACAACCCTCATATTTCAACAAGCGATTGCTATCAGGTGCCATGACAATAGCCATACCGGTCTTTATTACGGTGGTCTGTTGATTGATGGATGACAGTGTCTGAATAGAAAATTGAAAGCAATCTATCTATTACTTACCTATTATATTTATAAAACAACAAAATGCAGCGGATTTGTTTCAATACACGATAAGGCATTTAGAAGACGTCTACTGGGACTTATAGCCCTCCTCTAAAGATCTCCATGAAGATGGGTCATTCGCTGCTCGCATCCAGCGGCCAATATCAGCCTGGTGCTGTGCTCAAGATAAAGTATTTTATTCAGCATCAGTTTTAGCTAGACATCCGAAATAGTGGCATAAAACTTAGAGCTGGCCATAGATTTAAAGAAACGTTGAGATTTATGTAAAACTACCTGAAAAACGTCTAGTCTCCGCGGTCTAGAGGTGAATTTGTAATTTTTTTGTTAAATCCTACCATCTTCTGAAGTCGTATCTACAATAAGCTTTGAATACTTCTACTTCTTCTTTTCGAGTCAACGGCAGAAAGTTACTACAGAATCTTAGCCCAAAACGTGGCCACAGCAATAGAATTTTGGTTGCCTTTAAAAGAATCCCTCCGAGTGCAGGAAACTGTAGAAGTAGGACACGTCAGCAAGTGTGACATGGATTGAAAAACGCTGCACTCAGACTTGTTGTTATCAGAGAAGCCGCACCTCTTCCTAAGCTCCCCGCATTTGCCATCATACTATTGTAATTGCTTTTTAAAAAGCGGTAGTTAGCAAGGGGATCTAAAATTTGAGACACTACAGTTAAAAAATAACATTCAATTACAAGTAGTCGCACACCTGGGATGTCTGATTGTCCTAATAGAGGAACCTGGGGAGTTGATTGAGTTAACGAGGTTAGCGACACCGTCAATTGCAGACGAGGTGGGTCGCTCTCAGATGAGACAGTATTCGTTGATGACAGGCTATTAGCTGGAGTAGGTAATACTGGAGTTGGTAAAAGTTTCGTAAACGGAGGATCTGAGTTTGGAGGATCTGAGCAGGGTGTTCAATTTCCAATATTGGTACTGAAATTATCGGCATATGACAACATAAATATCTGGATATGACAACAAGATAATATTGGTACCTAATAGTTTTTTTGTGTTAATATGATGTGTAAAAAACTTAGAGCAACGCGTCAAACCGCGAAAATCGTGTTACTCTATGGTAAAAAATTACACATAATTGTCATTGGACTTCTTTAAAAAAATCTACAAAATAACAATGAGTAATTTTGAATACGCAAAACCTCTAGGAGGGTAGTTCTACCCAAGGAACCACTGTTGTTCTACCTCTTGGGTTTCCATACAAATTTTCCGGGTCAGATTTTAATTTTTTTATTTTAATTTCTAAAAGTTGTACAACGAAAGTTTTGAACTAACCCCGAGAGGTCTTGCGTCGGTATTTGAAATTACACGTCGTAACTGAATGGTAAAAACCTGTGGTAAAAACGCTCAACTCAATGATGCCTTTCTAAACTTCTTTTCTTGACAAATTGATACTTTGGTGTACACTGTGTACGGCATGTTTATTTAACTTTATGACGAGTTGGATTTTTGCTGTAAGTTGAATTGAATATCGGAGCTAAGAAACAAGGGAGAGAATATAGATGCAGGTATGATTACCCGACCAAAACCGTTACTGATCTTATCCAATCCCTCAATATCCTCCCCTACAAAAAATACCTTCGTAATTGTGTGGCACGCGGTTATTATTACCTTGGTTAGTTGATTGGCGTCAATTGGCGCTTGCGATCCGATGCGGGTAGCTTCGTGGAACCCGCACGTTCAACCTCTGTAGGCGGGACGGTCGTTAACGTACAACTTAACATTACTTAAAGGTTCAAGGGTAAAATTGTTAGTTGCAGGCATTGCTTTTGCTTCTTTTTGGGGTGAGAAGTCTTTTCTGAGAAAGTAATTCGTCAAAAGTTTAACGTCTTCAAACGTTCCGTCGTTTACATTTATAATGTTGTGTCTATTTATATTATGTGCAACCCATACATACCCGTGGGTGTCGTAAGAGGCGACTAAGGGTTAAAAACTGGAGGATGGGCAGCAGCATCCTCCTTTGTATCTTACATCTTACTTACTGCGGTCACCTACAACCGCGGTCCATGGTGCCAGCCGTAACGCTAATAAGCGAAGTGACTATGGTACTTCCCCTCTGCATTTTTCCAGCAAAAGCTAGAATTCTGGAGGGAGCTCCCTGTCCTGTAGTGGATGGTTCATGGGATGTTATGGTGATATTATGTGTAAGTATTCTTTCCGTTCTTCTCTGACTTTTTTTAAGGAATTTTGTAAATTCTGATGGTTTAAGATCAATAAATGAAACCAGGTTAATGCTCCTTTTCTTAAAGTTTCTTCCTGAATCCTGAAGGGTTTGATTTTGCCCATAACATTGAACAATATTTCACAATGAACATCTAGATTGAAATACGAGAAAAAAATATTGAGCTCCCATATTAATGTAAAGTAAGTAAGTGAAAGCAAGTGAAATACATATTTGTGTCGGTAGCTTTTTTGAAATTCCGATCTAAAATATGGAACATGGGCAAAGTTATTCAGTTTCATAGGCAGATTTATCTTTGAAGCTCAGTTTGTTATCAAGTAAATAAAATTGTGGCTATTGTAATTAAATATGTGGCGCAAGATCATAAAATTAAGATGGACAGAAATTCCTTTCCAATAATTTCACTTGTTCATATAAGTGGTAAGAGGTGGGTAAGATGACCCAGATGTGTCACTCTGGTCTTCTGTCGAGGGTTCTCGAGTTGATCGTCCTCTACCAGGTGAAGTTTACCCTACAATCGAGTTCACGTGGGTACAGCAAAAGATATGGAATAGTGTTGGTTGGTTACAAACAATGCAAAGGTAGGAATCAGATAAAATACTGCATTTTCGGCACACGCACTGGTTTGGGTCGCTGCGACTCTGTAAATAGAAGACCCACCAGTTTCAGGTTTAGACAAATAGCACAGAATAAAGTAATAGTACTATCATACAGAACGGACACTCTCCGCCCCCCTTGCAAGCCACCCCGCACCCCCGCGCGCACCCGACCGCGAGATTCTCGTGGTCCTTCTCAGGGTCTTTTGTACTGAATATGCGAGTTTAAGCGACCTTCCGTTTTCAAAGTCGTACTCGATGTATATGTCCGGGGTGTGCAAATAGTTTCTTGTAATAAAATTGCGTTTAGGTGAATTCGGAAAAATTATAAAAGTTAAATAAACAAGCGTAAATCTGAAGCATAGATCTAGGATTAAAAACTTGGTGTTCTGAGACGAATAAAGTTTTGTAATACGTCTATTTTTTATACAACGAAGTGATAAGATACAAGCGTAAAGACTCTAAAATTTTGCAAGGGATTCTAGTCTTTTTTGTCGGTGTAGCTACGTGGGTCTCAATTGAGTACACTTTAGGCTATCACAGGTACGGTTTGCTGGAGTTGAGTGTAGGTGCGCAATTGATGTAACTGCATAATAAAGGTAATTTAATTTTATTGCTGCTACTCTGCTGTAACAGGATGGGTTTTGGTTGTTAGAATATGTACTTCATTATTTTAGTTCTATGTAGTTGGTTACCTCTTGGTGGCATTGTTTTCGAATTAAATACTTTGGAACAAGCGTTAAAAATTCATTACTATTTTTAATAAGAGGAAAACTAAGTCTTACTCAGTTCATTCGAATATTAATAGTAATTTATTTGATTAAATACTATGCACAATGCATGCGAAATTGGCGCAACAAACAAACTATTGCACCAAGATTGTTTCACAATGTATTCTCTTGTAGAGCACGGATAGTCCTACCTATTGGACACAAATTTTTTGACACATCGTTCATAATAACCTTTTTTGTTTTACAAATTCATCAAGGTTTCACTTACTTAACGACATAAATCAGTAATTATAAAATAGGTGTGCAGATTCATTTGAATTTCCACGAACTAACCAGACAAGTACCCTAAACCGACGAGCATGTATGAAAGGATTGATGAAGGTTCAGGAAGCAAGGGAAGTATGTCAAGATCGTAGCAGGTGGAGAACTGTGGTCTCTGCCTACCCCGACGGGAACAAGGCGTGATGTTATGTATGTATGTATGTAACCAGACGCTTTAAACTCGTTGAGAACGAGAAAGGGCAGCCAAATCCCAACTAGGATGGCTAGTTAACAGTTGGCGGCGCGGGCGACCCTTCGCTGGCGATGCGTAAGTGAAGTAAAGTGGGCCCGTGGAAAATTAAATAAAAGCACTCTGTAAGGTGTCGCCCGCACGCGGTGAGGATAGAGTTGGGATCGTTCAAGTTGCAGAAAGTGTCCCGTCCCGTATTTTGCGTACTTCCTTACGATTTCCTAAGGAGTTGTCCGCACCAGTCAAGATTCTGCTGGGAATGCTCAAGTTGTATTACCATCTCGTACTTCGATTTAAGTTTATATTTGCGACAACTGTTCAAATAACATTTAATAAAAGGGTAAAATTTTATAAAAGTATAATAAATTTATGCTGTTTTGGTTACTTTAAATTTTTACGACCACTTTTTTATTTTAATCTTCTTGTAAATGTTATTCTTGAAAATAAATACTCATTTATACATTCATTCATTCATTAATGATTTTAATTTGTTGTAGAAGACATCCACTACTGTGCCATCGATCTCTTTACTCTTGACAACTCTCCACAATGAAAACAATTTTGTGTTGCATTGGAGTATCTTCTTTGTAATAAAGATGCAAAGCTTTTTTATCAGTCATCATCTAAATCAGAAACATTCATCTATACGCCTATATACTAAACGAGGTTTTGACTACCTATTTGTTCTCACAAAAGATCAGTATACAATTTGTTACGGAAAGGTGTGATAGTAATAAAGGGTGTGAATCTGCCTATGATACTGAACAACTTTTCTCAAGGAACATAGGTCGACACCAAATTTGACCTCTCGCACAAAATGCGCTATCAGCTGATGCAGTTTTATGGGAGGCCAAAAATTGATTTTGATCTGTGACTTATGTTCTTTGGGAAAAGTTGTTCAGTTTCATGGGCAGATTCACACCCTTTAGTATTATCACACCTTTCAGTTACACGCTGTAGATATGTCTCGACATCTTAGTCCCGTCCCGTCCCGATTTAACCACATCTCTGACAACTCTAGTTACCACGTGACATAGAGAGCCCGCATGCACGGTGAAACGTTATACTTTAGTGGATTTCATTCTACTTCTCATTTAATAAAGGTAACAGAATATACCCGTATTGCATGGAATAAATTCTTGTGTTAACAGAATTTTTCTTAATTTTCACCCCTGCAATGTTTAATTACATTATTATTTTTAAAGATTTCCATAGAATGAATATTAAATGTACTTCGCCTCCACATTGTTTCCGAAAATGTTCCCTGTCCTGTAGTGGACGTTTTCATGGGATGTCATGATAATGGTGATGATAGATATTATGATATGTGGCTGCAGTTTTTGACATATTAACCCACGAGCACTAAAATCACGTTTTCAAAATTACGGAAGAAGAAGGTACAGTTAGCTTCAAAATTCGCTAAGCCTTTCAATAGTCCATTAAGATCCTCACATACAAAATGATTGATAGATAATTAATTTTACTACACTGTTATTCATATTATTGTTGGCTACGAATGGTGCCATCAAATATTTGAAAACTTTTGTTATACAGATTATTATAATCACTTTGAATGTGTGGTTCTATATTAACACCTGAAATGTTTAGCTAGTTTTGATGCTGATTTTAGTTATTTAGCCAGTCAAAAAGACTTTACAACAGCAATAAAACTATATACCTTACTTCAAAAACAAAATGTCGCTGCGAAAAAAGAACAAGCAAGAAACCAAACAAAAGTCTTAAAATCATTCCAAATTTTGTAAAAAACTTTCTACAAATACTTCTAAATGCAGAACAATACCTTAACACAATAAGTGAAAATACCCAATTAAGGGACAAAAGGTTAGTGGTTATCAGCTCACCGACCCGCATGGGTTGACCGGTAGGAAATTATTAATTTAGGCTATTAAACCACCTTCAATTGAGACCCAGAAGGTCCACCTCGAATACCTTTTTAACGAGCAGAATATGCATGGGTCTGGCAGTGAATGATGATAGAGCCGTTAGTGGGCTTTTGTGATGTATATGTGGATGATTGTTTCATTGCGCCTACCTGCTTTGTTTCAAAAAGGTTTGGGGCTTCTTTAGAGATAGATGGGTTTTTCCTTTTCATAATCGTAGTTGTATTTAAGGGATGCTGTGTGTGATGGGGTAACTTACTCATGGGTACAGGTTTCTTTAAAAGATTTTGTTATTTATCTTTCAAAAGTATGACCATTTTAGTATTTTGTGTTGTGCCTCTGATTTATTTCTTTTTAGGAAGTTTTGTGAGCTAAATAACAAAATAAACACTTTTTTCTCTTACAATGTGAAACATTATAATTAAGGAGTAAGATTCACTCTTATACTCGTAAAACATGTTTGTCAGAAACTGGAGTCTAAAATAAGTTTACGTCTGAACTTTAGGACGTCTCTAGGTCCTACTCTCCATTCTCACTCACTGGTTTTACAGAACATAATTTTGTTATGATATGAGAAATAAAAATATTATTTAAATCTAGTTAATAGTATTTCAAAATAAATGTGATGTAATACAATTACGTTTCTATTTCAGGAAACGCGGGTGTCCACATAATGCGAGTATCACGGGACTGGATGCGTGTATTAATCATGGTAGGGTAACAAGATTTCAGCGCATAATCGGATAGTCTCAGCGGGGCGCGGGTGTGAAGAGGAGGGGGGAGGGAGGTAGAGGCCAGTTTATTAGATTGTAGCCCCAACCTGAGGGACCTGCTGCGATAGATGGTGAAGGAGTCTTTTAATGTTGACAAAACGAGAATAATGTATTCGTTCATTCAATTTTATTTTATTTCATTTGTGCAATGAATCTGGAGGATTGTAAACTATTCTTATAAACTTATCTTTCATGAATCTTGATATTGGTTCTGGATCTTTGAGTCCGTTTGGCCTTGGTTCTTTTGGTTTAACTGATTGACCTAATGATCTTTGTAATTTTCCTTTTTAATTTTGTTATTTGACAAAACCTCTGGTACCGGATATGTGAGGCCAGTCATCAATTTTAAAACCCAACCACATAATAATATTTATACCATTCCCCCACTAAAAATTATTTTATTCACTGAAAACAGTGAATAAAAACACTTTTAATAACTATTTTGGTCATTTTCAATTTGTGGTTAAACACACCAATATATTCGACCTCCATCTCAATGCTATACAACCTCCTTAAATGTATATTTTTGCATAAATTTTTCTTTTTCTCGTAGTCATAGTATAAAATAAAGTATGTAACACTTGAATAAAAGGGATTTAAATCGAGAGCCATGAATCACTCGCGTCGCTCAGGATTCTATCTCTGGCCGTCGCTTTAAATCCGTCTTTTATTCACTAATTGCATAATATACTAGTTAAATAATTTTTAAATCTATTTTACTAATACAAATAACGCTAGTTTTTCTTTCTCAAAGCTTTCCTTATGGTAATGTAGTATATATTTTATCGAATTATAATTTTACTTTTAGAATGAAGAACTAAATAAACTCCAATGATTTAAAAGAACACAGGTGATGTGATTAGGGTAAAAAGCAAAAATTGAAACATCTTGGTCAGTTTTACGCACAGTGAAGTGACGTTACCACGCAGACGTGACGTTACCCTGAACCGCCACGCGACACGGGGAGGGCGGGGGGTTCATAACAATGCACGTCTGCGCTCGCGACCGTTACAATCACGATGTCACACAAAAACTCGCCCTCACCTTCATTGCCCTGCATCTGCGATTATTGTTGCTATACACGAACTGATTTACAAATCACGACTCATTTGTCACAACGAAATATGTTTTTCCAAAATAAGTTTATTATTTACTGATGTTTGATAATTTATAGTAGTTTAGTCTAAGTAGAATATTTTACACAAAAGCAACACAAAATTTTAATGGTAACAAGTTTAAGTTATACCATAATAACTTTTTCACGTCATAATATCATTCATATTGATATCATACAATACAATTAAACTAATAACCGTGAGTATATCACAGTTTCGGCTATAGTTGCAAAGTCGTGGCAAGCTACACATACACGTAAATAAAATCTAAAATATTGTGCACCATTAGGGCTGGTGCTAAATTTTGATGTGAGAGATAAGTGTTTGAGTGAGCGATTTACATAAGTACATACAATGAAGTATAACGTTGCAATACCTAACGCTAGATTAATCGAATCTTAATATATAAAAGGATAAACTGACTGACTGACTGACTGAGGTATCAATGCACAGCCTAAACAGCTGGACCTAGAGACTTAAAATTTTGCAAGTAGATACCTTATATAGTGTAGGCATCTACTAAGGAAGGATTTTGCGAAATTCTACCCCTAAGGGGGTAAAATAGGGTATGAAAGTTTGTAAGAAAGTCCGTCAGTTTTGAAGTTAGGATCTTCAAAATTTGAATTTGGGCTGACGACTAAATATAAAGTTTTACGTGTCTCAGGGTTTTTGAAAATTCTACATCCTAAGGGGTGAAAAGGGGGATGAAGTTTAAAATCCTTCATTTTCGAAGTAAAATCCACTAAATTTATAATTTAGTCATTAGGGTTGTGATTCTGTGGAACGTGCATAACTGTTATTGATATTCCACCCCAAATTCAACCCCTAAAAAAAAGGAAATGGGGTGAAAAATTCTAAAAACCAATATGGGTATCGTTTGTAAGGTTTATCGGGTCGCTGATTACGAAAACTACAACAATTTTGAAATCCAACGTGTCGGACGTGAAATACCGTCTTCCCCTGGAGATGGGGTCGGGGTGCGATAGGGTTGAAATGTCTAAAAATAAATATGGGTGTCAATTGGCGGGTGTAGGTAATTTTGAAATCCAACTTGGTGGTCAATAATCCCCAAAGGGGGTGAAATAAGAGATTGAAGTTTGTCAGTTTTGTCTTGAGACGGATAAACATTTGGTTTTTAGCTTTTAATAAGAAATAAAGGTACACGTGTCTCAGCATTTTTGCGAAATCATCCTCCAAGGGGGTGAATTGACGTATGATTTTTTGTAAATGTAGTCTCTCGTTTTGAATAAGAATTTACATTCGGGATAAGTAAAAAAAAATAAACTAATCCGTGTATCAGCTTTTTAAAAAAAACATTCCCCCGTGAACACTGCCTTCTACAACTGTGCCAAAATTTGTTCACCTGCTAATTATTTCCTCTACAGGGTGTTAGGAAAAGTACCGATTTCCTTTTAACCACATGTTCTATAAGTAGAATAAAGAACAATAAGTATGTTTAAACCATAAAAATAACAGAAATAAAAAATTACATTACATTAAAATTTAATTGTGCCAACCCTAGCTAAATTTTTCTGTTCGTTGTTAGCAAAGTCGTAGAACAAAAGTTGTTGCTTTTGACTACAAAATTTCATCGAAATCGTTAGAGCCGTTTTCGAGAAATCGATTACAAATATATATATATACAAATATTGCTCGTTTAATAGTATAGGATATTTTGTCATGCCGACAAAGTGGTAAAATAAAACATTGAGATTTTTTTTTCGTGAACACTCCCCGAGACGTAAAGGTGGGATATTTATTTTTCTCATCTTCCCCATAAGGGTGTTGTTAAAGAGGGTAGGAGGACATTCCTACGTAACACAGCCTACGCATACTTTTACCTAAGAATATAATTACGCTAACGCCTTTTACATAATCAATAAACTGGAACGCTGTTTATATGTTTTCTTTGGTTTTTCTTCTTGGACCATACGGTCACCTTTGAATAAATTGCAGAATTGACGATATGTATCGAGCAGGGAAGAAATAACCTTTGAATAAATTGCAGAATTGACGATATGTATCGAGCAGGGAAGAAATAACCTTTGTATAAATTGCAGAATTGACGATACGAGTATGTATCGAGCAGGGAAGAAATAACCTTTGAATAAATTGGAGAATTGACGATATGTATCGAGCTGGGAAGAAATAACCTTTGAATAAATTGGAGAATTGACGATATGTATCGAGCTGGGATTCAGATTCAGATAATTTTTATTCAATGTAGATTCTTTACAGAATACTTATTGAATGTCATGCAGAATACAATGCAAAAAGAGCGAGTCTACGCCGTTTCGGATCGTGCTATGGCAGCGTAAAAGAAACTGCAAGAAACCACTGCAGCACGGCCTACTTTAAGAGTCGGCTTTTTACAATGTGTTTCTTGTGTTTCGCTGGAATATCAGAGCACCATACCTCTTTGTCATTCATATAGTCATCCAATCTATAGTAAGCTTTTTTACATAACGTTTGCTTTACACATTCTTTAAACTTTCTCTCAGATAATTGCACTATATTGTCAGGTATTTTGTTGTAGTATCGTATACACAGACCAACGAAAGATGTATTGACTTTAGTTAATCTAGTATATGGTTGATCAATTTTATGCTTATTTCTAGTATTAAAATTATGCCTGTCACAAATTTTAGGTAATTGATGAATGTTCTTTCTAGCATACATTATATTTTCATAGATATACTGGCATGGCACTGTTATAATGTTGATTTCCTTGAACAGTTCTCTCAGGGAATCAGGAGTCTTCAGGCAATAAATTGCTCTTATAGCCCTCTTTTGTAAAACGAATATTGAATGTATATCAGCTGCTCGGCCCCAAAGCAGTATGCCATAAGACATAATGCTATGGAAGTAGCTAAAGTAAACCAGCCTTGCAGTAGCTACATCAGTAAGTTGTCTGATTTTTCTAACAGCATATGCAGCCGAGCTCAATCGACCAGAAAGAGCCGTTATATGAGGGCCCCATTGAAGTTTAGAGTCTAGTGTTAACCCTAAGAAAACTGTACTATTTACAAAATCTAATGGTTCATTATTCAATACTATGTTATGTGAAGTAGACCTTACATTTGGTAGTGCAAATTTAATACATTTAGTTTTTTTTGGCGTTTAGGACTAGATTGTTAACAGTAAACCATGCATGAATCTGTCGAAGTGCATCATTGACTTCGTTATAATTTTGTGATTTCCTACTTACATTGAATATTAATGAAGTATCATCAGCAAATAACAATACTAGGGAAGAAATAACCTTTGAATAAATTGGAGAATTGACGATATGTATCGAGCTGGGAAGAAATAACCTTTGAATAAATTGGAGAATTGACGATATGCATCGAGCTGCGAAGAAAGAAACCGACATCGGGGCATACCTTAGGACGGGTATGCACACGAATCCTACACTACGCCGAGGAAGCATTAAATAATGGGGCTGTGCTGTGACTGTGTTTTGCAGTACGCTAGTGAACAGTTTGTTGTTGTGAACTTGTGATTCGGGTTCGGGATAATAGCTCCATCTATCCTGCAACCGCGGTCCATGGTGCCAGCCGTAACGCTAACAAGCGAGGTGACTATGGTACTTATCCTCCACATTTTTCCAGCAAAAGCTAGAATTCTGGAGGGAGCTCCCTGTCCTGTAGTGGACGTTTCATGGGATTTTATGATGATGATGATGATCCTGATACGACTGTACCACTTGTAAGCAACTTGCAAGTTTTCGGTATCCCGTTCGACATCAACGCCAAGTCTATATTTAGCAGCGAGGTCTTCCTATAGTAAGGGTGATGTAGGACAAATTTCTATATGATTTGCTCATGTCTGCCTCTTTGACTGATAATAAGGAGCATTCTCTAGAAGATGGACGGGGACGGGGACGGGGATGCGGACGGGAATGTGGATGGGGATTGCGGATGGGGATGCGGACGGGATGCGGACGGGAATGCGGATGGGGTTGCGGACGGGAATGCGGATGGGAATGCAGACGGGGATGCAGACAGGGATGCGGATGGGGATGGGGACAGGAGTAGGATTAGGGGACGGGTTAGGATAGGGGTATGAGAAGGGATAGGGGTAAGGGAAGGGATAGGGGTAAGGGAAGGGATAGGAGTAAGGGAAGGGTAGGGGTAGGGATATGAGTAGGTGTAGGTAAAGGGGTAGGGATAGGGATAGAGGTAGAGAGAGGGGTAGGGATAGGGGTAGGGGTAAGACTAGGGATAGAGGTGGAGACAGGGGTAGGAATAAGGGTAGGAGTATAGGGGTAGGGATAGGGGTAGGATGGGGTTGGCAAAGGGTATAATTTTGGTATGAAGTAAACTGAATTTGGTTTATCTGTTAAGAAATCACAATAATTAATACTAATAATACTAACCAACCTCTCTAAAGCTTACACATATCGTTTTTAGGGTTCCGTACCTCAAAATAAAAAAACGGAACCTTTATAGGATCACTTTGTTGTCCGTCTGTCTATCTGTCTGTCTGTCTGTCTGTCAAAACCCTTTTTTTCACGAATGGGTAAAGGTATCAGGTTGAAATTGATAACGAATATTAAGGTCCATAAACCACACAAGATCTGAAAATTTAATTTTTTAGCAGGACGCAATCAAAAGATATGGCTTTTAATGTCCTCATCTCCATACATATATGCTCTAAAGCAAAACCTACAGGGTACTTTCCGTTGACCTAAAATTATGAAATTTGGCAAGAAGCTAGGTCTCACAGAACAAATAAAGGGAAAAGTCTAAAATCATTAAATAATAGGTCTTTACCTATGAAATTGCCGAAATTTTCTTACAGATTAATGAAATCATGATTCCTATAATTCTAATGCTATTTTTTTCATTTGTCTTATATTTGAAAGTCCAGATAACTCGTGGTATTACTCTGCCGATTTGAGTAGGCCAATGGCTGCCAGGGTTCAAGGTCATATAATACGACCTTGAAAATTCGCAACTGTCTATTTAATTGCATAGATTATAGCGAATTTTTTGTTAGGTTAAGGGGTTATAGAGGTTAAAAATTTGTAAAAAGCTATGTGTAGTCAGTCATGATCATGAAAGAAAATGACTGAGCATCCAATTTGTCCTGCTCGTATGTATCACAAAACTAACCCCACACCTACAATAAATTACGGCAATGATTTTTAGTCGCGCGACACACGTATGATTTATCGCAAGAGAACAAAAGGCCGCGTCACATCACAAAGTCGGAGGGTGTGGGAAGCTGCGCTCACGGTTATAATGGTGGCGATTGTGATTGTGATCACACACATGGTTGAAATTGAGGTCACTCACTCGTGATTTTGGCAAATATACACATAATAATTTTAAGACAACACTTAGCTACTTATGGTATGTTAGTAAGTATTTGGAAAAATTTTTGCAAAAGAATCTACCGCTTATTTTGATGCTTAATAGGCAATCCCCCAGAAAAAATCCCCACAAAAGATATTAAAACACATATAAATTTCGTTTAAATGTTTTCAGAGTTTAATATCAACCAGTTAAAGTAAAGGTTTGACAGACATTACAAACAATTCACAAAGCTTATTTACTGTTCAGCATCTGGATACAGGATACTATTAGTGATATGTCTGCCTGAATAAAAAATAAATTACATACCCACTACCAGATAAATATCTCTCTAATTACAATACGTCCTCTTACAAGGAACGTTAAGGAACTGGCAAATTACTGCACAAGATCAGGAATAGTGGCAGATTTTAATTTCAGACGCCAAGACTTATTTTTATTTTTGTGCTAGTAGTAAATAATTTTAAATTGTCCTTGAATTTTCTAGAAATTTTTCCAACGATGGATCCAACAAGCTTTTAAAATTATTAGAACAACGTCAAGTCACCTCTATTCTTCACAAAAGTAAACAATTATTGCAGCTTATTCTCACATGACTGCCTCTCATTGATCGTCCAGTCCTCGTTAGGTAGAGCATGTAGCAGGACCGTGCAAGGGGTGCCGGCCGAGGTATTATAATTAAGCTCATTTGTTATTTTTAATGCACAGGGTGCAAGAAAAAATGGCGTGGGGAAGGATGAGAAAGCGCAAGTTGACATAGGTCGGGCCTTAGTTTACTATTATCTAATCTGTGGTCGGGCCTGGAGTTTATTCTAACTAACGATTAAACCTAAATTTTCATTCAATGTCGGACCAATATTAAAAAACCGGCCAAGTGCCAGTCGGACTCGTGCACCGAGGGTTCCGTACCACCACATAATCATAATTGTATTAGTTGAAATTTCAGTAAGTTAATGTGCTAGATTTTTTGAGTCCGACACGCGCTTGACCAAATTTTATTATTTGTTGTTATTTAATAGCTTATGCACTATAAACATACCAATTTTCAAGTTTGCAAGTGTTCCCGTTTTTAAAATAGAACTGAAACAAAAATCGCCTCCGCGACCATCCAACTTGAGCCCTCTCTTATATGAATGTTCTTGAAACGGGAGCTCACCACAATTTGTTACCATTAGTTGTGAGAAAAGTAGTAATATGTAATGATTTCAGATTTTTCCCATTATTTGTACTGTGAGATCTAGCTTCTTTCCAAATTTCATAATTTTAGGTCAACGGGAAGTACACTGTAGGTTTTTCTTGTTTGCATAAATGTATGGAGATGAGGATATAAAATGCCATATCTTTTGATTGCGTCGTTGTAAAAATTGAAATTTTCAGATCTTGTGTGGTTCATAGATCCTAATATATGGTATTAATTTCAACCTGATACCTTTACCCGTTCGTGAGATAAAGGGTCTTGACAGACAGACAGACAGACGAACAACAAAGTGATCCTATAAGGGTTCCGTTTTTTTTCTTTTGAGGTACGGAACCCTAAAAAGCAACTAAAAGAACGTCTACAGCTTTTTATGGTTCTATTTGTATTTACTTTTTTTGGACGTGAAACTTGCAAAAAAAGAATAATTTGAATAACCCGAAAAAAAACTTACTACTCGTACCTATACAAGTAGAGCAGGCCCATTGTAAATGAAATAAAAAAGTTAAAATAACTTTTTTATTCTCACCCTTTGACGTCACCCCATGTCACCAGCGGTGGCGCAGGCGCAATAAGCTGGGTGCGCACAATGCTTGTGACGTCATAATGCCCGCGTATAGGTGCGTCATTAAGAACGCGTATGCGAGTATTGTGAGTCTGTGGATTGTTGCGCACGCGACTCGCCCGCATTATCTTTTTATCGCACCACCCCAAGTTGGATTACTGAGTCCGTCAGGGGTTGAAAACAGAGACCATTTTTCTTTTGTAATAAACATAAAAAATAATTTGTCAAATAAAACAAGTTTCTAAAATATTTGAATAAAAAATCACAAAAATCCTTTGCAACAATTGAATGATAAAAATACTGTTATACAGGGTGTTAATTTAATTGCGTGCCATAGCTTAGGGGGTGTTTCAGTAACGATAAAGGAACACAAAAAAAATATTTAAAAAATCCAATTTTTTATTTCATATTTTTTTCGTATTTATTTATTATTATTTTTATTTACTTTTTTTGATAATATTTTAGTGTGTGCATCTGCCCATGACACTAAACAACTTTTCCGAAGGAAAATAGGTCGAAATACGAAAAAAAAAATTCGCCCTCCCATACTAAAATGTGCTGTCAGCTGATGCAGTTTGTATAGGAAGTCGAAAAATGTTTTTCGTATTTCGACCTATGTTCCTTGGGAAAAGTTGTTCAGTGTCTTGGGCAGATGCACACCCTAAAAAATTATCAAGAAAATAAATTAAGAAAAAAAAATGTCAAAAAAAAAGGATTTATTTTATATTTTTTTTGTGTTCCTTTATTGTTACTGAAACACACCTTAAGCTATGGCACGCAATTAAATTAACACCCTGTATTTATTGTTATCACTTAACGACGTCAGTAAAGTTACATCGCTAAAAAAGCGCCATGTGGAAAAAAGAAGCGACAAGAAATAATAACTGATCAACAACTTTTTTTATATTAATGATTGTTTACAAAACTGATAAATTAGTCATACTTAGACATTAATATTAATATATTCGAAGATGTGGTGATTGAGATTTACTTTTTTATTATTATGAAAATTAAATTTATTTTTGACATTAAGGCACAGCAGGTGTCAATGTTAAAATTTTTAATAGATAACGGGGAAGAAAAATATGACGCGAGCCGGATTTGAACCTGTGACTTTCGGCACTGTACGCCGGTACGGTACGCCGAAGCTCGCAGGTTCAAATCCGGCTCGAGTCAGATTTTTCTTCCTCTTTATCTATTGAAAAATTATGAAAATGTTTTTCACCCCTGCCATAGGTGCACAAACAAACGGCACGCGCGTGTCAACCGTGTGTCCCCGAACAAATATTGCATACTCCTCCCCCATCTTACCTCACCTCCTCTCTGCGCCAGCGCCACGCGTCGCTTACGTGGGGTACCTATTGTCTCCAACCCTAAGCTCGCATGGTCACCCTACTCACTAATCCCATGGAAATTGTAGTGTAAGTGGCACTGGTTTTTTGTGACTTTTGGTTTATTATTCACTAAAATAATATTAGTAGGTAAAGATTTTTTTCGCTGCAAGCGCATCAGCGACTCCACCTTAACTTTGGTAATTTCTTGCGTAGTTTTTTATTCTAATAGCAATATAACACGCCTCCGAAGCAGAAACAAAGACAATAGACAATAAATAAAAGGCGAATAGTAGACTATCTTTTTCGAATTGTATCAAATAAAGTCGCCAAGGTCGTCCTAGCTAGAAGATGGCGCGACGACTTGTATGATTTTATAAGTATAACAGACTGGAGAACAGCGACAGAAGACCGTGATAACTGGCGAAAAAAGGGGGAGGCCTTTGCCCAGCAGTGGGACACATAATAGGCTACAAAATAATCAAAAAAAGCAAAGTTAGAACTGACAAAATTTATGTATTCTGTAGTACCGTAGAGTTTAGAAACTATATACGAAGAGAAAGCCAGTGTTTCTAAACTGATTTTGATAACAAGCAAAAAAACATTGTATACGAAAAAAAATTTTCGTCTCTCCATAGTAAAGTGTCATCGACTCATTATGCATGTAAATGCGATTTTTTTTTTGTAAAACTTTCTTTGGGAAAGTTGCTTGTTTTCATGAGTAGAAACACTAGTTTTCGGGAGAAAACCAATGAAAATTCACACAAATATAAATAGGCGAGCAACCAACCACGACCACACAGACGTTGAACAAAACGACGCAATAAAGAATCAATAAGTTGCAGATCTACCCACATTTATTGGTTGTAAAATGGTCGTTACACGAAAATTTACACGACACCTCGGAGGTGAAAAGGAACGCGGTGAAAACCGCCTTTATGACTGTTTGCATACATTGTTTTGAACGGGGAAAAGTTCAACACACGTAAATTAACCGGGTCGTTCCAGAAACCATCATTAAAGCGTTTACGATCCGAGATGCCTTTTGAGCTGAATGGCTACGCAGATTTAAAGCAGATTTTGGTCGTTAATTGATTTATTTGAGCACCTGTTGACCTCTTTAAACAGGTGACATTATTTCACGTCGATGGTCGAGTAATTCAATAAAGCGTACGAGTACTTAAACGAGGAGAGTCAAATGTGTATCAATGAAATGGGTATCTTCAAGGTTATGTTGTGACTTATCCATACACAAAATGAGCTGGGGTGATCTAAGTTCTCACTTCACATGAAAATTACCATATCTATCACCCTGTATACTTTTGTAATGAAATGTGATAATTTTGTATATTGTACAACATCAGGCAGAACCTTGGTAGCCTAGTTGGTAAAGCGTCTAAGGTACTGACGGAGAAACGCAGGTTCGAATCCTGCCTGTGGTTGTGAAATTTGTCGATTTTGCACGTTGTAGATTTATCCGAACCCAGAAAGTGGAAAATAAAAATCATTGTCATGTATATTTTTTTTAAATTTAAATACTTGTAAATGTTTTAAATGTACTGAAATAAATTTTATATCATCTTACGCATAAGCTCAAGTCTTGTCTTTGTTCTGATATCATTCTAACCGAGACAACTAGAACACAGTAATTCGTCCAAAACGCATTTTTTTAAATTTCTTTATTCATGTTCAGGACACTTATCCAGACGATTTTACCCATGTCACCGTTACATTAAAGCACACACTAACTATTGTATTTACTTCTTACGATATACTACTCAGTGCTCACTGAATTAATATTACAATGGATACGTGACCCTTTTACTACTATTGCAAAAACCAACATACTAATCTTGACTATAATTAAAATATTAATGTAGATTTAGCAGCTTTAAAAGGTTATTTTTAGCTTTCTTAGCGCAGACTTACCTAAAACGTCTCCTTTGTGACAAAAATTTAAAAATGGGCGTCAACATACATGAATTTACATTTAATTTTATGCATTCTTGTAAATCAAATGCATCAACTTAAATATTAAAATATTCATATGATAAAACCGTTGTTTAGTCAAGTGTTTGTAAATACCTAAGTAATTTTTTTCTAAAAAAACCAAAATTTACTCTTTTCAGTTGCTGTGAAGTTTAGTGTATAAACCCTTCTATAGCGCTCTTTCTCTATATTATTTGGCCTAAAGTTCAGAGAGCTCTTAAGGGGCTACCTCCAGTCCACTAGCGCCCCCCTCAGTTAAAAAAATATTACTCGCTAAATACGAAACTTATCAAAAATCCGAAAAGACAGATTGAATTAAATGTACATTTGTTTATTTAGAAACTATTTACTCTATAAAATAAAGTTCACTGTAGTTACAGATAAACAAACTGCTAAAAGTGACCGTTTTTCGCACTTTTTGTATCTGTAACTACAGTGTATTATGTTTTTCAGAATTTATAGGTTCTGATTAAACTAGGATACCTTTACTTCAATCTGTCTTTCCGGATTTTCGATGAGTTTTGTATTTAGTGAGTAATATTTTTTAAACTGATGGGGGCGCTAGTGGACGGGAGGTAGCCTCTTAATAACATCAAATGCAATTTACAATGCAATGTTCAATTTACATGTATCAAATTTATTAAATTGTGCGCAACAAAGTTTATACACGGTGTTAATTTGATTGCGTGCCATAGCTCAGGGGCGGGATCATTATCAGTAACTGAACAACTTTTCCCAAGGAACATAGGTCGAAATACGAAAAACCAAATTCGACCTTCCATACAAAATACGCTATCAGCTGATGCAGTTTCTATGTGAGGTCAAAAATTTATTTTCGTATTTCGATCTATGTTCCATGGGAAAAGTTGTTCAGTTATCGATACTGATTACGCCCCTGAGCTATGGCACGGACTCAAATTAACACTCTGTATATTATACAGGGTGTTAATTTCATTGCGTGCCATAGCTTAAGGGGTGGTACAGTAACGATAAAGGAACTAAAAAAAATATTTTAAAAAATCCTACTTAAAAAAAAAATAAACTCCATTGAAACTAAACTAACGCAGAGAGCAATGACCTTGAGCACCGCGCTATCAAAAGCGAACGAAAGAGTTTCAGTTATGTACCTTATCCACTGATACTGCGTACTACTGATGCTCCGTCCGGTTCATTGCCCTCCGCGTTAGTTAAGTTTCAATGGAGTTTTTTTTTTGTAGGATTTTTTTAAATATCTTTTTTGTGTTTGTTTATGGTTACTGAAACACCCCCTAAGCTATGGCACACAATTAAATTAACACTCTGTATAACAACTTCACCAATACACAAAAATCATTAACTATTTTGGTAAGATTACTAAGTTAAGAATACTTTAATCAAACATAGCATCAATAAATATAACTTCACCTAACCCGTCTGTATTATCGGCAAAGTGACATCAGCAACAGCAGTAATAGTGTTTGCATAAAATCCTCGTTTGTCAGGACACTGCGTCCGCGACACGGCTCAACCCTTGATGACGTCACACGCCACGCCACGGCATCAACCTGACATTGATAGCATGATGGAGTGAGAAAGGGTTGGCAGGGTACTCGTGACAGAATAGCAAAGTTACGGTATTTTAATAGTATTGTGATTGATAACAGCTTTAGCTCTAACGTTATAAGTTATCTACCGACCTCAGTTGTAAAAATCTTAAATAAATTAATCTATTGCTAACACTGTTTACACTTTGCCAACTATTTATTCATAAAGAAAGTGATAGACGTGGAACTTTAACTATGAAGTATCTAGCGGAATATCAGTTAGTACTTGATGTTGCAAGTTTTTTTTTATATATGGGAAGATGTGCTAATATACCTGTCGGCACCATTAATATGTTCCTATAATGATATTTCATATTTAGCTTTGTGTAATTCGTTTTGCTGAAATAGACAATCATTTTCGTTTGTCAACCAACGTTATACTAGAACGTAGAAGAGGAACGAAATTCTTAATCTAGAGTTTATGCAGTTATAAAAAGTAACCCCTTCGTCTTTAGTAAAATCTCATCTACTAATTCTAATACTAAAACATGTCTCAATTGGTACTCCGACGAGACACGAAGAGCCCCAAGCGTAAACACTTCAATAAACGCACATTAAAAGATATGTCTCCAATTTAACTTGAATTTATGGACACCATAACTTTTTAACCACTCGTCGTACGAATATCGACAAATATGGACGTTTGCATTTTCATTGCTTGTTTTGACCAACGATGAATCCATATCATTTTTACCATGCAGTAGTGTATGAAGAATAATGAAAGTTACCGACTATATTAGGCCGATTGGAAGGTAGTGTTAGGTATAGGTAGTTGTCCCCTAAGAGTGCTGCCCCATAAACTGTGATGGCGTTAATACTTCATAAAATTTATATGCACTTTTATTTGGACGATAAAGTTCGATTTGACTATTTTGTAAGGCAGTGCTTAGGGAGGGTTAGATTAGTGCACTTCCAGTATTAAGAATAATTAATAAGTGTCGGACTCAATTATTAAGAGTTGTTTTGCTATCACCTTATTTGTACAGGGTTTAAAAAAGTACGAAGATCCTTCTAAGGGGTAATTAATTGTAAATCACTAATAAATTGTGTACAAATAATAAAAAAATATTTTTTCTTAAAAAAAGTAGTTTTAGCTCAAGAAGAAGTGCAGCGCCTGGAGGGTTAAATGACTTCTGTGATAATCAGCTCGTGATGCAGACAAAGATGATTTTTGTTATAATATCCAGTTTCTAGCAAGTACCTATTAATTTCAATAATGTCATTTAATTCGAAGGAAAATCAAATTTTGTGATCACCCAAAATAAAAAAAAAAAAATCATAAAAGTATTTTTTTTTTCTTCAATCTATTAACCGCAGAGATTGAAGAGCTCGTGGCGATCCTGAACATAATCGGAGAGACGAAATTGCACAGACACCGTTGGCTCGGCCACATAGAAAGAATGGGGGAGGACCGGTTCGTCAAGAAAGCCTTTAACGATAGGACGCCGTCCGGTTGGCCGCCCGAGATACCGGTGGGCCGATGTTGTTGGTGCTGACTTGCGCGAGCTACAGGCTGACGACTGGCAGGCTGCGGCACAGGATCGAGACCAGTGGCGAATTTTCGTATCGGAGGCCAAGATTCACTTTGGGTCGTTGCCCCAGAGGAGTAAAATTTAAACACAATCCACAGCACTATTCACAGATTACTTTTCATAATGTTGGTAGTAGCGATACATATGAACTAGTACAAAAATCTTACGTTTTGTGCATGTGGCTTCGTTTAAATTAAATTATAAGTTAGGTAGCGCAAACTACCCTTTATATACATAGAGAAGTCGTAGTTCTAAAAAAGAAAAAAATATAAAATCTATTGTTGTTTTAGTTCTTTTATAAGCTAATTCCTAAATCGGTGATAAGAATGCGCATAAATGTCCAAACGAGCGAAATTATCATTGTACGAGTAAGTTGCAATGTTAATCTAGTAGGTTATATTATATTGGTGTGAAGTACCGAATATACTTACAACAAGATATTTAATAAGGGCAGCTAAGTAGACGTAAGCAAGTAGACTTACGAGTACATACCTACTAAATATCAAAACATCACTTTACTTCAACCCACCCTTCACCAATCACCCCACACAACAACCGGGCGCCCGAAATATTAAATTAACATAAACAGAGAATCGCGAATCAAATCGACAAGACAAATCTATCTCTCGGAAACCTTTAATTCGAGCCCTTTCGAGGGAACACACAGATAGGCAACGAAACGAAGTTACACAATATTCAAACTCATCAGAAAGATTCAACTTCGTATGTAGTAAATTGTGTACATGCACAACTTGTAAATGTGTGCATCTGTCAGAGAGCGCAGAAAGCTTATCACCCACACAAACAACACGTCAAAACAACGTCAATACAAACAAAGATGGCGCTCAATCCTGGATTGAAAACACGATGAATGTTCTTCTGAATGGTATGCAAGGAAATATTCCAAGGTAAATGTGACGTGAAGAAACAGGGAGGAACACCTTTTGAGAGTATTGAAGGATTTAATTTAATCAAAAGGTGATTCGATTTCGTGAGCAATCATGTTTGTAAGGTGGAGAAAATTATTTTGAGCAGAAGTTGATGCAAAATGTTGAATATATTTGATGAAGAAGTAAATTTAACATTGGATAAAAATATTTATGCTTAAAAGTTTTTGAGAACATTTTATTAAGTTTCTGAAAGAAAGAAGGCTTCTTTAAACTAAATACGAACTAGTCAGTCGAACGCGTGAATTTTGAACGTATTGAAAAATGCTTTTCATTATGTTTATTTGTATTTTAAGGGCAAAATCACTAGCAAAAGCAAATCACTAGACAATCAAACGAGTATGTTCCATAAAAACATAACATCGTTCATAATAATGTGGTAACATTAGGTGACAAAATTATGATGCACAATATGTTGCACATAAAACCTGTGATAAAACAGATACGACCATCAAACCAACCTATGACTAACATTAGTCCATCCTAACGATAACTGTCCCCGAACGATTAATAAAAAATTAACTACCAATAAACGTGGGGTTTGCGGCCGTATAAAATTTTCAATATATAAAACATATTCACAAACAGAGCCATAAAGAAGAAGTGGTTGTTTTGTTTCTAGAGTCGTGAAACAGTATTCAAAATATCTGTGCATAGATCACCGATTACGGTACAGCTGTCGCTAAAGTTCTCTACGAGTCCATAAATTGCAAAATCCTCAAACTGTGCCTGTGAGTTTGCTTAAAAAAGAACTAATCCTTACATTTGCAAAATAATTTAAGGTGCATTGAATATTTCCCTTAGTTGTACAGTCATGAGAAATACAAATTAAAACAAACATAGAAAACTTCCCACCTATGTTTAAACAATACGTGTGCTCTGGGCGGAAATCAAACCTACGACGGCGTAGGGGACAAAGGCACTATCAACCACACCAAATTACCTATCATGTGTATTTACTAAAGTGAAATTACCACAAAATTTAATTACAAGATTATCGCTTAGTTTAAAATAAAATTAAGTATCTACACCTTGTAACGGAAAGGTGTGATAACACACACACACACATACGTACACTAGGGTGTGAATCTGCCCATGCAAGTGAACAACTTACCCCAAGGAATAAAGGTTAAAGAACAAAATCCTTTTTTGACCTACCATAGAAACTGCATCAGATGATAGCGCATTTGTTATGAGAGGTCATGGTAGTTTAATAAAAATTCCGTGAGTAGGGTTATTACAAACCAGTTGACGTTTTGTAAGCCCGAGACGAAGTCGAGGGTTTACCATATCGGCACGAGTTTGTCATACCCCTGACGGACGTGTATCTTACGACGTTTTTCAATACATTTTTGAGAAAACAGGTATAAGTAATACACTTGGTAAAGGAACCAACCATCGGTACTGTCGTGGTACTGTCAGCCTCTTGTCGGTCTATGTTCTCCTGGTACTCTCCATTTTATTTTAAATATAGGTATGCAGTCGTCACCCAAGAAAAAGTCACCACTGTAGTATTTTTACAAAATAATTTTATGACTAGTGTAAAAACTCCTTGGTATTATACTTTTTTTACTTACCGCACTAGTTCGGTTAGTAACTACTTACGAGCAATGATTACGTCCTTGTAAGTACGTTTTTCGAGCAAAAGTATTGAAAAATTCAATTTTTCGTATTTCAACATTTGTTCCTTGGGAAAAGTTCTTCAATTACATGGACAGATTCATACACTGTATAGATGTTTTCCAAACCCTGTTTGTTACATAATAAAGAATGATGAGCACAACTATCGCTTTTTATCGCATTTTATCTTGGGATGATTTAAAGGTGTGTTATTATGGTGTATGAAAGCAGCATTAAATGGATGGAGCGATAACTCATGTGTTTTCACGCGAAGGTCGCTGGAACGCGCCGCGGAGGGCTCTTTCAGGTGATGTATGGTTCAATTGACTTCTATTTGAACGCAATTTGGCTTTCGATGTCTATTTTGCATTATTTTTTTGTTTTACTTTTATTAAATGTTTCTTTTAGCCTTTTATTTATTTACGTACAGACTAAATGGTTGATTTATTTTGATCTGCTGATTACTTTTTCTGATACTTTTTTAATTTTTTTGAGTTTCATATATTTTATTGTTTCCAACACCGCACCTAGAATTTCATGATGAATATTTGTAAATTAAACAATTTATTTATTTTATCGAGCTTAACCTGAGTTATTGTTGTTTAATAAGATCATATTTCCTCACCCTTTTAATGCTTTTTTTTACAATTTTACACCATTTCTAAGAGCATAATTAAATTTTGTACATAAATTCACGTTTTCTCTCAATGGTGACACTAAGTAAATTGTGATGCGGCTTTATTGAATTATCTATAACAAATTCGATAAATTAGATACTGCTTGTATTAGTTTATTTTACAATATTCATCCCTAGAGTTATTTTACATTCATTTTCGATATTCACACCGTGGTACATAAAATAGCATGATAAATTATAATTTCTACAGGGGTAACTGGAGCAATAGTAATCAGAAATTGCAGGGTACTTATACTAGAACTTTTACCAAAATATATAGTTTGACCGAACATTCAATAACAGGCAATATAATAATAAAAAATATATCCTATCTGGGTGATTCTTAGTAGTATAATTTCTGTACATTTGTAAATACTGACTGCACTGACAAGGAGTATTTTGTTTTGTAGAATGTGCAGATTTACTTAGAACTCTTGGCTTTTGTCCGGACTTACAATTCTGAGATGGTAACCTTACTGATAAATTGCACGATAGTTTGTTAAAGAAGCCTTTACGTAGTTGTATCAAAACAAAGCACAGTTATCTAACTACAGATTATTTTGCTACCCATTACAAAATCTGTTGGCTTCATCTCTTATCAAAACTAAGGGTGAAAGAAACAAGGTGCTCCGTCCAGCACGCGTCGCTTTGTCCCACGCCCTTTGTCGTTCTCTCCTGTCAAATATTATTATTAGCAGATTTATCGCGTGGAAAATTGCACTTATTGTCGCAGTGACGGCCATATTTCATACGATTATGATTTTTATGTTAATTACACTTAGGTGCAGGGGACAGTAACGATTCCGTTCTCACAGTCGCCTCCCTTTAGTCTTGTATGAAATAATTGATGGTTTATTTGCATCTGTGAGTGTTTTGTACTTTATTTGGTGCCTTTTGTTTATAATAATCACGGTGACAAAAAAAAATATCTTTAGTCAATGCTGCAAAAAATTATTTCCCTATTTTTTATACTTTACAATAGCACGTCTTCGAGGTAGCAGAAAGATTTGCTCCTTAATCTATTTGAATTAAACATGTAAATTAATAATCTGTTCAGAAACTTAAGAATCAAAGTCAAAATAAATAATCTGATATCTGAACAACTGTCCAATATAGACTCAAAACGTGAGAGACAATAAAATACCCTTTTGCATATTGTAAGATGAAATTTTCTGCAAAAGATACATCACATACCTACATAGAATTGGTTTCAAATGGTAGACATTGTTCAGAAAAAATCATTCTTCATCTTAACTGTAAGTGTCTTTGCCATCAATTTGAAAGTCGTTTCGCTTGAATATACAGTTTTTTACATTCCAAATAAAGAGCAGAAAATTTAAATACCCCTAAACAATCAACTAAAGACAACACATCTAATCTAATACAAACACATTTTAGCGACTCGCCATTTTTTAATTCACTCTCCCCTTTAAGCCGGCGCACAGACACAATCAGTTTTAATCGGCTACATCGCGTCCGCGTGGCTTGAGCGATGTGTCCGCGACTGATGCGTTATAATGCCCCGTGTGTTGTGCTAGGTACCCCTATGGCACCCCTCTACCTTTAAAACTATTGATGGTTTGGTCAGACTTAAAAAAAAAAAAGTAAGTAACTTCAGCATTACACAGTTATATTCTTAACAAAATATGTTACGGTAAAATTCTACGGATTTACAGAAATACAAGCTATGCATAGAATTTAAAAAGATTAAAACTATCTCAGGTATTTGAGTTTCATATGAAAACTTAAATAAAGTTACGACACGTTCAAGTTTCAATGAATACATGCAAGATAACCAAACACCTAACGAAGAAGCAAGACTCTTACCAGCATAAGGCATTGATTAAATAAAATGTTTCTTGTAACTTTCTGTTATTTCACAAAAAAAATTAAAGAAGTAAAGTAAGGTCAGAACACAGCAGATGTTGACAGAAAAGGTAAAACTGATTACAATCAACTTAGTCTTAACGTAACTTACAATCCCTGTCCCCCCGTGGAGGATCCATGTGATTCTTCCGCACGAACAGTTAGATACAGTGGCCATGCTCCCCTCTTGCATTCAGCATAGGGTAGTGTGTAGGTACTGTCACAGTCCCCCGATAAAGGTGTGAGAGCTGAGGGATTAAATCCTTTGGTCTTTAGATGCTCTTTAAACAATTTTTGTTTCTTTTTTGTTATTAAAAGTCTGAATAGTTAAGTAGTTCTGTCTTTTATAACATGACATTATCTTTTCCGTCTTTTTCCTCATCTTGATGGATGATTTTAAAATGATTCCATATATTATTTATTTCTAAGTTTTTCCGGAAATTTATAATAAATTATATAAATAATAATATACGAACAATTTATCACTAAACTCTACTAAAACAAACGTTATTTTGTTTAAATCTACGAGCAGAAATAAAGAGAAACTATTGATTATGCTGAACGGCGAAGTAGTTCCTCTAGTAGATGTTGTTAGATTTTTAGGAGTTAATATTGACGTTTACTTGAACTGGAAGGCGGAATTAACTGCTCTTGACAGTTCCTTAAGCTCTGGTTGTTACGCTCTTAGAAGCCTAAGAGATGAAATTTGTCTAAACCAATTAAAAATTGTTTACTACGCCCTTATCGAATCCAAGTTAAGATACAGCGTAAAATTGTGGGGTAACAGTTATGATTATAACATACACAGAGCATTTGTGTTACAAAAACGAGCAATACGAACTATGGTGCGTTTCCTGCAATGGGAATCCTGCAAATCCTACTTTAAAGAGCTCGGAATTTTAACATTGCCGTGTTTGTATATATTAGTTTTATTGTGTGATCTAGTAAAGAACTCAGTAAAGTTTGAAACCGAAGAACAGAGAGCAGCACGCCTTAACACTAGAAGGAAAGATCTGACATGTACAGTAACGCCCAGTTTAAACGTAATCAAACATAGTGCGCGATACCAAGCTGTTAAGTTGTTTAATGCATTGCCTGGGGAGATCAAAATTCTTGATAAATCCAAAGCTTTTAAGCCGACATTGAAAGCCTTCTTACTGGAAAAAAATTTTTACTCTGTAGAAGAATATTTAAAGGTTAGGGCTTGATATGTAAGATTTTAACAGAAACTTAAATTTTATTGATTTATTTAAATTGACTTTTGTGATCGTTTTATTTCCTTATTAGTTTAATAAATATATTTTTTTTATTATTATTATTAATATTTGTTGACAATTTTAAGTATTTGATTGATTGATTATGATTATTGTAAGATATTTTCGACACAATTTTATTGTTAAGAAATAAATAAACTTGAATAATAATGAATAATTATATTTTAATACTTTATCTTTAGTTGATTCTGGGAAAGGTGGATTTCAATATTTGATAATAACTAGATCATTATTTAGACACAAAGGATGAAATAATAATTGATAAGGTGAGTGTCACGCATCCTGTGGAGGTCCATTATAATGCTGATTCACATGCTGACCGATCTTATATTCAGCCATAAACCTAATTATTATGAGTACATTATGCACTATTCCAACGGCAAGAAAAACATTGTTTAAGAAACTTATTTTTCCTGCCACCTTGAGCCAATCTGTTGCTTTTTCATTTGCAAAACTTTTTTCAATAGCTGGAAATGGGTTGATAACTAAAACAATGCACTGAAACATTACTAAAAAAATTTTCAAGGCATATTTAGTGGGAGAAATCTAACAAACCATACCGAGGGGAAAACAAGGTAGAGGGGTAGAGACCATCGCACGCGCAGCACACCGCGCGTAATCGTCTTTTCATCGCGCACAATCGCCAAATTAGATACGCTTTTATTAATAATTTGCACTGCTACTTTTTCACATGGCTTTCCAACCGTGTAAGAATCAATAGGTCAGCATCTAACAAACCTAAAACTGAATCTGTTAGAAGTTATTGTAAATTAGACTCGTACATAGATCAAGTAATGCAGGAGAGATCACGATCTTCTACTAATAAGGACTTATCAAAATCAAAATCATATAAGGAGGAGGCTTATATGATTTTGTAAAAAAAAAATACTTTTGCTTGGACTTATTTTGTTGTCACGTTCTACCTAATCAACGACAGCTAATGTAACAAAGGCATCGATAATACAAACTTAGAATTGTTATCACATATGCTTGATTAAGTAGGTAGATCAAGATTTTTGTCGGTATCAAAATCTAAGTAGATAAACCTAGAAGTACCGAACTAGATAGTATCGAGTTGTAGGACTCAGTTCGTTCCCAATTAAGGGACAATCACGACTGGCATCTGTCGCACAGGTCTGTCCCGGCACAAAATAGTGACAGGACAGAAGGGCCGCTGGATAGAATATGCACGACGTGGGTATTTTAATACTAATAGAAACGAATATTTCATGCGAGTGCCGTTATTCCCCGCAGAGTATGGCCCACCTTACATCCTGCCCCGCGTGCCCTAACACCTGCACGCGGGATGAACTGATGCAAGCTACACAAAATGCCATTCTCGTACCTGAGTACTTATTGGGCAAAATTCATTTGATTATATTGGATTTGCGTCGACACGAAAAGAAGAATAATTTTTAACAAGAAATTATCTCTTCAAAGATAAAATATTAACATAAGAAAAACTGACATAAAAACCTTAAGACCAGATGTACGTACAACTACTCTTATAAATTCACAAACATGGCTTTACTTTTAAACAATGAGCCATTAAGACTTACACGTATCCGATTCAATATTGAATAGCCGATGATTGTAGCTAGCAGGCAACATAACACGGAGCTAATAACAATCTTTTAAATTTAAGATTAATAGTTTCCGCAATGTCATCATGTAATGGAAGTTTTATACAAATACACGGTTTTTTTTTTACTTGCATGTGTCAATGTGTATCAAATCAGTACTAAGCGAAGCTTCTGTATCGTTTCATATTGTGTATCGTCTGATGTCTGATACCGATCACTGTCCCCTGTCCCTCACCGGGCCAGTACGGCATCATAGGACAGTTGTGGACGATGGGCCGAGATGAGGACGCGATATAAGTTAAGATTATGTTGGCTGATATTGGGTAAATAAACAGTTTTATTGTGGAGTTTTTCCTATAGAATTTTAAATTAATAATTTGAAACCTAAGGCGCAGGCCAGACAGAAGAGGTGCGCCGCACGGCACGCCTTCAGCGCACCTCTTCTGTCTGGCTTGCACCGCGTCGTTCTCCTACATTTTGTATGCATGTGATTTGAACAGGCGACGAGACGGCGTGCCTAAGGCGCACTGTCGATGCACCACCGGCGCACCGCCGGCACGCCGCCGCACAGCACAGTCCGCTGCCATCGATTGCGTCGTCCAGCCGAAAAGTGTACCACGGGGGCGCTCGAAGCGCGCCTCGGGCGCACCCGAAGCGCGCCGCGCCCGTTCTGTCTGGCTTGCACCTAACATTTTTTAGGGTTCCGATACCAAAATGGTAAAAAAAAGGAACCCTTATGGTGCCGCTCTGTCTGTCTGTCCGTCTGTCTGTCACACCTCTATATCTCAGCAACCACTTATGCTATCAACCTGAAATTTGGAATAGTTTTAGAATATAGTTGCCCAACTTAATTGCACAAGAAAAAATTTAGAAAAAAGTATGATTATTAATATAAAGGGGGCCAAAACAGGGGGGGCCAAATTTCAAATTGTCGCTACTAGGTCGAGTGGGGTATCATATGAAAGGGCTTTACTTGTACATTTTAAAATATATTTTTGTATTTTTTTAAATTTCTTAGTTTTAAAGTTATGATGAAAAATGTCAAGAAAAATACCATTCCCCCCCCCCTTATCTCCGAAGTTTGAGTAAGGAAAAATCTGAATTAATTACAGTTGACAGAAGTTTATATAAACTTTACAGCAAAAATAAAACGGTCTTTCTAAGTTGCACAGTTTTTCAGAAATCTGCAAAAAACCTATACAAACAAATTTAGTTTTGCGGTCCTGAAAATGGACTTTATTGCTTCCAAAAATACTATAGGTATATCGGAACCCTCGGCGCGCGAGTCCGACTCGCACTTGACCGGTTTTTTTTTACTAATAAAATTCTTAAAACAATTGATTATTTGTTGAGTTTCTTATACAGGGTGTAAGGGACAGCTTTTGGAAAATTTAAAGGGCACGATAAGTCAACTAATTAAACTGAATCATCATCATCATAGCATCCTATGAAATGTCCACTGCAGGACAGGGAACTCCATCCAGGACTCCAGCAAAAACGCGTGGTACTTTGGAGGTTATGTACCATAGTCACCACGCTTGTAAGCGCAGTATACAGGGTGTAAGGGACGGTGTACCGAAAACTGAAAGGGCGTGCTCAGTCAACGAAACTGAACAACTTTGCCAAAGAAACATATGTTGGGAAATTAAAAAAAAATTTGGCTATCCATACAAACTGTTCGACCAGAGCGGGCAATTTGTATGGAGATATATATTTTTTTTTTAATTTCCCAACATATGTTTCTTTGGGAAAGTTGTTTAATTTAAATGACTGAGCACGCCCTTTCAGTTTTCGGTACTTACACCGTCCCTTACATCCTTTATAAGGCGGTACACTCAACAGCACGTCAGTAGAAACACTTTTGGACCTTATGGCGTGGTAATAGAGTTGAAAAAGTTTCTACCGACGAGCGGTTGACAGTACAATACACAGAAAGATGCTGCTGCGCATCCTCCGGTTCATAAGCTGTATAACTCTCAGTAAAAGATACTTTCAGGTTACAATTTGTATGGAGGTGCTGTTTTTTAGGGTTCCGTACCTCAAAAGAAAAAAACGGAACCCTTATAGGATCACTTTGTTGTCCGTCTGTCTGTCAAGACCCTTTATCTCACGAACGGGTAAAGGTATCAGGTTGAAATTAATACCATACATTAGGATCCATGAACCACACAAGATCTGAAAATTTCAATTTTTTGCAACGACGCAATCAAAAGATATGGCATTTTATGTCCTCATCTCCATACATTTATTCAAAAATGCAAAACCTACAGGGTACTTCCCGTTGACCTAAAATTATGAAATTTGGCAAGAAGCTAGGTCTCACAGTACAAATAATGGGAAAAGTCTGAAATCATTAAATATTACAACTTTTCTCACAACTAATGGTAACCAATTGTGGTGAGCTCCCGTTTCAAGAACATTCATATAAGAGACGGGTCAAGTTGGATGGTCGCGGAGGCGATTTTTGTTTTAGTTCTATTTAAAAACGGGAACACTTACAAACTTGAAAATTGGTATGTTTATAGTGCATAAGCTATAAAATAACAACAAATAATAAAATTTGGTCAAGCGTGTGTCGGACTCAAAAAATCTAGCACATTAACTTACTGAAATTTCAACTAATACAATTATGTTTATGTGGTGGTACGGAACCCTCAGTGCGCGAGTCCGACTCGCACTTGGCCGGTTTTTTTATTTCTCGAAAGCCTTTTTAAATAAAAGTTATTCAGTTTGGTTGACTGTTTATGAGTTTTTATTTTTCGAAAACTTGTCCCTCACATTCTTTGTTTTTATAATATAAGCCCGGGCTCGTTAAATAAGGAATGCAAGTTGGGGAGTTTGACGGACGGCCGACGGTTATGTCAGACAATCATCAATGTGATTAGACTTTTTTTAGGTTAGGAATATTTACTAACCTATATCAGGTGCCCTCTTTGTCCATATTATTACATACATACATAATATCACGCCTTTTTCCCGTCGGGGTAGGCAGAGACATTAATTAATTACATTATCACTCTAAGCAGAAAGCTAAAATATTTTTTATATATTTAATCACTAAAAGTCATGAATACATATCCTCCTGAGACCCGGCCAACTGGCAGTGGCAGTTACATAATGTACCTTATAATCACACAATAGGACTTATTTGCCTAAGTTGGTACTTCATAGATGATACCTGGGGTCTAAATGTAATATAATATACAAGGGGTAGCTAAATGTAATATAATATACAAGAAATAGGACGACTTAGATCAAACCCGCTCACTGCTAGGTCATGCTCTGCAAACTTAATTTGAGTAGCAAGAGAAAAACCATACCTCCTCAATTCTACCAGATTTTGTCTCTAGCTTCCCTATCAGTGCTGGGGATCTTTTCATTAAGGTTATCAGAGTGCGATCTAAAAACGCCACGTGGACCACATTCTGATACGGCGGGAGGCGCGTGTGGGAGTACCTTTAGCTATTTGAGAGCTGCTTGGGTGTGGGAACGATGGATAATATACTTGTGTCAAGGGGTGTTTGGAAGAAGTCGCTTTGACTAACGAAATTTTAGTAAATTATGGAGATCTTGATGAAATGTGATTTTATGACGGAGTAAATATAAATGATTTCAAAACGTTCTAAACTCCTGACAAACAAAACGTCATCATAGCTACGATTTCGAGACGATCAAAAAAACTTAATTCACTGGCAACAGAGTACAATTTGGTCAAATGATTTTACAAAATGTACAGGAATTAAGTCTTCTGTCTGATAATATTCTATACTCTACACGGACGACTATCGAATAAAATTCACACCTTACAAAATATGACATATTTTTGTGTTTTAAAAAACTGCGGCGAGGCTTCGTCATGCATGAAATCCAAAAACAGCGTCATTTGAAGACTTGTTGGTGAAACCTTTGCAGGTTATGCTTACCTGCAGTCGGTTTTTTAATGAGAAATTAGTCCCGTACTATTTTAAGGCTTTCAGTATTTTAAGAGAACAAGATGCGTTTACAATGCCAGTTAATTGCGTTTCCTTTCTCACGTAGGGTGAGCGCCCGAGTAGCGGGCAGGGTAATTAATACTCGCAGGGCAAAAGGTTTTTAATTCCCAGCACACGTGCATATCGAATGCCGGCGCGTGCGACGCTCCACAGTTTACACGAGGGATTTGTCTATGTGGATAGGTATTTAATATTTACTAGGGACCCTCATCTCAACGTAAATAGTGGTCATATTGTTAGCACAAATGAGTTTTTAATAGCAAAGACAGTTCTGTGTTATTTTTCTCTTTTATGTAGTAAAGAATTTACACACATCAGAAAACTAAACGTAGCTTTAGCTCAAATAAAACTGACTATTTGCAAAACGAATAGCTCAAAACGATAGAATTGGCAGAAGATAAATAAACGTTAGAAAGTTCACACAAACTGTGACATCAGAATTTCGTCCACTATCCGCAAAACCGTCGCGCTTTGATCAATGTTCACTTTTCAAAAAAGCTAACAAAGTGGCCAGTTGACTCGTGCAGCTTTTTTCCGCCAATAGAGTCGCTTCCGCTGGCGGCCGGATGTGGCCCGGTTCCCGCCTGTTCGGCCGGCCCACAACAGGAGCGCTTACCTTAGTTTTTTATTTGTGCCGCACTTGATTTATGTGTGTTTTGAATTTGTTGGGGCACTGTGTCCGCGCCAAAATGCTTTCGACACTTTCAGGAAATCCAACGCGGCTTTTTTCGTTCGGAAATAGGGAAGTTGGACTTTGCACGAGTTTTAGATAGTTCGTGGATACTGCTGTTGATAAACCTTGGGCGTAAATATAGGTTACGGTTGTACAAAATTTTAAAAAGTGTAAAAACACTCACATTAAAATTATCGCCGATTAATACCAATTTTCCCTCATCAAGAACACAATATCATGTAAAAAAAACCGGCCAAGTGCGAGTCGGACTCGCGCACAGAGGGTTCCGTAACACCACATAATCATAATTGTATTAGTTAAAATTTCAGTAAGTTAATGTGCTAGATTTTTGAGTCCGACACGCGCTTGACAAAATTTTATTATTTGTTGATATTTTATAGCTTATGCACTATAAACATAATTATCAATTTTCAAGTTTGTAAGTGTTCCCGTTTATAAAATAGAACTAAAACAAAAATCGCCTCAGCGACCATTCAACTTGACCCCTCTCTTATATGAATGTTCTTGAAACGGGAGCTCACCACAATTGGTTACCATTAGTTGTGAGAAAAGTTGTAATATTTAATGATTTCAGACTTTTCCCATTATTTGTACTGCGAGACCTAGCTTCTTGCCAAATTTCATAATTTTAGGTCAACGGGAAGTACCCTGTAGGTTTTGGTTTTTTGCATAAATGTATGGAGATGATGACATAAAATGCCATATCTTTTGATTGCGTCGTTGTAAAAAAATTAAATTTTCAGATCTTGTGTGGTTCATGGATCCTAATATATGGTATTAATTTCAACCTGATACCTTTACCGGTTCGTGAGATAAAGGGTCTTGACAGACAGACAGACAGACAGACAGACAGACAGACAGACAGACGGACAACAAAGTGATCCTATAAGGGTTCCGTTTTTTCTTTTGAGGTACGGAACCCTAAAAAAGAGTAGCAACTGACGAGGGCGATCCTTAACAATAACAATGTACAAACAGGGATTTTTTTGAAGAAAATGCAAACCACTCGGCCCAGCCCACAAATCCTCGTGGAAAAAGGCGAGAAGGCCAAACAAAGTGAGAACAGTAAAAAAGACAACAAAATATTTTTCATTAGAGCACCCGAACAATGACAATTGAATCGCGGCACCTTCCTGGGATTACGGCGACTTATTGCGCGCACAATAACCCTCACCTCCCCTCTACCCGCCTGGAGCCTTGCCTCACCCCCGCAAATACTCTCACCACTCCGCTCAAAAGAATAATATGTCTTTATAACGGATCTACGGCTTTCCCTGCCTTACTTCTTACACATTTTTCAGTAAAATGTGGAAGCGCCTTTACTTTTTCTCTGTCACACTTCATGCTATTCTCATCTCTATGCACAAAAACCTACGGACCAATCTTCTTCGCACTGTCAGTTTACAGGATAGATTGCATTGTCTTGCAAAGTAAATCATTCCAGAATATGCTATTTTGCTAGAAGCATACGAATATAAACTTAAACTGAAAGTATTTACAGATGTTTTTCCATCACTTCCATAGTTGAGTTATGTTGTTTTTCAGTGACAGGGCAATCTCACGTGGTAAAATGTCAGTCTGGATGGAAGAACTAAATTTATGAAATTTGCGAAAGCATATTGAGCTCAGTTGTCTGGATCTTCTCAAATAACTTTTTGCTGCTTACGTAGATGACTTTCTTGTGATTCCTAAGAATTCACCAAATCTTTCTGGAGTTTGTGTGTGAGGTTTTAAAGCCGGGTTTTTACGGGACAGGTTGTGCGAACTATTCCATTAAGAAAAAAGAAATTGGATGTGGGTTCTGTACGAAAGTAGAAGTTATCTCCTGTGAGGGATAAAGAGGAAATTTTATTGCGGCCCGTAACACCTTAACTCGATAAACATAATCTTTCATTTGCCCAATTGTTTACGAGCCCTGGCCCTTTTTATATCGCTTTCCTTTTCTAGCTTAAATTGATTATACAAGGTGATTCAAAGAAAACTGTAAAAATAAAGTTAAAAGATAAAAAGCGGTTCTTAAATTGTCAATCAAGTTAGCTTTGAAAAAATAAAATATAAAAAGAAATAAAGATAAAAAAAATATAAAATATTTAATCTCGTCTTATTTTTTCTTTATTAGCATAATTTTTCTTAAAATAAACCAGCTCTTGCATTGTAAGACCCATTTGTAAGCAAAACAGGTTCTTCTTACACACTTGAATCTTGTGATCATTTTATATTCGTTGCAAACGGTGCAATAGGTAACGAACCAATTTAAGCCACTAACTTAAGGAGGTTTTTGTTTTAGTTCTATTTTAAAAACGGGAACACTTACGAACTTGAAAATTGGCATATTTATAGTTCATAAGCTACAAAATAACAACAAATAACAAAATTCGGTAAAGCGCGTGTCGGATTCAAAAAATCTAGCACATTAACCTACTGAAATTTTAACTAAAACAATTATGATTATGTGGTGGTACGGAACCCTCAGTGCGCGAGTCCGACTCGCACTTGGCCGGTTTTTTTTTTTTACTTGTTCTTTACTTTGAAAACTATTCCTATTATAAATCAATTATGAAAGTAATAAAAAAAGGTGTGGGTTTCTTTCTCATCCTGTATAACCAACATCTGAAAGAAAGGTGCGTTCACAGTCGGTCCTCGGTAATGATGATTGGTTCTGCGTCCAAATTGGAGGTGGCGCGACACACGAATTCACTTAGCGGTATTGCCAACATGCCAGCACAATCGTCACTTCCGGTTACCTTACCAACTGCCAACGTGACGGGTATTAATGTTGGACATGGCGCGTTTTCTTCGTTTCGCGTAAGTAGAAAAGGTATTTATTTTCTTTGTTTTAGAAAGGTAAAATAAATTTTCTACTTTTGTATAAAAATACTTACTTATCCATGTCATTAAGTAGACCTATATTCAATCAGAAATTTAGAACGTTGATCTGAGTATTCAATATTCAGTAAGTACTTTATGTGGCATACCTACTTTTTTCTTTCCCTTATCATCATCATCTTATCATCCCATGAAATCCCCCAGCCTACTTGTAAATTCAAAAGGCGTCCTAGGAACGTCCTTTCCGATCCTGATGACGCCATCACGACATACATCAATAAAGTCAACAATAGGCTACACTCCACATCCGCGAGCTCGAACGTCCGTCCCCGCCGGCGGGGTCGTGGTCGCCCCTGTTTCAGTTTAGTCCCATACTTTGGGAACTATAGGCACATTCCAGGCCGCTTCTCTCCAATCCCCGGCAACATCCTAGGCTGAGGTCCGAGCCCCGCGGGGCGCCCTTAGGCTTGTAGCCTATCGCGTTTATTCTGGGTAGAGCCTTCCGTTCCCCAACCGTCCGGTGAAGTTCAACGCCACCAAAACGCAGGCGTGTCTGTTTACCGCCAAAAGGAGTCCGTTCAATCTGGCTCCTACTTTTCGAGGTACAACTGTACCAGTTACCGACAGCCTCGAGCTACTTGGCATGAAGTTGTGTGCAAATCTGAACTTCGGCGCTAACATTGAGTCAAAAGCCCAAACTGCGGCAAAAAGCTGGGCATCCTCAATAAGGTTAAGCGTTACTTCACTCCTGGTCAGTTCCTAGTTTTATATAAAGCCCAAGTCCGATCGTGCATGGAGAATTGCTGTCACCTTTGGGATGGCTCAGCCAAATACCAGCTAGCCGCACTTGACTCGATAGATCACAGAGCCAAGAAGCTCGTTGGTGATGAGATGCTGGTGAAAACCAAGTTTCACAGTCTGGCCCACCGTCGCAAAGTTGCATGTCTGTCGGTCTTCTACAGATTGTACTTCGGAGAGTGTGCTCTAGAGCTCCACGAGCTTATTCCACCATCTCCCTTCTACCATCGGGAGTCCAGACGCACCGCAGGATATCACCCATACTTGGTTGATATTCCGCACATTCGCACAAAGCGCTTTGAAACATCTTTTATAATGCGCACGGCTAAAGAGTGGAATTCGTCTGTGTTCCCGAGTTCATATAACCCGAATCTATTCAAGTCGCGAGTGAATAGGCTTCTTCTGGGCAAGCTCGTTCCATCGTCGACCTCATCTCTGTCTTCAAGACTAGATCGAGGTCAAGAGTAAGCCCATTTTCAATAAAAAAAATAAAAAAAAGTTGTGACCGCCATTAGGGCTAACTACAGGAGTCCACTACAAAAAAAAAATCCCATAAAACGTCCACTGCAGGAGGGGATTTACCATAGTCACCAAGCTTGTATAAGCGTTGTGTCTGGCGACCGCTGTGGTTGGTGACCGCAGCATGTAAGATGATACGATACGCAGAAAGATGCTGCTGCCCATCCTCCGGTTCATGATCGTATAGTCGTCTCTTACGACACCCACGGGTAGAGATGGGTTGGTACTATTCTTTACCGGCACCACACGGACGATAATATCCCCCACATTCTTATCAAAATCATAACATGGTAATGGTCGTATAAATCCTTTCATACAAAATATTCAATCTTTAGTTAATAGAATCAGGCGTTACTTTGCGGAAGTCCATCTCAAAGAAATGAAACAAATATATAGCCACCTTCCGCAACAATGATGGATGCTATGTACTCACTGTGCACCGCCCGCCCGCCCGCAAATAAATGCGCATGCGCAGGCAACTGCAACACAGCAATCACCCAAAAACACTCTACACGTGTTTCGCCTCTACACGAGGCATCCTCAGGAGATGTTAGACCGACCAGTGCCAAACGGTGCCAAACTGGTCGGTCTAACATCTCCTGAGGATGCCTCGTGTAGAGGCGAAACACGTGTAGAGTGTTTTTGGGTGATTGCTGTGTTGCAGTTGCCTGCGCATGCGCATTTATTTGCAGGCGGGCGGGCGGTGCACAGTGAGTACATAGCATCCATCATTGTTGCGGAAGGTGGCTATATATTTGTTTCATTTCTTTATTCAATCTTTGATACTAAGAGCCACCGCGCATTAGCGATTTTTAGTTGGCCGACAGTTTAGTCGCAATCGTACTTTCTATAGACAAATCGATCGACAAATGCGCGCACTACCATAGGGGTACATAGTGATTCCTAGAACGATCAAACTATCGGCCAACTTAAAAATGGCTAGTGCGCGGTGGCTCTAAAAATGGTGGATATTAGATAATTTTTAGTTTGCCTAGCACATGCTATTTAGCCTTTAGCACAGAATAAAGTAATCATCATAACATCCCATGAAACGTCCACTACAGGACAGGGAGCTCCCTCCAGAATTCTAGCATTTGCTGGGAAAATGTGGAGGGGAAGTACCATAGTCACCTCGCTTGTTAACGTTACGGCTGGCACCATGGACCGCGGTAGTAGGTGACCGCAGTAAGTAAGATGTAAGATACAAAGGAGGATGGTGCTGCCCATCCTCCAGTTAACCCTTAGTCCCTCTTACGACACCCACGGGTATGTATGGATTGGTTGGTACTATTCTTTGCCGGCACCACACGGGACATAAAGTAATAGAACTACGAGTATCATAAAGAACGAACACTCTCCGCCCCCCTTGCAATCTACTAATCAGGAGATTGTTGTGGTCCTTCTGAGGGTATATTTGTACTGAATATGCGGGCCTGTGCGACCTTCCAGTTTCAAATCCGCGCTTGATGTATGTAGTGTCCAGGCTACGTTACGTCATCAAAACCGTCACATTATGAAACAGTGCGCCTTCTTATATATAATGCTATGCACCGTAACCCATCTCCATCCTAATTTATATCTTGCTTTATATGTAGATAGTCCCATTAACCCTTCGAAGCATATCTACTGCCGAGCTCTCGCTCAACTCTCCGTCTGTTTTTATAGGCATTAGCGCAAAAACTGATGAATATTTATTATTATGCTCGTATACGCGCCCTAATAGCGCGTGTCGACAGACATACAGACCTAGTTGCAGTTATACTTCTGTTTGTGAGTGATACGGGATGTTTTTATAAATACCGGGAAGATGAAAATGGTATCGGCTGGACTGCGACTACGCGTAATTTACACAGCATTTTGGATTACTTCATTTTCAGCAACATATTAGCTGAAAAACGTCTTCTGCTAGTTTGTCCCTAATGAATATTTTTGCTCCTGTTTTTAAACTCTGACTATACCCTTGATACTTGATAATTTTTTTTTTCTGAAATACGATGTAAATTGCAACTATATTTTAATGCTGTTTTCTACAATCCCATCATTTCACTTGATTAATGATGTTTTACAAGTCATTAAATAAATACAAAACCTCTTATTTCATGTCACGAAGGGTGCGTATCTGACCTTGAAACTGAACAAATTTTCCCAAGGAACATACTTAGGTCGAAATACGAAAAATCTAATTTAAATTTCCAAACAAAATGCGATATCAGCTGATGCAGTTTCTATGGGAGGTCAAACAATTATTTTGTTCTATGACCTATGTTCCTTGGGAAAAGTTGTTTAGTTTCAAACCACACTGTATAAATTAAATATTTATTTAAGAAATACAACGTAAATTTAATTTTAAGATCTTTACAAAATACGATAGGCTTATCTGTCAAATTTTTTTTTGGGTACCTTTTTTAAAATTTCGTTGCATATTAACTAATCTTACATAAAAAAACGCTTTCGTAGATAACGTCACATTTTTCATTATGAATTATTTCGTAAGCTGTTAAGTAAGAAAAATATTTTGTTTGGACTCTGTATACAATATTTCAAATAGATGCCCGTCTATCTTTCGTCTATACACGTCGATCTCGCGTCATTACCTTTCTATAGATTAGTTTTCGTTTTCAATACACTGTTTACAAGCTCTTTATGACTACTCCGTCCTGTTTGTAGGCACTGAATGAGGTAATTATGGACTCGATAAAGACGTGCTTAGCAATTCAAGATGGACGTAGGGTAATAAGGCTGATGTATTGGCAATACAGTCATTTGTAGATTGTGAGATTCAGATTTTATTGAGTGGAATGTAGGAAAAACAAACTGGTCCCTTTTGCTCAGGGTGGACAAAATGCTTTAAATTTTATTTTATGAAAGGGCCGAAGTCAAAACCTTCTTTTCAACTTTCAACTGCAAATTTGAATACAGTCAGCTGTTTTTAAATACTAGATTAGATTTCGAGAAAATAAACCGATAACTTAGGTCATGAGTTAGTTTACTATTATTTAATCCGTGGTCTTGATAAAATTAAACGAGGATGTTTTGGCAACATATCCACGTCATCATAACATCCCATGAAACGTCCACTACAGGACAGGGAGCTCCCTCCAGGATTCTAGCTTTTGCTGGGAAAATGTGGAGGGGAAGTACCACAGTCACCTCGCTTGTGAGCGTTACGGCTGGCACCATTGACCGCGGTTGTAGGTGACCGCAGTAAGTAAGATGTAAGATACAAAGTAGGATGCTGCTGCCCATCCTCCAGTTAACCCTTAGTTGTCTCTTACGACACCCACGGGTATGTATGGGTTGGTACTATTCTTTGCCGGCACCACACGGGACACATTCACAGACTAACTTTCAATTATCAATGACTTCCACCGATTGATCCCACGTTCTCAATAGAGTAGCAATTTAAACAATTAATCGTGCAATTCATTTCCACTCGAGCGGAGAGTGTTGCGAACGGCCCGCGTGCATTGCACGACGCACGCCACGCGCACCTTCGTCCGCCGGACGCGACCGTAAGTCGACCCGTGAATGGCAAGCCTAATTAACAATATCGAGTCACGTGGCGTTGCGTGTGCATCTTTCCAAGCGTTCTTTATTTGAAATCAATTCTCCACAAATCGTACATTTTGCGCTCTTGAAATCTATAGTCTATGTAATCAGTAGAAAGACAGTTTTGCTTTATAAAAGGTTTGTAGTTACGACGTTTTGCAATGGATTTTGCAGAGAAAATTGTGACAAATGAACGTGAGTTTGAACTTTGCAACGTTCCAATGACTCTGAATTAAATATCGTATTGTCACGGGACGAGATTAAAGGGGAAATCTGATCAAATTGTAGCATCAGTGAGTTCGTCGTTAGCGAGTTGAGTTCAAAGCAACTCATGAACTGAGTAGGTAAACTCAAAATTATAAATTGATGTTTAGTAAGCAGTTACGAGTATATAAAGTTCTGGAGCTTTAGATAGGGCATTTTATTATAAGATACCATGAAGTTAAATTTAGAGTAATTGTTTTGCTCCAGTATGGTCTACAAAAACAACAACAACGTGTAATTCGAAATACGCAAAGTTTCTCGGGATGTAGTTCTACCCAACAACTTTTGTTCTACAACTTTTGGAAATAAAAATAATTTGGTCCTCCGTATAAATTGACTGGATCAGATTTTTATTTCATATGAAGATTAGATTTTTTAAATTTAAATATCCTAAAGTTGTAGAGCAAAAGTTGTTCAGTTACATTGGTGGAACTACTTCCTGGTAGGTTTTGCATATGTGGTATTACACGTTGTATTAACTTAGTGCGTATAAACACACATTTCTATCTACATGATTCTATAAATATATACCTACCGATCCATTTAAAAGAGTTCAGTGAGTGTTCGCCTAAAGTCTCTACATTTCGCGTCTAATGAAGGAGATATTAATAACAACCTAGTATTTACCTGTTACGTGTCTACGTCACATCAAACCTTTCCGGAAAGCAATATCCACACGTAAAAAAAATCTTCATCACTACACCTATCCACTTGCTTTGATATATCGACCAACGCTATACGCTAATTTATACTTTAACCTTTTAACTTTTAGGATCAGATTCAACTGAAACTTCTAGTTCGTAGATAAAATTGTATCTGCCAAAGGAATGTGTGTGATAAGTTAGGTGTAATATGGTTGAGTTCAGAATGGAAAGAGACAGAAAGTGGACACGGTATTAAAAGCATGGTCCAGCAAAATGAACTTCGGAAGATGTATGAGCGTGTTAGCATAATTTCAGGGAAAGACAAGATAATATTTAAAAAAAAGGCATTACTGTGACTAAAAGTTCAAAATGAGGAGAAGCTGTGTAATTAATTATATGTTGTAATGTCAATTTAGGAATCTAAATCAAAAGCTAGATTTTGAATCAGTGGATTGGTTAAAGAATACATAAAAGTAGACATAATAATGTGATTTATTATCGTCAATAGTCACACATATTTTATAAACATAGTTGATTACGTAATAGGTAGTTTAAATCTTTCGTGGAATATAGCTGACTTTGAAGGTAGGAAAACAAAATGTAAATGATAAGATTAATTCCTAAGTATTCTCAATACAAAGCTGATTATGTGAGTTTGAGATTTTATAATATCATTAAATAAATACAAGGTACTAACACGGCTATGGACTTTGCCTTAAATAAAGCCGGTTTATCAAGATAATGGAAGTTACATAAAGAAGATGTGGGTAGACCACACAAAAACAAATGAACAATACTAGTTTAAATCTTTCTTAAAATAAAGCTGACTATGAAGGTAGGAAAACAAAATGTAAATAATAAAATTAATTCCCAAGTATTCTCAATACAAAGCTGATTATCTCATAAGATTGCATACTATAATTAAATAAATACTAGGTACTAACACAGCTATGAACTTTGTCTAAAATAAAGCCGGTCTATCAAGATAATGGAAGTTACGTAAAGAAGATGTGGGTAAACCACACAAAAACAAATCAACAATATTATTAAGGGAACCAACTAAGAAAATCATATATCATAGCACGTCGGTGGTAACACTTTCATTATTTATATCAGCACTATTGTTATATTTTAAAGCGGTATCAAGGCAAAAGTGTTTCCACCGTCGTGTGGTTTAACATCCATGATAGATATACATATAGAAACAGGGTAGATCGCTAAGTTTTACATTATCAGTGGTATTAGTAATACAAAATGAGAGATATACACAGGATAAATACAACGATAGAAATAAAAGCAAGAAAACAGCAAGGTACTTAACTTACGTGATCTTCAGCCAGTTCACACTCAGAATAATTGCCTTTATTTCTTGCGTTTGGCTTTATATCCTCTTGTCACCATTATTTTTCGACCAATCACAGGCTGTGTTTAGGTTTTATAAGATTATGGAAGTTTTCCGTGATTTCACAATAAAATACAATTACCAAAACTTTTAAAAGAGATTTTTACATGATTTAAAAAAAACACTTGAGCCTATTGAAACTTGTATAGCATACAAAATTATCCAAAAAGTGGAAGCCAATCACAGAGCTAGGCTGTGTTCCAGCCAATCGCAGTTTATTTACTTTATTGCAGACATTTATAGTTTGAGTTCACGGAAGAAAGCTATATTTTGTAAACAAACCTTTTGCAGTTAAGAAAGATTTCTCTTCAATTATGCGAAACACACTTTGTAACCACAATACACACACAGGAAAACGTTACACCATTGTTTTTACCTACAGCTAGTCAGAAAAATCCATATCTTTAGCATAAGTTTAAGCGTATTAATTTTGTTTACAAAACGAGACACTCTTTCATGTACTCTGGTATACATTACTGGCTTGAGAGTTGACATGTTCGTTCAGAAACGTTGTAAAACAAATAATTTTCGAACGTAGTCCTGTTAAAAATTTTAGAAAATAAGCTTTTTCCATTTAATTCTTACAATAACGTCATAAATACTGTCACGGCCATACTGACATGTACTTCGTTCTCGAAGTACCTTCATCAATTCCAGCTTAATCAAGTTTCGTACTTCACCCTATCCTTTGAAGTGCGAAATTCTTTAATATATTTTACAGCCTTAACTTAAACTAAATACAATTTAAATCGAGTCCCATACTTCACCCTATCCTTCGAAGTACGACTCCAAACATAGTAATACAGGTACAACTTAAATTAAATTAATTTTCACTGAGTCCCGTACTTCACCCTAACCTTTGAAGTACGACTTCAAACACACATAGTAAACTTGCAACTTAAAATCAAACATTATCTAAACAGAGTCCCGCATTTCACCCTATCCTTCGAAATACGGCTCTTCAATATCACAATCAAATCATCACAATAAAATAATAGTAATTTTTTTTTTCTATATTAAATAATTCTAAATTTCTATTTCTATTCCAAACTTCTATTCTAAATTTCTATTCTAAACTTTGATAAAAGAGCAAGTTGTTATTTAAAGATCAGATCACATAATTGTATGGAACAAAAATGAATGATATAAATGTGCCGCGAAATGGACGTGTTACAAAAAGAGCCCTACATAAGTTACAGTGACTACTGAATAAGCCCAAGACCCATACTATATACACTATCATCAAGGCAAATATTACGTGAGACTAGGTCGTAGCACAAGAAATCTTAATAAAAATATAAAGTTGAAAATCGAATGTGTTTTATTTGTTTCTCAAGAAGATATATCATCTTCAACCCATTCACCTGGCCATAATCTCAATTTATCTTTGGCTACAGTTAAATTTCGTAAGTTGCCTTCACCTCTGAGAACATACCGATCATTTGGGAGGAGACGAATTATTTCATACGGTCCTTTAAATCTGGGACTTAATTTATCATGGCGTCTGTGATCTTGGTTGACGTATACGACATTACCGATATCAAAAGACTTATTATCACGTCTTGTTGTATCGAAACGATTTTTAAATTTTTCTGCCTCCAAAAGCAATCGCTGATGAGCTAGTTGTCGATCAGTCCTAACATCGATATTGGATTCAGAGATATTTGCATCAGTTAAACTTGCTTGAATACAAGGAATATTAGCATTACACCCAATAAGTAAACGAATCGGAGTAAAACCCGTGGATTTTTGGACAGTGGTATTAATCGATTGTTGCACTTTCCACAATCCGCTTGGCCAATCTGACGAGCCATTACAAGTGGTGTTTAACATGTCAATAACTGTTGTTACATATCGTTCTACCTGACCGTTTCCCCGTGGTGTGCCTGTAGCAATCATGTGATGCTCAATTTGCAATTCTCTGAATAAAGATCTAACTTGATGTGAACTAAAATTTGTGCCTCTCTCAGTGATTACTGTTGATGGAGTCCCAAAAATTGTTACTGTATCACGAATCAAAGGAATCAGCTCTTGTGCACTAAGGCTTTTGAGCGGTTTTAACAAACAAAATTTTGTGAACCCATCTAATAGTAGGAGGATGTATTTATAACCTTCATTTGTTTGTGTAAATGGGCCCGTACAATCTAAGTGAATTGTATGAAAGGGAACTGGAGTTTTGTCGATAGGATGTAAATAGCCTTGCTTTGGACCCGAGTGACCTTTACGTTCAGAACAGAAGGATATTTTTTTTAAAATATCTTTGATTTTTTGCTGTAGCTCAACATCTAGATGTTCAATTTTAGCGGTTAATTCACACAATTCAGATAGTGAGGAAATTAAGTTTACTTCTTTCTTAGTTTGCAAATGTTTCCTAACTAATCGACAGCCCGATGAGTCCATAACTATTTCCACGTCAGGATATTCAATTGCATTTCTACCTATAAGCAGATCATACTGGAAATCGCAGTCTCTTGCAACGTGTAAGTCTAATTCTAAACAAATTCCCTCAAATTGGATAAATGTGGTAACGATTGCAAATATATGAATTTTATTGTGTCCTATTCCAGTGAGATACAAAGATGTTGGCGAAAGGTTACACCCTAATTTTCTTGCCACGGATTCTTTAATTAAACTACAACTTGCTCCAGTATCAATTAGGGAGTCGATTGCAAAACCGTTTATGAAAACCTGGGTAAGTTTTAATTCGCTCTTCCTAAAAAAAATGTTTCTTTTGATGGCGTCAAAGATTTTAAAGGTTCTTGCGACTCAACTCGTTTCTTATAAAAACACATAGACTCAATATGACCTATTTTTTTACAATACGCACAGAACTTTGAGTCGGGTTTAGGAGTTTGTGAAGTTAAACTGGGCATTGGGTGTGTCTTACACTGTGATCTTAAGTGTCCTAATTTATTACAAGCAAAGCATTTTCTTTCGTTTATAAACTTAGCTCGCTTAGCTCCACTGACTCCTAAACCATTATCTGTGCCGTTAGATTGAATAGGCCTTTTTTTGGACTTTACATAAGAAGATAGCAGAGTTATAAGTGCAGAAGCCGTTGTAGCACCGCTGTTTAAGGAAGCCATCTTAACATCAACGTCATTAATGCCACCACAAACTAATTCGATCAGTTGTTCATTGGTGAACGCAATTTTGGTGTTACGAAACAATCGTAACTTTTCTCTAGCATATTCAACATAAGATTCAGCCGAATCAGACGAGTATAGTACAGCCTTGCTAAGCTTTTCCGCTAAATTCTTCCTTTGAGGGTAAGCATCAACAATATCTGAGCGGAAATTCTCCCAAGATCTACCTTCTGTAGGTTCCCAAGATTCGAACCAGGATAAAGCAGAGCCCTTGAGGGCCTTACCGGCTTTGGCTGCGGTCTTGATACTGCTCCACTTCAGTTCTGTGGCGAGAGTCTGGATGCTGTCACACCAGCTTTCTGCTCCGCGGTCATCCCGATCGGGGTCGAACAGTGGCAGTGCGATATCGTCGTCTTTCTGGTGGTTTGTTGATACAGCATCGCGTATTGCACCAAGCAATCCTTTTAATGTTTTGGCATCCATCCTGAAACGGTAGAAGCATTAATAAGGGCTATGAGGGTTACATCCCACTTCTGATGTTAGCATAATTTCAGGGAAAGACAAGATAATATTTAAAAAAAAGGCATTACTGTGACTAAAAGTTCAAAATGAGGAGAAGCTGTGTAATTAATTATATGTTGTAATGTCAATTTAGGAATCTAAATCAAAAGCTAGATTTTGAATCAGTGGATTGGTTAAAGAATACATAAAAGTAGACATAATAATGTGATTTATTATCGTCAATAGTCACACATATTTTATAAACATAGTTGATTACGTAATAGGTAGTTTAAATCTTTCGTGGAATATAGCTGACTTTGAAGGTAGGAAAACAAAATGTAAATGATAAGATTAATTCCTAAGTATTCTCAATACAAAGCTGATTATGTGAGTTTGAGATTTTATAATATCATTAAATAAATACAAGGTACTAACACGGCTATGGACTTTGCCTTAAATAAAGCCGGTTTATCAAGATAATGGAAGTTACATAAAGAAGATGTGGGTAGACCACACAAAAACAAATGAACAATACTAGTTTAAATCTTTCTTAAAATAAAGCTGACTATGAAGGTAGGAAAACAAAATGTAAATAATAAAATTAATTCCCAAGTATTCTCAATACAAAGCTGATTATCTCATAAGATTGCATACTATAATTAAATAAATACTAGGTACTAACACAGCTATGAACTTTGTCTAAAATAAAGCCGGTCTATCAAGATAATGGAAGTTACGTAAAGAAGATGTGGGTAAACCACACAAAAACAAATCAACAATATTATTAAGGGAACCAACTAAGAAAATCATATATCATAGCACGTCGGTGGTAACACTTTCATTATTTATATCAGCACTATTGTTATATTTTAAAGCGGTATCAAGGCAAAAGTGTTTCCACCGTCGTGTGGTTTAACATCCATGATAGATATACATATAGAAACAGGGTAGATCGCTAAGTTTTACATTATCAGTGGTATTAGTAATACAAAATGAGAGATATACACAGGATAAATACAACGATAGAAATAAAAGCAAGAAAACAGCAAGGTACTTAACTTACGTGATCTTCAGCCAGTTCACACTCAGAATAATTGCCTTTATTTCTTGCGTTTGGCTTTATATCCTCTTGTCACCATTATTTTTCGACCAATCACAGGCTGTGTTTAGGTTTTATAAGATTATGGAAGTTTTCCGTGATTTCACAATAAAATACAATTACCAAAACTTTTAAAAGAGATTTTTACATGATTTAAAAAAAACACTTGAGCCTATTGAAACTTGTATAGCATACAAAATTATCCAAAAAGTGGAAGCCAATCACAGAGCTAGGCTGTGTTCCAGCCAATCGCAGTTTATTTACTTTATTGCAGACATTTATAGTTTGAGTTCACGGAAGAAAGCTATATTTTGTAAACAAACCTTTTGCAGTTAAGAAAGATTTCTCTTCAATTATGCGAAACACACTTTGTAACCACAATACACACACAGGAAAACGTTACACCATTGTTTTTACCTACAGCTAGTCAGAAAAATCCATATCTTTAGCATAAGTTTAAGCGTATTAATTTTGTTTACAAAACGAGACACTCTTTCATGTACTCTGGTATACATTACTGGCTTGAGAGTTGACATGTTCGTTCAGAAACGTTGTAAAACAAATAATTTTCGAACGTAGTCCTGTTAAAAATTTTAGAAAATAAGCTTTTTCCATTTAATTCTTACAATAACGTCATAAATACTGTCAAGCGCTTGGATTAAAAATATTTGTACGGGCCATTATACAGCATGTAATGAAAGGCTAAACGTGGCTCTTTATTAACCACACAGGGTGTTCTAATTGAACCGGCTGGGTAATAATGAGAGGGGTGACGTAGGTCTGACGTCATATCATGTGATCAAAAGATGCGCTTTTATTAAAGTTTAAAGTAATCCCGACGTTATCTTTTTGGGTTCGTTTTGACGTTGATGTGGTTAGGTAGAGGTAGGTTGATGTGGGATCATATTCTTATCAGAAATTATTCTGCTTAATCATAGAACCGACTACAGGAATCACGGAGAAATCTGATTATGAGCCAGAGTCTTTATTGTGAGGGTCTCCGTCGATAATCGGCAAACGGCAAGGGAGTGGAAGGTATAGGAAACGATGCAATGGCACAACGATCTAGACGCTTTTGGAAGCCGATCGGCTAAAACGGCTGTGATCGTGATCTTAGGAAAGGAAAAGGGGAGGCATTTGCCTTACCATGGGATATTTATGGCTACTACAAAGAAACATTGAAGTTTATGTTCAACCTTTCGCACTTTTAAAATAGCAACATTAATTTTTAGAGCACCCTGTAAAGTGCGACGTGTGTGAGCATTAATAACGTCCATGTAATGAGGCACACCCACTCAAACGTACACTACAAAACGTACTCCGTTTGTGGAATAAGACTGAAAATTTTTGATTAAGGAAAAAACTACCTGGATTTCAAGTAAAAGCACAATTAGGGTTTGATAAATTCGTCTTTACAACTTTCTGAAGGAATCTTCTTCGAGAGGAATTAGTGCAGCAATGAGAAACATTACATGTTGCAGTACTTGCAGTCCTTCACAATCCCTCTTTGAAAACTGAAAGTCTAAGTTACAGTTAATACTTAGTTAAAGGACCTAAAACATAATTTCAAATCCTTAAACTGCCTGGGCCCTAATATAGGATGTCAAAGAAACGAAACAACTTTCAGCGAATGAATCTTTCAGGAAACGAAAAAAGAAAAGCCGGCCTTCTTCAAATCCAGTTTACATTTTTGTATGGAGATGCGTTACCTGTGCTACCTACTCGGACCATATAAACTGAAGAACTTTCTCAAAGAAAATTGATTTGCAAAATGAGATAAATATCAGTCATCCCATACAAAACCATCTTTAGCGGTGCCAGATTTGTGAGAGCCAAAGGAATCTTATTTTTTGGAAAAGTTGATTTGTGAAGAACCTTTTACAGGTGGAACAGAAAGGGTATATCAACCCAAAGTGGGAAACTTTCCCTAAGGAACATAGGTCGAAAACAAAAAAAAAATTTTGGCCTCCCATACAAAATGTGTGATCAGCTGATTCAGTTTCAAAGTGAGGTCAAAATTTTTTTTCGATTTTCGACCTATGTTCCTTAAAGAAAGTTGTTCAGTTTTATCGGCAGAATCATATTCTTCAGGTTTGATATTCCCTTTCTGTTTCACGTTGTATAAAAAAAAAACATAAAAATAACATGATTTACGTCTAAAACAACATAAATTATAATGACATGGCAGTGACTCTATCCGCCAATTAAACGTCATATATAAATAAAAAATGTATGAAGAATTGTTCACCTTGCAATCTGGAGCACATTTCTTGAATATTGGAAGTTTCCTGCAAAACCAGAGCTATGTCATCAAGACTCTTAACAAGGTGACCGTATAAATAATTATCTAACTATAAAAAATGCACGTGTCTGTCAAGATGAGTTGGAAAGTTTAAAGTGAGGTTCCTCCCTATTATAATGTTATTCTTACTTTTAGCTTCAAACTTGAGAAAAGTCTCTCTGTTTCCTAACGTGCCTTTGCGTGTGAAGATATGTTTTGTTAAAGCTTCCTGCGATCCACACAGCCTACCGACCAAAACCCTTCCGACGTGAGGTGCAGACTTTGGGCAAGCGAGTACCCACATTCACTGTACCCCCCCAACGAAAACCTGCCTCCTGGCTATAAGGAACCTTGGCCAACCTGGAGAAGTCTAAACAGGCTGAGGACCCAGGTTGGCCGAAGCAAGGATAACCTGTGCCGGTGGGGGTTCCTAAGTAGCGCAGACGCCAGCTGTGAATGTGGAGAACTCCTGCAAACCATGGCACACCTCACCAATTGTCCCGCGTGCCCGACCACCTGCTCGCGTGAGGACTTACTTGACGGTAACCAGAGGGCTACCAAGGTAGCCGCTTTCTGGGCAAGTAAGATTTAGCCCGTGTTCTTGCCGACACGAAAGAAGAAGAAGTTAAAGTTGGTCTGTGCTTTTCTCGTTTGTATTATCCAGGTAACCCACCCTAGCAAAACCGATACGAAAGTTGGGTATGGTTTGCCTTCTAAATTTTGCCTTAAAAATCAATTGCTTTGTGCAAAAGTCCTTCATAATTTTTAAGATGATCAAGTTACTCAAATTATTCAACATTGTGGCATGGTCCGATTATTGACATGTCTTGTTTAAATGCCAATGCCATGTTTAAATTTTTCTCAATGGAAAATAAGTATAAGTCCACGTTCACCGCACGATATCTGCACGATTGCGATATTAATTATCAGAAATCAGTCAATCAAAACTTGCTTGTATCTTGCATGTACGAGTATCTGCATACAAACAAACAAAACTGTGTCTACGCAGGACGCACGACATACGCCAATAGCGACCTAGCGACATTAATCACTTGCTTGCATCGCTGCCATTGATATATTACATCAGGACTGTTTACTAGAAGAAAGTCACTTATTCCTTGACCCTAAGTCCATAGATGTAAGGTCACTGGTCACTGTTTGCTTGCATGTCAGTTGCGTGGATAAAACTAAAATGCGAACGATATTGGTAGCATGCGTGCAAATGCATTTGACAAATGCCGCCGATGTGGACAATGACCCTTAAGAAATTTCTACTAGCTTGCAATGATTTTCTTCATTTGACCAAGGAATCCTAAAAATGCAGAAGACATCTTCAAAGCACCGGAACTATAACTCATGTTAACAGACTACGTGACGCGACACTACGTGGGCCAGAAACCGGAGCATGCTTTCCGACGTAGTGATGAACAAGCCGCCAAATAGTTCGTTGACAATCGGCCTCGGGTCAGCGGAAAACTACGTATTGCCTGTTGATCAATATGATGGTTTTAGGAAATTCTTCATACGTTTTGTATTTGAGTAAGGTTGTTAACAAAGTTCATAGAATTGCTTATTGTTTTGCAGTCAAAATATATGGAATACACTATCTATATCGTGCAAGAAAAATAATATAACGACCATGAAGAATGTTGATTTAACCGTGAAATACAATGAAAAAAGCATTAGATTCAGATTCAGATAATTTTATTCAATGTAGATTCTTTACAGAATACTTATTGAATGTCATGCAGAATACAATGCAAATAGAGCGAGTCTACGCCGTTTCGGATCGTGCTATGGCAGCGTAAAAGAAACGGCAAGAAACCACTGCAGCACGGCCTACTTTAAGAGTCGGCTTCTTACAATGTGTTTCTTGTGTTTCGCTGGAATATCAGAGCACCATACCTCCTTGTCATTGATATAGTCATCTAATCTATAGTAAGCTTTTTTACATAATGTTTGCTTTACACATTCTTTAATTTTCTTTTTATATTTTTTACCCATATTCCTTAACAAAATATGTTGATTTTTTTTTATACGGGATGGATCCTTGAGGTACCTACTGCAAATTTGAAAATCCAGTATTCTACTCATGATTAGAAATAACTTTTATTATTTAATTACTAGTTTACTAGTTTTTCCTCACGACTTTGTACACATGAAAAAAATGGTAAGTACTATTAGTTATTAAACAAAAAGAGTTTCATTAAAATCGGTTCTGTAGTTTTTGCGTGACGCTTGAGCAAATAAATTACCAACCAGTCAAAAATTCCAAAAATCGGTGATTCGGATTCAGGGGAATTAAAATTGCATAACGTGATAGTTTCTTCAATTCAAACATACAAAATAATTTTTTTTTTAATAGTCCCGAATAAATAACACCTACTCTGTATTTGAGAGAAAAATATCAGCAGTTTTAGAAGTCTACATACATAACATCACGCCTCTTTCTTGTCGGGGTAGGCAGAGTCCACAGTCCTCCACCTGCTACGATCTTGACATACTTCCCTTGCTTACTGTACTTTCATCAATCCTTTCATACATGCTCGTCGGCTTAGGGTACTTTTAACCTGGCCTTTATTCAGAACGTCCTGTATAGTATATACGTACAGTATTGTGGAATCAGCTGTGTTCCTAGGTATAACCTTAGACAACAAATTACAATGGGGACCGCATATTAATAAATTGTCGAACAGACTTAGTTCTGCAGCATACGCAGTGAAAAGAATAAGAGCTCTGACGGATGTAGACACCGCGAGGTTAGTCTACTTCAGTTATTTCCATAGTCTCGTGTCATATAGCCTTTTGTTATGGGGTCATGCTGCGGATGCAAACAGCATTCAAATCAATCACACTTCATACAAATCGCGGAACTATTAGTTCAAACGTAGAAGTGGCTCAAGAATTCGAAACCTTTTTTACTAATATTCCTTTGAAAACAACAGAGTCACTCAATTCATCATCTTCACTTGCTAGCGATTTACTTCAAAAGAATGTGGACGCCTGCGAAACTGAATTTGGGTTTAATCATGTCACCCCTAACGAAATTGTTAAAGCCTTTAAAAGTATTAAAATGAAAACCACTGAGGACCTATGGGGAATGTCAGTAAAAGTCTGTAGTGCGATCATTGATACTATATCTCCATATTTAGCTGTTATATTCAATGATTGTGTCGATCATGGTACATTTCCTGACTTAATGAAAAAAAGTAAAGTAGTTCCATTATTCAAAGCTGGTGACAAAAAGGATCCCAGTAATTTTAGACCAATATCAGTCTTACCTGTACTTAGTAAAATTTTTGAGAAGGTCATACTCAATCAAATGCTTTCACACTTCAATAGAAATAACTTACTACATGACCATCAATTTGGTTTCACGAAAGGGCGCAGTACAACGGATGCCGGGACTGCACTTTTAAAATACATCTTTTGCGCGTGGGAAAAATCTGAAGATGCTATTGGTATCTTCTGTGATCTATCCAAAGCATTTGATTGCGTAGATCATAGCACATTGTTGCTAAAACTTGAACATTACGGTGTTAAGAATAATTCACTTAAACTACTTAGGTCATATTTGGAAAACAGGATTCAAAAGGTACAAGTAAACAGGACGAAATCACTGGGATCTGTTGTCAAAATTGGCGTACCTCAAGGGTCCATATTGGGGCCATTTTTATTCCTTATTTATATTAATGACCTTCCTTCTGTGGTGAAGAATCTGTCAAAGATTGTGTTATTTGCTGATGATACTTCATTAATATTCAATGTAAGTAGGAAATCACAAAATTATAACGAAGTCAATGATGCACTTCGACAGATTCATGCATGGTTTACTGTTAACAATCTAGTCCTAAACGCCAAAAAAACTAAATGTATTAAATTTGCACTACCAAATGTAAGGTCTACTTCACATAACATAGTATTGAATAATGAACCATTAGATTTTGTAAATAGTACAGTTTTCTTAGGGTTAATACTAGACTCTAAACTTCAATGGGGACCTCATATAACGGCTCTTTCTGGTCGATTGAGCTCGGCTGCATATGCTGTTAGAAAAATCAGACAACTTACTGATGTAGCTACTGCAAGGCTGGTTTACTTTAGCTACTTCCATAGCATTATGTCTTATGGCATACTGCTTTGGGGCCGAGCAGCTGATATACATTCAATATTCGTTTTACAAAAAAGGGCTATAAGAGCAATTTATTGCCTGAAGACTCGTGATTCCCTGAGAGAACTGTTCAAGGAAATCAACATTATGACAGTGCCATGCCAGTATATCTATGAAAATATAATGTATGCTAGAAAGAACATTCATCAATTACCTAAAATTTGTGACAGGCATAATTTTAATACTAGAAATAAGCATAAAATTGATCAACCATATACTAGATTAACTAAAGTCAATACATCTTTCGTTGGTCTGTGTATACGATACTACAACAAAATACCTGACAATATAGTGCAATTAACTGAGAGAAAGTTTAAAGAATGTGTAAAGCAAACGTTATGTAAAAAAGCTTACTATAGATTGGATGACTATATGAATGACAAAGAGGTATGGTGCTCTGATATTCCAGCGAAACACAAGAAACACATTGTAAAAAGCCGACTCTTAAAGTAGGCCGTGCTGCAGTGGTTTCTTGCCGTTTCTTTTACGCTGCCATAGCACGATCCGAAACGGCGTAGACTCGCTCTATTTGCATTGTATTCTGCATGACATTCAATAAGTATTCTGTAAAGAATCTACATTGAATAAAATTATCTGAAATCTGAAATCTGAAATCATTTTTTTACTACAAAAGCGAGCTGTTCGTGCAATTTATAAAATGAAGCCTAGAGAATCTCTTCGAAATAAATTTAAAGAAATCAACATTTTGACTTTTGTGTCGCAATACATTTTTGAGAATTTAATATATGCTAAACGGAATATACATATTTTTGATAAAAATTGTGACAGGCACAGTGTCAACATAAGAAACAAGAATCAACTTGCTTCTCATGTCAGCCGTATTCACAAAATTAGTAAAACATATAAAGGTCAATGTATACGCTTCTATAATAAGGTACCCACTGATATTGAAAGTTTACCGTTAGATAAATTCAAAACTGTAATCAAGCAGAAATTATGTAAGAAGGGTTATTATAAAATATCAGATTATCTAGAAGAGAAAAATCCATGGGATTAGACTACGGTTCTAACAGGCTAATTCAAAATTAAAACTGACCTATGTATGTTGTATATCAACCTTGTACATTCAAACATATTTAAAAGAGCGCGTGGGTTTTTATTGTCGCTTCTTTTTTTTCCCACAATGGCGCCACATTGTTTGTGAAGCGATGTAGTTTAGCTGACGTCATTAAGAGATTTTAATATCCAACAATGAATAAACGATTTTGATTTGATTTGATTTGAGTATAGTAGTACCTGGGCGACCGAGCTATGCTCTGTATGATTAAAATATCATCGGGTGAGCAAGCTATGCTACTCAACAACAGATGGCGCTGTAAGTTTCTTGAACGCACTAAAACGCGCTAAGAAATATTAAAAAAGACGGTGAAAACAAATTTTCCCAGACATGAGACCTAGCTAGATCGATTTTTTGCCCCCAAAAACCCCTGTATACTAAATTTCTTCGAAATCGTTGCTCGTTTAATAGTATAGGATATACGTACCTTTAAGTCAGACTTCATCCAATATGAAGAAAAACTCGTTTCATGAATACGTGGCTGGCACAAAAAGCGGCATATTGCCGAGAGGAAGGCATGGAATGTAATAAAACCTAGGTAATGCCGTCCCGACCCTACCTACCCCTACCTACGGAACTACCCGCAGTTATTGGACGCAAAATGAGGTCGTCAAAATTATGATGACGGCTGCCAGTTTTAAAGGTACGAGTTAGTATTTTATGTTGAGTTTTTTGGCATGTTGTTAGGTTTTTTATGATTTTCTTGTTGAATTATTTTCAAATTTTGCAATAGATTTAAAAAATCCGTAAAGACGTATTGAAATAAAGGTACCCTAGTTTATTTAGAACCTATCGATTCTGAAAAATGTAGTTGACTGTAGTTACAGATATAAAAATTGCCAAAAACGGCCACTTTTAGCAGTCTTTGTATCTGTAACTACAGCAAACTTTTTTTATAGAGTAAATAGGTACCTATTTACTTTACATAAACAATGGTACCTTTACTTCAATCTGTCTTTCCGGATTTACGATAAGTTTTGTATTTAGCGAGTAATCTTATTTTAACTGATGGGGCGCTAGTGGACCGCAGGTAGCCCCTTAATGCAAGCTAAAGTAATGCAAGTTTAATGAAAAGTTTTTTATATTCTTGGCCAAAAAGGTTTACACCTAGAGGTTTCCTTGTCTTGCAGTAAACAAAACCTCCTCACGACTCGCCGATTGCTGTAATATCCTATTTCTTCCATCATAACCTATTTGTCCACAAGAGCTCTGGCGGTAACGAGCTCTTACTAAACTAGTAGCTGTACAGTGGCGCTAATTGCGTGTATAATACAACCATTATTGCGCTATTTTTCCGAGCACTGCCTCTGATGAGCAACATTATCATAGCGATTACTAGAAGATAAGATGGACATTAGTTCCTTTGGAATTTTGCTGGGTTTTTACAACCATCTTATATGCAGTCGGCCGCACGTCAGTGTAAGCGTTTTTCTAGTTTTTAGAGCGTGAGTCCTGCTTAAACTGGTTTTTTTAGCACTAATCAGCGGCTGTGTTTACGAAAGAGGGTGCAAAAATAAACAATACTTTTGAAATCTCAATTGTACTGAAAAGCTTTACTTTGCCCGAAAAATTCAAGTCTCTGAAATAATACTTAATTTAAAGTTATTCAGATTTTCTGAGGAAAAAGTTTTTTTTTCATATGTTGTTTTTAAGAATAAAAAGCGACGCGGTAGACTCAGACAGGGATGGCGAGATGAGCTAGACGCCTTTCATACTAATTGGCCGGATGAAGCACCGGATTGGACGTCGTGGAGAGAACGGTAGGAGGCCTTTGCCCAGCAGTGGGACAGTTAGGGGCTACTTAAGATAAGATAAGTATTTCATGCGACTAAACCAATTTTCATACCCACTGCTCCTTATTGTATATTACAGCTGCTGACTAAAAGTTGTGTGTTGACGCATGTTTCCAAAAGTAAATTATAAAAACCGACTTAAGTATTTGATTTAACGCCTTAGGTCAGTCAGTTAAACAATCTTGCACCAAGGAGATCCTTCATGAGAATTTCAACAACACTGCATCTTCTCCATCAATCTTCTCAATACCACTCAATACTTTATGCCAACATGGGCAACCTGATAAAAATAAAAACTCAGGAGGCGACCGTTTGAATGGGGTCGGCTGGGGTCGGGTGTCAGTTTGCAGTCCTCTCGAACGCCCTCTAGCGGGGCAGGTTGTTTGCTAAGTTAAAATGTTTGCTGCGTCGAGAGCGCCTGACCTATAAAACTTACCCACCGTTTTAAAAACAAAGTTTCACCTACGTAGGTATTAAATATAACACATAAAAGCTAGAAAAGATGCTCGAAAATTGCAGAGACAATAATAGTTATTTATGCAACTGTTGCGTAATGAGAGTAATTTTAACACGAGATCTGGTTTTTGATACGAGGCGCAGCCGAGTATCAAAATAGTATAGATCGAGTGTTAAAATGACTAATTACGTATAGTTGCATACAAAACTTTATCTACGACCGACAAAATAAAATAAAATTTTAAAGAGTAGTGATCAATTTATTGAACTAAGAGGACAGTTAGTTAGTATAGTTAATTAAAGTTATTCCCGAAGTTATTCCAGATCCAGAGCTTGTGGATGGAGTTGCTTTAACATAAATTTCATGTATATGGTTACTGACAGCCTCTTGTAGACTCATGTTCTCCTGGTACATACTTTCCATTTTGTTCAAATCACTTCTTTTGTTGCTACGGTCACTTTATATAGAAACGAGCCAACTGTTAGCCTCTTGTCGATTTATGTACTCCTGGTACTCTCCGTTTTCTTTAAAATATAGGTAGGCAGTCGTCACCTCAGTAAAAAGTATTTTTACAAAATTACTTTAAAGTAGGCTGTATGTAGTACTGTGGTAGTATTGCCTTAGGCTATGCAGATTGAAAATTATGTATTATAACAGTTGCGGAATGAAAATCCATACTCCATTTCCGTACTGCTCGTAGTATGGAACAGTGTGGAAATGAAAATGATAGCGGAAAATAACCTCAATTTCGAATCTGTCATTGGTTTCGAATTTGGAATATTCCGGTACGGGAGTAGATAAAAAAAAAGAAAGACGGATAGGAAGGAAAATTTTAAAGGATTTTGTTGGAGCTCTCTCTTTGGTCCGGAATCTTGTTAGGGGCATTCTTCTTCTGCTTAGCGTGTCGATCAATTACAAATATCTTAATTTTTGTAGCCCAGAACGTTGCCACATTTATTGCGTCAATTGTGGCTTTAAAAAAGGTTCTCACGCGTACATGAGTCGGGACATGTGGGACAGAGGGTTAAGTGTTCTATTGATTGTGGGGAGGTACCACACTCACATTTGTTTTGGAGCTGTCGGTGAAACCCCACCTACACGCGCTGTCTTTGCACCGACCAACCTGTGTCCGTAGTCTGTTTAAAGATCATATCCAGGGGGTGGCTTTCTGCTGGCTGAATAAACTCAGCGAGTTAGTGCTCATCTTTCCACAGGGGCATTTAGATCGGTCTTGGCAGGAATGGCAGGTCACATCCAGAAAGAAAGCTCTCGACTAGACTAGATGAATGACTGAAACCAGCGAATACTCTTAGCTGCACTAACGACACTTCTCAGTCGAGCTGAGGCTTTAAGGAAGATGGACTACCACCAGATAAATTAAAAATAATAACGGTCATAAAAGTTTCAAAATATACAATGGTGTGATAATACTGAATCTGCCCACGAAACTAAACAACTTTTCTCAAGAGACATAGGTCGACATACGAAAAACCAAATTGGACCACCCATACAAAATGCGCTATCAGCCGACGCAGTTTCTATGGGAGGTCAAAAATTTATTTTGTCCTATAACATATGTTCCTTGGAAAAAAAAGTTCAGTTTCAAGAGCAGATTCACACCCTTTAGTATTATCACAACGTCCGGTACACGCCGCATGGTCCAAATTAATTAGCAGATAGTATCTTGTATCCTTAATTTTTTTTGGTCAGAAAATAGTTATAACGAAGCAAACATCAAATCTCATCAGGTACCGTGTAAGAGTACACCTCGGTCTGCCCTTATGGACCTTGTTTGCTCATGTCACATGCTGTCTGGGTGGTGCAAGTCAAAAGATTTAGGTACTTGACTTTACTTATTTCAGATTAATGCTATGTACAGTCAGCATAAAATATGGCTAAATATTTCAGGTGGCTATAAAGTGCTTCACATTCATAGTGACCATGATAATCTATTTATTCAAAAAGTCGTTCGTGAACTCCGGTCTCCCCTTAAAGTGTGGTATCTTGATGATGGGACCATAGGGGGGAGACCGGATGTCGTGGAGGATGACCTGCGACTTCTTATCTCCAGTTTGAAGGAGTTGGGGCTGGAGATAAATAGTGCCAAGTGTGAGTTCTTTCCCTGCAGTCCTGCCACTCAACCTTGCCTTCAACATTTCAATACAGTAATTCCAGGACTGAAGGGATTGGACGCTACTAGCTTTAGTCTTTTAGGTTCTCCTATTTTCGCGACAGCTGTCCCTGAAGCCTTTGAAACCAGAAGGCAACTTCTCTCCCTCGCTCAGGAGCGTCTCAAAAACCTTTCGGCTCACGTGGCTTTGATCCTGCTGCGAATGTGCTTCGCCGTACCTAGGCTGACCTACCTGCTAAGAACTACCCCGACGTGGCTTTTTCCGCAGAAAATCTCCTCCTTCGATGCCTTGCTGAAACAGACGTGTGAGAAAGTCCTGAATGTAGCTCTAGATGAATTTCAGTGGAATCAGGCATCTCTTCCAGTAAGGCATGGTGGTCTAGGCGTGAGGTGCGTTCGGGATGTGAGTCTTCCGGCCTTCTTAGCTTCGGCACATGGAGTCACAGATCTGGTTGCTGATATTCTGTCATTGGATGGCGACAGTCTGTGTATTCCTTATGCTGCCGACGCTTTGAATGCTTGGAGGGCTCTGAATCTAGGCGTAGCGGGTCCGGTCGATAACCCACATAGTCAAAGGGCGTGGGATGAAGTCGGTTGTAAGCGCCATGTGGAACACCTTCTGGACGGTGCTGGTAGGTCAGACGTGGCACGGCTGAAGGCGGTCACGTCGAGGTCAGAATCTGGGGCGTGGTTACAGGCGTTACCTTCTCCTCACATGGGCACCCTCCTTGATGACAGCTCGTTGCGTGTGGCTGTGGCTTACCGGTTGGGCTGCAATGTGTGTGAACCCCACTTATGCCCTTGCGGCTCAATGGTAGAGGCAAACGGCCACCATGCGCTGAGTTGTCTTAGGTCCTCAGGCAGGATTCCACGCCACCATGCCCTCAACGACGTGATACGCAGAGCCCTTATTTCGGCCAACGTCCCGTGCGTTCTTGAGCCACCGGGCCTCAGCCGAACCGACGGCAAAAGGCCCGACGGCTTGTCGCTTGTACCGTGGCAGAGGGGAAGGTGTTTGCTGTGGGACGCTACATGTGTAGACACCTTTGCACCTTCCCATCTGCCTCGGACAACTAAAAGTGCCGGCTCAGCGGCTGAAGTAGCTGCAAGCCACAAGCTGGCGAAATATTCCGCGCTTCTTCCTGCGTACGATTTCGTCCCCTTCGCGGTGGAAACGGCCGGACCGTGGGGTAAGGAGGCCAAGGTCTTCATTGGAGAAATTGGGCGCCGACTTAGGGATATTGGATTTGACTCCCGCTCCGGATCGTTCCTTGTGCAAAGGTTATCCATTGCGATTCAACGTGGCAATGCTGCGAGCCTCATGGGGACCTTTGCATCAGGGACGATTCGGGGTGGGTTATTTTAATAAGGTTTTAGTTACAATTGTAATTTTATGAAATTGTATTTAATTTGACCTTTGTATTTATACTATATATTGCATATAATAAATAATAAAATGTTTATTTAACAAAAGTTTTCTCTTTTTTGTGAGCACCCAGAGTTTAGGCGACTTTAAGCGTTAGAATAAACGAATAAAAATGGATTATAGTATCCTACTTTAGGACTTCAGTTTGCTAAGAAATATTTAAAAAGTATGTGCTCAGATATATATCTGTCGAATTATATAATTGAAACACTGGGTGCTCACAACAATAAGAAAGCTTTTGATTAATATGGTCACTTTGAATTTGTAGTACAGTCAACCACAGGTCAAGCTTGACACTCGCAGCGCGACTCTAAGCCGCACGTCTATTGAAATAAGAACGGTACCAAGTCCAATGTGTAAAGCTTGGTATGCTATTGACTGTACTATATGGACACATGAAATTCTTAGATCATTTTGATGCTGACTGTGCTCTACTTCGTATTTAAGTAAACATATACCTACATAACATCACGCCTATTTTCCGTTGGGGTAGGCAGAGACCACAGTCCTCCACCTGCTTCGATCTTGACATACTTCCCTCGCTTCCTAAGCGAGGGAAGCTCCATATGTAAAAATAATACAACCTCACCTATGTAAAAATAATAAAAACCTGAAAAACAAACATCTCGGAAGCACATGTGTTATAGTGAAGTGTCCCGTCCCATCCCCCCCCTTAGCTATTTGAAAAGATCAAGTAACAGTTAAAAACTTATAAATCAAAACAACCTCTACAATAATAATTTCTAAAGGAACTACGGAACCCTACGCTGCCTATGGCTCGATCGATACGCACTTGGCCAGATTTTTGTCGGAGCTTTCTTTATGTGCGAAGCTAGAGATATTATCGAACTGATCATAATAGGCAAAACTTTTAAACGATCTTTAAAGAATGTAATGGAGTAAAAAGAAAATGTCAGTGTCTGCCAGTAAGCTAGAAAAACTGACAATGAAAAGGAAAAAAAAAATGCAATCGCTTCTAACTTTAATCTTGCACCACCAACTTGCAGTGTCCACTGCCCTCGACCGCTACCAAACAAACAAGGGTACACTCGTTTAACCTGGGTGAAAGTGACACTTTACTAGTTTTACCCTAGTACACCAAACAGCACGTCAGTAGAAACACTGTGGACTTTATGTCGCGGTATTAGAGTTGTAAATGATTCCACTGACATACGGTTGACCATACAGACAGATACAGAGTAGTTTGGGACTTCCAGCCAAACTCTAGTAAATAAATTTATAAATTTAAATTACCATTTAAATTCAAAGAAACACATTAAACTGCGCATTTAAAAAAAATAGTTGAAAAACGAGAAAATTAGTAAAGGTCTACAGTGGAAAACTGGAAAATATATCGGATTTTTTTTGAGTTGTCAATGGGCTGACTATTGACCTAGAATGAATGAATGAATGAATCTTTATTTGCATTAGACAAGGTAGGTACATTAGGTGTTGTGATAAAGATAGGAACAAGCGAGTCTAGCTATGTTAAAAAGCATGCAAATGTTCACAATCAATAAACAAAATAATATCCATAATATTACAAAATTAAATGTCAAATGATGTGAAGACAAGTTTATAAACGTAAAACAATTTCATGCAATGTCAAAACAAAATTAAATAATATGTCACTAAGCACTAAGCACTACTACAAAACAAAATTGATACCACCCAACCTATGCATTTGTAACACCAGAATTTGTCCAATTCAGAAATTCGCCCACTGAATAAAAAGTATTCTGAATCAGCCACCTGCGCAAATTACTCTTAAACTTGTTAAAAGGTTGTTCTTTAATATGTTGAGGAATTTTATTAAAGATTTGTAAACACATCCCAAAACAATTTTTTTGATAACGCGTGGTTTTTGGGACTGTAGTTGATACTAGTCTATTAGGATATCTAAGGCTCCTCTGATCGTGGTCGAGATCGTGGTCTATAGCAAGCTCATTGACAACTTAAAAAATTCCGCTATGTTTTGGCTTCCTTATGATTGGCTATAATTCCCTGAGGACAGAAATTAGGATGAATGGAGCTTACACAGAACAAGCCTAGGTATTCATTCGTAGATTTGGGTTACATGAACTCCTGAACACAAGCGCAGGGAGACAATTCCTTAAGAAAGTGGTTCAGATTTGTTTACCGGGATAAGTTCACACCACTACACCAGGATTCAGCCACAGCCAAAAGACCGTGTGTATATGGCCCCATGTGTGCTTGTATTGTGAGTCCAGCGGTCACTACTTTCCTCCTAGGTGTCTGATGATATCTAGACTTATTGGGTCCAGTGGATAGTAGGGGTTAAAAATTTTAAGGTATTTGAATTATTTATTTGAAGGTTTTGAACCTATCTATTTTGTATTGTGTTAGGGTACAGAGTATAAGGTACTGTGATCCTTGAAACTGTGCATTCAGACCATGAAACTTTTCCTAAGAAACATAGGTCGAAATACGATAAAAATAATTTGACTTCCCATAGAAACTGCACCGGCTGGAACAAGTATGGTGGTAGGGCGATTGTGAAATCATCTAGGTAGGTCCTACAACTTATTTACCCCATGACTGTTTGTAAGTACATAGGTTTTCAATGTAGGTAGAAATAAGTTGTTTGTGCTCTTCGAAAAAATAAAAACATAAAAATGCATAAAAAGTAAACATAAATTTTTGTTAAGTGCACTACTTTGCATTCCTTTGTGTGACTGTCTAAAAATGAATTTCTTGGATTTTTGTACTCCTTACTAACTACTCATGCACTTTACTTTCGCTACGATGTATGAGAATCACTGATATTTTATAGAAAACGCTTCATCTCCAGTTTTATTAGAAAAAGCAATCTGAAATGAAGTTATCTTCTTCATTAAATCAATGAAGAAAATAAAGGAAGTAGATACATAGTTTGAGACTAACTCTAAAATGAAGTGATTCTAGTCCTGATTCCTTGTGCTATATTTTCTTCAAAAAGCTGTATGTACTTGATTCAAATTTGTAGTGTAAGTACATTGTTATTAATCGGACATTTTGCTCACAAAAACTGCGGACGCACTTCTATTGAAAACTAATTCCCCGACGTGATTAAGACATAAAAATTCAATTTCTTCTCGAAGTGCCAGCCGGAGTAGTCAACAGAGTTGTGGCCTATAAACCGCGGGACTCACCTCCCGCCTTACAGCGCAGTAAGGAAAGGAACTCTTTCTTGCAACCGACGTAATTTAGTGCCGCTCGGTGCCATAAACCCGCTGGGTGATGGTGAGACTATGGTGCATAGGAAAGCGGGTTTGATACCGGCAGTTTAATTGATAGTACCTATCAAAGGAATTCTTTCTTGCAACTGACGTAATTTAGTGCCGCGCGGTGCCATAAACCCGCTGGGTGATGGTGAGACTATGCTGCATAGGAAAGCGGTTTTTAAACCGGCAGTTTAATTTATAGTATCACAGGAATTCTTTCTTGCAACCGACGTAATTTAGTGCCGAGCGGTACTACGAGTATAAACCCGCTGGGTGATGGTGAGACTATGGTTCATAGGAAAGCGGGTTTGATACCGGCAAATTAATGTACTTATAGTATTACAGTAACTCTTCCTTGCACCCGACGTAATTTAGTACCGCGCGGTGCTATAAACCCGCAGGGTGATGGTGAGACTATGGTTCTGTAGGGTATCTACAAATTTATTATTGGAATATGAGGGTAAAATTAAGTAAGCTGTAATTGCTTAAAATGTATGATGTCTGATTGGCTGTTAATAATTTTAGTTGAGCTAGAAATTATATAAATACCGTGCCGTAATCTTAATAAATCATTCCACTCCTACACTTGGAGCAGTAAACTAGTCTTTCATTCCCACACCATATCCTCAACAATTAGGCACCTGCACGGGTGTCCTAAACTGGTGACCCCGACGTGATTCATAGGAAAGCGGTTTTTAAACCGGCAGTTTAATTTATAGTATCACAGGAATTCTTTCTTGCAACCGACGTAGTTTAGTGCCGCACGGTGCTGTAAACCCGCTGGGTGATGGTAAGACAATGGTTCATAAGAGAGCGGGTTTGATACCGACAGATTGATTTATACCTAGTATCACAAGAACTCTTTCTTGCAACCGACGTAATTTTGTGCCGCGTGGTGCTATAAACTCACTGGGTGATGGTGAGACTATGGTTCATAGGAAAGCGGGTTTGATACCGGCACTTTAATTTATAGTATCACAGGAACTCTTTCTTGCAACCGTATTTGTGCCCCGCGGTGCCATAAACCCACTGGATGATGGTAAGAACATGGTCTCTGTAAGAGTGGTTCAAAAACCTCTTATCCTACAGGAACTCTTTCTTGCAACCGACTTAATTTTGTGCCGCGCAGTGCCATAAATAGGTGCTACATAGAAAAGTAAAATATAAACCATTAAGGCACACATACCTTCATTCATCAAAGAACCCGCGTTTTTTAAGTTCTCAAAAACGAAAGTAATGAGATGGTGATGTAGATTGTACAGTTTTTACAACAATTTTAGGTACATAGATACTCCGCGTGTCTTGACTGTTCACTTGAGGACATTTAGCTAAAATACAGTCTGGCAAATCACAATTTTTCCAATGTAAATTGACCGTGCTTTTGACTGTATCGAGTATAAGTGTAACAGCAATATAAGAGGTACACACGGCCGCACATCAGTAGAAACACTTTTGGACCTTATGGCGTGGTAATAGAGTTGAAAAAGTTTCTATCAACAAGCGGTTGACCGTACCTCTCCTGTTTCAGGACCGAATTGATTTTTTTTCTCAAGAATGAGATTTCTTTCAAGTCGTGAGTGAATATGCTTCTTTTGGGCAAGCTCGTTCCATCGTTTACCTCATCTTTGTCCTCATGACTAGATCAAGGTCAAGAGTAAGCCCATTGACAATAAAAAAGAGGTAGGAAAAAATTGAAGTTCTTGAGAACGCTCTCACACGAGTGGGATTCATAAATATTAAACTCGCTATCTCTTATGCTCAGGCACTGTGTTATATCCTCTCCCTAAGATGGTCGTCTCCAACTCTGTAACTCATTTTGCAGTAGTGAATACTGTTCAATTTGCGGGTTCACGCGCGTAATATCTGTTCAATATCATTAAAACTTCGTTGGGTGCTACCTTTAAATTTAAGAGTAGGTAAGGTATCTTTTAAAAAAGGTATATTTAATTTTTTTTTAAACTATCATAGAAAGAAAGGTTGAGGGAAGGAGAGGTAGAGGAAGGCCAAGACCAAGTTGTGACCAGATTAAGGAAAAAATAAATGTTTTGTCGTATCAGAAAGTCAAAGAAGTTGCAGAAGATAAGATGCCATGGTAGGTACCAGTACCCAACCGACTAGAGCAGCGTAGCTCTTAAATAAAAAGAAGAAGGTATCTTTGGTCATATTTAGTACAGGGAACCCATAGTACAGGGTATCCTAGTTTGGGGACCAGGAATCTCATTAATGTTAGTAAGTAAGTACCAACCTACCATTTAATTAGTTGTAAGAACACCTACTTACTTAGCTGGAAATAAATAAATTTTTGAATTTTTGAATTTTGAATTTGAATTTAAAAGATCCCAGTTACCCTTTAACGTTCATTGGCATGGTTTTCTCTCCCTTTCTCTTGAAAAACAATCTGGTACACTGTAAAGTGTTTTGTTTATGTTTATCAGTAAAAATAAAAACAAAATGAATGTCTCCTCGGCCAATTTAAAATCCTTATTACGAGGTAGCTTCAGAGCGTAGTATTACCGCTCAATCTTCTTTCATAATTAGAGTGGCTTTTACCTCAACCCCCCCCAAAACCCCACCTACGAAACCTCCCATTTTACCCCCGTTTTACCCCCCTCGGTCCTTTGAGCGCGCGGCTCATTACCTAGGACTTTAGGTAGTCTAGCTCCGTTTTAGTGCTTCAGTAATTAGGTAGCGCCTGTATTACCTAGGGCGAATGGGCGCTTTGCCACTTTAGTGCTCAAATGTAGACTTTATAGAGCACTGGGACGTAGAAACGGTTTTAGGTAGGAGTTTTTAAATTCTTACTTAGTCTGTTAAACGTTAAAATATTTTATGCGAATTTAAGCCTTGCAGAATATTTTATATAGGTACTTATTAGAAAAAGACTGAAAAAGTTCCTTGGAAAGAAATGACTAACCAGAATTATAAAAGAGATATGAAGGAAGGTACATACTGAACAAAGCCCACACGCCTTGACCTTTCCGAAGGACGCCGCGCGCACCTCGTCCTAAATTTAGCAACCTCACCTCAAGAAAACATCAATCGCACCCACACATGCGCACTTTTTACCCACAAAAACACCTCACATAAAACACAACTGGCAACCAACACTTTTCGACACAAACTAGAGATTCCAAATTCAAATTCGGAAGGACACACCTGCGCTTGCAGGTGGGTTATACCTGTATTACCTTGCGGCGACCAATCAGCGCGCAGGTTACCTGCGCAGCTCGATAAAAAGGGGCGTGGTCTGTGCGGAGGCGGTGAGGACGCACCTGTGCGCACCTGTCTTCGAGACTTCGCAGGTGGGAAGCTCTATGATTGGGTGAAGGTGTACCAATGGGCGTGATGACTCTCACCTGACAGGTGGGCTGTAGGTGTAGGTGAAGCCAACTTCGCGGCCAGGTATTGGCGCGGGAAAGTAGGTCACGGGAATATAGCTGTACATACTTGGTTACATGTACCCACTTTACGCCTTGCGCTCGGGTTTATTTACGGGGCTATTACCTACTGTGTGTACCCACCTATTTGGTGCAACGACGTGTGGAATACAGGCATTCCTAACACTATTCCCACACAATGCCCCATTCATCGCGATAGTTGCGTATATCCGTGACTCGCGTATGTTTTGTTTACAATGTTTTCATGTGTCCTCGTTCCGAAGTATAAACTATAAACACTCGCATGAGATAGGTAGTACATAATGTTTAGAATGTAATGAATGAGATAGCTGGTGGAACTATCACACAGTGAACCATACAGTTGTTCATTATATTTCGCTGTTCCAAAAACAGAATGGTAGCGCTAGATTACTTTATGTAGCACCTTATGAGATCGTGTAGATACTGAACACCCTCTGTGGTCGAGTGGTGAGAGCGCTCGGCTCTCACTCCGGAGGTTCTGGCTTCGATTCCCGGTGGGGACACAGTAAAAAAAAAGTCCCTATGTGCGACCTTCCCCAGTTTGGTTAGGACATTGCAGGTTGAATCACCTGACTGTCCGACAAGTTAGCTTCGGAAGGCACGTTAAAACGTTGGTCCCGACTACTATATACGGATGTAGTCCTTTGGCGGGTCAAACAACTCTGGCAACAGGATTAATGAGGTCGGTCATCGACCTTGCAACCCACATGATATGATGATGATGATGATACATAGGTAAGCAAGTAAGAAGTTTACATAACCTAAACCAACCTAACCGATCCCTACTCGGGTCCGGTTACGTTGGGTTTACCTTAGCTAACGAACCTAAAATGCACCAGTAATCTAAACCCAATTTCAATCTGCCGACACAGTTTTACAATTTGTCGATTGTTTACAATTTGCCCGCCGTTAGTAATACGGCGTGCTATACGATATGGCTGCGATATTAACATTAGGTGATAATTTTCTGGAACACCGTAGATATAAAATTTTCAAAAAAGGTATAGGTACCTATAGGTAAACCACTTTACTGTCTTACTCTGCGATAACAAAAGCTTAATTGATACCTAAGTTGTATGACCCTGAAAATTAATTACAAATACACACAATACTTACCTACCTATAACACCACTGGAGGACTATGAAACCCGGTCTATTAGTAACATTTTCGCTCTACTTACCTCATATATTACATTTTCAGCCGTTTCACCTCTAGACACCTTCAAGTATATAGGTGGGAGAAGGGGGGTGGGGGTACCTGATTATAGCGAGGGGGGGAGGTCGCAGCAAGTTTGAAGACAAATTGTGTAGCGGGGGTGAGGCGTGGGAGAAAGGGGAGGGGGGATGGACGGCGGTCTTGGGTCAGGTTGGTTTAAAATTACTTTCGCTATGGAGATATTATTTTTTGTTTATGAATCGATAAGATGGCGGGCTTGACTGATGTAGAGATAAATAAGAACTGCCAAGATAAGAATGCATAGGTAGAGCTGCAACATAGATCACCATAAATTAAGATGTTGATGACTATTGATGAGTGCATACATGTAACTGCTTTTTGATCAGAATTCTGTCGAGCCTCCGTCAAAAAGGTAGGTAGTAGCGTGATGGTAGATGAAGTAGATTTCAGAAAGGTTTGTAAGAAACATCTTCAAACTTATGTTTTGTGTCAACTTCCAACATTTATTTCATGTAGGCTAAGCTATATGTCATTAAAATTATATTGTAGTTAATGAGGATAGATACGACAAAATAAATAATTTTAGTAAATATAGAGTAGGTAAAACAGAAAGGCCGATGCAATTTTGCGCTCGTTATAACTTCCACTGACTTGCGCTGTTGTTATATCCCTCAATAGGTATATATTGTTTACCTTTACGTTAGAAATTAGCTTTCTTTACTAAGATAAGTAATAGAAATGGAGGTATTTTGCTATAACTACTTACTAATACCACATGTAGGTAAATAAATAAACATCCATTAAGTAACTAGGTACGTATAACGCGAAGTAAAATAGAATAGAAAGGCCGGGGCGGGGTACGCAACTTTGTGCTCGTTATAACTTCGACTCGCTTCCTCCTGACTCGTGCTGTTGGTAACTTTTCCTCTGACTTGTTTACCTTTTGGTAAAGGTTAGCTTTCTTTGATAAGATTGAGAATTAAGAGGGAGGCAGACGAGCAGACGGGTCACCTGATGGTAAGTGTTCACCATCGACCATATACAACACCAGGGGGGTCACAGGTGCGCTGCCAGCCATTAAGATATTTGTAAGCTTGTTTCTTAAAGGCTGCCTTATTTTTCGCGTCCGGAAATATAATATTAAGAAGGCTTATGAAATTAATATATTTAATTAAATTGTATTATAATATGTGTATTACATAATTTTACAATAAAATTACATTATGTCAAAAAAAAAAAACAGCAACTAAATATAAAAAAAAAATCTAAAATAAAACATATTTAATATTATTTTGAGTTAGTATTGATTGTTTTTAATGATTAAGAAATGACAACGAATAAACAAATAATAATGATAATAATAATAGGTCAATGAATATGATTGCGGCAAACATAGAACGATGTGTCATTTCTGTAGTAAGTAGGTACACAAGGACGCTCGTCGGTAGAAACACTTTGATCTTGAGGGGGTCTCTGGTATGTATGTATGTGTGTATGTGGTTTGGGGCGTTTGTAGCGTAGCGCTGGTTCAGCTTATACTGGTTTTGTTTCTATGAGCTTTTTTACATTTTATTTTCTGTTATTCTGGTTGAGACCTTAATCTCCATTTATTACACTCAACAGCACGTCAGTAGAAACACTTTTGGACCTTATGGCGTGGTAATAGAGTTGAAAAAGTTTCTACCGACTTGCGGTTGACCGTATTCAATAAATCAACGCAATTCTTTCTGGCCGTTACTGTTTCACGCATGCGATGCGTGTTAAGCGTGAGGCTTTTAAATTAAGAATAACTCACATTTTAATAGAGATGCCTAAATGGTTGGCAAGTACATCATGCCTGGGAGCCAGATATTCACAAAATTAAGCCTTTTTACCAGCCTACATACATCTCTCTTGTATCCAAAAGTATTAAATTCTTAGGTTTGAACTTAAAGTAAAAAAAAAAAAAACAATAAAATTATCAGCAACAATTACAATCCACGACTACGGCGCAGATAAAATTACTATAGGTTTTTAAAACATTTTGCAGCTATGTGTAAAGCAATCGGCTAAAGCTGTCAGAAAAAAACCGGTCAAGTGCGAGTCACGCCACTTGTCGGTAGAAACTTTTCGACTGTATTACCACGCCATAAGGTCCAAAAGTGTTTCTACTGACGTGCGGCCGTGTGTACGTGCTTTCGTAGGACGCAGCGTAGGTGTATAATAATACCTATGTCACCTACACTGACTTTGTCGTCAGTGACACTTAGTAAATTGTTTTATGCAAATACCTACATGTTTTCGCGCCGTCACGACGCCCGTACCGTCGGCAAAACAAGCAGTTGCGCTATTACTCGCCTGTTTTTGCACACCGTACCTGCCTAGGACACTATAGTGCTTAATCTTAGGAAATGGCGGAGATAATCTTATAAGAGGGAAATGTGTCGTGTTAGACTTTGTCTTGCTGTTTATTTGAAGGTACCGAGTGTTGATTTATATAATGCCTAGAACAAAATTTCATATGCCCAAGTACCTACAAAATTTATCCTGCTTATTGGTGAAAGTTGTACTGTAGGTTATAAATGTCGTAGGTTCATGAGAAATCAGGTTTATTATACAAAATTGGAGGAAGACAAAATGACGCTTTTATTTTATCATTAACCCAAACAAATCTAGGTTTTTAATCAAACGCCTGATGTCCTGAACCCGTCTAGGTTTATGATGAAATCGATGTGCAAACATAGAAACTGACAAGCAAATCGTGAATTAGGTTTAATTCGCTTCTGGCACTTGACACGTATAAAGTCTTGTTAAAGATAAGGAAACGAACGGCAACAATCACCAATATCCAGACTAAGGCCTCATGGGTGTCGTAAAAGGGGACTGAGGGATGTTAAGCTGGAGGATGGGAAGCAACAATCTTCTGCGTTCATTGACATCTTATACCTAAGTATGGCTGGCATGGTGAGTTATGGTCGGAAACCATGAAGGGCCCTGACCTTTAGTCTCATATCACTCAATTTGCATAATAAAGAGTGGTGACCATTGTCCCGTGTGGTGCCGGCAAAGAATAGTACCAACCCTTCCATACCCGTGGGTGTCGTAAGAGGCGACTAAGGGTTAACTGGAGGATGGGCAGCAGCATCCTCCTCTGTATCTTACATCTTACTAACTGCGGTCACCTACAACCGCGGTCCATAGTGCCAGCCGTAACGCTAATAAGCGAGGAGACTATGGCACTTCCCCTCCACATATTTCCAGCAAAAGCTAGAATTCTGGAGGGAGCTCCCTGTCCTGTAGTGGACGTTTCATGGGATGTCATGATGATAATGATGGGACGGTGTACCGAAAATTGAAAGGGCGTGCTCAATCAACGAAACTGAACTGATCTTTCCCATAGATTCATTTTTGGGAAATGAAATAAATTTTTGACCTCTCCATAATAATCTATTTTTTTCACTTCCCAAAAATGTTTCTTTGTTAAAGTTGTTCAGTTTCGTTGACTGAGCACGCCCGTTCAGTTTTCGGTACCGTCTCTTATTCCCTTTATTTAATTATTGCGCTCGTGGCCAAATGGTAGTTGCTCTTTCTTTCCGATCACAAAAGTAAAGCAACTTTGGTCGTGGTCAGAACCCGGATGGGTGACCGCTAGTGGCACAACAACTAGAGCGTTTCTGTGCTTCGGAAGACACGTTAAGCCGTCGGTCCCGGCTACTGTCAATGATAGTAGTCGTTAAGTCAAGTCAAAGGCCATTTGGCGGCTTGAAAACTTGTAGTGGACGTTTCATGGCATGTTATGATGACCATTGTACACACGGCTGCACGTCAGCGGCAACACTTTGACGTTGAGCGGGTCTCTGGTTTTGGGCGTTTGTAGCTTAGCGCTGGGTCAGCTTATACTGGTTTTGTTTCTACGTGCAAGCTGCCGTGCTTTCATCCTTAGTCTTCCAGTTATTTTGAATGGTAAACAGCTTGAAACATATTTGACCTGACACCCATTAGAGCTGAATATAGCCAACCCAGTGGAAGGTGTCACGGCCTATTACCGCGGACAGTAGAGTGACGTCACGCGGCGTTACGCGCCACTCTCAGAGGCTCTGAAATTGGCTCAACGGGTCACTGGGTAACTAGGTAGATATAGCTTACGTAGGGCTGGGAGGTCAGTGATAACGTTGTATACATGGAGCAGTATTGTGCTCCATGATGGTACATTAATAGTATTTTTTAATTTATTAAGAAAAGTAAGGCAAACAAAATGTAACAACTTTAAACGCGTGTAAGTGACGGTATACCGAAAATTTAAAGGACGTGCTCCGTCAACGAAACTGAACAACTTTCCAAAGAATCATTTTTGGGGAATGAAAAAAAGTTTTGACCTCTCCATACAAACTGTTCGAATAGGGTGACCAATTTATATGGAGAGATCATTTTTTTTTTATTTCCTAAAAATGTTTCTTTGGTAAAGTTGACTGAGCACGCCTTTTCAGTTTTCGGCACACCGACCCTTGCATCCTGTATTTAGTGTAGGGTGTAGGTATTAAACATAATAAAAAAAAACCGGCCAAGTGCGAGTCGGACTCGCGCACTGAGGGTTCCGTACCACCACATAAACATAATTGTATTAGTTGAAATTTCAGTAAGTTAATGTGCTAAATTTTTTGAGTCCGACACGCGCTTGACCAAATTTTATTATTTGTTATTATTTTATAGCCTATGCCCTATAAACATACCAATTTTCAAGTTTGTAAGTGTTCCCGTTTTTAAATAGAACTAAAACAAAAATCGCCTCAGCAACCATCCAACTTGACCCCTCTCTTATTATGAATGTTCTTGAAACGGGAGCTCACCACAATTGGTTACCTTTAGTTGTGAGAAAAGTTGTAATATTTAATGATTTCAGACTTTTCCCATTATTTGTACCGTGAGACCTAGCTTCTTGCCAAATTTCATATTTTTAGGTCACCGGGAAGTACCCTGTAGGTTTTTCATTGATAAAACCTATACCTATAATTGAAGATAACATGTTCATCTTACGTTTTGTTACAGTTGATTGCTGACGTAGGTACATCTCAAAAGGTGTACAATAAAACCATAGTATAAAACTAAATTACCTGCTTAGCACATCAAGCTTGACAGTTTAAGCCACGATCACACCTACCTAAATTCCAAGACTTAATTCGGCATACATTGCTGGGAGGCTTGGTTATGTTAATTGCAATATCCTTACTTCAACGAGCAATGTACGCTGAATTAGTCTTTGAATACAGCTAGGTGTGATCATGGCTACGTACGGTCGGTCAACGTACGGTCAACCGCTTGTCGGTAGAAACTTTTTCAACTCTATTACCACGCCATAAGGTCCAAAAGTGTTTCTACCGATGTGCGGCCGTGTGTACGTACGGTCAACCGCACGTCGGTAGAAACTTTTTCAACTTTATTACCATGCCATAAGGTGCAAAAGTGTTTCTCCTGATGTGCTGTTAAGTGTACCTAAGACCAACCTCAGCTCACGCTATAGGTTGGAATAGGTACAGCGCGTTCAGAACAAGTCTTTATTTTCCGCGCATGGGTGACAGGCGGAGAGCCAATGAGCGATTCGCTCGCCCCCTGGGGGGAGCCGTGCTCACCCCCGCGACTAATTTTTTGACTTCTGCGCATTAACGGTCACAGACAAAGTTATTTTGCACGCAGTATACCTACCTACCAGCTATATTAAACGGTATAGATGGCATTTCCTACCTCCATCCTAACCCAATTTACGCTTATGTTGCATATTTCTAATTTTCAAAGCAATCCGTGATATAATTTATTTATTATAAGCAGGAAAATTTTTTTGAGTACCTATAGCATACAATCAAACGGTTCTAATTATTTTTTACCTGTGTCGTCCTAGTGGCAATCCTAGCGGCCATAATTGGTATTATCTTGAGCTTTGGATGTCTCAGAGGAAGTTAGGTTAAAAAGTCTGTACCGTGTACCTAAAGATGGCGCTGATATCAGATTATGGTTCCACACTTTGTCACGTATTAAATAAACTTTGTTTAGTAAGTATAATTATATTATAAAAGTAAAAAAAACATTAACTATTTTCTTATCTTTATTTTATTTAAATATTGACGGCGAAACCTGTAAGGTAAGCGTCTAAAAATATCAAAAACATTTCAAAAGTAAAAAAGCAAAAATTTTTAAAAATTTAATAAGCAATACCACCACCGTCCAGGCACAGTATGACCCATACTACCCAGTACTACCTACCATAATTATTATATACTAAAAGCTTTTGCTCTTTGACTTTAAAAACTCAGTGACCATCCAACTTGACCCCTCTCTTATATGAATGTTCTTGAAACGGGAGCTCACCACAATTGGTTACCATTAGTTGTGAGAAAAGTTGTAATATTTAATGATTTCAGACTTTTCCCATTATTTGTACTGTAAGACCTAGCTTCTTGCCAAATTTCATAATTTTAGGTCAACGGGAACTACCCTGTAGGTTTTGCATTTTTGAATAAATGTATGGAGATGAGAACATAAAATGCCATATCTTTTTATTGCGTCGTTGTAAAAAATTTAAATTTTCAGACCTTGTGTGGTCCATGGATCCTAATACATGGTATTAATTTCAACCTGATACCTTTACCCGTTCGTGAGATAAAGGGTCTTGACAGACAGACAGACAGACAGACAGACAGACAGACAGACAGACAGACAGACAGACAGACAGACAGACAGACAGACGGACAACAAAGTGATCCTATAAGGGTTCCGTTTTTTTCTTTTGAGGTACGGAACCCTAAAAATACCGGCCAAGTGCGAGTCGGACTCGCGCCCTAAGGGTTCCGTACCTATCTACCATGTGATATACTAAAAGCTTTTGCTCTTCGATTTTAAAAACTCCGCGACCATCCAACTTGACCCCTCTTTTATAGAAAATTTCTTGAGACGGGAGCTCACCTTAATTGGTTACTATTAGTTGTGAGAAAAATTGAAATATTTAATGATTTTAGACTTTTCCCTTTATTTTTACTGTGAGACCTAGCTTCTTGCCAAATTTCATAATTTTAGGTTAACGGAAAGTACCCTTTAGGTTTTGCTTTTTTGCATAAATGTATGGAGATGAGGACATAAAAAGCCATATCTTTTGATTGCGTCGTTGTGAAAAATTGAAGTTTTCAGATCTTGTGTGGTTCATGGACCTTAATATTCGTTATCAATTTCAACCTGACACCTCTTCTCGTTCGTGAGAAAAAGGGTCTTGACAGACAGACAGACAGACGGACAACAAAGTGATCCTATAAGGGTTCCGTTTTTTTATTTTGAGGTACGGAACCCTTAAAAGAAAAAAAACTATGTTTTATTGTAAAAATATATGACTTAAATATTTTAGTGGTCAAAAATTAGCCGCGCTATTCGAAAATTAGTGCCTTCTTAAAAACCCAGTGATCCAGTAGATATTTAACAAAGTGAAGGCAAATATTGTGCTTAATATAAACGAATACGGTCTCATCGAGCAACATGATTTGCCGCGCAAACAGGGTAGACCGTGTATCTCTATGTGTAAAGAACTTTGCTAGAAAATTATGTAAAAAAATATACTTCTCACAGAAACTACATGACGTGACACAGTGAATTTTATATGTGACATAAAAAAGAGTTCGTCTACCTTGAGAAAGGTAGGTAAGACTTCAGGACATGTTTTTTGACACCATAATTATACAGGGTGTTCCGTAAATAGAGGATATCCCTTCACCCACCAAGAGGCCTCATCATGGCCTAATACATGCAAAAATATAGCCCGATAAAAAGTAAAGTTTTTAAATTTTATTTCTTATTCGATTTTTTCCGCTTTGTAGCAGTTTTTAGGGTTCCGTACCTCAAAAGAAAAAAACGGAACCCTTATAGGATCACTTTGTTGTCCGTCTGTCTGTCTGTCTGTCTGTCGGTCTGTCTGTCTGTCTGTCAAGACCCTTTATCTCACGAACGGGTGAAGGGATCGGGTTGAAATTAATACCATATATTAGGATCCATGAACCACACAAGTTTTGAAAATTTAAATTTTTTACTACGACGCAATCAAAAGATATTGCATTTTATGTCCTCATCTCCATACATTTATTCAAAAATGCAAAACCTACAGGGTACTTCCCGTTGACCTAAAATTATGAAATTTGGCAAGAAGCTGGGTCTCACAGTACAAATAATGGGAAAAGTATGAAATCATTAAATATTACAGCTTTTCTCACAACTAATGGTAACCAATTGTGGTGAGCTCCCGTTTCAAGAACATTCATATAAGAGAGGGGTCAAGTTGGATGGTCGCTGAGGCGATTTTTGTTTTAGTTCTATTTAAAAACGGGAACACTTACAAACTTGAAAATTGGTATGTTTATAGTGCACTAGCTGTGCCCGCGGCTTCGCCCGCGTGATTTCCAGACAATTTGCTGTCTCTCCTTCTCCCCCTCCCTCACCCACTCCATTTCTCTCTACCTCCACCCCACTCCCTCTCCTCCCTCTCCCTATTCCTGCCCCTAACCCTACCCCTACTCCTATCCCTATCCTTAACGCCGTTTTAACCGCTATTCTATCCTTATATAAACATAGAAAGGACACCCATATGGATTTTTAGACATTTTAACCCTATCGCACCCCAACCCCATCCCCAGGGGATGATGGTATTTCACGTCCACCACCTTAGATTTCAATATTGTTGTAGTTTTCGTAATCAGCGATCCGATAAACCATACAAACGACACCCATATTGTTTTTAAAATTATCAACCCTATTGCACCCCAACCCCATCCCCAGAGGATGATGGTACTTCACGTCTACAACATTTGATTTCAAAATTGTTTTAGTTTTCGTAATCAGCGACCTGATAAACCATACAAACGATACCCATATTGGTTTTTAGACTTTTTCACCCCATTTCCCTCTTTAAGGGGTTGAATTTGGGGTGGAATTTCAATAACAGTGATGTATGTTCCACAGAATTACAACCCTTATGCCTAAATAATAAATTTTGTGGATATTACTTTGAAATGAAGGATTTTCATTTTCATCCCCCTTTTCACCCCTTAAGGTGTAGAATTTTCATAAACCCTGAAACACATAAAACTTAATTTTTAGTTGTTAGTCCACATACAAATTTTGAAGATCCTAACTTCAAACCTGACGGACTTTCATACAAACTTTCATCTCTTATTTCACCCCCTTAAGGGATGAATTTTGAAAAATTCTAAAACATGTACTTTTTCATTTTATACCAAAAGCTTAAAAACAAATTTCTATAATTCTACCTTTAAAAACAAAAGACTTATAGACCAACATACGGAAAAAATATCATGCCCTTTTTCACCCCCTTTTAGGGTGATTTTTAAGAAATGCTTATACACGTATCTCTTTATTTTTTACCAGAAGCTTAACTTCAAATTTGTGTGAATTTAGCTCAAGAAACAAAGGACTTTCATACAACCTTGCATCCCCCATTTCACCCCCTTAGGGGATAAATATTGAAAAATTCTTAAACACGTACTTTTTTTATTTTTTACCATTAGCTTTAAACCAAATTTCTTTAATTCTACCTTTAAAAATGAAAGATTTATAGACCAACATACGGAAAAAAAATCATCCCCTTTTTTATACAAATTTTCATCCCTTATTCCACTTCCTTAGGGGATGAATGTTGAAAAATTATTTAACACGTACTTTTTTATTTTTTACCATGAGCTCGAAACCAAATTTCTATAAATCTACCTTAAAAAATGAAAGACTTACCTATAGACAAACATACGGAAAAAAATCATCCCCTTTTTAACCCCCTAGAAGGGTGATTTTTAAGAAATGCTTAAACACGTGTTTCTTTTTTTTTACCAGAAGCTTAAAATCAAATTTGTGTGAATCTAGCTCAAGAAACAAGGGACTTTCATACAAACTTTCATCCCTTATTTCACCCCCTTGGGAGATGAATTTTCTAAAATCCTTTCTTAGTTGGGGGTTTTGACGTGCATAGAACCTGAGTACAAAATTTCAGATCTGTATCTATAGCGGTTACGGCTCGGCGTTGATGAATCAGTCAGTCAGTCATTTAGATAAGCTATAAAATAATAACAAATAATAAAATTTGGTCAAGCGCGTGTCGGACTCAAAAAATCTAGCACATTAACTTACTGAAATTTTATAGAATTATGTTTATGTGGTGTTACGGAACCCTCAGTGCGGGAGTCCGACTCGCACTTGGCCGGTTTTTGTTGCTGTGTTTACAAATGATAACTTTTTGACTGAGTTTTTTTTTTTTCAAATTACTTGTGGACATTTGCTTTATCTAAAACAGTAATTTTCAACTGTGAAATTTAAAAAAATCTAATTTGTGCAAGGTCCAAAATGCGACTATTGTCCTTAAAATAATGATTAAAAAAAACCATTCGGAAAATGTTTAACAATAATACCATTCTAAAATTGACATATACTAAGCGAGTTTTTAAAGTCGTGGGCACGGCACCTGTGGTAATTTTTTTTTACACCATAGCCCACCATAGTTAGTAGTTCGTTTTGGTAAATTTAAAAGCCTCGCATAAATTTAAATTTTTTAAATTTCAGTTCTAATTCACTGTTAAAAATAAGACTGTTTTAGATAAAGCAAATGTCCTTTAGTAATTAAAAAAAAACTAAGCCAAAAAGTTATCATTTTAGACACAGCAACAAAAAAACTGCTACAAGGAAGAAAAAATTCGAAAAAGAAAAAAGAAAATAGGTTAAAACTCAAAAACCTTACAACTTTTATGAGGCTATATTTTGGCATGTAGTAGGCCATTTTGAGGCCTCTTGGTGGGTGAAGCGATATCCTCTATTTACGGGACATCCTGTATATTATTATAAAACAAACTCACACCACCCACACCTCAGTTTTTTGCTCCCAAAACTCGGCCCGCGAGTGCCGCGTGCGTGAATTCATTTCAACTTGGACTGAAAAAGCGGACACCTTTTTTAAGCCGTGAATATGAAATCTGCAACTAGAGAGTTCCGGGACATTTTGCATGTTGCTCCATGAGGTACTTTTCAAGTAGTTTTTTTTATTCAAAAGCTCACTTTGATTTACGAGTTGATTTTTTTAATGTAGAAAATCATTGGCTAAGGATAAGTTCATAATACGCATAATAATAAAAAACAACTTTAAAAAAACTGAGTTACTTTGGACTCTTGTCAAAAACAACTTTTCCGAAGAAACAAGTATCGAATTGTAATTATTTTGGGTGCGCATCACTTCGTATAAATATTTTTCGTATATCAACGTTTACAAACATTCAATTGATATAATAAACGTTTCATATAACAACTATTAGCATAATTTTGTTTGACATAACGTACCTTTACTATAATGAACGTTTTCTATACTAACATTTGGCATAACTATCTTTTCACCTAAATATCTTTCATATAAAATTAATTTGATACATAATTTTTTTATGAATTTACTTATTATTTATTTAATTTATAATAATAAAACAAAAAAATATAATAATCAATTAGTTTATAATAATTTTGTATAGTTATAAATATGCTTATTTAATTAAAATTGTTGTAAAAATGAAACGATAAGGCTCAATTAAAATTTATCATAGGCGAGCGAAGCGAGCAAAAGAGTTCGGGGCACCCCGACACAGTTGGTTAGGTTTCGCTCGTCTCCGCTTCATTCCGCCATACCCTTCAGGTTAGGTTGACATGAATGCATGCGTATGCCTGCTTGCCTGCATGCTTGCTTGCTTGCTTGTATGCATGCTTGCTGTATGCATGCTTGAATGCTTGCTTATACTTGTCTGTTAATTGCAAGGACTTAGTAGAATGGATAATAGGCGAGCGAAGCGAGCAAAAGAGTTCGGGGCACCCCGACACAGTTGGTTAGGTTCGAAGGGTATGGCGGAATTGAGCGGAGGCGTGCGGAGCGAGCTGCGCTTCATTCCGCCATACCCTTCAGGTTAGGTTGACATGAATGTATGCGCATGTCTGCTTGCCTGCATGCATGCGTGCTTGCTTGTTTCTTGCTTGCTTGCATGCATGCCTGCTTGCCTTTGCTTGCTTTTTTTTGCATAATGCATGCTTGCTTGTTCATTTACTTTATAATTAACTAACCAATGAAAATAACTGATATTATATGAAATGGGTATTATACGAAATGATGATTATATGAAACATTTTTATAGGAAATGTTTATTATTCGTTTTGAAATTATATGAAATGAAAATATGTGAAATATATAATCATTATATGAAACAAAATTATATGAAACGTTGTTATATCAATTAAATGTTAAATTAAAAGTTGTTATATCATCTATTACACACCCAATTATTTTTAATGTTGCTTCCAGTTTGTATGAGAAAGCCAAAAGAATGGCTTTTTAGGTCTATGTTTCTTGGAAAAATTTCTTAAATTTGGCCATCGTCCATTCATCAGATGTTTTATAATTTTAGTCGAGTTACTGCCAGTTGCACAAAGCGTATTTAAAATTACAGCTCCTTTAAGTCTATTTCTGACTTTTTCTGATTTGTTGGCAAAGAAAGTGACAGCAATAGATTTAAAGGTGCTTTAACTTTAAAGCTGCTTTGTGCAACTGGCTGTTAGAGTTACATTAAAAATTAACTTTTTAATATAGCTATTTCGCAGACTAAGTTTTTTAAGAGCCATCCACATACTCTCAGTAATCTCCAGGTATGAAAATCAGTTTAGAAATCCAAATCTTACTTTTTGAACTACATTTAATCACAAATTCAACTCCACTAGCCGTCATCGGTAATATTTATCACCGTCATAGGTAATGCGCGCCACAAATCGGAGGAACTTGGGGCCATAAACGCGGGCCAAGTTTTCCAATCTCGCGCCGTCCGCGGTCCCAACCGGCGACTTAAGACGGTCTCACTATTACAAGACTTGTGAAATGAGTGAAGATGTTGGAAATTGCCTATACATTGCTCGTTACATACGTGTAGTCATTTTGTAACATCTTCATAATTCAATTCATATACGAAGTTGGAATTTGTTTTGTCGTTTATGATCTGAATTGCTCAAAAACAAAATAAAACTTTATTTTTAGCAGGACTCTGATGCTAATAAAAGTATATTTTAATAGTTTTATTCTTTAAGTTACATTGTAAGAACTCGCAACATTCTCCTATTTTTCTAAGTATGATATTAAATCTCATACATAGGTATAATATTTTATGATAGGTACTCTAAAAGACTTTCTTGAAATGGTTGGATGGAAACAACATTACCTATTCAAGGTAGAATATTCATATTCATATTATATTCATATTCACTTTATTTTGCAAAGTACAGCATTTACAAAAGCCATGCAAAATTAATATAAATTATCAAATTAACATAAATTAATATAATATAAAATAGCTTATTTGAAAATTACTTCTAGCTTAATAAAAATATCACAGCCTATTACAAAGTATCACGAAATTACAAAATTCATTTTTAAAAACATTTTCATGTCAAATCTAAGTAGTTTTCACATTAAAACAAAATAATATAATTTAAAATAACTACTAATTTAATATAAATATCACAGCCTATACATTATTCAAAATCCATTTTTAATATAAGTTTGCAAAATATTCTTTTAAATCGTAATATGGTCTAGTCACTAAATATGATTTTAATTGGTTTTTAAAGCTATTAATATTATCGCATGTTTTTATTTCAGGTTTCAAGTGATTAAAAATTTTTAATCCCATGTAAGGCATGCTATTAAAATAATTGACATAATTCGATTTATGAGAAGGTATCAGTCGACATTTATTTCTTAAATTATGCTGTTGTACATCACCTAATGTCTGATATTGGTCTTTTTGTTTAAAAACTCTTATACTAATGACATAGATGTACAGTGAGATCACCGTCAAGATTTTATGTTTGATGAATAGGGGACGACAATGTTCCAAATAGTATGCTCCATCTATTATTCTGACCGCTTTCTTTTGAAGAAGCAGGATAGCATTTATTTCTACACCATTGCCCCACACCTCCAAGCCGTATCTTAAAATACTCTCAAAATAGGCAAAGTAAACCACTTTTAGGGTTGAAGAGTCTGAAGTGCGGGCTAGATTTTTTAGTGCATAACATGCGCTAGCTAATCTTTTGCAGACTACCTCTATTTGTATATGCCATCTTAACTGCGGGTCCAGCTCCACCCCGAGAAACCTAATGCTGTCAGCTTTAGAAATAGGAAGAGGTAGGGTGAATTCTTGTGAATTGGTATGTCTTTTGAAGTACATATAAAAAGTTTTATCAATGTTCATTTTGAGACCGTTTAAAAGAAACCACTGAGTGAGATCGCACCATGTTCTGTTCACTACTTCAGTCAACCCCGTAATAGTACTGTCTCTAGTAACAATACTGGTATCATCTGCATACAGATAAGAAGTACCATGCCTGATATTGGAGGGCAAATCGTTAACAAAAACGATGAAAAGTAATGGTCCCAGTACTGAACCCTGAGGTACGCCACGTTTTATACTGAGCCTTTCTGAAACCACAGTTTTAGGCATACCCCCCTCATTATCACCAGATAACTGAACATACTGTTGGCGATCCGATAAATAAGATCGCATCAAATTTAGGACGGCACCCCTAACGCCATAAAACTCCAGCTTGTCTAAGAGGATCGTGTGCTCCACACAGTCGAAAGCTTTGCTAAGGTCGCAAAAAATCCCTGCACACTTGTCTCCCTGGTTTAGGCCATCTAAAATTTCATGAGACAAGTCGCAGATCGCTGAGATTGTATTTGAGTTTTGCCGGAAACCATACTGCTGTTTCGAAAAGTAGTTGTTAGCTTCAAAGTGGTGCTCCAAGCGCTTAGCTATAGCTTTCTCAAAAATCTTTGCTATGACTGAAAGCAGAGAAATTGGTCGGTAATTGCTTTTATCCAGATGACTTTGCTTTTTGTATATAGGTATAACCTTAGCAATTTTAAGTGTACTAGGGAAAATTTCTTTCTCAATACATTCATTAAAAATGTGACATAATGGTACGCAGAGATATTCGATGAACTTTTTGACAATGTTATTGCCAAGACCATCTGGGCCACAAGCCTTTGTGTTTTTCATACACTTTGTAATTCTTATAATTTCTATTTCATCTATAGGTTTCATGAACATGGATTTCGAGCTTTTAATGCCGGTATTGAGAAGAAGCTCCTTATAACTTTTATTGTTATCCTTGGTTAGATGCAGTGTTTCACCAACATTGACAAAAAAATTGTTAAATATATTACTTATGTTATATTCATCTTCGATCAATACATTATTTTCCATTAATTTAATTCTGTCTTTTGTAGTACACTTATTTTTACCAGTATTTTCATTAACTAAACGCCACACTACCTTACTCTTACATTTAGCCTTTAGTATAGTATTTTTTGTGTGTAAGATCCGCGCAGTAGATAGTGTTCGTTTGAGCACGCTTTTGTACATTTTATAGTAAGAATTTAATTTGGAATTATCATGCCTATCTTTACGTTGTTGAAGCAACAAAGTTCTCTTTTTCCTACACGACACTCGAATACCCTTTGTATATTAGGTGTTCATAGAAATATTCAAGAAACGTAGCATAGGTGACGTCTAAGAATTCCTATAATAAGATATCCTACTAATATTATAAACGCAAAAGTTTGTAAGTATGGATGGATGGATGGATGTATGTTTGTTACTCTTTCACGTAAAAACTACTGAATGGATTTTAATTAAACTTGGCACACATATAGGCTAAGTACTGGAATAACACATAGGCTACTTTTAAACACTTTATTCCCACGGGAAAATGCATTTAATGCGGGTGAAACCGCAGATTCTGCGTTACCATGCTTTTTACCATGCTTTATTAGTTAAACTAATTCAAGATTTGGTACCTACAACGTAGGTGAATTAGAATTTTTGCAAAGTAAACACGATTATATGAACGACCAAGAGCTTTAAGATTCTAAGTACTTAAAGCCCAGTAACCCTAAACCAGCAATGTACATTAAAACCGCTACATCTTGTCTCCTCATTGAAACGGTCTTGGCTCAACGTGGACGTATTATTATAACTCTTTTATTGCACCATGCAATCCTATAGAAGTTCTCTCTGTGACAATGTTAGGTGAAAGTTTCACTCGTAAAACCTTAGACCGAATTGATTCGCAGATATTACTTCTAGATCGCTGTAAAATTTTGAATATTTAATGCAGGTGGTGGTGCGAAAGTACTTTAATCTCATACAACGTGATTTTTTATTCACCAAAAAAAATTTAAGGGATGATTCTGCCCAAGAAACTGAACAACTTTTCCCAAGGAACATAGTTCGAAATACGAAATTAAATTTTTGACCTTCCATAGAAACTGCATACGCTGATAGCGCATTTTGTATGGGAGGTCAAATTTGGTTTTTCGTATTTCGACCTATGTTCAAAAATGTATGTTGAAAGAAAAATCACGCTGTATTGTTACTGCCAGTGATATTTGTTATGATGATTTCGTATGGTGCTGGCAAATAATAGTATCCACTCATCTCAACCCGTGGGTGTCGTACGTAAAAGGCGACTTACGGGTTACGAGTATAACCGGGAAAATGAGCAGCAGCGTCCTTCTGTACTCGTATATGGCACCATCTTACGTACTGCAGTCACCAACCACCGGTTTCTACGGTGCCAGCCGCAACGTTAACAAGCGTGGTAACTATAAATTAAAAAGTTAAGTATGTAAATGTAAATATTGGGTGGGGGACATTTCACACAAGATCTGATCCCTAACTAGACAAAGCATGTACTAAGGGTATCAGAGACTGATATACCTACATAAATAAATAGATAAATAACACCCGGACGTAGAACAAACACTTGTGTTCATTACACAATTTTTGCCCTGGGGGGATCAACCCGTGGTCGACGGCGTGAAAGGCAGATTCACTACGAAAGGGCTTGTCAATTGTGACTATATTCCTAGATTGTAACTATGGTACTTCCTCAGCAAATTGTGCCAAGCGTATTTGCTGGAATTATGAAGGGAGTTTTGAATTATAATTGTACGCTAGTACAGTATTAGTTCAATGCCTGCAGTTGACGATCCATGGGATTTTATGATGATTTAACTTAGTTATGTTTTGATCGATAATATGAGCGTTAAACCACGTGGGTTCTGACAGTATTAGATCAATGGTTCTGACTACCTACTGCCAACATTCCTTTTTACTTATAATCGCCATTTGGCCTTCTGTATCTATCCTTGGAATACATCTAAGTACGCAAGAAACCCAGCATTTACACTTTTACGACAACTGTAAATATTCCTCAAAAACGTTCTACGAATGAATATTTAGAGTTGCAACGCAATTTATAATTACATCGACATTAATCACGCGGCCCCCTCTCGACTCGATAAAAAGCGTCATCTCACACGTAGCCAAAACATAACTTTAGCTACATGTGACATAGGTGGAGGTGTACATATGTGCAGTGACGTCACGCGCCAACCTGTCGCCCGTAGTGTGTAATTAAACCCGTCCGATGGTAGAGACGGGGCTCTATCGGTAATAGTGTCGATAAATCTACTTGAAATTATAAATACACGATATTTGATAGGATTTTGAAAGGGTCGCAGATAAAACGTAGGGTTGGATGACCGGTACAGGACCAGGAGTTGCATTGACTAATTACAATAATTACTAATTACAAGTTTTTAATGACGATGTTAGTAAAATATAACGAATGCAGTTTTTTAATTGTTCTTTTCAGATGAATCAAAAGGATAACGGATTGAAGTGGTGTTTTTCGGGTTCCGTACTTCAAAAGAAAAAAACGGAACCCTTATAGGATCACTTTGTTGTCCATCTGTCAGTCTGTCTGTCTGTCAAGACCCTTTATCTCACAAACGGGTAGAGGTATCAGGTTGAAATTAATACCATATATTAGGGTCTATAAACCACACAAGACCTGAAAATTTCAATTTTTTAAACGACGCAATCAAAAGATATGGCTTTTTATGTCCTCATCTCCATACATTTATGCAAAAAAGCACCTACCGTTGACCTAAAATTATGAAATTCGGCAAGAAGCTAGGTCTCACAGTACAAATAAAGGGAAAAGTCTGAAATCATTAAATATTACAACTATTTTCACAACTAACGGATACCAATTGTGGTGAGCTCCCGTTTCAAGAACATTCATATTAGAGAGGAGTCAAGTTGGATGATCGTGGAGGCGATTTTTGTTTTAGTTCTATTTTAAAAACGGGAACACTTACTAACTTGAAAATTGGTATGTTTATAGTGCATAAGCTATAAAATAAAAACAAATAATAAATTTTTTTTCAAGCGCGTGTCGGACTCAAAAAATCTAAAACATTAACTTACCGAAATTTCAACTAATACAATTATGATTTCATGTTGGTACGGAACCCTCGATGCGCGAGTCCGACTCGCACTTGGCCGGTCTTTTTCTATTATATTTTTTATAATAATCCGATATTTTAGTGATAGCATAGCTAGTTATATTTTCGTTGTCGCTTCTTTTTTCGACTTGCTGCCGCTTTGTTTGTGAAGAGATTCATAAATTTTGATCTTCATAAGAATAAATAAAGTGAATGATAGATATCAGTATTGTAATTTTTCTTGCTATAGGTAGCTTTGTAATTTTAGATCAAAATATAGTTACAATATTAAAGAAATATTCATTGTTATCATAAAATGCTTAGCTATTACTTTTCATATTTTATCGATATCAGTAACTTAGTACCCCTCGTAGTACCCTCTCTAGCCGGCCCCCGCGGCACCTCGTTTTATTAAGGCGCGTTTTTTGTGCTCGCACACGTGCTCGCCATACCTCGCCGGGCGGTGTGGCCGCGCCTTTACTATCTTGTACTATCTTTTTGTGCATTTTAAAATGTCTTTAATTAGATAGGTATTGTTTTGTATTGTGTTTGTTACAATATGAGCTAAAAAAAAAGCTTGAAATAAATGAAATTTTAATTTTAATTTAATTTTTTTTTACACTAAGCTCTTTATTTGTTTGCTTCACTATATACCTCTAGCATTGTTCATTATGAAGATATATTGCTATTAAACAGTCAAGATTAGAAGAAGCTCGATAATTAGAGGCTTTATTTTAGTTTCTACAGTAGGTAATTGAAATACAAACTATTGAAAATGAGTTGACTGTACTGTTAAGGTTCATGTGTTTTTGACTGTACAATTTAAGAATAATTCGATACACGAAACCAGTATAAACTGATCTGCTGAAACAAATAGTAACTTATCGAGACGTGTCTCAGTTTATACTGGAAAGTTGTTTGTAACCCACGCTTTTGCCTCTATGCCAGATTTCAACCAAGTATGGGCCAAAAAATTAAGGAAGGGTCATGGTTGGTAAACAACGTATTTTGCGACGTAGGTACTTAAGTCTGCTCCTTATGTTGAAAATAAATTATCGAGATCGATGACCAACCTTCCAAACTCTAGTAGCCTCTGATATAATTATACGGCTCATTAACGATATCTACTGTAGATAGTGCCTTGAAGTGTCTTCCGAAGCACGGAACCATTGCTGCATAGCTTTTAGACACCTTAGTGATTTACCCAAAAATATCCTAACTTAAATGGGGAAATCTCAAAATTGATATTTGTGTTAAAGGAGGCGCACCGGGAATCAAACCCGCAACCTCTGGATCGAAAGGCAAACGCTCTAACAATTGATAGGTATTCATCCTTATTTCGTTTTTGACCTATGGCTTTTTATGGATACGGCTACCTTGCCTAGAGGAATTGACGAGGATACTGGTTTTCACACAGAGCGACTGCCATCTGACCTCCGCAACCCAGACCTAAGATTAGGCTTTGCCAGGTTAGTGGCCAACCTGCCTGTCAGAGTTTTCAAGCCGCCAAATGGCATTTGACTTGACTTAACGACTACTATCATTGACAGTAGCCGGGATCAATGACTTAACATGCCTTCCGAAGCACGGAAACGCTCTAGTTGTTGTGCTACTAGCGGTCACCTATCCTGGTTCTGACCACGGCCAAAGTTGCTTTACTTTTGTGATCGGAAAGAAAGAGCAACTACCACTCGGCCACGAGCGCTTGGGTTATAATTAAATAAATTACAGGGTGTAAGGGACAGTGTACCAAAAACTAAACGGGCGAGCTCAGTCAACGAAACTGAACAACTCTCCCAAGGAAACATTTTTGGGAAGTGAAAAAAATGTTTGACCTCTCCATAACAGCTCACTCTGATCAAATAGTTTGTTATGGAGTGGTCAAAAATTTATTTCATTTCCCAAAAATGAATCTATGGGAAAGATCAGTTCAGTTTCGTTGATTGAGCACGACCTTTCAGTTTTCGGTACACCGCCCCTTCATCACCATCATAACATCCCATGAAACGTTCACTACAGGACAGGAAGCTCCCTCCAGGATTCCAGCCCCTGCTGGAAAAATGTGGAGGGGAAGTATCATAGTCACCTCGCTTGTTAGCGTTACGGCTGGAAGGTGACCGCATTTAGTAAGATGTAAGATACAAAAGAGGATGCTGCTGCCCGTCCTCCAGTTAACCCTTTGTCGCCTCTTACGACACCCATGGGTATGTATGGGTTGGTGCTGTGCACTTGTGGAACCCTAAAAAAATTTTTAATGCATAAAATACTATTTAGAGGAACTGTCAAGGAGTTTAGCTAGAAACAGTTAGAAAAAAAATGGGACAACGGGTGTCAAGTTGGGAAGTTTTGGTGAAAAGGAATAAGTGGTTTTCTGGATAAAAAAGAATAATTGCTAAAGATTTAGTTGCAGATGAAGCTGTTGGTTAAAAGTAAACGGAGTGATCTGCGGTCGTGTAATTTTTGGAAGGATCTTTGGGCCACTCATCAGTCTTGAAAAAAATGATGGTTTGTTACCAGACATCAGTGAGTCAATTTTTTTTATTTTGTAGTTCGAGGTGGAAGCTATCAAATAGCTGATGTGATGAATCTTTTGAAGGAGACTGTGATCCTTGATTGCGGATTCCTTCAATTGGGACAAAGATAGGCATTGCTCCGTTTAGGATATAGAATAGGAAGGTTTAGTTGCATTTAAATTCAAGCCGCTAACATTCAGAATTTGATTCCAAGGTGAATAGAAAAGTAAGTGGTGTGAACCTAACATTGTGTAAGTATTCAATTTTGTGGTTTTCCATTTTATTTATATTCAGTTCAAAGTTGTTGTATGTATTAAAATAAGGGGAAATGTGACTTAATGAAATATATAGATTTCTTCCAGGTTGTGTGAGTTAAATAACATTGAGGAAATCAGACTCCAATGTCAAAAGAGGAAGAGTTAGATGGAGAATATTTGCAGCTTTACAGATCTACACGCAAGATCATAAGAAACTTATACTGTGTGATACATTAAGTAAATTGTTATTCTCTCTTAACGATTTTCTTTTGTAATCATTAATAACTCTGTGAAAATTATAACATACTGTGTTTCTAATCTGAGTCGTTATTTGTAGATAGTAATAAAGATTTCCTTTTCCCATAATTAAGTATAAACTAGTTCTGCATATGTTTTTGTTCGCGTATAGCTAGGCAGGGTAATGTTTTATTTCTAAACAGGTTTACAGAATTTACAAAGAACTCTATAGTTATGGAATAGCAACCCACAAATGACAGAGCATGAAGGCTAGAAATGTATTGCTTGGGATGTAAAGGTAATGTAAATTTCATTGTGTTCACTTTCTTTACAGAGAAATTGATTAAAACAGTCCTTGGGGTAAAACATAGAAACTGGACTCTGATGTGATGGATTACCATCATTTCATATATGACTTAGATGATATATATTAGGTAGAATTGTCTTCAAAATATTGTTTAAAAAAAGGGAACCTTCTTTTTTTTTGGTGGGACAAGTGTCAGAAAAGAATGGATTGTGGTGACATTTGACATTATTGTCAAATAGTCAACAAATAAATCATTTTGTATTTAGTTTTACCCACAGCAAGTCGCTAATTTTGAAATCTTTATAAATTTTTCATCTCTTTAACAAAAAATAAATCAAAACCCATAATCAAAATGGCAATAAATATTAAAGAATTAAATAGTTACAATTTTTAGAAAATAATATAAAACTTTGGCCCTAAATCGAAATTCCAGTTTTATATGCAAGTGTCTTCGTTTAATAAAAATTTAAAATAAATACCCTGTCAGTTTAAAAGAATTTAGAATGTCAGTTCAAGACCTTCAAATAAAATATCTTCCAATTGAAACTTGGATATAATTGTGACATTTTATTGTGAAATAAAGGGTAAGTTTAAGTAGAGTGAAAGTAATAAATAATAATATTTCGTTTAATAATAAATTGTTTTGATAGTGATTTTGAATCTTTTGCCTCAATTTCCCAAAATTGGAACATGCTGAGAGCATTACTGCATTTCAGTACTCAAGTTCTTAGGAGGTGCTTATCTTTAACCTTTAACTATCATTCTTTTGGAGTCCCAGCTTTTGAGATTAAGAAATACTTGCTCTCAGGTTTATTTAGTTCAACCAAGCATGGATGGATGCCATCGTGACATGTGCTTCCGTTGTCCACCATGTTGGCTGTGGCGAATGTATGTCGCGTATCCCTGGAGTATTTGTTTAAGACTAACTGATAAAATCTACCTTCGGATTTATTTATTTTAACCATCCTTGGGCCGGGGCCCTTGAAACTTGATTTTTTCTGATATTCGCCATATTTAACGTGATGGTCGCATAATACACGTTGCAGAGATATTTGCATAGGTCTAAAAGGGTCTAGTACAAAAGTTCTTCTCTTTCTATTTGTGTGAGATTTCGCTGATTCATCCTGATTTCTCCCATCTGTATGTGTGGGATGAATCGGAGTCTTTCTATTACAAATGGAAGGATATTAGTAAGGTGTTTTAACGTTGGATTTTGGAAATGGTGTTTCTTGTGTTATGTGCTGACAACGTTCGCCCATTATTGGTTGCGTCGTTTGAGTGGCAAATACCGCGGGAGGACCTCCTGATCTTAGCGTTGGATTACCAAATGTAGAGTAGTTAGATAACTTAAAACTTTCTTCTTTTGTGTAGGGACATTCTAGTTTAATCTAATGACATTAGATTGTTTATAAGGAATAAATTAGAATTGTCCTGAATCAATAGGAAGAATATTCTTGATGGAGACATTACATTCGTTCGTGGGTTGCTTCTTGTAAAGTGTGTTGACGACGTTCGCCCGCAAGGCTGCGACGGCTGTACGACACTCTGACCTTGGGGGACCTCTGAACTTTATGTGTGTCATCCTAAAGTAGTTAAATAATCTATTTAATCTTCATTGAATCATACAGGAATCTAAACCTTATAAGATTCTATGTTTTATTTTTCTTAATAAAACTTGTCATAATTTATCATACTTAAAATTATACTTTGACTTAGTGTGAAACCACCTTTAATATTACTAAATAGATTCTTGAAAACAATAATGGAACGGAAATTATAATGTTTAGTTTCTTTCATTGTATGTTCCGAATATTTAAGTATATACAATAATCCCATTTTTATACTTCTTTTGAGTCCTCTTTTAAAAGAACATCGAGTTTTAGCTAGTGTTGTTTACGCTAAATTCTCCCAGTGTTCTTGGTTTTGAATACTCGATGCCTTTGATTTTCCCTTAAGATCTTAAATCATAAATGTTTGGCCCAACCTAGCTTAGATACTACTATCCCGTATCTTCTCGGTTCTGGTCATCATACTTCACTTTTATTTAAGGATTACCTTCAGTAATCTTTTGTCATACTTACTTCTTATATGTTCTTCTTCGAAAATATGCTGGGTAATCCCATTATAGTTTAGATGCAATTCATTTTTAAATGAGTGTTTAGACTGGGGTTACTCTACATAATTCTTGTCTTGCGTGGGTTGGTAACGGAAAAGAGATTTAGTTACGCATCACAAGTGAGAGCTATGAAGGATATACGGAGACCTTGTTGGTGCAATAAAGTCACTCAGTGACTGGGGGGAGGGAAGTTGCCCTTCAAACTCTTTATATCTCTCGTTATAAAACCGTTATTGATCTGGGCTGGCCATGCAAGCATTAATACTATACCCGTATCTAGTACAGACTTCACACTTGGACGTGTGGAGCTGGCTAATTATTTTCAGTTTAACTTATTTCAAAACAAACTAAGGGATTTGATGATGTCGAACAATGTCTGCCCGGAGGGATTACAGGAAGAGCTCATTTTGTAGGAATGCCTTGTTTTCCTAAAGGAAGACTGTATGCTTTGTGTGCCTGGCGGGCTCGGTGACCAACTCTGGTATGGGTGGCTAAAAGAAATAGTCAAATACCCTGTAAACCCTGGACGAGTCAGTGATTGTCCCTTAAAGGTGGGCCACGTGGGAGTCGGGTTTAACGCGGGGCATGAACATACCGGGGGGAGACATCATCACCGTCTGGGTTGTACTGTGGTTAGTTAGTTCCACTCTCCACATACATTAACCCTAGTCTTTACTGTAGTTTAGGTTTCGATGGGATTTCCAGCTCCGCGAGGATGATCAGAATCCTGACGATCCAGTTGGATTGTTAGGGTAGTTTAGCGTCATATCATCGTGAACTGGGTGGTGATATGCCTCGGACCTAGGACTCAGAGTAGGGGAGCCTAGGACGAGCCTGTTCGGGGCGATGGAGGGGCTCCGAACCTGGGGATTTTCCCCACATTATTTTTATTACTTCATTTATATTAACATAGGTTTCTTTTCAGAAACTTAACGGCTCTAATATTGCATAGTAAATGAGATAAAACCTTCCCTAAATTGATGAATCTACATGAATTCAGATGAGCTACTCCGATCAATATGAAACTAAATTTAAATAAATAGTGATTCAATATAGAATTAAATAACAAAATTTAGACTTGTAAAGAATAGGATTATATTCAAATAAAAGTAATAAAATAACAAAGGTGTTTTTTTTTTCATTCTTCTATTACCACTCTCCACCGAGCAGAATCTATAAATTACAAAATATTATAAAGATATAAAACGGTATGACGTAGGATTCAGAAAAAATATAATATTCTTAAAGGGTATTATTCTAGACGATCAACTTTGGCCAAAACTTTCACGTATCTGACTTGAGGATCCTATATGAAGGGACTTCAGATCAGTACAGTACTATTCTTCGCCGGCACCACACGACACCGTTCTTTACACCCTATATAAGTACATAAGCGTCTAAAGAGTTAGGATAATTATAATATCATTTTGTAAGATGAATTCAATATTATTTATTGGCACAATGTTGCGATGCCACCTAACTACTAAGAACAGAGCACTAAACATCGTATGTTGAGCTAGATCAAAGCATTCCTACTTACTTATCCACCCTATAAACAGTACTATTTACTATTTTAATTGCCGTATATTTCCGTAGCAAAAAGCTGGTATTGCAGCGAGCAGCTTATTAAAACATGTCCGGGTAAGTCAGGACGGGGGCGGGTAGGGACGGGCCTAGGGTTACCAGGCTTAGTTTAGGCTCAGTTTTGGAGAAGAAAACAGGGGAAAGCGGAACGTCGTTTTATAAGTAGAATCGGTCTAATCTGTAGGTTGTCCCTATCGCACACTACGGGAGGATTGCTGGGGCGCAATGAGACAGTAATAGTTCGAACAAATACCTACTTCTTGGACTAGAATACCCTTTTAACATACCTTCCATCCAAAGCACGTCATCGCTCTGGTTGTTATGCCACTAGCGGTCACCAATCAAAGTTCTAACTACGGCCAACGAAGGCCAACTTTCTTGATCGTAAATAAAAGCTTTTAAGTCGAGTTAGTTCCATTTAATCACAGTCCCGCCTAGTCAATTCATAACATCCCATGAAACGTCCACTACAGGACAGGGAGCTCCCTCCAGAATTCTATTGCTTTTGCTGGAAAAATGTGGAGGGGAAGTCCCATAGCCACCTCGCTTATAAGCGTTACGGCTGGCACCATGGACCGCGGTTGTAGGTGCCCGCAGTAAGTAAGATGTAAGATACAAAGGAGGATGCTGCTGCCCAACCTCCAGTTTATAGCTCTTAGTCGCCTTTTACGACACCCACGAGTATGTATGGGTTAGTACTATTCTTTGCCGGCATCACACGGGACGCTTTTAAGTAAAAAGAGCTAAATTTTCTGTGTTGCAAAGGTCTGGCAGCCCTAGTCGGTACGGGACCGTGAGCAATGTCTAATTTTCCGGTTTTGCCCGCGTAGATTGCGCGTTGCCCGCGGGACTATACCTCTCGTCTCCATACACTAACATTTTCAACATACAAAATGTCGGGTTGCCTGTTGTCGTATTTCATACATAACATAACATCACGTCTCTTTTCTGTCGGGCTAGGTAGCGACGAAAGAGAACCTCGCTGCGCGTAGAGACCACAGCCTTCCACCTTTTTTAGGGTTACGTTGTCAACAAGGAGTCTGTCCTGGGTACCTGGCAGGGTCTTCTGTCCGCAGCTTAACTCAAAGAACTCAGAGAAATACCTAACTACTAGCGATCACCAAATGGGCTTTAAGAGCAACAGCTCAACAACAACAGCTATCTATGTTGTCCATCAGGTGGCCAGTTATTATAAGGCTCGGAGAACATCAGTCATAGCTTGTTTCCTGGACCTCAGTAAGGCTTTTGATCGGGTGTCCCATTCTCTCCTCTGGGATAAGCTACGTGGCACGAGGCATGCCTGAGAGACTTGTGGAGACGTTGGCAGTTTGGCACCAATAACAGTCAAACCTAGTTAGATGGAATGGTGCATACTCCAGACAAGAAAGGCTGCACTGTGGCGTGAGACAAGGTGGATCCAGCTCTCCTGTCCTGTTCAATGTATACATGGACGAGCTGAGAACCAGAATAACGCAGTCAGGCGTTGACTGTTCCCTGGATGGAGTGTGCATTAATCATGTGAGCTACGCTGACGATATGGTGCTCTTAGCACCCTCGGCTGTTGCGATGAGGAAGCTGCAGGCAATATGTGAGAAGTATGCATCTGAACACAACATGCTTTATAACGCCAGTAAATCTGTATACATGGTGTTCAAATCCATCCACACTCCATTAGAAGTTCCCTCGCTAATCCTGAATGGCTCCACTCTACAGAGGGTAGAGGAAGTTAAATACCTGGGGCATATAATTAGTTCCGCTCTACGGGACGAGGCTGACATGGAAAGACAGCGAAGGGCGATCAGCGTAAAAGCGAACATGTTGGCTCACCGTTTCCAACGTTGCAGCAGACCTGTCAAGCGTACCCTATTTAACGCCTACTGCACCTGCCTCTACAGCACTAAAACGAGCTTTAATCAAATCCGTGTATCATCCGAGCGGAGTGCGCGGAGTGCGTGGATGACCATCCACCCTCATGCGGCATACTACTGCGCGCGCCGCTGACAGTCTTCGTTGTTCGACTAACAAGATCGTGCAGGCTGCCTACTCGTGGTTGGCTAGTCCTATTCACGCCAGCTGGAGGTCGCTTCACACTACGATAGCGAACACATAAACTAGATTTGACGTGTATTATTTAATTAATTAATTCTAACTTAATATTGTTAAATTGTGACTTTTGCATATTTTTAATTTAATGTATTGTAATTTTTAACTTTTTGTGTATTTGGATATGGGATTATTCCTGGAATAAACTATTTCAAAGACCCTTAGTACCTACTAGAAATCAGAAACTTGGTATGGATATAAATATTAGTCACGCCGGTATAAAAAAAACAAGAAAAAAATACACATCAAGTGGGGTATTCTTTTTTCTTGTTTACCTCGTGGTGCGGAGTGTCGTAAGTTATATCTTTTAAAAATATTTTGAAAGTGCAAAGATAATTTTACGATCAAGGAATCCGTTTGCAAATTAGCCTTACAATGTGCGTGTGGCCCGATGCGCACTTGGCTGTTTCTTTTTTTACGCATTTGACATTCATACTCGTAATTCATGACATCTCATGAAACATCCACTACAGGGCAGGAAACTCCCTCCAAAATTCCAGCTTGTGCTGAAACAATGTGCAGGGGAAGTATCATAGTCACCACGCTTGTTAGCGTTACGGCTGGCAGCCTGGATCGCGGTTGTTGGTGACTGCAGAATGTAACATGATACGATACACAGAAGGATGCTGCTGCCCATCCTCTGGTTCATTAATCTGTAGTCGCCTCTTACGACACCCACGGGTAGAGATGGGTTGGTACAATTCTTTGCCGGCACCACACGAGGCAATAGCAGACATCTATATCACCTGATGAAAACTATATTTTGGAGAAGCCTGTTAACTTGACATCTTATACGTCTATCTTTCGCTTCCTGTACTTACAATTTTGCACACAATTAATAATAATTAAGTAATAATTATTGTAACAACCTCTAGTAGGACAGTAAACTGGCATGCTAGTAGTACCTACAAGCAATTACAGGATAGCATTGTGTAGTGCTATGGCTTCAATCGAATCAATCACGTCGCAGAATAAATAGGTGGAGCTTCTAGTGAGAAAAGTTTTATGGCTTCTGTGCGCTAATAGGTAAACTAGTGAGTAGCCAATGAAGTAGGTAACTATTAGATGCCATAAGTTTGTATAGTTTATTAAATAACTTAGGCTCCTTAAAGAATTTGAAATATGTTTCTGGTATATAAATTAAAAATTTGTACTAATGAAAAATAAATTGTAAGATTTTTATCTCTCTTTATCTTTTAAAAAATTAGAGGAAAATACAAACTAGCTACGTAACTAAGTATAGCTACTAAAAGAAAAATAATAGATATTTTAACTAATTTCAACATTTCAAAACTTTTTTTAAATAGGTAAATCATGGGTTTCGACAAAGCTATCGCTAAACTAGCAGCAATCTGGACATGATAAAAAAAACCGGCCAAGTGCGAGTTGGACTTGGGCATCAAGTGTTTCGTACCACTAAGGTAAAAAAAAATACCATCTAAGTCAGGAACGCGCAGTGGCGTTGAACTGTAAAAATGCGTGCGTATTGACTGGTTTTAATTATTTATTGTTATTTTATTTATAGCTTATGCACTATAAACGTAAAGTGTTCCCATTTTACCGATACAGCTAAAACAAAAAATCGAGAAAAAATCGCCTAAAAATACACGATTGTAGTAAGTAAGCCACTCTTGTTATTTTTATTATTGTTTGGCATAACAGCATCTGTACAATACACTGCCTACCTATTACGGTTCATGAGATATAACTCGCTTACGAAATAACGACGTAGGCGTAGTAATATGGCTCCGTTTCGACGCTTCGGGTACCGAACCCTGGAAACCGTCATCGAGTAACAACACATTGGAGGAGATGGAAGCAACGCCTGCAAAAACAGTCTTTATACTTATACAAATATGTATTGTATGTACATATGTTTAAATACCCATTTATAATATACTCATAGATAAATAACGATTTCTCCTGGTTTAGATGATAAAAGTTATAGGTACGGTATGGAGGTCACTAACCATAAAACTCTCTTCACTTCGTCCGTACAAAAACGGTAGATAAGAAGGAAGCAATACAACATGGCTACTTGGAGACGATACGTTAGTATACATTGCATGTTTACTTATAAAACTAATAGCATTATAATATAAAAGCTCAACTATTTTACAACGTGGAATAAAGGTACCTATAAAGTCTTTGAATATTGTGAATCTGTCCAAAAAACTGAACAAATTTCTCCGAGATAAACAGACGGATTCTTAAGTTCCCACCATGATACTTAGAACTTCACAAAGTGTAAATATCGCTTTAAAACATAGTTGATTTTGCCAATTGCACCATTTTTCATAGTTGACAAGTCTATTTGAGAGCGGCAAGTGCTGTCACACGCTCTGTTTTAAGGTGGTTGCTGAGCAGAAGTGCTGCCACTTTGAGAAATAAATTTATTGCGTCATAAATACAAAACGTTTAATAAGGATTGTTTGATTGGCGGCAATTTGGGGTAGTACTTTATTTTATTATCCATCACATCACACCTTAGCTTATCGTGAATAGCTTTGTATTGTAAAACTGCCAAAAACGGCCACTTTTAGCACTTTACCAATACAAAGCTATAAATAAAACGAACAATACTACTGAAAAGTTTCCTATTTGCGACGCAATAAATTTATTTCTAAAAGTAAGGTGCTGCCACCCAGCAACCGCCTTAAGAGAATGATAATGTCCTTCATTTAATAAAAAAAAACTTTTTATAAATTAGTATTCTAATTTGAAAACTTTTCTTCAGTAGTATAGTCTGCCTTCAGATATTGAATATTGTTACATGGTACTTCCTCTACACACAAATAAACGAAAGATTTTTTGACTTTTGCTAATCATCTTTGTGCTTGATATTGAATACTTATTTCTCAAATAAAGGTAATGCCCTTAAGGTATAATGCTATGGAAGTAGTTAAAGTAAACTGATCTTGTAGTAGTTTAAATTTTATTATGTTCAAATCCAAAATCAGGGATACAAACTTACGTATTTAAATAGAACGTCTCCATGTAAGGGTAGCGTAGACAAAACGGTACAGGAATTTCACAGCAGTAAGTTTACGCTTTAATTTAAAATGTTTTTAGGCTCTTTCCTATAAATTACGATATCTGCAATTTTCATCAACCATACGCTCGGTTGTTATTTAATCAATATAAAAATTAGGATTTATTGACGCGCAATGGATGCCGAATTCAGTCGCACTATTCGTCGCACGTCACAGACTTAATTTCTATTTAACACATATATAGGTAGTAATTATTATCTCTACCCACGTCATTCCCTTATCGACATAATTTTTCGAGGCTGGCCTTTAGCTGGCCTTTTGATAACCGCACTAGTGATGAAGCACCTTTATGAGTTAGATATTTTAAAACGAGTTCACTTGTAGATGGCCTCATTCATGATTGAGATCGGTTTTTATTGAGTTTTAAATAAGAGAATATGCAGATCAAGCATGACTCATTGGCTGAAGCTAAAGTCGCGCTGTGAGTGCTAAGAGCTTCACCTGCCCTTGACTGTACAGTGTGAAACTTTCAGACCGATTTTCATCTTTTTACTGACTAAAATAAGAGCGGTGCAAAGTCCAGCGTCTTAAGCTTGGCGTTCTCTGTCTTTCTCTTCTTCATTTTGAGAGCTTGGCTCTTGTCGATGGAGTAACTTCCAGTCCTCACGTTGTATCGCGAGCTGCTTTACCTCCTGAAACGACACGACATTGACCTTTTCTTTTATCTGGTCAAAGTAGCTTCGCCTAGGTCTTCCTCGTCCCCTCTTTCCTTCAATCTTTCCTTCTATTATGTATAAATTAAAAAATCTAATGGATCGGAGGCATGGTGCAAAAATTCCAACAAAGTACCTTACGCGTCACTCATTGTAATGATAAAATTCCTGTCAAGTTTAGTGGGATAATTGTTTATAAAGTATACCGAAGGAAGAACTAAAGGTCTTCATAAAAATCTCACACTTAAGCGAAAATTGTTGATACGACCTTATAAAACCAAGGATATTTCTTATTTTTCAACCTTTGTTTTAAGAGCGAAAGTTCAGTTTTGTTGGCATAAGAACCATACAATAATGTTTGCAGTGATTAATTGTTGCTTTATTATTTTTCAACACATTTGCTCATAAAACAGCTCTATTTGCACTGTATTAAGGTCCATAATCCAGCTCATTAAACACGCGTGTTTTTGTCATAATATTACTTAACTGGTGTTTTATTTTTGTATTTTTTTTAATATCGGCCAAGAGCAAGGAGTTGTTATGCTTATTATGTTACTAAAATTTTCAAGCTGATTTCGAGAAAATATCATAAATGAATGTTGATTTTATGAAATTATTTATAGTAATTAACTAATTAACAATAAATTTGTCATTTACGTAACAAGATATTAAATTTTTGATAATTTATTTCAAGGTAAATGGAATAGGATGTTTGGGTACCGAGTGACAATTACTTTTTTTTATAGCTTGGTTACTAGATTGACTAATAATTGATAAAAGATTGATGGTGTAAGATAACATGGTAATGTTTTGGGGGCTCCTCACGCGACGTAGAATGCGCGCCATTTTACAAATATTTGTCGTGTTTATTATTGTAATTATTTCTAATAGTGTCGACTTCTACATACAAAAAACTGATCCTGAACCGTCTAAAATACTCATACACGAAATACAATTTTGAAATTTGGTAAAATTAAAGGGAAGCATGAACATATGCAGCCGACAAAATGTTCCGGTGGACGTGCGGTGGACGTAAGGTTAGCAAAGTTTAGTATTTTAAAGGTAACCAATTTGATTTGTTTTTATTCTCAAATGTGTAAAAACACGTCGTAAAAAGCTCGTGCGCGTTGGTAATTACACCCTCGGCTCCATTACGCCCTCGCCTGCGGCTCGGCCTGCAATTTCTGAGCCTCGGCTGTAATATCCAAAATAGCGCACTTGCATTTTAATGTACTATTATTGCTTCGCGTGTTCTTGGATGTAACGGAATGTATTAGGTCACCATTATAAAACATGATAACATTTTTGATTTGTGAATAATAAAAAAAATATAAAATCACGTTTGCTTTTAAAGTACCTACCACAGGTACTTATTTAATAACAATACCCATTAACTCATATTATTTTGTACAAGGTAGGTATATTATGTAAAATATATTTTGCAAGGATAACGCAGCCAAGAAAATACCTGTAAAGATAAAGAAGGCAAATTATTTACACGTAAAATGGGTATTCGGGTAGGTTTCGCTTAAGTGTGGTGCCTTTAAATTATAGTACCAACCCATCTCTGCCCGTGGGTGTCGTAAGAGGCGACTAAGGGATTATGAACCAGAGTATGGGCAGCAGCATCTTTCTGTGTATACCATCTTAACTGCTGTCACCAACAACAGCGGTCGCCAGCCGCAACGCTTACAAGCGTGGTGACTATGGTAAATCCCCTCCAAAGTACCACGCGTTTTTGCTGGAGGTCTGGAGGGAGCTCCCTGTCCTGCAGTGGACGTTCCATGGGATGTTATGATAACGATAAAGCGAATTAATTTATTTCATATATTTTTTTTTGTTTTCTGGCAGGTAAACTCCTGCAAATGGAAGACAAACTTTAGGTACCTACAAACATGTTATTTATTTAAAATAATGAATAAAATATAACCACATAAAAATAACTACATTGTAACCCACACAGGTGGTTTTTCCGACCACAATAAGGTAAAAACCGTTATAATAAAACAAGGTGGATAAATAATTATTTAAAATACTATAAGTTACACATAAATTTACATGTCTTATACACTTATTTATTTCATAATTGGTGTACGATTTTTGGTAAAATAAATACATAAAATATATCTATGAATAATTATATATTCATGACGCGAGTGAATAGACTTCTTTTGGGCAAACTCGTTCCATCGCCAAACTCATCTCTGTCCTCAAAAGAGCAACTCCATTGTCAATAAAAAACATAGTTTCTTAGAGGATTTCTTTATAATTAAATTAAAACCAACAAAAAAAGTCAGGTCACTACACAACAATATCACTCCAAAGTGAGTAACCGACACTGGTAGCACACCGTACCTATCAGTAAAGCGCGTTCCTGGAAGCACACATGTGCAGACTTCCTTCATCAGTAATACCTACTACATTGATGATAATAAAGGTATTGTATGTGAGGATGGTAAAGTGTTTCAATGTTGCGAGACGTGACTCCATACTGTTTTGCAAAGTTTTGACAAAGAAATGCTTTATCGTAATTTTTGTAGTAATTATGTTTGGTCTTTAGTCTAATTACTGACACAAATTAGTTTCGTTGTATAAATGTGTTACTCATATGGCACTCATTATTCTATTTTAGTTTATCTTTAGTTAAAATCTTTAATTCCGCAATAAAAGTTGCACAGATATTTTAGCAGTGATTTCTTGCCGTTTCTTTTACGCTGCCATAGCACGATCCGAAACTGATTCCGACTCGCTCTGTTTGCATTGTTTTCTGCTTGCTATGACATTCAAATAGTAGATTAGTAGCCAAGGGCTGTAAGGCATCAATTGCAGCCCGAGATATTTAGGCGCACGAGCGTAGCGAGGGCGCCTATAGTTCGAGGGTGCAATTAATGCTTACACCCGAGCTAACTACGCTGCTTTACATCTCGATTGTGAGGTAAGTAGGTCCTTATTACCACCAAATTGTAGGTGACCAATTAGCGCTATAGGGTAATAATGTAGCTAGAAAAGCCCTAGGGCGGTAAGTAATTAAAACGCCCGCCGCCCCGCTGCTGGAGGTGGCCATCAAGGTGGAGCCGCGCGTGGAGGTGCTGCCCAATTACTTACCGCCCTAGGGCTTTTCTAGCTACATTATTACCCTAGAGCGCTAATTGGTCGACTAAAAGCCCCATTTGGGGGTAATTAGGACCTACTTACCGAATATGAGAGATGTAAAATTATTTTGTAAAGAATCTAAATCGAACAAATTAATCTGAATCTTAACGCAACAACTATTGTTTGACGACTTTTGGACATTCGCAAAATTCGACTTTTCGTACTAATTGGACCGATCAACTCTTTATTAAGTCTTTGATATTTTCTTTACATCAGCACACATAAAGTTTTATTTTTCTTTCATTCTTTGACTGGTTGATTGTTCTTGATGACTTGTTACGCTGGCCTTAGTTTATTAACTAGAATTATTAAATAACTTGCTCTCTGCTCCTACAGATCAAACAGCCATATTAAACCGACAAAATAAAAACACGACGGTTCCTTAAGGCGCCCATACCTGCGTAGGTGTGCCCCAAATGTATCCGGTTACTAAAACAATAATGGCCGTCGAGCTCAAGCCATGTGGTAGGACGAGGTCGCGGCAGGTAGGGACCGGAGATTTTTTGTCTGTGGGCTGTGGCGGCAAAATGGCAGGTAGACAAAGAGTGAATGATGGTGGAGTCACAGATAAGAATTATCCATTTTGTTCGTTCATTCCAATGCTTATGCCACAATCACACCTTCCCTAATTCAGAAACTAATTCGGCATACATTGCTTGTTGAAGTAAAGATATTGGAATTAACAAAACCAAGTCCATCAGCAATGTATGCCGAATTAGCTTTTGAATTGACTTATGTGTGACTGAGGCTTTACCAACACATTTTACAGCCATGACACTAAAACCGGAGTATACAAGGTGTAACAAAAAGGGTATATCAACCCTGAAGGATGTGATTCTGCCCATGAAACTGAACAACTTTCCCTAAGGAACATAGGTCGAAATACGAAAAAAAAATTTTTACCTCCCATAGAAACTGAATCAGCTAATCGCGCATTTTGTATGGGTGGTCAAAATTTTTTTTTTCGTATTTCGACCTATGTTCCTTAGGGAAAGTTTTACAGTTTCATGGGCAGAATCACATCCTTCAGGGTTGATAATACCCTTTCTGTAACACCTTGTATTTAACCTACCAACTTGTTTTTTCTGAGAGCTTTTGACATAGCTGCAAAATGTGCTGGTAAGTGTTGGATTAAACAAAAAAAATATTGTAGTCGTGTTTTCTTCACTTAACTTCACTTTAAAGTGTTTATTACTGGATTGAAATTTTTGATTATCGCCATTAAATAATAATTGATTTATAATAAAGCTATACTACACTGAATACAATAATAGTAGATTAGTAGCCAAGGGCCGTGAGACATCAATTGCAGCCCGAGATATTTAGGCGCACGAGCGCAGCGAGGGCGCCTATAGTTCGAGGGTGCAATTGATGCTTACACCCGAGCTAACTAATCTGCTTTACATCTCGATTGTGAGGTAAGTACGAGTAGGTCCTTATTACCACCAAATTGTAGGTGACCAATTAGCGCTCTAGGGTAATAATGTAGCTAAAAAAGCCCTAGGGCGGTAAGTAATAAAAAAAAAACACTTTACTCTTTGAAAACTAATTACTTACCGCCCTAGGGCTTTTCTAGCTACATTATTACCCTAGAGCGCTAATTGGTCACGTACAAGCCCCATTTGGGGGTAATAAGGACCTACTTACCGAATATGAGAGATGTAAAAGTTATTTTTTACCGCTACCATCACTCACACAAAAGTTATCATCAATCTAAGGTGAAAGGTGGAGGCCTTTGCCCTGCAGTAGGACACCGTAAATTTTCTTCATATGCCTAAAAATGAAACTTTATATTAAAAAGGAATAGTAATGTTTCCATGTTCTTTTTGACAAGGTTAGTCTAGTTACATACAGGGTGATATAATGAATCATCTTACCATAGTTGAGAATAGTACTTAGGAAAAGAAACTGAAGACCCTTATGTAGGTCGAAAAATAAGAAATTTTTTTGGTAGTCCCATACAAATTCCAGTGTTGACGGCGTAAGGTTTGTACGGTGAAGTCAGAATCTATTTTCAAATTTTCAACATATTTTGCTTGAGGAAGTTATTCAGTTTCATGTCTTAAGGGGCTACCTGCAGTCCACTAGCGCCTCCACCATTGTTTATGTAGATTCATTTACTCTGTGACATAAAGTTTGCTGTATTTACAAATTTAAAAACTGCTAAAAGCGGCCATTTTTGGCACTTATTGTATCGGTAACTACGGTCTACTACATTTTTTAGAATTGATATGTTCTAAATAAACTAGGGTACCTTTACTTTCTTTTCGATAAATTTTGTATTAATTGAGCAATATTTTTAACCGATGGGGGCACTAGTTGACTGCAAAAAGCATAGACATAAGCATAGAAGACCAACAATGAGTGCGAGCGAGAAACAAATCTCTTATGGTGATACTGCAAGATAGCAAAGGATAGCGAATCGAATAGCTCTGTAACCGATTTTGAATGACAGGGGGTCACTTTGAGCCACGCGAAAAACCAGCTTTCCAGTTTTTTGTAAAAAATTGCATAAAAACTACATATTTATATAAAAATAAGGATACTTTTAATTATGACGGTGTGTAGTGTAGTTGGATGTGGTGTTAATCACAAAAATAGTCCAGAGAAATGTACATTTCACGGGTAAATTCCTAGGACGTTATTACTTTTGAACTATATGTTTTTTTGCTTAAAATAACTTATATTTCATGTTTAAAATATAGAATAGCTTCTTCTGAATTGCTAATTTTCGTATTTTGCATTGAAATAAGTTAAGTAGTTGATAATGTTCTGAATTTTAGTGTTATATTTTTCATCAATATAGCTCACATTTACGCTAGGGCTTGACTCAAATTTATCGATACCTATTTCCTTTATGTTTATAATACGAGCTCACAGACGCATTGTTACGCGTCGCGTACTGAAATACTTGATTTACCATTTTCGTCTTGAAATAAACAGAAGTAGGTTAGTCCTAACTTTGTTTTGCCATTTTGTTCAACAGTTTCCAAAGGATTCGAATATAAAAAGAAAATTGATAAGGGTGATTGGACGAGTTGGAATTCTAAAAAATACTCTCAAGTTTGTAGCAAACATTTTCTAGATGTAGGTATATAAAAGAAAATGTCGACTAAATACAACTTTATTAAAAGGAGCTAACAGATTCGGCAGCTTGGAATCGGGGTTGACTAATTTAGTTCTGATACCAATTTAAAAAAAAAAACAGCGCCGGCAGCCATTTCAGCAACCGGCGCTTTCCGATTCCTTCCTTAAAACTGACTATTTAAAAATTCTTGTTTATAAAGTAGAAAATCGCAAAATGTCACAACCACAGACAGTATTTGAACCTGCGTCTTCTCCGTAAGTACCGGAGACGTTTTACCTACTAGGCTAAAATGTGGTTCTGTTCTGTCTGATGTTGTGAAATATGCGTCTTCAATACGCATTCCAACGTTGCGTTGCGTTTGTGGTTGTGAAATTTAGCGATTTTCTGCTTTGTACAATTATCAGCCATTAACGTCTTCCGTGGTCTAGTGGTTAGAGCGCTCGGCTCTCGATCCGGAGTCCGCAGGTTCTGTGTTTGATTCCCGGTGGGGACTCTGTCAGACAAAAATCCCTTCGTGCGACTTCCCCAGTTTGGTTAGGACATTGCAGGATGAATCACCTGATAGTCCGATAAGTTGGATGATTCCGTGCTTCGGAAGGCACGTTAAGCCGTTGGTCCCGACTGCTACCTATGGATGTAGTCGTTAAAGAGCCATATGTCAGAGGCCTTTTGGCGGCCTCAAATGATATATTTTGACATTTGCTCTATACATTAAAAATAAAAAAATACATTTGGCCTAAGATCTCATGCTGGTTGCACTGGTCGTGCAGTGATGAAGATAAAAAAATTAGGTTTGAATGAACAAAGAAACATAAATTACATTTCCACCGACTTTTTTGGGTTGGTACCTAGAAAAGGGGCTTTCTGTAATCGTAAACGGTAGTTGCATATAATATAGCCATAGCCGTCACGCAATATTTCGTCAGTGAATATCAATCTCATACATTTTTATTCTGTACTACTGGCATTTACGATAGTAGAATTCCACTTACCAACGGCCCCAGGCGGAGAAATGGAGGATTATCGACACTACTACCTACTACCAGTGAAGCACTCCGATTGTTGACAGCGACGCTACCGCCTGAACAGACAAGTCAATGTCGCCAGGGTACACGAATATCGAACCCAAAATGTACATCACTATCTAACGCACACATTGACAAATCAAAATTGGTTACGCGTTTTCGGGCTCTTTGTTTATCTATAGGCAGTAAGCTGCCGTTATTCATAATCTAAGGCAAAAAGCCCCTTAAGTACCATACCTGGGTAATCTGGGTATAGTCAGATGTTTCATAAACTCGCTGTATTCTTAAAACAAAAAGTACACACCAAACAAAACCCAAATGTTTTATGAAATAAAAAAATACCGTGTGACGTAATACAATGTTTATCTTATCATAAAACCGTTTCAAATTCTCATAAAGCACGATAAAAACAAACACTTTCCCGTAAACTAATTCTGATCTGAACTCGCTTAAAACGACAGCTAGCGCCATCTAGTAGCGAGTAGATGAACTAAATATCAGACTACGGAGAGGCGCGATTGTTTTTATTTGAATGAACATTTTTGCAATGGAATACTTATATAGGTAAGATTATTATTTTTTCATTTGCCAAGGTCTATTCATTACTTTGCACAGAAATAAAAAAATTCGAGGTAAATAAATATTCATTTAAACGTTTCAAAATTTTGAGAAATAATAATATATTTTGGGACGTTTACTAAAAGAAATACAATTTTAACTGTTCTTGGAGTATTTTTGTTGCTATCTTTTTATTAAATAAAAATAACGTTAGTGCTGGTTCGGTTAGAACTCTACTAACTTAATCAGTATTTCAATTTTCCCTTTGCATTGTACGTACTTTCACAAGTCTGTGATAACGACAATCCGCTTATTTGGTGCCGGACAAAAATAGTCACTTTTCTACCCATGAGTATCGTAAGAGGCGACTAAGGGTTTATGAACCGGAGGATGGACAGCAGCGTTATTCTGTGCATCGTACCATCTTACTTACTGCGGTCACCAAGAACAGCGGTCGCCAGCCGCAACGTTTACAAGCGTGGCGACTATGGCTGGAGTTCTGGAGAGAGCTTCCAGTCCTGCAGTAGATGTTTTATGGGATGTTATGATGCTGGCAATCTGTTTGATCCGGTTTATTTTATAATGCCTAGAAATGCCGGTTACATCCATAAAAATGTTAGGCAACTTGTCCGAAATTTAAAATGACAAAACTTTAACACGAATTTTAAAATAAGTAATACTTAAATATACAACAAATTTAAAATTTGTACCTACCTAATAATTAATGTCTTTCATCGTCCACTCTTTTTTTAATTTGTTTTTTTTTAGTGTTCTAAAAAATTGGGTTCATGTTTTGTGGGCTAAGAATACTACCACCCCCTTTCTCCGTGAATGTTGTGGATTTTGTACTGGAGGATGGTAGGCCGCGTCATTTATCGTATTGTAGTGTCTTTCATATTGCGGTCACCAACAACCGCGGCCCTTATAGCCAATGTTGCTTGCCTTCCAAATTAAACTACAAAGTTTTGCTTTGAAAAGTGGACTTTTAAAATTGATGCTATGATGATGACGGTGATGAAGTAAACAGCCTCCGCAGTCTAGTGGTTAGAGCGCTCGACTCTCGATCCGGAGGTTCTGGGTTCGATTCCCGGTGGGGACACTGTCCAACAAAAATCGCTTTATGTTATCTCCCTAGTTTGATTAGGACATTGTAAGATGAATAACATGATTGCCAAAAAAGTTAGATGATTCCTTGCTTCGGAAAGCACGTTAAGTGGGTCCCGTCTACCATCTACGGATGTACTCGTTAATGAGCCATGAGCCAATGAGCTATCAGAGGCCTATGGCGGCTCAACAACTCTGACACCAGAGCCCTGAGTCAAGTGGCTTTGTACAATCGCAAACGCTAGTAGAATAGAATGAAAATATATGGGATTGACATTAGCTAACGAAATGTTATGAGACAGCTAATGTTAATCTCATACATTTTTATTCTATTCTATAGCGTTTGCGATTATAGAAAGCCACTTGTCTAAGGGCCTAGAGTTAGTGAGGTCGGTTATCGACCTTGCAACCCACACGATTTGATGATGATGAAGTGAAACGCCTGTCCAGTCAGATTACGATCACCTAGTTAGACTTACTTCCAGCAGGTGTGTGTGGAAATAGGTCGTGTGTCAATACGTCGATCGCTGGCCGGGGGAGCAATTCTTGACTTCGTTGAGTGAAATTTAACCCAAAAATTTCACTCAACGAAGTTTGATCTATTCAGTTGATCTATTCAGTGCACCTGAGACGAAGTTTCTTACAGCCGCCGGCTGCTACCTGGAGATGATCACTGTCCGGAGCTCAGTGATTGAGATACAGTATCCAGTGATACCGGACAGTGACCGTCTTTAACGCCTATGACGCCACTGTCTTGTATCTTAGTATATAAGATTGAAATTGACTATGGCTTACATGTTTAGTTTTAATGACTGTTAATGTAAACTGTATGAATAAATAAATATAAATAAAATATCATTTAAGTAAAGAATAATATTTTCTATATAAATTATGAATAGTGTTTGATTTTTAATTTAGGACGGTCCAAAATACAATCTGAATTTTGATTGACTTTTCTCCCGAAACCCAGTGATTCTACTCATGATAACAAACAACTGTCTCAAAGAAGAAAAATTTATTTTGAATTTTTTTTTCGGCTTCTACAAATTGGGTCGATCACGTGACCACTTTAGTGTGAAGTAGAAAAAGTTTTTTCAAGAAATTTCTTTTTCAGGAACTTTCTTGTTTTCATTACTAGAATTAGGAAAAAAAAACCGGCCAAGTGCGAGTTGGACTCGCGCACCGAGGGTTCCGTACCACCACATTATCATAATTGTATTAGTTGAAATTTCTGTAAGTTAATGTGCTAGATTTTTTGAGTCCGACACGCGCTTGACCTAGTTTTATTATTTGTTGTTATTTGATAGCTCATGCACTATAAACATACCAATTTTCAAGTTTGTAAGTGTTCCTGTTTTTAAAATAGAACTAAAACAAAAATCGCCGCAGCGACCATCCAACTTGACCCCTCTCTTATATGAATTTTCTTGAAACGGGAGCTCACTACAATTGGTTACCATTAGTTGTGAGAAAAGTTGTAATATTTAATTATTTCAGACCTTTCCCATTATTTTTACTGTGAGACCTAGCTTCTTGCCAAATTTCATAATTTTAGGTCAACGGGAAGTACCCTGTAGGTTTTGCTTTTTGCATAAATGTATGGAGATGAGGACATAAAATGCCATATCTTTTGATTGCGTCGTTGTAAAAAATTGAAATTTTCAGATCTTGTGTGGTTCATGGATCCTAGTATATGGTATTAATTTCAATCTGATACCTTTACCCGTTCGTGAGATAAAGGGTCTTGACAGACAGACAGACAGACAGACAGACGGACAACAAAGTGATCCTATAAGGGTTCCGTTTTTTTCTTTTGAGGTACGAAACCCTAAAAACAATGAAAATTCACGCTGTCTAAATAAAGCACGTCAAGTTTGATAATACGAGTATATATTTGACTGTACCGTTTTTATTTCAGTAGTGTCAAGCTGCTTTACCTGCCCCTTGACGGTACACACTCGTATTGATTAGCCTTTGTAAAAACTCTTATTTCGAAAACTAAAAACCCAAATAAAACCAATAACAATTGATTATTCGAAAATTAAAATTGTTTATCTTATCAAAGAGGTGTTTGTAAGTTTTTAAATCTCGTAAATCATACAGGGTGTGTTTACTCTCAATTTTTGATATATCGATATGATACTATTCGCAAAAAGCAAATTCTAAACTTCGTCCCTTGACGATAGAGTAGGATATTGGTTGGATGCTAATTGCTGCCAATTCGCAAATTTATCCAACCAATATCCTACTCTATTGTCAGTGAACGAAGTTATGAATTGGACTGTATCGAAGTAGTATCGTATTGATATATCAAAAATTAAGAGTAAACATCCGGCACTATTCAAGAATCGACCCCCAGGCCTGAATGTCCGACCGCAGTTCCGTGAACGCGCAAATTGACGTGCGCTAATTCTTGCGCGCTTTTGGTTTCCCATTCGCTGATGTGAGTTGTTGACGCCGATTCACTTACACGATACTTCCAAGTGAAAAACGTTTTTTATTTGTCTAAAAACATTCTCGATCATAACTAATTATTATGGTATTCATCATACGTGCATATAAAACCTTAAACCGATTAAGATGAAGTACTTATCAAAACAAAAGTATGTTTAGAACACAGTGCTTTAATCTATTCACATGAGGAATTCAGGATATTCAGTTCAGGATGTCGTCAGTTAAACAAAATCATCTAAAAAAGGGACGCCATGTAAAAAAAGAGGCTCAGGCATCTCCTATTAAGTTGATAGCCTGTGTTAGGTTCTTTTCTTTTACCGTTCTTCCATAAGAAGAACTAAAAGTAAAGGTAAAAAGAAAATAGAAAAGAAAAGAAAAGAGTCAGGCCACTGTTTTGTGTGTGAAAATCAATAAAAAGTCAAGACTCTTATAAAACGTGTACATAACTAAAACTATGTTCATTGTCTTCAATGACAGTTTTTTTATGTTAAAACATTATTAGTTTTAACCTCATATTAAAGGAATACTGTTGGTTACGTGTATAAAATAACATACACTCAGAAAGTTTGTGTAGTTTTACATAAATGTTCAAATTACACTTTACAGTATGTATCTTCATCATATCCGCCGAAAGACGTCCACTGCTGGACATAGGCCTCCACTAAAGATCTCTATCTTATGTCTTGATCTCTCTCGCTTATTCTGCCAATATTAATTTAACCTGTGAAACTGAATAAAAATTAATTTTCCAATAATTTCTTTTCGTGCATACCTATCGCAACCCGACACCGCGCGGCGGTTTCGGTATCGTGTCGGATGCGTCCATCCGGCGTCAGGCGGCGGTCCGGCCGACCGGACGCGGGTATGAACGGCTCTTTATGCTGTGCACTTCGCGCGTTCAGTGTAATTCGGCTTAATTCGGCGCTTCGAGCTTTGGAGGTGCGCACGATTAACATGATGAGTTTAATGATTTTTTTCTTAGGTATAGCGTAGGTTATACGTAAGTATAAACTTATAGGGATGGCTGTGTTGACACAATACCATATGTGTTGAATCGATACCTTATTTAGTGTGACTTAATAATAACCTTATTTAATTTTTCGTAGTTAGGCAAAGTTTATTTATTGGTGACCGAAGTTTAGAAAACAAAGTTTTTTTAACTAAACTAGTTTGGTTATCCTTTTATTTCAGTGTATCTGCCTTCTATTTCTTATGTTTCACGGTCTTATCATTTTCTACAGTTTTAAAATAGAGTTAGATAATTGTTCTGTTGGAATGTAGATAAAGTTACATTTCGATTTCGTCCCCAAATATATATATATATTTTTAAACAGATTTTGGTAATAACTTTGTAGATGACATTTATGAAATTAACTCACTTAAGTAATTTACTAAGTTATTAAATGGTTTAACTAAGAAAGTAAAATCCTAACAAAGAAATACATAACTTACCATTAAGTTTACTATTAAAGTAGTACGTACCTAATGTAGTTGAAAGGGGTGGATCCTGAAGACCTGTAATACAGGTCCGACCAAGCTCAGGCTCAGGTCTCCCACAACATTCACAATAAAGAAGAACTTGCATTTGTTCAACCTAATGATTAATGTTATATGGAGAAATAAATAAATAGGTAATTATTAATTTTATTAAATTATTATGATTGTGATTTATTCAATTATTATTATTGGCTTACTTTTTTATCACAGCACTTAAAAAATCTAAATGTATAAGAGCTGGGAAACGGATGGAAGCCATTCCTACAATACAAATACAGTATTAATCCCTAAGCCTGTTCCCGTCATTAGCTCGCGTCATCGCCGACACACCAATGATTAATTACAAGAGTCAAACACCGCGCTTTCTAATTGTTAGGTAGTTTCATGTCACATGCTAGCTATAAGTATCGTTATCATATCATGCGGGTTGCAAGGTCGATGACCGAATTTACGAATCCCGGTGTCAGCCGCCAAACTTCGGAGGCTAATTACTAATAATAATTTCAATACAACAATTAGATACAACAATTTCAATATAACAATTAGAAATTATAATACTTATTTCAATATAACAATTAGATATTATAATACTAATTTCAATATAACAATTAAATAGAAGTAGCTTAAAAAATTAAGAAGAAAATTAATAAGAAAAAAAAAGGGATTTTAGTCTTACCGAATATTTTGCATGTAACACGTAATGATTTAACCTACCTATGTTACTATATTTTATATTTTGTGAGATTAATATTTTACGTCCGAAATGGGCAAACCATTAACACTACATTAACACAGTATAACAATAAAGAATTATCTTATCTTATCTTTAACGACAGTTATCTTGAAAAAGCGGGACCAACGATGAACGTACCTTCCGAGGCAAGCATTCACATTGTTATGCCACCAGATGTAACATATTCCGATTTTGACAATAGGAATTTTTTCTTATATGAAAAAACAAATACGACTTCGCCACTAGCGCTTAAAAATAGACGTTTAGACACATAGTCTGAATAAGTTGCAACGACATATTGTTTTGACTGGATCGTTAGACGACCTTTTGCAATGCCGGTTATTCTCATGCCCACCTACGATTAAAAGAATCCACATCAACAAATCCGACATTAACTAATGCCACTTTTGCTTTAACACGGTTTGTGTCGACATCTGTCCGACGCGTCGACTGTAGTAGCATAAGATCCCACCGTAAAATTCTTTACCTAGGTATGTTATTTTATCAGTTTACGTTTGGAATCATACAGTCAAGAGCACATCGAGCTTGACATATTCGACTTTTCCTTTATATCACAAGTGAATTTGTACCGTTCTAATTTCAATAAAAAAAAAATAGATGCACGGTTAGAGGCGCACTGCGAGTGTCAAGCTTGACCTGTTGTTGACTTTTTGTACATTGCTGTCATAAATATGTGACAACTTTTTAAACTGCTTCAATTTATTGTGTAAGTAATTGAAATGTAATGAGAATAAGCCTTCTTCTTCTTTAATTTAAGAGCTTGGCTCTTGTCGATGGAGTAACTTCCAGTCCTCACGTTGTATCGCGAGCTGCTTTACCTCCTGAAACGACACGACATTGACCTTTTCTTTTATCTGGTCAAAGTAGCTTCGCCTAGGTCTTCCTCGTCCCCTCTTTCCTTCAATCTTTCCTTCCATTATTATTGTGTTCCTAATATTGAAAAAATTGAAAGCATCATAATATATTGCCACCTTTCATACTGTAATGAAATTTGTGATGCCAGGCGGTACTTTAGCACCTGGCAAGTTAAGAGCTGTGATTCGATAGAATGATTTTTTTGTAGATGCAAAATTTAACGCTGGGTTCTTAGGCTAAAGGTTATTTCTGTACCTTACCGGTTGACATCGCGTTTTGTTTTGGAGAGGAAGAGGTATGTTACAGGATTCCATAGTGGAGGAAACGGAAAGTCGGGATATTGTCTACAACCGTTATACTCGTACCGCGTGAATTTGTATTGGTTTCGCAGCTGAAGCCCAGTGATTCTACTCATGAAAACATGCTACTTTCCCGAAGAAATAAATTTTTTACTCGAAAAAAATTTTTCGTCTTCCCATACAGTATGAGTCGATAACGTGACCACTTTTTTATGGGGAAACGAAATTTTTTTTTCGAGAAAAAAAAATTCTTCGGGAATATTGCTTGTTTTCATTTTTCATGAGTAAAATCACTGGGCTGCAAATTCACGCTGTATACGCGGAGAAAATTCTAACAAGTTATTAATACAATACAAGAAATAGTTACAGAAATACCCAAAAAAATAACAGAGTAGTACAAAAGGCGGCCTTATTGCTAAAGTAGCAATCTCTTCCAGGCAACCTTTAGGTGTTGAAATGGGCGAAGGGTCCATCAGATTCAGATTATTTATTCAATGTAGATTCTTTACAGAATACTTATTGAATGTCATGCAGAATTCAATTCAAATAGAGCGAGTTTACGCCGTTTCGGATCGTGCTATGGCAGCGTAAAAGAAACGGCAAGAAACCACTGCAGCACGGCCTACTTTAAGAGTCGGCTTTTTACAATGTGTTTCTTGTGTTTCACTGGAATATCAGAGCACCATACCTCTTTGTCATTCATACGAGTATAGTCATCTAAGCTATAGTAAGCTTTTTTACATAACGTTTGCTTTACACATTCTTTAAACTTTCTCTTAGGTAATTGCACTATATTGTCAGGTATTTTGTTGTAGTATCGTACACACAGACCAACGAAAGATGTATTGACTTTAGTTAATCTAGTATATGGTTGATCAGTTTTGTGCTTATTTCTAGTATTAAAATTATGCCTGTCACAAATTTTAGGTAATTGATGAATGTTCTTTCTAGCCATAGACATAAGCATAGGCAGTAAGCTGCTGTTATTCATAATCTAAGTTTCTAGCATACATAATATTTTCATAGATATACTGGCATGGCACTGTCATTATGTTGATTTCCTTGAACAGTTCTCTCAGGGAATCACGAGTCTTTTCAGGCAATAAAAACGAATATTGAATGTATATCAGCTGCTCGGCCCCAAAGCAGTATGCCATAAGACATAATGCTATGGAAGTAGCTAAACTTGCGGTAGTGTGCACTTGCGGAACCCTAAAAAATTTTTAAATGCATAAAATACTATTTAGAGGAAGTGTCAAGAAGTGTAACAGGAAACGGGGAGTAAAAAAATATGACAAGGAGTGACAGTCGAGACAGGGTCGGGAAAGAGTCGAAAAGGGAAAATGAAGAAAAAAAGCTATTTTAACCGAATAAAAGGAATAGTTGCTAAAATTTTGATAAACGAAAGCAACAGAAGAAAACTATGAATCAGGTTTTGTTGAATAGTGAGGGCAATGAAGCTGAAATAGAATTTTAACATGTTTAAAAAGTTTCAGGTGAGAGAGATTTTTGGGCCGTCAAGCAAGGAAAATTTGGAAAAAACGGAGAAAAATGGAAGAACGGAATCGGAAAACGTTCCAAATATCCTTGTTGTTACTTTGAGACGTCTGTGAAAGAAAAGTCGTTAGTAAGCTGGATTTATGTGAGTTATATTTTTTTTTTATTTTTTGTAGCTCGCGAAAAATAGAATTCATACAGCTGATGAGACGAATCTTTTAAAGGAGGCTATGATCCTGGATTGTGGATTCCTTCAATTGAGATAAAGATAGGGATTGCTTCGTGTAGGATATAGTATAGGAAGGTTTATTTGCGCATAAATTCAAGATGCTAACATTCAGGGTTTGATTCCAAAGTGTAAAGAATAAGTGGAGTGAAACTAATGTTATGTAAGTATTCAATTTTGTGGTTTTCCATCTTTTATTTATTTTCGGTTCAAAGTTGTTGTGTGTATTTGAGTTAAGGTGAAATGTGACTTAATGAAATTTATAGTTTCTTCCAGGTTATGTGAGCTAAATAACGTTGAGAAAATCAGATTTCAATGTCAAAAGAGGAAGAGTTGATTGGAGAATATTTGCAGCTTTACAGATCTACCTGCGAGGTCATAAGAGGCTTGTACTGTGTGATACTTTAAGTAAATTGATATTCCCACTTAATGATTTTCGTTTGTAAACTTTAATAACTCTGCGGAAATTATAACATACTGTGTTTCTAATCTGAGTCGTTATTTGTAGATAGTAATAAAGATTTTCTTTTCCCATAATTAAGTATAAACTAGTTCTACAAGTGTCTTTGTTCGCGTATAGCTAGGCAGGATAATGTTCTATTTCTAAACAGGTACAGGAATTGCAAGGAACATTATAGACATGGAAAAGCAAACCACAAATGATAAATCGTGAAGGCTAAAAAAAGGTATTGCTTGGATTGTAAAGGTAATGTAAATTTCATTGTGTTTAATCCTTTCCTTTACAGAGAAATTGATTAAAATAGTCCTTGGTGAAATCATGGAAACTGGACTCTGATGTATATATATTGTCATCGATTAGGGGTGGCTTTAGATGTTGTATTTTTTGTCAACATATCAAAGAGACTTTGGACGATGTATATTATTATCATCAAGTCAAGGAGACTTTAAACGATGTATATTTTTATACTTTTTTAGGTAGAATTGTCTATTTGACATTATTGTCAAATAGTCAACAAATAAATCATTTTTGATTTAGTTTTACTCAAAGCTAGACGCTATTTTGAAATCTTTATAATTTTTTATCTCTTTAACAAAAAATAAATCAAAACCCAAAATCAAAATGGAAGAAAATATTAATACATTAAATAATTACCATTTTTAGAAAATAATATAAAATCTTTGGCCCTAAATCAAAATTCCAGTTTTTAATATACTAATGTCTTCATATGATAAAATTTAAGAAAAATATTCCGTCAGATCAAAAGAATTAGAACGTCAATTCAAAATCTTAAAATAATATATCTGAAAACTAAAACTTGGATATAGATTGTGATATTTTATTGTGAAATAAAGGGTAAGTTTAAGTAGAGTGAATATTATAAATAATAATATTTCAAATAATAATAAATTGCTTTGATAGTGATTTTGAATCTTTTGCCTCAATTTCCCAAAATTGGAACATGCTGAGAGCTTTGCTACATCTCTGTACTCAAGCTCATAGGAGGTGCTTATCTTTCCTTTTACTTTCATACTATAGGAGTCCCAGATTTTGAGATTAAGAAATACCTGCTCTCAGGTTTATTTAGTTCAACCAAGCGTGGATGGATGCCCTCGTGACATGTGTCCCCGATGTCCACTATATTGGATGTGGCAAATGTATGTCGCGTGTCGCTGGAGTATCTGTCTAAGTCTATCTGATAATATCAACCTTCGGATTTATTTATTTTAATCATTCTTGGGCCGGAGCCTTCAAGCCTAAAGGGGTCTGATTCTAAAGTTCTTCTCGTTCTATTTGTGTGAGGTTTCGCTGATTCATCCTGATTTCCCTCATCTGTATGTGTGGGATGAATTGGTGTTATTCTAGTACAAATGGAGGAATATTAGCAAGGTGTTTTAACGTTGGATTTTGGAATTGGTGTTTCTTGTGTTATGTGCTGATAACGCTCGCCCATTATTGGATGCGTCGTTTGAGTGGCATATACCACGGGAGGACCTCCTGATCTTAGCGTTGATCTACCAAATGTAGAGTAGTTAGATAATTTAATGCCTTCTTCTTTTGTGTAGGGACATTCTAGTTTAGTCTAATGACATTAAATTGTTTATAAAGAATAAATTAGAATTGTCCTGAATCAATAGGAAGAATATTCTTGATGGAGACATTACGTTCGTTCGTGGGTTGCTTCTTGTAAAGTGTGTTGACGACGTTCGCCCGTAAGGCTGCGACGGCTGTACGACACTCTGACCTTGGGGGACCTCTGAACTTTATGTGTGTCATCCTAAAGTAGTTAAATAATTTATTTAATCTTCATTGAATCATACAGGAATCTAAACTTTATAAGATTCTAAGTTTTATTTTCCCTTAATAAAACTTGTCATAAATTATCATACTTAAAATTATACTTTGACTCAGTGTGAAACCACCTTAACTTTACTAAATAGATTCTTGAAAACAATAATGGAACAGAAATTATAATGTTTAGTTTCTTTTCATTGTAGATAAGTTCCGAATATTTAAGTATATACAATAACCCCTTTTTTTATACTTCTTTTGAGTCCTCTTTTAAAGAACATCGAGTTTTAGCTAGTGTTGTTTACGCTAAATTCTCCCAGTGTTCTTGGTTTTGAATACTCGATGCTTTTGATTTTCCTTTAAGATCTTAAATCATAAATGTTTGGCCCAACCTAGCTTAGATACTACTATCCCGTATCTTCTCGGTTCTGGTCATCATACTTCACTTTTAATTAAGGATTACCTTCAGTAATCTTTTGTTATACTTACTTCTTATATGTTCTTCTTCGAAAAATGCTGGGTAATCCCATTATAGTTTAGATGCAATTCATTTTATTTAAATGAGTGTTTAGACTGGGGTTACTCTACATAATCCTTGTCCTGCGTGGGTTGGTAACGGAAAAGAGATTTAGCTACGCATCACAAGTGAGAGCTATGAAGGATATACGGAGACCTTGTTGGTGCAATAAAGTCACTCAGTGACTGGGGGGAGGGAGATTGCCCTTCAAACTCTTTATGTCTCTCGTTATAAAACCGTTATTGATCTAGGCTGGCCATGCAAGCAATAATACTATACCCGTATCTAGTACAGACTTCACACTTGGACGTGTGGAGCTGGCTAATTATTTTCAGTTTAACTTATTTCAAAACAAACTAAGGGATTCGATGGTGTCGATCATTGTCTGCCCGGAGGGATTACAGGAAGAGCTCTTATAGCTCATGATGGAGAGTGCCCTGTTTTCCTAAAGGAAGACCGTATGCTTCGTGTGCCTGGCGGGCTCGGTGACCAGCTCTGGTATGGGTGACTAAAAGAAATAGTCAATACCCTGTGAACCCTGGATGAGTCAGTGATCGTCCCTTAAAGGTGGGCCACGTGGAAGTCGGGTTTGACGCGGGGCATGAACATACCGGGGGGAGACATCATCACCGTCTGGGTTGTACTGTGGTTAGTTGGTTCCGCACTCCACATACATTAACCCTAGTCTTTACTGTAGTTTAAGTTTTCGGTGGGATTTCCAGCTCCGCGAGGATGATCAGAATCCTGACGATCCAGTTGGATTGTTAGGGTAGTTTAGCGTCATGTCATCGTGAGCTGGGTGATGATATGCCTCGGACCTAGGACTTAGGGTAGAGGAGGCCTAGGACGAGCTGCTTGGGGCGATGGCGGTGCCCCAAACTTGGGGATTGTCCCCACATTATTTTTATTACTTCGTTTATATTAACATAGGTTTCTTTTCAGAAACTTATCGGCTCTAATATTGCATTGTAAATGAGATGAAACCTTTCCTAAATTGATGAAACTACATGAATTCAGATGAACTACTCACGTCAATATGAGACTAAATATAAATAAATAGTGATCCAATATAAAATAAATAACACAAATTAGACATGTAAAGATTAGGTTTATATTCTAATATAAGTATTAAAATAACAAGTGTGTTTCTTTTTCATTCTTCTATTGCCACTCTCCACCGAGCAGAATCTGTAAATTACAAGATATTATAAATATATAAAACGGAATGACGTAGGATTCAGAAAAATTATAATATTCTTAAAGGATATTATTCTAGACGATCAACCTTGGCCAAAACTTTCACGTATCTGATTTGAGGATCCTATTGGAAGGGACTTCAGATCTGTACAGTTGGTGCCGTGACCAGGATATGCTGGTTTCAAGCGAGAGAGGTATTGAAGAGTGAAAAAAGAAACAAAATGAAAAATACACTAATTTCGAGTTTTGAACTGAAGAAACTTGAGAGTAAAGTTTTTCTAAGTTAAAGTTGTTAAGCGGGACGTTAGAATTGGTTTTAGCTTAGGGTTATTTGTTTTGGAAACCATAGAAAATATGATGCATTCCTTGTTTCAGAATAAAGATGGGAAATTTTACAGTCTCAATAGAAGGAAACATAGGGTCAGGGAAGTCTACTTTGTTGGCAGCTTTGGGAGGCAACTCTGATTTTGAGATAATACCAGAACCAATTGATAAATGGACTAATTTATCTGGCGTCAATCTCTTCCAGTTATTTAAGGAAAATCCTAAGAAGTGGGGTTTCTGTTTTCAAAATTATGTTCTTCTAACAATGTTAGAGAATCATACGAAAGAATTTAGCGCTAAGATTAAAGTTATGGAACGTTCCATCTATTCAGCCAAAAATTGTTTTATTAGGGAATTGCAAGAGAGTGAATTGTTGCACCCGGCTGAGTTTGCAGTTTTAGATGAAACCTATTCTTATTTCAAAGAACAATTGGTTACTCGAATTAATTTAGTGGTTTATCTTAGGACTTCCCCTATGGTTTCTTATCAGAGAGCCCTAAGTCGTGGTCGACCTGAAGAGACAGGGATAACGTTAGATTATATAGAGAGGATTCACAGCATTCATGAGGAATGGTTATTGAAACCTAATATAAAGGAAGATTTTGACAGGATAGAGATTATCGATGGAGATCAAAATATTAGCTCCATAAAGCAACGGTTTTGGGAAGTTAAGGAAAGAATATTAGATAAGCTTTCTATTCTTTAATTTAAACAAAATTCCAACCTATAATTTGTAATAAACTTTCAGTATCCAAAGAAAAGAAAATGCCTCCTCGTTATAATCTTAGATCATCTCAGGGACAAGATGAAATAGAAAGGACAGGTCAGCAAGAAGAACGTCCACGACCTTCTTTACGCAACTCCACTATGTTTCGCCAACTTCGAAGAAACATGGGAATTCTGACACAGAAGGTGTCGAATTTAGAGAATCAGCTGTCGCAAGCTCGGGAAACTAACGCTGCAACAGCTTCGTCTGAAAGGCATGAAGCACCGATTAATATATGCCCGGTGATTGATACAAGAGTCGAAAAACCACGTTTTCCTGGAAGATTTGGGGTACATCCAGTGTCGTTTTTGGAGGATCTTCAGAATTATTTACGGAGGATGCCTAATGAAGATGCTACAATTGAAACTATAATCAGTTGTTTAGAAGGTGATGTTCGTAAATGGGCCAGAATTTATAGACAGAGATGGTTTACACAGTCGGATTTCAAAAGAGATTTTTTGGATGCTTATTGGGGAGAAGCCGAACAAAACACCTTGAGAAGAATGATTGTAAATGGCACTTGGTCTAAGGAAAATGGAACAATGCTAGAACATTTCGTTAGTTTAGCAGGGCAAGCAAAGATGATGTCTAGACCAATTCCTGAATGGCAAATAGTGGAGGATTTGATGAGACACTTTCCGAAGGATGTACAATATGCTTGGCGGATGAAGAAAGGAAATACTTTGATTGAGGCAACAGAGTTTCTTCGTGAATTGGATGACGTGAATAAACAATGCGGATCTTCTTCCTTTGACTCCTCTACTGGAGCTGATAGGGGAACAAAGCGTCAAAGTCCATTCGTTTCGAATAAAGACAAACCATTTTATAAAAAACCAAAAGTGGTGGCTCACATCGAGGGGGAGGCTTCAAGGGGAAGGATCACTGATGAAATAATTCAAGAAGAAGATTTAAACTAGTTGGGGCCATTTCCAATAAGCAGGAGGTGGCCGCAATTAACAAAAAACTAAATTATCTTTTTCCTGTAAAATATTTAATAAAACAAGGTTGGAAGCCAGGGGTAGGATTGGGTTGTGACCAAGAAGGGATCTTATATCCTGTTTCCCCGAATAATACTAGAACGAATTGTGATAGAGAAGGTTTAGGATATTCTTCAGAAGATTATAATAATAAACAAACAGTCGTAAATTTAATTAAAGTTTTTGACGTTTCCGTGATTAAACAAAATCAACCAATGTATAATCAGTTCATTAGAGAATATGAAGGTAACTCTTTATATGATGAAGAGGTTTGCTTTGAGAATGAGGGGCCCAAATTTAAATCAGAAATAGAGTTACAAATTTTGGGGCAATCTATAGTTCTCTTGGTAGACACTGGAAGTGAAGTAACTTGTATTTCGGAAGAATTCTTAGAGTGTTTACAAGGAGAATTAAAGTTAAAATTCCCTGCGTTACCAGTTAGACCAATATGTGTGAGGGGAGCCGTTGGACAAAAGAGTCTCCAAATAAAAAAACTAGTCTCTATACCTTTGACGTGTGGTTCTTTTGATATTGATACGGGATTTTTAGTGATTGCTAAATTAACTTGTTCTGCTATCCTTGGGGTAGATTGGTTAGTTGCGCATAACGCTGTTTTGCATTTAAAAGAACCACAAACATTAGAATTGGGTATCGTTGGGAAAGGAGAAATTACTATTCCGTTTCGAAATCTTTCTAGTGGGTCTTTAGAAGAGAATCGAATAAATCTAATATCAGGAATAGAGGAACAAAACGAAAAAGAAGGCGGTGAAGAAAAGCAATTATTAGATTTGTTTAAAAGTATTCGGTTGGGAATGGATTTGTCTGATGTAGAGAAGGAACAAATTTTTAATGTTTTGAGATCCCATATGCAAGTTTTTACAAAGAAACTTGGAAGGGCAAACTGTTATACTCATGACATTAAAATGATTGAGGGTACTCCAAGGATTCAACGAACCTATCCTATACCATATGCACATAGGGCAAAAGTAGAAGAAAAGTTGAGGGAGATGGAAGAATTAGGGATTATATCGAGGAAAACTACAAATTTTTGTAGTCCTCTAACTTTCACTGGAAAACCCGATGGATCTGTTAGAATATTACTTGATGCTAGGGAAATCAATAAATATATGGTTCCAGAAGTAGAAGCACCGCCTTTACAGATTGACATACTTAATGCTTTTCTTGGTGTAAAATTTATAACATTGATTGATTTAAATAACGCTTATTTTCAAATACCGTTGACTGAGGACAGTAAAAAATATACTGGATTTACAGTTAATGGAAAATCTTACGTATACAACGTGCTTCCGCAAGGACTTAAAACGTCAGTAGGGTCCTTTTGTCGCGCAATGGACATTATATTGGGTCCTGGTGTTAGAGAGTTTTGTGTCAATTATTTGGATGATCTTGCAATCCTAACGAGTGGGACTTGGCAAGACCATTTGGATCATATTGATATAGTTTTGGATCGTTTAGAATCAGCTGGAATGACTTGTAATTTTGCAAAGTGCAACTTTTTCTGCAGTGAAGTAAAAATGTTAGGGCATATAGTTACAACTTCGGGAATTAAACCTAACCCGGATAAAATAAAAGCTATAAAGGAATTCCCTATTCCAAAGAAACAAAAACAGTTAAGAGGATTTTTGGGACTTTGTAATTATTATAGACGTTTCATTAAGAACTATAGTATTTTGACTGCTCCGTTAACTAGGTTATTAAAGAAAAACCAAACATGGTTTTGGGATGAAGAATTAGATCGAGCTTTCAATAATATAAAGGAAGAATTTATTACAACGATTCTATTGAGCCATCCAGATCAGGATAAATTATATTATTTACAGACCGACAGTTCAGGGATCGGAATAGCCGGATCATTGTTTCAGATTGGAAATAATGGTGAGGTTAAAATTTTGGGGTTCTGTAGTCGTGCGCTACGGGGTTCTGAATTACGTTGGACTGTAACTGAACAAGAGTTGTGGGCTATTATTTATTCTGTGAAAAAGTTTGAGACTTATTTAAGAGGAGCGAAATTTGTTGTTCGTACAGATCATAAGGCATTAACTTTCATGAAACAAATGAAATTATACAACAGTAGAGTCACACGTTGGATTTTATTTCTTGAGCAATTTGACTTCGAAGTCGAACATGTAAAAGGTGTAGAAAATATTGGGGTAGATATTTTATCTAGATATCCGCCAGGGGGAGTTTTGCAAGAAGAGAAGGTGTGGTATCCAACTGTTATGTATGTAGGTGTTTCTACTGACCGTGACTTGAAAAATAAATTACAACGTATGATGGAATATCAACGGCTTGATAACGTCATATGTGGGATTAAGGAGAGAATAAATGTTCCTAGAGTTCCCGAAAGAACAGATAGATTTACGCGTATAACTTTGCGTTGTACTGTCAATAATGATCTACTTTATTTTAAAACTGTACGTGGAGATTACGTTTTGTTTATGCCCAAGGTACTACAAGAAGAGATTTGTAAACAGGTACATATAGAGATGGGTCATCTTGGCGCATATAAAACTTTGAAATATTTACAATTAAGGTGTTATTGGATAAATATGGGTAAGACAGTGAAGTCTTGTATTCAGAAGTGTCATGTTTGTCAGCTTTCTAGACCTGACTATATAAAAGGGGTAGGGAAATGTAAATCGATTTTAACTGAAAACCCGGGTGAATTAGTAATGGCTGATATCTTCGGACCACTACCTAAAACTGAGGCTGGTTATATTTACATTTTTGTAATACAGGATTCTTTTAGTAAATTTATTAAACTTTTCGGACTTCGTGGAGCTTCAGCAGACTCAGTGCTTTATTGTATGAGAGTGTTCACTGAAATAATACAACCTAAGGCTGTTATGACAGATAACGGAAAACAATTTATTAGTCACAAGTGGAAAAATGGACTCAGAGCCTTGAGAATTAAGACTTTGTATACTACTATTCGTAATCCTCGACCTAACACTACAGAACGAGTGAATAAAGAATTAAACAAATTCTTTAGAATTTATTGTCATGATGACCATACTAGATGGGATCATTACTTGTTGGAGATTGAGGAATTGTATAATAATACGTTCCACGAGAGTACGAAATTTTCTCCTAATGAAATATTATTTGGAAATTCAGAGAAACTTAAAGTAGACTGTTTTCTACCACGGGCACTCACGAATAAAACGTTAGACCAAATTAGAGAGGAAGTTAGAGAAAACCTTAGACTTTCGATTCAGAAGCGGCAGGATAGATTCAATAGAACTCATAAGTTGATAGATTTTCAAGTTGGTGATTTGGTAAAATTAAGGAGGCTTAATAAATCGGATTCTAGTCGAAATAAAACTAAGAAATTTGATTTATTATATGATGGACCATATCGAATTGGAGGAATAAAATATGCTAATGTGTATATCCTCGTTGATCCTGAAACTCAAAGTGTCAAAGGAGTTTATAATGCAGTCCATTTGGCTAAATATTATACTTAGGATGTTAGCTATTGAGATTTTCACGGGACTATATCATAAATTTTAACTTTAGAGGAATTGAGATATTCCTGGTCACAACCTAATTAATATAATTTTACTAGTTTTAATTTAATAATTAATATTAGAAGACTATTTTGATTATAGTATATAGTGAGTCAATTTGTTAGTGAATTGACTGGCATTATTAAATCGACTTCGTTTTAAAAAAATAATGAACTATAATAATTTATAATTTAATACAAATTTAATTTGGTTATATAATCAGGGTTGAACTGAAATAAATCTAAATTTAGATAAACATGTTAAATAATTTTAATAATTTTGAATAAAAAATTAATTTAGTTTAATGATTTATAATATTAGTAGTTTAGTTATTTGTTTTGTTTATTGTATTTGTGAATAAAAAAATTTTAAGGGCCAATATAGGAGGTTTTATTTTAATAAAATAATAATAATAATAATAAAAAAAAAAAATTAATTTAAAATTGAAAATTTTAGAATTCTCGAAAAAAAAAAAGTTTTCTTAGATTTTTCGAAATAATAAAATTTTGGGGGAGGCTGTGCACTTGCGGAACCCTAAAAAATTTTTAAATGCATAAAATACTATTTAGAGGAAGTGTCAAGAAGTGTAACAGGAAACGGGGAGTAAAAAAATATGACAAGGAGTGACAGTCGAGACAGGGTCGGGAAAGAGTCGAAAAGGGAAAATGAAGAAAAAAAGCTATTTTAACCGAATAAAAGGAATAGTTGCTAAAATTTTGATAAACGAAAGCAACAGAAGAAAACTATGAATCAGGTTTTGTTGAATAGTGAGGGCAATGAAGCTGAAATAGAATTTTAACATGTTTAAAAAGTTTCAGGTGAGAGAGATTTTTGGGCCGTCAAGCAAGGAAAATTTGGAAAAAACGGAGAAAAATGGAAGAACGGAATCGGAAAACGTTCCAAATATCCTTGTTGTTACTTTGAGACGTCTGTGAAAGAAAAGTCGTTAGTAAGCTGGATTTATGTGAGTTATATTTTTTTTTTATTTTTTGTAGCTCGCGAAAAATAGAATTCATACAGCTGATGAGACGAATCTTTTAAAGGAGGCTATGATCCTGGATTGTGGATTCCTTCAATTGAGATAAAGATAGGGATTGCTTCGTGTAGGATATAGTATAGGAAGGTTTATTTGCGCATAAATTCAAGATGCTAACATTCAGGGTTTGATTCCAAAGTGTAAAGAATAAGTGGAGTGAAACTAATGTTATGTAAGTATTCAATTTTGTGGTTTTCCATCTTTTATTTATTTTCGGTTCAAAGTTGTTGTGTGTATTTGAGTTAAGGTGAAATGTGACTTAATGAAATTTATAGTTTCTTCCAGGTTATGTGAGCTAAATAACGTTGAGAAAATCAGATTTCAATGTCAAAAGAGGAAGAGTTGATTGGAGAATATTTGCAGCTTTACAGATCTACCTGCGAGGTCATAAGAGGCTTGTACTGTGTGATACTTTAAGTAAATTGATATTCCCACTTAATGATTTTCGTTTGTAAACTTTAATAACTCTGCGGAAATTATAACATACTGTGTTTCTAATCTGAGTCGTTATTTGTAGATAGTAATAAAGATTTTCTTTTCCCATAATTAAGTATAAACTAGTTCTACAAGTGTCTTTGTTCGCGTATAGCTAGGCAGGATAATGTTCTATTTCTAAACAGGTACAGGAATTGCAAGGAACATTATAGACATGGAAAAGCAAACCACAAATGATAAATCGTGAAGGCTAAAAAAAGGTATTGCTTGGATTGTAAAGGTAATGTAAATTTCATTGTGTTTAATCCTTTCCTTTACAGAGAAATTGATTAAAATAGTCCTTGGTGAAATCATGGAAACTGGACTCTGATGTATATATATTGTCATCGATTAGGGGTGGCTTTAGATGTTGTATTTTTTGTCAACATATCAAAGAGACTTTGGACGATGTATATTATTATCATCAAGTCAAGGAGACTTTAAACGATGTATATTTTTATACTTTTTTAGGTAGAATTGTCTATTTGACATTATTGTCAAATAGTCAACAAATAAATCATTTTTGATTTAGTTTTACTCAAAGCTAGACGCTATTTTGAAATCTTTATAATTTTTTATCTCTTTAACAAAAAATAAATCAAAACCCAAAATCAAAATGGAAGAAAATATTAATACATTAAATAATTACCATTTTTAGAAAATAATATAAAATCTTTGGCCCTAAATCAAAATTCCAGTTTTTAATATACTAATGTCTTCATATGATAAAATTTAAGAAAAATATTCCGTCAGATCAAAAGAATTAGAACGTCAATTCAAAATCTTAAAATAATATATCTGAAAACTAAAACTTGGATATAGATTGTGATATTTTATTGTGAAATAAAGGGTAAGTTTAAGTAGAGTGAATATTATAAATAATAATATTTCAAATAATAATAAATTGCTTTGATAGTGATTTTGAATCTTTTGCCTCAATTTCCCAAAATTGGAACATGCTGAGAGCTTTGCTACATCTCTGTACTCAAGCTCATAGGAGGTGCTTATCTTTCCTTTTACTTTCATACTATAGGAGTCCCAGATTTTGAGATTAAGAAATACCTGCTCTCAGGTTTATTTAGTTCAACCAAGCGTGGATGGATGCCCTCGTGACATGTGTCCCCGATGTCCACTATATTGGATGTGGCAAATGTATGTCGCGTGTCGCTGGAGTATCTGTCTAAGTCTATCTGATAATATCAACCTTCGGATTTATTTATTTTAATCATTCTTGGGCCGGAGCCTTCAAGCCTAAAGGGGTCTGATTCTAAAGTTCTTCTCGTTCTATTTGTGTGAGGTTTCGCTGATTCATCCTGATTTCCCTCATCTGTATGTGTGGGATGAATTGGTGTTATTCTAGTACAAATGGAGGAATATTAGCAAGGTGTTTTAACGTTGGATTTTGGAATTGGTGTTTCTTGTGTTATGTGCTGATAACGCTCGCCCATTATTGGATGCGTCGTTTGAGTGGCATATACCACGGGAGGACCTCCTGATCTTAGCGTTGATCTACCAAATGTAGAGTAGTTAGATAATTTAATGCCTTCTTCTTTTGTGTAGGGACATTCTAGTTTAGTCTAATGACATTAAATTGTTTATAAAGAATAAATTAGAATTGTCCTGAATCAATAGGAAGAATATTCTTGATGGAGACATTACGTTCGTTCGTGGGTTGCTTCTTGTAAAGTGTGTTGACGACGTTCGCCCGTAAGGCTGCGACGGCTGTACGACACTCTGACCTTGGGGGACCTCTGAACTTTATGTGTGTCATCCTAAAGTAGTTAAATAATTTATTTAATCTTCATTGAATCATACAGGAATCTAAACTTTATAAGATTCTAAGTTTTATTTTCCCTTAATAAAACTTGTCATAAATTATCATACTTAAAATTATACTTTGACTCAGTGTGAAACCACCTTAACTTTACTAAATAGATTCTTGAAAACAATAATGGAACAGAAATTATAATGTTTAGTTTCTTTTCATTGTAGATAAGTTCCGAATATTTAAGTATATACAATAACCCCTTTTTTTATACTTCTTTTGAGTCCTCTTTTAAAGAACATCGAGTTTTAGCTAGTGTTGTTTACGCTAAATTCTCCCAGTGTTCTTGGTTTTGAATACTCGATGCTTTTGATTTTCCTTTAAGATCTTAAATCATAAATGTTTGGCCCAACCTAGCTTAGATACTACTATCCCGTATCTTCTCGGTTCTGGTCATCATACTTCACTTTTAATTAAGGATTACCTTCAGTAATCTTTTGTTATACTTACTTCTTATATGTTCTTCTTCGAAAAATGCTGGGTAATCCCATTATAGTTTAGATGCAATTCATTTTATTTAAATGAGTGTTTAGACTGGGGTTACTCTACATAATCCTTGTCCTGCGTGGGTTGGTAACGGAAAAGAGATTTAGCTACGCATCACAAGTGAGAGCTATGAAGGATATACGGAGACCTTGTTGGTGCAATAAAGTCACTCAGTGACTGGGGGGAGGGAGATTGCCCTTCAAACTCTTTATGTCTCTCGTTATAAAACCGTTATTGATCTAGGCTGGCCATGCAAGCAATAATACTATACCCGTATCTAGTACAGACTTCACACTTGGACGTGTGGAGCTGGCTAATTATTTTCAGTTTAACTTATTTCAAAACAAACTAAGGGATTCGATGGTGTCGATCATTGTCTGCCCGGAGGGATTACAGGAAGAGCTCTTATAGCTCATGATGGAGAGTGCCCTGTTTTCCTAAAGGAAGACCGTATGCTTCGTGTGCCTGGCGGGCTCGGTGACCAGCTCTGGTATGGGTGACTAAAAGAAATAGTCAATACCCTGTGAACCCTGGATGAGTCAGTGATCGTCCCTTAAAGGTGGGCCACGTGGAAGTCGGGTTTGACGCGGGGCATGAACATACCGGGGGGAGACATCATCACCGTCTGGGTTGTACTGTGGTTAGTTGGTTCCGCACTCCACATACATTAACCCTAGTCTTTACTGTAGTTTAAGTTTTCGGTGGGATTTCCAGCTCCGCGAGGATGATCAGAATCCTGACGATCCAGTTGGATTGTTAGGGTAGTTTAGCGTCATGTCATCGTGAGCTGGGTGATGATATGCCTCGGACCTAGGACTTAGGGTAGAGGAGGCCTAGGACGAGCTGCTTGGGGCGATGGCGGTGCCCCAAACTTGGGGATTGTCCCCACATTATTTTTATTACTTCGTTTATATTAACATAGGTTTCTTTTCAGAAACTTATCGGCTCTAATATTGCATTGTAAATGAGATGAAACCTTTCCTAAATTGATGAAACTACATGAATTCAGATGAACTACTCACGTCAATATGAGACTAAATATAAATAAATAGTGATCCAATATAAAATAAATAACACAAATTAGACATGTAAAGATTAGGTTTATATTCTAATATAAGTATTAAAATAACAAGTGTGTTTCTTTTTCATTCTTCTATTGCCACTCTCCACCGAGCAGAATCTGTAAATTACAAGATATTATAAATATATAAAACGGAATGACGTAGGATTCAGAAAAATTATAATATTCTTAAAGGATATTATTCTAGACGATCAACCTTGGCCAAAACTTTCACGTATCTGATTTGAGGATCCTATTGGAAGGGACTTCAGATCTGTACAGTAGCTACGTCAGTAAGTTGTCTGATTTTTTACAGCATATGCAGCCGAGCTCAAACGACCAGAAAGAGCCGTTATATGAGGGCCCCATTGAAGTTTAGAGTCTAGTGTTAACCCTATAAAACTGTACTATTTACAAAATCTAATGGTTCATTATTCAATACTATGTTATATGAAGTAGACCTTACATTTGGGAGTGCAAATTTAATACATTTAGTTTTTTTGGCGTTTAGGACTAAATTGTTAACAGTAAACCATGCATGAATCTATCCAAGTGCATCATTGACTTCGTTATAATTTTGTGATTTCCTACTTACATTGAATATTAATGAAGTATCATCAGCAAATAACACAATCTTTGATAGATTCTTCCTACGCCCAATTCATATCATCCATAATGCGACGCGGGTTGGTGGCTACTTATAATACCTAAATTCATTAAAAAATTCTAATTGTAATCTACTTTTATTTTACTTTTGTTACATTAGTTTCCAGTTTCCTTGAAACTGATGACATCTCGATGGTTAAATTGATGAAAATCATTTTAGGTTGGGTTCCCAGACATTCTATTTCTTAAAATCATGACAATTTTTAATAATGACAATTTTTAATAATTGAACCTTCAAAGTACTGAAGAAACCAAGAGTAACTATAAAACTTGTATAATATGTGGGAGAGAGACGCTCAAACTGAGCTAAAAGACTATAACGAAACTATATATTATGCTACATATGCTATAATGCTACATTAACATTTCACACACAATACATCACTGCACTTGTTTTGTGGTTTTCTTTCATTTTTATTGTTTTTATTTTGAAGAATTAAATATTGTGCAACGATTTGGTTAATAGACATAAATTTTTTTTGACACTTAAGTTGTAAACAATAGTGACACTCCGCGGAGGAACTTCGTCTGTTCCATTTGTACAGGTTCTTCTAGAAAAGGATTTTGATGATGGTTCATAGAAATAATTTGAAAATGTTATGTCTTCGTAGTTCTTTATCTATACAAATAAATAATCATTATTATAAAGGCTATGCAGCAATGGACAAACATTTTTTTGCCGATAATGATAAAAGATTTCAATATCATCATTGTTAAATTTAATAAAAATACTGAAAAATTGGCTATCATCCAAGTTTCAGACACCGACATTAATCATATTTTACACACTTCTTTCAAAGAGATCACTCAAAAAACGTTCACATATAGACGCGCTGTATTTTGTCGATATTGTAAACAAATTTTGTAATGTATAATATAAGGCATAGCAAGCAAATAAATGTAAGGCAGTTGCGTTCTACCAGTTTGGAAATCAGAAATGTACCTGTAAAGGAAGGAGAAACTATTCAAGACCTTACAGACATTGTCGTGAACTTGAGTCGTACGATGGGCGCACCGATTCAGCCCTGCGAAATAAAAGACGTCTTCAGAGTAAATTCAAAAAAAACAGACAAGAGCATAATAACAGAATTTTCCACTGTATTGGCCAAAGAAAAAGTTATGAACGCCTTCAAATTATTTAATAAAGGTCAAAGAAAGCTTACCACAGCAGCCCTTAACATGAATGGACCAGAAAAGCGAATTTATTTATCGGAGAGTCTTACAGCAAAAACCAAGAAGATCTTCTACTTGGCGAGAAACTTTAAAGACCAGTATAATTATAAATACTGCTGGACTTCATACGGTCGAGTATTTCTTCGACAAAGCGACGGAACACCGAAGATCCGTATTAATGATGAAAAAGACCTATTGAAGCTTACTCGTGAGGACTGACTAGATATACCAAATTGTTCTATCTTTAGTTCCCTATCCTACATTTCATTTTTTTATTGTTCAATTATATATATGTTTCATCTAAAGTCTCAACAAACTTCCACACTCATACAATCTCATCCACACTTTTTTCACCCATTGTCTCAACACACCTTCACATATACACCTACCAACCTACGCTTGTACACAAGACCCGATCATAATTCACAACAAAAATTCATTTATATGCTATTCCTTTTAGTCAGAAATGCTTATATAACTAACACAACTCATGTCACTACATCATTTGATTTGTTACTTTTATTGTCTACATTTAAAATTCAACTGCAGTAATAGTGAGATAAATAAAGATATAGACAACGATAATAATAACATTTCCTGTACTATTATAAAAAGTCCAACCTTACTGTCAAGCACATCCTCTACCTTTTCAAATATCAATCAAACATTTTCTATACTGACGGTTAATATTTGTAGTATAAATTCAAATTTTGATATTTTTGTAGCATTTGCATCTCTATTTTCATTTAAGGTTGATATTTTTATTCTTACGGAATGCTGGACTAATGACACTTTTGTTCCTCCTAGCATTGTAAACTACAACATGTTTTATACAAAAAAATATATTAACCAAAACGATGGAGTTGTAGTATATGTGAAGTCTGAAATAAATGTCTCGGCAATAGAGCCTAACGGTGAAGACGGAAACTTTCTAGTCCTTGATATTGAAAACAATAAATATTGCGTAATCTGTACTTACCGCCCTCCTCAATATAATACAAATCCATTAAAATACCTGGAATCACTAGACAAAGTTCTCAATGGTATCCATTCCTGTAACATTATACTTGCAGGTGATATGAACTTTAATATATTACCTAACGCCTTGAATGGTTACGCAAACGAATATCTTTGCATCATAGCTTCGCATGGTTTGCTTCAGGGTGTAAACAAGCCTACTAGAGGTTCAGCATGTCTAGATCACTATATGATCAAAACTAAATATAAATGGCAAACGTTTGTATTTAATAACCTAACCGACCATTGTCCTATACTGCTCTTACTTGAAAAAGACTATAAAAGTCCAAAGTGTTTGACTAGAACTAAAACTATTTTAGATTATAAAACTTTTGAGGATGATATATCACAGCTTTCTTGGAAGGATTACTATACTCTTACTGATGTGAATCTAGCGGTACAGTGGCTGACTGATAGTATTCAAAATCTCATTTTCAAAAACTCTTTATATAAAATTATCCCAAAAAGGCATACACCACTTAAGCCATGGATAACTCCTGGCGTAGTAAAAATATTGCGCAAACGAGATCAATTACACATGAAACAGAAGTCTTGTCCAGATGATGATGTATTGAGCAAGAAATATAAAAGTTATAGAAACTGGTGTACAAAAATTGTAAAAAGTTTAAAAAGTGAGTACTACAAAGACAAGCTAAGGAAAAATTTAAGAAATCCGAAAGAGATTTGGAATACCATTAAAGATGTGGGTAATATGCAAGCTAACAAAACACAAAGCGTAGACTTACTAAATATGAAGAGTTCCATAAAAGATTCATTGAATGAAGTTAACTCATTCTTTGCTTCTGTAGGTGATAAGTTAGCTCACAAAACCCTTATCCAATTAAATACTTCTGACATGGTGTTATCTATAAAGGCAAAATCGTTGAACACCCCATTACATTCAATGAGTTTTTTTCCAACCGACGCTAAGGAAATTCTCAAAATTATATCAGAACTTAAAACGAGCACCTCGATTGGGTGTGATGGCTTATCTACAACATCTCTTAAAATAATTAAATCTAACCTTGCTGAACCATTGTCACATTTGTATAATCTTAGTTTTGATTTAGGCGTTTTCCCAACAGCATTTAAAAAAGCTTTAATAACACCGATACACAAATCTGGAGATAAAAACCTTCCAACCAATTATCGCCCCATATCAATTTTGCCAACGTTGTCTAAGGTAATTGAAAAGTTAGTGAATAAGAGGTTAACTCAGTATCTGGAAGCTAAGCAGATCCTTGCTAACAATCAGTATGGTTTCCGCTCAAACAGATCCACTGAAGATGCTGTCTTAAAAGCTACCACACTAGTCACGTCATATCTTGATAAAGGTGAAGCTTGCATAGGTGTATTCCTTGATCTTCAAAAAGCTTTCGACACCGTTTCGATACCGATACTTCTGACACGACTAGAAAATTCGGGAATACGCGGAAATCAACTGAACTGGTTCAAGGACTATATGCACAATCGGTCACAATGTGTACGAATCGGAACTCATGTAAGCGATGAGACTCCCGTCTCTTATGGGGTTCCTCAAGGTAGTACCCTTGGGCCTACTTTGTTTTTATTATACATAAACGAGCTATGTAGAATAGACCTAGAAGGTGCAGAATTAATTATGTTTGCAGATGATACGCTCATACTGTTCCACGCAAATACCTGGAAAGAAACTAACTTCCTAGCCGAAATTGGTATAGCAAAAGTGACAAGTTGGCTGGAGGATAACTTACTATCACTCAACGTCTCTAAGACAAAGTACATATGTTTCAGCAAAACTGCTTCTTTCTCACCTGATAGTACCCTTAAGGTCAAAATACATACGTATCCGTGTAATAGACTCTCTGTCAACAGCCGTTCACATTGTTCCTGCACATACCTTGATAGAACGAACGTAATCAGATACTTGAGGATTCAAATAGACCAACATCTCCGGTGGAATCATCAAATCTCTGTACTATCATCTCGCGTAAGACGACTGATATATGTTTTTAAAAACCTTAGACAGGTTGCCGATCAACAACTGTTACTGAAAGTGTATAAAGCACTCGGAGAGTCGGTGATCACTTACTGTATATGCTCTTGGGGAGGCGCTGCCAAAACACTACTACTGGAAGCAGAAAGAGCACAAAGAGCCGTAATAAAAGTTCTCCTAAAACTTCCCTACAGATACTCGACTCACAACCTGCACATGGAATCAAACACACTTAGCGTCAGGAAACTATTTATATATCAGTCTCTACGCCGATACCACAAACTCACGGTGCCTACCTTGCCTAAGACGAATAAAAGACTTGACCGCTGCCCAGTTCCTTTCGCTTGTAGTAAATTTGCTCAACGGCATTATAACTTTTTATCACCACGAATATACAACGCTTTAAGTAAAAAAATTGCTAAAATAAAAGCCCTTACCGGTCATCAATTTAAAGACAAAATAAGGTCCTGCTTAAACCAATACAACTACGATGAAACAGAGAAACTGTTACAAAGTATTATATAATAAAATGGAAGATGAAAAGACGCATTCTTACTTACCTGCTCACATTTATGTAAGTGAAATTCAAACACACGCTCACACACATACACACTTACACACACACACACACACACACACACCACACAGAATATAAACTCGAGACTATTTAGTTTGACTTAAAGTTTAAATTTACTATAGAACTTAAATTAATTATGCACAAAAATTTAAAAATATGTACTGTTTATATCTGTATTAGCCTATAACTACAATTGCAATCTTGGTAATGGGGTGGGAGCCTGGTGCTCTATAACACAGGTACATCCTAGTATGGACACCAGACTCTCACAAAAGAAACAAGCACAATTCATATTATTTAAAGTTGTTTATATATATTTTTTTTCTTTTGTGAGATAAAATAAATACCTTTTTACTTACTTACTTACTTACTTAAATTTTTGAGTTCGTTTTTCGAGAAGTGTGCAATGTAGAGTAGGTGACGAAACAGATAGGTCTTAAAGATTTCAGGTTCATTTATTGACTGTATTATTCTTTAAAAAATGCTTGTTAAACATCATAACATGGAAAATACAATGGAAGTACAGGGCTTGCTAAAGCAGTTTATGATAAGCAAAATTAGTAGAGTACTCGCTAATACCCATTCAAACACATTATGTATGGTAGAATCATTTTTACAATTCGATATTTTGTTTATGGGAAGTAGGTGAGCATTTGACTCCGATCTTACATGGTGGTAAGTGATGATATAGAGATAAATTTATTGGTAATTAAACATTACAAGATCTAGCAAATTACCTTGAAAAGATCCACATTATATTGTACGAGGAAAATATCAGCAGGGAGGGAGTCCCACTCTTTAGCTAGGCGTATTTAGACTGAAGAAAAGCGTTTTGTGCGAATAGAATAGAACCCTAACCCTCTACTCCCACGTAAAAGGAGGGAGGATGGTGGTACCAGGCCGTGCAATTTAGACGCACACTCAATGAACATACATCTCATTTTCAAGAACAGATTCACACCATTTCGTTACACTTTGTATATTTATGACAATCCATCCATACTAATATTATAAATGCGAAAGTAACTCTGTCTGTCTGTCTGTCTGTTTGTTTGTTGCTCTTTCACGCCTAAACGGCTGAACGGATTTTGATGAAATTTGGTATGGTGATAGATGGTAACTTGGAGACGGACATAGGCTACTTTTTACCCCGGGAAAATATCTCATTCCCGTGGGAATCTACACATACAATAATACTCTAGCGGGCTCTTTCACGCCTAAACGGCTGAACGGATTTTGTTGAAATTTGGTATGGTGATAGATGGTAACTTGGAGACGGACATAGGCTACTTTTTACCCCGGGAAAATATCTCATTCCCGTGGGAATCTACACATACAATAATACTCTAGCGGGGTTGTATCTGCTACAGCACACCGAAACTACTTAACCGATTTTGATGGGACTTCTTTTTTTACTCAACTAAGTATCGCTGATTACGAAAACTACTACAATTTTGAAATCCAACGTGGTAGACGTAAACTACCATTATCCCCTGGGGATAAGGTTGAGGTGCGATAGGGTTGAAATGTCTAAAAATCAATATGGGTGTCGTTTGTAAGGTTTATCGAGCCGCTGATTACAAAAACTACAACAATTTTGAAATCCAACGTGGTGGACGTGAAATACCACCACCCCTGGGATGGGGTTGGGATTCGATAGGTTTGAAATGTCTAAAAATCAATATGAGTGTCAGTTGTATGTTTATATAAGGATAGGGATAGCGGTTAAGATGGCGTTAGGGGTAGAAGCAGGGATAGGGGTAGGGTCAGGGATAGGGAGAGGGAGAGGGATAGGGAGAGAGTGTAAGGGAGGGGAAAATGAGGGGAGAGAAAGGGGGAGGGAGGGGTAGAGGGCGTGGGAGGGGGTAGAGGGAGGGGGGGTAGAGGGAGGGAGAGGGGGAAGGGGAGGATGAGTGAGGGGAAGGGGGAAAGGGAGGGGAATGGGAGGAGGGCGAGGGGGGAAAGGGAGGGTGATGGGGAGAGGGGAAGGGGGGAAATGGAGGGGGAAGGAAGGGTGAGGGGGGAAGAGGGAGGGGCGAGGGAGAGGAAGAGAGAGTGGGAGAGGGTGAGGGAGGGGGAGTGGGAATGTAGGGGGGGGATACAAAAGGATAGATAGGGAGGAATAGGGACCTTTTTTACTTTTATGAATACCTCCTCGCTACCCATTCACTTCACTCCCTTTATTGCCTTCTTTTTTAAGTTCGCCTGTAACGGTTGACAATGAAAATTCCGCACTACCTACCAGTTAAATAAAATCAAAAGATAATTAAGTTTGTAGTAAGATGCATTTATTCAACTTGGATAAGTACAAATGCATCTTTTACATAGGGATCAAGAAGGATAAGCGCTCTGTAATATATGTTTCAATTAAGTTCGAGTTCTGTTTTTTTTTAAATCTACGCGGACGAAGTCGCGGGTAACAGCTAGTAACATTATATATTTTATATTTAATGGTACATTACTAGCCATAAAAAATAAATTCGATTATTACAAATTAAAGTTGCTAATCTGTTTCACTCCAGTTACTCTATATGAAAGGTAAACATAGGGTTTGTTCGCACTGTAGGCAGTCATCGTAGTGCATTAGCCCGTCACCACCTCCGTGTGAACGACGCCTATCACTCAAACACTTGCTGGGTAAACGTCATAGTACTTTCTAAGTGCACGATAAACGTATGTTTATTACAGAAAGAAAAAGAAAACATACACATTTATAAACTATTAATATTTAACTTCCATTCACCAATTTCAAATGTTTTACTATTTCGAAAAAGCCCCATCAAGGATTTAGAAGTACCTAATCAATGAGAATACTTATGAACGTCAACACACCAAGCAAATATAATTAAATAGATCAAGTAATAAATGGTACAACAGCACTGCACTTACTTTCTCGCGGTATACGAGAGTCATCATTTAACAGTGTCCCCCCGGGAGTCGAACCCAGAACCTCCGGATCAAGAGCCGAATGCTCTCTATATTATAAAGGGCTGCGGATAGCAAAGAGTAAATAAGCACCAAGTGCAAACTTAAGTTTGTAATTCCATATACAAATAATATGGAAATACAAACTCTTACCTATACTAGATTTATGTAAAAATGTTTAAATGAAATATGCAGTCAGGTACATAACCAATTTAGAATTCCCATTTGAAGCATTAAAATAAGCTCATTGAAACCGATTTTGAGTAAATTACATTTTAAAATTTTTGTAGTAATAAGGGAACACACCCCTTATTTGAACTTCCACAGACCAATGGATACTGCCGAAAGATACCTTGCATCACCTTGGTCTTGCTAAATTTCATCAAGATCGTTTGAGCCGTTTTTGAGTAAATCGCAATTTTTCATTTCCATTGTATGACAGCTACCCTCAAAAAGAGAGCCAGCAAGAAACCACTCAGTATCCTGCTATGAATTTACTAGAAAATCTTAAATTTAAAATATGGTGTCAATCGGACCATTCGTTTAGCCGCTAGGCCAAAGCGTGACGGACATACCGACCGACGGACCGACCGACCGACCGACCGACCGACCGACCGACGGACGGATATTTTTGGGAGACTTGCTTTTTATGATATATAAGTGATATAGAACACATTTTTGAGAAAATTAGAAAAACTTCTTTTTTCACGAATACAATACCTTTCTCGTTCCGCTCGAAAGTAGAAAGCGAGTTTTTATAACCTAGTGGAATGCAATAGTATAACTTCGTGAGTAGAACAAAATGAAAGGAGCACTTTAAGGAGAATTTGGCGACTTGTCCTTAAAAATTATCGTTAATTTAACTAATATTATTATATGAAAACCTCTTTTACTTTTTTTTATTTTTATTTATTTAGGATAACAACAGCTTTACTTTACCTTATGATATAGATTTATATAATTACAAATGTGAGCCAATAATAGTTATCCACTTAAGTTTACAATTCATTGTTGAGAGCAGTATAAGTGAGTGTGAGAATTGGAGGTTAAAAAAAAAGAAAAAAAAAAGAAGGTTTCTTTTCTATTGATTTTTATGCATATTAAAATTGTAATAATAAATATTAAAATTTTCATAAATAGGTATGAAGCTTATTATTTATTCGCAGGTATAAAGTCCAGGCAAGCTTCTAACGTAGAACGTCACTGACAAAATTGCATATCAAACTATTTGTGAAATGGTGAGCTTATTTAGAAAACAAGTTATGGTTTAAGTAATGGTATAAAATTATTATTATTTTATTATTAACACTGTACACGAATTAAAATATTACTGCAAGTAAAAGAAATTTGGGTTAATTATTTAGACTTTGCGCATGGACCACTGAATTTTCCATAAAAATAAGTGAGATTCACCCGCACGCATTCTGCGTCTTTTCTCGGCGCGATAATTTCTATGTCATATTTTATTTTTACGTGTTTGATATATTACAGCGGCTCAGTGGGTGTGGAACAATATCCATTGTAAATATTAAGTATTCCAGCACACATATTCTATCGCGCCATATTTCACGGGAATAAATCTATTTGCCTTCGGGCTTGGACTATATTTTTACACGAGCTACAGTAACGCTGCAACGCACAGTGTAAGTTATAAAGATGGTAGACATTGCCTCTACAAGTTTAGGATATTTTGGGCTTTTTTGTCAACAAATATTTTTACAGTTCAAACTATAATTATGTAGAAAAGGTGTTCAAAATAAAGTTTCTATGAATAAATTTGAAGTTAGGTAAGGTTAGGTTAAATAGAGGCATGAAAGAATTTTAATAGAACTAAAAAAATATATAAATCTGATATTATTAATAAAAACTTGAACTATTTATGTTATTTTAAATGTAAAAATAAAAAACTGGTTGACTGACTATTCAGCCGTTAATTTTACTTTACCTTTGTCCACCTATAAATAGTTGATCACTATTAGAAATGTAAATAAAACCTAGTCAATCAAAAACTGAAAACAAATAGAAAATCCTTCAAAATACGCACCAGTAGCACAACTGAATAACCCCAGTCTGTGCCCCAGATGTAACTATCGCCTGCTAAAAAGATTTATCAGATCTTAGCGTTTATTAGCGAAGATATTTATCAAAGATGCTCTTGTGTATTACGAAGATAACCCGGTTCGTCCGAAGCGTGAAAAAATGCTCACGATCGTACATCAACCAGTATTTATGAGGTAGCACAATCCCGCTAATAGATAACGAAGTTTACTTACTAATAAAAATATACGTTTATAGTTTCCTAGCTTGACTTTAGTAGTAGCTAAAAACATGGATATTCCGATAGTAAACGAAGAAAGGGATACAAATGGGATAATCAAAATAAGTATGATGGTTCTTGTAATAATGTAAAAAAATACTGGGCAAAAAAGTTGTTGGTGGAAATCGGATGCCGTTTCAAGGAAAAAGGAGGTGATCGTCGTTCGGGGTCATTTCTTGCCCACCACATCTCCTTCGCCATTCAAAGAGGCAACGCAGCCAGTATAATGGGCACTTTTGGTCAGAGAGCATTGCGTGGGGGCTAGATATAAGTATTATTGTATTGTTTTACCTTGACATTTTTATTTATTGTACTTGACTGCGATCTAAACCATTGTAAAATTTGACAACAATAAATTTAATAAAAAAAAATACTTCTGAGATTTATGATTCAAGATTTCTTTAATGCGATACACAGGTGTATACATAAGCCGTTAAAAATTAAGATTGCCTCTCTGTGATCTGCCTTAAGTTATGGCATGCAACATTAGTACGAATATTGTTTAATGATCTCTATGATCAGCTGGCGAAGCTAGAGAGGTTATTTTGTGATATAATCATTTTTATAAAAAAATTACCATAAACCGACGAGCATGTATGAAAGGATTGATGAAAGTACAGGAAGCAAGGGAAGTATGTCAAGATCGTAGCAGGTGGAGGACTGTGGTCTCTGCCTACCCCAACGGGAAAGAGGCGTGATGTTATGTATGTATGTATGTATACAAAAATTGCATGCTTGACGCAAGCAGAATATGTACTGGAATCTATTTTTTATTTTAAGAACTATTATGTATTGACAATTGACATGTATTCTTGAAAATAAATAATTTTTATTGGTTTTTTATTTTTTTTTATCTATAATGATATCACTACTAAGTACCTACCTATTTAAATGAATATTAATTACGAAGTGAAAAAAGCTAATGAAATTCAACTAAAATTAATATTTTGTCATCATCTTAGGCTACAAAAAGAGAAAAGAAATGGGCTTTTTTTAATCTATGATTGAAGTTTTGTTGATTATAAAAATAGGAATATAGGTTAACGCGATGTTTGACACTTTCTTTGTCTAATACAGACATAAAGTTATCAATTGATTCAAGGATCTTTTAATATTTATTATTATTTTTATATCTCTCATATTCGGTAAGTAGGTCCTTATTACCCCCAAATGGGGCTTGTAGGTGACCAATTAGCGCTCTAGGGTAATAATATAGCTAGAAAAGCCCTAGGGCGGTAAGTAATTGTAACACCCCCGCCCGGCAACACCTCAACCTCCACGCACGGCTCCGCCTTTATGGCCGCCTCCAGCAGCGGGGCGACGGGCGTTTTAATTACTTACTGCCCTAGGGCTTTTCTAGCTACATTATTACCCCATAGCGCTAATTGGTCACCTACAATTTGGTGGTAATAAGGACCTACGTACCTGATAATCGAGATGTAAAGCAGAGTAGTTAGCTCGGGTGTAAGCATCAATTGCACCCTCGAACTATAGGCGCCCTCGCTGCGCTCGTGCGCCTAAATATCTCGGGCTGCAATTGATGCCTTACAGCCCTTGGCTACTAATCTTCTATTATTCCTAGCCTATTGTGTCCCACTGCTGGACATAGGCAAATTTAATTTTAAATACGCTTTATGTAATTTGTCAAATCCCATGAAAAATCCATTATCTGGCAATCAGACTTTCGATTGGCGTATTGAACTGCGGTGATTGGTAACCGCAGTATGTTACACAGAAGAACGCTGCTGCCAATCCTCCGGTTCGTAATGACTTAGTCGTCTTTTACGACACCCATGGGTAGAGATGGGTTTGTACAATTCTGTGCCGACACCACACGGACGCCAGACGGGTGATAGTACCAATTAATTATAACATAAAAACTTTGTACAAAAACTTTTGTCTTCATTAATTTTATGACATGTGTATTTTCGTTTGTTAGAAAAATGGTGCGTTGAAAAACTTATAAGCCAACCTGATCAAAAGTGAAACGACCACATTTGAGTGACACAAATTATTCGCCATTTCCATTACATGATGACTGCCAACTTCACTATCGTAAAAAAAAACCAGACAAATAACAATTTTCCTCAGGAAATGGTTGTATGTACGTGATGTTTTTCAAAGACATGTAATACAATTATTTCGTCATTACATATTCGTCAAATATAGGGTCCTACAGAAATATTGAACATAATTTTAGCATGTCACTAGACCATGAAACTGAACAACTTTCCCAAAACAATATATTTATTTATTTATTTTATTAATTAGGAACGCCAACAGTAATGGTGTTAAACTTACTTAAAGCATACATAGGGAAACGGTCTGACACCAAGACCTATTATAGGCGAGCACAGCACTCTTAATTTAATTAAATAGTAAGGTTAGTAATTTTAAACAAATAACTAAGATTATTTTAACAGTGATCAAAATTAAACACCAATTTAAATAAAATGGCGATCAAGACAACACAGAAGTAATTTTTTCTTTAAATTTGCACAAACTGTCATATAGGTCGAAACACCAAATTCAAACACACACAAACAAGTCTAAAACCAAAGATATCCCGTACAAAATGCGCTATCATCTGATGCAGTTTCTATGGGAGGTCAAAAATTGATTTCCGTATTTCGAGGTATGTTCCTTGGGGAGAGTTGTTCAGTTTCATGGCCTGAGTAACAGACTAATCACTATTTAATCAGACTATGTTCACTATTCCATTTGGACCCTTCATATGCGTCCACCTACTGACATTAAAATTCATCAGTAAAAACGAACCTGTGTATTTGTAGCAAATATTAATTTGGTTCTCAAATTACTTATGCTCTGAATCTGTCAAGTATTGCGGTTCTAAAAATAAAGCTGAGCGAAAAATCGTTGATAAAATTTTTGTGTCAAACTTTTCCACGTAACATACATGGACGAATTTTTATGTGAACTCAGCTCTAAGGATATTTGAAGCTGTATTTTTATTTTATTAAATTAAACATTCTTGAAATTGATACACAAAAGTAGCTACTGGCATAAAAATAACAATAATTAAGTATGCATAATTAATGCTAAAAAAATCTAATTTTTTTATGCTTATTTTAAATTTGTTATCGTATATACGTTTGTGTATATGTTTCAAGAATATTAAACTGTTTAAAAATGTTTCGACAACTCCAAATTTCCTAAGACCTATAGAAAATTGATCGATATCGATAGCAAAACTTACCCTTAAAATTTGTCGAATGTCTTCAAAGTCATCCTGTATTCAGGTTATAGTAAACGTCTGACTTTTCAAGAAAGCAGTAAAATACTACCACTCACTGTAATACCTAACATCTACCTGTACATTAAATAACCCCTTTTCGGGGAAGTTTTGCTAGCACGGGTAGTTCGGCAAAACAATTACTAGCAAAAAACTGTCACTCTAAATTATATATTTTTAATCACGGCCATACCAAGAATTAAAGGTAGTAAGAACTCATTACCATGCTAGCGAAACATCTCTGAATGATACCTTTACTAACCTAACCTATGGGAATAGGTACTAGAACAAGTAAAACAGAAGAGACAAATAAAAAACACTATTGATAACAGAAGAGAAAAAATGTTTGGCCATATTGTAAGGCATTATCTATATATATAAAAGAAGAAGGTGACTGACTGACTGACTGACTGACTGACTGACTGACTGACTGACATATCAACGCACAGCCCAAACCACTGGGTCTAGAGATTCCAAATTTGGCATGTAGGTTCCTTATGAGGCCTAGGGGTGCACTAAGTAAGGGTTTTACAAAATTCCACCCCTAAGGGGGTAAAATAGGGGATGAAAGTTTGTATGAAAGTCCGTCAGTTTTGAAGTTAGGATCTTCAAAATTTGTATTTAAGCTGACGACTAAAAATTAATAATTACATGTCTCAGGGTTTTTGAAAATTCGACACCCTTAAGGGTGAAAAGGGGGATGAAGTTGAAAATTCTTTATTCTTAAAGTAAAATCCACATAATTTATTATTTAGGCATTAATTATGTAATTCTATGCAACGTTCAGCACTGTTATTGAAATTCCACCCCAAATTCAACCCCTAAAAAAGGGAAATGGGGTAAAAAAGTCTAAAAACCAATATGGGTATCGTTTGTATGGTTTATCGGGTCGCTGATTACGAAAACTACAACAATTTTGAAATCAAACGTGGTGGACGTGAAATACCATCATCCCCCTGGGGATGGAGTTGGGGTGCGATAGGTTTGAAATGTCTAAAAATCAATATGGGTGTCGTTTGTATGGTTTATCGGGTCGCTGATAACGAAAACTACAACAATTTTGAAATCCAACGTGGTGGACGTGAAATACCATCATCCCCCTGGGGATGGAGTTGGGGTGCGATAGGTTTGAAATGTCTAAAAATCAATATGGGTGTCGTTTGTATAGTTTATCGGGTCGCTGATTACGAAAGTTACAACAACTTTGAAATACAACGTGGTGGACGTGAAATACCATCGTCCCCTGGGGATGGGGTTGAGGTGCGATAGGTCTGAAATGTCTAAAAATAAATATGGGTGTCATTTCTATTTTAGGGATAGCAGTTAAATTGGCGTAAGGGGTAGGGATAGGGACAGGTAGAGGTAGAGAGGTAGAGAGGTTGAGAGGTAGAGAGGTAGAGAGGTAGAGAGGTAGAGTGGTAGAGAGGTAGAGAGGTAGAGAGGTAGAGAGGTAGAGAGGTAGAGAGGTAGAGAGGTAGAGAGGTAGAGAGGTAGAGAGGTAGAGAGGTAGAGAGGTAGAGAGGTAGAGAGGTAGAGAGGTAGAGAGGTAGAGAGGTAGAGAGGTAGAGAGGTAGAGAGGTAGAGAGGTAGAGAGGTAGAGAGGTAGAGAGGTAGAGAGGTAGAGAGGTAGAGAGGTAGAGAGGTAGAGAGGTAGAGAGGTAGAGAGGTAGAGAGGTAGAGAGGTAGAGAGGTAGAGAGGAGAGAAGGAGGGGAAGGGGAGAGGGAGGGAGTGAGGGAGGGGGAGGGGGTGATGAAAAGGGAGGGGGAGAGGAAGGGGCAGGGGGAGAGGGAGGAGGGGGAGGGGGAGAGACAGGGGGAGGGGGAGAGACGGAGGGAGGGGGAGAGGGAGAGAGAGGGAGAGGGTTTTAGTTTTTCTCAATTACTTCTGCGAATTGGCTCTGTTTTGAAATATTACATAAAGGTGTCTCTCATCTCTCTCTTTACATTTGTTAGGATACTGCTGCTAAGTTCCTCTGTTCTGAGTAATTTATGAGTAACGTCTGTATATTATATAAAATTCAGCTGGATCTGGAATTATACTCATTGATTTGCGCAGGGTTAGTCCTGCTTTTCCTTAGTTTAAAATTACCCCGAAATGACGGGAAAATATCTCATTGCTTCGGAAAACCGGTAACAACATAAATACGAAATCCACGCGAGTGAAGCCGCGGGCAACAGCTAGTACATTTATAAAAGCCATCGTGGAAGGAAAGATAGAGAGAAAAAGAGGACGCGGCCGCCCTAGAATCGCATACTGCCAATAGTTAAAAGAAAAAGTGGAAGTCAAAACATTATAGATAGCTCAAGAATCTGATGCAGGATAGAAATAGGTGCAGGGAGCTACGATAACAAGAGCTTGGCTCTTAAATTTTGAATGGGTAATACCCTAACTGATCCACGGCTGGGCAAAGGCCTCTCTACGTACTCTCCATGACTATATAGCGTGGAAATATTTTCTGTTTTAATGTTTTTGCGTAGTTTACAAATTCAAAGACGTGATAATTGTGTCATTAGGTGTTTTTATATAAACAAGTCGTTTATTTAATGGCGTGTACGTAAATCTGAACATTGCGTGAAGGAATGCAGTGTGGGTATTTGAAATAACTGCGCCCGTTCACCTAGACACGAAAATACTAGGTAATACCTTGTTATTTACTGTGGGTGTACCTGTTATTATTGTGTGCCAATTTTTGTGGTTCTGACGCAAGTTAATGCCGCCGTGAACATGTTTACATTCTTTTGTTTCTTTATCTTCATGTTGACACCGTTTCGAAGACAATAAAATTGTCTACTACTTACAATAAATTCATACAAAACTCTGTGGATCATCTTGTTACAAGCATGGATGAAACATAGGCACGATTGTTACTTTTACAAAAACAAATGTATTAAAATTCACACGAATTATTTTTGAGCTGTAGATTTAATCAATAACACGATTTTAAGATATCAAAATATTTTTTATTAAAGATGATGTCACATACACAAAAACAAAGATACATGATATGGCACAAGTTTAATAAAACTCGTATTGAAACCACCTACAAATATATTTCAAAAAATTCTTCAATATTTTCCCTGTCGCAGTAAGAGCATGTAATTTTTTCGATAATTTTTCTTGGAACCTTGAGTTGTCACCGTGAAATGTTGCTCTATTTGCCGTGTTTCAGTATGACGTGAGTCCAATAAATTAAGAAATCATTAATGAATGAGAGTCTAGATTCTAGACTTTTTTCAAGTGTGATTTTTTTAACCTTTGATTTACAAAAATATTCCGAGTCATGTCGAAATTACAACTCAACCTATTACTACTTACGTAAAAGAAATACTCTATCCAGCCATAAGTTTGCTAGCCTATTTCCGTATCTATAAATTTGTATCGGTAGCAGGGTGTCCATTTAAGAAACGATAGCAAAAAAAAACAAAGTTTTCCTGTTTTTCAATGATAACGACTTGATTGAAAAAGTCAACCATTTTCGATAAAAAACACTAGGATTAATTATGTACCTAATGTAAAACTAACCTTTTTTAAAAACTGACAAGTATTTTTTGGATTTAAAATTGTTGCACTTAAGAGTAGTTTTCCTGATCACTAAATCTAAATTTAATTTGACATCCATGAAACCATTAAATAATGGTAATAAAGCTTTCTTAATAATTTTCTTTCCTTTAATTTTCCGTATGTTTCTCATCGAATCCGTTATTTTTCTAACGTCGCCGGCGCCGTTACAGCTACTAGTTAATTTGACAAATTGTAGCTTTTTATGTCTTCGCAAAAATGTTGACATGTTTCGGCGACAATTTTAAATCACAGTATTTTTTTCGTATGACATATTTAAATAAATTTGATGATAACTGGTGACATGCATAATTATTGCATACGTTTCAGTACTGCACACACATAAGAACACATATTATACAAATTTTCGTCGATTTAGCTTAAATGGAGCACAAAACTAGAAAGAAAATAAAACGCAAAATGTGGTTTTATAGATAGTAATTTCTGACATACTATTTACATCAGTTTATTGGGGTATAAGCCTAAAAACCTGTTACAAATCGCATATTCGATTAAAACTCCAGTGAGAATTGGAAAAAGAAAATATAATATATTTTTAAACGTATATATGTACTCGTACTACTGAAACGAATAGTACTACCTATCTACTACTCAATAATAAATAAATACAATAAAATACAATACCAAGACATATATGTAAATTTACTCATAAGAATGTACAATACTAAAGGCTATAGAGAGATATACACAATGATGACTACCTACAAAGCACTACGACGAAGCAGTGATTTGGCGAAAAAAAATTTCTTTTTTTTATTTAAAAGAGGCAATACAGGGAATCTGTCCCATACGAAGCCGATAAAACGGCTCACCTGACAACTGAAGCATTAAGAACAAGCTCTTCCAAGAAATAATATAAACACAGCTTCAGCCCAGGTGTTTTCAACATTACGGTATAAACGTGTCCACGCCTAAGTCATGTTCATTTAATGATTTTAACGAAAACATACCTCGTTTACCCAACGCCCAATGAAATACCATCTTTAACTTTATTGCAATAAGAGCTTTTTAAATATTAATATTTTTTTCATCTGCGGTCCCCGCAAAGCCGACGTGGGAAGGGTGAAGGCGCCACATGTGGACCGGCCGCGAAATTAAAATAAAAAGTGGTGATTCGGTTTGAAAAAAGGCGACAAAAACGTGAGGTGAACGTCCCAGGGGCCGGCCGGTGTGTTGTACGTACAGACAGACACACGGCTATTTACTGTCGAATGATACATGATAATGTGTGGGAAACTGTGCATGTAGGAAGTTCAAAGCAACTAAATTGTCAACATTATGAGTAATTTCAGGTGACTTTTATTTACAAATTCTTCAAATTGGGACTGTTATAAAGTAGGACGATGGTTATGATAGCTAAAAATATGGATATCTTACAGCTAAAAATCTGGATATCTTACAACAAAAAACTTGGATATCTTACAGCTAAAAATCTAATCTAGATATTTTACGGGTGAATGTGCTTTTAGTTAATTTATTTTTCGAAGCCACACACCTGAGAAAATTCTGATGCGGAAAGTTCCGCGACCGAAAAATCTGCCAAGTATGACACTAGCTGATATTCCGCCAGATATGTCTTAGGTTATTTAAAAAGCATTGCGAACGTAACGAGCAGTAATCTTCAAGTCGGAAAGATCTGCATATGTGTCGCTACACTGAGGTTAAGAATCATCTATACTGTAGATTAGGTATTCATTGAGAATACAGAGTCAACAGAGAATACAGAATACTTTTGTCAAAGGGTGTTTATTCATTGTAGGATATTGAAAATCTCTTAATGACATTAGTTACATTTACATCGCTTCACAAACAAAGTGGCGCCATGTAGGAAAAAAAAGAAGCGGCAATAAAAAACCCACAAAAAAAACAAACTTGTAAAATCAACAAACCTTTTTAATAATATCAGTTTCTGTGTCAATATTTACATACATCTACATATCACCTACACGATATCAATCCCCACATTTCAATCTCAACAGAACGAGACACACATTGGTCACAAATAGCTGCACCACCGTGGGAGTCCCAGGCATCTTCCTTCCTTCCCACCACCTTACTACCTTGCATTAAGGTCTATAATTCATTACCACTACCTTTAGTCTTGTTTTAATGTGACTTTAGTGTGGAGTGACGTGTGAAGAAGGAATTAACGCTTTCACAGGCGATCGAAAGGAAATGAATTTCTGAACTCTGCTCATACTAAAAGTATGGTTAATATATTTTCATACACTAAACTGTCGTATGATCGGTATTCAATTTTAGTTTAGCGAGTGAAATGACAGTTGCATAGTGTGAACTAAAACTTTCTTGAACAATTTTATTGTTTGATACATTGTTTGACATGGTTATTTGATTCGTATGAATCTCTTATGCTCCAAGCAATGTACTCTTACTTGTCACTTAGTTTGCCACAGTAGGTGTACTAAAAGTTCTAAACGTAAATAGGCCTTAGAGTCAGTTTTGCAATTTTTAAAATTTTTGAATTATTATTTTATCTCATTTGGGGATAATCTGTCAAATGTAAAAAACTGAAATAGCATGCTCGGCAAAACAAAATGATTTTCTGTTTTTACGTAAAAAAATATGTCTTCCAGTCTGCAGGCTCAATTGAAATATTTTCATAAGGCTGTTGATTTTTCAGGTATCAGGAAAGCCTGATAGAATAAAACGTTTCAGTATCACAGCAACAAAAAACAGCTCCATTTTTTTGTATGGCGTATGCCTCAAACGTAATCTTCTTAATTTCATGATTAAAGTGCTACTAGAAATAGTCTATGATACTTTCAGTGTGGGGAGTCTCTAGCTATCTTTTTATTTTGGTCGAGTTCGATATTGTTCTTTAACCTTTGTAATTAATTCGGTGTGAGACTTTTGTTTGTGCAGTCGCCCGTGAGATAGTTGTAAATCTTCAGATATGTGTTTTAGTTTTATGCCTCGTTGAATAAGTCACATTAAGACAGTGTCATGCAGACAAAAATATTTAGATTTAAAAAAATCATAAATCTTCATTTCACTATTGTGTATTACAGTTTTACAAGTGTCCATTACAGACTCGCCTACCCTAACTAATGGTTTATCAACGTGACTCGTTGGAAAATATTTACCTGTATTCACCATACAACAATATTTTTTCCCTCTAGATGCTTGGCAAGTAAAAAAAAAATACTAAATAAACCACCGACTACGTTTTCTAAAACCAATTTTCAAGAAATTTTAAGACGTTTAGTGGAATATGCAAATTGAACTCCAAGATAGCCCAAAATAAAATTTTACTGTATCGTTCACCGAAAACAAATTTCATTAAGGGGTTATTTGGAAGGAAACTGACCTGAAACGGCCGCATTGTCAAAAAAGAAAACTTTCTCCACTTGTCTCCGAGTACTATATTAAACCTAGTTCATATGGTAAGCATCGTTAATCTGTTCAGTCTTAACTTTACTATATTACCGGCCGATTGTAGTGAAGTGGAACTAATAATAAAAAAACTAAAAAACGACTGCTCTCCTGGTTGGGACAGCGTAACACCAATATCACTTAAAACAATCTCTGAAACTATTACGCCAGTGCTAACTGATCTCATAAATCGTTGTCTGCAGGATGGAATTTTTCCTGATGCCCTAAAAAAATCTATTGTTATCCCTATTCACAAGGCTGGGAGCAGAGACAGTGTCAATAATTACAGGCCAATTTCAATCCTCACTACACTTTCCAAAGTATTTGAACGCATCATCAATAATCGTCTCATTAAATATCTCGAAGAAAATTAACTATTAAGTAGCAATCAATACGGATTCAGATCGCGTCGATCAACTGATGATGCTGTTCATAAATACACAGAATTTTTAGTCAAAAAAATGGATGATGGTAATAATTGTCTGACTATTTTCCTAGATTTAGCAAAAGCTTTTGATACTGTCTCTGTCCCCATACTTGTGAATAAGCTAGAGTCATTCGGCATCAGAGGAACTCAGCTAGCATTACTAACTGATTACCTCACAAATCGTTATCAACGAGTAAAAATAGGAGAATATGTTAGTGAAGAAGTCCCAATAACTTACGGCGTGCCGCAAGGCAGCATCATGGGTCCCACACTTTTCCTGTGCTACATCAACGAATTATGCCAACTAAATCTTACCAACTGTCAAGTTGTTTCTTATGCGGATGACACGACTCTCACGTTTTATGCGGATACCTGGGATGAATTATTTCATCATGCTCAGGCAGGTTTCAATTTGGTTTGTAACTGGCTAGCGGCAAATTCACTAACCTTAAATTCTGACAAAACCAAAGCGATAGTATTTACAATTAGAGATCACCCTGGTATACCAAAGTCCTTTCCCCCGATAGTAGCACATAAATGTGACAAACAGCATAAGGAACAATGTGACAGTATCTGCCCTAAAATTGAGCTGGTAAATAGCGTTAGATATTTGGGAGTCACCGTAGACAGAAAATTATCATTTGAAGCTCACATTCACAATACTTCCCAAAAAGTGCGAAAATTGTCATTTATTCTTAAGCAACTACGTTATATTGCTGATCCTAAAATGGTTATTGGTGTTTATCTTGCCCTGGTGCAGTCTGTCTTAACATACTGTATTAGCTCATGGGGTGGAGCTGACAAGACAAAACTTATTGAGTTAGAAAGAGCACAGAGAATGATCCTCAAAGTCTGTCTGTTCAAACCTCGACTTTTTCCAACGGTTGAGCTATACAGTGTGGCAAAGGTTTTAACCGTGCGTCAATTATACATTTTGGCTACAATTATCCGTCAGCACTTAATCTTACCATTTGTACGCCCTTTGATTCCTATCAGAAGACGCTACATGGTTTGCAGTCAAAATTCGGTTAAAACTGCTTTCGCGAATAAATTTTTTACTTTCCGGAGTGCAAAACTATACAATTATATTAATAAGGAAGTAAAAATGTATGGCTGTTGTAGGGCTGAATGTAAAAAATTAGTTACCCAGTGGCTGATTGTACTAAGTTACGAGGAGACGGAAAGTCTCCTTATAATTCAACGTTGAAGCAGGTATGCATTAACATACATACACTCTCATCATACACACCTTCCATTCACTCACCTTCACACATACTTCCACATTTCCTCTCACACAATCTTATACACATTCACTCATTCAATTTCCCCATCTCTCTCCATTGTTTCATTCTTATTGTTTTCTTTTAATTTGTTAGATTAGATTATGTTTAAGTTTTGAATTTCTGGTTTTAATTTCCAAAATTTTTGTATTTTTTTATTTTTTTTTTGCTAATATATTTTTTGGTATCTTGTATTACTATAGATCTTCATGATCCACAAATATGTCCATGATATAATAATTTTGACATTGTGTAGGACGGAGACCTGGAGTCCTAAAATAAAGGCTTCGGCTTAGTTTAGGCTCCAGTCTCCCACAAATACTGTGACATTTTTTTATTGTTGTTTTTGTATTATTTTGTGGTGAGAAAATAAACAAAAATATTCTTTTACTTACAAATATATTTTAAAAATGAAAATAGACAAGGGAAATGGGACAACTAATACGACCCAAAGAATTCTTTAATCGATCATAGAGGGAAAGAGTTAGACGTTTTTCATGGGCCAAATTACGAAAGAGGCTCATGTTATATCATTTAGAACGTCAAGAATGAATTTTACTCTATTGACAAGAGCCTTATAGCTCTTGTAAAACAAGAAGAATGTAGACAAATGTCTAAACAATATTTGAAATTTTTTTTTTGCATACTTTCAAATTCATTTATTGAAATAAAATAATTAATTTGAAATTACAATTTGAGACTAGAAATTAGTTTGTATACTTCAAAGATATCATTCACTCTTTGATGGCAAAGGGGTAAAAAGACAGGTAGATACCTGTATTCATACTTACGTGATCCAATAGCGTCATTCAATATAAGATACCATACCGGACAAACACAGTGGACAAAAATGCTTCTCCGGTGGGCACCGAGGCTAACTCTAAACGTATGCTAATTTTATTTTAAAAAAATGCAAGTGCCCGGCCACATGTTGTCCAAACCCCCCTCTCCCTCCTGTCCCCGTACCCTCCCCGCCGCCATCTATTCTTTTATCGTCCTTATTGGGTCCGTAGTACCCACCTTCGAGCTTGCGGACAATAGGTAGTTGTCTAGATTGGATGGGGCACCAGTCCATATTTTAACTTTATTATCTGAACGTTTGCAATCTTGCATTTAATTCGCAAGGATATTTTTTCAAATGTATACAAGGTGTAACAGACACGGTATATCAACCCTGAAGGACTTTTGTTCATGAAACTGAACGACTTTTCCCAAGGAACATTGTTCGAAATACGAAAAACTAAATTTGACCTCTTATATAAAATGCGCTATTAGCTGATTCAGTGTCTTTGGGAGATCAAATAATTTTTTCCATATTTTGACCTATGTTTCTCAGAGAAAGTTGTTCAGTTTCATGTGCAGACTCATATCCTTCAGAGTTGGTATACCCTTTTTGTTACACCCTGTACAAATATATTTTTAAGGTTTTCATCGTTGGACTTGAAGTAATCTTACTATAGCTTATTTTTATGTTACTTCTAAAAGGTGCATGCGGCGAAGAAAGTTTTCATTACTTTTAAAGAACAGAAAATTTGCTACGCTTTTAATGGTATAAAAGCTCTGTAGATCCATTGTTAAAATGGTCCTTGGTAGATCTAATATAGCTTGAGATACAACTCTTAAAACATTGACCAATTTCCCCGCGAAGTTCGAAATCGCGGTTTGTCTAATATTGCTTTATTTCAAGTTTTATAAGACCTAAAAAAATTTTGTTGCACTTGAATCGTGGCAAATTTTATGTAGTTCAAAATTGATAATGTTACTTTGAAATTCTGAAAATTTCTAGGTTTACCGGGAAAACGCAGTGAGAAAATGTCTTTCGAAGCTGATAATTTGGTTAAAAAGTATTGTTATGTATCCTAATAACATCCCAAACAACCTGTGTGATGCAATTTTTTGCAACCTAACACAATTTTTGTGTCTATGGCTACTGGTTTAGTGGTGTATAAACGCTGAAAATATATTTTCCAACGGCAACATAGACGTAGTCTAGATTTACAGTTATTTTCAGAAAACCAGAAATACTTGCATAAAAATTTGCTTTCAATTATTCAAAACCTCATTAGAATACGTGTTGCTAGAAACGATTTAAATACGCTTTTCTATTTGATTGATGATACATTTTCATTCACGTCATATCCACTAGTTTCAGCCTATAGAATATTGAATTGATTACAAAGTATTCATAAATAGCACGCCTCTTTTCCCTAATAGTAAGCAGGGACCACAGCCCTCCACCTGCTGAGATCTTACGCTCGTTACAAATTTTGATCTGCTCTTTATTCCTAAGGTCTTGAATTTGGTATTGTATATTTGGTTTGGTTAAAGAGTGGAATTCTCTGCCTGCGTTTGTGTTCCCGAGTTCATATAACCCGAATCTTCTAATAGGCTTCTTCTGGGTGAGCTCGTTCCATCGTCGACCTCATCTCTGTCTTCATGAATAGATCGAGGTCAAGAGTAAGCCTATTGCCAATAAAAAAATATGTGAGGCTAAACAAACCTTAAGTACAGGGTGTCAAATAAGTACTTTAATCCTTTTAAGGGGTCATTCTATATCAATAATAGATTGTATAATAAAAATGAAAATATGTTATTCTTTAAAAAATGGGTTCAGCTCAAGAAAGAAGTGAAGCGCCGCGAAAATTATCTGGAATGAAATCAAATCAAAGAATTTCATAAAAAAGATTGGACCTGACCAGTCACATGATCAAACTTTTACACACACACGAAGATATGCTAATCTGAATACTCCAATCATACCTCCTTCAGATATTCTCGCTTCTCATGGAAGTCATCCTCTCGCATTCTATACATTTGTGTTTACATTTTATCTCTAATGTGATACAGGGTGCAAGGGCATTAAGTTGAAAATCTGTATGAGTTTGGCGAAGATAAAAAAAATACTGAACAATAAAAACAAGTTTAACCAATGTTTAAAAAATTGGCAAAAAATTTAGTTCATTAAAAGGTACTCGTATGTGAGCGTCAGTTTCAAACGATTGTTTCAGTTCGATGCAATCTCATTTAAAAAATCAAATTATTGATTATCTATAACATATAATAAAATTGTAAACTCGGCGAGTCTGTACATTGAAAATATTTACAAAAATATAACTTTAGGGCTTAAGGGCACACTTGGAGACATTTTTGAAATTTTTGTCTATTTGTCCGTTTGTCTGTTTCTTTGTCCGCGATTTACGCGAAAACCACTGAACCAAATGAAACAGGGTTTTGAACTGTGGGGTTGGTCTTACTTTGATGTAACATATAGGCGTCGTTTCATTGCAATCGGTTCACTTAAATACAAGACAATTTAAAGCAAAGTTTCAAACTGCTGTCCGCAATTCACTTACACACTACTGAACTGATTCAAACAGGGTTTTCAAAAAATGTATTTGGCTTACTTTTGTGCAACATATAAGCTTTGATTTATTGCAATCGGTTCACTCAAACAGAAGAAATGCGAGTGCAAAGTTAACTTTGCATTCTTGTATCTTCTGTTAGAGTGAACGGATTGCAATAAAACAAAGCTTATATCTTGTACGGAATCAAGCCAAACACATTATAGAATACTGTGTTTGAAACGGTTCAGTTGTTTGTGTATACATACTGTAAAAGTCCAAAATCCACGCGAACGAAGTCGTGGGCACAGCTAATGTTACCATATTTTCTTATTTTGCAAACATATTGTTTTTATTCTGACGATGACGATATGACGAGATAGCTAACTGATATTTTGAGTATACTTTTGTCAGTTTTTGCCGCACTGGGACTCAATTCTTGAAAATCATCGGGTGATAAAATGTCACCAATAATATTCAGAACCACTGATTATTCACTTCAAAATTAAAGATTGATGTTCGTTAAATATGAAGTAATGTTTGGTTGTTAATTTTCATGTATTATGATTTACCTTTAAACGGTTTTACAGGGTAAATTTGAAATTTTAAATTTCAGAAATCATATTTTATCACCTGGTGATTTTCAAGATAAGAGCCCCGGTCCATTACACCCTCTATTGGGTTGTGAAGAAAGTGAGCGTGCAGATAATTTTTACGACTTGGAAGGGAGGGCCGGGTGTCGGGTGTCCACGTGACGTCTTTATTAAGTCAAGGTGCGGCCGAGATTAGGACTGGTCGTAAAAGTGACCCGCGCGATATTGGACACCCTGTAGATAGCGGGGTAAGGAGATTTCGATCTTGAATTGGTGGATATAGATTTTAATGTATAAATATACTGGTGAAGTAAGAAAAACATATTCAAAAACGCGGTTAGTATAAAGCAAAAATTGTACATCTTGAATTGGTGGATATAGATTTTAATGTGTAAATATACTGGTGAAGTAAGAAAAATATATTCAAAAACGCGGTTAGTATAAAGCAAAAATTGTAATAACCAGAAATATCTTTTTGCTCCACAGTGAAGTATTGAGTGGAATTAGAATTACTTTTTAGGGTTCCGAGCATGAATGGTAAAAACGGAACCTTTATGGTGCGACTTCGTCTGTCTGTCTGTCACACCTGTTTATCTCAGGAACTACTCACGATATCGACTTGAAATTTAAAATAGTTTTAGAATATGCTGAAACGAATAAAAAAATATTTGTATTATGATTGGAAATGGGGCCAATATAGTAACCCTCCTAGTAACTTCAAATTGTCGTGACTAGGTCGAGTGGGGGATATCATATAAAAGAGCTTTAATTGATCGTTCTTAAATAAATTTTCAAGATATGATGAAAAATTCCAAAAAAAAAACCTTCCTCCCAAGTTAACAATGCGAAAATTTTCAGTAAAGTATAGTCAATAGAGATTTTTATAAACACTACAGCAAAAATTTAAAATGTTCTCGAAGTAGCACAGTTATTAAGAAAGCTGCAAAAATAGTACCTATTGTGGACCTAAAAATAGACTTTATTGCTTTCAAAAATACTTCAGGTAGGTATATCGGAACCCTCGGCGCGCGAGTCCGACTCGCATTTGGCCGTTTTTTAATATTTCATGGTGAATTAAATAGGTATTCAATACACGCTCATGTAGTTATTATAATAATATGAAACTATATAAAAAACATCAACAAAATATAGCATTAAAAATATTTCAACAATAAAGAAATACCTCTGCAGCGGATACACAATATTAATGTTACTGTCCAAATATTTTGATTCACTACAAATCTACTCTCATACATTAAATTTATGATACTTGGCACACGCTATTAGAAATCATCTTTAGTCTGCTATATGTGGACGCATTTTAACTGCTTCCGTTTAAGTTTTAACCCTGAGAAGAAGAACCAAATTCTGAATTTTAGGCAAATCATACAAGGTGTAACAGAAAGGTTATAAATGTTGATATATGTGTGAAGGATGTGATTCTGCCCATGAAACTGACCAACTTTCCCTAAGCAACATAGGTCGAAATACGAAAAAAATTTTTTGATCTTCCATAGAAACTGAATCAGCTGATTGCACATTTTGTATGGGAGGTAAAATTTTCTTTTTCGTATTTCGACCTATATTCCTTAGGGAAAGTTGTTCAGTTTCATGGGCAGAATCACATCCTTCAGGGTTGATATACCCTTTCTGTTACACCTTGTATGATTTGCCTGCAATTCAGAATTTGGTTCTTCTTCTCAGGGTTAAAACTTTAACGGAAGCAGTATAATTGTATAATTCGCCGTTTACAAACGGCGGGCAAACTGTAAACGGTCGGCAAATTGTAAAACGGCGCCGGCAGATTGTAAACGGGTTCAGATCACTGGTGCATTTTAGGTTCATTAGCCGCGGTTGAGTTATATTTCGAGCCGAGCGAGCGAAGCGAACGTGCCGCGAAAGTGGCCGGCGAATGCCAGAAACGAATTATGCGCCGTTTTGTGAAATGCCGGGGCATTACGTAAAATGACGAATTATATAATTTGGTTGCGACATATACATCACTACTTATTAAAAATATCAGCAGTATTAATATTACTCTGTGTAAATGTATATGAAACAAAGTGAGGGTCTGGACCCTTATTTTTTAACCGCCAGGGTCAAACTGAGGTACAATAAATACATCCAGGGCCGGCGGTATGCCGAAACATATAAAATATATAAAGTTTGACCGCCGCCGGTCAATGGCGCGACCACCTACCACTAGATAGGGTTACATGGCGTTGGAAAAAGTATAATATTTTTCTTTATGGTTATATAATTTTATTAAATTTTCTTTTTTTAACGAAAGTCATCGGCTAAGAATTGTTCTGTCCCATTCTTACTATGGGTGTCGTAAAAGGCCACTAAAGGATCCTGAACCGGTGTATGGACTCAATGAACTGTTGTCAAAAAAGCTACTACTTGACAAGGAGCTCTCCTCAGAGTTTATTCACCCAGCTTGTTAGCATTACGACTGGCACAGTAGACCACGTTGGTTGGTGGACGTTATATTATACTACGATACAGTATATGCTACGTTCATAGTATGATACGACGTTCACCAGCCAACGCGGTCCACTGTACCAGCCATGACGCTAACAAGCGGGATGACTAAACTCTGGGGAGAACTCCTTGTCAAGTAGTAGCAGTTTTGTGTGATATTCTGATGCGGTACTTTTCAGGTCTAACTGCAGTAGATTCGTAGAACTATGTTTGTCATCGAGGTGTTAAAACGCATTTAAATATTATTTTGCTCAGTGTACGGAGTGTGAAACATTTTAGTTAGGTTACTATCCTACTTACGTAATGGTAGGCTTTTATGAGGCTTTATCAATTTACGATTGTCAAGCCAAGGCAAAATTATCTTTTAGGTAGGATGTATCTAACATGCAATGAACAAATGCATCTTGTCCTTGCAGATCCTATTCATAAATACAAAAAATGTAGAAAACGCAAAAAAATAAAAAATTAAGTACACTTGAACCATGTAACCCTAACCGAATAGTAGCAATATTGTCCAAAGTAGAAGTGTCCACGTAGAGACGTGTTTGTATGAAAAATATTCCAATATCTCCCTCCCCCCTCACCCCTCCATTCTCCCTTCACCCCCCTGCTCGTGACACTGATAGAACTTTGCAACGAAAATATAAGGTGATTGTAAAAAGATGACCGCTTGTTACTTGAAGAACTTATGCTTCGTGCTCTATGGAGTACTGTTCGATTGTATATTATAGCGATTTTCCACGATATGCAAATCACGCTTTTAGAAATCTGACTGTTTTTGCAATTGTACGGTCAAAAGCACGTCAAACTGGATGGCTGGGAGTCTGTCACACAGTGGGTTGGCACCGTTGTTATTTAAAGTGGCTCAACAAGTTTAATGCTTGATATGCTCTTGACCGTACTCATTAATTGCGTTTTTTAATTTTACACCAGCACATGAAAAAAATTTCGCTTTCGGTTTTCGGCTTTTTAGTGTCAAAGTACATCATAACTATATAAAATAATGCTTTATCAGCTGGTAAAGTTACAAGAGAGCCTAGAGAGATTGTATCCCACTTGTATCATGATAAAAATTGCATGGTGAAGAATTTAACGAAATAGATATCATCTTATAGGCAGTCAGTCCAAAATGGTAAATAATTAAACATGCAGTGTCAAGTTAAAATATTTGACCACCAAAACTATGGTAATTTCATATCTGAGCTCAGCATTGTCCACGACATGAAAGTTTATTCAGCACTCATCAAAATCAATTCTTCCGAGCTCCTCAACCGTGGGCAGAACATTCCCCTGATGTATGATAATGATTATTCACAGGACCTCGGCCCAAGGTGCCCACGGCGAAGGTGAGGGGAGGGTGGGGGCAGTTGGCCCACTCGCTTAATTTCCGGTCACATCGCTTCACAGATCTTACGATTATGCCTTTTATCCCGGAGATTCGATTTCATGCAGGGTTATGTTTACGGCTGTTTGGAGGTGAGGTTTTCTTTTAAATCGATAATATTTTTTAAAATCATTGTGAAGTAGGTAAATCTCAGATTATGTGTTGAAAAGAAATAAAACAATTTACAAATACCAAATTTAAAATTTACGTAGAAAGTTAAAATATTTTATTAAGACAATAATAAAATAACACAATTTGTAGACTTGAGCACAGGCAAGTTGATTCTCATGACTGAAGACAGGAAGACATATCAGTCGCCGCACTAAAATAGTTTGTTACTCTTATTATTTAGGCTGAAATCTATTATGTCATCAAGATGGTAAAGCTTTCGCGCTGGTTATGGAAAACATATGTTACTTGTGTAAAAGAAGAAGGTGTTGTATTTCTATACTCAGAATGAAAAAAATAATCTGTTAGTTTTATCTTATATTCATATAGGCAAAATACCTATAGAAGTATGATAAATTTTTATGAATACCAATAGATAATAATCCTCTCCAACTTCCAATAGGACTGTGAGATGTATAAGTTACAAATACCCACAAAATTGCCCAGTAAAATAATATTTTATGTAACTCCGGCGTCCGAAACTACCTATTCAAAAAGTTTATATTTCCAAAACTAGCCAAACAAAATCCCTATAAATCCCGTAGTCTCACTAATGTGGCCAGTCTTGATCATACATCAAACCTGTTATAACAGCCTATGAAAAACTAACTTTGCCTATTATCGGGCGATGGGCACTTTACCCCGACTCACTCGTTATATTTCACTTGAGATAGCTCTCCATTGCCGCAAGAACTCATCGAAGTTTATTATGTTTCAATAAAACATAGCAATGGATGGTTAAATAAGGGTAGATTCTATGTTTTTACGAGTGCTTTGGGAGGTAGTAAATTATTACTGTGGAAGTTTTCGGTGTATGGCTCTGATCGAATGTTGGATTTATTTTAATAAGTACTTTGTTGCGGACTGACCTGTGAAAATCAACGTCTTTTTCTTTGATCCTGCGACGAAAATTATAAAATTCCTTTAAAGTAAAAATTAATGCAGACCTTTTTAGGTGAGAGCAATTACAATCGTAAGATAAACATTTTGAGTGGGGCCGTTAATTAAATAAAAAGACTGATTATTTTATTTTATTTGATGATCCTTCTAAGGGGTAAGATTGTAAAAAAACATAAAAGAAATCCTTTTTTTAAAATTTTTTTTTGGGTGATCATGAAATCTGATTATCCTTCGAATTCTACTTCGAATTACATTACAGTATTTTTTGAATGGATATTGGGCACTTACTTGTGACTGAATAATATAACAAAAAACATCTTTTTCTGCATCACCAGCTGATTACAGAGGTAACTTAACTACTAAACACTACAAAAAACTACTTTCTTTGAAGAAAGTATTTTTATTTTTTATACAATTTATTAGTGATGTAGAATCACCCCTTACAAGGATCATCGTAATTTTTCACACATACCAATGATATTTTAAGATTGTCTCTAATAAGACAATGTGTGCTATGGCTGATGGTGATGACTTACCATCAGGCCCACCTGTTTGATTGCACACTTGAAATAAAAAAGAGAGATTCTGAATCTTTTGCAGCAGCTACAAGAACCCATATTTGTTTACGTACCTTTCCATTAATCTCCGCCACTTGCTAAAAATAAAAGAACTCCCTAACAACTAGACCCTTATCCTCTCTTCCCACACTCCCTTTCTCCCTCCAGCATAAGGCTGAGTTCCAATGGACAGTGTGTTGTGTCGTTATAAAGCTGTATACACAATTGTGGTGGCGGATGGTAACCGGACACCGGCGATGAAAGCGACTATAAAAGGTGGTGGACCTGCTAGCTTGATTGGTACTGGTAAGGCGAAAAGTGTTTGAAAATTTCAGAGAAAACTTTTCTACAAATGTGTCCGTTCTGGATTGGCTCTTTGAACCATACCGTGGTTATTCTATGGTACTGAACAAAATTTTCCCTAGAAACACGAAAAAAGGAATTATTGTTTCTCATAGAAACAGCCACATTTTTTCGTTTAAAAGTAAATTTTTTGTTCGACCTGTGTCTCTTGGGAAATGCTGGGATAGCCTCAAATCTAAAATATAGGTGATAAAAAGCTAACCTGAATATAATTTAGTAATTAAGTAATGATATTGTCTACGCTAAATAAGCTTCATGATGTTTGATTCAGTAAAAGCAAGGACGATAATAAAGTAAGGTCTACTCTATTCTGCCTACTCCGAAAACGACAAGTATACGATACTACTTCAAAACAGTGAAATCAAAACTACTTTCACTGACAGTTAAGTATAATTTAATTTTGATTGTATGATCGACAGTGATTCAATCATACAAATAAATCTGTTATTTTATAGCTAAGTCAAATGCACTTCTCTTTATTTGTATGAAAAGTAAAAAAATTCTAACACACTTTGTTTTGTACTGAAATAGTGGCGTCACAATTTACAGCCATATTTCATAAACTTTAAAAAAAAATTAGTAATTATAATAATTTTACATTTTTTTGTAGATAAAAACATTATTTAATTTATTTTTTTACCTAAATTTAACTGTTTCAATGCAGATAACATAATATATCGTTTTCCAAGGCCACAGATCAAGAAAAAATATATAAAATTATACTGCAATAAAATTTTAGACTGCTTCATGTAATTTCAACCTGTTACAGCGTACGTACGTAGATAGGTAATCAGAAACTGAATGAAACTAAACAACTTCATAGTGGATATATAATATACTCGTAAGCAACAGACTCTGAAGGACTTGAATCAAAATATGAAAAGAAAACTGATAAATTTTTTTGGTGACCGCAGTATGTAAGATAGTACGACACAGAAAGATGCTCCCGTCCATCCTCTGGTAAGCCTTTAGATGCCTCTTACGACACTCACGGGTTGAGATGGGTTGGTACTATTATTTGCCAGCACCACATTGGCTTGTGCGTTTATAAAAATTCACTTGTCCACGGCCCAAGGTTTTGCAGGGTCAGTCAGTGCGAACCTGAATGTCAAAGTTTTTAAGTTTTCAAGCTGTCAATTAGCCGCTAATTTAGCCTAAACTAAATTGTTATCACGGAAAAATAATCAGACGCATTTGACGCCAGCGCAAAAGTGTAGTTACAATCGTATATAAGTAGTGGTAAACAGATGTAAAGTAGAGGTTATGTAGCTATAATATGACTGGTATACAACTGATAGTGGAGTTCAAGGCGGGTCCCGAGGTAAACGCACCTTTATTGCTCTTCAATTGGTCACATCCGGCGGCCGTTGACCTCACACTCTCACATACATAACAACTCAGTAGTATTAATGTGATGATACTCGTAGGTAAGTGTTTTATGAACACACACTTACGTGGACGTGATAAGGAATGCATTGTGATTGATAGCCGATGTAAATAGGTTTGAGTATCATAGGTACAATAAATAATGATGATTCAAAGTGTTTTACAATTTTTTTCTTTTTACTTACCTCATGTACAGTCAACCGCACGCCAGTGGAGACATTTGTAACTTTATTACCATGGCATTAAGTATAAAAATGCTTCTACTGACGTGCTGTTAGGTGCACTATTGAGGGATTTGTCGCCTGGCCACTATTTTTTTGCGTGAATCCTGTTAAGGGCTCCCGCACACGACCGAGAATCGGTGGGCGATTATCGGCCAGGACAAGGACGGAAGATTCAGGTGATAACACGTCAGAGCGGGATGCCGACAAAAAATCGGTCACCGATTCTCGGTCGTGTGCGGGATCCCATAGACGTAGGTTAGCTATGTATGAGTGACGCATCTAAGCTTACCGAAGCGATTATAATTACTTCGTTTTCTTTCATTATTGTCTAAGCCTATTGTTTTCTATCGTCGGTTAGCAAATTATACTTTTTAGTTTTTACAAAGTATCCAAGGTGAGGTTATAGAGCGGTTGCCCTTTTTGATTTCGTACCATTGAAGATCAAGTGTTTCAGGTTTTATGAAAATAATCTCAACGTGAAATTATTCTCAAAACTGAACATTTTTGTTTCGAGAAACTAGGCCAAAAGTGGCCGAAATATGAAACAAACAAAAATAATTGATTCGGCTTGTATGGGAGGTTAAATTATTTTTCATGAATGGAAAACCGCCAGTTTTTAGATAGATAGAAACTCTTTATTGCACACAAATTTACAGTAATTGCGTAAGAACTAAGAACACCTTATATACCCACCTTTATGTTTTTTTTTACAGCATTTTGGGTCTTTGGGTCTAAACTTCCGTTTCGACACCCAACTTCTTGTTAGGAAAATTCTAAACATATAAACCTAAAGAAATAGCCTTAATAAAGCATCTAGTTCTTGTCTTCTTCTACCTAATACTACCTATAGGGTATTTATATACCTCGTGCCCTCAACCCAGGGCCGCTAACGGTCGGTGTGCGCAGACGCATCATTGGCAGCAATTGTAGCAATCAGCAGCAATTCACCTCCACTCCCCTCTCACCCTCGCACCACGAGATCCCCCGCTCTCGGCGTAATATCTGCTTTCTCTTCTCACCGGTACTAGCGAGTGGAAAAGTGGGTACCTTTAGGTATTTAAATGAGTTAAATATATTTATCTTCTTTTTGTACGACTGTCAAGGCTATAGATAGACCAATCATAAAAGCCCTGGGTACCAGATTATCTAAATCGACTGAAAAGTCACTAAGAGTTCAATAAAATTCGGTGCAGAAATAATATTATGTGATAGATCTTTCAGATCTGTTTTATGACGCCAATGGCAAATCCTGAAGAAATCTACTAGTATGTTTCCTTCGTATGTGTTTATTTAAGCGATTCCTTGTATACATATTGGCTGCCCTGCCTTGATTTTTTTGCCTTATTTTGTACGCTTGCATAGCACGACTCTGACTGTAGCTGTGGTAGTAGACTCGCTCTAAATTATCTTTATTAATTCTTTTTTTTTATTTTTTATTTGAAACTGTTTAATATCGCAGAGTTTATAACTTATCTTTCAACTAAAGACTACACAAGCCTGATGGGCTTATTGGCAGTCAGTGAGTTCAGTTTTAAGAGTTTTACAATAAAAGTTCAGTAACTTGACTAATGTGACCCGAACGTTTAAAGTGCACAAACATGCATTAAAAGGATTCTAGCATTTAAGTATCACAGTACTTTTAGAAATACATAATAGAAATACTATTTAAATAAATAATAAACAGAAAAAAGAAATAAACTGACATATGTAAAAGTCCAAGAAGTAGTTTCATAGGCATTGTATGAAAGGCCTAGTTCTGAATCATATGACATATACCAAATTATTTGAAGTCATTAGATATTTTTTAATCTTTGTTAGTGATTTAGGTGTACTGAGGTATGCTTCTTGTAGATCCACAGGTAGGTTATTAATGACTTTAGAGAGAAAAAAATTACGTTTACCGTATGTGTTGTACATTTAGGTAGTGTTAGCATTTTACTAGTAGGTATTAATCTTAGGTTAGAGTTACGATGGTATTCTTCTAAATAGCTTATGTTAATGTATTCTTCTCTTAGCATAGAAAATTTTATCAAATTTTGTAAAGGTAATATATTACAATGTTTAAATAGTTGTGAATAATCTGTATTGTGTTTTGTTTTGATATTTTTTGGTACTATTGTTTTTAATAATCTTATTTGTAGTCTATAGATATTATTTAAATGAGTCTTGTGTGTTCTACCATAACTGCTAAGACCGTAACTTATAGCTGATTGAGCTAGGGCTAGGTACAAAATTCTTAAGGTACGGTATGGTAGTTGATATTTTAAGATAGCTAATCTACCTAATATAGATCTTAGCTTGTTACATACATGTGTTATATGCGGAATCCAATTAAACCTATCATCTATTACGAGTATAAGTCCTATATATGTATGTTGTTTCACAAATTATATACAGCTGCAGCTACAATTGGTGTTGTCAGAGTGCAGGCAGGTGTGTTCGTGAGCTATAAGTTTAGGTGTATACGAAGATAACATAAATAAATAACATGATCTTATACGATTATGAACTTTACCGCAAATGAAGTTAGAATTTCGTCTTTATTTGTTTATATTTATGTCTTTTGCTTAGGTTGTTTTATTCAGAGAGTATGCAACATTAGCTTTATAAACTTTTACAACAAATAAACAAAAATCCCCGCTAAACTCTTCAGCAGTTGCACGTCTGGAAATCAAATATCTCCTCCGAGTGAACAGTGAGGAGAGAGTGTCAGAATAACAATAGGCGCGGGGTGCGGACAATGCGGCCGGTGGTCGAAACAACCGAGGCTTTGTGTACCACTTTATACATGTAGACTATAACACTCATAACAACAGAAGTGACACTTCGTTAAATGGAGAACACTGGTGCAAGTACAGGTTATTTTTTATTTGTACAACCTTCTAGGATGAAGCTTGGCACGACGATTCAAGTAAATTATAAGAAGTAGTGCAACCCGGCAGAACGTGACGAAATTTGATCTATATTTATACCAAGTTTGACTTTTGAATTATTAACCGTTCTGACTATAGAACAAAAACAAAAAAAATACGTTTTTTGTATGGTGATCCCCTTATTTTTTATATTTAGTCAGTTTTACTAGATAATATATTTATCTCAAAAACACATACTCTATGAAATTTCCAACTAGCTACCTATGTTGGTTCGAAAGATACAAGTTACAACCTAAAAAAGAACGATATTTTTGACATTATGCCCCACTGTGCATCTCCGTCACAATTTGCCGGTCGACACCACTTCTTATGTATTCAGATTCAGATAATTTTTATTCAATGTAGATTCTTTACAGAATACTTATTGAATGTCATGCAGAATACAATGCAATAGAGCGAGTCTACGCCGTTTCGGATCGTGCTATGGCAGCGTAAAAGAAACGGCAAGAAACCACTGCAGCACGGCCTACTTTAAGAGTCGGCTTTTTACAATGTGTTTCTTGTGTTTCGCTGGAATATCAGAGCATCATACCTCTTTGTCATTCATATAGTCATCCAATCTATAGAAAGCTTTTTTACATAACGTTTGCTTTACACATTCTTTAAACTTTCTCTCAGGTAATTGCACTATTATATATATATTGTCAGGTATTTTGTTGTAGTATCGTATACACAGACCAAGAAAGATGTATTGACTTTAGTTAATCTAGTATATGGTTGATAATTTTATGCTTATTTCTAGTATTAAAATTATGCCTGTCACAAATTTTAGGTAATTGATTTATGTTCTTTCTAGCATACATTATATTTTCATAGATATACTGGCATGGCACTGTCATAATGTTGATTTCCTTGAACAGTTCTCTCAGGGAATCACGAGTCTTCAGGCAATAAATTGCTTTTATAGCCCTCTTTTGTAAAACGAATATTGAATGTATATCAGCTGCTCGGCCCCAAAGCAGTATGCTATAAGACATAATGCTATGGAAGTAGCTAAAGTAAACCAGCCTTGCAGTAGCTACATCAGTAAGTTGTCTGATTTTTCTAACAGCATATGCAGCCGAGCTCAATCGACCAGAAAGAGCCGTTATATGAGGGCCCCATTGAAGTTAAGAGTCTAGTGTTAACCCTAAAAAAACTGTACTATTTACAAAATCTAATGGTTCATTATTCAATACTATGTTATGTGAAGTAGACCTTACATTTGGTAGTGCAAATTTAATACATTTAGTTTTTTTGGCGTTTAGGACTAGATTGTTAACAGTAAACCATGCATGAATCTGTCGAAGTGCATCATTGACTTCGGTATAATTTTTTGATATCCCACTTACATTGAATACTAATGAAGTATCATCAGCAAATAACACAATCTTTGACAGATTCTTCACCACAGAAGGAAGGTCATTAATATAAATAAGGAATAAAAATGGCCCTAATATGGACCCTTGAGGTACGCCAATTTTGACAACAGATCCCAGTGATTTCGTCCTGTTTACTTGTACCTTTTGAATCCTGTTTTCCAAATATGACCTAAGTAGTTTAAGTGAATTATTCTTAACACCGTAATGTTCAAGTTTTAGCAACAATGTGCTATGATCTACGCAATCAAATGCTTTGGATAGATCACAGAAGATACCAATAGCATCTTCAGATTTTTCCCACGCGCAAAACATGTATTTTAAAAGTGCAGTACCGGCATCCGTTGTACTGCGCCCTTTCGTGAAACCAAATTGATGGTCATGTAGTAAGTTATTTCTATTGAAGTGTGAAAGCATTTGATTGAGTATGACCTTCTCAAAAATTTTACTAAGTACAGGTAAGACTGATATTGGTCTAAAATTACTGGGATCCTTTTTATCACCAGCTTTGAATAATGGAACTACTTTACTTTTTTTCATTAAGTCAGGAAATGTACCATGATCGACACAATCATTGAATATAACAGTTCCATAACCTGAAGAAGTGCAGTGAGGTGTGGCACATCAAGACTAAGCTGAAGGCGACTGGTATCATAATAACTGAGTTTCTCACTAAGCCTCGTCACAATGTGTTCCTCGAGGCACGGTCCTATTATGGAGTCAAGCAATGCTGGACAACTGATGGCAAAATTGTTATTCTCCTTCCGGACAGCAAGCGCAGGAAGATTGAGCAGATGGGCGAGCTAGAGGCGCTGAAGAAACAGTTCCCATCAACACAGCGACGTCACGAGGCCTCAACTACTCCTCTTGGATCAACTGCCGAGTTTTCTTCAACTTCTACTCAGGATACGAAGCCCAATCAAACCGGAACCAAACAAACTGTGCTTCCCAAAAGGAACAACCGAAAATAGCTTTCCACTAAATAGCCAGTGACTACAACAGTCATCTCATTTTATCCGCATTATAACTGCACAAACTTTTAGTATTTAATTTTGAGGTCAGTTTAATAATCTTTTTATTACTTTCTCAAAATCTGAATGGTCAAAATAAACCTCTGACTCACTTCATTCATTCTGATGGATGGATGACAGTTGTCTTCGAGTGTCTTGTCATTCACTTGGTATTACGTTCCGTTTTATGATTTTCAATCGATTCACTTTTGTGTTTTTTTTTTAAGACTTGGATACTAGATTGTTTATATGAATTAGAGTGTGTAAGGTAGGGTCTTGTGAACTGTAACATCTTTTTTGTTTTTATTTATTTAGCTTTATTAGTGTTGCTTATTTTATTTATTTATTTTTAGTTATATTTTATGTATTTTTATGTGTGATATTGACGATGAATTCTTTTCGTGCTCTTCATCTTGCTCTTCAGTTGAAAACTATGCTAGTGCTTTTAGCAGTGATAGTGATGAACCATCTCTTTTACGTGACCTGATTCACAAAAGATTTTTGCCATTTCCCAAATATCTGAATGTCGTTCACATAAACGCTCAGAGTGTGCCGGCCCATTACCCTGATCTCCTTTCCTCTTTTGACTCCAGTACTGTACACGCTGTCCTTATTTCCGAGTCCTTTCTCAAGCCTGCTCTCCCTTCTACCCAGTATTCCTTACCCGGTTATCGCCTTCTGCGCAATGACAGAACAGGAAAGGGTGGTGGTGGTGTCGCTATATATCTCAGATCTGATATCCCCTCCCAAGTTGTAGACTTTTCTCCCAGTCAGTATTCGCAATCTGCAGAGCATTTGTTCCTGGAAATCACCTTTCACCACACTAAACTTCTTCTTGGTGTCCTATATAGTCCTTCTTCTCGCATTGATTACTTCTCATCCCTTGAAACTAAACTTGAATCCTTAATCCCTCTCTATGACCACACTATAATTCTCGGTGATTTTAACACTTGTCTCCTTAAGTCCGATAACCGTGCTGACAGACTTCGAACTCTTGTCTCTTCTCTTAGTTTACATATCCTCCCTCTCTCACCTACACATCGTGCTCCTCAATATCCTGACCACTCACTTCTTGATCTGATTATTGTGTCAGAATCGAACATGGTTGCGACACACGGGCAACTTTCAGCTCCTTTCTCTTACCACGATTTGATCTATTTATCCTACAAAATTCGTCCTCCTAAACCTAAACCTAAATTTATTTCCCTCCGCAGCTTCAGGGGCATTGACTTGGAGCGCTTGCGTGCTGATGCGAGCAGTGTTGACTGGTCTGCTGTTTTTGGCTCGGACACGGTTGACGGCATGGTGTCTTCTTTTAATAATGCACTCAACCTTCTTTACGATCGCCATGCTCCTGTCAGGCGTGTCCGGGTCAAGCAGCTACCCGCACCATGGCTGTCTGACTCAATCAAACGGATGATGGCCAGAAGAGATAAAGCTAAACGAATCTATCGGAAATCGCCAACAGATGAAAACTTGCTAATTTATAAGAAGCTTCGAAATCGCTGCAATCGTTTGTGTAGAGATGCCAAAAAACGCCACATTTACAGTTCTGTGGAAAATCTTAATACTGCTGATCTATGGAAATTCCTCAAATCACTGGGTATTGGCAAATCACAAATAGAACTCCCTTCGAACATTGATCTTGATGCTTTAAATGCTCACTTCTCTCAAGCTCCTGTCACTCTTGAAGAAGACGTTAAATCTGATACACTTCTCCACCTTGCTAATAAGCCTCTACCCAAGTGCACTCCTTTTGTCTTCAGACCGGCTACAGAGTGTGACGTTAAGCGATCTCTCCTTTCTGTTTCCACCAAAGCTGTGGGCGATGATGGGATTCATCTTCAGATGATCCTTCTGCTTGTGGATGAGCTTGTCCCTATCATCACTTATGTCCTCAACTACTCCCTCTCAACAGGCTCATTCCCAAGCAGCTGGAAGAGAGCCCATGTTCTTCCACTTCCAAAGGTTTCTAACCCCTCCTCTTATTCCCAATACCGCCCAATCTCCATCCTTCCCATCCTATCTAAAATCCTTGAAAGTCTTGTCCAAAAACAGTTCTCAAATTTTCTTAATCGGCATTGTTTACTAAATCCTCTACAGTCGGGATTCCGTCCTGGCCATAGCACGACCACGGCCCTGCTCAAGGTCAGCGATGACATCAGGCTGGCAATTGATCAAAAACAACTTACTGTGCTGACACTACTCGATTTTAGTAGCGCATTTAATTCCGTGGATTTTGACATTCTCCTTGGTATCCTTGCATCGCTTAACGTATCTCCACCTGTACTCACTTGGTTCGAATCCTATCTTCGGGGACGATCGCAATGTGTCCGCGCTGACAATGCTGCATCGACATGGTGTGATCTAATTGCTGGTGTCCCACAAGGTGGCGTATTATCTCCTCTCCTGTTTTCAGTATTCATTAACGATATCTCCCTGATAATCACTTCTAAGTACCATCTCTATGCAGACGATTTGCAGATTTATCGCCACTGTCACGTTGACGATATCGAGCAAGCTGTTTTAGATCTTAATACTGACCTGGCAGGGATTAATGATTGGGCGAAATCACACGGGCTTCTGGTGAATCCAGCAAAATCGCAGGTTCTAGTTCTTGGTAGTCATCATATGAATAGCCGCATTGACTACGCACACTTGCCTGCAGTTGTATTTGATGGTGCTCCATTAGTTTTTTCTAAAACAGCTAAAAATCTTGGCGTTATCTTTGACTGTCATCTCTCTTGGACCAGTCATATCAATGATGTTAGTAGAAAGGTGCATTTCTCGTTTCAGTCGCTCAAGCGTCTCCTGCGTTTTTTGCCCTTTGAAGCTAAGGTCACCCTTGCCCAATCACTACTCCTTCCCCTCCTTGACTACGCGGACGTTGTCTTCCTTGACGCCACGGAGGTATTGCTTAACAAATTTGAACGGCTCCAGAATTTGTGCATTCGGTTCATATTTGGCCTACGCAAATATGATCATGTGTCAGAGTTCAGGTCTCAGTTGAAATGGTTGCCCATCCGGCGACGCCGTGATGTACACATTCTGTCCACACTTTACTCCATCCTTAACAATCCTGCATCTCCTCAGTACCTCCGTGAGCGCTTTGTATATCAGGTTCCTCGTGGTGAGCCTTGCCGCACCAGCCGATCCTTACTCCTCCAATTTCCTCAACACTCCTCAAGCCGTTACGGCGGTTCCTTCACAGTTCACTCTGTGCGTTTGTGGAACGCCCTTCCTCACTCTATTCGCGCTAGTCCATCACTGGAGATTTTTAAGCGAGATCTAAAAGAGCATTTTCTTTCTATGTAGGTTTATTTTCATTTTTTTTTGTAGTAAATATGTACTTATTTATTAATATTAGTCGTGTGTATATATATATATTATATATGTATGTATTATAAATGTATGTATCATATATATCAATATAGTATATTTAACATATATATTTGTGTATTCTGTATTTATCTGTAGTTAAGTATGTTAGTTTTAAGGATATCATTTTAGGTTAAGGAATCACTTGTGTTGTGCACTTTTGCCCACTGCTGTATTATATACTAGATTTTTCTATTTTTTTGGTTAGCTGGTAGAAAACTCAGTTTTGAGTTAAGCTCGCCTTTGTTATATGTTTTCACTTGTGTTTGTCTTGTAAATGTTTTCGTGTACAATAAAGAATAAAGAACAGCTTAATATGGAGATATAGTATCAATGATCGCACTACAGACTTTTACTGACATTCCCCATAGGTCTTCAGTAGTTTTCATTTTAATACTTTTAAAGGCTTTAACAATGTCGTTAGGGGTGACATGATTGAACCCAAATTCAGTTTCGCAGGCGTCCACATTCTTTTGAAGTAAATCGCTAGCAAGTGAAGATGATGAATTGAGTGACTCTGTTGTTTTCAAAGGAATATTAGTAAAAAAGGTTCAGATTCTCGAGCCACTTCTACGTTTGAACTAATAGTTCCGCGATTTTTATGAAGTGTGATTTGATTGTCACGCGGTTTCACTTTTCCAGTTTCACTGTTTATAACATTCCATACAGCCTTGATTTTGGTATCAGCAGACTGTATTTTTTTCCGTAGAAAAAATTATTTTGCTTTTAAACAAACCAATTTAAAAACTAATTTTGAATAATTTTTGACATATTCAATGAAATTGTCGTCATTTGAATAATTTCTAAGCTCATATAATTCAAAAAGTCTCTCTCTACTTTTGCGAATACCAGCGGTAGCCCAGTCACTGAATTTGAATTTTACAATAATTTGCTTTTTTCTAATAGTGAAAATTTTACTGAATTCATTATTAATCAATGTGAATAAATCTTCATATGAGTTATTAGGGTTGTTAGTATTATAATTGTGACAGGGCAGTTTTTCTAGTAACGTGTTTTTGTACTTTTCTAACCTACCGCTCGTTAGGCTCCTGGTTTCTATATCTATCTTCTGGGTTACTCGAGAATAATTAAAAGTAACACTTTGACCAGAGTGGTCAGACTGAAGCGAGTTTATGGTACTTTTCTCAAAATAATCGCAATTACAAAAGATGTTATCAATACAGGTAGCCGAGGATGACGTCACCCTTGTAGGTTCAAAAAATACATGCTCTAAATTAAAACATTTGAAAAGACTTATAAGTTTGTTACTATAGGTATTATTTTCTAAGATATTGACGTTAAAGTCACCACACACTATCACAAACTTATTTTCTTTTGTCACTATTTTTAAAACATCTTCCATTACCAACTCGAACATTGAAAAATTTTGAAAAGCGGGAGGTCTGTATACGCATACTACAAAATGCTTGTCCAGCTCAACACAAGATATTTCAATACATCTTTCAACCGAAAGTCGAACAATATCTTTACGGTTCTTTATCTTAAAACTGTTACGAACTAAAATCAGTGATCCACCGTGTAAAGCAGACTTTCGATTGAAAGCACTGGCTATACAATAATTTTCATAATTTATCAACATTTGATAATCTTTTTGCCAGTGTTCTGTCAGACAAATAATGTCAAATTTTGTTCTTTCTAAGAATATTTCTAATTCTAAAATTTTTCCAGAAAAGCCTTGAATATTTTGATGTAAAATTTTCAAAATATTAGATTTTTCCTTTGTCTTTGCTTTAGGAAGTTTTTTGCCAGAAGGTTTTTTTTCATTTACTTCAGTAAAATTTTGTGTAGAAAAACCTTCTTTTGTCGTATGAACTAGTTTAAAGAATTGGTGTTAGTAACGTTACTAACTATAGAAGTTTTTTGTGTACGAGTATAACTTCCTATAACAGAGTCAGATATATTATATGCTATCAATGTAGCCAGGTCTTTCTTAAACTTAAGAGGCAGATACATAGTATCCTTTGTCAATCTAAAATAACTTACAAAAATATTCGTGTCAAGATATAAAATGTCACTATGACGACTTGTCAAATTTTGTAAATGTAAATTCATTCTGTGTATAGATTTGTTGTCTTGCTCAGTAACATTTGAACAGTATGGAAAGTTACACAGAATAAACCTACACTTAGTTTCACTCTGTATTTTGTTTAACAATGTCACAAAATTGTTTAATTTTAATCTACTTATGTCAGAATGATTGCCTACCACGATAACAACAGTGGTGTTTATGTCAAACTTGCCTACAGCAATCTTTCTTACAAGACCATCGAAAGTAATATCGGGACAGCAAATATTGGTCACCTGCTGATTATGGCAGTAATTAAAAATAGACCCTAGACCTACTCCTATCCTGTCTGAATATACAACCTATCCTGTCTGTATGTACTTGCATCGTTCCAAGTAGCTTATATATAGTTCTGTGGTTCCAAGTTTTATCCGAGCAAGTTTTGAGCAAGGTTCACCTTATTGGATCTCCTTCTAGGAGCCCTCGTTGATTATATCGCTTGCTATTTGATCAGTAGGCCAGATAGCAAATTTGAGCACCTAATTAAAGCAGATTATGTAGAGAAAGCTGAATTTAGTTAGGCACTTAAATTTCAATTCTATGATCGATGATGAGTAAATATTCAGATTTCAATTAATAATTTTACTTAAACCTAACTCAACATTTTAGGTAATTTTCTTAAAAAATAAAATCAAATAAGTCTTTCTAATCGAAAATAACCAGTAGCTAATCTTTGTACCTTAGCTAGAGCCAGATGGAAGGTGCTGCGGTGCGAAACATACCTTTCAGCGATACAATACAATGCCCACAGTTTAATATCGCGATTTACCCCAAACACCCATTGTGCTTACCTTTACCCTACGCATGGGTCAAAATTATCCCTAAATGTTATATAAATAAAGTTTACTTTGGATTAATGGAGAGTGCCAGGTTATTTGCGAATAGTTTAATGATTTTGTCTGAGTAATATAAATTGCATCTCTCAATTTCTCTACGTCAATGTATGGGGGACATTTCACACAAGGTCATCTGATCCCAAACTAAGCAAAACCTGAGACTCATAAACCTACAAACATAAATAGATAAATAACACCCAGATACAGAACAAAAACTTGTTTTAATGTTAACCCTGAACGGTGATCGAACCTGCAACTCTCAAGGTAAAAGGCAGGCTCACTGTCACGCTACCGGGCCAGTCAAACAACAATCAAAGTCTGAGTCATAGACTGAAGATTGAAGAAGCGAATGTCATCATAATAACGTCACAAAACTCAGTCTAAGCCTTATACAGGTCCCTAAGATATGATGATCTAAAATACTTATGGTCAGCGCTCACCACTTGCTGCTTTGTAGTTTCCAATAGTGAACTGACAGATAAAATATCTGCCAACGAAATAATGTTCGATTTGTGATAAGTGGCAATTCAGAAGCCTTTTATTCGCCTTTTTTGAAGTAGATGGAAGGCATCAAAACCGTCGACTTAACCCACCCGAAACTTCAAAGAATTTTTTCAATGGCCTTATAAAAACAACAGTCAGATATAAGATAAAAGTATTCATTATACATATTATCTAAAACACCAATATATCTTCAGCTCTAAAGTTAAGTTTTTCCACAAACCTCGATTGTATTTTAAATCGAACACAACTTTCGAGGACATGTGGTCTACTGAACGTCGTATATTGTTTTCCACTGCCCACAACACCGCAGGAGTTTCCTTGCAAACATTGGCGCTTTATACGACTATTATAAAACTTATAGCTGTATATTGGTTGTATATCGGTTTAGCTAAAAGCGTTGGAATATTACCGTGAATGTTTATTATTTTAGCTGTAATACTGCTGAAGGAAAGGTTGGGTTAGCTCGTGGGAAAATATAAATATTTTATTGCAAGATGTTTTTATGCTGATTTATGGATAAGGTGTTTTCTATGAATAGGGTTCGTTAAGACAAGAACGTCAACACACATTCGTACATTCTTCTTCTTCTCGTATTAATGGCTAATAATTTTATAGTAACTTAGCCCAAAATGTGGCTACAGCAATAGCTCTTTTGTTGCCTTCAAAAAGGTCTTCCTGTGTGCAAGAAACTGAGGAGGTAGGTCACGAAAGCAAGTGTGTCACGGTCATGGTACATTGAACTTAAGTCTTCGTTATTCTCAGTTAAGACATAGGTACCAAGTTTTAGTCTTTTAGTTGGAAAGCTTGTTTTGGATATAGGTACTTATAATTTGTCTTCTTTTTCAACACCCGTTACAAGATTATATGTGGGTGCTTGGACAATTGGCTTTATGTTGTCGTAAACGCTAGGAGAAAATAGTGAAATTAAGTGAATAAAGCGAAATTGTATGGAATTGACAATACCTAACGAAACGTCACATGATAACTTAATGTATATTTCGTATACTTTTATTCTTTCGTACTAGCATTTACGATAGTATAAAGCCACTTTTCTAATGCAATTTGGTGGTCGGGCAACATGGTAGTGATCTTTATTATAGCCGGACAAGGCGATATCTGAATAGTCACTTTTTGTGACACCCATAGGAAAAAGGGAGAACCTATTCTAATGCCCTTAAACAAATTGTTTAGGTACAGTCACTAGAAACACTTGCAGTGCGTCTCCTATCTCTATTCTCACTCTGACAAGCGGTATATTAAGTATGACGTGCTTTTGACTATATACTCGTATTAAATTTTAAACGAATGAACATATAATTTTTCTTCTGAACCCACCTAACCGTTCCTAATTTTGTATATTACGATATCGGTATTACCGTAATAATCAGACTTGTAATAATAAACACGCACCGTCCGTTCGTCTGTTTGTTTGTATAACATACATTTTTATTTGCACATGCACACGCGCATGTTTAGCTTTGAAAAGTAGGATATCATGGAATAAAAACAGACTTTTAATATACTTAGATTCTATTTTATCGGAATAAGTAATTTGTATAATATTTTTGTCTCTACATATAATAATTAATCTCTCTACACTCAGTTCTATTTAGTCGACGTACCAATTTTTTTTAACTCTGTAATTCACAAATATGTTTACTCAATTGTAATTGTAATGTGTAATTTGAACTTTAATTCTTATTTATCTCTAAGCAAGATTTTTTATTTTCTTTTTATTTATAGGCAGGAAGACTCTGTGGAAGAGATCCCCGAGGGAAGAGTGCGCGGAGTGAAGACCATTGAAGAGGCTCAGAGGGCGAACTCTGTGAGGTGTAAACAATAAGCTCGAGTTGTAAATAAGTCCTAATAAACGGAAAAACCTACTTTAGCATTTCACTCCAAATCCCGAACCGCTAGCTCGTAGCATTTTGCTGTGGTAGGTACGAATCTAGCGACGAGAAAATTCGCATTCATCACTTTCTTAGTCAACTTCGTTTCCATCTTTTAGTGAAAATTTATGTTTGAAAGTCGCTAAATAAGTACTTTGAAAGGAAACAAATTTACGTTTCAACTATAGTTTAAGCGAATCTGCGCAAGATTTCAAGACAGATTTAAATACAATATTCGTCAAACCGGGCTCGCCACCGCCAATTTGTCAGCTGTCAACCTGCACCTTAATTACACGCCAGTACTCCCTCCCATTCCCTTCCTCCCCCCACCTCGCACACCTGCCCCCCTCCGAGGAACACCTTGATTAAACGTCAGCTATATTTACCATGGTACCTACATACACATAAGAGCTAAGACTAAAAATATAGAATACAAGCTAAGATAACTTCTTTAACAAATCGTTAAACTGTTTTTCTTACCGTCATAAATGTTATAAAACTTTCAGGGACAGGGATCTCACCCAGAATTGTAAAAGAACGCTGTGGTCTCTGATGGGTTGTACCTTAGTCACCTCGCTCGTTAGTATTACAACTGGCACTAATTGATTGTTGTAATTGACCTGGCCGTAGTATGTTAGTACGATACGTAGAAGAATGCTGCTGTTCATTCTCCAGTTGAAAATACCTTAGGGTCATTGTCCACAATATTTGTCAAATGTATGCAAGCTACAAATATCGTTAGAATTTTAGGTCTGCCCACGCAGTCGACATACAAGTGTTAAAACAGTGACTTAACTATCTTTGGACTAAGGGTCACGGATAAAAGTAGCGGAAATTTGGTTTTGATTATTTGCAAGCGTCCGATATAAAATAAATGTAAAATTTGTACAAAATATCGACACATCGCAATTTATTTCATACATACTTAATAATTTAATTATTATTTTTATTTATTTTTGAGATCCATTTTTAGTGACGATCAGTTATCTAATGAAACTATTACGTGGGCTTGTAATACGCAAACATAGTCGGTTTTCTACCCTTTTCTTTATTCTTTGCCTGCACCACCGGTCCGGTCATGTTCATCATTTTGGACGGACGGTTTGACGGCTGACACTGATTGCTTCATAAGGTGTGCACAGGAAATCTTGGGGTATTTCGAGATGTTTTAACCTTGGAATGTTGTTGCCTTGCCTTCGGTAAAAACAGTTCGTTGACTCAGTGAGTCATCATGTTTTAATGTTCAGCTTTTGTTAAGAATAATCTCTGAAATTGCTCATACATGTACATGATATAAAATACGATTTAGATGCTGAAAGGTAAAACAAACACATAGTCTCAAAACAGACAAAAGGTCCAAAAATCTATGATTTGTATTTAGGGGCGTCAAAATGGAATAACGTGATATTTTTTTTATAAATATCTTCAATGTACACACGGCCGCACATCAGTAGAAACACTTTTGGACCTTATGGCGTGGTAATAGAGTTGAAAAAGTTTCTACCGACAAGCGGTTGACCGTGCAGACAAAATCAATTTTTAATTTTATAATAGTAGAGATTTTACGTTTCTAGTCAAGCAAATCATGGACATGAAATTCTGAAAAAAATTCTGAAATTGTTTGATTATTGAGTGGCATATCTATTCTAGCTCAAACCACCGCTGAAACTTAGAATAACCTGTCTAAATGAAATAATCACCGTGAAGTTGTGTCCAATTCATCTAATTGCAAATTATTCCACGTCCATCAATTTTCCAAGAAATACCTGCGGATGAAAGAGAGACAAATTGCCCTAGGTTCGGAATGAAAGTGATTCTCCTAACGCCAATGTTCCAGATTTAGTTCGTGGTACTCAAATTAACCTGGCAATAAACGTATGACGAATAGAGGACGAAGGTGCCGGTTCTAAATTTATTAGGGTTAAGAGTGGGTTAGGTAAAACGTTATTTTTTTATTAAACTATTATGTCCAGTGGTCATCAAACGGGTCAAGGAAGTAAAACAGCGCAAACATGAACAACACTACAAGTTTGTTGACTTTTATGAGATAACAGGTTTTCTGCAAAATAAATGACTTTCTCCATACGTAATTTTTTATCTGAATTAGCTCTTACGCATTTAAGCATTATTATATCACTACATATTATAAAAGAAAGTCCCCCGAAACGTTTTTCTGTCGTCATCCATCCATCATATCTGTCTGTGATCGCTAAACTCAAGAACTACTATATTGATTTCGATCTGGTTTTCACTAATAGATAGATTAATTCAATAGAAAGGTTTAAGTTTATGATTCATAAATGTTGAGTGCAAATTAACTGAACTGTGATGATGTTTGTTGATCGAGTCGGAAAAAAACGTGCCTCTTGAGAGCTTTCTGGGCGTGCGCTGCGTAAATGGTTTCATTTATATGAAAGTTATGTATGAAAGAATTGTTGCTCTCTAAGAGCTCTAAAGATAAGTCCGCGTTAGTATTTGTCTATCTTTTAAGGATAAGTCACAGTAACCAACTATTTATAGCAAAAAAGTAGATTTTCAAAATAAGGTATTGCGAAGCCGGGGCGGGCCGCTAGTCAATTCATAGAATTGACATAAACCAATTTAGTATAAAGCCGATTTTAAAGAATGCCGAGCTGCAGTTTGTGCCTCGCAGCACGAATCCAAATCGTTGGTAAACTCGCTGTATTTGCATTTTTCTGCATGTTACGAGTATGTCGTTCAATAAGCTTTTTAAAAAGAATCTACATTTATTTACCGAAATTTAAATCTGATGAACGGACTTACTCCTTACAACTCATCTATCGTTGGTCCAGACAGGAGTACCAATTTCGAATGTAAATCACCCGCACTATTCCTAGCCACTCGCGTCGCGTCGCATGGTGTAGCAACAATGTCGCACGACTGTCGCTTCACGTCAACAAAATGCAAGATTTACTCCCCGTATAAACCAGTTATGTAAATAATAGCCACAGGTTTTGATTTATTTGTAACATCATTAGCAATTGATCACTTTCTTTTTGTTATCCTCAAGTGTTTGTCATTGTCTTTGGCTATTGTCGCCTGTGTTATTGTTTTGGCTGCTACCTCTGAAGCTTTATGAACTGTAACGGCTTCTTCGTCTCATATACCACCTGTAATAAGTTCTGCTACATTAGTGAATTTAGGTTTGTTTTGTTTTATGTCTGTTTCTCATGTTATGCTTTTGATCTGAGCTCTTTATCATTGACGTCACTATGATCACCTCTGTCGAATAAAGGTTCTTATTTGTATGACTTTAGAACACAATTTCCCTAACATGCATTTCTAAAATCGCTCACAAATTAAACACTCTCGTATCTCTTACGTTTACTCCCCATAAACTGATTCCAAGCTGGGATTACCTGACCAATGGAAATAGCAACCTCGGTGTGTACTTTTTCTCTTGGAAGAGTGCTCACTTTAAGCGTTGGTATAATTTATAGTGGTCGTAAAACGATGTCCGCTTTTAAGTCTGCTTGTATGCAATAGTCAGTTGTTAGTAGGGATGTGTAGGATCACTGAATAACTAGAATCTGACATTAATTTTCGATATATTCGTTCAAAGTGGTATATTACTAGAAGTTACCAGAATTACCCATTAGTCATAATTTATTTTCACTGCAGAAATTTTCCGCGTTTTTGATCAAGTTTGAGAGCATTTAAAATCTTAAGATTTTTACATAGCCGATGAATGTGATTTTTCTTGGTATTTTTTACACAATATGGCGTCTTTCTTTTTTGAAGCAGCAATAATTTTGTAGATGTTTTCTATGTTGTTAGTTGTGATAAAATTAACATAATGACATACAATGTGAAGGAAGAAAAAAGAGTATGACAGCCTTGAAGGATGGAATGTGAGTATGAAAATGAAACCTTTATCTAAGGAACAGATCGAAATACGATAAAAAGTTTATCTTGCTCCAACCACATTAGTTGATAGTGTATTTTGTATGGGAGGTTAAAATTGATTTCTGTATGTTGTACGATCCTTAGGAAAAATATTCAGATACAGACACCTATTAATTATTTTATTTTTAATAATGTAACTATTTCTGCTTTCTGGGTGTTTTTGCTTACTGGCGTTGGTTAAACTTGTGACAAAGCTTGTCACCCCTGACTGGTCACGGGTCGGTGAAGATGTTAGCCCAGTCATCACGACGCAAGCACCTACTCACCTACAGATCAAAGCTACATTGTTTGTTTTGATGACTTTGTTGCCTGCTTACGTCTGTGGTAGGTACAAACGATGTCGTTTCCGAAATAGTATCGGTTGAAGACATAAACCTCATTTCAGTTATTGATTTGAATCATAATAATTTCGCATGAAGTACGTAGGGATATTTCAACAGATTATTAAAAGTGATAGAATTCATTAGTTACTGTTTGGTCTGCACTAAAATCATTGGTATACTTAATTACTTACTCAATAATGATTTAACAAACTATTCCTTACTTTTTTTATGTCAAAAGTGAGCAAACGAGCAGGTGGGCCACCTGATGGTAAGTGTTCACCATCGCCCATAGCACCCACTGTCTTATTAATGGCATATTTCGACACTAATTAAGACAACAAAGAACGTTGCTTACTTTGAGAACTAAGATGGTGTGTCTCATGTGCCAGTAATTTCACTGACTGCCTTGCCCTTGAAACCGAAACATAGCAGTGCAAACAATGAAAAAAGCAAAGGGGTGGTCCCCAAACGGACTTTCCACAAAAGCCCTACCACCTTTTAAAAAAGCTCTACCACTCAATCCGAGATAGTAGCTAAGTTTGACTTTATCCTACACAAAGTTGCATACCCTATCTATTTCACCTGCAACTAAAATATTTACTTACTCGAACTAGTTTCTGCGAATTCTCTAAAAGCTCACATAAATCTTGTGCGTCCAATCTGCTCAGACGCTACTCTAAACAAGGCTTAAGATGCCGGTTCGTTCCAGGGCGCAGCTTCTTGGAACAGTCCACCTGGCTTGTTTGGACACGTCGTGTATCATTGCTGAAAACTTGGTACACGGAAAGTGATATTTTAAGTTGCGTGTTTCTATTTCGTACACTATGCATAATGGTAAACTTTGAAACTGTAATATATTTAAAAATAAATATAAATTGTTGTTGTTGACAGGTCCCTCCAGAACTCCAGCAAAAACGCGTTGTAAGTACTTTGCATGGGATTTATCATGGTCATGGAAGGTGGTAGGGCTTTTGTGCAAAGTCCGTCTGGGGAAGTACGGGTGGTACTTCCCCAGACGGACTTTGCACAAAAGCCTATTATATTTTATATTTGCCTATTTCAGCCGTGAAATTTGCACTGCTGTGTTTTGGTTTAAAGGGCGAGGGAGCCAGCGAAATTACTGGCACACGAGGCACCCTCTTAGTTCTCGGGGTGGGTAGCGTGCTTTACTGTCTTATTAGTGTCAAGTTATGTCACTGATAAGACAGCAAGCTCCATGGGCGGTGGTGACCACTTTCCATTAGGTGGCCCACCCGCTCGTTTGCTCACTTGTCACATAAAAAAAAGTCACCTTGTGGTGCCGGCAAAGCATAGTACCAACCATCCCTTCACTAGCCGTGGGTGTCGTAAGAAGCGACCTAGAGCTTATGAACCGAAGGATGGTCAGCATCATCTTTTTGTGTATCGTACCATCTTGCAAACTGCGGTCACTAACAAAAGCGGTCGCGAGCCGCAATGTCTTAAAGTTGAGTAATTTTAAATACAATTTGGCAGAAAGACATATAACTTTAACTGTAAAAAAACTAAAGATATTTGCAAAAAATATTAATCTTGTCTAAAATAAAGTCAACAGCTAGTATTTCAAACGGCTTTTTGGTTTTTGTAAAAAAAATAAAGACGGCTTTATAAAATCTTTTGTGATAGATACAGGTGGATGTATAGCAGCACAGATGCGCTACAAAACTATTCACAAAGTATCACTGTACAAGTTTACAAATGCGACTTCAATCTGGCAATATCTCAAGATCTGTCTGTCCGCTGCTGCCAAAAATGCTTCTAAACATCGTCGTAACCAGAACATTGGACAAAGCCAATTAAATTCGCTGTTCTACCTTGCTGGCCATTTCGGAATATTTATTGTTTATATGGAATTTGGATTGGGAATATAATAAAGTGAGTAAAAAGAGCTATTGGGTTGTGTCAAGCTATTTGTCACATTGAGTAACAGCTTCCTGGTGTCATAGTTGGTATTGTGACACGGTGACCGGGTGATTTACAGCCACGCGCCTGTTACCTCCTCTATCCAGCTTTCATGTAGTTAACGTGGAAATTAAATTTGGAAATATACTGCAGTCAGTTACAAATGGCTGGGAAATAGGAATGCTGGGGTATAGAAGGCTTTTAATTTACGACGGTATGGTGAAAACACGGATTTGCCTGTGAAAATTCTGATATTTGTTCTAAAGTTCGAATTGTTTGCGAGTCTAGTAAAGCAACAGATATTAGAATGAATTATGAAGAAAAACCTATACAACTTAAAAAAATTAGAATTCGCATTAGTAGTTTATGTTATTCCTGGTAACTATGCTCTTGAAAATCATGGAGTTTCAAAAAACACATAAAATGGACGATAAATCACAGTTTGAGGATGTTTTAATTTTCAACAAACATGGGATAGTACAAAAGAAATGTTTATTTTTTTAAACAAATGGATAATATCACACGTGTTATACAGGGTGTAAGGGACAGGTTTTCAAAAACTGAACGAACTGTCAATCAAGTATGAAATTTTGTATGGAAAGGCCGTTTTTCGTTTTCATTGCCTGGAAGTTGCACTCATTGAAAGTTCTTCAGTTACGTTGACTCATCATGTCGTGTGGGTTGCAAGGTCGATGACCAACCTCACAAACCCTGGTATCAGCCGCCAATTGTTCCTTTGTTGTACCATGTTTGTATGTATACATCTATCTTGGTTCCGGTTCTATTTCTTTCACCATGTTTATAAGTTCCGCAAATATTATGATGCTTTTTAGAAATTTTACCTAATTAATGAGATCCGCTCTGTCAAAACTAGCAGGTCTTTGTGATTTACATATCATTGCGTCCATTGCTTCTGAGGAATGCTCGTTTAATTTTTATTCCCGAGTATTAGGTCACCGAAACAGACGTGAACTGTGTACCAGATGTCATAATTTGTCTTTGATGTCTCAAGTACATTTCTACCAGTGTCGTCTTTTTGGATGTCCACAATATGTGTTCTAATGTCATGATCTTAGAGTTCAAATTTAGTATCTTTGTGCTACAAAGTTTGTTAATGGTTGTAGGTAGGATGCGTAGTTTGGGATGATTTATAATTATTATCAACACTCGCGCTGAAGGATGTGTGTCATATTAATGGAGCCGGCTCCCTTTCATGGTAGGTATTTCATTTTTTATTTGCGTTTTGATGGGACATCATGATTTTCTCATAGGAATCTGGTAGGTGAGTACATAGTCCTATAATGTAGACATCTGGAAGATAACATCACTAAGTACATACCTACTTACAAAAGCTTCGTAAGCTTTTCGTTGTATTGAGATATGTTTTTGGTTTTGTTAGTTTACAACCATAAATTATTGATAGGTCTCCACTCCGGAGACTATTAGCACACAAATAGTAATTTTCAAGACCTTTTTTTATAATTTGTAATTATTAATCAGTTTTTTCTAATAACAAAAATACAGTTCAGTATACATCAATGACGAAAGGAATACATGATGAAGTTCATATCCAGAAATCCAGAAGTTAGTTTGAGAGTATAGATATCGTGGGCCAATCGTTGAACTGGGCCGATCGAGATCTTCCTGGGCAGATCACGATGCGCCGGCATTTCGTGATCTGGCCAATTATTTCATGATGTGCCCAATATGAAATTGGGCAGATCAATAAGAGCAACCTACTCGTCGATTTGCCCGAGATATGGCTGGGTACATCGAGATACGGCTGGGCGCATCGTAATATAGTAGGTTAGGTTGGTCACCCTACAGAATCGATTTGCCCAAGCATGGCCGGGCAAATCGTCAACGTTATGCTTTGAACGATATGGCGGTTATTACGAGTAGATAGGCAAATCAAGAAATGCCGGCGTACTCGTATCGTGATGTGCCCAGGCAGATCTCGATCGGCCCAATTCAATGATTGGCCTACGACATAGATTTATTTACACTTTCAACAATTTTGTGACACCTAAACTTACTAGGTGAACGTTGTTGGTGAACTAAATGGCGCTGTACCACTGAGCGGGTTTCCTAAATCAAGTAACACAGATTTTTACCAAAACTAGGTTCTGGAGAAATTTACTTTACCTGGAAATGAGACCTTACCTAGACACTGTGCTACTCCATCTTCAGGGTTTCATCTACAGCCAAATTTATTGATTGCTTTACAAAAGTTTCATAAAAATGTCTGTCAGAGTTATTTTGTTATCGATTCTAAAAATCGATTAATTGTAAAGATTTCTTCAACGTCTTTTTTAAAATAAACTTTTAAAATAAAAGTTTATATTATAACTATCCATGTGTTTCAGCCTCCCACTGTTTGTGAAAACGCGAGTACAAATAAACTCAATTATTACAAACTTACCCGTGTGTGTCGTGAGAGGCTACTAAGGGTTATAAACTGGAACCTCCTGTGTATCATACCATCTTACTTACTGCGGTCACCTATAATCGCGGTCCGTGGTGCCAGCCGTAACGCTGACAAGCGAGGTGACTATGGTACTTCCCCTCCACATTTTTCCAGCAAAAGCTAGAATTCTGGAGGGAGTTCCCTGTCCTGTGGTGAACATTTCATGGGATGTTATAGCTTGTACCCGCGGCTTCGCTCGCCATATATATCTTTGAGTCATCCTAGTGTCTCCAACAGGAACCATGCATTTTTCCGAGATAAATTGTAGCTTATGTGTTAGTCCAATGCTTGATCTATCCGACTCATGGTACACTTACTTTACCCAAGATGGCTTGGCGTAACGTAACTAGATGTGATTTTTACGAAACAAAATTCATCATGATTTAATTCCTCGTGTCCGTACTATTCACCCCAAATTTCATCGAAATTAGTTCAGTCATTTAGGCGTGATAGTGGAACAACCAAACAAAGAGACATCCATGTTTTCCCATTTATAATATTAGTAAGATGAGAAACACACACATTACATACAATGCTTAAGAATGTCTCTTGGATACAAATTGTCTCTAACAACAATCACAAATAGAACAACACATAATATTACAAGACTTAAAACAATTCTTTTCACTTTACGACTTCCCTACGTAATATAAAAGGTAAAATACAACCGCTTACAAAAGCCGTCAATTAAAAGTTTCGAAACTAATCCGTTGAGTCAGTAAAATGGCGATTCCGGGCTTCAAAAAACTGGGTTACAAATCCGCATAACGGCGAGTATTACCTATCTAATTGGCTATAGTTGGCTATTTCGATAAAGTTATGATCAAGGAAGAAAACCTGGAGTGGTTTTACAGTGGCCTAGATGGCTTTCATATACATTCATCTTTATGAAGAAGCCCTGGACTAATTCCGATGGCGCAATGATAGTTTTATTAGAAAATCTGCGGTTAAGTTGAATTTTTTTATATTCGATGGGCTTACTCTTGACCTCGATCTAGCTCTGAGGACAAAGATGAGGCAGACGATGGATAGAGCTTGCCAGGAAGAAGCCTATTCACTCGCGTCTTGAATATATATGGGTTATACGAACTCGGGAACACAGATGCAGGCAGAGAGTTAAAAAAAAATATCGACGAGCGTGTTTGAAAATTCCCCTTCCCCTTCCAAAGTTTCCATTCCAAATTTTTAATAGGTATTCTTTTTTCTACGAATGTACAAAAGATCCACCCATCACATCGTACCACTAAGGGCACGTCTGCCTCACATTAGAGGGACATTATACAAACGTGTTTTAGATCCAAACATACGATATTATAGAGCATTTAAGCCAAGAGTTAGAATAACAGTAAAGTGTTAACGGCTTCGGATCGCGGATAGTGGACACCTGCCAAATTGTAGATGATGATTTTTATTGCTGTTAAAACTAATAAGACGAGTGATTTTGCTCTACTTCCGGTTGTGCCCAGTAAGGGAGTCAAATACTCCTTTAAAAATGAAAGACGTAAATCATTTACAGGATAATGCCTTTGTTATATGGTATCATAATAAACAAAATTACTTAGCTTGGTTAATAAAGTGACCTTTTGTGAAATTGGTGGCCTTTTACGAAATCCAGAGTAAGAAGTTATTCTGAGGGAGTACCACATGAATAAAGCATAGGTACTTCTGCATATGTTATTATGGCAAGACACTGTAACCAACTCACCTCATAATCATCATCATATCGGGTTGTAAGATCTATGACCTACCTCACAAACCTTGGTGTCAAACTTGTTGAACCGCCCCAGGTCTAAGTCATGGCACATCTTACGATTTCTTCCGTAGGTAGTAGCCAGGACCAACAACTTTATGTGCCTAATTATGTTCTTCAACGGATAAACTCACGTTTTATATAGGCTGACTTTTAATTAGTTCTTGATAGCAAAAGATATGCATGTACCCATGATACTGAACAACTTTTCCCAAGGAACATAGGTCGAAATACGAAAATCAAGTTTTGACCTCCCATACAAAATGCGCTATCAGCTAATGCAGTTTCTATGGGAGGTCAAACTTGAAGTTGTCGGTCCTATTCGTTGAAGTACATGAGTGATGAGTTTATCCGTCGAAGTACATAAATATTTGAAACATTCAAGAGTTGTTTAGTGATAAAACTTTACGTGCCTTCCAAAGTACGGAATCGTTCCGGATATGTCCTAAACAAAGTGGAGGAATCTCACAAAGTGATATATCGTGATATATTCACAATCAACGTATATCAAACTCAAATTGACACTGTCCCTGCCGGGAAACGAGTCCAGAACCTCAGGATTGAGATCCGAACGCTCTATCCACTAAGCAACTGCCAGGATCCTCATGTCCTCAAAGAGTTTTCAATCCAACCCCAACAGCTATACTACGGTGGTGCCCCGTGTGGTGCCGGCAAAGAATAGTACCAACCCATCTCTACCCGTAGGTGTCGTAAGAGGCGACTAAATGTTAATGAACCAGAGGATGGGCAGCAGTATCCTTCTGTGTATCGTATCATTTTACAATCTGCGGTTACCAACAACCGCGTTCCGCATGCTGCCAGCCGTATCGCTAACAAGCGTGGTGACTATGGTACTTCCCTAACACATTGTTTCAGCAAAAGCTGGAATTCTGGAGGGAGTTCCCTATCCTGTAGTGGACGTTTCATGGAATGTTATGATGATCTACTACTTTCATATTTGCAACTCTGATACCAGGGTTTGTGAGGTCGTTCGTCGATATTATAACCCACAAGATATGATGAAGAGTGGGTACAGTCAACGACAGGTCAAGCTTGACACTCGCAGTGCGACTCTAGCCCGTACGTCTATTGAAATAAGAAAAGTACAATGTCCAATGTGTCGAGTCAGAGTCAGACGTACGTATCAGCACCCGCTGTCAGCCTCAAGCCTTGTTGAAGTATGGATGGTAAATATGACGGCAATTCACTGTAAAGAACGGTCAATTTTCCAGTACAGCTATAACCAGATGAAAGTTTTGTGATGTGACCTAAATTGGGAATATAATGAAGTGGAGCAGATATTTGGAGAATAATTTAAAATGTCTTCATAAAAAATTGTATGAAACAATAACCCCAATATTCTGCGGAATATTTTTCTTGGTTTCAAAGGAATTTATAGGAATCACGCATCTATCAACGGATAAGTGCCACTCCTGAAATTGAAAACAATTTATGATGAATAAAGTAACAGTTTTGGGTTATATACTTTACACAATTTAAGAAAAAGATCATAAAAGCATCTGTAAAATAAATTGTCAGCAACAAATTCAAAGATCCTCATATCAATAAGCGAGATTTCTTTAATAAAACTGATTTTAACTTAATCAACATTTGAGCATGTATGAAAGGATTGATGGAAGTACAGGAAGCAAGGGAAGCACGTCAAGATCGTAGCAGGTGGAGAACTGTGGTCTCTGCCTACCCCGACGGGAACAAGGCGTGATATTATGTATGTATATAATATGTAACATTTAAATACCTTTATAAAAATTTGCATTTAGGCACGTTTTGCCATGAATTCGCTGATCATAAAAAATCTAGCTACCTAGTTCTTTTAAGGTTACGTACCCAAAAGGTAAAAAAACGGGACCCTGTATTAATATGCCTCCGATGTCTATCTGTCTGTCAGCGGGCTGTATCTCGGTAGGCTTAGGTATTTTATTAATTTAATTACTCGAATGCCACATTGTTTCATATTTATTTGCTTTCAAAAAATTTGGTATCTCACTTGATGCCTGAACTAGGCGTAGCAAACACTGACTAATAATTATAGAAATGAAATATTTTTTTTTACAATCCATTTCCCAAATTAATACTAATTAAAAATAAAAGAATTATAAAAACGGAATCAATTATACATTAAAAAATATGTCAGTCTTACGTATAGTGTCATAATAATTAAAATTTAATAAAATATTGGAATATTGTTTATATTATATTAGGATTGAGTAATTTATTTAATTTAGGAAATCTTTAGTTGTGAAAAAAACCATTTTCCAAAAAATCTTTCTTAAAATTTTAAAAATCTATTATAATCGTTTTCTGATTGTATGTCTTCAGGTATTTTATTATAGATTTTTATAATAAAACCATTATGGTATTCCGAAGCACGTGTTCCAAAAAACAATTAATTCTCCGCATGAGGTTGTTCAGTTTGACTATGGAGTTGTAAATCATCTGGAAATAGACGCTATTAAAGTGACGGTCACACGAACATGTGTCTGGTCTAGATATAAATAAGCACTAAATACAATAACAAGCACGTGATGTACGAATTTGGAAAGATACGTTATTGAAATAAGACATATTAAAACTGCCGCACAAACTTAAAACGCAGTACGTCAAAAAAGTCATTTTTTATTTCACTGCATTCTTGATTTGTGGATCCTACTCAAATGGTGACGAGTTACTAATAATAAATAAACTGTAAATAATAATAAATACATTTTTGTAAATTAAATGCTAAATACATTAAAAATACTCATTATCTTTGTCAAATGTGAAACTACGCGTTTTTCTCTACCTATTAAATGATACCCTGCAAGCAACAAGAGACCGTGAAAGTCGTAAAAGAAAAATACAAAAAAAAAACTTCAAACGCGTTTTCTCAACTCACAAAAATTACGTACTGCGTTTTAAATTTATGCGGCAGAATAGAACACCAACATTGCGTTAAAATTGCCTACCTATGTAGGTACTCTACTTAGAAAATGTAACTTTTTGGGCTCTTTATATGGCAATAAAAATAAATGAAGGATTTATTGAATCTTGTGACCCATCTCCACCCGTGGGTGTCGTAAGAGGCGACTAAGGGTTAATTAACCAGAGGATGGGAAGCAGCATCCTTCTGTGTATCGTATCATCAACCTCAACAACAAACAGCTGTCCATGGTAACGCTGTAAAGCGTGGTGACTTGGTACTTCCCCTCCACATTGTTTCAGCAAATGTTGGAATTTTGGAGAGAGTTCCCTGTCCTGCAGTGGAAGTATCATGGGATGTCATAATGATGTAAGCATAGTGAGATCAAATGAAAGCGACAGGCCTTAGAAAAAGTAATAACAATTAAATAACAAATAGAGTTTTCGGTTAAACTAAAATTTTGCGTTGTCGCGTTTTCCCGGCTTATTGCAAATATCCACTTTCGCCATGTTGTATTGAGATATATTTATTTAGAAACATCCCTCTGTTGCTTTGTTATTGTGGAAATCAAAAACAAAACGAGAATTCGTCAACAAAGACACTATAATATTTTCTTTGTGTCACATCTTTAGTATCACATTTGTTTTGTCTTAGCGCACAGGAAATTGGTGTGTTTGTTATTGCGAATATTTAAACGGACAGGTGGACGTAATGTCTCTTTTATTAGCTCAGTGTTTTGAAGTCAAACTGTAGGACGCATAAAGCTCATTCAGTGAGACAAGGTTGAAGTAACAAGTTGTTTACGTTTTTGTTGTGTTGCACTTGTCGACTCATTCTTCGTCTTCTTTAGGAGTTTTATTTTATATTCTTCAAAGTTTTTGAGATAGTGGACAGTAGCAGTTGTCAATTTGTCATAGGTACTCTAAGCAAGCACTCGTTATCAATATGATATCCCATTAAAAGTCTACTGCTGGATTATAAAATACAATACATGAATAAAAGGTTACATTTTTGGACCTGACATGCGTATTATGCCTACCTTATTCTTATTTCATCTTATAGTACCTGGTCGACCGAGCTTCGCTCTATAACAGCCGCCTAACATTAAAATAGCATCGAGTGAGAAAGCTATGCTACCCGCCAACAGATGGCGTTGTAGGTTTCTGTCTAAATCACGGCCTTTTTTTAAATGTTAAAAAACACAGGGAAAACGAATTTTCCCAGACATGAGATCTAGCTAGATAAATTTTTCGCCCCTGAAATCGTTAGAGCCGTTTTAGAGAAACCGATTACAAATATATAAATATATATATTAATATTGCTCGTTTAATAGTATAGGATAGCTGTTATTGTCCCACTGCTGGGCAAAGGCCTTCCTCTTTTTCTTCCATTAGTTCCTACCAAGAGCAAATAATATATAATATTCCAAGAGCTTGCTCTTGCAAATTTTTACAAAAGACGTCAAGTTCATCGCGCCATCGGCGCCTTGGTCGGCTTCGACGCCTCCTGTCGCTCTGTGGCTGCCAGGTGGTGATGTTTTTGTCCCATAGTTCATGCGGCATGCGGGAAACGTGACCTGCCCGCCCAACCCCATTCAAGCTTGGCTGTTTAGACTGCTTATCATTGAGGTCAAAAGCAACAACCACTACGACTTTGCTAACAACGCACAAAAAAAATTCAACTTCCCAAAAAAAATTAGTTGGTCACTTACGTTACTTTGTATAGGAAGCTAAAATTATCAGGTCCAAAAAAATTACCTCGAATTTTGGAGGGATGACTCAATAGTCTACATGCTGGTTGACGTTGTGGCTGGCACCGTGGACCGCAGTTATTGGTGACCGCAGTATGTGGTACGATACCTGCCTACCGCTGCTTCTATCCTTCTGTTCAAAATTTCTTAGTCGCCTTTTATGAAACCGATGGGTGAGGATAGGGTAGTAATATCAGCAGGAATCACAGTGATCACCACACGTATGGAATGTGAATGAGCTATTGTATCAGCCAGAAGTTAGCCTATGCTGCACACGAGACTTTATTAGAAATTTTCAGGACAAGATTTGACGATTTGATTTCATTATATACCTAAACCCAGCGAACAATGTCACAAAGTTATACTCGTAGTCACTTTGTAGACTTTTAGTGTTTGAAATTTCAAGCTCCAAATCAAGAACATGCACTTCCAGTTGAATCGAAATTTATTCTGATTTCTGAATGGTAGTCTACCAAAATTTTATACATTAGAAGAAAACACATTTCATTTCGTTCTTCCGTACTTACCTGTTTATTGCAGATGCCACACAAACATATTTTGTGTCGTTAATCTGATTTAAATTTCTTCCAAAAGAAGGTTTTTCTGTTCCTGACAATTTGTTCTTAAAAAACGTGTTTAATTCATTAAAAACCCGTCAGGATGGGGAAGAAATAAACAGCCCTCAGGAGTCCACGATGGTTACATCCACAATTCCACATTAACATATAAATGCGTGCCACTTGCGGGGAATAGGTAAATAAAAACTCAATCGGTACGTTATTAGGATACAGGCCAGTAAAAAAGCAAGAAATAAGACAATTTTGTACTCCAACAAATAAATTTAATTGCCGTAGTCGGGGAAAAGGAGGGTTATGATTTTGATCGCTATGTATATAGGGTGACTTTTAATTAGTTCTTGATAGAAAAAGGTAGGTATGCCTGTACTCATGATACTGAACAACTTTCCCGAAGGAACATAGGTAGTAATACGAAAATGAAATTTTGAACTTCCTATAGAAACTGCATCAGCAGATAGCGCATTTTGTATGGTAGGTCAAATTTGTTTTTTTCTTATTTCGACCTATGTTCCTTGGGAAAAGTTGTTCAGTATCGTGAGTACATGTATATCTTTTGCTATCAAGAACTAATTAAAAGTCACCCTATATATGTTCGTTCATCTGTTCCCTCATAAGTTTTAAATTACTAATCGTGATTTGACAAATGAGGTATTGTTAGAAGAAGCGTTAGCGCGCTTTTGCTAGGTCTGTGGTTAGAAGCGTCTTTATCATTCACTAGTTATAATAGGATATGAGACGTCACATTTAATTTAATGTGGCGCCCTCTAGAGGAGATTTTATTTTATTTATTTGGGAATGCCAACAATTACATGATGTATCTTACTAAGTCTTAAAAATTGTGTTTAATGACCATGCAACCAGCAACGAAATCCACGAATTACATGAGATTAAGGCATGAATGACATTTTTTTAATGATATCGTGTTGGGTATCAAATGAAAGAGCTTAATGACCACATATTGTTAGCTTTATTACGTATTTGTTACCCCAAAATGATTTAAATAAAAAGAAAACAATAAACTAGCACCTTTTTAGAGTAAGATTTTCCAGTAGTCGGTTTTTAGTTTTGAATTTTTTTTATTATTTCCATGTATTGTTTTGTACGCACGGCAGCAAGCACGTAGAAACAAAACCAGTATAAGCTGAACCAGCGCTACGATACAAACGCCTCGAACCAGAGACCTGCTCCAGGTCAAAGTGTTTCTACCTACATGCGGCTGTATGTACCACTTTTTAAAGATATGTGGGTGAGTCTCTATTAGGTCCTTACCTATGAAATTGGCGTTTTGTATGTAGAAATTTAGGTAAACTCAATTTTCAGTACTAATACTGTTGCAATTTTTTTAGCAATTAAAATTGCAATTTTTTTAGGAATTAAAATTCCAAATTTTTTTATTAAGCAAGATTGGGAAGAAATTAAGCTTACAGAAGCTTAAATTTAATTTTCTAAAAATATTATCTGTAAAAAATATAACAAATGAAGACGAACAATTTTCGAACCTTTAATTTTAGATATCAAACTAAAAATTAAAATAATATTTAATGCGTAGATTTATAAACTTGAACTCATCTTTTAAATATAAAACAAATAATGAAAATAGCTATAGAATTATAGGAACTATGATCTCATTAATCTGCAAGAAAAATTTCGCCAATTTTATAAGTAAGGAAGGATCTATACTCTAGATTATTCAAGTAAAGACTTGCTGCCACTATCATATTGCTTATTACACGCAGTACAATATTTAGACTAGTGCTTTCACAGCCCCTGTGGCCTAATGGATAAGGCATCGGCCTCCTAAGCCGGGGATTGTGGGTTCGAGTCCCATCAGGGGTACACAGCTTTTTATTTATGTTGTTATATTTTTATTTTTTTTATCTTGTTTTTACCTGTGATTCTCTTTGATATAAAATTTAAATAGGGCATATCACTTGCATAACCTTTTTTTCGAGTGACTCATTATGCACGTGCAGGGTCTGTTATTAAATGTGACAAAAAAATGTGCTTAGAAAAACTCAGTAGCTTCGAAGATGGAGGCTGAAATAGGTCTTCAAAACGCTTTTACGAGTATCAGACACGGTTTTTTATGTGACAAGTGGCAGGTGAGCCATTCGATGGAAAGTGCTCATACCACCGCGCATAGAGCCCGCTGTCTTGTGAGTGTGGCATAACTTAACATTGACACTATTAAGACAGCAAAGCACGTTGCCCACCTTGAGAACTAAGAAGGTGTGTCTCGGGTGCAGGTAATTTCGCTGGCTCTTTATTACTTTTCAAACCGAAACATAGCAGTGCAAACACTGCTTTTTTACGGCAGAAATAGGCTAGAGGGTAGTAGTTCTCCAGACGGACTTTACACAAAAGCCCTGCCACCTATAAAACGGGTAGGACTCATTGCCTATCCTAATAATTTCACATTTATCTGATTGTCAGTCATTTCACTGATTTCTTCAAACCAGGTTGCTGCTGTTTATATTCTTCATGGTACTTTCTCACATGGAATATGCACTAAGCTTTTTAAAGGTTTTAGGGCAAAGTCAGTTTGAAGATGTACAACTCCCTGGCTTATTTATGTCGTAAAAACTATTTCAATTCGAATGGTAAGGGAGCCAGTGTCTGCCTTAGTTCTTTGGGTAGGGACAGCGCATTCCTGTCTTAGTAGTGTGATCAAAAAAGACAGTAGGTGCTATAGGCGATGCTGAATACTTACCATGAGTTGGTCCATCTACAGTTTGCCAATTAGTAAAAAAAATAACTCTATCACTACAGCACAGAATTCATAATAGTACTACATACTACAGCTAAAAGTATTTTAGTGGTTAAATTAAATTGACAATCTGTAAAGCTGTCCAATAACTTAGTCAAGGCGTCGGTGCACTCGGTTTATCGGGTATTCGTCCAAGTCGTTACATTGCGTGTTTTGTAAATAATTGGGACATTTTCTTACGTCATCGCAATCAATGCACTTTACGATTGGATGCCACAGTGCAAGTAAAACACAGTATGACCAGATTTTGAAATAAATATTGAAATTAGGACAAATGTTTATCTGATTATGGTTATGCTTTATGTCTGCGTACTTAGGCAAGTGGCTTTCTTCGTAAAATCTAGTAGAATAGAATGAAAATGTATGGATTGAATTTAGCTGTCATCATCATCATAAAATATCATCCCATGAAATTTCCACTACAGGACAGGGTGCTCCCTCCAAAATTCTAGCTTTTGCTGGAAAAATGTGGAGGGGAAGTACCATAGTCACCTTGCTTGTCAGCGATACTGCTGGCACTATAGACCGCGGTTGTAGGTGACCGCAAAAGTAAGATGGTATGACACAGGAGGATGCTACTGCCCAATCTCCAGTTTATAACCCTTAGTTGCCTCTTACGACACCCACGGGTATGCAAGGGATGATACTATTCTTTGCCGGAACCACACGGGACATTTAAGCTTCACACTGGGCTGATAAATTAGACTGAAATAATATGCAATATTTCAAACTCTCGACTGTGATCTTAACACACCTGCCCATCGAGACTATCGGCAAAACTTTTGAAATGTTGCCGATATGTGGAAAACAGGTGAGATAATAAGAAACATTAATAAATTAAACTACTTACACACTTGTGTTTAGCTAGTCTCGTGTATGGGGAATATGGGGCAACATTATCTATACTACATTGATTAGACTGTGTGTTTACACTGAACTCGAATAGTAAATCTCAGATATTCGAATCCGGTGCTCTTCGAAGAACCATTAAACGTACCGACAGCGATGTATATCACTTTCTCGCAAATCTCCGCGCGCACCCAAACAGCAGTCAATGTAAAGCGCGCAAAATATCACCTTGTCGCCGTAAGATTTATTGAATAGCGGTTTAATTGGACACTTGCTGTTAAACCCGGGTTTATTGATAGTTTCTTAGATAATGCTGAGAATATTGTAGAATATTTTAGCTAAGACATTGTGTTACGTAATTCAACCCTCAAACACAAACACGAAAATCCTTGAAAACGGATTTATTTTGAAAGAAATCTGTTCGCATAATGTTCATAACAGTTTATTTCAAGCATCTTTTAAAGTCCTTTTAATTTTTTTCTGTCACATTTTTTACTAACTAAACAGAAAGAGTAGACTTAAAGGAGCTTTAACTTAAAACACGCGTTGTGCAACTGGCGGCAAGTAAGTGTGATAAAGCGCTAGAAAATTAAAGAGACAGAATACAATGCGTAACAGAAAGGGTATATCAATCCTGAAGGATGTGATTCTGCCCATGAAACTGAACAACTTTCCTTGAGGAACATAGGTCGAAATACAAAAAAAAAATACCTGAAATACAAAATGTGCTATCGGTGATTCAGTTTCTATGGGACATCAATTTTTTTTTTAAATATTTCGACCTATGTTCCTCGGGGAAAGTTGTTCAGATTCATGGGCAGAATCACATCCTTCAGGATTGATATACCCTTTCTGTTACACCTTGTATACTTACGCGCGCCCCTGGGTATGCACTCAGCATGTGGGTGGTTGTCCTGCGATGGATCTCATTAATAATACCTGTAACATATTTATTATCCAATGATGTGCAGACTTTTTAGGGTTCCGTCCTCAAAGGCTAAAAAACGAGACCCTATTAATATGCCTCCGACGTCTGTCTGACTGTCAGCGGGCTGTATCTCATGAACCGTATCGCAATAGGTAGACAGTTAAATTTTTTACAGATTATGTATTTCTGTTGCCCCTATAACAACGAATAATAATAAAAAAATTATATTATACAATTAGTGGATAAGAGAGGGTTTTAAATCCTTAATTTTTCAAGAGTTGCATACTTTACTTTATACCATGACTACGAGAAAAAGAAAAATTTAAGTGAAAATATACATTACAAGGAGATTGTATAGCATTGAGACGGAGGTCGAATATATTGGTGTGTTCTGAATTCAAACACCAAAATAGTCATTAAAAGGGCTTCTTATTCACTGTTTTCAGTGAATAAAATAATCTTTTTAGAGGGGAATGGTATAAAAAAATAAGGGGGGCTTCCCTACTAAAAACATGTTAGGTATTTAGATGATTTTTGCTCGATTTTTGTTTTAGCTCTATCGTAAAAACGGGAACACTTACAAGCGTGAAAGTTGGTATGTTTATAGCAGGTACATAAGCTATAGAATAACAACAAATAATAAAAACTGCTCAAATGTTGGACTCGCGCGCATTTAATACACCTCTGCGTGACTGCGCGTCCATAAGTAAGACGGTATTTTTACTTTAGTGGTGCGGAACCCTTGGTGCGCGAGTTCGACTCGCACTTTGCCGGTTTTTCCATGATTATTTTATACTAGCTGGTGCCCGCGACTTCGTCTGCGCAGGTTTATAAATTGTAGCCTATGTGTTATTCTGCTATATTATATAGCTATATTAGCTATATTATTGTAAAGTTTCATTAAAATCCATTCAGTAATTTTTACGTGAAAGAGTAACAAACATACATCCATCCATACATACATGTTTACAAACTTTCGCGTTAATAATATTAGAAGGAAGGATTGACAGTGAATAGCTACGAAAAACAGGATGTTTTTAAATAGATATATGGAATATAATTCTGATTTCATAACAAGGAACCATGAGTATTTGTAATTTCTCCAAACTCACCATGCGAGCTTAGTATGTACCATTTACGAAAACAATTATACCTAGGTAAACATTTCTGGTGAGCTTGGACTTAAATACTCCGGTTTTATCTACCTGTTCCTCTTCTCTGATAGGCCAACCCTGCAAGACACCTGTCTCATCTCAGCTCTCGACCAATCAGAAGCGAGAGCACCTGTCTTATCGATTCAGGGCGGGGTCACACCTGAGCTTTTGAAAACCTGTTCTGAGGTTGATCCGAGGTAAGTGGGAGGAGAATGCTGTTGTTGATTTTTTTGTATAAAACTCGAAAAAAAAAGGCTATTAGAAATAGGATTAAAGAAATAGTGCGTCACAAGTTAAGGATGCGTGATGTAAAGTTACAAAAAATTACTCCTATTATCTTTGTAAATGCAATGAAAGCGTCAATCATTTCATAATCATAAATTAGGTATAATATACAGGGTGTCCCGTAAATAGAGGATATCCCTTCACCCACCAAGAGGCCTCATCATGGCCTACTATACGCCAAAATATAGCCTATTAAAAAGTTGTAAGGATTTTGAGTTTGAACCTTTTTTCTTCTTTTTTCCGCCGTGTAGCAGTTTTTTTGTTGCTGTGTCTACGAATGATAACTTTTGGCTTAGTTTTTTTTTAAATTACTTGTGGACATTTGCTTTATCTAAAACAGTCTTATTTTCAACAGTGGATTAGAACTGAAATTTGAAAAAGTCAAATTTATGCGAGGTTTTTAAATTGACCAAAACGAACCACTAACTTTGGTAGGCTATGGAGGAAAAAAATGTACCTACCGCAGGTGCTGTGCGCATGACTTTAAAAACTTGCTTAGTGTAGTGTACTTTAGAATAGTATCATTGTTATACATTTTCAAAATAGTTTTTTTTATTGAATTTTTTAAGGACAAAAGTCGCATTTTGGACCCTGCATAAATTTTACTTCTTAAAATTTTCCCTGTTGAAAAAGACTGTTCTATATAAAGCAAATGTCTACAAGTAATAAAAAAAAACTAAATCAAAAAGTTATCATTTGTAGACACAGCAACAAAAAAACTGCTACAAGGCGGAAAAAAAAATTAAAACAAAAACCACTTTTTATCAGGCTATATTCTATATTTTGGTATGTAGTAGGCCATGATGAGGCCTCTTGATGGGTGAAGGGATATCCTCTATTTAAGGGACACCCTGTATATTTCAGGCTTATCATTATATATGTCGTAGAGCGACTCTCATTTCGAATTTCCCGCGGTATTTTCAAAGACAATCGTTCGTGCCAGCAGCACCCATGCAGTGGCCCGAGCACGGCGAAACTACGGCAATGTCTATCCCTTGCCCACATAATGCCATCCCTCTTCCGCCGCAGTTCGTGTCTTCGACATATATAAGTATGTATAAAATTTTATGCGCCCTTTTCTTCTCAATTGGGCCGATACAACGCCAAATTACAGCTTTTTAACTGAGCTTCAAAAAAGAATCTAACTATTTAATAATCTGTGACTGCACTTACGATGCTTTGCTCAATTTTCTATGTATAAATTTCAAGCTCTTCCCTGTTCACCTATATGTTTAATTATAATTGCTTACGAAATAGCTAAAGGTGTCCAAGCTGCCAGAAACACCTTTCAGTAGTCGAGTTTCGTGATGGTTTGTTTGGGAAACTTGGCGCCTTACAACATTCTCACTAGGGTTGTAACAACAAGAGTAACTTTTGTCGACATCGATATAACATCACAAAATACGTTTAACAATATCTACGTATTTGTTTCAAAGAATATGATATAGATTTAGATTCAATTGAGTCACGAAACGCGAAAGAAAACAGTCGTTTCTTGTTAAAGGCTTAGTTTAATGTGATGCGGATGATTGAAGAGGATGTTCGTTGTGCATGCAACGGTGAGTGGCGCACCAGATGAACTGTACAGTCTTAATACAATTTACCGTCCGTTGTACTTATCAGTCATCCGATTTAGTTATTCGCGTCGTTCTGACTGAACCAGGCCTTAATGTATCTGCTTTTAAGTCATTCATTGCATACCAGCTTAATCAGCTGTTTTATATTTATATATCCATCCCCATTTCTTGTATTCCCATTTCTATCGAAGTAATGGTGACACCGTCCGTGTGGTGCCGGCAAAGAAGGCGAAAGGCGACTAAGGGATTATTAACCAGAGGATGGGTGGCATCTTACATACTGCGGTCACCAACAACCGCAGTCCATGTTGACAGCCCCAACGCTTACTAGCATGGTGACTATGGTACTTCCTCGCCACATTGTTCCAGTAAAAGCTGGAATTGTGGAGGGAGTTCCTTGTCCTACAGTGGACGTTCCATGGGATGTTGTGATTAAATGGTTACACACACCCTGGTTAGTTTCAAATGTAAAACCGCAATTTTCTTCAGTTTTTTTGCCGAAATCTGCGCATGTGCCATGTTTCATTATTATCATCTCTATCCCACTAATGACCGAAAATACTTCACTGTCACTTCATAACCAGTCTTGATGTATCCATCATGTCTGATCTGTAACCTACTAATGACTAGCTACATCTATATGAGCTTTTTCACGTCAGTACCCGTCTTTTCTTCAGTTTATCGATATGTGCGTCCACATCAGGCCTCGTATTCTCATATCTATCGCACTAATGACCAGACACATGCAGGTGAGTCGTCCATACGTCATTACCAGTCTTGATGTATCCATCATGTCTGATCTGTAGCCTACTGATGACTATGATTTTTTTTCACGTTAGTCGTTAATCGGTATCTGCGTCCACGCCTCGTATTCCCATCTCTATCGCACTAATGACCAGACACGTCCAGGTGAGTCGTCCACACGTCATTACCAGTCTTGATGTATCCATCATGTCTGATCTGTAACCTCAGATCAGTAACCACGACAGTACCCGGACTTTCTTCAGTTTAAAAGATTTCAAGATTTCAAAATTTCTTTATTTCAAACCAAAAGTAGGCAACATAATGAGATTGTAACATATATGGACCCGGGAGGGCACAGCAATTTATCATGCATTATACAAAACAACAAAACAATATAAATGCATTTAAAATTGGAAAATAAAAAATTTAAATGACATTAATAAAATTAAGTAAATTAAAAGATTCTACATTATTCTATAATCCTACTAATATTATAAACGCGAAAGTTTGTAAGTATAGATGGATGGATGGATGGATGTTTGTTACTCTTTCACGTAAAAACTACTGCATGGATTTTAATGTAACTTGGCACACATATAGGTCAGGTCCTGTAATAACACATAGGCTACTTTTCACCGCGGGAAAACGCATTTAATGTTAATGAAGAAGGTAACTGACTCACTGACTGACATATCAACGCACAGCCCAAACCGCTGGGTGTAGAAATTCCAAATTTGGTATGTAGGTTCCTTATGAGGTCTAACGGTGCACTAAGAAAGGGTATTACAAAATTCCACCCCGAAGGGGGTAAAATAAGGGATGAAAATTTGTATGAAATTCCGTCAGTTTTAAAGTTAGGATCGTTAAATTTTGTATTTGGACTTACGGCTAAAAATTCATATTGATGTATCTCAGGGTTTTTGAAAATTCGACACCCTAAAGGGTGAAAAGGGGGATGCAGTTGAAAATCCTTTATTTTTAATGTAAAATCCACATAATGTGGTGAAATCAGTTTCCAAATCAATACACTGCCACCGGAGCTACAGGTGAAAATATTTTAAATAATTACGTTATTGCCCGCATCAACGCTTGGCCCGCTGCTGGTGTGATTCATCGTTAGCCCACAGCGACCGGGTATTCCCCGCCCGCTCGGCCGTTCACCTCAACGAGTCTACTCTGCGCTTGGAAGCGCCGAGCTACGCGACACACGACTGACTGCAGTTTGTGTTTACTTTTTGACTTTTGAGTTTATTGCTTTACGGCGGCGCCACCATAATGGCAACACAGTGATTTGAACTTTGGACCCGGCGATATATTGTATGGCAAGAAGTTAAGCGCCTGCTGCTTTGTGAACAGCAAAACAATTAACAGTAAATGTACTTGGTTTTATTGTTGGAACTTGTTCGTTCATACAGTAAACAATGTCGAATTCTATGAAAAACACAACGAATTGTAATGCTTGCAATCAGCATGTTTCTATAATTGAAAGAATGAAATGTGTTGGCTGTGCGAAACACTATCACAATGTATGTGTAGGTATCGCGAAAGAACATTTTATCGCAGAACGGCATAACTTAGATTGTTCATGGAAATGTCCAGAATGCATGTCGAAAAGGCGCACAATTCGAAATGACGATACACCAGTCCGAAAAACAAGTGTTGAACCGGTATTTGAATCTGCCAATTTGGTCGTTGAGTCTCCACGGGCCGAATTTAATGATGTCTACGTAAATAAAACAAGGGGTGGAAATAGAAAAACCAGTCATCAACGTCGAGAAAGTCAAGAAAGTCTTGAAAGTTTTGATGGTAATACCACTGCTTATGACGATCCGCTTCTTTCAAATATACGGGATGTCCTTCGCCAAGAACTGCAATGTGACCATCTAACAAGCATTATCAGTGAAGTGATTGGCAAACAAATTCAGGCTAAGGTTAATGCTCCACTTATTCATCTAATATCTAAAGTATCTGAGCTTGAGGAGAAGATTACAAACATTGAAACTATTTTGCTCAAAGACAACAACAAAAACACAAAATTATGTTCAACATATACTACCGCACCGCCTACTGTACTGACTACTGCACCGCCTTCTGCACCGCATACTGCGCCGCCTTCTGCACCGCTTACTGCACCGCCTACTCCACCGCCTACTGCACCGCCTACTGCACCGTCTACTGCACCGCATACTGCACCACCTATTGCACAGCCCACTGTGAATACGGTACCAAATATAGCTCCTGAGAAGCCTTCAGCTGCCACCAAACAGACAGGTAACCTTATTGGTCCTAAAAGTTCTCCTAATTACGCGGCGGCCGCCAGCAATGCTACTAAAAAGTACCTACCAAATGCTGTAAGAAATGCTGACAATCGCACTGATACCCATACAAACAAAATCAACACACCGATAATACGTGGTTCTGCTGCACCTGGAACTTCAAAACTGGAAGCAGCTGATAGGCAAATTTATCTTCACCTGTGTTATGTCAAACCAGGTACGACTGAAGACGCCGTCCGGGCATATTTGAAGATGATATGTGGAAGTGAGAATTGTTCCGTACAGGCGCTGAAAGCACGCGGTAACTATGCCTCATTTAAACTCGGAATTCCATCCAGGCTACGTGATAAAGTTCTGTCTTCCGATAATTGGGCCACAGATATCTGTATCAAAGAGTGGAAACAGAACTTTCGCTCCAAAAGCGAACCTAGCAACGAAACAAAGCCTGGAAAAGGAAAATAAGAAGAGCACATCGACCCTCTGCATTTTGTACCAGAACGTTCGTGGATTGAAGACTAAGCTTCGCACGTGGAATACCAATGTAGCGCTTTTAAGTCATGATCTTGTTTCTGCTACTGAGACATTTCTTGATACGTCGGTTAACGACGCCGAACTAACATGTACTGGATGGTCTATTCTGCGTAGAGATAGGGAAAAATGGGGCGGAGGTGTTTTGCTTGCAGCGCGCCCTGGTATTACCCTAAAACGACGTAAAGAATTAGAAACAGACAGCGGAGAAGATCTTTGGGCGTCTTTCATGTGGAAAGGTCATGTTTTTAATATCTGTGTTGTATATATCAATCCGCGTTCAACTGATCAGGATTATTTTAACTGGTTTTGTAAAGTAGAGAGTTTCATTCTTACCTTAAAAGGCACTGTTATTATAACTGGAGATATAAACTTAAACAGTGCATCCCTAAATGTGCAACGTTATTATTGTTATTTTATGTCCTTTTGTGATCTACATGAAAGAAATGATATTTGTAATGTTCATGGTGGAAAGCTTGATATTATATTGACGAAGGAGTGTATTGATGCTGTAACGGTTTCGCAGGCATTCAATCAAGGATTAGTTAGTCCAGATTCTTATCATCCTCCTCTGGACGTAGAGTTAAATATTGCGACTGGACGGCGTGCAAATCTGATGCCTCCTAGTAACATCGACCCGGATAGGGACTGGAACTTTGCTAAGGCAAATTTCCCACTACTGTACCAAGCTATAGTTGATGCTGATTGGGGCCGCGTGCTTCTCTCTCAGGATGTCTGCCAGGCAACTGACATTTTCTATGACATTCTATATAGTTTATTTGACATTTTTGTACCTAAAAAGATCAGACGTGCTCTAGCGCCTAGCAAAGTGTATCCATCCTGGTTTACCTCGGACATAATTAGAGATATTGAGCGTAAGGTTGTTCTCCATTGTGAATGGAAAAAAACAAACTGCTCATTGGTATACTCTCGTTTTTCCTCACTCCGTGATGAGCTTAAGCTGCGTATAACTCAAGCGTACTCGAACTTCAATAGAAAAATCGAAAGTAATCTAAAAACCAACCCTAGGGCATTCTGGCAACATATTTCAAGCCTTCGTTCTTGTGGGGGTTTTGAACCTACAGTTACCTACAAAGGGGATTCCTATTCTGGTGAAGATGCTGCCACGGCATTTGCTGATTATTTTGCCAGTGTGTACTTGGAAGAAATCCCGCAGCTTGATTCAAACTCTACCAAGAAAAACGGTTTACCGGATGGGGGTTATATTAGCATTCCAAATTTACAAACTTCAGATGTGGAGCAAAGTATTCTGAAACTAAAGTCCACAAAATCAGCTGGCCCAGACAACCTGCCCACTTTTGTTTTGAAAGATTGCCGTAGTGTTTTTGCAAAACCACTCTGCCACATCATGAACTCAATCATTCAAACAGGGACTTTTCCTAAGCAGTGGAAATTATCTAGAGTGACGCCATTGCCCAAAACGAGTAGCAGGGACTCAGTAGAGAGCTATAGACCAATTGCAGTTCTTTCATCTCCTGCAAAGGTGTTTGAAAAAATAATGCATTGTGCAATTTATAAGCAACTTAATAATTTCATCTGCAATGAACAGCATGGATTCAGACCCGGCAGATCTGTCGACACTAACTTGATAATGCTGGTCGATTATATCTCGGATAGCATGGACCGCGGAAATCAGGTGGATGTGCTTTATTTTGATGTTCGTAAGGCATTTGATAGAGTAGACAATGATATTCTTCTGTCTAAACTAGACTCTATTGGATTTGCTCCGGGCCTCCTTAAGCTTTTTGCTGACTACATGCGGGATAGGCAGCAATACGTGAAGTACGGATGCTTCTCCTCACGGCCCTATTATACGCGCTCTGGTGTGAGTCAAGGTTCCACGCTTGGCCCATTGCTTTTCATATTGATGGTGAATGATCTGGCCAATGTGCTTACACATGCAAAATGCTTGCTCTATGCAGATGACCTCAAGCTATTCTATGAGATAACAAATGAAAGTGATTGTGAAGCTTTACAACGCGATGTCGATGCGGTGTGTAAATGGGCTGAAGACAATCGGTTGCAGTTCAATTTATCTAAATGCCATGTTATCTCCTTTGGCCGGATCAAGCACCCTCGTGCATACCAGTACAGGTCGGGGACGGATGTTATATCTCGTACATCTACCATAAAGGATCTTGGTGTCATTTTTGATGACCATTTGACGTTCAATAAGCATATATCTACCGTTGCTGAGGAGTCCTACAGGCGTCTCGGATTTGTACTGCGTAATGTGAGTGAGTTCCATGACAAAGAAGTTGTAATACTTCTGTACACTACCCTTGTCCGAAGTAAATTAGAGAGTAGTGCCTGTGTCTGGAACCCGCATGAATCTAAATACACCTTAATGCTCGAAAAAGTGCAAAAAGCTTTCTTGAGATTTCTCTACAAAAAGACTAAGGGCTACTATCCCTTTTTATACCCTACCAAGTTTCTATTGGGCACACTTGGTATGAATTCCCTGGAATACAGAAGAAACCAGGATGAAATCAGATTTGCGGTAAAGGTCCTTCGTGGAACTATTGATTCGTCTGATTTACATGAAAAGCTTTGTAGGTTGCATGTACCTTTCCGAAGCATTCAGCAGCGTCGAGACAATAGGAGCTACGACACGTTTGCGGTTCCACGATGTCGTACAGTTTTGCGCGTGCAGTCCCCTATTTGCCGTATGCTCAAAGCTCTCAATGCACTCCTGAATATTACTAATTGTGATATATTTGATGACGACATTGGAAAAATATTTAGAATATGTAATGACTTTTCTAATGAAAATTGTAAATAATGATTGACATGTAAATTTGTAATTAATGTTTGTTTAATGTTTTAATTTAAGTAGTTACTGTAACTGGGATGTAATCTCGTTGTAATTATGAATAAAAAATAATAATAATAATAATAATAATAATTTATTATTTAGGCATGAGGTTTGTAATTCTATGCAACGTTCATCACTGTTATTGAAATTTCACCCCAAGTTCAACCCCTAAAAAAGGGAAATGGGGTGAAAAAGCCAATATGGGTATCGTTTGTATGGTTTATTGGGTCACTGATTACGAAAACTACAACAATTTTGAAACCCAACGTAGTCGACATGAAATACCATCATTTTCTAGGGATGGGGTTGGGGTGCGACAGAGTTGAAATGTCTAAAAATCAATATGGGTGTCATTCGTATGGTTTATCGGGTCGCTGATTACGAAAACTACAACAACTTTGAAATCCAATCCAATCCAATTTGAGTGATGGACGTGAAATTGGGGTGCGATAGGGTTGAAATGCCTAAAAATCAATATGGGTGTCGTTTCTTTGTTTATATGAAGATAGGGATAGCGGTTAAGATGGCGTTAGTGGTAGCGATAGGGGAAGGCATAGGAATAGGGGTAGGGAGAGGGAGTGGGAGACGGACAGGGAGAGTAAGAGGAAAAGGGAGGAGGATAGGGAGGGGAAGAGGGAGAGGTGCAGGGACAGGGATGGTTTGACGGATGGTTGGACGGACGGACGACAGATAGACGGAAGGGTAGATTTATGGATGGTCAGATAGATAGAATCCCTCGCGGACGAAATCGCGGGCAACAGCTAGTTTACAATAATAATAAAAAAAAGGAAACAATAATATTTTATTTGAAATTACATAATTTTACGTTAAATTGAGTATTAAATTTATCGATATCTTTGTCGCATTCTCATCTCTATCGCACTAATGACCAGACACGTCCGTCCAGGTGAGTCGTCCACACGTCATTACCAGTCATTACACACCGGATTTCCGCCGTCGGATTCTAAAACACCGTGTAATATGATGTATCTCTACATATCATCTTCTACAAAAAAACAATCTTTTGCCAACTTTTATTTCGAATACAAAAATAGCTTTGTTGTGTTTGTTTTTTTTATGATTCCTGTCATATCCGCCTGTGCCGCAGGTAAAATTTTATGTGTTTATTTACCTTCACTGGATAATGAGTCTTTTAGCATGTAATATTAAAACAGGGTGTTTTTAATATTTTCCAAGTCCTCTTGAATTTCGTGTTTTGACAGGGAACTCCCTCCAAAATTCTAGCTCTTGCTGAAACAATGTGGTAGAGAAGTACCATAGTCATTACGCTTGTTAAGGTTACGGCTGGCACCATGGACCGCGGTTGTTGGTGGGCGCAGAATGTAAGATGATAAGATATACAGAAAGATGCTGCTGCCCATCCTCTGGTTCATTAACCCTTAGTCGCCTTTTACGACGCCCACGGGTAGAGATAGGTTAGGACTATTCTTTGCCGGCACCACACGGGGCCTACGGGGTCGACTACGACCGGGGGCTACATTATTTAAATTAATATTCGGAGACTTTAAACACTTAACTGATAATTTGAACATTAATTTCAATTTAATGTATAAACGAGCTAGGAAGTATACGACGTCGCATAAACTAACATCTTTACAAGCACCGTTTACCAAGATTATCGATATAAATGTGCCATTACATCCATAATAATATCGATAGGCGACCAAATAAACAATAGAGGTATGACTGAGGACAGCACTGGGTAGCGATTTGTAGCAGCGAGTATTTTGGCAAGAGAGCTGGCGATGAAATCCTCACGAGCTAGCGATACCAGCGAGTCAATAATTTTAAGGTACACCTGCAGAAGATGTAAGAAAGAAATAAAGAAAAATTATTAATGCTAGGCATGCAGTTTTTATTAAGCTTATTTTATGTATTAGCTCTATCGTAAAAATGGGAACACAAGCGTGAAAATTGGTATATTTAAAGAGTAAAAACTATAAAAATTGGTCAAGTGCGAGTCTGAATACTCTGACAGAGGCCCGTGAAAAGCTTCTTGTAAAATACTAACACTAAGGAAAATACTTGAAGAATATCAAAAATATTATTCAATAAAATAAAATGCGGAAGACTAAAATTTTCACCTAACCTGTATCGGTTCATTTTTATTTTAGTCTTGGCACATCTAGACTTAGAAAACTAACTGCGTAGATTTGAGCTAAATTTGAAATCTAGATTCCAGTAATTACCTTCTCTTTTAGTTTTGTAAACTGTTAGCATTCTATTCCTTTGATCTTATTGGTGTTGCAATTGTTTGGTATTTTAAAAATCTAAATTGTTACTCATTAACCTATTCTTTTGCGTTACTTGGTTTGACTTATTAACAAAAAGGAACAAACGTTTCATCTTTTCTCATTAGACAAAATACTTTCGGCACTACACTTTTAACTTTTCTATAACTTGTATGCTCTAAACTTATTTATTGATATATAAAACTTATATTATAACGGTTTGAACATTACTTCTTAAGTCTCATACTTGAGATGAATAATTTTGTAACCACTTTTTTACATTAAATATGGCAAAAAACATAGTAATCTACTACAATGTATGACAAATGATGCAGTCGGGCTCTAATATTAATTTATGACTGTTCCTTGGGAAAAGTTGTTCAGTTTCGTGGGCAGATTCACATCCTTCAGTATTATCACACCTATCCGTTAAAACTATGTAATGTTTTGAACCAAATTAGCAGTCCAATTCTCACAGACGTGTTATTATGGTGAATTAAATTTATTTGACTTTTCGTAATCAGCCCATTTGTATAGATAGATGAAATATTCTTCTTCGTATTTATCTTAAGGCTATTAATATTTTTTATTATACCTTTTTAAGCGCTCCATCTTCATAACATCCTGTAATTTATTTTCTATTTCGAAGTCACCGTTTAATCTGCGATAGCGTGAAACCTGGCTATCAGATTGCCTCCCTCCCCTCACCTTCCCCCGCCCGCGGCTGAAAAACTACAGCGCCCTGGGGAGAAGTGACTTCTGATGGACTGTTAAGAGGATGATACTCTGTTATCTTGATGCTTATAGTTCGTCCGCGTTAGAATGCAGTAAGTAATTTATGCAAATGCAGGGTAAAGATGTATTCACAATGGAATAAAAATGCAAGAAAAATAACTTTTTCAATACATTTGCTCGAAAAACATACTTACAAGGACGTAAACATTGCTCGTAAGTAGTTACCGAACTAGTGCGGTAAGTAAAAAAGGTATACTACCAAGGAGTTTTTACACTGATCATAAAATTATTTTGTAAAATACTACAGTGGTGACTTTTTACTTGTGTGACGACTGCCTTCCTATATTTAAAACAAAATGGAGAGTAGGTACCAGGAGAACATTAATTGACAGGAGGCTGACAGTACACATGGTTGGTTCCTTTAACAAGTGTATTACTTTTACCTGTTTTCTCACAAATGTATTGAAAAACGTCGTAAGATACATAGCCGTAAGGGTTATGACAAACACGTGCCGATGGTAAACCCTCGACTTCGTCTCGGGTAAACAAAACGTCAACTCGTTTGTAATAACCCTACTTACGGCACTTGTATTTATTCCATGTTGAAAAGTATTGTGAGAACGAAAAATGGAGGCTCAGGAATCGCAGCCCGAACCGCAAAAAGGTAAGTGAATTTGATTCGTTTTTATTCGCAAATGTGTTGAAAAACGTCGTAAGAAGCTTGTGCGCTTTGGTGATTACACCCTCGGCTCCATTACGCCCTCGCCTGCGGCTCGGGCTGCAATTTCTGAGCCTCGGCTGTAATATCCAAAATAGCGCACGTGCATCTTAATGTACTATTACAATTAATTTGAGGCGTTTATAATAAGTTTATATCGTCTTTGTGAATATTTGTTCATAAGTAGTAAATATCTCACCCTTAACATGTTTCCAAGTCGCGGTGTCGTTGTAGGTGGGATCGTTAGAAGCCCTCACCGCACATTGCGTATCGGATGATCATTACAACTTATATTTTTTACGTGAGATTTGATGGCACTGGCAACTAGGGAGTTCAGCTTATAAGTCGATAGAGATATGGGCTATAATCATAAATTTAGTTTTTCGCGGCGCTTGCTAGAATGAATGAATGGTACAGCACCACTGCACTTACTTTCTTGCGATATACGAGAGTCATCATTCGGCAGTGTCCCCACGGGGAATCGAACCCAGAACTTCCGGATCCGAATGCTATAACTACTAGATTATAAAGGGCTGCGGATAGCAAAGAGTAAAGAAGGACCAATTGCAAACTTAAGTTTGTATTTCCATAGAAATAATATGGAAATACAAACTTACAAACTACTAGATTTATGTAAAAATGTTTTAATGAAATATGCAGTCAGGTACATAACCAATTTAGAATTCCAATTTGAAGCGTTAAACTAAGCTCATTGACACCGATTTTGAGTAAATCACATTTTTAAATTTTAGTAGTAAGGGAACACCCCTTATATGAAATTCCACAGATCAATGGATACTGACGAAAGATACCTTGCATGGAGAGTCTTGGTCATGCAAAATTTCATCAAGATCGTTTGAGCAGTTTTTGAGCAAATCGCAATTTTTCATTTCCATTGTATGACAGCTACCCTCAAAAAGAGAGCCATCAAGAAACCACTCAGTATTTTTCGATGAATTAACAAGAAAATCTTAAATTCAAAATATGGTGTCCATTGGACTTTTCTTTTAGCCGCTAGGCCAAAGCGTGACGGACAGACCGACCGACGACGGACCGACCGACCGATCGACCGACGGACGGACATTTTTGGGAGACTTGTTTTTTATGATATATAAGTGATATAGAACACATTTTTGAGAAAGTTAGAATTTTTTTATTCACAAATACAATACCTACCTTTCTCGCTCCGCTCGAAAGTAAAAAGCTATAATTTTAGGAAATCTGCCGTAATACGTGGGACACTCAGAAATATTTGCGACACTAAAAAAAATTGTTCTACAGGTACATATATTTTTATTAAATCTTTTCAAAGTACTCTCCACCAGCCTCTATACAAAGATTCATGCGTCTGAACCAGTTTTCAAAACACTTTTTCCAGTCCGCCGTAGACACCTCGTTTACAGCCTGCTCGAACGCAGCCAGCGCATCTTCCGGCGACGAAAATTGTATCCCCTTGAGCTGATTTTTTATTTTTGGAAATAAAAAGAAGTCACACGGTGCTAGATCAGGGCTGTAAGGAGGGTGACCCAGGAGTTTGACTGGTGTGCTGTCCAGGAAGTCCCTCGTTTTGAGCGCGGTGTGTGCAGGCGCATTGTCGTGGTGGAGCAGTAGTCCGCGGAGCCCTGTGTTTGGTCGCTTGTTGCTCACAACAGAAAAAACTTCTGGTAAACATTTGGTAGTATACCATTCGGCGTTGATGCTTCTTTGATCTCGTAAGGGAATTGAGGCCAAGTGGCCAGTCAAATTAAAAAAGCTGGCGATCAAAATCTTCCCCCCGCTTCGAGATCGCTTCACTTTGGTAGGCGTTGGTTCATTTTGAAACACCCAAACTGTCGACTGGCGCTTGGTTTCTGGATCGTATTGATAAATCCAGGACTCATCACCTGTTACGATGTCGTAAACACGCCGAGACGAGCCTGCTTCAAATTTGTTCAGCATATCACGGCACCATTCCACCCGGGCCTGCTTCTGAGCGTCGGTGAGGTAGTGCGGCACCCAGCGCGATACTATCCTCCTCACGCGAAGATGCCCGTGTAGAATCTCGTGAACGCTTCCCGATCCAATCTTTAATATGTGCTGAATCTCCTGATATGTAATTCGCCTATTATCTTGGATTAAATTTTTCACTGCTAGCACGTTTTCTTCCGTAATAGCCGTCAAAGGGCGACCGCTTCTTTCTTCATCCCCTAAGGTTGGTCGACCGCGCCTAAATTCGTTATACCAACGATACACGGTTGCCTTGGAGGGGCCTTCATCCATAAATGCCATTTGAAGTCTATCGAACGATTCATCCGGTTTCAGGCGACACTAGAAATCGTAAAAAATCATAGCTCTAAAATGTTCCCGGCGCAGATCCATTTTTCAGTAAGACACGATACTTTGAATTGGCTCGCAAAAAATGTGGAGGGAAATTTTGAAAATGGAACACACATATTTTTACTTACAAGTAATCATATTTTCGAAAAAGATTCTGACCGGCCAGTCTCCCATATATAAAAACTATTTTTCGCAATACTTTCTGAGTGGCCTGGTACGTCATCGCACGCTTCTTCGTGAAACCACAGCGACCTACAAGATTTTTTTTAAGATGACCTTGCTGTTAGCTTTATTGTCTGTCAAACAGCTGTCAAAGCCTTAAATAAATAATGTACTCTGTGGTCAAAGCTTCACCGGGAGGGTAGTAAAAATAACTAAGTTTTATATCAATTCGAAGAGTGTGCTACACACATATCTGTATTAAAAAAGCACCTACACACTTTGTCATATTTTTTATGATTTCAGATTCAATCATTCAATGCAGATATTTTACAGAATAGAGCATGGAGGAAAGGAAGAAATTCAGGAATATAACAAGTCTGCAAGCACTGAAAACATAGAATGCTATAGCTATTGAAAATGTGTAGACAATTTGTAGACAAAAAGTTTCTGTACAAATGAGCTTAAATTGGTTAAAATTTGTGAATGTGAAAAAAATCGGCCTCTCCTTACAAACCCTGAAATAACATTTACAAAAAAATTACCGCTTGTTGTAATATCACCCTTTAAGTTTCCGGAACCGCTCCTTCGACCCTATTTTGCAGCTGCTTTGTCTTTGGCAGCTTTAACATTACATTTTAAGATACCTGACTTTAGACTTTCCACAAAGTCTGCGGTTCCTTATAATGCAAAATAACGTAAAATTTAAAACTATCGTAATTTTACTAAGCACTTAAGCGCAACAATAAAATCGACAATAGCATGACGTTCCACATAACTCTAAACGAACTCTATAATGGCATTCCTGTCATTCCGATACAAATAGAAAGAGACCGAATAGTGGACCACAGCTGTTGTCTCCTGCTCCCGACAGATTACCTGAGAAATATCGCTTATTTCAAAAAACAAAAAAAAAACACACTCGTGCCAAAAAATGTTGGCAACCACTACCAAAGGTGTTTAGTACTTTCGCTGTAAAATAGTGCGTGTTTAGAATAAATTATGCTGCACTAGACACATTCGTGACACAAAAAGAGCAGTAACGGTAGATAATTTTGTGAATTAAAAGGTTTACATTAGAAAATGTTGTAATATTTCGTTTTAATTGGTTGGTAAAGTGTTTTGTGTAATGAAATCAATTCTCAGCGTTATTTTAAGGCTAAGTGCTAAAAGCACACGAATATTTGATGTTTATTGTCGTCTTTGAAGTGAATCGAGCATGTGTTTTCAATATTAATTAATGGTAGTTGGTAGTTCATTCACCTACCCAACGCCATCTTGATACGCGATTAAGGTGACCTCTGTATATAAATTCAGCCTTGCAAATTTCAACAATTTTCCCGAAGAAACTTTACAGGATATGAAAAAAACAACATTCACCATTACATGGACCACTCCTTATCCTTGGTTTATGTCCTACTCACATGCAAACTTCAAAACGATCACAGACTTGACAGACTAAGCACAAATTGACGCACACTTAAGGTGATCCGTTTTCCATACAAAAATTCAAATGACTTGCATGCTTACGCGGGACATAAAATTCTGTTGAAAAACGAACGAATACTGCTATTTTTAGCAAAATTTTTCGCTAATTATTACAAAAATACAGTTAATGTACTGAAAGTACTATTTTTGTTAGCAATTTTTGGTTCAATATTACGATTGTGGGCGTGCGGTCAAAACTGTACGGTTGTGCTTTGTGTGCATGTGTGAGTGATCGTACTCATGTAAACACGGACTGACGAGAGTAATTGACTTTAGTGGACATATGGAGATATTTTTCTTATCGAAATTGTTGTTAGGCGTTGAAGTTGCACAATGAAATTTACGCGAATCGTCTTTTTGCACATATATAGTTGGTACTTATTGCATTAAAAAATAAATCCTTATATTTGCAGCAGTGGCTCCATCTAGTTGCGTTTGGGGCTAAGCTGGCCGTCACAGATCACCTTAAACATTAATAAAAAATATCAATGTCTCTTTTTCTCTAAAATAAGACCGTATAGAGTCAACCTTTTTCTTCATATGTCGTGACACTGGCACACACATTGACAAATGTCAAGCCGTGTCAGAAAATTTGAAAATAGGCATCTATAGACAAATTATGGCGGTGCCTTGAGTCGCATAGCTACGACAATTGTTGTATTTATTTGTAAAAGTGGTAATAAAAGTGAAAAATACAATGGTGAAATGCTGTGTTTAATATTTTTCTAATGCATCATACAATAAAAGCTTCGAAATCACGTTTCAAAAAGGCCAAATCTGCTCAAGGAGACGCTCTCCTTTATAAATCTGTAAAAACGATAGACAAATAAAAGAAATAAAATTAAATTATGATTCCCCTTTTTAGGGTTCCGATACCAAAATGGTAAAAAAAAGGAACCCTTATGGTGCCGCTCTGTCTGTCTGTCTGTCTCTCTGTCACACCTCTATATCTCAGCAACCACTTATGCTATCAACCTGAAATTTGGAATAGTTTTAGAATATAGTTGCCCAACTTAATTGCACAAGAAAAAATTTTGAAAAAAGTATGATTATTAATATAAAGGGGGCCAAAATAGGGGGGGCCAAATTTCAAATTGTCGCTACTAGGTCGAGTGGGGTATCATATGAAAGGGCTTTACTTGTACATTTTAAAATATATTTTTGTATTTTTTTAAATTTCTTAGTTTTAAAGTTATGATGAAAAATGTCAAGAAAAATACCATTCCCCCCCCCTTATCTCCGAAGTTTGAGTAAGGAAAAATCTGAATTAATTACAGTTGACAGAAGTTTATATAAACTTTACAGCAAAAATAAAACGATCTTTCTAAGTTGCACAGTTTTTCGGAAATCTGCAAAAAACCTTTACAAACAAATTTAGTTTTGCGGTCCTGAAAATGGACTTTAATGCTTCCAAAAATACTATAGGTATATCGGAACCCTCGGCGCGCGAGTCCGACTCGCACTTGACCGGTTTTTTTTCTATGTTCATTTATTTATATGTTTTTATTTTTATCCAGATTATGCTAATTGACCGTCCATTTATCTGGTCATTGTAGTGCCGTGTATTCTCCAACTTTGACACTGGCAAAATTGTCCATGTTGACAGAAGCCATATTACAAATATTTGATTTGATTTAAATAAATACAACGACCGATTGCCAAAATATTAAAAAGTGAAGTGAATTGGTGTAAGTTGACGAGAGGTATGTTTGACTGAAGTTTTATCATGAATTATTTATAAGTAATGACGGAAATTAAATAGGGTGTTATCCGGTACCTTTTGAAAGTTTAACTATAATGGCACTGCTAGTAAGCACTGGGAAAATGGAAAATTTAAACTTGATTCTGGATGGTCACAGACGGTCACCATCACGTAATCATTTTGACCAGAATTCGTTAATACTAAAGAGATATACTTAATTATTCTACGGTAAATATTTTTTCACGTTTAATTTGAATTTTCAAGCACAATACTTATTGGATTTTGGTACCCAAGTATTTTATGTCCGTATTTTTGGTAGAAAGTACGGTGACAACTTAAAGTCTATGGGTGAAAAAGGATTGACGCAAAAGAGGTTGCACTCTCACTCATAAACTATTTGGAGTTCAAGTATTATGAATTCTGTGGTTAGGTGTCCGCCATAAAAAAAGTTAAATCACCACGTTTTATCTAAAAATTATTTCTTATCGTAAACATGTTATTACGTACCCTACAAATTTCGTTCTTTTAGCTTCAGTAGTTTTGGCTGTGCGTTGATGAGTCAGTTAATCAACCCATCAGGACTTACTTTTTTACTATATCAGTATGATAACATTGATAACTTTTGAGTACAAGCACCAAGTTAAGCGCAAAATGGAAAAAAAGCCTAATAAAATATGTTTTCCCGTGGCCCCAATTTTCCTAGGTAAAAAACTCATAAAAAGTAAAATATGAAAAAAAGTAGGTAAATGCTGAATACCTACTCGTATTTTAAAAATATTTTAAGGTGTGTCAAAAATAAGTGTTAATAACAAAGAACCGAAATTAAATAACGCAAAAATCTCTTAAAAAGGAAGCCCGGCACGGTTTTCCTTTTAATACCCCGCAGGTGTTTCCATGAAGTTTCACCTGACAGTTGCCGTGACAGTTGCCAGACGCCACGTGACAACTGACAGCAAACGTGACAGATTGGGCGCCTGCCGCGACCGCCATTGTCTGGCGCGCCTAGGGTTACCAGGCCTAAGAATTTGTTCTCAATTGTGCGGATTTTTCTGTGAAAAGTGTCTGTTTGTGATCGAAGTTTTTTAAGGCTATTTTCTAAAATGCAAATAGAAATGTAAGTATGAGAACAATGTGTGTTTATACACCGTTTAAGATATTTTTGTTTTACGACTTGATAAAGATTGCAATATATTTTTCTGGCTCTTCATAGAACTGGTCTAACTACTGTCAAAAATGAAGTTATGTTTTTATGAATTTCCAAAAGTTGTAAAATTAATAAAAATAATAATAAATTTTATTTATTTCAAGTTTATTAGGCTCAGATGTAAAACCAGTTACAAATTGGCAACATCCTAAAATGTTGAAATATCTAATATTATATTTAAATTCAGAAAATTATAAAGTTTAACATCCGAAAGTTGTTGCATTTAACCTCCGAAATAAGTGTAGCCTACTGAGACCCAGCCAAACTGGCAGGACAGTTGCATAATAGCAGCGTTTTACCTAACAATAAAACGCTTATTAAGCGATAACCTTATTTGAAGCCTAAATATTTGAGAGTAGCGTACTTGACTTCCTGTAGCGAGTCGGTCATGATTCGAGTACTACCATTTATCCCCTCTACATATGACGTCACTTCCTGTACACCAGAGTGGGGGCGCTGACTTCGGAGCTGATTCGAGCGCCCTTGCCTCATTGGCACTCAAATATTTATGGTATTGACCAGGCAGAAGTAGACCTTAGGCTTCAAATAAGGTTATCGCTTAATAAGCGTTTTATTGTTAGGTAAAACGCTGCTATTAAGCTTTGAACCGTTATTTGAAGCCTAAATATTTGAGACCTGTTTGTTATCGCCTGGTGGACAGGACTGATATGTGAATTAAACAATTCAAAAAGTTTTCACCAATGGGTAAGTGAAAGAATACGGAAGAATCGTAAAGTATTTCTATTACACACAGCTAGTTAATTTATTTCAATCTAGACTTCCGTCATAAAGCAAAATGATTATTCCTTTGTAGGTACGAAAATAATTAGATATCGAATTAGCTATACAGATTAAACAGGTGGGTGCTTAACGATTTCACGTTATTAAAATAAACGTAATGCATTAACCGGACAGTTTTCTACCTAGCTCTTCGAGGCAACAAAGGCGGATCCTACACTACCAGGACTTGCTTTGATACCTGCCTCTTGCACCCAACCACCAATGTTGGTACGACATGCTGCCTTGGGGACGCCGCCAGTGTAAACAAATTATGTAATTTACCAATGATAATTTACTGATCTCTCGTCCTGATTGTGATAATACAATTACTTTCTTAAACCAAAAAAAAAAAAAAAAAAGGATCTGGAGTTGCATCGTCCTTATTTTTAAGAATTTGGCATCCTGACTGTCTTTTACACACGAAATCGGTTTTAGAACCATACCTAGGCAAAAAAAAAAAAAAAAAAATTGAGTGATAAAACTATTATCAAACCCAAAAAAAAAAAAAATGTTTAATCATACACCCGGCGCACGAAGGAGAAGCTAATTAGCAGCTGAAACTGTATTCATATTTCTTTGGTACATTATACTTATATGAAACTTTCATGCAAATGATCAGAATTAGGCATGTTAGACTTTCCCTAACTAATCAAAACATTTGTGTTCCAAATGGTGGCTGTTCTAGGTTTTACACTAGTCATAGGTACTAAGTAGACTTCAATACTTGACGCACGAGTAAGTGGAAATAAGTCGAATATCTTAGATTAGGATAACACAGTACAGAAATTGCCAATTTATCTATATGAAATGCAAGCCAATTGCATACTTATACAAGGTCAGTCCCTTTGGGACGTGAACAATCAACACCATTATGATGAGACCATTGTATTGATTTAGTTGTTCTTATCTAGATTCTTGTAGTGGTAGGCTATTTAGGTATTTAGTTTTGTCACTATAATTTTAAATAATTTTAACCATATTGTCAACACCATGTACATTGTACATGAAATAAATAAATAAATGAAATGAAACCACCGTGTCTATGCCAGTGTATATGCTTCTTAAAAAGGATCAAGCCAAGTTGTTAAAAACAATCGGTTTGGATTCTCGTCCAACTTGCCAGACTTTTCGTCCAGCGTCATCTCTGCATCATTGAAGGCGGGATTATTTAATCTGTGGTCTAGGTTGCAAACTGAACGGGGATTAGATCCGATTAGATCGGACGAAATCATCCACTGCGGTGCGACCACTAAGTAAATCACTATTGTCGTATTAAGTTGTAATATCTATGGAATGAGGAAAAGATAAAGATTTCTTTACCTATGCCAGAAGAGGCACTTGACAGATCAGATGGGCTTGGTGTTTCGGCAGGTATAACGTTCCGTTTACTGGGAATACGTGAGCTACAGCCGACGTAAAAAAAAAAAAAAAATCTATCACCACGTGCGTGGCTAACTTCGTGAAGATCAGATCTGTGGCTTGGGGAAAAGGTGCGGTCTTCTCTTGGGGACACGTGAGTTGGTACGGGCGATAGCTCCGGCAGGTGATACGACAATGTATCTCTATAAGAATTCGAAAGTGGTCTGGTATTGAAAGGATATGAAATGTCAAAACCATGAGGGCAGTCAACTTTGTCTCTCCTTCGTACTTCTAGAAAGTAAAAACTGTTCTGTTGTCGCTTTGCATCATCATGCTATTGATGCATGCTTCCTATTGTAGGAGACGAGCATAATCCTTGAGGACATACCGAATCGCCAAAATCACGTGAACGTTGGAGTGAAGCGGAGCTTCCTCAGAGGTTCATTGAACCGATAGACTGTCACTGTTTGGTTAAGCGCACCAAGCCACCGCTGATGTCTATTAGTTAAAGGCTGTAGGGAAAAGAATGTCGAGCTATTCTCGGCATTAATATTCCACCATATTATTTGTCAATTTATTTAACTGTCTATTGCACACATAAAAATACAAACAAAAACACACATTTAGAAAATAGACACAACATGTACTGTTGCTGCTATGTTCATATTTTTCGGTATCTTTCAGCAATAGTTGTTGTAAATTATTGAAAAAGGGTTCGATGATTCAAAAAGCCTTCTTGGGAACTGGAAAGCTTCAATTATTTATTGCAAATATGACCATTTTTACTACTTTGAATTTCGTAAAAATTGGCTTTTAAGCGGCTTAGGACTTCTCTTTATCCCTGAACTTTTCTGGCAAAGCACATACTTTTCGTTTGCGTGAGGGTTCCAGAGTGTTTCTGGCTAGGTACTGAAAGGTTTTGCATGGAACAGGTTCCGGCTAAGCATAATTCACTTGCCACCCTTGGTACTCTAAATGACTGATAATTTACCGATACTGATAATCTACTACTAATAATCTACTGATCGAGCCATTTACTAGCTTGATCAGAACTTGAGGAAACGTTTAAGTAACAGTCTTTAAACTGCGATACGAAAACGACTTAACTCGTTAGTAATGCAAAAAAAAAATATGTTGTCATTTGATAAAGATTTGATAAAGATTTTGTTGTGAAGTACGTTAAGAAAACAGCGGTGTGCTTTGGCTATATAGCCAGATAAAAATAAGCATTCAACAAGTCCAATTTGGTTATCCAATTCTGGGGTGGTAAAAAGCTTGAAATTTTTTGCTTCTTATTTAATAAAAAATTGAAAATTGGTCACGCATTTCCGTCCTTTGTGGGTTTGAAAAATACTTATGTTATCCATAAAACTGAAGACTAAGACCATCAGGCTCCAACAACTTCATATAAAACGTTTAATGAATAACTTTGTCTATCTCCATCTCCACATCTGTCATATCCAGGGACACATAAGGTCATGTGCTCGTAAAAAGTGATTTTGCTAAAGATCAATTTATTAATTTTAATTCGGAATTTATTTATCAAAGTGATTGGAGCCTGTAAATCTTCCCAACGACTAACAAAGTTTAGTAGCTGGCACGCCAGAAACATACTCGAATCAATATTTTCTTTTCTTGTTGTCCTCGCGGAGCATAAGATTGACTAAAGGGACAGCCCTATCCCTTGTCAGTACACTGGTACGTATCTTTATGTAAATGACGACTAGGTCTCTGAAGAGAGGACCTAGGATGTTTAATTACTGTTCTTTGCATTAAGCGATGAGGGAGGGTAGTCGTCTGTGACGTTGGAAAGCAATATTTACATTTAATAAAAATTGTGCAGGTAGTATGCTTTTGAAATCCGGGTATAGTAAAATATTCTTTGTCCGGGTTAAATAAATAAATAAATAAAGTTAAATACTGTATTATGATTCGGGGCACAACTAGAAATAGACAGGGCCTGGGTCTGCTGTGGGAGCTGCATGCACTGGTTCGGTGTGCTTGTACGTAAATTGTGTGGTTGGTTCCCTCTTGAAATCCGGGTAAGTGTACGCCGTGTAAAATTAGGTGGTTTGTCATAATTGAAAGCATAACTAGGCATGGCCTGAGTCTGCTGAGGGGGCTGTGCTTGCGCAGCAGCTTTGTTTTGTGTAGGCGCACGGAACGGCCAAAATATTCCAAAAGTACCGTCAGCTTTTCCAATCGTAGACGAAAAATATTATTTTTTTTTTAAGCAGGTTCTCGCTAACTGGGAGTAATTTGCAAAGGCTAGCTTTCAAGAAACTATCTTTGACGGATTATAAAAGACTATATCACGACTTTGTTGAATCCTACGGCCCTATAGGCACCCACAAAACTACCTTTGACTAAAACTTCCTAACAAAACCTGGCGTGATTGAATGAGGTTATTAGTCAATGGCTGAAAAAATTGCAAGAACATTTTTTACTCCTAAACTTTATATCCAGTTTTGTATCGGATTCGGAGGACACACCAACCAATCCTTTTTATCGATATAGGGGAAAGTTGCGATCAATGGACTAGTGGGAAAGTAACTAATCGTGACTTGTTTGAAAACTGTGTATAAGGGTAGATCTAAATCAAAACAAACAGGATTTAAAAAAAAAAAGAAGGATTTTCTCGGGATACAAGATCCGCGTCTTACTCGTAAAGCTTTTCATTTCATTTACACCTGCACTTATTTCTGACATTGCGTCGTTAAATATTACATATTCCGGCACATGGTTACTAGAATAAATTGTAGGTTGGAAAGCCACGCTACTTATTAGTGATGCCACTTACTTGCTCAGATGAAAAAACAAATAAACTTATCCATTTGTCGACGTCAGTGGTTTCTGGTAAACTCAAGGTATGGTATAACTGTAGTACTCGTGTCAGAGTCTGGACTCTGTATTTTTCTGAAATAAAAAAAAAAACAAGAATGTATTAAATAAAAAGAAAGAAAAATCGAACGGTAACACCGTTATTTTACTGTGATTAATTCTGAAATAAAAATGTAAAACAATAAAACTAATTGAATAAAATGGAAAAAAAAAAAAAAAATTTGCTTATAAGTACAAAGTTGGTACTTATCTTGCAATACAACCGATCGCTACGACTAGCAAGTCGCCAATGAGGCAAGGGCGCTCGAATCAGCTCCGAAGTCAGCGCCCCCACTCTGGTGTACAGGAAGTGACGTCATATGTAGAGGGGATAAATGGTAGTACTCGAATCATGACCGACTCGCTACAGGAAGTCAAGTACGCTACTCTCAAATATTTAGGCTTCAAATAACGGTTCAAAGCTTAATGAACCTTACAATGACACAATAGGACTTGTTTGCCTAAGTACCATAGGTAACATACATGATATGAACCTACCCTCCTGAGACCCCAGTCTCAGGAGGGTAGGTTTTTACACTTTGAAACTTTTCATTACGTTTTAAAAGAAACCGTTTTTAAAATTAATATGAAACATCATGCTTACAAATAAAAACTGAGCAGTGTGTCCTTGTTTCGCAGTTTTTAATATTTTATATTGTCCGGAATTTTCTTTTTAACATCTGGTAACCCTACCGCGCCGTGTCGCCCACCCCGTGTCGCCACACCTACTCGTGTTTTGTTCTATTTTAATGAACGGTTGGTAATCACACTTTCTGTTCTTTTGTCTACACGGCTTTTAGGGTTCCGTGTAGGACAAATAAAATAAAATTCGCGATAACACTCATAAACTTAAATCCATAATTGGGTGTTATCAAACACCTTCTGGAAGTTGTTTTTGAAGTGAAAACTTCTTTGGCAGCGCTTGGCACTTTTTTAGATGGGTAAAAAAATATTAAACTCGCGTCAGATGTCGCGTCAGATCCGTAGCCTGATCGAAAAAGCGTCAACTGTCAACTGTTTTATTCAGTGACATCAAAGAAGTACGCGAGCAATGGCGCGATTGACCCTTACAAAAAGCATAATATTCAAAAATGCAAGCTTTTACTTCTGCCGGCACTCCCGGAGTGCAACCCGTCCCTTTTTTATTGTCAATGGGCTTACTCTTGACCTCGATGTAGTCTTAAAAACATAGATGAGGTCGACGATGGAACGAGCTGGCCCAGAAGAAGCCTATTCACTCGAGACTTGAATAGATTCGGGTTATGTGAACTCGGGAACACAGACGTTGGCAGCGAATTTCACCAGCATTTCATCACCAACGAGCTTAGTTCTTATGTTACGAGTTAAGTGCGGCTACTTGGTATTCGGCTGAGCCATCCCAAAGGTGACAGCAATTCTCCATGTAGGACCGAAGTTTATCTGGATGGCGCTGCAGATGAGCATAAGAAAAATCTATCATAGTGATACCATGTCATTAGTGTGAAAATGATCAAGTCAGTTTGATTACTGCTGTAAAATGCCTTTAATATTTTTTTTGCAAAAAGATTTCCCATATTTTAATAAGCCTCAAAAAAAACACTAACAGTGATCAGCGTACCACCCATAGACATTAAGGCCGATATTTCACTGGGACACCACGGTGGCGCGACTGGTTGCGCCACTGGTATCCGTAACTAGACACCAGTAAAGACACCAGAGTCGCTACACCCTGCGGCCACAGTATTAAGGGCTATATTTTACTGGGAGTGGTAGCGCGACCAGCATCCGAACTGGTTGCGCTGCCAAATTGGTTGCGCAACCAAAGGGACACCAGGTGAGTAACTCTCTATAGAGCTGTATACATTTTGTTGGTAGCGGCGACTGGTTGCGCTGCCATGGTGTCCCACTGAAATACCGGCCTAAAAAAACGTAGTTGACAATCATGAAGGAAAACTCTCTGAGTAGGCAAGTCAAGCTGGAGAATGCAGTTGCATTGGTGTTGGTGATTCCGTTTGACGGGAATCTGCCTCGGGGTACTTGGCCTCCCGGTCGTGTAACTCAGGTGTTTCCCCGTAAGGATGGCATCATTAGAGTTGTAGAATTGGCCACAAAGGGCGGACTCCTGAGGAGGCCTAAAAAAAAGCTTGTGCAGTTGCAAGGGGGCGAAGATGTTGGTGACGTTAGCGAACTGGCCGCTAATGTGTTTTGATGTATTTTTCATATTTTGTACTTCTTTTACTTTTGCAAATAAACTGTCTAAAAAAAAGTCGATTTTTATTATTAGATAAAAGCTTAGTCGTCGTAATGTCGTTTATACTGTCAAACCCCGTCAGATTATGGACGTGAGTATAATTTATAATGTGGTCTTGATTGTCATTGTTAACATATTATATCATTAACAGAGACTTGTCCTAAAGTCTACAACGACTGGACCCTGCTCTCTCTACATCCAACGACTTCAACTACAATCTTGACCAGATGTTTTAATCAGTTTGGAAACGTCAAATAACCAATAATATCAATAAGCCTTCTTGTTAAACAAGGTTTTAACAACCAATAAAAAAAGACAATAAAATAAAATCCTGGATTTTTAAAACTTTCAGGGTAGAAATTTATTTGATTAATAATTATTGATGTTCAAAATATTCGAGTATTCGAATTAAAATTCACATTTTTTAACATATTTAGTCACCGATTGGTAAGCAATCACTGATTTTTGCAATATTTTCCATCGGGAACCCTTCTTTTAGAAATATTTCTTTCATCACACACTTTTCGGATTTTATTTATTCGCGCGTAATTTATCTCGCAGGCGCCACGTGAAAAAAAGTGAAGAAAATAAAAATCAGATTTTTTTTCAGGGACGCCATTTTTCGCATACCGAACACACATTATGAAAGTAGCTATTGTATCTAAAGAGACGTTGAAAAATTATTGTTTGGAAGCTTAATTGATTTTGATAGCGGTTTCGAGCCAGACTTGAAAATTGTGTGAAATATTTGAATTTGGTTGGCACATATTTCAAGAACGCAACCGTAGTTTATGAGGAAGGTTCAAAAATTTTGATGTTTACTTCATTTTGCAAAAAAGCTTGTGAAACAGTGAAGTGATATGAAGTCACGTGCCTGTTTTTTTACTGAAAACTGATAGAGCGTGCTCAGTCAACGAAACTGAACAACTTTTCCAAAGAAACATTTATGGGAAATAAAAAAAAAAATGTCCTCAACCTGTTCGATCAGAGTGAGCAATTTGTATGGGGAAGTCAATTTTTTTTTACATTTCCCAATAATGTTTCTTCGGGAAAGTTGTTCACTTTCGTTATACTATAGTAAAATTACGAGAGATTGTATGGCGAAACGGAAATAATTGATAATAGCCGTGATTCTTTTTCAGATCGATAGATTATATTTCTGTGTAAAGCTTTTTAATGGAATCCACCTAAATTTACTTCATTTATTTATTTATTTTGCCGTCCAAACATTAAAAAAATATGGGATTTCGGAAAAAAATGTTAATAGATTATTTTTTTTATTTACGGCTTGCTATATATGCAGAATTTCATATTATACATGAATCCACCTAAAAATATTAGCTTTTTTGTATTGTTTAACTTTTATAGCACGAAATTTAAATACAGCTTATCTTCGCAACCAAAAATAGTAATAGATCCGTTTTGCTTTCTAATAATTAAAATAGTGCTATATAATCACATTTTTGGCAAATCCAACATAAATGTTTACAAAATCATTGTAAACCAGCGATTACAAAAAACTTTTTTTTTATTTAGTATGGCATTTTTGTGAATATATATAAGAATCACTTACATTTAAAAAGGTTGAGTTTAGCTCAGTTTATTGCTATTATTTTACCTCGACTTTATTGGCCCTTATATGTAAAAATAAGTGGAGATTTTATATTTTAAAATAAATTGATATTTTTAAATATATTTATGGTGGATTTTGATGCCTATATGTAAAGTATACGTTTATCTATGATATAAAGTATATAATTGTCTATTAATATTTTTGCCTTAGCTGTTATTCGAAAAAAATATTCCGCTTTAAATTTTAGGTGGATTCGTAAATATTGCGTCTTAACATCATATTTAAATACGATATACACAAAAAAGTAGCTATTAGCATTTAATGTTTTGCAAAACCGTATTTTTACTGGACTATTAGCTGAGCACACCCTTTCAGTTTTCGGTACACCGTCCCTTACACCCTTTAAGTTGCCCTCATACACTGTTTCCCGTTACTTCGCCAGCGTGGTATTATGGCATGTTCCATGTCACATTTTATCAAATTGCTTCAGCGGTTTAGCCGTTAAAAAACGCAATAAATTTTATTTTGTAGCTGAAAATATTATGACTATCAACAAAAATTAATCTGTCACTTTGTGCATAAATCAAATATTACTTATCTAAAAGTGAGTTAATTATTTTATATTTATTATACAGGGTATAAGAGACAGCCCTCCGAATACTGAAAGGGCATAATAAGTGAACATATTTCACGAACATACTCGTATTAGACGCATCTGACTAGATAAATCGCAGAGCCAAGAACCTCGTTAGTGATGAGATGCTGGTGAAATCAAGTTTCACAGTCTAGCCCACCGTCGTCGCAAAGTTGCATGTTTGTTGGTGTTTTACAGATTTTGTGCTTAAAAGCTCCACGAGCTTATTCCACCATCTCCCATATACCATCGGGAGTCCAGATTCACCGCAGGATATCACCCATACTTAGTTGATATTCCGTACATTCGCAAAAAGGGCTTTGAAACATCTTTAATAATGGCTAATGAGCGGAATTCTCTGCCTGCGTCTGTGTTCCCGAGTTAGGTTAGGTTAGGTTAGGTTAGGTAGAATAGGCTTCTTCTGGGCAAGCTCGTTCCATCGTCGACCTCATCTCTGTCCGCAATACTAGATCTAAGCCAAGAGTAAGCCCATTGGCAAAAAAAAAACATTTACCTGAAGTTGTTAGAGCTTTAGATAAATGTAATACATCTTTGCTAAGATTTCTGTTTTACTGGCACAAAAAGTGCAAGCAATAGATTTAAAAGAGCTTTTATTTAAAAATAACCTTTTACGACTGTCCTCAAATATTCCAAATGTGTAATTGTTTCAACGAAAATTACGATAGCAGACGAATCCATACTAAATCACAATAAACCACTGTTAAATTTAACAAAATACCTCACTTTTCACAGAGAATCATGTCCAAGGCCCTTCGGATTTATATCTGAAGTCATCGCTCACTGTAAATAGGTCATCAAGGTATGTGGCAATTAAAGAAAATCCGGAGTCGACTTTATTCTCGTTCTGATTAACCTAGTGCGCATACATGCATATGTTCTTACTTATGTGTGCCTGTCTCATGCATTTTGCTTTTGAATTTATCAGCTTAAGGGTAATCCTGCCTGAATTATACTGAGACTGAATAACTTTGTAACCACTTTTTCATTCAATATTGTTTTATCTCAAATATTGAAAATTTCCATATATTTTTGATATAAAATGTAGCAGTAAAATGGTTACAAGCGGGAAAAAGTGGGCAAAATAAGGATCACTCAGGAATTTTTTTCCGGTAAAGCAAATTAAATTAAAATTCTATCTCGACCACATCACTTTTCATATCTTATTTGTCACTACGTTTTTTTTCTGTTAATATAAATGCTATAATTAATGTTAAAATTGGTTACGAAGTTCAAAAATTTTAAATTTAATTTAAATGTTTTTTAATTTTTTTTTCGCAAAGATATTGCTCTTTTTACTACCAGTTCATGTCGCACCAATGCTGGCAAACGCTCTCCGTTGTACAGAATAGTAAATTTATATAATCGATATCATAACTCCATAGACACGTTTCCTACTAGCATAAGCGCATTTAAAAGAAATATTTTATCTATTCTTGGCAGTCAGAATTTAAATTGTCTTTTCCTTCTATTAAGTACAAGCTGCGCCCGCGGCTTCGCCCGCGTGAAATTCAGACAATGTGCAGTCTCTCCCTCTCCCACTCCTTTTCCCTCTCCCTCTCCCCATACCCTCTTTCTCCTTCTCCCTCTCCCTATCCCTGTCCCTAACCCTATCCCTAACGCCATCTTAACCGCTAACCCTCTACATAGAAACGACACCCATATTGATTTTAAGACATTTTAACCCTATCGCACCCCAACCCCATCCCCAGGGGATTATGGTATTTCACGTCCACCACGTTGGATTTCAAAATTGTTGTAGTTTTCGTAATCAGCGACCCGATAAACCATACAAACGACACCCGTATTGATTTTTAGACATTTCAACCCTATCGCACCCCAACCCCATCCCCAGGGGATGATGGTATTTCACGTCCACCACGTTGGATTTCAAAATTGTTTCAGTTTTCGTAATCAGCAACCCATAAACCACACAAACGATACCCATATTGGTTTTCAGACATTTTCACCCATTTCCCTCTTTTAGGGGTTGAATTTGGGGTGGAATTTCAAAAACAATGAAGTACGTTCCACAGAATTACAACCCTGATGCCTTAATAATAAATTTAGTGGATTTTTCTCTGAAAATGAAGGATTTTCAACTTCAACCCCCTTTTCCCACTTAGGGTGTAAAATTTTGAAAAACCCTGAGACACATGACACTTAATTTTTTGTTGTCAGTCTAAATACAAATTTTCAAGATCCTAACTTCAAAACTGACGGACTTTCATACAAACTTTCATCCCTTGTTTCACCCCCTTAGGGGACTTTCATACAAACTTTCATCCCTTGTTTCACCCCACGTACTTGTTTATTTTTTACCATGAGCTCGAAACCAAATTCATATAATTCTACCATTAAAAATGAAAGACATATAGACCAACATACGAAAAAATAATCATCCCCTTTTTCACCCCCGTGAAGGGTGATTTTTAAGAAATTCTTAAACACGTGTTTCTTTATTTTTCACCAGTAGCTTAAATTCAAATTTGTGTGAATCTAGCTCAAGAAACAAAGGACTTTCATACAAACTTTCATCCCTTTTTTCACCCCCTTGGGAGATGAATTTTCCAAAATCCTTTCTTAGTGGGAGGTTTTGACGTGCATATAACCTTTGTATTTCAGATCTGTATCTATAGCGGTTACGGCTCGGCGTTGATGAATCAGTCAGTCAGTCAGTCAGGACATGCTCTTTTATATATTTAGATTTAAGAATATTAACTTCCTCGTGTACTTGCTACTACTAAACTACGGCAACAAATTAAATGATTCCCAAAATATTTTTTTATACTCCAACACATTTCAGACAAAATGGTCGAATGTACACCAAATTGGCTGAACGTACACCAAATTTGGGTAACCGGTTCGGTTTGGTTGAGTTAGGTTATCTTGCGACCACAACGCACGAGCCGAGGGAGCGGAGCGAGCGTGCCGCGGCAGCGGCCGGCGAAGTACCAGAAGCAAATTTAGTGTACATTCATCCATTTTGGTAGACAGATATTATTTGGTAAAATGGTGGCACGTTAATACACAGCCCTAAACTAACTACTGATTTTTTGTCATATGTTTTCAATTTAGAGCCACTTCTCAATACTGTAAACCAACCCGTGGCCAACAATGTTGGTGACACAATCATTAAAATTAATTATAAGTTCTAATTGTGCTCACTGTTTGTTAGCCCTAATAAATAAAAAAAAGAAAATATTTTATTTTATTCAGTTACGAGTATTCAGTCTCAAGGTCATTCAGAAAGAATTACCCATAGGTAACCGTTTAAGAACGAATTTTGATGTTTGGCATGCAAATATTTTGGACCATTAGCATGTAGGCTACTTCTTTTCTGAATTTGATGATGAGTGAACGCGTACGAAGTCACGGGCAACTGCTAGTATGTATGTCATACAACAAGAAATCTCGTGACGAAAACAGAAACCGCAAAATTTTATCAAAATGTTTATCAGAAGATAAAAAATGTTTAAAAATAAAAAATAAAATTTAATCACGTTTCTATTTTCGTCACGAATCATGAATTCAGGTATTTATAAGTATTTATATTTGAGGTATTTATAGTGATGTGAAATTGGTATTTATAGTTAAATGAAATTGGTCAGATTATTTCAAAATTTGTCAGCCCTCACTAAGGAACTGTTCATATTTGGTCTAGTTAAGTATAGCTTAAGGGCTTCTTTTTCTACATTTTCACCTAACTTCCTTCGTATTTACCTCTAGAGTAGAGGCGTAAATAAGGTTATTGACCCAAATAACGGGTGTTAATTTTACGGAAGTAAAGTCGCGAGCAGGTCAGGTTTGACACTCTGTAATATCAGTTTAACTTTTATGGCGATAGCAATAAGATTGGCACAAATTTCAATATTTGCTTGACATGCGCTTGACTGTACAGTACAAGTAGTTAAATTTGACTCTGTGTAGTCGTTCCAGTCGTTCGATATTGAACCTTACTATAAGCTGATAAGTTGTTAAGAACTGTGACAAAACAACTGTAAACAGTTTCTATGTCGGTTGTTGACCACAAGTCTTACAACCCACATGAAAAGAAGACTCACGACCCACTTTGAAGACCAACAGTCAACGAAATGAAGTCATCAACCTTTCCAGCACCTATCACCTTATCACCTGCAGGTAATAGAGAAAATATAAAATGACACTTACGATGTTTACAATTTTTAACGTTGCGTATGATTTGTCGATGTAGAGAACAAACTACCTAGAATATAAACTAAAAGTTTGGATACAGACTTACGACACACACCGCACACTACACACATCGAGCACGAATTTGAAATTGGAAGGTCACGTAGGCCCGCAAATTCAGTACAAAATAATCTCAGAAGGACCACGAGAATCTCGCGAGCGGGTGCGCGCGGGGGTAGATTGCAAGGGGGCGGAGAGTGTCCGTTCTGTATGATTGTACTATTACACTTTATTCTGTGCTTACGACCAAATGGAAACGCTCTATCTTCGTGCTACAAGTGTGTATTTAAATATGTTCTTGATTTTACTAGTCGGATATCGGTCGTAGCCAATATAAGGAGCCGTCTAAGCCGTTGAAATCAGATCAGATGTGACCCTGTCGCCGAAACCGAAATCAGACAGCACGATTACCGGGTCGTTGGGTTGGGGCAACTTCTCTGGGCAATCTAAGTTCATTTTATTTTCGACAATTAAACGACAATGAAACTAAATTAACAAATTATATAAATAAATATATAGTACATATCAGGAGAATTCGTAATTCACATCATCATCATCATCACACAACATTTTGTTTTTGTTGGTGTTGAGGCTTAACTTCATTTAATTCACTTTGCTTTATTTTGAGACTTATTTCAAGAAAGAATAGACATTTTTCAACACTTGTCTGAACGTATGTGATACCTCCTAGAAGATAGTTCGTATTCCATGTCATAATAATTGAATATTCTTTGGTCGCTGATTTTAGATAGAGAAAGTAAACCCGTCGGCAGGTTATAGTTATTTGTCGTTCGCAATCTTTTAGTGCCAGCGATATGTTCAGTTGTACATTTGCTCTATAATGACTTTATACTGCGCAGTTGACTTGGCGTAGTTGGGAATATTGCGTAGTCCCTGTTCGAAAAATCTTGATGGGAAAAGATAGATATTTGACAGTCTTTTCGCTTGAAAGAAAGGGATAAAATGCGCAATCCGCAACGCATTCGATTGCGACAGATATACTGTGCGTGTTACCAAAACTAAATGACGTAAGCGCCTGATATAAAATATCGACTTTTTGTAAAAACTAAGTAATATAATAAAATTTTAGGTTAGGCAAACCCTAGCAACTATAAATACCATTCTGTAAACTTAATTTCACTACTTAAAACACCTCAGATGCCACAAAAAGAGGAATAAATGAAAATTGAAAAGGCAACTTTGGATTTTTATTTTGTCGAGTCGATTTTCACTAATCATTTTTTGGTCTTGGTGATTCCCTCACTTTAATGGTCAAGAAACACATACCTGAAAATCACGGCAAGATACTGGGTAAATCAAAAGATATTTGTCTTCAAAATACCCAAAAAAAAGTTACATATCGACTTAAAATGCGGTTCTATTTTCTAAATACCAGCGAAGTGCAAGCACGAACTCCGCACTAAGGGTTCCGTACCTATTCATTATACTACAAGATTTTGCCCTTGGACTTTAAAAACTCCGCGTCTGCTAAAACCTGATATAAATGTAATGAAAAAGTTGACAAGTAGACCGACAGACAGACGGACAACAAAGTGAGGTACGGAACCCTGAGAATGGAAAAAGTATAGGGTTTAGGTCTACTTATTTAAAAGCTAAGTTCTTGGTGGTGGAGTAACATCAACGCCTTCGTATCCTCTGCAATTTGATTGACTTCCTGATACTACAAATAGCAACGTCTAGGTCTTCCTCTACCTCACTTTCTATCAATCTTTACTCCTTTTTGGTATCTTATCAAAAAACACGTGCTAAATTCGTCATCGAAAGCCACTCTCACAATCATGCATTTTAAAAAGATAATAATGTACAGTCAACGACAGGACAACCTTGACACTCGCAGTGCGACACTAGTCCGTACGTCTATTGAAATAAGAACGGTACAAAGTCCAATGTGTCAAGCTTGATGTGCTCTTGACTGTACATACGTCTCATGCAGGTGATATTGTTTTTTGATAATGTAAATGCTGTCGGTATCAAGTCTTAAATGTGTAATGTCATGATTTAATTTTAATTGTCTGACTAATAAGTGATGAAATTTTAACGTAATACCACAACAGAGAAAATCCTTGAAAATGCAAGTTTACTGCGAATGTTTATATAAGTTTTCGGCAAAAAATTTTCGCGCCAGAAAATACTTCGTATTTAATTAGAAATGTGTGAAAACTAAAGCATGAACAAAATGTAAATATGTTTTTTTTACTATTTACATAAAATCACACCTATTATCTACTTTTTTTTTGTGAAAGAAATGTGTAATTTGAGCATAAAATCAAAGACAAATAACCAATAACACAAATAACCTATATAATTTTTGAAGCCGCCATAACAAAATGGCGATTTTTTTTTATGTTACAAGTGAGCAAACGAGCACGTGGGCTACCTAATGGTAAGTGGTCACCACCGCCCATAACACCTACTGTCTTATTAATGGCATATTTTGACGCTAATAAGACAGCTAAGCGCGTTGCTCACTTTGAGAACTAAGATGATATGTCTCATGTGCCGGTAATTTCGCTGGCTCCCTTGCCCTTCAAACCGAAACACAGCAGTGCAAACACTGCTGCTTCACGGCAGAAAAAAGCAAGCAAGGGGGTGGTACTTCCCAGACGGACTTTCCACAAAAGCCCTACCACCTTTAAAATGAATAAGACAAAAGAAACTTTGTGAACCGTCCTGATGCTATATTTATAATTATGGCTTCACTTTAATTCAGATATGATGCTTGAAAGCACTTTTGGAGTCCATGTATGCTAATTTTACACATATATGCAGCGCTGAGAAACGTCGCAAAAAAAGCTGTGTAAAAAGCACAGGTGAACCGATGTTTGAAATTTAATATTAAAGAACTCCATATGTACACCAATCTAAATGAAATGAAATGAAAATTTATTCGCATAAAACATGGTAAATAATAGATAGAATTGTTTAAGTATGTGTCCTCATGTCTTACCAGAAATTGGCATGCATAATATAGATTAACCTTAATTCGTTAATTAATGCGAATAAGAATAAAACCTTTGGCTGTACAATAATTCTTTAAAGATGCCATTAACTTTACGTCTTTATACATGTTGGCTTTTTCTAAACTTATGGTAAATATTTGTAGTTGGATATAGTTGTTTATAATACTAGTTAAGTGCTTGGATGTGTTGGCAGTCAATAGTGTGGTTACTTAAGTTGTTTTCGTGGACAATACTACATTCCTCTTTCTCATTGGCTAGTAACGCAGCGTCCGAGTCCAGCCAATCGGAGGTCCGCGAGCACGATGCGAAGTTAGCTACATGTGAAGTTGGCTACATGTCGATGGTAGGGACAGATAATGATTGTAAAGTGAAAGGCAAGTCAGTCTGTCGATAGCTCTTAGCGTGTAAGATTGTGCTTTAACGTTATACTGTGTCTCGGTAAATAATAAATATATTTAAGGAAGGTGATATGGGTTTCACTTCTCGAACTAGCCAATATACAGTAATAAAAATTTTTTTATACCATTAAAATGCTACTAAGCAGCCAATGTAACAAAAACTTTAAGTAAGCATTTTTAACAGCTGCACTAACTCGAATACCGTTACAATAGTTCACGCTAGTATCCGTTCCTGCTCTTATACTCGTATTGCTATTGTAGAATCTAAAGCATACTGCGCAGCTTTAGGATCACGGGTGTGCATTGTTTAATGTTTATTAATGCTTAAAGTCCGGGTTACTCCAAAAGTGGTGTCTTATATGTACTGCTTTTTATGCCACTTGAGTGGGAGAGTCACACTTAGTGAAGTTTTAGGGAATCGCACCATGAACATCCACCACTGGACATTTAAAAATCTTAGTATGAACGACCACCAAAAAAGCGTAATCACCTCAATGTCGGTGACGTATTGCTCAAAGCTGCGCCGTCAGTCAGGTATTACTGTCGCGTAATAACTTCATAACAACCCTTCAAGTCTTGTTCCACTATCCCATTCTGACGTACGATATCGGACGTAACCGTTAAGTAGCAGGGACAGAAACAATGCTTGATTCTTAATCTTTAAAAACAAAATTCTTAGAACCGAACCTACTACTTAATCTTCAAATTTTAAGGTGTCTGACAAAGAGTCAGTCTGAAATGACACTTAAATTATTATTAATTACTTAAGTAATACATTAAGTAAATGCTTAAGTAAAATAAAATATCGAAGTAATAAAGTCACTTGATAAAAAAGAAACAAACATACACCAAATTGTAAATACCTAAATATTATTTTATATCTCTGAAAAAAAAAGTCGAGAATATCTTTTGATTTCAAATATGAGGACCATGTGTTAGGGCAACGGACAATAAATCAACTAACAGCAAAGTGAAAAGAAAACCGGCCAAGTGTAAGTCGGACTCGCGCACTAAGGATTCCTTACCACTAAGTTAAAAATACCATACTTTTATACTCGCACTTGACCAGTTTTTAGTTTGTTGTTATTCTATAGCTTATGCACTATAAACAAACCAATTTCACACTTGTAAGTATTCCTGTTTTCACGATAGAGCTAAAAAAAATCGATTAAAAATCGCCTAAAAACTCGTTTGTAGTAAGGACGCCACTCTCATTTTTTTTATTATTGGTTGTTATAACGGCTACAAAAGTACTGACATAATCTGTGAAAATTTCAACTGTGTACTTATTACGGTTCATGAGATTCAGCCCGCTGCAGACAAACAGACATCGGAGGCATATTAATAGAGTCCCTTTTTTACCCTTTGCATGGGCTTTGCTTGGGGTTCAGAACACTAAAAAGTGAATGGCTATATACTGTAGTTCTGGGTCAGTGGAAAAGCACAACCCTAAATGTAAAGGAATCAAGGCGTCAGAGGAGGGCAAAAAGGGCGCGGGCGGCGGAGGTTGATTGGCTGATTATGGTGGCTGTTGATTACAAGTAATATTCGCTGACAATCCTCTAATTTGTTAAGATTATTACCGACGTTGTTAATAAACGGTTATTAGAGAGGAAGGCACGAAAATGAGGTTTACAAATTATAATTACTTTTTGGGTCTACTCCAATTACTGGCATACCAAGAAAGATGAGTTAGACTCCTTTTATTTTTTCAAATAAAAAAGCCTTGCATTTTATTTGAAGTCGAAAATCACTGACTTTGATACAAACAAAGTAGACAAATACAAAAGCACTTATCATAAAACGGAGAACAGACACATAAATTCACTCACCTGCTATCTCAGACATTTACTACCTACGAGAATAAGCTTCTGAGAGACTCAGTCGCACCTACCGAGGGAATATAAAGGGGTTATGACGATCCATTAGTTATTTAACACGGTATCAAAGGAACAATAAACTTAAAAGATAATTGGCGAATGCGAAGTCAAGGTTGACAGTCAGCTGAAAGACGCGACTGTAGAGTTTTGTCAAAGAGTAAGTACGGAGAGATGGGATGCAACTAATTATTGGCTTTTCAAGTCACATTGTGTGTGAAGTTATATTATGTAGAGATTTTTAATATGTGTTTAGTAGTACATATATTGGTATGTGTGGTGCCGGGAAAGAATAGTACCAACCCATCTCTACCCGTGGGTGTCGTAAGAGGCGACTAAGGGCTTATGAACCGGAGGATGGGAAGCAGCATCTTCCTGTGTACTGTACCATATTACATACCGCGGCCACCAAAAACAGCGGTCGCCAGCCGCAACGCTTACAAGCGTGACTATGGTAAATCCCCTCCGAAGTACCACGCAATTTTGCTGGAGTTCTGGAGGGAGCTCCTTGTCCTGCAGTGGACGTTTCGTGGGATGTTGTGATGATGATGAGTACATTAAACCATTAAACTATCTTGTGCGGACAAGAATACGTCAAAATTGACGCTTTGGACGTGGTACTCTTTTGATTTTTAAGTCATGCTGCGAGTATCAAGCTTATGACAAATCACTTTTTTACATAGTCTACATAAACAGGAGAAACCTTAAAATACAACTTACTTTACTTTTCACCGTAACACTTATCCCGAAATCTGAGTAATTGTCCCCTGAATAGCATCTGTCCTGGCTGACGTGGAAGTCATTAAACAGACATTGGACTCAAGTCGGTCAGAGCAAAGAAAACATGACTACAGAAGAGGCTTTACTAGGAACCGTGCTAGTCTATATGGCTTTTTTGCCCAAACTATGGCACACTTTTCACGTGAGAACTTTTATAAAGCTGCCAAAATTCTGTCCATGTGATGGAGTATCAACCCAATTAAGGTAAAATTACATAGATTATGACGCCAGAATCAACATGACAACAGTAGTATAGCATAATCTTTATGATCTAATCCTGTATCGTGGGTACACCCAGGTATACGTTTTTGAAAATATTAATACCAAATATTCTTCTGCGCACTGTCAATACTAGTCTTAGATGTAAGGAACAGCTGATATTCTTGTTTTTTGCGATTGATGTAATGGTCCTATAGAGAATATGTTTATAATCATGAATAGTAGGCCAGGTTTTGCATAACCAATCCTCAAATATTTCAATATTTATACTTATAGGTAACGAAATAAATCAGTTAATTAACCTTCAACAATGTTTACATGTTTACTAAACGTAACTTATTATAACCTCCGAATATTCTATGACATAAACACCAAACAGTACCGCCGATGGTGTGTAAACGGTGCGCGTGCGATATCTGCGTGTGCTCGTTAAAGTGCGCAACATTTCATTGTTTAATGCTTATGGAGTAGTCGGCATGATGGATATTTTGATGACAAGTTTGTCGTATAAGCATTTAATGCAAAGTTATTAGTTTCCGAAATGAAAAAGCCCGCAGCTAAGATTTTTGCATGGATACTTTGCCATCTAGGGGAAAGACAGTGTTATATCTGACTCTTAGTGACCAAAAACCCCTGGCAAACAACTCTGGAACATTTGTAGTGATCCCGGGAAGTGCACAGGCCGGATACATTCCATGCCTTTTCGCTGCCTAAGAAGCGACCAAAATCTAACCAGAGGCCTTAGACATAATGGCTTTCGATAATTGAAAACGCCAGTAGATTATAATAAATATGTATGGGTTTGATATAAGCTGACGAAATTTTGCGTGACAGCTAATATATCAATCCCTTACATTTTCATTCTTACACACAACACCAGCGGTGGCACACGCTCGTAGTCAACGACTTTTCGTTCAGAGTGTTGTATACGAGATAATTTTCAGCTGCAAACTGTTCACATGTGCTCAGCAACTTACGCATCGCAGCCACCGAAGGGCTCAGCAGCACCATATCGTCTGCGTAACTTATTTGTACTGCTGAGCCTCTCGTTGAGCTCGTTAACGTAGAGATTGAAGAGGGGGGGGGGGGGGTTAACCCCCCCGTGCCTAACACCGCATTCAAGCCTGAAATTATCAGAGCATTGATCACGCCACCGTACAACATTAACCTGCTCTCTGTACCAAGCACGCAACAGCTCCACGCAACGCGAGGGCACACCCTCCCCCAGCAATTTCTTCCACAGGATTTCGTATTCCACGCGATCGAAAGCTCTACTGAGATCAAGGAAACATCCATACCCATATTATCAGTTTTCCTATCAAGGTGATATTTAACTGTCTGTTTTAGAGTGACTGGCACTAGATCAGTCGAGCTTCCTTTCTGGAAACCAAATTGAGCATTGCTGGTCTTAACATGCTTCTCAAGAAAATTGAGTATTAAAGAATCAAACAATTTAGCACAGGTCGTCGCTAAAGAGATCGGCCTATAGTTGCTGCTACTCGATAGACTGCCAGACTTGTTTTTAACTACCAGTACTATCGCAGTTTTTAGCATTTGTTTAGGTAAGTATGAATGCCTAATACAGATGTTAAACAAGACCGACGGAAAAACAACAATCCAAGGTTAGGTGTTTAACGGGAGAAAAAAATCTCCCGTGGTACACCCAGGTGAACCACGCGGGTGTTCCACGGGCAATGCCTGGGACCACCGTACCTTAGATGTTCAATGCTTATGCCATCATGCCCCTCGGACTTTCCTAATTTCATACGTTTGAATGCTATGTAAACCATGTCCTCAGAAACATGTAGGTTATCATAATCAGCGCTAGCCTGCTCCAGCGAAGGCGGCGGCGGCGACAGGGCAGCAGACCGCTGCTGAGGTAATGTTGATGACATCGGCCCTCGACCAGACTTGCGTGGGCATGCACTTGACATGATAAATTATTCTTAAAAACGTTAGCTATAGCTTTCAGGTCAGTGTGGCCATTTACGTTTATAGACACTTTAGGTTGATTATTTAAAATACGGCTAGAACATTTCCAAAACTCTTTTAACTCTTTATCGCGACAAGCTTGCGACATTTGGTCTTATAAAATTTGTTGCTCTTGATTTTGACAGTATCTGAGTTTACTTTTGAATACAGACCTACTTGTTTAAATGTTATCAAATACATTCCCCGAGGAAAGAGAACTGGTTTCACGCCACGCTAGGTAGTGAGCGCGCGCATCGTCATGTACTTGCCTAATGTGCGCGTTCCGTCCCGCGAAAACCTGCGCGCGCCGCTGCCGCCGACGTCCCCCAGCCTCGCCGGTACTGACTCCTGTCCCAGAGCGCTCCACGCCCGCGCTCGCACTATCCTCTCCGATTTTTTTCCATCGAACAGCTGACTTTTGTTAACAACTGATAAAATAATCATAAAAGCGAAGTGACTCGGATCTTTACAGCCACTGCAGGTGCTTAAATGACGCATCATTTTCTAATCAATTTAATTAATAAAATTAGAACACGCAGATAAATATTGTTACATTTGCCTACCATTATGTTTACCCCACTTAACGTTTTGTTGTTTCGAACTATCACCCTCTGCCGCCACCTGCCTCGGCACTGCAGATATAAAAAAATTACACACTGTGATCAGAGGTTTATGGTCGGACCAGAACACGTCTTCCAGCACAAACACATTAGTGACCGTTGACCAAGCTTATCGGGACATGACGCAATGATCCAACCAACTTTTAGAACCGAGTGCAAAACTAATATAGGTAAAAACATCAGGTTTATCTTTCCAAAACTCAATATCAGCACATAGCGAATCGTTATCTGAACAATAATTTTTTAATTCTGTTAAAAATAATGAATTTATTTTTGCGTTATAATCACCTTGAATGCAAGCTAAATTAATATCATGATAAAGTATTAATGTTAGGATGATGATAATGATTATGATGATGACCAAGCTTCAGTTATACAGCATGTATCGGAGAGTTGTTATTATGTGCATCAAAATATCAAACAACTTTTCCTATGGAACAAAGGTCATGGAACAAAAAAGAATTTTGACCTCTTATAGAAACTGCAACAGCTGATAGCGCATTTTGTATAGGAGGTAAATTTTCGACCAATGCTCCTTGGGAAAAGTTGTTCAGTTTTATGGGCAGATTCATACCATTCAATTTTATCACACCTTTCCGTTACACGTTGTAGAGAGGTACTACAAAAAAAAAGAAGAATGAAGGCTGAGCTGAAAGCAGTAGTGAATGTTTCATAGAGAAGTTAAATTACCAAAAATAATAATAACAATGTACTGTGCAGAGCAATTTTTTGCTTTACTAGCTGTTGCCCGCGGCTTCGCTCGCGTGGATTTCGTATTTATGTTGTTACCGGTTTTCCGAAGCAATGAGATATTTTCCCGTCATTTCGGGGTAATTTTAAACTAAGGAAAAACAGGACTAACCCTGCGCAAATCAATGAGTATAATTCAAGATCCAGCTGAATTTTATATAATATACAGACGTTACTCATAAATTACTCAGAACAGAGGAACTTAGCTGCAGTATCCTTACAAATGTAAAGAGAGAGATGAGAGACACCTTTATGTAATATTTCAAAACAGAGCCAATTCGCAGAAGTAATTGAGAAAAACTAAAACCCTCTCCCTCTCTCTCCCTCTCTCTCCCTCTCCCCCCTTCTTCTCCCCCTCCCTCTGTCTCTCCCCCTCCCTTTCCCCCTGCCCCTCCCTCTCCCCCTCCCTTTTCATCACCCCCTCCCCCTCCCTCACTCCCTCCCTCTCCCCCTTCCCCTCCTTCTCCCTCTACCTCTCTACCTCTCTACCTCTCTACCTCTCTACCTCTCTACCTCTCTACATCTCTACCTCTCTACCTCTCTACCTCTCTACCTCTCTACCTCTCTACCTCTCTACCTCTCTACCTCTCTACCTCTCTACCTCTCTACCTCTCTACCTCTCCACCTCTCTACCTCTCTACCTCTCTACCTCTCTAGCTCTCTAGCTCTCTACCTCTCTTTCTCTCTACCTCTCTACCTCTCTACCTCTCTACCTCTCTACCTCTCTACCTCTCTACCTCTCTACCTCTCTACCTCTCTACCTCTCTACCTCTCTACCTCTCTACCTCTCTACCTCTCTAACTCTCTACCTCTCTACCTCTCTACCTCTCTACCTCTCTACCTCTCTACCTCTCTACCTCTCTACCTCTCTACCTCTCTAACTCTCTACCACTCTACCTCTCTACCTCTCTACCTCTACCTCTACCTGTCCCTATCCCTACCCCTTACGCCAATTTAACCGCTATCCCTAACATAAAAATGACACCCATATTTATTTTTAGACATTTCAAACTTATCGCACCCCAACTCTATCCCCAGGGGGATGATGGTATGTCACGTCCACCACGTTGGATTTCAAAATTGTTGTAGTTTTCGTAATCAGCGACCCGATAAACCATACAAACGACAACCATATTGATTTTTAGACATTTCAAACCTATCGCACCCCAACTTCATCCCCAGGGGGATGATGGTATTTCACGTCCACCACGTTTGATTTCAAAATTGTTGTAGTTTTCGTAATCAGCGACCCGATAAACCATACAAACGATACCCATATTGGTTTTTAGACTTTTTCACCCCATTTCCTTTTTTTAGGAGTTGAATTTGGGGTGGAATTTCAATAACAGTGATGAACGTTGCATAGAATTACATCATTAATGCCTAAATAATAAATAATGTGGATTTTACTTTAAGAATAAAGAATTTTCAACTTCATCCCCCTTTTCACCCTTAAGGGTGTCGAATTTTCAAAAACCCTGAGACACGTAGTTATTAATTTTTAGTCGTCAGCCTAAACACAAATTTTGAAGATCCTAACTTCAAAACTGACGGACTTTCATACAAACTTTCATCCCGTATTTTACCCCCTTAGAGGTGGAATTTTGTAAAACCCTTTCTTAGTGCACCCCTAGGCCTCATAAGGAACCTACATGCCAAATTTTAAATCTCTAGACCCAGTGGTTTGGGCTGTGCGTTGATATGTCAGTCAGTCAGTCAGTCAGTCAGTCAGTCACCTTCTTCTTTTATATATATAGATTTTAGCCGATATAAAGAGAAAAGTTAAATAATAATTCTATAGAAGCATTCCACATTTTTTTTTGTGATTTTTGCCTCATGTTTACAGTTTTTAAAAAGTGAAAAAAAAATGACCGGGCAACAGCATAGCAATAAAATGAACCAAAAATGGCGACAAGAGTAAATGGAATTAATCACAACATCCATTAGAACAATCATTCTATAGCGTAATCTTAAGACAAGCTTTAGACTACGATAAGTCAATTTTTCTTTGTATAGAAAAATTGCTCTTCTAGAAGAACTTTTACTCTAAAGAGGCTCTTAAAGTTCTGTTGTCTTTAAATAGCAATGTTTGTAAAGATTTTTTTCTTATCACACTCTCTCTAAACCATGTGCAGAGAAATGTTGTGCTGAATTTTTGTGGATAGTTTTATGCAACAAAATAAAAAAAACTGGCCAAGTGCGAGTCGGACTAACGCACTGAGGGTTCCGTACCACCACATTATATTAATTAAATTAGCTGATTTAAGTTGACTGAATGAAAGGTAAATTGCGGTTTACGATTTATGACGTATAAAAAAAATATACTTACTAGATCTCGTTCAAACCAATCTTTGGTGGAAGTTTGCATGGTAATGTACATTATTTTATTCTTTTTTTGTTTTATCGTTCTCTGATTTTAGAAGTTACAGGGCTCTTATTTTAGAAGTTACACACACACACATACATTTTACCACTTTGGAAGTGTCTCTCGCGCAAACTATTCAGTTTATAAAAAAAATCTATTAGAAACCTCAATATAATTTTTGAAGACCTATCCATAGATACCCACACGTATGGGTTTTATGAAAAAAAAAATTAGTTTCAGTTCTAAGTATGGGGAACCTTTTTTTCTATTTTTGTGTGAAAATCTTAATGCGGTTCACAGAATACTCGTACATCTACTTACTAAGTTTCAACAGTATAGTTACTGTGGTATAGTTCTTATAGCTTCGGAAAAAAGTGGCTGTGACATACGGATGGACAGACAGACAGACATGAAATGAAATGAAATGAAATGAAATGAAATGAAATGAAATGAAATGAAATGAAATGAAATGAAATGAAATGAAATGAAATGAAATGAAATGAAATGAAATGAAATGAAATGAAATGAAATGAAATGAAATGAAATGAAATGAAATGAAATGAAATGAAATGAAATGAAATGAAATGAAATGAAATGAAATGAAATGAAATGAAATGAAATGAAATGAAATGAAATGAAATGAAATGAAATGAAATGAAATGAAATGAAATGAAATGAAATGAAATGAAATGAAATGAAATGAAATGAAATGAAATGAAATGAAATGAAATGAAATGAAATGAAATGAAATGAAATGAAATGAAATGAAATGAAATGAAATGAAATGAAATGAAATGAAATGAAATGAAATGAAATGAAATGAAATGAAATGAAATGAAATGAAATGAAATGAAATGAAATGAAATGAAATGAAATGAAATGAAATGAAATGAAATGAAATGAAATGAAATGAAATGAAATGAAATGAAATGAAATGAAATGAAATGAAATGAAATGAAATGAAATGAAATGAAATGAAATGAAATGAAATGAAATGAAATGAAATGAAATGAAATGAAATGAAATGAAATGAAATGAAATGAAATGAAATGAAATGAAATGAAATGAAATGAAATGAAATGAAATGAAATGAAATGAAATGAAATGAAATGAAATGAAATGAAATGAAATGAAATGAAATGAAATGAAATGAAATGAAATGAAATGAAATGAAATGAAATGAAATGAAATGAAATGAAATGAAATGAAATGAAATGAAATGAAATGAAATGAAATGAAATGAAATGAAATGAAATGAAATGAAATGAAATGAAATGAAAATGAAATAATTTATTGGTAACATTGTTACACGTCTATAAATTGTATACAATAAGAAATATTTTATAATTGCAAGGGTAATTTAAAAAAGGTAATATAATCATAAAATAATTTCTCGTGAAGCCAAAGCTTCATTTTGTTTTTAAAAATTTGAGTGGAAGGTGCATCACGTATTAGGTCTGGTAAACGATTGTAAACCTCAGGACCTATTACGTACACGGAACGTTCTGACTTTAACAATATATGCGGGTCTGCGATAAGCCGGTTTTTATATTTATTACTGCGGAGGTTAATGACGAATGGTTATGACGAATCCATAAGGGTTCCGTTTTTTGCATTTGGCTACGGAACCCTAAAAAGGAATCCAGGAAGAATGTGAGTGTCCGTAGATACTTTTTGAGTAGTTATACGAAAACATCAGACATTTTAATATTTTTTTACTTTGTCCATTTTGCATAAGATTTTTCAGTTTCAGACTAAAAATACTCAAAAACTATTATTTTAAAACAGAATTCTCTGAAATCACTCTTAAAAATGTAACAGATAGGATATAATACTATAAACTATCTATTGAAAGATTATTTCAAGAATAGACTTAAAGGAAGCTTTTTTATAGAGAATTTTAAGACTAAAATTAATATTTATAGAACAAATTGACTCATAGATTCAGATTCAGATAATTTTATTCAATGTAGATTCTTTACAGAATACTTATTGAATGTCATGCGGAATACAATGCAAATAGAGCGAGTCTACGCCGTTTCGGATCGTGCTATGGCAGCGTAAAAGAAACGGCAAGAAACCACTGCAGCACGGCCTACTTTAAGAGTCGGCTTTTTACAATGTGTTTCTTGTGTTTCGCTGGAATATCAGAGCACCATACCTCTTTGTCATTCATATAGTCATCCAATCTATAGTAAGCTTTTTTACATAACGTTTGCTTTACACATTCTTTAAACTTTCTCTCAGGTAATTGCACTATATTGTCAGGTATTTTGTTGTAGTATCGTATACACAGACCAACGAAAGATGTATTGACTTTAGTTAATCTAGTATATGGTTGATCAATTTTATGCTTATTTCTAGTATTAAAATTATGCCTGTCACAAATTTTTGGTAATTGATGAATGTTCTTTCTAGCATACATTATATTTTCATAGATATACTGGCATGGCACTGTCATAATGTTGATTTCCTTGAACAGTTCTCTCAGGAAATCACGAGTCTTCAGACAATTAATTGCTCTTATAGCCCTCTTTTGTAAAACGAATATTGAATGTATATCAGCTGCTCGGCCCCAAAGCAGTATGCCATAAGACATAATGCTATGGAAGTAGCTAAAGTAAACCAGCCTTGCAGTAGCTACATCAGTAAGTTGTCTGATTTTTCTTACAGCATATGCAGCCGAGCTCAATCGACCAGAAAGAGCCGTTATATGAGGGCCCCATTGAAGTTTAGAGTCTAGTGTTAACCCTAAGAAAACTGTACTATTTACAAAATCTAATGGCTCATTATTCAATACTATGTTATGTGAAGTAGACCTTACATTTGGTAGTGCAAATTTAATACATTTAGTTTTAATACAAATAAAATAAGGACTTATAAAGTAAGTGATTAGAATATTTACACTATATTAAGACTAGTTGTCTTATGGAGGTTTAAAAACTTCAACTTGAGGTAAAATACGCTATTAGAACATTTTTTATTTTATAAAACCATTTATAGAGAACCATTATCTATACTTATACCACGATAAGACCACCTATAGATTAAATTGATTTATGCTTTATAATATGTGCTTCTTGGGCGGGCCATGCCGCGACAGGTGCTGCACCATCGAAAGGTCCGACTGAATGACGTCAGCAGCCCTCGGGGCTGAACGTGACGTAGCCGGAAGTTGAGGTGTATCAGATGACACTTTATTAAATGGACTGCGAGCCTGAGGGGCGTCGCGGTCTACTTGGAAAGGATGACTATGGTTACTTACGTAATCAGCGCATTACTCAACCAACTCCTTACCGAACCTCTGGCACGTGAACAGGCACGACTTCTGTGAGAGCCGGCGTCTATGGCCGCCAACTCGGCCTCTAGTTCTATATCCGCCACGGCTTTTTCACGCGCGACGCGCTCCGATTCGAGCTCAGAGAGTCGGCGCGCATGTCGTGCCCTCGCCTCTAGCTGCCGTGCTACAACCGTAGCGGAGGAGGCTGAAGACAATGAGCACGCTGACTCTGGCACGCCAACAACAGTGGCAAGCCGCGGCGTAGTAGCCGCCTTTGAAGACTGATTCATCACTAGGTCATCACTTTTCACTTGATATTTATTCTTGTCTAAATTTTTATTTTGTGAACGTGTGATCATTTTAAACTATGTAGTTTGTAAAACTGAAATATAATTTCAGAAAAACTAATTTCAAAAATAAAAATCAATTCTGACACCAAAACTGTTAGAGACAAGACAATATATTTATTTTTAAACCATAATAAGGCATAGGGAGAATGCTTCCCACCACACTGTATCCGATTGATTCACATAAAAAAAACCGGCCAAGTGCGAGTCGGACTCGCGCACTGAGGGTTCCGTACCACCACATAAACATAATTGTATTAGTTGAAATTTCAGTAAGTTAATGTGCTAGATTTTTTGAGTCCGACACGCGCTTGACCAAATTTTATTATTTGTTGTTATTTTATAGCCTATGCCCTATAAACATACCAATTTTCAAGTTTGCAAGTGTTCCCGTTTTTAAATAGAACTAAAACAAAAATCGCCTCAGCAACCATCCAACTTGACCCCTCTCTTATATGAATGTTCTTGAAACGGGAGCTCACCACAATTGGTTACCATTAGTTGTGAGAAAAGTTGTAATATTTAATAATTTCAGACTTTTCCCATTATTTGTACTGTGAGACCTAGCTTCTTGCCAAATTTCATAATTTTAGGTCAACGGGAAGTACCCTGTAGGTTTTTCATTTTTGAATAAATGTATGGAGATGAGGACATAAAATGCCATATCTTTTGATTGCGTCGTTTTAAAAAATTGAAATTTTCAGATCTTGTGTAGTTCATGAATCCTAATATATGGTATTAATTTCAACCTGATACCTTTACCCGTTCGTGAGATAAAGGGTCTTGACAGACAGACAGACAGACAGACAGACGGACAACAAAGTGATCCTATAAGGGTTCCGTTTTTTTCTTTTGAGGTACGGAACCCTAAAAATCATAAAGATATACGAGTATAAACTCAATATAACTTTAGTGTATCCAAACACAGATACATTGGTTATTTTTTAATGGCCACATTTTCTTCAAATGTCATATCTGTCAATGGAAATTTGACTTTAAAGCTGAAGTTGTCCTATCGAGTGCGATTTTTGCGGCGATTTCCGTAAGTTCTAAAGTTTTTTACTGCTCCAAATGAAAAAAAAAAATCTTGTTAGTACATTTGGTTCCCTATTTCATAAACTTGATCATATTCTCGAGGTCCTGGTATGAACAAATTATGTTTTTATTTAAGATTTGTATACATTTTAGCTGATCAAATATGGTGGGAAACTATTTACCTATGCCCGTTTAAAAATTGTTTATGTGGGAAGTTTCCCTATTCTATAACCGTTAAGAAAATTACTTTTTAAATATATAGTACTACGACGAAATGTTGTCTCTCTGTTTGGAGGAAATCTTTATAACTCATTTTTAGGATTCCTCACCCAAAGTATTTCAATGGGACTCAATCACCAAGTCATCGTGTTCTGTCTGTCTAGTATAGTCTGAATTCATAGTTTTAGTTTCCGGTTAATGCCTTTTTACACCGTGTATAAAAATAAAGTGATGTTTAAGAACACTTTTTGACTTTTTTTTTTAAACCAATTGTGTTACTTGTGGTCCTTTGAAAACTATTTTTTTTTAATTTAATTCTTAAATAAATATGGTTCTTAATCAATTTGTGGTTATATTTCAACTAACAAATAAAACACATTTAATTTAAACAGGAAATAAAATAAGTAATAAAAATGAAATTCTTTTGTATGATTAAAACCTGCAATTTGAAAGTCTGAGGCAACAACTAGTCTCATTAAAGACTATGCAGAAACGGGCATAGGGGAATTATTTCCCACTTAAATAATCCTAAACGGATATAAGGAACTAATTTCCCAACTAAAAAAAAACACTTCGCATTTTTTTTTCACTTTTGGTTCAGATTTATAAATTCTGTGTATCATTCTGAACAGGAATTTAGTTTTACTTTGTTAGATTTACTCACACAGACCCGTGCCCTATTAAGGGTTGAAAACAACATCACATTTTCGTAGAAAACTAGTGGCCAGTACTTGCCGCCAACAGGCGCTATTTATCACACGCACAGATTTAGATCACACGCATGTTTTATTTCATAATAACTTATACTTTGTGCAAGGTAAAAAAAAGCATACAACCTAAGCAAAATCGCAAATTTTTTAACTTTTATAAAGCTATTGTAAAATGTGAAAACTAATTGTAGTCAATTAATTTTCAATTAATTTCTTGCTTTAGGAACAGTTTAAAAGCAAAAAAAAATAAAGGCAAAAGTTTATAAAAATTTTGCTAAGAACCTCTTTGCATCAAAGTCTCATTTCGGAATGAAACGTCTTCCGACAGCCAGCAGTCACAGAATGTCAATGAAAAGTCAATATGACAGATAAAAAAGCCCTAGGGCGCATTTTCAAAGTTTCCGACTGCAATACGTGTATAGATTTCGACTCATTGTGAGCAAATGTGATGAAAAATCTTAATGTGATGTAAAAAAATTCATTTAAATTATAATAGTTATTTATGCAACTGTTGCGTAATGAGAGTAATTTTAACACGAGATCTGGTTTTTGATACGAGGCGCAGCCGAGTATCAAAATAGTATAGATCGAGTGTTAAAATGACTAATTACGTATAGTTGCATACAAAACTTTATCTACGACCGACAAAATAAAATAAAATTTTAAAGAGTAGTGATCAATTTATTGAACTAAGAGGACAGTTAGTTAGTACAGTTAATTAAAGTTATTCCCGAAGTTATTCCAGATCCAGAGCTTGTGGATGGAGTTGCTTTAACATTAATTTCATGTATATGGTTACTGACAGCCTCTTGTAGACTCATGTTCTCCTGGTACATACTTTCCATTTTGTTCAAATCACTTCTTTTGTTGCTACGGTCACTTTATATAGAAGCGAGCCAACTGTTAGCCTCTTGTCGATTTATGTTTTCCTGGTACTCCCCGTTTTCTTTTAAATATAGGTAGGCAGTCGTCACCCCAGTAAAAAGTATTTTTACAAAATTACTTTAAAGTAGGCTGTATGTAGTACTGTGGTAGTATTGCCTTAGCCTATGCAGATTGAAAATTATGTATTATAACAGTTGCGGAATGAAAATCCATACTCCATTTCCGTACTGCTCGTAGTATGGAACAGTGTGGAAATGAAAATGATAGCGGAAAATGACCTCAATTTCGAATCTGTCATTGGTTTCGAATTTGGAATATTCCGGTACGGGAGTAGATAAAAAAAATTGTGTATCTCCACTACACGTAAATTGGAAAAGAGTTTTTTATCGTCTACCCGATGATATAGGATGTCGTTTGATGGATCTTTTGAGCATAAAAAAATATTTAGATTTTGCGAAGTATTTATTTTGAAAGCGCTATTTTTTAGGGTTCCGCAGGTAAAAAAAAACGGAACCCTTATAGGATCACTTTGTTGTCCGTCTGTCTGTCTAACTGTAAAGATATCAATTTAGATAACGAAATTTGGCAACAAGCTTAGCCTCATAGCACAAGCAAAGGATAAAGTCAAAAATTACAGAATATAAAAAAATATAGATAGTAGAGAGTAGATAAAGACTTTTATTAACTAACCATTCATTTAACTTAGTCTAAAATCTATTTCCATTCAACATCTTTATGTTTTGTGGCAAATGGTTAAACAAAAAAAATATTTTTTCTATATATCTTGTTAATCAAAAATTCGTGAATGGAAATTTTTAAAATTTGCTTTAAAATGCTCTTCTGTAAAATTGACTTAATAGAGATAAGTGATTTAATCTTTTCAGCACCGGCAATTACGTAGTCATTATCTGTTGACCCACCTCGCAAGATAAAACAGAAAATATAAGCAGACAAAAAATACAAACAAAAAATACAAAATACAAAATGTTTATTGCTTAATAAGTTTTTCATACAAAAATTGTGTGGAGTTTCCTTTTAAGCATCAGAGTGCCTGTGTCAGGAAGACTCCGCTCTTCCCTCGTGGCTATTTGGAACTAAACAATTTAACTACGTAACATGATTAAACAAGATGAACTAAAGTAAGTGTGTGTGTTTATATGTGTGAGTGAGAGTGTTTGGGTGTGTGAGAGACAAAACGTTTTATTGATATTCCATTATTGTGGCAATTTTATCTAGCAGCAGACGCAATCAAAATAAGTTTTTAATTGTATTTGTGATCTTTTGCGTTACATTATATGTCTACGGCACCAAAAACTACAAATATTGGCAAGAAAGAGGAATTAAACACGACCGACCATGGTTTCTTTTCGGTAATAATACCGAGAACTTCATCGGGAAGAAGAGTACCACTCAAATAGCTGTTGAAATGTACCGTAAATACCCAAATGAGAAAGTGGTCGGTTTCTACCGAGGTACACGACCAGAATTAGTGCTCAGAGATCATCAGGAAAATAGGTACTTTCAGTTGACTTCTACCATTTCTATCCTCGAGGAATAAATCGTCATAAAGACGAGATAGAGCCAATGTTTAGGAACTTGTTTTTTGCGGATGGTGACTTGTGGAAGTTATCCATAACCATCGCTAAAATGTTTTAAAGCTAAGCTTAAAAACTGGCTTCTTGATCGCACTTTTCATAGTGTTAAGGAATTAATGCAAGCTATGTAAACTAGTAATTGAAGGTACCTATTTATTTTGTGACTATACTGATAGCATTCAAATAATTTGATATTTACAGATTTGACATTTGTGTTCTTTATTTTTATATTATTTTTGACTGACATTCTTATATTGTATTATTTTAATTTTGATATTATGATTAAGATATTTGTTAAATTTTTTTGACCTGTAATAACTGTTATTAAGAAATATACGAATATGAATACTTCGACAACGCATGACGCCGGCCTTTACGAGTAGAAAGCTTAAGGAGCTGTTTCCGCTAGCAAGTGCTCGTGCTCAACGATTGCAGGAAGTGTTGGCATCAGCTACTGAAGACGAGGTACGTACGCTTGATGCACGTGATATTATGGCGCGTTACACCACCGACTTCATTGGCTCCGTTGGTTTCGGTTTGGATTCCGATTCCTTAAATGATGAACACTCGACGTTTAGAAAACTGGGCAAAGATATTTTTAATGTGTCATTACCAGTTTTTATAATTGCAATGTTAAAAGAACTGTTCCCTGAGACTTGTAAACATTTGAAGGTAATGTACAAAGTTGAAAAAGATTTGATCAATCTTGTAAAGCAGATCCTTAAGCAGAGAAATTACTTGCCATCAGGACGGAATGATTTTTTAGACTTATTATCTGTTGCCGTATTTATGTTGTTACCGGAATTCCGAAGCAATGAGATATTTTCCCGTCATTTCAGGGTAATTTTAAACTAAGGAAAAACAGGACTAACCCTGCGCAAATCAATGAGTATTATTCAAGATCCAGCTGAATTTTATATAATATACAGACGTTACTTATAAATTACTCAGAACAGAGGAACTTAGCAGCAGTATCCTAACAAATGTAAAGAGAGAGATGAGAGACACCTTTATGTAATATTTCAAAACAGAGCCAATTCGCAGAAGTAATTGAGAAAAACTGAAACCCTCTCCCTCTCTCTCCCACTCCCCTTTTCCTCTCCCCCTTCCCGTCACTCTGTCTCTCCCCCTCCCTCACCCCCCCTCCCTCTCCCTCACCCCCTCCCCCTCCCTCACTACCTCCCTCTCCCCCTTCTTCTCCTTCTCCCTCTACCTCTCTCCGTCTCTACCATTCTACCTCCCCCTCCCTCTCCCTCACCTCCTCCCCCTCCCTCTCTCCCTCCCTCTCCCCCTTCCCCTCCTTCTCCCTCTCCCTCTCCCTCCCTACCTCTCTACGTCTCTACCTCTCTACCTCTCAACCTACCTCTCTACCTCTACCTCCACCTCCACCTCTCTAACTCTCTACCTCTCTACCTCTCTTCGTCTCTACCTCTCTACGTCTCAACCTCTCTACCTCTCTGCCTCTACCTCTCTACCTCTCCCTATCCCTGCCCCTATCCCTACCCCTAACGCCAATTTGACCGCTATCCCTAACATAGAAACGACACCCATATTTATTTTTAGACATTTCAAACCTATCGCACCCCAACCCCATCCCCAGGGGATGATGGTATTTCACGTCCACCACGTTGGATTTCAAAGTTGTTGTAGCTTTCGTAATAAACGACCCGATAAACCATACAAACGACACCCATATTGATTTTTAGACATTTCAAACCTATCGCTATAACGGATCATAATCCCGTCTTGTTTGCTATAGAAAAGACAGTTAAAGTAAAAAAATCTATTAACACTGTAACTCGGTTGGATTATACTGCAATAAAAGCTGATCTTGAAAATACAAGTTTCAATGATGTTCTCAATACTAGTGATGCAAATGCAGCGACAGATTTATTTATAAATATTTTAAAATCAATCATTAAAAAACATAGTCATGTTGTAAAAAAGGCTAGAAAAGATAGGAATATAAAGCCTTGGATAACTCCTGGCTTACTAAAGTGCATAAGACATCGAGATAAATTGCATTTGAAATGTAAAAAAGAACCTAATAATCCTATCGTCAAAATTACTTACACCCGTTACCGTAACTTTTGTAACCGACTATTAAAAAAGCTAAAAATTGAGTATGAGCAATGCGAACTATTAAAGGCAGGTAAAAATCCAAAACAACTCTGGAAAACAATTAAAGAAATAACAAACTCACAAAAGGTTGCTGATTCCCCATTTCAACTCTTAGACATGCGTGACGATCCTCAATCTTCAATAGATCATGTTTGCGACTTCTATGCTAATATTGGTAAGAATCTCGCAAACAATTTAATATCAGATAACCCTCAATTGTTCCCTGTATCAAACAGTCGCGCCTTTACCTCTGAAAATCTAGTTTCCGTCTCCCCCTGTGACTCAATTGTTATACTCGAAACTGATGAGGCCGAGATTGAAACAATCATCTTACAGCTACGTAATGATTGTGCCGTGGGGTGGGATGGAATATCTTCCACAATGCTTAAAGAATGTCGTGATTTTCTGGTTCCTTCGATCACCCATATATGCAATCGCTCCATTATTACTGGCGTCTTCCCAAAAGCCCTCAAACTAGCTTTAGTCCATCCTATACATAAGGGAGGGAACAGAGACTGTGTCAATAACTATAGGCCTATTTCGGTTTTATCTGCTCTATCGAAAATCTTGGAAAAGGTTTTAAATAAAAGGCTTCGCAACTTTTTGGAGAAGTATCATCTTATTGCGAGCAGCCAATATGGTTTTCGCCCCGGAGTTTCAACCGAAGACGTAGTCATAGACTTAACCCAAGATATAGCAAAAAATTTGGATACCAAAAATAAATGTTTAGGAATATTTCTAGATTTATCCAAGGCTTTCGACACAGTCTCTGTCCCAATACTTGTCCACAAACTGGAGCAAATAGGAATACGAAGATCTTGTCTCAGTATAATGCGTGACTATTTAACAAATAGACAACAAATAGTTAAAATTAATTCTTTTTACAGTGGCAAAAGACGGGTAAATTTTGGAGTCCCTCAAGGGAGTGTTTTAGGCCCAACCCTCTTCCTCATATATATTAATGAGCTCTGTAAAATGGAATTGAATCAATGCAATATCTATACTTATGCTGACGATACTGCTATCCTTGTAAAAGGTGAAAGCGGGACACAAGTCAAAACCCATGCAGAAGCTGCACTACAAAAGATTGGTAGATGGCTTGCTCTAAATTTACTTACACTGAATGCTGAAAAGTCTTCTTTCATTCCTTTTTACATTAGTAAAAATATGAAACCTCCTAGCAACTACGTGATAAGAGCTCACTCTTGTACGTACTCTAATATTGGGTGTGACTGAAAAAAAATTGGTGAATCAGTGTCTGTAAGATATTTAGGAGTGCAGATTGATAATTGTCTTAAATGGAATAAACAACTTGAACTTCTATCAACAAGAGTTATACGTTTGATACACATTTTTAAGTCTCTAAGAAACTCTGCAAATGTCGAAATATTGAAAATGACTTATCTTGCCTTGTGTCAGTCGATCGTAACGTACTGTATCAGTGCTTGGGGTGGCTCATACAAGACAGCTATGATCGGGCTTGAGAGAGCACAAGGAGCTGTCCTAAAAGTGATGCTGAAAAAGCCTTTTCGTTACCCAACCTCGCAATTATATTTTAACTCAAAATTACTTACGGTTAGTCAGCTCTTTGTGCTTCAATCAACCTTGAGACAACATCGTTCTGTTCCGGTCCCCACTAAGCGCAGACTAGACTCAATTTCAGTCCCGCACAGAACAACTTTCGCTGAACACCAGTTTTACGTACTGAGCCCACATATATATATAAAATTGCACGGGTTACTAAATATAGCAAATCTAAATAAACACGAGATTAAAAGAAAGTTAACAGACTGGTTACTAAAACAAGATTATAATGGAATAGAGGAATTACTTACCTTCTTTTCTTAATACTTGTTTACTACCTATCAACCGGCGGCGGTGGCCCGATATGCTTATTAATTTTTTTTTTTCTTCACCAATTATATCATATCTATCATCAATCTCCTCACACACACATACTATACACACTTCACTCACACATACACACTATACACACTTCACTCACACACACACACACTTAAACACAAAAACAACATGCTTCCTTCCATATATCTCATTTTTTTTATATTAATTTAAGATTTATTTATTTTTTAAATTTAATTTGAAATTCTAAATTTTTCCTTTGATTTTAATGTAATAATAATGTATTAATGTTATGTAGTCTCCATGGTACGAACACTGTCTCCCAAGTCACAGGGTTTTTCTTAGTTTGGGAGTCAGGGTTTCAATACATTGTTTGTTTTCTATCCAGTTGAGTGCCTATATTAAGTTCTTTTGTGAAACGTTTTGCATAAATAAACTATTTATTCATTTTTTTGTTTTTTTTATCGCACCCCAACTCCATCCCTAGGGGGATGATGGTATTTCACGTGCACCACGTTGGATTTCAAAATTGTTGTCGTTTTCGTAATCAGCAACCCGATAAACCATACAAATGACACCCATATTCACATTTCAACCCTATCGAACCCCAACCCCATCCCAAGGGAATGATGGTATTTAACGTCCAACACGTTGGATTTCAAAATTGTTGTAGTTTTCGTAATCAGCGACCCGATAAACCATACAAACGATACCCATATTGGTTTTTAGACTTTTTCACCCCATTTCCCTTTTTAGGGGTTGAATTTGGGGTGGAATTTGGGGTGGAATTTTAATAACAGTGATGAACGTTGCATAAAATTACATCATTTATGCCTAAATAATAAATTATGTGGATTTTACTACGAATTTTCTACTTCATCCCCCTTTTTACCCTTAAGGGTGTCGAATTTTCAAAAACCCTGAGACATGTAAATATCAATTTTTAGTCGTCAGCCTAAATACAAATTTTTAAGATCCTAACTTCAAAACTGACGGACTTTCATACAAATTTTCATCCCCAATTTTACCCCCTTAGGGGTGGAATTTTGTAAAACCCTTTCTTAGTGCACCCCTAAGCCTCATAAGGAACCTATATGCCAAATTTGGAATCTCTAGACCCAGTGGTTTGGGCTGTGCGTTGATATGTCAGTCAGTCAGTCAGTCACCTTCTTCTTTTATATATATAGATTGCTTGAATGCAGAAACAAAGGTCTTATGTTGGGTGAATCGATAGAAAAAGTAAAAGAAGACGGCACAGCTGAAATCATTCAGATAGAGTTAAACGATACCCTTTTGGCAGCTCAAGTGTTTGTCTTTTTTGCAGCAGGTTTTAAAACTTCATCATCAGCTACAAGTTTTACATTACATCAGCTTGCATATCATCAGGGCGTCCAAAAGAAAGTACAAGAAGAGGTTGACATGGTTCTCGCTAAATATAACAATAAACTCAGCTTTGATGCAATAAATGAGATGACCTATTTAGACTGGACTTTCAAAGAAGGCATGAGAATATTCCCATCACTTGGATTTTTAGCCCGCAAGTGTTCAAGAAAATATACGTTTCCAGAACTTGATGTGACCATAGACCCTGGTGTATCTGATTCCACTTTAAGCTTTGCACACAGATTCGAAGTATTTCAAAGACCCCGATGAATTTCGTCCAGAAAGATTTCATCCTGACGAATTCGATAAAGAAGCCTTAAAATTTGTCTACATTCCTTTTGGAGAGGGACCACGGACTTGTATTGGTAAGTTTTTATCCATGCGTTTCAAAAACATTCTTTACTGCACTACTACAAATAGAAAGGTGCAAATAACAGGACCTTTATAAAGGCGGGCTTATCTTTTCAAGAGATTTTTGCAGCCAACCTGTGGTTATGAGAGAGAATGTTTATTTTCGGGACAGGAAAGTGCATTGTAAATGGCATATGGAATATCAATAATAAAATATTACATTACTAAAACATAATAATAAAAAGATGATATAAAGTTATCATCTTTAATCGAAGTATATAACATTCTGAATGTATGTTATTTTCTATATCTTATAACGTTTAAAAACTTTTTCTTGCTTAAATGTTTTTTTGACAGTTTTGGTAAAATAAATTTGTTCATACAAATACTCGAAGAATATTGATCGTCCAGGTAATATCTTGGAGATTTTTTTAAAGAACGATATAAGTGTTATTTGAGCTACGTTCCATCTAAAAGAGTTGAACAATAAAACTTTTTCTTTTTTGCTTTTAGGTGAACGCCTTGGTCGAATGCAATCACTTGCTGGACTAGCCGCTGTTTTGTCAAAGTTTACAGTGGAACCGGCGCCAGAAACGAAAAGACATCCAGTAATTGAACCAAAAGCAAACGTTGTTTAGAGCATTAGAGGAGGATTGCCACTTTTGTTACGAAGGAGAACATAACTACATATGCACACTACATACCATCTTAGTTCTCAGGGTGGGTAATGCGCTTTGCTGTCTTATTAGTGTGAAATTATATCTCTAATAAGACAGTGGCTGTCATGGGCGGTGGTGACCACTTACCACCAGGTGGCCTACCTGCTAATTTAACCACTTGTGACATAAAATAAAACTTCCAACCCTCATCTACTGGTTTTCCACTTATATTTCGGAGGATAACATAATTTCCAACCCTCAATCTACTGGTGGGTTATAAATTTTTTAGTTTATTTATTATTTCAAAAACAACCATTATTGTGTATGAAGTAGATAGGTACAGTAAACTTATATTAAATGCAAATAAACTCATCATTAATAACTATAAATTTGTGGTCAAATAAATTAGATTAAATCAATTAATTAAATTAAATTAATCACCTGCTCGTTTAGCCACTTTTGACATAAAAAAAAATTAAATGTCAATCAACCAATCTCATAATAAAAAAAAAACCGGTCAAGTGCGAGTCGGACTCGCGCGCCGAGGGTTCCGATATACCTATAGTATTTTTGGAAGCAATAAAGTCCATTTTCAGGACCGCAAAACTAAATTTGTTTGTAAAGGTTTTTTGCAGATTTCTGAAAAACTGTGCAACTTAGAAAGATCGTTTTATTTTTGCTGTAAAGTTTATATAAACTTCTGTCAACTGTAATTAATTCAGATTTTTCCTTACTCAAACTTCGGAGATAAGGGGGGGGGGAATGGTATTTTTCTTGACATTTTTCATCATAACTTTAAAACTAAGAAATTTAAAAAAATATATTTTAAAATGTACAAGTAAAGCCCTTTCATATGATACCCCACTCGACCTAGTAGCGACAATTTGAAATTTGGCCCGCCCTATTTTGGCCCCCTTTATATTAATAATCATACTTTTTTCAAAATTTTTTCTTGTGCAATTAAGTTGGGCAACTATATTCTAAAACTATTCCAAATTTCAGGTTGATAGCATAAGTGGTTGCTGAGATATAGAGGTGTGACAGACAGACGGACAGACAGACAGACAGACAGAGCGGCACCATAAGGGTTCCTTTTTTTTACCATTTTGGTATCGGAACCCTAAAAATGGAATACTTTGAATACTTAGCACTAAAACTAAAACCTTGAGACATGTAAAACTTAATTTTTAGTGGTCAGTCTAAATACAAATTTTTTAGATCCTAACTTCAAAACTGACGGACTTACAGCCAAACTTTCATCCCTTATTTCACCCCCTTAGGGGATGAATGTTTTAAAATCCTACATCGTACTTTTTTATTTTTTACAAAGAGCTCAAAACCAAATTTCTATAATTCTACCTATAAAAATGAAAGACTAATAGACTAACATACGGAAAAAAACATCCCCTTTTCACCCCCTTGAAAGGGGATTTTAAGAAATGGTTAAACACTTATTTCTTTATTTTTTACCAAAAGCATAAATTCAAATTTGTGTTAATCTAACTCAAGAAACAAAGGACTTTCATACAAATTTTCATCCCTTATTTCACCCCTTTAAAAGATGAGTAAGTTTTGGAAAATCCTCCCTTAGTGGGTGGTTTTGAAGTGCAATAAACTTGTGTACAAAATTTCAGCTCTGTAGCTATAGCGGTTACGGCTCGGCGTTGAAGAATCAGTCAGTCAGACAAGCAATTTTATATATTTAGACTAGCTGCTGCCCGCGGCTTCACCCGCGTAGAATTCGTATTTAGGTTGTTACCGGTTTTCCGAAGCAATGAGATATTTTCCCGTCATTTCGGGGTAATTTTAAACTAAGGAAAAACAGGACTAACCCTGCGCAAATCAATGAGTATAATTCAAGATCCAGCTGAATTTTATAAAATATACAGACGTTACTCATAAATTACTCAGAACAGAGGAACTTAGCAGCAGTATCCTAACAAAAGTAAAGAGAGAGATGAGAGACACCTTTATGTAATATTTCAAAACAGAGCCAATTCGCAGAAGTAATTGAGAAAAAATATAACCCTCTCCCTCTCTCCCTCTCCCCCTCCTCCCTCTCCCCCTGCCCCTCTCTCTCCCTCTCCCCCTCCTCCCTCTCCCCCTGCCCCTCCCTCTCCCCCTCCCTCTCCCCCTCCCTCTCCCCCTTCCCCTCATTCTCCCTCTCCCTCTACCTGTACCTCTACCTTTCTACCTCTCTACCTCTCTACCTCTCTACTTCTCTACCTCTACTTCTACCTCTCCCTATCCCTATCCCTGCCCCTATCCCTACCCCTAACGCCAATTAAACCGCTAACCCTAACATAGAAACGACACCAATATTTATTTTTAGACATTTCAGACCTATCGCACCCCAACCCCATCCCCAGGGGATGATGGTATTTCACGTCCACCACGTTGGATTTCAAAGTTGTTGTAGCTTACGTAATCAGCGACCCGATAAACCATACAAATGAAACCCATATTGATTTTTAGACATTGCAAACCTATCGCACCCCAACTCCATCCCCAGGGGGTTGATGGTATTTCACGTCCACCACGTTGGATTTTAAAATTGATGTAGTTTTCGTAATCAGCGACCCGATAAACCATACAAACGACACCCATATTCATATTTCAACCCTATCGCACCCCAACCCCATCCCAAGGCAATGATGGTATTTAACGTCCACCACGTTGGATTTCAAAATTGTTGTAGTTTTCGTAATCGGCGACCCGATAAACCATACAAACGATACCCATATTGGTTTTTAGACTTTTTCACCCCATTTCCCTTTTTAGGGGTTGAATTAGGGGTAGAATTTCAGTAACAGTGATGAACGTTGCGTAGAATTACATCATTAATGCCTAACTAATAAATTATGTAAATTTTACTTTAAAAATAAAGAATTTTCAACTTCATCCCCCTTTTCACCCTTAAGGGTGTCGAATTTTCAAAAACCCTGAGACATATAAATATAAATTTTTAGTCGTCAGCCTAAATAAAAATTTTGAAGATCCTAACTTCAACTGACGGACTTTCATACAAACTTTCATCCCCTATTTTACCCCCTTAGGGGTGGAATTTTGTAAAACCCTTTCTTAGTGCACCCCTAGGCCTAATGAGGAACCTACATGCCAAATTTGGAATCTCTAGACCCAGCGGTTTGGGCTGTGCGTTGATATATCAGTCAGTCAGTCAGTCAGTCAGTCAGTCACCTTCTTCTTTTATATATATTGATTTGCTCTAGTGTTTGCAAATGGTCATTTGTGCTGAACCCTGCTCGGAATCCTGCTTGCTCTATGGGTTGTGAGTTGTCAATTTCTGTAGATATTCGTTTGAGCAGTATTGAAGCAAAGAGTTTGTAAACGCTTGCCAACAAACTAATAGGCCTGTAATTGCCTATGTCTAGAGGGTTACCCTTTTTGTATAATAGAATTATATCTGATTTACACCACTGTTTTGGCACAGTTTCAGAGGTCAGTAGCATATTGAATAGTTTTGTGAAACAGACTTCCAATAGACTATGAATACGAATTTGGTATTATCTGATTCCGCTTTCATGCTCTTTGGAACCTAGGTACTACCGAAGCGCGCCAGGAGATGGCGTTACGATGCAGTTCCCGAAATAAGAGCTGCGCTCTAATTGGTCGACGGCTCGGACTTGCTGTTGGAATTCTTGATGGCGGGCGCTCGTTGTCCGTCCTCGGCACCAGAAAATGTGCCTTACAATTTAAAAACATAAAACCTCTAAAATTCTCATGTTTGAACTATTTTTATACATAAGCTTCAATAAATGACTGTTAGTGGAAAGTGTGAACACTTGGATGTGCTGTGCAACTAAGGAAATTCATCTTCCGAACTCGCCGGCCCGCGCCAAGCCATGATTGTGATGATCATCGTACCTACTCCAAGCCGACTTATGGCACAGAATTAATAATAGTACTACATACAGAACGGAAGCTCTCCGCCTCCCACCAATCGGAGTACCTCAAGTGCGCGTGCATCACCCCGCGGGGCCCTGCGCGATATCTCGTCCTATTTCTCGTCCTGTTGCCACGCGATATGCAACGCTTGCAAAAGTTGAAAATTGGTGCGTGGTTGTGCAGTTTACGGTTGTCTTTCGACTCTCCAAGACAAAGTAAAATTTGGAATAAAGTTAAACAATAATAAGAAGCAATTATTATGGAATAAACACCATAAGGTAGACACAGATGTTTTCTTTCCTTTAAACATTTCTTTCATTGATAGATTTAATAGAGCATTTTTTGGGTTACATGAAAAAAATAAAGCTTTGAATAGTATGTATTTATTTATTCCTTTCCACATTAAAGCAATAATATAACAGCTTTTTTTTTCATTTTCTGGAATAAAGTTTGGCAGATTTTATTGCAGTGATGATAAGAGCAGATTCGCCATTTTCGCGATAGTCACCCTGGTGCACCGGCGGGTCGGCGCGGCGGCCAGCCAGCCGTCAAAGATGAAGTTTAGTGAAAAAAACCGGTCAAGTGCGAGTCGGACTCGCGCGCCGAGGGTTCCGATATACCTATAGTATTTTTGGAAGCAATAAAGTCCATTTTCAGGACCGCAAAACTAAATTTGTTTGTAAAGGTTTTTTGCAGATTTCTGAAAAACTGTGCAACTTAGAAAGATCGTTTTATTTTTGCTGTAAAGTTTACATAAACGTCTGTCAACTGTAATTAATTCAGATTTTCCCTTACTCAAACTTCGGAGATAAGGGGGGGGGAATGGTATTTTTTTTGACATTTTTCATTATAACTTGAAAACTAAGAAACTTAAAAAAATAAAAAAATATATTTTAAAATGTACAAGTAAAGCCCTTTCATATGATTCCCCACTCGACCTAGTAGCGACAATTTGAAATTTGGCCCCCCCTATTTTGGCCCCCTTTACATTAATAATCATACTTTTTTCAAAAAATTTTCATGTGCAATTAAGTTGGGCAACTATATTCTAAAACTATTCCAAATTTCAGCTCGATAGCGTAAGTGGTTGCTGAGATATACAGGTGTGACAGACAGACGGACAGACAGACAGACAGACAGACAGAGCGGCACCATAAGGGTTCCTTTTTTTACCATTTTGGTATCGGAACCCTAAAAAATGATTGTTTTTAGAGTTTGTGAGATTATTTCAACGTGTGTTTGTTTGTTTTAATTGAAATTCGATTACTAAATACAACAAAGTGAGGTGACGAGTGATAGTAAAGTTATAATTCGTTTGTGAATTGTGTAAGTCGCTTTATAGTCGAACGAAAAATGTGCAACTCGAAACTGTAATAAAAGTATAATGCTAATGTTCTGTTATCTACGTTTTCTAGGGCCCGAATTGATAAAGCTTGACTTATCTAGAACTCAGGTTGAACTCAACCTGATCCTAAACTCAGCCTGAACTCAGGGAGGGAATCTGTGTAAACAAATGTAGTAGAAATAATTTGACAGATTTTACGTCAAGAGGACTAAACGCTCGACTTGTCTCTGCGTTTGGTTACTGCTTTGAGTTGAAAAAAAAATTAACCACAAAACATGATAATACTAAGCTGAAACAAAATATTTCTTTAGATTTCCTTAAGTGTTTTGCTCAGCGTACACTAATTATTAAAATACATCAAAATTGCAAAATAATGCATGTAAGAAAATATTCTTTAAACCAAGACTAAACTATTTTTTCCCAAACTAAACGCAGTTTAGTATGCCATAGACAAATAGCTCTACTGAGGGCCAAAACTTGAGTTCGGCTCAAGTTTTTGACTATCAATTAGCACAAATTTTTTACCGTGACGTCATGAATCTTTACTCACGAACCTGTCAAAGGTTAGTCATGGTCGACCCTGACTTGAGGATGTCAGTTAAACGTCAAAAGGAGAACCTGCACAATGTAATTCAAATCATACAGGGTATTTTGATCACAAACTTGAAAAGACCCTGTATACATATTTTTTATCAAAAATAAAAAAAAACGTGAAACATTTTTTTGAACATAACACTTTTGTATAACTCATATTCGCAATTTGGGTACCTTCACAATACCGATAACATCCCACCTAACGTTCATAATATGAATTAGTTAACGGCCCGTTGGTGTGGTTGGTAGTGAGCCTGCCTTCTACGCCGAAGGCCGCGGACGGGATTCCCGCTAAGGGCAAACATTTGTGTGATGAACACGAGTGTTTATCCTGTGTCTGTGTTATTTATCTATTTATGTATATTAGCCTCTGTTACCCAAAGTACAGGCTTTACTTTACTTTGCCTAGTTTGGGATCAGGTCACTTTGTGAGAAGTGTCCACCGATTGTATACTGGGTTGTTCCTCGTGTCCGTACCACAACCCATATTATTTGTATCACGATTTTATTGTTTTCAAAAGAACACCATTCTGAACTTGCTCTTTAAACCATTACGACCTCGTATGACCCATTGCAACTGCATTATAAAATTTCTATTGAAAAAGAAATTATGAGGAGAAGTTCCTTGTTGATTTGCTCAAAGTTGAATTTAAATTGTATGGCTCAAAGACACACAATGGCTTTAGTGTAGCGTGGATATCGTCGCCTGCATCAAGTTTAACGCACATCTTCAATCTGCCGAAATGGTGCACCATAAGCTTAAGCCGTTCCTTTCCTGTGCGACCTGTTTCTTGTTAGAAATAAGAATAGGTAGTGCTCTGGCATCATCATAACATCCCACGAAATGACCACTACAGGACAGGGAGCTCCCTCCAGAATTTTGGCTTTTGCTGAAAAAATGTGATGGGGGAAGTACCTTAGTAACCTCGCTTGTCAGCGTTATGGCTGGTACCATGGACCGCGGTTGTAGGTGACCGCAGTAAGTAAGATGGTACGATACACAGGAGGATGCTGCTTCCCATCCTCCAGTTTATAACCCTTAATCGCCACTTACGACACCCACCGGTATGTATGGGATGGTACTATTCTTTGCCGGCACTACACGAGACTATGGCATCACATCGCCCTAATATAAATGTGGGCAACATTTGCTTACTATACCTACATTGAACATTGAAATAAATAATAAATCCGGCGTAAATCTAACGAGTAGTTTTATTGTTATAAATATCAACTCATATAACCAAGTTTTCTATTTTCGTGCTTCAAATATCCCCTACCCTTCCCCCTGTAAAAAAAACCGCTGGATGCAGGCAGCGCAGTTCTGGTCATTGAAGATAAATGGTTGAAGAGAACTCCAGGGGAGGCTTCGACAGCAGTGGACATCTTCCGGCTAGTAAGTAATGACGAACAAGTATACTCGCAGGTACGATCTTCTGACAATAATCGAAACTTATTCGTTTTTTAGCAATGCTTTTGCCAGGTTTAGTCAGCTAGGCTATGGAAGCTGCCGTTATTCATAATCTAAGGGACTGGCCATGTTACACATACGTTTCGCAAACATGTATGGAATTTTGCAACAATGCTGAAAAAGAGAACATTATTTATTTAACCTAATATTATAATACATACACACAATTAACCAAAAATCGAAACAAAGATCGGTTACCTAGAGGTGCCTACCAATTATTTTGTTTAGATAGTTAAATAATGTTTAGTTTATAATTTTATTGATTTCAAAAAAATTTACCACTTCGTATTGTATTGTATATTTATTTAATGGCATCACATCTCATTACAAAACGTATTTCGCCATGACATTGTTTGTTGACAACGTGGCAGCTAGACCGAGCGAAGCAAGGAGGTTTTTGTTCTGAGGCTAGACCCATGCTAGACCACAGATTAATTATATTATGCGTTCAGTTCTTGAGAGTACATTGAGAAGGATTCGTCACATAAAGGTATTATACTTTTTTGCAACGAAAAACTTATAGAGGTTGTTCATTTGCTGAACCATTTTACCTTTTGAATAGGTAAATTAATATCTTTAGTAATGCGATGTTTTCCCCATATAAAGCTTGAGAATGGAAAATACGAAAAGAGAAAACAACATAAACAACGGCCGCAGTACAATCAACAGTCAGAAGGAAGCATACTTCTGAAGGGCGCCGCGCTGCTCTATCTTTCACACTGCTGGATCCTTCGCTATGCCTCCCTGGTTTTACTGATGCATCACCTTGTGGAATCTACCTCAACACACTAAAGTCTGAATAGACTGAATTGGGCCCGGCCACAGATGAAATAATATTAAATGCCCGGCATGCAACCGGGTAAGGTATGGATTCCAAAAGGGGCGGAAAGTTTCTGTCTTGTTTTCTAAAATCATATAAATAAAGAAGTCATAGAAAGCGTTTATTAAAATTCAAGTAAAAAAACCGGTCAAGTGCAAGTCGGACACGCGCGCCGAGGGTTCCGATATACCTATAGTATTTTTGGAAGCAATAAAGTCTATTTTCAGGACCGCAAAACTAAATTTATTTGTAAAGGTTTTTTGCAGATTTCTGAAAAACTGTGCAACTAAGAAAGATCGTTTTATTTTTGCTGTAAAGTTTACATAAACTTCTGTCAACTGTAATTAATTCAGATTTTTCTTACACAAACTTCGGAGAAAAGGGGGGAATGGGATTTCTTTATGACATTTTTTATCATAACTTGAAAACTAAGAAACGTAACAAAATATAAAAATATATTTTAGAATGTACAAGTAAAGCCCTTTCATATGATACCCCACTTGACCTAGTAGCGACAATTAATATTTTGGCCCCCTTTACATCCTACTTATAATTACTAGCTGTGCCCGCGGCTTCGCTCGCGTGAAATTCAGACAATGTGCAGTTTCTCCCTCTCCCCCTCCCTCTCAACCTCCCCCTCCCTCACCCCCTGCCCCTCCCTCTCCCCATCCCTCTCCTTCTCCATTTCCCTCTTCCTATCCCTGCCCCTAACCCTACGCCTACCCCTATCCGCTATCCCTATCCTTACATAAACATAGAAACTAAACCCATATTGATTTTTAGACATTTTTACCCTATCGCACCCCAAACCCATCCCCAGGGGATGATGGTATTTCACGTCCACCACGATGGATTTCAAAATTGTTGTAGTTCTCGTAATCAGCGACCCGATAAATCATACAAACGACACCCATATTGATTTTTATACATTTCAACTCTATCGCACCCCAAACCCATCCCCAGGGGATGACGGTGTTTCACGTCCACCACGTTGGATTTCAAAATTGTTTTAGTTTTTTTAATCAGCGACCCGATAAACCATACAAATGATACCCATATTCGTTTTTAGACTTTTTCACCCCATTTCCCTCTTTCAGGAGTTGAATTTGGGGTGGAATTTCAACACCAGTGATGTGCGTTCCACAGAATTACAACCCTAATGACTAAATAATAAATTTAGTGGATTTTCAACTTCATCCCCCTTTTCACCCCTTGGGGTGTAGAATTTTCAAAAACCCTGAGACACGTAAAACTTAATTTTTAGTCGTTAGTCTAATGACAAATTTTGAAGATCCTAAATTCAAAACTGACGGACTTTCATACAAATTTTCATCCCATATTTCACCCTCTTAGGGGATGAATTTTGAGAAATTCTAAAACACGTCCTTTTTTATTTTTTACGGAGCTCAAAAATTTTTTTTACAATTCTACCTAAAAAAATGAAAGACAAAGTTATAGACCAACATACGGCAACTAAACATCCCCTTTTTCACCTCCTTGAAAGGTGATTTTTAAGAAATGCTTAAGCACATTTCTTAATTTTTACCAAAAGTTAAAAATTCAAAATTTTGTGAATCTTACTTAAGAAATAAAGGACTTTCATACAAATTTTCATCCCTTATTTCACCCCCTTAAGGGATGAGTTTTGGTAAATCCTTCCTTAGTGGGTGGTTTTGAAGTGCAATAAACCTGTGTACAAAATTTCAGCTCTGTAGCTATAGCGGTTACGGCTCGGCGTTGATGAATCAGTCAGTCAGGACAAGCAATTTTATATATATAATAATAAAAAATATATAAATATATATATATATTTAGATAAACGCGAAAGTTTGTAAGTATGGATGGATGTTTGTTACTCTTTCACGTCAAAACTACTGAATGGATTTTAACGAAACTTGGCACACATATAGGTTAGGTCCTACAATACTCGTAACACATAGGCTACTTTTTACCGCATGAAAACCCTTCATTCTAACGGGAAAATGCATTTAATGTTAATTAAGAAGGTGACTGACTCACTGACTGACATATCAACGCACCGCCCAAACCGCTGGGTCTAGAAATTCCAAATTACGCATTTAGGTCTCTTATAAAGTTTAACGGTGCAATAAGAAAGGGTTTTGCAAAATTCCACCCCTAAAGGGGTAAAATAGGGGATGAAAGTTTGAATGAAAGTTTGTCAGTTTTGAAGTTAGGATCTTCCAATTTTGTATTTAGGCTAACGATTAAAATTAATATGCACGTGTCTCAGGGTTTTTGAAAATTCTACACCCTAAGGGGTAAAAAGGGGGATGAAGTTGAAAATCCTTCATTTTCAAAGTAAAATCCACTAAATTTATTGTTTAGGCATTAGGGTTGTAATTCTGTGGAACGTACATCACTGTTTTTAAAATTCCACCCTAAAATTCAACCCCTAAAAGAGGGAAATGGGGTGAAAAAGTCTAAAAACCAATATGGGTATCGTTTGTATGGTTTATCGGGTCGCTGATTACAAAAACTACAACAATTTTTAAATCCAACGTGGTGGACGTGAAATACCATCATTCCTTGGGGATGGGGTTGGGGTGCGATAGGGTTGAAATGTCTAAAAATCAATATGGGTGTCATTTGTATGGTTTATCGGGTCGCTGATTACGAAAACTACAACTTTGAAATCCAACGTGGTGGACGTGAAATTGGGGTGCGATAGGGTTGAAATATCTAAAAATTAGAGATGGGCCGACTATACACCGACATATTCGGCATATTTTAAAGTCGGTTACTAGTCGGCGACTAATCGGTAAAAACTGCGCCGATTATTCGGCAGTAATAGTATGAAATAAAAACACAGGATCTTAATATTTATTATGTTCTGTCCTTAGCCATGACATAAGCAGTGCATCACTATCATCGTTGCTCAAGGAATCTTTAAAACTTCTAGTAAAAATTGTAACCTCATTGTCAATATATTTTGCGGCTCAAAAAAACTGCAGATTATATCTGGGATCAAGTACGAAATAAGGATGATCGGCACTGCCGACTAGTCGGCTGACTATCCGGCAATATCAAAACCGACTAGTCGCCTAGTCGGCTGATCGGCAAACCCCATAGTCGGCCCATCACTACTAAAAATCAATATGGATGTCGTTTCTATGTTTATATGAAGATAGGGATAGCGGTTAAGATGGCGTTAGGGGTAGGGATAGGGGAAGGGATAGGAATAAGGGTAGGGAGAGGGAGTGGGAGAGGGACAGGGAGAGGGAGAGGAAAAGGGAGGGGGTGGGGGAGAGAGGGAGAGGAGCAGGGCCAGGGATGGTTTGACGGACGGTTGGACAGATGGTTGGACGGACGGACGAAAGGACGACAGATAGACGGAAGGGAAGATGGATGGAGGGTCAGATAGAATCCCTCGCGGACGAAGTCGCGGGCAACAGCTAGTTAATAATCATAATTTTTTCAAAATTTTTACGTGTGCAATTAACTTGGGTAACTTCTTATATTCTAAAACCATTCCAAATTTCAAGTCGATAGCATGAGTGAAAAGAGATAGCTGAGATATAGAGGTGTGACAGACAGACAGACAAAGTCGCACCATAAGGATTCCTTTTTTTACCATTTTGGCATCGGAACCCTAAAAACGGTAAAAGCATGAATGGGTCGTGCGTGATGTAACTGTTGCAGGCATATAGTATAATTCTTCATATCACAGTTTGCCTTGGTAATCTGCCGGTAATTTTACTGGTTCCTTTGCCCTTCAATCAAACCGAAACACAGCAGTGCAAACACTGCTGCTTCACGACAGAAAAAAGCAAGGGGGTGGTACTTCCCCAGACGGACTTTCCACAAAAGCCTTATCAGGTAAGCAAATGTTACCTGTTTTTATTTATAAATGTGTTGAAAAACGTCGTAAGAAGCGCATGCGCTTTGGTCTTACACTCTCGGCTCCATTACGCCCTCGCCTGCGGCTCGGGCTGCAATTCTCGAGCCTCGGGCGTAATCAACAAAATAGCGCACTTGCATCTTAACGCACTATTATCAATTCGTTAAAACTATTGAAAATATAACAGCCCTTATAATGATCACGTTTTTTCCATAGATAATACATTTTTTTTAGTCCAAAGCAAAAACCAAACGTGAACTCAGGGAGGGCCATTTCTTTACTCACCCTCTTCTCACCCTTTACTCAGCTCAATTTGTTTATAAATTAGCCAAGATCTCAACTTAATGAAAGAAAGAGATAGAAATATAAATCTTAACTCAGGTTGAGTCGAGTTTCCTGAACAGGTAGACGGGCGTTTAAAATTTTAGAGAACTGATTTTGCAAAAGGACAACGGAGATTATGTGACACATTTTTTTAACTCTCGAATAACACTCGATCATCTTGCATCACTGGAAAATTTATCCCAAAACGTGCCGAAAAACCTTCTCAATCGTCCCGAGTACACACGGCCGCACATCGGTAGAGACACTTTTGGACCTTATGGCGTGATAATAGAGTTGAAAAAGTTTCTACCGACAAGCGGTTGACCGTACCTATTTAGATTTACAATTCAATAGAAAACCGGTCAAGGGTGGTGCCGTAGTACACTCAACAGCACATCAGTAGAAACACTTTTGGACCTTATAGCGTGGTAATAGAGTTGACAAAGTTTCTACCGACGAGCGGTTGACCGTACTCACCCAGTACGTAAAATGATAGGTTGTAGTAGTTTAACATACATGTGTACAAGATAGTGACTTTTGGACGTCAATATCTCAAGAAAAGGTAATGGTTTAAACTTACATGAAATTTAGGAAAAAAATAGGATTCTATAGGCGGGTCTTACTCTTCGACCAATATAAAGAGTTATGGGCCTTATCCGTACAAAACGCTAATAAAAAACAAGTCTCGCTACAACTACATGTAAACGCACACCCACGGTTACAGTTTTCCTAATCACATGCACACACAGTCCCTAACAGAGATAGAAACACGCGCTCGCACCGTAGCGCGAGCGAGATAGCGAATGTTCGTCGAGATGCCGTCGTTTCAATCACGCGTCGCTGAATAATGGCGGCAAGGCCGGGGAAGGTTTTTTATCAAGAAAATTATCAAATAATTAGATTTTACTAAAAAATATATTAACAAGTGAAATGTGACGCCTAAATCTTCGTTCGTATTTTCTTGAGTAATTTGAATACTTTGAAAAGCACAGGACGGCTTTATTTTATTAGAAAGGCGGGAAGTTAATTATTTGCTCACACGTGTTACTCGTTGAGCATCCGAACACCGACTAAATCAAAGTGAGTGACCTCACTCACTTGATCGGTTTTCAAACGATGTTCCATATGGCCCGTCTATAACTCTTTATATTGGTCGAAGGGTTACTTTTTAGTTTGGGTCTTACTAACCATGCAAAATTGCAAGTTTGTAGGTGAAATAGATTTAATTTTAAGGGGGGAGGCGGGGGTCGACAGTAGCCTCAAATGGTTCGTGCTGCTCTTACGTTGTGGACACATGTTCCGCAGGTAGAGTTATTACAAACGAGTTGATGTTTTGTAAATCCATCATGTTAATCCATCCGGTGGCTAATATATATGTTTCCCGTATCACTTTAGTGTATTTTTTTTTTCAACCTGTATATTCTGGGTGCACGCGTGCGCATACTCCATTTAAAAAAAAGGTCCTCCGTTTTTTAGAGAATCTATCCAAAAACACTCCTATTTATCCATTTATAAATTACCGCTAAAACCGCTCATCAGCCGCTCGTCTGTGTTTCCTTTACTTGTCAAATGGTCATTTTCTCAGAACAAAAACCTCCTTGCTTCGCTCTTTGGTCATTTTACTGAAAGTGACCTCTATGAAATTTTCAATGAAGTTTTCAGTTTATGAGGACATGGACACTGTTATTTATCAAGAGATATCGCACAGATGTCACTTTCTGATAAAAATAACTTTGAAAAGGTAAACGCAGACATGACAAACGTTGCGACATTGTATTTTTAGATACATCAGCAAAATTGCTAACTGCTTATTGAGGACGGAACAGAGAAAGCTTATGTGGTAATGAGGACATTGTAAAAAACCGGCCAAGTGCGAGTCGGACTCGCGCACCGAGGGTTCTGTACCAATTGTATTAGTTGAAATTTCAGTAACTTACTGTGCTAGATTTTTTGAGTCCGACTCGCACTTGACCAGTTTTGATTATTTGTTGTTATTTAATAGCTTATGCACTATTAATAACACAAATATCACGCTTGTAAATGTTCCCGTTTTTACGATAGAGCTAAAACAAAAAATCGAACAAAAATCGCCTACACGCGTTTAACAACACGTTTGTAGCAGGGATGCCTGCCTTAATTTTAAATTTTTAGTATTTGTTGTTATAGCCACAATAGAAATACATAATCTGTGAAAATTTCAACTGTCTACCTATTACTGTTCATGAGATACAGCCTAAACAAAATAAAAAAAAAAAACGAAAAAGACTTTCGTAGCATCTTATTCCTTCGTTTTTAAATATTTTTTAAAATAAGAAATACAGTATTCCTCTGCTCAACGAGCTCTAAACAACAATACCCCAATCAATGGGGTCTAAAATCATTAAATAAGTCTAAAATCATTAAATATTTCAATATTTCACACAATTAATAGTAACCAATTAAGGTGAGCTCCCTTTTCAAGAAATTTTCTATAAAAGAGGGGTCAAGTTGGATGATCGCAGAGTTTTTAAAATCAAAGAGCAAACTCTTTTAGTATATCATATGTATAGTAGATAGGTACGGAACCCTTAGGGCGCGAGTCCGACTCGCACTTGGCCGGTTTTTTTTATTTTTAGTCTTTGTTGTTGTAGCGGCAACAGATATACATAATTTGTAAAAATTTAAAATTTCTACCTATTACGGTTCATGAGATACAGCCCGCTGACAGACAGACAGACTGACAGACAGACATCGGAGGGATATCTATAGGGTCCCGTTTTCACCATTTGGGTGCGGAACCCTAAAAATCAACGAAAATTATTTATGGAGTACAAAACAGTTTTGGCTATGTGTAAGGCTTGATCTTCTTATCAACGACTCACAAACAAAGGTCCTTTTGAGGGTCCTTTTTGTCACGAACGGGTAAAGGTATCAGGTTGAAAATGATAACGAATATTAAAGTATATTTAAACCACATAAGATCTGAAAATTAATTATTTTACAACGACGTAATCAAATGATATGACTTTTTATGTCCTCATCTCCATACATTTATGCAATAAGCAAAACCTAGAGGGTACTTCCCGTTGACCTACAATTATGAAATTTGGCAAGAAGCTAGGTCTGACAGTACAAATAAAGAGAAAAGTCTAAAATTATTGAATATTACAGTTTTTTTCACAACTAATAGTGGTTACTAAGGTGGTTAAGGTGAGCTCCCGTTTAAAGAACTTTTCTATAATAGAGGGGTCAAGTTGCATGGTCGCGGAGTTTTTAAAGTCAAAGAGCAAATAGATAGGTACTGAACCCTTAGGGCACGAGTCTGACTCGCACTTGGCCGGTTTTTTTTTTAGGTTTTCCGCTAGCAACTTGAAACGTTTGAAATGCTTTGTCTTCTTTAGGCAGTAGGAATGAGTGTTGCTGTCTGTATATCTCTTGCGGTTAAGTGAGAGCTCACCTTTAAATAAAACGAACATTGATAGATTTAGTAGATTTTACAACAAGTGCACAAAACGAACCATTTATCTGAGACTTTTAGCAGCCCGAGCCGAAGGCGAGGGCTGATAGTAAAGTCGAGGATAAAATGGTTTTGTGGACGAGTTATAAACTTTGCTTTTCACTTGGATTGCGAGGAAATAAAACGTAAAAGGACTCTCTAAATGTAAATGAAGAATGACTTTCAATTGACTATTTCAGACAAGGCAATACATAGATAGAATACGATCCATATATTTGTATGTTTTCTTTTGATCTAGATTAGCGGTTTTCTTCTTCTTCTTTTCGAGTCATCGGCAAAACTGACTATACAAGCTTATCCCAAAAAGTAGCCAAATAAATAGCCTTTTAGTTGCGTTCAAGAAGGTCCCTCCGAGTGCAGGAAACTGGAGAAGTAGGGTACGACAGCAAGTGTGTCATAGTTTGCAAAATACTGCATTCACACTTGTCGTTATCAGAGAAGCCCCACCTCTTCATGAGTTCCCCGCACCTGCCAACGCCCGATCGCAGTCTGTTCAGTGACTTCCATATGGACCAGGGAAGATCGTGACCTGGTGGCAGCTTTTCGGCGGTAAGATCTTCAGACCAACGTTTGGCTACGTATTTGAACATAACATTAACATGTAGCTGAAGCTGCACATCTAAATTACTTTATTTTGGTCGTCAGCTCAGACTTTTTATTAGTCAACTTTATAGGTCGTGCAAACAACCTGAAAAATAAAAATACTTATTTAAAAGTTTTGACTAAATAAAATAAAATTGTTCAGTTAAACTACAAAAGCATTTGTAAGCAAGTGGATTGTACTCAGATCAAATTGTGATCCATTTTATGGAATGTAAATACGTATTATATAGGGCATATAGGCCACGGGTAAACACCCATATTTCTCCACTTTGAACGCAGGAAAATTTTGCGAAACTGGCCAAGCAGTGTTTTATAAGATATTCAAAGTTTACAAAAGGCTACCAAGCCCTTCATCTTCTGCTAAATCTTTGAAAACAATTTGAAAATATATGGAGAACTAAAATCATGTTTCACTTACCATTATTACATTATAATTGAATAAATTTATATCGCTGGTCGCTAATGCACATTGCGTATGATTATTCTCGTTCTTTCTAGTAAGTTCCTAGCTTGGTACATACTAATTAAATACTAAATAAAATGAATATGTAAAAAAATTTTGTTTTCATATCTCATAATGACATTTCTTTGACGGATTTGTGCGATTTGTGCCCTTCGAAAAAATTTCTACTAGAGATTTGATGAAAGTTATGTCAGATAATCTTTCTTTTCATACAACTCCAAATAAGTGAAAGGGACAAATATAGACTTTACGTGTTCGTTATGATCCTCCCGGTCAAGAATCGACCCGACTTACCCTCAACTCAAATCAGAAGGAAAGGCAACGACTATCGAATAGCTGAGTTTTAGCTGAGTTCTTGATGCAACGTGCTGCGCATGCGCTAAGTTATACTTAGGGTTGAGTCGCGACTATAAATTCGAGCCTAGGGTAGGTAAGTGTTTTCTAGATACCACCAACCCTAGACTCACACGTCTTTAACCCACCCACACATTTGCGCGTGTAAAAATGACAGCTGTCACTTTTGAGCCCGATTGTATGGAGCTTCCGAGGTGTGCTTATGGTTTTCTTTTAGGTGTTCCTGGACCGATTGCAGGTTGGTGGATTCAGATATTCCTAACTACTGTATTCAAAGCTAATTTGGAAGTCTTATTTATGATCGTAGGTCAATTACTTTTCATTGACAACTCTTTTCTACCTACATAACAAAAAAATTAATCACTATTAAGCTCCCGCAGGATTTGGCTATTTACACGCCTCATCCCACCAAGCGCTGGTGCTCCTAATGTAATAAGTTCATTTGTTAGCCCATCAGGACCAGGGCTTTTTTGAGCTTTCAGCTGTTTTATTTGGTTGTATACTTCTCTCTCTTCTATTGAGTTGATTTCATTGGTTTTAGGTGGCATATCAGCTTGTGTTTGCTCGACTTCGTCGGTGTTTTCTCTTTTGCTGTACAGTTTCCTATAAAACTGCGTAGCATGGTCCTTCACATCTTTTCTTGATCTTGTTTCTGCGGAGTTCCGATCGAGTTCACGTATCCATGTTTTGTGTGAGTTTAGTTCTTTGAAAGCTCTCTTAGTGTTTCTAAATTTCTTCAGATTCCTTGTTATTATGTCTTGTCTATGTTAACTGTAGTCTTGCCTAATTGATTTTTTTGTTTCTTTGAATAGTGAGCTGAGTCTTTTTTTCATGTCTCTGTTTTTATTTTTTGTATATAACAGATCTGTACGTTGTTTGATTAAAAGTTTTGTATTTTTACTGCATATGTTGTTGCCAGTTTGGCTGTGTAACTCTTTCTTTGATTTTAGGCTAGATGTTATGGATCCTTCTATTTTATCATAGTAGTCTTGCACATTTATAGGTTCTTTTATTTTTTCTTCTATGTTCAGTGTTAGGCAACTTATGTAGCTATGAACTTCCTCGTCTGTTTTTGGAGTTTTAGGTAGTGATTTATAATTATTTCTGCTCTTCTTTGGTTGATCAAAGTTTAATGTTGCTCTTAGGAGTCTATGGTCTGAGAGGAACATAATTTTGTTGATGACTTCAACATTTGTTATTATTTTTGGATTGTTTGACATTATGAAGTCTATTTCATTTCGGGTTTTCTGGTCTGGTGACTCCCAAGTCCACCTCCTGTTTTGTCTTTTTTTGAAGAATGAATTCATTATTGAGAGTTAAAATTCGAAAGCTGACTATGCTTTGACTCTTTCATTCCTTTTGCCATATCCGTACTTGCCCAATATGGGATTTTCTTCTTTCTTTGGCTGTCCAATTTTTGCATTTAAGTCACCCATGACTATCACTATCTTATCATTGGTTAGTGAGTGTGCTTATTTTATGTCATCATAGAATTTTTGGATGTCTTCCTCGCTGGATCTTTCCGTGGGAGCATATACTTGAATTATTGAGATATTGTGTGCATTTATTTTTAATTGAAGCATGGCTACTCTTTCTGATATTCCTGTAAAGTTTACTATTTTGTCCTTGAGTGACTTCTTTATTAGGAAGCCCACTCCGTGTAGTCCTTTGGTTTGACCGATGTAACAAAAAATGTGGTCTTGGTATTCTTCTATGCTGCACCCTAATTTCCTGACTTCCGACAGCCCAATTACGTTGTATTTTAAGTTTATATTAGAAGTTGATTAGACCCAAATCAAGTTTCAAAAGCAAGAAGCGATTCATTTACTTTACAATTTTACGATTACGATGACAAAATAGCATTAGTATCATCAGCATAATTTACAAATTTAATATTAGTTATATTGCTTTACATATGACTCATAAGATCCTTAATAAAAATGATGAAAAATATAGGCCCTAGGACAGATCCTTGAGGCACTCCTCTTGCGACTTTAACAAATTTAGATGTTTGAGCTATCTCAATGCCTTTATCTGTTACCTCTTTTATTTCAGCAAATTGTTTTCTGTTGCTTAGGTACAATGCGAAAAGCTCTAGTGCGTTATTTCCTATCCCATTACGTTCCATTTTTACAAGTAGTAATTCATGATTGACAGTATCAAAAGCAGCAGTCAAGTCAAAGAACAAAGCCGCAACTTTTTTCTTGTCATTAAGTACTTCCATCACATCACCTAATAGTGTATCAATAGAATTATTTGTCCCAATAGCCCTCTGAAAACAAAATTGTCTCGGATGAAGTTTTTGATTACTTTGTAAATGTGAAATTAAACGCACTTTTAATATTTTTTGTAACATTTTTGCTAAAGTAGGCAGAAGGGATATAGGTCGATAATTTTTCGGATCCATTTGACTGTTTTTTTTATAAATCGGTACAATTTTGGCAACCATAAACTACTCTGGAAACACATTTCATGTAAGCATTGATTATACAAGTAAGCAAGTGGTTCAGCTAAGATACCAATATTCTCTTTAATAAAAGTTATGGGAATGTCGTCATATCCACACGAGCATTTGGATTTCATTTGGTTTACTATTTTAGTAACTTCTTTTGCATTTGTAAACCTTAAAATAAGTGTGTGATCAACTCGCCTAGTATTTTCTCGAAGTAGATCAATTGCAGTATCAAGTTTTTCCTGTGCAACATTTTTACCAAGGTCAAACCTGTCACTAAAGATTTCGGCTACTTCCTTAGCGTTATGTACAATTTTATTATTTATTTTAAGCATTACGTTATTTGGTTTATGAACAGTTTTTTTATTCGTATGCTTATTTACTACCCTCCATACCCTCCATTTACCTCGTGAAGAATTCTTTACTTGCTTTATTTCTGACTGTACTGTAAGCGACCGTGCACATTTAATACTCTTATGTATATGCTCGTATATGTATTTTATACTTGACTACAGATTGATGACTGTGATCCTTATTAATATTAGATAAAACACGCTTGAACTTATTTAGAACTACTTTTTTCTTTATTTTTCTGAAGATTTGTTAAATATGCTAATAAAACATTTTATAAATGTATTATGACCCAATTTTAATTAGTTTACCTTTAAAATATTCAGGAGGAGAACATATGTCCATGCCTCATCCAATTTATAAGTGTCTATCCTAAACAAGGACATTCGAGAAACGTGTATGTGATAGTTTTTGTCTGCGATCCTGTTCGCACGTGTTGAAAACAACGACTTAGTTTTGACTTGGTACACATTCTCGCGAAAGTTTTTGGCATGTGTTTGTTAAATTACGAAAACAAACCGGTCAAGTGTGGGTTTGAATCGCACGCTTGTTGCATTTTTGATGTAATATTTAAAAAAAAAACGTTTTTTGTATGTAAAAAAATAAAATTTTTCGTTTAGCAAACTACTATGACTAGACTACTTTATTATGACTTTTCATTAAAAACAAAATAATTATTTTTAATATTACTATAAGATACTGTAACTGTCAGATATATAAGGTCCTAATGAAATAGTGAACATAATTTTAGTATGTTACTCAGACCATGAAACTGAACAACTTTCCCCAAGAAACATACTCGTAGGTCAAAATAGGAAAATAAATTTTTGACCTCCCATAGAAACTGCATCAGCTGATAGCACATTTTGTATGGGAGGTAAAATTTAGTTTTTTGTATTTAGACCTATGTTTCTTGGGGAAAGTTGTTCAGTTTCATGAGCTAAGTAACATAGTGAAATTATGTTCACTATTTCATTAGGACCTTATATAAGTCACTAGCTGTGCCCGCGGCTTCGCCCGCGTGAAATTCAGACAATGTGCAGTCTCTCCCTCTCTCCCTCCCTCTTCCTCTCCCTCTTCCTCTCCCCCTGCCCCTCCGTCTCCCTCTCCCCCTCCCTCAATCTCTCCCCCTCTCTCACCCCTGCCCACTCCCCCTCCCTCTCCTCCTCTCTCTCACCCTTTCCCTCTGTAGTATTTTACGTCCACCACGTTGTATTTCAAAATTGTTGTAGTTTTCGTAATCAGCGACCCGATAAACCATACAAACGACACCCATATTGATTTTCAGACATTTCAACCCTATCACACCCCAACCCCATCCCCAGGGGATGATGGCATTTCACGTCCAACACGTTGGATTTCAAAATTGTTTTAATTTTCATAATCAGCGACCCGATAAAGCATACAAACGATACCCGTATTGGTTTTTAGACTTTTTCACCCCATTTACCTCTTTTAGGGGTTGAATTTGTGGTGGAATTTCGATAACAGTGATGTACGTTCCACAGAATTACAACCTTGATGCCTTAATAATAAATTTAGTGGATTTTAATTTGAAAATGAAGGGTTTTCAACTTCCTCCCCCTTTTCACCCCTTAGGGTGTTGAATTTCCAAAACCCTGAAACACATAAAACTTTATTTTTAGTCTTCAGCCTTAATACAAATTTTGAAGATCCTAACTTCAAAACTGACGGACTTTCATACAAACTTTCATCCCTTATTTCACCCCCTTAGGGGATGAATTTTGAAATATTCTTAAACACGTACTTTTATATTTTCACCAAAAACTTAAAAACGAATTTCTATAATTCTTCCTTTAAAAATTAAAGACTTATAGACCACCATACGAGATGTGAAAAGAGAATAATAAAAAAAATATATGTTTTTAATAAATAGCAGACTAGCCTACAATATGGAAAAAAATTGCCTTGTTATACTACACACTAACATACTTCAAATCACAATACAAATAATAAGGTATATATAAAGAAGCATAAACATACTTTTAGAAAACATAAATACCCACATAAACAAAATATATTAATTATAATGATTGCGATAAGTAGTGCTCTTTTACTCGCATCTTAAACGATGTTATTAACGTTTGTAGTAAACAAAACTTTTCTAAAGGTTTAAAGTTTTTATAAGTCTTCCTACATTTATCATCCTAATGATTTATTTTTTCTCGTTTAAAGGTACTTAAATAAAACGAAGTACTTCTAAATGCAAAACGCTTTGACGCCTTTGACTCTTAGTGACCAAAAACTCCTGGCAAACTACTCTGGAACATTTGTAGTGATCCCGGGAAGTGCACAGGCCGGATACATTATATGCCTTTTCGCTGCCAAAGCAGCGACTAAAATCTAACCAGAGGCCTTAGACAAAATGGCTTTCGATAATTGAAAACGCCAGTAGATTATATTAAATATGTATGGGTTTGATATAAGCTGACGAAATGTTGCGTGACAGCTCATATATCAATCCCTTATATTTTCATTCTTAAGAATACAGAAAGCTACTTGACTAGATACTGTTTTCCTATTTTCATAGTTTTGAAAGTATCAAAATTGCATCTGTTATGATTCATCGACCAATGTCTAGCCGATAAGCACAGGGATCCTTCAAACGTAGTGCCACTAGCAGTCTCCCATCCGAGTTCAAACCAAAGCCAACGTAAAGGAAGCACGTACGTAAGTGGTGGACGTAAGTGCTTACTTCATTTGGCTACGAACACAGATTACAGAAAGCTACGAAGTTAGCTACGAGCCTTCTATGTGCTATCTTTGTCGTCACTTTTGTCGTACACAAAACTTTTGTAAAGGTTTACAGTGTTTGAAGTCTTTCTACATTTATCATCCTAATGATTTTTCTCGTTTAAAGTTTCTCAAAGGGAAAGAAATATTCCTACATGCAAAACAAAATAAACCTTCACACCACTCCTGAAACATTCCCACAACTTTGGGAATTATCGTGGGCAGGAATCTATGAAACATGAAAAGCGGAAATTGGGGCTCCCTGGCCACTTATCCACCGGAAGTGGCCGCAGGGACACGTATTTCCGCCCGCCGAGCGCACACCTCGGACCCAGGGTTGATTACCGCGTTTTCAACATGTTTATGTTAAGTGGGGAAACTTAAAGGAAGTAAAAAGTTGTTGAAGGATTTATAGTAAGTAGAAAATCGTACCCTGTGTGTTGCTCAATCTTAACGCTAGGATGTCGTAAAAGGCGACTAAGCGTTGCGACACACCTGCAAAAATTAAGACGCGGAAATTTCTGAATAATCTGTCAAGTATGGACACTGTATATTACAAGTGAGAAACGAGCAGAAGACGCATTTTTGAAGCGTCCGAACTTCAATTCGCATTCGGATTGGCAAGATTCGTATACGAATCCGTAAAATGCCAATTTTTGAATATTCATAGTGAATTCTGCAACGAGTGGTCCGACCCACTCGTTTTACAATTCTAACACTCGGAAGTATGTATAATCTGTGATGAGAACGACATTGACGTTTCCTTGACATACGAGTATATGACATTAGAATGACATATCAACTTTTTAATTTGCGTTCCATTCCCTCGCAATTCATTACCGGTTTTTAAAATCAATGACGAATTGCTTTCCGGTTTTTATTTTTTCTGCGTGAAAAGAGAATTGTTGAAAGATTTGAATTTAATGGCAACACTGTTTTCGAATGATTCAAAAATGCGTAAAATCGATTGCATTAGAAATTAAATTCGTGCACGCTTCGTTTTCGTATGCGAACTAAAGATTCACTTCGAACGCTTCAAAATTCGTCTCCAGGTGCGCCATCTGATGGTAAGTGGTCACCACCACAGTGGTTGCGAGCGTAATGTGCACCTAAGGGTTTTTTAGCCAGAGGATAGGATACAGTGATCTTCTGCGAATCGGCCCATTAACAAGCGTGAGGAGTATGATACATTCTCACAAAATAAGCCATGTGTTTTTGCTGTGAATCTCTATGGGGAGCTGGACGAGAGTCCATTAACGATAAAAATCTTGTAGGAAGGATGGAGAAGTTGAACAAAATCACAACTCAAGATCATTAAAGCAACAGAGTGGATTGTGGGTACGTGAGGGGAGATTTTAATGTCCATCCTGATCAACCAATAAATAACTCTTCCAGCTCTTGACAGGATAAATAAATATGTAGAGATATAGAGGTAATAAAGAAGCACTGTGAGAAGAAGAATAAGGCTGCGTGGGAATAATTTGTGAATGTAAAAACGCAAGACACATAATCATACAAAAATCAATTATCAAAAATAAATATAATGATAACAATGTATCTACTGTGCAGGGACAAAGATTGTAAGTACACTTGTGCAATTAAGTTAAATAAATAAATAAAGATTGTATCCGGATTGATAAATTTACTGATATTCATCAAAAACAATTAAGCTGTATAAATTTTCCTACCAGACGTAACAACTGTGATTGAGTTTCTATGTGTGATAAGAAATAACACAAACTTGTTATCAATTAATCGAAAAACTGGTTGATTGTTATTTTGTCAGACGCGGCGACAATGTCTAATAACCTACTATTAGTGATGGTCCTATTATTAGTCATTTCATAAGTTTATAGAAATGCATAGACAAAAAAAATATATACGCGTCGACCTGAGAACCTCCTTCGTTTTTTTTTTCGTCGGTTTAAAAAACTTCATGACTTGTTGGATTTAGCATGTAAGAGATGCTTGAAAAGAAACTAGACAAGAAAATGAAAAATATTAGTGATAAAATTAAAAAAGTGTATCGAACGTGTGCCAACCTTTTTCTACCCAAGCTTTTTTTTTCTAAGCAAGTAACGGCGCTGAAATACGGCCTTTTTTGAACTGCTTCAGCACACATACATACCCCAAGCGGGTACTTACTTACATGTATTTTATATTGCTCCAACTGTTGTTATTGTCCTTGCCGCATTAATTTCTGTTCTGTATTTTAAGTGTTGTCTGTATTATGTATGTGTGACTGTCGACAAAATTAACGAGTTTGTCTATCTATCTATCTACCCGTGGGTTTCATAAGAGGCGATTGAGATGAACCAGAGGATGGGCAGCATGCTGCAGCATCTTTCTGTGTATTGTACGGTCAACCGCTTGTCGGTAGAATTTTTTTCAACTCTATTACCACGCCATAAGGACCAAAAGTGTTTAGCTACTGATGTGCGGCCGTGTGTACCATCTTCAACACTGAGGTCACCAACAACAGCAATTATCAACCGCAACGTTAACAAGCGTGGTGACTATGTTATGTAACGCCGTCAGATACCACACTAATTGTTTTTCACGCATTGCTACGAGTATAATCACCAAGCGAATCGCTCGTGGCCGAGTGGTAGTTGCTCGTTCTTTCCGATCACAAAAGTAAAGCAACGTTGGCCGTGGTCAGAAACCGAATGGGTTACCGCTTGTGGCACAAGAACTACAGCTTGACCAACTTATCTGGAGAATTTTGTGATGGCGCCACGATCGAAAAGGGTTGCCACCTATTACAAAAATAAACAAATTCAGCCTTTTTTAATACTCTTAACTACATGATGAAATATGACATGACTTTTTACTGTTTGCCTCCTTGCTCGCTATCACAGATGAAAGATACCTATAAAGGGTGTAAAAAAAGTACGATGATCCTTCTTAGGGGTGATTCTACATCACTAATAATTTAATAACTCTCCGGGCGCTTCACTTCTACTTGAGCTAAAACGACTTTTTTTAAGAAAAAGTATTTTTAATATTTTTTGTACTATCTATTAATGATGTAGAATCACGCATTAGAAGGATCATCGTACTTTTTAGGGTTCCGTACCTCAAAAAAAAATACGGAACCCTTATAGGATCACTTTGTTGTCCGTCTGTCTGTCTGCCTGTCTGTCGTTCTGTCTGTCAAGACCCTTTTTCTCACGAACGAGAAGAGGTATCAGGTTGAAATTGATAACGAATATTAAGGTTCATAAACCACACAAGATCTGAAAATTTCAGTTTTTTACAATGACGCAATCAAAAGATATGGCTCTTTATGTCCTCATCTCCATACATTAATGCAAAAAAGCAAAACCTACAGGGTACTTCCCGTTGACCTAAAATTATGAAATTTGGTAAGAAATATACAAATAAACAAATAAAGGGAAAAGTCTAAAATCATTAAATATTTCAGTTTTTCTCACAACTAATAGTAACCTTTAAGGTGAGCTTCCGTTTCAAGAACTTTTCTATAAAGGAGGGACAAGTTTGATGGTCGCGGAGTTTTTGAAAATCAAATAGCAGAAGCTTTTAGTATATCATATGGTATAGATAGGTTTGTGGGTAGGTGTTAAAATTACAACATCTGTTTGTGATTTTATTATGAGAATCATTTCTCGCACATCACTTTCCATCGTTTTTGGAATGATTTTCTCATAAAATACTTGGAAATATGCAGAAAAACAAGAACAGCACAGACAACACTGACTGATTCAAGGAGGTTTAAGTAGCAGGTCTTTCGGCTTAGGAGGGAGCCATAATCGTATCCATTTCTTGCGAGGGACCTCCATACTAAAATGTATGTACACTTGTTCACGTACGGACTGTTAGGTCGCCCACTATCCTCGTAAGTGTAAAATGCGGACGAAGTGTTATACGGGTTTCTTTATTTCATATACAAAACAAAACCTGTAACTAAATCTGAGGCTCAGTCACTTTAGCTTCTGTAGCTACTGAAAAAAGAGCGGTACAAAGTCCACCGTGTCAAGATACACATGCTTTTGACTGTAGGTACATTTACCTGAACACAAAACTTTAGTATTTCTATACAAACTTTGTTTGAACACTTATTTCTCCCTTTAAAAGATGATTTCTAAGACATGACGGTTCACATCTCTCTTTATTTCTTAAAGTTTTTTTTTATCTATTTTTTTTACCTAAGTTTTCAAAACTCTAGAAGTTTCATACGTATATTTTTTTATGAGTTGCGTATCTTCTGTTCGAGTGAACCGATTACAATGATACACCGCTTTTATATCAAGAAAGAACGCCAAACACAGTATTGAAAACTCCGTTTGTATCAGTTAAGTTGTTTCTTTTTGAGTGAACCGATTGCAATGATCAAAAGCTAAGTAAATTATCTAAAAATAAGTACAAAAGTTCAGTGGTTTTCGAGGTGGCGAAGCGCCACCGCTTGAAACTTCACGTATCCTCCGTTTCAGTGAACCGTTCGCAATGAATCAAATCTGGGCAATGAAATAAAATTAAGCCTAATGTGTTATTGTTAACCTTATTTCAAGCGGTTGAGTGGTCTGTGAGTTATTGGCGCCGCCGCTTGAAACTTCGATTGTATTCTGTTTGAGTGAACCGATTGCAATGAAACTAAGCTTATATGTTGCACGGAAATAAGCTTAATACATTACCCATCGAAAACCCGGTCACAGATTAAATAATAGTAAACTACCCAGTTCCAATCGGTTCAGTGGTTTGCGAGTTTATCGCGAATACACAACCACACAAACATACCAACAGACGAAAATTCCAAAAATGAACCGAATGGTTTCTATTACCTTTTTTGTGACCCTCCAGATCAATTTTTCCCGATAATTTTCAATGAACAGAATCGGTGAGTTATTATATGTATAGAATAGATGATCAATTCACAAGTAAAAATGATATATTTTCACTTTCGCATATAAAGTTTGGATGAAACATTAGATTTTTTTTACGATTTTTTTTAATATTTGTAGAACGTAACCTAGACCCTAGTTTTTTGACCGACTTATCATAGTCGACTAGGAGACGCTTTACACGACTATGTTTAGGACGGACTCTACAGTTTTTACTCTGAGGACTGTCAACAATAAAATGACATTTTCAAAATGACGTAAGTAGTTCCTCTTTTGGCCATTCTACAGAAAAGTTGGTCTAGCTGTAGAGCGTTTCAGACTTCTGCCGGGCTAAGATGTGCACCGCGACTTGGTCGAGTAGCGCGCAACTGTCACGTTTTATGTATGGACGCGAGAAGACATAACCGGTTTAGTCTATGTAGACTCGCCAAGTCGCGGTGCGTATGCTCGACCTACAGGTGAACTGTGACGGCCAGCTTAGCCCCGAACGCAACTAGATGGAGCCACTGCTGCAAATATAAGGTTTTATTTTTTAATGCAATAAGTACCAACTATATATATATATATGTGCAAAAAGTTGATTCGCGTAAATTTCATCGTGCAACTTAAACGCCTAACAACAATTTCGATAAGAAAAATATCTCCATATGTCCACTAAAGTCCATTACTCTCGTCAGTCCGTGTTCACATGAGTACGATCACTCACACATGCACACAAAGCACAACCGTACACTTTTGACCGCACGCCCACAATCGTAATATTGAACCAAAAATAGCTAACAAAAATAGTACTTTCAGTACATTTACTGTATTTTTGTATTAATTAGCAAAAAATTTAACTAAAAATAGCAGTATTCGTTCGTTTTTCAACAGAATTTTATGTCCCGCGTAAGAATGCAAAACATTTGAATTTTCGTAGATTCAGATTCAGATTCAGATAATTTTATTCAATGTAGATTCTTTACAGAATACGTATGGAAAACGGATCACCTTCAGTGGTTAAGTCGTCTTCTTCTTCTTTTCGTATCAATGGCAAATGATTATATAGTAACTTAGCCCAAAATGTGGCTTCAGCAATAGCTCTTTGATTGCTTTCAAAAAGGTCCCCCTTGGTGCAAGAAACTGAAGAGGTAGGGCACGAAAGCAAGTGTGTCATGGATTGCAAAATGTCGCATTCACACTTGTCGTTATCAGAGAAGCCCCACCTCTTCTTCAGTTCTCCGCACCTGCCAGAGCCCGATCGCAGTCTATTAAGTGACGTCCATATGGGCAAGGGAAGATCATGTCCTGGTGGAAGATTTTCGGCAATGGGGATATATGGGCTTTCAGGGGGGTACCTTTTTGACCACAAGTTCTATCCTAGCCTCCTAGTGGTTAAGAAGTTGGTTCTGGCTACTGTCAATGATAGTATTGGTTAAGTCAAGTCAGAGGCCATTTGGCTTGCTAAATTATATAATCTAACAAACAAAGAGTTGCAAATTTATCCAAAATCGCTATCTGAGTGTAAAAAATTGTTAACTCGTTGGATAGAAACTAAGTCATATGACATGACGGAAGGGTTGTTGAATTTATGAGTAGCTAGTGGAAGTTGTATATACATCTGACCGATCCCAAGACCTTGTCGTAGGGCTATCTGCTCTTCAATTTAACAACCCCGCACGTAGGCACGTATGCATGAACTTGTTCATGCCATACTTGAGTAATAACTTGCTTTAGTGCACACACCCCCACGCACACACACCTACACCCCCACACACACACACACAAACTCACCCACACATACACACACACACACACACACTCACCCACACATACACACACACACTCACCCACACTTGCACCACTCAATCAGTAATAATCTAACCTTACCTTTTTCTCTGTTGTCATAAATTATATTTTGACTTGTTTGAATTTAAGATACAAGCAAAGTAGGCTTGACATCGGGCCTGTAACCGTTATTTTTCATTAGTTGTAGAGGCTAAAGTCGGGCCATCTGTCAAGCTTGACTTATTGTTTACTTGTATACTGTAACTACGTAGTCGGTTATGGAAGAGCGGAGCCTCCTGACACAGGCATAAAAAGCTTAAAAGGAGGCTTCGGCAACTAGATGGTAAGCACACTTCTGGTTAATGAAATAAATATTTTGTATTTTTTTTTTTGTATTAAAAACTCTGACAGCCAAGTTGACCACTAACCTGGCAAAGCCTTATCTAGGATTTGATCTGGTTTGGGTTGCTGAAGTCAGATGGCATTCGCTCTGTGTGAAAATCAGTGCCTTCGTCCAATCCCATAGGGTAGGTAGCCGACTCCGAAAAACCAATGATAAAAATGGAATAAGCATAGGACAATTATGATGCTATAATCATCAAGTGAGTGGATGGGAACAGTTTACACTACGGTTCATTACTCGCATATGAGCACTGTGTGCGGTGTTAGCGCGCTCAGAGTCGGATCAAACCTTGCTCGTATTCACTCGTTCAAGCGACGTGACGTCATCAGTGACGTCACTTTAGCCCGCTATCATTTTCTAGTGCAGCGTATGCGATACGTCAAAATAAATTTCGGTTGAGTTTCGTGTGATTTTTTTCGGTTTGTTTGGAGTTCTAAAGCAAACTAAAGAAATGGACACAATTCACAGGGTCCAAATACTTTGAGGCTAAAAACTACTTCGTTTCGAACAGTGACATTGACATAAGCCCAGTAATATCGGATCGTTTAGATTTAGTATTATATAGTCTAAGGTTTAGATATTCGATTGTGTTCGACGTTTGCATGCTAACGAAAATGATCCGACACGAATGCACCGATTGCAGCGTTGGTAAAATATTTCCTTTTTGAACCGCACTATTAGTAGCATAGCACCCAGAAACTCTTCAATTCACGGCCTTTTTTAAGCAAGATTAGGTTGAAGACACGCTTTAATTTACTTTTACAACTCTGAATATTTCGATAATCGCTATAATGTTTTTAGATTTGATCGACTTTGGGGTAAGGGACCGGGCGGCGGAGTAATGATAGGTATTCGACACGAGCTCACTGCACGGATGCGAAGTGACTGGAATGTACCGGCGCATTCAGAGTTGGTATGGATAAGTATCGACGTGCCGGCGAACGGTTGTCATTCTTCCTCATCCAATGCGCGCTCGCCTGGCACCGCAAAAAAGTTGCACCTAGCTTGTGCTTACATCTCACCGACCCAAGACCACACAAACTCCGTAACTACTTTTCTTGACAGTGTATCAGACTTAGTATTGCAATATCCAGATGATAATTTTATTATATTAGGTGACCTCAATATACCCCGTGCATTATGGTCTCAGATTAAAGGTGAAAACTTTTTACATTTAGATTCTAATGGAGATAAATTAGCCTCATGTCTGTCTGATTGCATGGCACTGACCGATTTGTATCAGTTTAATCACTGTTTTAATGAAAATAATCGGATTTTGGACCTAGTTCTATCCAATTTAGATTGCAATGTAACTGAATGCTTTTTACCTATTTCGCGATTTGTACCTCATCACAAACCCCTAGATATTAGCCTAAAATTAAATTTATCCCTCAATATGCAAAAAAATAACACAAGCAAATACTGTTTTACTTTATCGGATTTTGAAAGTATTAATACTGAATTAGTAAATTATGATTGGAGCATATTATACGACCTAAACACAGACGAGGCCACATCACACTTTCATGCATTTCTAGATAAATTGATAAATACATACGTTCCTAAAAGACCGATTCGTGCAAACTCTCGTAAGCCTCCATGGTACTCACGATTGCTAATTAAATTAGAACGGAAAAAAAGACGTGTGCATGCTAGGTGGAAAAAATATGAAAACCCTCTTGATTATAACTTATTTAGCACATTAAGGGCGGAGGAAAAAGCTCTCGAAATTCAATGTTATCATACGTATATAAGTAGATCAGAAGATATTATTCGCGTTTCACCAAAATATTTCTGGAACTTCATACAATCTAAGTTTCCTTCAAATGAAATTCCTTCTTCCATGACGTACGGTGTGTCTTCCTCCGACGATCCACTCACCATCGCTAATGATTTTAATCATTTCTTTCATTCCACATTTGTACCTGATTCTGCTCGAATCGACCCTAACCTTATAAATAACAACTCAGATTCACCTGTTTCTATCTCTAGTCTAAAAATTACTTTCTCAGAAGTTAGAACACTGCTTAAAACGGTCGATATTAACAAAGGAGCTGGGTATGATAATATACATCCCTTACTCATATCTAAATGTGCAGCTGAATTAGCAATTCCCGTTACTATTATTTACAATAAATCATTAAATGAAGGATGTTTCCCTGCTCTTTGGAAAAAAGCCCTAATAACGCCTATTCACAAGTCTGGTTCGAAAAACGACGTAAAAAATTATAGGCCTATCTCAAAACTCTGTGTTTTAGGTAAATTGTTGGAAAAATTTGTTACACAACATCTGACACAACTTTTTAAACGGGTGATATCAGAACATCAACACGGCTTTTTCCGAGGCCGATCCGTAGAATCCAACCTATTAACATATACAGATTTCATTTTAAATGCAATGGATGATGGTTATCAAGTCGATGCCGTGTACACCGACTTTTCAAAAGCGTTTGATAAAATTAGTCACAATATTCTCCTGGAGAAGCTCCTGAAACTCGGTGTACACGGTGATCTATTCCGATGGCTTAAATCATACATTGAGAACCGGTCTCAGGCCGTTTCTTTAAAAGGCTTTATATCCTCATTTCATAGCATTCCTTCTGGTGTTCCACAAGGATCACATCTAGGTCCCCTCCTTTTTACCCTTTATATTAATGACATAAGTAAAGTTTTCAAAAGCTCTCAGCACCTTCTTTACGCTGATGACACAAAAATTTTTAAGATTATCTCCAGTGATCATGATTGCGTTGATTTACAATCAGATCTAAACGAATTTAATAATTACTGTAGAGTTAATAATCTTTTCCTCAATTTTGACAAATGCCGCGTTATTTCTTTTACACGTAAACTTAATCCTATAACATTTAACTACTCGCTTGCAGGAAATAATCTTGTCAGAGTTAATAGTATTAGGGACCTAGGTTTGATCCTTGATACAAAATTAAATTTTAACCTTCATATTGACCATATTACTGCCAAAGCCTTTAAACAGCTAGGATTTATTTTGCGTGTTTCCAAGCCGTTTCGAAAAGCCTCCACTTTTACTATCCTATATAACTCCTATGTTCGTAGCTCGCTCGAATTTAGTTGTGTGGTCTGGAGTCCCCTTTATAAGGTTCATATAAACAGGCTACAGAAAGTCCAAAACAAGTTTGTTAAAAACTTAGATTATCGTACTGGACATTGGTTTACGGACTATGAGACTGCATCCCAAAGACACAATTTCAATTCACTCGTAAAGAGAAGATTATTTGTTGATGCAGTGTACTTGTACAAAATTATACATAGTTATGTGGATTCGCCAGCTCTTCTTAGTAAAATTAATTTCAAAGTACCTTCACGCATGTCCCTGCGCTCTGATAAGCATGTTTTCGATTGCAAACAATGCAGAACTAACTACAATCAAAATAGTTATTTTCGGCGTGCTTTGGATAGTTACAATAAGCTATTTTCGGATATCGACATTTTTGGATTGTCCTTGGGTGGTTTTAGAAGTCATATTTTTAAAAAACTCAATGGAAGTTAACGAATATTTCATGTTTGTTTTTATAATCTTGTTAACAATTGTTTTTCTTTTTATAAAAAGCAACACTGTATCTAAGAGCATGTCAAGCCTGAAATCCTTCTCAATTATACCGTAAATACTCACTATAGTTGCTCAGGACTTGACTTCTGTACTATTCTAAGCTATATTTAAGTAAGGATAATTTATGTAAGATCGAAAATACTACCGTTCGCTATTGATACGATTATAAATAATTATGGAACTCTAGGTCTATTAGGTGCTAAGTTTTTTAAGCTATAATTGTTAATGACTGTTTGTTTCCTTAAATAAAAAAAAAAAAAAAAAAAATTAAATAACAATATAATATAATGAATTCAATTTATAGAAGACTAGCTGTTACCCGCGACTTCGTCCGCGTAGATTTTATAAAATAACAGAACTCGAACTTAATTGAAACATATTTTACGGAGCGCTTATCCTTCTTGATCCCTACGTAAAAGATGCATTTGTACTTATCCAAGTTGAATAAATGCATCTTACTACAAACTTAATTATCTTTTGATTTTATTTAACTGGTAGGTAGTGCGGAATTTTCATTGTCAACCGTTACAGGCGAACTTAAAAAAGAAGGCAATAAAGGGAGTGAAGTGAATGGGTAGCGAGGAGGTATTCATAAAAGTAAAAAAGGTCCCTATTCCTCCCTATCTATCCTTTTGTATCCCCCCCCCTACATTCCCACTCCCCCTCCCTCACCCTCTCCCACTCTCTCTTCCTCTCCCTCGCCCCTCCCTCTTCCCCCCCTCACCCTTCCTTCCCCCTCCATTTCCCCCCTTCCCCTCTCCCCATCACCCTCCCTTTCCCCCCTCGCCCTCCTCCCATTCCCCTCCCTTTCACCCTTCCCCTCACTCATCCTCCCCTTCCCCCTCTCCCCCCACGCCCTCTACCCCTCCCTCCCCCTTTCTCTCCCCTCATTTTCCCCTCCCTTACACTCTCTCCCTATCCCTCCCCCTCTCCCTCTCCCTATCCCTGACCCTACCCCTATCCCTGCTTCTACCCCTAACGCCATCTTAACCGCTATCCCTATCCTTATATAAACATACAACTGACACTCATATTGATTTTTAGACATTTCAAACCTATCGAATCCCAACCCCATCCCAGGGGTGGTGGTATTTCACGTCCACCACGTTGGATTTCAAAATCATTGTAGTTTTCGTAATCAGTGACCCGATAAACCATACGAACGACACCCATATTAATTTTTAGACATATCAACTCTATCGCACCCCAACCTCATCCCCAAGGGATGATAGCATTTCACGTCCACCATGTTGGATTTCAAAATTGTTGTAGTTTTTGTAATCAGCGGCTCGATAAACCTTACAAACGACACCCATATTGATTTTTAGACATTTCAACCCTATCGCACCTCAACCTTATCCCCAGGGGATAATGGTAGTTTACGTCTACCACGTTGGATTTCAAAATTGTAGTAGTTTTCGTAATCAGCGATACTTAGTTGAGTAAAAAAAGAAGTCCCATCAAAATCGGTTAAGTAGTTTCGGTGTGCTGTAGCAGATACAACCCCGCTAGAGTATTATTGTATGTGTAGATTCCCACGGGAATGAGATATTTTCCCGGGGTAAAAAGTAGCCTATGTCCGTCTCCAAGTTACCATCTATCACCGTACCAAATTTCATCAAAATCCGTTCAGCCGTTTAGGCGTGAAAGAGCCCGCTAGAGTATTATTGTATGTGTAGATTCCCACGGGAATGAGATATTTTCCCGGGGTAAAAAGTAGCCTATGTCCGTCTCCAAATTACCATCTATCACCATACCAAATTTCATCAAAATCCGTTCAGCCGTTTAGGCGTGAAAGAGCCCGCTAGAGTATTATTGTATGTGTAGATTCCCACGGGAATGAGATATTTTCCCGGGGTAAAAAGTAGCCTATGTCCGTCTCCAAGTTACCATCTATCACCATACCAAATTTCATCAAAATCCGTTCAGCCGTTTAGGCGTGAAAGAGCAACAAACAAACAGACAGACAGACAGACAGAGTTACTTTCGCATTTATAATATTAGTATGGATGGATAAAAAATTTGACTTATTATGCTGTATGCCGTTAAAAATTCAATTTACAGAATGAACTTGCAGTACTTTTTCAAAGTACCACACAGTAATCTTCCACAACAACTATCTCAGTTACGTACTCAGAGAAATTGCTGTACAAAGAGAGAGAACAAAACTATAACATACCTTAGCTTAGTAACCTGGGTGGTATACTGTACAAAATGTTTAAAACTCTGTTTGAGACGCTCTTTAGATTCTCTCCCGGAAGATACAGGCTTCACCACAGTTCTTTACGATTGTCTGCTACTGTAACACATGGCCAAACTCAGGTGTTAATATTTTCTATTGAGTTAAATTTTTTATTGAAAATAATGTATTAGCAATTTTCAGAAATTTCTTAATAAAATAAAAAGTTCACTTTACGTGAACAACGTAGTTTTGAAGTTGTGCTTATCAAACATACTACAAATCAAAATTGTAAGTATACCTATTTCAAGTAAGTAGACAAACTTTTCCCGTGGGTGCCGGCAAAGAATAGTACCAACCCATCTCTACCCACTCCATTGTCGGTGTCGTAAGAGGCGACTAAGGGTTCATGAACCAGAAGATGGGCAGCAGCATCCTTCTGTCTATCGTATTAATGGTACTTCCCCTCCATATTGTATCAGCAAAAGCTGGAATTTTATAGGGAGCTTCCTGTCCTTTATGACGTTTCATGGGATATTATGATGAGACAATTTTTTTGTAAAATTCGTTTCTCAAAAAAGATACAGAAAATTGTGTTTTTTGTTTCTGTATCATAAAAATATAATCGGTTAATATTAACAAAAATGTAACGTGTCCGATTATGATAATTTTCGTTGCTGTGCTTCCAGTTTTCTACATAAACCTAACTAACCAGTACGGAAATCTCTTAAGCTGGCATGAATACCTAGTACAATACTCGTATCCACTGACATGTTTGGGGAAGTTCATGGTCTTTTAACTAATACCGTTAAATTGTTACTACTGAAACTAATTTCCGGAAGTCTTTGGTAACTTCATCGATTCTATGAACTGAGACAAATTTTATAAGAATATGACTATCGGCTGAGTTACTAGTAATTCATAACAAGTTACTTATTTATACACTTTAAGCAGATAATATCAGTAAAACCAAAAGTTACTTTAAAAAAGGAATTACCCGTTAGAACGACCACAAAATACGTAAGCTAATTGTTCAATTTCATTTGTGATGAAATTTGAAATTGTAAGAAGAATAAGAAAAACTTTAAAAGAGACAGGAGATTAACAATTAATATTGATAATAACATACGCAAAACATAATTATAGTGATCTAAATATAGCAAAACGAAGAGGTATAAACAAGTTATAAAAAATAAAAAATTACAAATATGATTCAGTAACTTGTAATACCTGGAATCGACCCTGTCTTTTTAAAATCCAGTAAGTAGCATGTTAAAGAGCAGTTTATATCGGTTAAGCAGTAATCTGCAAGTGAGGTGGGAATAACAGTTGAAGCGGAAAATAGAATGGACGGGGAAGAACGAAACAGCCCATCAAATGCAACAAACTTACGCCTTGGGAATGCGCATTTGGGTTGTAAAACTACCGTGCTCTATCCAAGAGTACACGTGGAAATTCACTGCTCAATTTCTGTGCAATCAAATTATTATGGGTTTGAATTCATGTCGGAATATACTCGATACACGAACGTGCAAGGAGATGCTAATGTTTAAAAAAGATATGACCAACTTTTTACTCTTGGACTCTTGGTCCTTGAACACCTTCATAGACTTATTGATGATAATAGAATTGAGAACAGAAAAAGAACGGACAAGTAGAACTGACAAAAATAACAAAGCAAAAACTGTAAGATAACAATCCCTGATAACAATAGTTTAGTTCATAATAGCAGAAAGCACGAGAGAATCGGTTGAAGAAGACAAGTATACGGACGTCAATAACAATAGACGTGTAAGGCCTGAAATATACTCATAAGGTATACGGCAATGGCAAGGCACAGGCAAGGAGAAGGTACTGTGCCACTTCAAGACTTGTTTATACAAAATATTCGAAAGCGACGCGTCGTAAATTGTTCACAAGTGATGTGGTGCAAGCATGCTGCTTTTCAGCCTGCTGATTGTCTTACGATTTTTGTATTGAATGTCACGTCCGTTCCGTATCTGTTCCACGCCGGTGCCGCCGTGCCTGTGTCTCGCCCGTACCTTACCTTCGCCGTATGCCCTTTATGTATATTTTAGGGGGATAGACATTTGAATAAATTAGAAGTCATCTCATGTCACTAGTACAACAAAAGTTACTACCATAATAAACCTAGACAAGGAGCTCCCTCTACAGTTTTACAGCAGAAAGCATATTTGGAGGGGTAGTACAACTTTCACCACGCTTGTTAGCGTTGCACCTAGCCCCAAGGACCGTGACTGTTTGTGATTGCAGTATATAAGATGGTACGACATGTAAAAGGACGCCGATGCTCAGCTTACCCTTTGAAATCCCTTAATCGTCTTTTACGAAACCCACGGGTAGAGATAGATGGTATTATTCTTACGCGTGCTACAACCACAACTTTCTTGTCCCTCAGGACAGGAATAAGAAAAAGATTCTTAGCCGGCATCATACGAATAAAATATTGTAGAAGTACGCACACCTAATTGTTTATTTAATTAACCCTGGAAACCCATCAAAAGGTTCATCTATGTAGCGACAGCAAAATCCCGCGTGGATTAGCCGCTTGCCATGGCGAGTAAATAAAAACCTAATCTAAATGCCATTAAAAGTAGACGCCTCAAGATTTAAGACCTGACTGTCTCGTTATTTTTGTTTACCCCCCTCGCAACTCCTCCCACAGGACTAATGCGGGAATTTTAAACAGATTGAGGTTTATTTTGGCGTTATTGACGTTCTTCTTAAGTGGGGTCGAGGTGACCTCAAAATTCTAAGCCCTTGTTTTAAGCTCAACTTCTACCGAAATGCTCTCAGCTTTGAAAATTTGAGTTGTGAATTATGTTAAGTGCTTTCGCAGGCTTAAGTAGGTAGCAGGTTTGTTGGTAATAATACTGGACATCTACATTTGAGACTTACCTCTTCCACTAAGCATCTTTTGTGACAAATTTTATATTGTCTTGTTCGAAATTGTGCAAGCCTAGATTAATAGGTATACATCATCACCGTATCGAGTTAACTGACAAGCTACCAGATATTTTTAACAAATATTATTATTATTTTTAATGGGGACGTCTCGCGCAGACGGGTGATCAGATCACATGTATGGAGCTATTTCACCCACTTTTTTTAAGCCTTTCTTGACAATAGGCTTACCGCCGAAAGAAAATTAATAGTTAAATAAACATGGTATTATGGCTTTGTGCTTAGCCTGTCTATTGTGGAGCAGCTGTTCTTGTAAAATTGAAAGTTGTTCCGTAACTTTCAGTTTTTTTCCCCTTACACCCTGTATATAATTATGTATTTACTAAATTAAGTAATTTAAAAAAAAAAATTCTTAAGACAATAACTTTCTTATTTAGATTTTTGGTACACAATTCTCTTAAACCGATAATATAATTGAGCACAAGTTAAACTAATGTATCAAATTATTACAAAATAACCTAACTACTTCGCGAAATTAGTGTGAATCATAAAATTTGCAATAAATTTCAATTACAAACCAGTAAATTTTAGGTAAATATGACATATTTCTATGAATATCGTGAATTATCAATTTTATTCGCGCATTAATGTCAAAATTTTATAGTTACGACGAATGGCTATCATGATGCCAAGTTGGCTGGCCTTATACATACGTTTGCACCTTTTAAAATAGGTAAAGGTATACCTATTAAATAATTAAATGAAGTTAGTGATTGTTATTGTCAAGTAATTTATAAATTTTACAATGCGTTACCTGCTTTACATTCCCATTCTTTCATTTATAACATAACTGACATACCTACTTAACTAGTTATTTTCATTTTATTCAACGGTCTTAGTTCATATGCTTACTAAACATCATAATCATCATATCGTGTGGGTTTTAAGGTCAATGACCGACCTCACACACCCTGGTGTCAAAATTGTTAAGTCGCCAAAGGCCTATGACATGGCTCACTAACGACTACATCGGTAGATAGTAATCGGGATCAACGGCTTAGCGTGCCTTCTGAAGCACGGAATCATCTAACTATTCAGACAATCAAGTGATTCATCCTGCAATATCCTAACTAAATTGCGGAGCTTGCACAAAGGCATTTTTTTTTCCCACCATGGCGCCACTTTGTGAAGCGATGTAGTTTAGCTGACGTCATTAAGAGATTTTAATATCCAACAATGAATTAAATATTTTGAGTTTGTGGATAACAGCCTGCGTGGAGCGCTCAGCTCTCGATCCGGAGGTTCAGGGTTTGATTCCCAGTGGAAACACTGTCAAACAAAGCCCAAATAGTGCAAAAGTCTGAAATATAAATACAAATAAATATGGGGGACACTTTCGTAAAAAGTCACCTGGTCAAAGTCACCTAAACTATAGTCCAGTTAATCCACGATATGAGGTTGCATTAAATGTACATTTAGAGAAATTCTAGGGCTATTTGAAGCTGTAAATAATTAAATCAGGATATTTGGAATAAACAACATCTTTTTGTGAAAGTACCAGTATAAGCTGACCTGGGCTACATGGTAAATATTATACAGGTTGAGTTCACCTCATAGTGGTTTTAAGAATATAAACTTTATTATAACTTTATACTTTATTTTTTGAATGTTTTTACTGTAAAGTATCCCCTTAAGTGCATTTAATGCAACCCTCTCCATACAAACTTTCGTAGATTGACTGGACTACTAAGCAAAACCTGAGACTGACAATCTAAACACCCAGAAACAACTTCCTTGTGTGACAAAAGAATTTACTCTTTAACTTTCTATTTTATATTCGTCCAGCTCGGAATCAAACCCGAAGCCCACAAAACAGTTACCACTGCAAAACACATCCCGTCACTCATAATCATAAGTTTCCATACATTCCAGATTTAACTCGTTGTTCCGGTATCTTCCCGTCGGCTTTCGGCTCCTCAAAGACGTCGGCATCGCGGTAAAACGTATAAAATATTGACGTAGACACGACATTTTATTTTTGGAGGTAAATTAAAGAGTAAGCAAGGAACAGACGCGTCTTTTGTTATGAGAAACGAACGTTTTGTAAATAATTTTCGCTAACTAGTGTTTATAATAATTTCAAATCTAAATAGATACTTTTAAAGGATAACTACAAACAAAAAAAAAACGCCACAAAAAGCTAATATTTTTTGGATGATAATGACATCATTTAATGGTTTATCAACTTGGTCACAGATTAAATAATAGTAAAACTTGGTTTTAGAAACGACTGACTGATAGCATAAATATAGAGTTTAGTTTTCTACTCTTTTTGTTTGAGACGTTTTTATAGAAAAGTTAGGTGTGTTTAATTTTGGCGTTATTCTTAAATGTGAAATACCATTTCATAACTATTTTTGTGTCTAAAAACAGCTTTAGTCTCTCGGAGGAAATTTCATGTAGGCAAAAACGAATAGTCTCCACCTTTATCTTATTGACTCATCTTTGACATCCGCGATCAGCGTTACGAGCGGAAGTGTTGTATTTCAAAGGGGCATTCTTGTTACCTGTGCACTAAAAATACAGCGCTTACACACCGGTCGGATACGACACGATTAGGCACGCCCCGCTCGTCGCCAGCGGCGACTTTGATCTGCAAGTCGAGGTTGTTTGGAGGAAACAGACATTTGTACACTCTGTTATGTTATTTGATCTTTGTCGCTTATTAGTTTGATGAAACCTTTTGTTTTAACTGCAGATTTGCATTAGGAGATCCTGGTTTGATCTCCGCTCTGTACAACTTTTTTGAATCTATCATTATTTTATGTCATAGGTCGATTGTACCAAAAAAGAACGCGTTCACTTGAACATCGGTTGTAAAAGTAATATGTGGTGATCAGTAATGGTTGGACTCGCTGGATGAGTCCTTTTCTTTCCCTCATGAAGACTCGAAGAATAACTTATACTTATATTTTTGTACGTGCAAATGCTTCAATGAACATTTTTATAACCCAGATCTATTTTAGTTAGTCGCGAATGAATTGGGTTTTCCCGTATGAGCCCTTGCTATCTACCTCATCATTTCAAAGATATTTGATTTCTACTTGTCATAAAAAGGAAAAATATTGGGACAATCTTGTAAAAAAAATTCCTTGCCAGAGTTTAGACTTTGTAGTGAAAGCTATACGCGGCTGTTTTTAGGGTTCCGTACCTCTAAATAAAAAAACCGAACCCTTATAGGATCACTTTGTTGTCCGTCTGTCTGTCTGTCGGGGTATCAGGTATCAGGTTGTTATCAGGGGTATCAGGTTGAAATTGATAACGAATATTTAGGTCCATAAACTACACAAGATCTGAAAATTTCAATTTTTTACAACGACGCAATCAAAAGATATGGCTTTTTATGTGCTCATCTCCATACATTTATGCAAAAACGCAAAACCTACAGGGTACTTACCGTTGACCTAAAATTATGAAATTTGGCAAGAAGCTAGGTCTCACAGTACAAATAAAGGGAAAAGTCTGAAATCATTAAATATTACAACTTTACTCACAACTAAGAGTAACCAATTGTGGTGAGCTCCCGTTTCAACAACATTCATATAAGAGAGGGGTCAAGTGGGATGGTCGTTGAGGCGATTTTTGTTTTAGTTCTATTTAAAAACGGGAACACTTGCAAACTTGAAAATTGGTATGTTTATAGTGCATAAGCTATAAAATAACAACAAATAATAAAATTTGGTCAAGCGCGTGTCGGACTCAAAAAATCTAGCACAGTAACTTACTGAAATTTCAACTAATACAATTATGATTATGTGGTACGGAACCCTCAGTGCGCGAGTCCGACTCGCACTTGGCCGGTTTTTTTTTAATAACAGAGGATCGCAGCCTGAGCCATTCGTTAAAGATCATTGATGTTAAACAAAATAAAATTAACATATTACATCAAGAAGCGGCACAGAACAGGAAAGAATGGAGAACTCTCGTGTTGGAGGCCAAGATCCTTTTGGGGTCGCTGAGCCAGCGTAGTAAGTAGTAGTATTACATTTTTAAAGAAAACTTGAAAATTCGTACAAATTCTTCTTTTACGTTTTTCATAGGAACACTACTATAATTCAAATCGGCCTCACTCACCTTAGCAACAAAGCCCTTCTAAGTCCGATCTGAAATATCCAATGAATCAGTACAAAGGGACGCGTGAAGAACATTCCGAGCAGAAGAGGCGAGGTGAAGAGGGGAGAAACAAAATGGCGGCACCTGCAGAAATAAGCACAAAGGAGTGCACAAAGAAATACCTTCACGTATGACTCCTCAGGTTTAAAGTATTTAAAATCTCATTAGGAACTTGACGTACATTATAACTTAGATTTAAATACTTAGTAAAATCTATGTTCTAAACATGTTTTTTAGGTTTTCAGACTCAAAAAGCAGATGAGAGAATTTTTTTATGAAACGACAAAACACCAATATACAACGTCTACTTGTATAAAGGAATTACTTACAGGCCAAATGCAACAGAAATAACGATCTATTTCAAATACTTTAAATTACATACTAGTTACTTCGTTGGTTACTACTCCAGTAAAAATACGGTTTTGCAAAACATCATTGGTATATCGTATTTAAATATGATGTTAAGACGCAATATTTACGAATCCACCTAAAATTTAAAGCGGAATATTTTTTTCGAATAACAGCTAAGGCAAAAATAGTAATAGACAATTATATACTTTATATCATAGATAAACGTATACTATACATATAGGCATAAAAATCCACCATAAATATATTTAAAAATATCAATTTGTTTCAAAATATAAAATCTACACTTACATTTACTTACATATAAGATCCAATAAAGTCGAGATAAAATAATATAAATAAACTGACCTAAACTCAACCTTTTTAAATGTAAGTGATTCTTATATAAATTCACAAAAATGCCATACTAAATAAATAAAAAGTTTTTTGTAATCGCTGGTTTACAATGATTTTGTAAACATTTATGTTGGATTTGCCTAAAATGTGATTACTTAGCACTATTTAAATTATTAGAAAGCAAAACGGATCTATTACTATTTTTGGTTGCATAGATAAGCTTTATTTAAATTTCGTGCCATAAAAATTAAACAATACAAAAAAGCTAATATTTTTAGGTGGATTCATGTAAAATATGAAATTATGAATATATAGCAAGCCGTAAATAAAAAAAAATATCTATTAACATTTTTTTCCGAAATCCCATATTTTTTTAATGTTTCGACGGCAAAATAAATAAATAAATTAAGTAAATTTAGGTGGATTCCATTGAAAAGCTTTACACAGAAAAATAATCTATCGATCTGAAAAGGAAACACGGCTATTATCAATTATTTCCGTTTCGCCATACAATCTCTCGTAATTTTATTGGAGTATACAACCAAAATAACTTTAACGATGCTAAAAATGCAATTGAAATAAGTAATTCACTTTTATGTTTCTTTATGTTTGAAAAGCTTTTCACCTGACTCCGTTACATTTTAAGGCCTTTCTGCTATATTTTATTATTATTAATAGCAAAACTTAATTTGTTTATTATATCCGTGGACCCACGAAACTTTTTTCACAGTTTGACTGTGGGATCATCAGTCTAAATAAACAATCCATCATTACATCCCATGAAAAGTCCACTACAGGAAAGGGAGCTCCCTCCAGGATTCTAACTTTTGCTGGAAAAATGTGGAGGGGAAGTACCATAGTCACCTCGCTTGTTAGCGTTACGGCTGGCACCGTGGACGTAAGATACAAAGGAGGATGCTGCTGCCCATCCTCCAGTTAACCCTTAGTCGCCTCTTACGACACCCACGGGTATGTATTGGTTGGTACTATTCTTTGCCGGCACCACACGGGACAATATACAATAAACAATTACGTATTAGTTAAAACTAAATGAGAACCGTGATTTTTTCCGAGAGTCCTAGTTACTTTCTTTATGCTTATACTGCCTGAATTTTCATTGATGTTGCTCCCGAATCCAAGAGATTTAACTCATGCAAACAAGCAACTTTCCCGACGAAAAACATTTTTCTTTTTCCCATACAAAACCTGTCGATCACGTGACTTTACTATGGAGAGTCGAAAAATTATTTGACAATAAAATTGCTTGTTATTATAAGTAGAATCACTGGGCTTCGGAAGCAAAACCAAAAAAAAATAATACGCTATATATAAATATGGACGAAATTACACCCTTTTGGGCTTTACCGCAGTCGGGTACAAAAAAAAGGACGTTTTCACGTGTACTTTATAAATCAAATATAGACAAACCGACAAACTCAATTTCATGAAAATTGCATTGTTTGACCGAAATACCACTCGAAAAATTCTTTGTATTTAAATGCCTAAAACATAACAATAAAGATGCACAATGGAATTTCTAAACATAAAGCTGGAATTCAGTACTGACTATGTGGAGTATAAAAGCTGCTGAAGTCAGAAATACAAGCAAGTTTAGTTTATCACCCTTGAAGGATAATAACCAATATCCAATCAGCATCATGAAGTCTATCTTCGTACTGACAGTGGTCTGCACTCTAGCTGGCGGCGTCATGATGGCCAGCATTGAAGATGGTATGTTTCTTTTTTTAAAATTGTGGACAATTCACACAGTCATATGACCCCAAAGTAGGCATAACCTGTACTATGTGTTGGGTACCAGAAACTGATGCATATCTTAATATATAAAAGGATAAACTGAATGACTGACTGACTGATATATCAACGCACAGCCCAAACGGCTGGACCTAGAGACTTGAAATGTTGCAGGTAGATACCTTACACAGTGTAGGCATCCACTAAGGAAGGATTTTGCGAAAATCCACCCCTAAGGGGTAAAATAGGGGAAGAAAGTTTGTATGAAAGTCCGTCAGTTTAGAAGTTAGGATCTTCAAAATTTGTATTTAGGCTGACGACTAAAGTTTAACGTGTCTTAGGGTGAAAAGGTGAATGAAATTGAAAATCCTTCAGTTTCAAAGTAAAATCCACTAAATTTATTGTTTAGGCATTAGGGTTGTAATTTTGTGGAACGTACATCAGTGTTATTGAAATTTCACCCCAAATTCGAAAGAGGGAAATGGGGTGAAAAAGTCTAAAAACCAATATGAGTATCGTTTGTATGGTTTGACAAACAATTTTGAAATCCAACGTGGTGGACTTGAAATACCATCATCCCCTGGGGATGGGGTTGGGGTGCGATAGGGTTGAAATGTCTAAAAATCAAAAATAATCAATCAATAAATAATTTATCGGATCGGGGTAGGGGGAGAGGGAGCCGGAGTGGGAGAGGGAGCGGGAGGGGTGAGGGAGGGCTGAGGGAGCCAGAGAGGGAGAGGGAGCGGGAGGGGGAGCGGGAGGAAGAGGGGGAGTGGGAGAGGGAGCCGGAGCTGGAGGGAGCAGGAGCGGGAGCAGGAACAGGAGAGGGAGCGGGAGCGGGATAGGAAGAAGGAGAGGTAGCGGGACAGGGAGAGGGAGAGGGAGTAGGAGCGGGAGAGGGAACGGGATAGGGAGAGGGTGCGGGAAAGGAAGAGGGAGTGGGATAGGGAGAGGCAGTAGGAGCGGGAGAGGGAACGGGATAGGAAGAGGGTGCGGGATAGGGAGAGGGAGTGGGATAGGGAGAGGGATAGGGAGAGTGAGCGGGTTAGGAAGAGGGAGCGGGTTAGGAAGAGGGAGCGGGATAGGGAGAAGGAGTGGGATAGGGAGACGGAGCGGGATAGGGAGAGGGAGCGGGATAGGGAGTGGAAGAGGGAGCGGGATAGGGAGAGGGAGCGGTACAGGGAGAGAGAGCGGGATAGGGAGAGGAAGGGGGCGAGGGAGAGACTGCACTATACTGCACATTGTCTGAATTCCACGCGGGCGAAGCCGCGGGTACAGCTAGTACATAAATAAATGAATTACACCTACATACAAAAAAAAACACTTTTGTTCATTAGACAAAGGTTTGCCCTGGGCGGGGAACAAATCCACGGGTCACGGCAGACCAAGAATTTAAGCTTACTACGAGTACCAACCACGCCAACTTGCCAGCCAGGTTTTCTTCTTGCATTCTTGTAAATTAATGTTCTCTATCTATAGTCGTTAGGCTTGTTATTGTTACGACTAGCATAATGGATCAAGGTGTTTGGTGGTCGCAGAAAGGACGCTGCTGCCCATCCTCTGGTTCAACGTTCCTTAGTTACCTTTTAAGACATCCACGCCTAGAAATGAGGTGGTGTTAATCTTAGCTAGCAACATACGAACCACAAAAAGGTCAGTCAAATCAACCCCAAAATATAACGAATTATACTGTGAAAGGTCTGTCAGGAAAATAGCAGCGTTAAAAAATCCCTGGTCAGCTGTGTTGTCCATACAGCCGTACTAAAAGTTTTACGTGGATTCGTCTTACAAGCTCCCACCTACGTCCAATCAACCCCCTACCCTCACCTCTTCCACTCACCCCTCTCTCCTGACCCTCTGACTCATCCAAAGGTAGCACTAATTATTGCCACCAGGAGGACTATAACCACTTTGCACGAAATGACCTCCCGAAACATAGACCTATCCGCGTCAAAAAGACTTCAAGAACTTATTGTATTTAATTGCCACTAACAAAAAAACAAGGTTTCAAAGACGCAAAATTATATACAGGATGTTAGGAAAAGTACCGATTTCCTTTTAACCACATGTTGTATATGTAGAATAAAGTACATTAAACATATTGATAATAAACAAATAACATAAAAAATAAAATACTTCCTATGAAAAAAAAAAGTTCAAGTTGTCAACCTTATTCTAAGAATCACAACGCGCTCCTCTCCGACGCGGCGCACCAATTGTTAACAAGTAAAACAGGTACCTTCATGCGCGCCGCGAGTCTGGCGATGGTTAACACAATTAAATTTTAATATTATTTTTTTATATCTGTTTTTTTTTTCTTTTTTATTGTTTTGACATGCTTATTGTTTTATATTCTACTTATAGAACATGTGGTTAAAAGGAAATCGGTAGTTTTACTTACACCCTGTATTGTATATGTATTTTTTCTTACAGAGGGCGGCATTATTCAGGAGGTTCCGTCGGTAGACCCTCCACTAAAATGCGTGATGTTGGATGTGAAATGCGACAACGACGATTTTTGTAAGCAGTTTGATAAGAAATGTAAGGATATGAAAGAGAATTCTCGTCCTTATTGCTTCCCACGCTATGACAAAGACGAAAAGTCATGTATGTGTTGTTGGTAAAGAGGACATTGGCTGCAATTTCTTTACCTATTTCTCATTTTACTTTCTTTGTTTCAATAAAATGTTTGTTTTTGATTAAAAATATATTGCAAAATTCTTCTTTTTTTACTCTGTGTGAACCCGTGAAACAACTAACAAATCCATTGATAGTGTATGTTGCGTCTGGTAGGACGCACTGTTATTTATCGGGATGCATCTAGTAAAACTAGCTAATAATGGTACGTAGGACACAGACAGAACATCCCCGCTCGCCGGCTGGCTATGAAGTGATATTCTCCCCGAGTACCCACATTTATTATGTACGTCACATCTCTTCCTTTTTATATGATTTGAAATACTTTTATATATCATTCTTTACATAATACTTAATGGTCATCATAACATGCAGAATACAATTCAAATAGAGCGACTCGACTACCGTCTCGGATCGTGCTATGGCAGCGTAAAAGAGACGGCAAGAAACCACTGCAGCACGGCCTACTTTAAGAGTCGGCTTTATACAATGGGTTCCCTGTGTCGTGCTAGAATACCAAAGTACTATAAGTCTTACATTGAACCGATTTAGATACGATAGTATCATTATTAAAATTTACAACTTCGTTCATTAGGTAATTAAGTTTCTTCTAGGTACTGTCCACTTTTCTCCATTTTTCCTTTCATTTGTGGATGCTTCTTGCAACACTGAGAGTTCCAGTATTGTTGTTGTGGTCGCTGGCAGTCTAAAGTCATCTTTAAGCAGAAACTCCACCTGTGAACAATATTGCAGTATCTTTATTCTCATTAAGGTGCAATTTCGCGCTTGCGCGCGATACTTAGGTAGTATTATTTATTATTTTATTTTTATTTTATTAGGATATCCAACAGCTTTCCTTATAACTAAGTTTTGAAAATATATGTTCTTACACTTATTTGTTAAAAGAACGCGTTTATTATAAAAGTCAGGGAATGAGATTTCTGTCTTCTGATGAATTGTTAGGATATTTGTTCCAAATTAATTAGAATTTGAATTATGTTTTTAAAATTTATCTAAAACATTTTATAATATCGGTTTGTGAACCACCTCTTTACAAATAATATTTTTTTATTCTTAAAATAGCAATTTCACAGTTAGTTATCAAGATAATCAGGATGCTTTGGCAGTTTTTTTTTTTAATACTATTTTAACTCGAGCATGACAAAGCATTTGTTTAGTCTTGGTTCATAAGAAACTGAACTGTCACCCTATCTGCGTGTGTGATATTGGAGCCCATTTTTTTTCTTTAAGTTTTACGAGTAGACATGTGTTGCTTTGCCATGGCATTAATGGCATCAAACGACCCATAGAAAATTTATGGTATTTATAATGTTTTTCAACTCTGGAAGATTTATGGCATCTTTCGACCCATGGAATATTTATGGCGTCGTTTGATCCATGCGTACACATTTGTGCATTTTTCGACCCATGGGTAATTGTGGCGTCTTTCGACCCATCGATTATTGTGGCGTCTTTCGATCCATGGATTATTGTGGCGTCATTCGACCCATAGATTTTTGTGGCGTCTTTTGACAGTTTCGACCCATAGATTATTGTGGCGTCTTTCGACAGTTTCGACCCATAGGTTATTGTGTTTTTTTTTTCCATGGATTATTGTGGCGTCTTTAGACCCATAGATTTTTTTGGCGTCTTTCGACCCATAGATTATTGTGGTGTTTTTTGACCCATGGGCTATTGTGGTGTCTTTCGACTTGTGGCCAAATCAACACATGCCTCCCGACCACGCATATAAACCTTTATGGATATGAAAAGTCTTTCAAGACACGAGCAGGAATTGAACCCGCACCTTTGGTTCCGAACCAACTAGTATTTTTTGTATTTACATACACCAGACACCAGAAGCAGCACGATCCAATGCACTGACCACTGTGCTATCGCATCTAGACTCCCCCATTCACATGGTTCACATGCGTAGTTTTTCTCATATTAGTGATGCAACAAGTATAAAAATTTATTTTATTTTTGATTGGCTAAATAATAATGACGTATTTACGTCTTGAAATATCCAATATTCAGCATATAGCAGTTTCCTTTAAATATTTAATCTCTTTTTTTTTTTTAGCTTTTAATTCCTTATCTGTACCGAAATATTATTATGGATTTAAAAATTTGAGACGCTGTTGTTAGGTATTTTTATTCATTTGTGGTATCATTAAGAACTTATTCGTTTTCACAGCTAATACATGGACGAACAAACTCTTGTGACAACTGTGTATATTTTAATCGAAACAAATTATACATTTCCTTATTTTTTTTCTTTACTGTAAGTTTGGATCAATAAAAGAAGATGTCTATATGTGTTTGCAACTTTTAAGGTCTTACATACACAATGGAAAAATACTAGCTTGATTTCGTTGCATCACCAATATAACTGAGGATTTCAATCCATTCGAGGATTATCGTTAAAACTAACATTTCCTTTGTTTTGTTTTCGTTAGTTTATTTTGTGGCTTTATAGAATATCAAGACTCTTTTATGATAAAAAGCAAACACACACACAAGTTGATATTTTGTTTTTACTCTTGGTAAGTTAAGTACCTATTACTTGTTATTTTCAATAGGGTGTGTTGATTTTTATTCTAATAATTTTTTTTTCTGTTTTAAGAAATATCTAGTAATAGTAAAATTGTTTAGCGCCTAAGTTTCAACATTTTTTTTTTTTTTTAAGTAACCTCCACTCTGGTGCTGACTGAGAAACAGTGCCATAAGCATTTGAACTCAAGTACTTGTTAGTATCTCCTAGTTAGTCTGTGAGTACTTGTTGCAAATCTCAAATGTCTTTAGTATATTTTCTTCCAAAAAGATTTAATTTATTTTAAAAAGCCATAAAACAGAAATTACCACAGTGATGAGCGTGCCACCTAACGACAGTTAAAACCGTAGTTGAAAATATCATAGAAAATTGCCTATTATTGACATCAGTCCGTTATATTGGCCAATAATGATGCTATGCGTATTTTACAAAACATAAATATAGCTGTAAATTTTTATTTAATCTCTAGTAAATCTTTAATAATTCGTAGTTAATGGATATCACCTATGTAATATTGCTCTAAATTATAATTCATTAAGAGATTGTAATATCCAAAAATGAATAAACTATATTTGATTTGATTGCAAAACTAAAATTTTTTTATACACTTGTGAAGGAAAGTACTGCAGCACCACAAGCGCTTTATTTCGTCTTATGCGGCAAATTCTTTTTCATATGAAGTTTGTTTGACTTTCTTACTTATATACCTACTTTCATCTAGGGATTCTGTGCTGCCGCTGCTGGTCAGTCATCTTTGCATGTTTTCAATGCTAACCGGCACACAACTTTTTCTCGCAATGTCTCCTCTACTCTAGTGACAATACTCAATGTGCCCAACATACTATACTACTTATCAACGAGCAACATTTGCTTTGTATAAATAAAAGTATACTTGTAATCAAAAATTACTCGAGTTTCAATGAAATTTACTATAAGTGGTTTTCGGGCCGAAAATCGATCTATTCTCATGTGTACGAACCTTTTCGTTTTGCCCTTTTTTTTCAAAATTCAGGAAACCCCTGGTGCCATATCTTGGTCTGCTTCGAGTAAGATTATTCGGAGCAAGCTGAGTTGCCTAGCTGTACCTACTTGCATATTATACTTTGTAGGTAATATAGAAGTGTAATAATTATTAAGCCCATCTTGTTTACATATTTTTTTTAGGATTTCATCTAATAACACCTACTTCCATTCCGTACCTACTTACCAAGATTTATAATTAATAATAAAAGTTAAAAAGTAGTTTTAAGGTGTTTGTTAATGATGTATTAAACAAAAAAATTTGGTAGGTAGGTAATTATAGTTGGATCAATAGATATTTATAAGGAGCTAGCACAGTGAAATTTGTTCCACATCAAGAGTTGTTATTTACATACCTGGCTTATTTTTTATTCTGGTCTTGGTATTTTGGTCCTGTCTACCGAATGTCTACTTATTAATTATAAATTGTTTACAACACGATTAGCTGGTATTGCTTCATAAGCAAGTTATATACATAGTGCAGGTGATTCTGTTGGTAATCTTAAGTTGGTTGCCTATATTTTGTTAACGTCAAAACGTACTCGTCGTCGTACTCTAGTAAGTTGAGTGCATAGGGTAGGTACGGTACGACACATAGTAACGAGTTTTATTTACCATTACGTCGGTGTCATAATAAGCCCTTACGCAAGCATATAAGCACTTACGTAAAACCTCAAAAACCCTGGTGTCAGAGTTACTGATCTGCCTATAATAACTAGAACAACCGTTTAAGCCTGCATCCCGAAGCACGCATTTATATTATTTTAACGGTCAATCAAGTAGCTTTATTATGCAACGTCTTAACCACTTTTGTTTGACGTGTCTCCACGGGGATTCGATCCCAAAAATTATGGTTCGAGAACCGCAATTTCTAAGTTGGTACAGTCAAGAGCACATCAAGCCTGACACATTGAACTTTGTACCGTTGTTATTTCATTAGATGTACGGCTGGATTCGCACTACCAGTATCAAGCTTGACCCGTTGTTTACTGCACTATAGATTACCTTCAGAGGCTGATAAAAATATTTTGTTTACTTTGTTTTTGTATAAGTATTAGGTTATTTAAAGGAATTCACTCACGTGTAACAATTTAGTTCTTGTGTAGGTATTAGCTACTACCTCGGTAACAGAAATAATGAATCATTAAAATACGGTCAGGCAGCCATCAGCGGAAACAATTGACGAAAGATATATTTGAAACGCATTTCCGTAATTTAATTTTTCTTGAGTATGAGAAATAAGGCACAGCAAGGGTTTAAAGTTATGCCACACACATGAGAGTCTAAGCGAAATTCTCTGTATATTTTTCGAAAGCTACTAGAAACATTGTTTGGGATGGCGGTCGAACACTTGTAAACAAACGGTTCAATTTTATTGATCAATGCATAATTTAGCAAATACGTGAATGGAGACATTTTTCAGGGTAGATATGTGTCTAATCCTCCTTTTTTCCATTGCTTGAGATGGCAAAGGTTTTTCTAGTTATTTTTTGCGGATAATTTGAAAATATTGTCAAAAATTGTTTTCCACTCACCACGCTTTCATTTCATCGTCGTCGCCACTGTTGCGTCTGGTAGGACGCACTGTTATTTATCGGGATGCATCTAGTAAAACTAGCTAATAATGGTACGTAGGACACAGACAGAACATCCCCGCTCGCCGGCTGGCTATGAAGTGATATTCTCCCCGAGTACCCACATTTATTATGTACGTCACAGTGTATTACTGATTTGGTAATGGAGATAGAGATTCATTATTGATATAATAGTACTGTAGCCCGTGGACATTCAAATTACGAAAAAGGTTACCGTTTGTCTTTATGAAATTGTTATAGATCTCACCATTTTACATACTAATAGCGAAGTCTTAAAGATCGTAACCCGCCGTAACCATATATTATAGTGACGAGTAATGTAGTCCGGCCATATTGACAATAATACACATTTTTGAGTTACCGTTTCAAATTTATACATCTGTTAAAAGACCCTCTGAACAAACCATATACCTATTTTCAGACTGTTTCTGTGGCCGGTTCAGATTTTAAGACTCATTCGGTCTTAAATTGGTTTTTGGTAAATTTCCATAGTCTTACTACTACGTATGGTAATTCAACAAAGCTGTACAACATGACAATAACGAAACAATGCGGTAACCTAGAAATGTGTAACAAACATACATGGAGATTATAGTTTGGTCACTATATGGTTACGGCGGGTTGCGATCTTTAAGACTTCGCTTTTATTATGTGAAATGGCGAAATCTATAACAATTTCAAAAAGACAAACGGTAACCTCTTTCGTAATTTAAATGTCCACGGGCTACAGGACTATAACCATTGTTATACGTCATTATGTCAGTATGCTCACTCTACTAGTTCACTTATTTTTTTTTAAAAACATATATATAATAATTAAAGTTAAATTAAAGTTAAACATATATAATAATTAAGGTTAATTATATTTCTAAAAGGCAGAAATTGAATAACATTCAGGGTTCACTGTTTTATTTATTTGGTTCTTTTGTTTGCGTCAGAACTTAATTTCAACCGTTTCAACAAACTTTCCTTCAACAGCCACGTCTGAAATTAGTTTTTTAATATTTCACAAAATACCTTAAAATAATCATTACAAAGGAGGCCGAGACGTAGCCAAAGTTTGTAGGTATCTTTTAAAAAATAGTGCGCAGATAAGGTAAATACCCAAACATGTCTTAGGTAAAATATATTGTCCGGGCGCCAAGATAATGCGTTCCTGATAATTATGTTCCTGACGTTTCCTTAATTTCAAGATACAAGTTTATTTTTTCTTAGCTGACCATAACTTTTCATACGGCACTTTACAACTGTCAAGAATATATTACCGGCAGCAGCAGCGGCTCTGCAATAGCATAAAAAATTGGCAGTTTTATTTAAAACCAGTAACTAAAATATTTTTTAGCAATCATCATTCAAAGTTGAATACAGCTGAAAAAATAGATTTTGTGGTGGTTCTATTCTTTCCCGCTTGCAATATTTTATAAAATTTAAGTTAACCAAATCCAAATGTTTACCTTTTTTCAGACACGCAGTCCGGTTTTTTGCTTTTTTTATGCCAAACATTTTTGTTTTCAGCTCCGAAGTGAATATACGATAATATCGCGCCGATAATTACAAAGCAAATTTCCGAGCGTAATTGTTGTTGTCAATCAAATCAAATCAAATCAAATCAAAATCGTTTATTCATTGTTGGATATTAAAATCTCTTAATGACGTCAGCTAAACTACATCGCTTCACAAACAATGTGGCGCCATTGTGGGAAAAAAAGAAGCGACAATCTGATAATATCAGAGCTCCGATAAAACTTTGGAGTACGTACCCAGATTTGTTACGTCAAATACAATACAGCGTGAATTTGTATTGGTTTCGCACCGGAAGCCCAGTGATTCTACTCATGATTAAAAACAACTTTCCCGAAGAAAAAAATTTTTTACTCGTAAAATTTTTTTCGCTTCTCCATAGTAAAGTGGTCACGTGATTGACTCATTTTGTATGGGGAGGCGAAAAATTTTTATCCAGAAAAAAAATTTTTTCTTCGGGAAAGTTGCTTGTTTTCATGAGCAGAGTCACTAGGCTTCGGGTGCGAAACCAACACAAATTCACGCTGTATATCACAACATTAAGAGCAACAACACAATTTTTAACGTATTATGCTTTGTTATCGCCTCTTTTCAGATTCAGATTCAGATTCAGATAATTTTATTCAATGTAGATTCTTTACAGAATACTTATTGAATGTCATGCAGAATACAATGCAAATAGAGCGAGTCTACGCCGTTTCGGATCGTGCTATGGCAGCGTAAAAGAAACGGCAAGAAACCACTGCAGCACGGCCTACTTTAAGAGTCGGCTTTTTACAATGTGTTTCTTGTGTTTCGCTGGAATATCAGAGCACCATACCTCTTTGTCATTCATATAGTCATCCAATCTATAGTAAGCTTTTTTACATAACGTTTGCTTTACACATTCTTTAAACTTTCTCTCAGGTAATTGCACTATATTGTCAGGTATTTTGTTGTAGTATCGTATACACAGACCAACGAAAGATGTATTGACTTTAGTTAATCTAGTATACGGTTGATCAATTTTATGCTTATTTCTAGTATTAAAATTATGCCTGTCACAAATTTTTGGTAATTGATGGATGTTCTTTCTAGCATACATTATATTTTCATAGATATACTGGCATGGCACTGTCATAATGTTGATTTCCTTGAACAGTTCTCTCAGGGAATCACGAGTCTTCAGGCAATAAATTGCTCTTATAGCCCTCTTTTGTAAAACGAATATTGAATGTATATCAGCTGCTCGGCCCCAAAGCAGTATGCCATAAGACATAATGCTATGGAAGTAGCTAAAGTAAACCAGCCTTGCAGTAGCTACATCAGTAAGTTGTCTGATTTTTCTAACAGCATATGCAGCCGAGCTCAATCGACCAGAAAGAGCCGTTATATGAGGGCCCCATTGAAGTTTAGAGTCTAGTGTTAACCCTAAGAAAACTGTACTATTTACAAAATCTAATGGCTCATTATTCAATACTATGTTATGTGAAGTAGACCTTACATTTGGTAGTGCAAATTTAATACATTTAGTTTTTTTGGCGTTTAGGACTAGATTGTTAACAGTAAACCATGCATGAATCTGTCCAAGTGCATCGTTGACTTCGTTATAATTTTGTGATTTCCTACTTACATTGAATATTAATGAAGTATCATCAGCAAATAACACAATCTTTGACAGATTCTTCACCACAGAAGGAAGGTCATTAATATAAATAAGGAATAAAAATGGCCCTAATATGGACCCTTGAGGTACGCCAATTTTGACAACAGATCCCAGTGATTTCGTCCTGTTTACTTGTACCTTTTGAATCCTGTTTTCCAAATATGACCTAAGTAGTTTAAGTGAATTATTCTTAACACCGTAATGTTCAAGTTTTAGCAACAATGTGCTATGATCTACGCAATCAAATGCCTTGGATAGATCACAGAAGATACCAATAGCATCTTCAGATTTTTCCCACGCGCAAAAGATGTATTTTAAAAGTGCAGTCCCGGCATCCGTTGTACTGCGCCCTTTCGTGAAACCAAATTGATGGTCATGTAGTAAGTTATTTCTATTGAAGTGTGAAAGCATTTGATTGAGTATGACCTTCTCAAAAATTTTACTAAGTACAGGTAAGACTGATATTGGTCTAAAATTACTGGGATCCTTTTTGTCACCAGCTTTGAATAATGGAACTACTTTACTTTTTTTCATTAAGTCAGGAAATGTACCATGATCGACACAATCATTGAATATAACAGCTAAATATGGAGATATAGTATCAATGATCGCACTACAGACTTTTACTGACATTCCCCATAGGTCCTCAGTAGTTTTCATTTTAATACTTTTAAAGGCTTTAATAATTTCGTTAGGGGTGACATGATTGAACCCAAATTCAGTTTCGCAGGCGTCCACATTCTTTTGAAGTAAATCGCTAGCAAGTGAAGATGAAGAATTGAGTGACTCTGTTGTTTTCAAAGGAATATTAGTAAAAAAGGTTTCGAATTCTTGAGCTACTTCTACGTTTGAACTAATAGTTCCGCGATTTGTATGAAGTGTGATTTGATTGTCACGCGGTTTCACTTTTCCAGTTTCACTGTTTATAACATTCCATACAGCCTTAATTTTGTTATCAGCAGACTGTATTTTTTTCCGAAGAAAAAATGACTTTGCTTTTGAACAAACTAATTTAAACAATTTTGAATATTTTTTGACATATTCAATGAAATTGTCGTCATTTGAATAATTTCTTAGCTCATATAATTCAAAAAGTCTCTCTCTACTTTTGCGAATACCAGCGGTAGCCCAGTCACTGAATTTGAATTTTACAGTAATTTGCTTTTTTCTAATAGTGAAAATTTTACTGAATTCAGTATTAATCAATGTGAATAAATCTTCATATGAGTTATTAGGGTTGTTAGTATTATAATTGTGACAGGGCAGTTTTTCTAGTAACGTGTTTTTGTACTTTTCTAACCTACCGCTCGTTAGGCTCCTGGTTTCTATATCTATCTTCTGGGTTACTCGAGAATAATTAAAAGTAACACTTTGACCAGAGTGGTCAGACTGAATCGAGTTTATGATACTTTTCTCAAAATAATCGCAATTACAAAAGACGTTATCAATACAGGTAGCCGAGGATGACGTCACCCTTGTAGGTTCAAAAAATACATGCTCTAAATTAAAACATTTGAAAAGACTTATAAGTTTGTTACTATAGGTATTATTTTCTAAGATATTGACGTTAAAGTCACCACACACTATCACAAACTTATTTTCTTTTGTCACTATTTTTAAAACATCTTCCATTACTAACTCGAACATTGAAAATTTTTGAAAAGCGGGAGGTCTGTATACGCACACTACAACATGCTCGTCCAGCTCAACACAAGATATTTCAATACATCTTTCAACCGAAAGTCGAACAATATCTTTACGGTTCTTTATCTTAAAACTGTTACGAACTAAAATCAGTGATCCACCGTGTAAAGCAGACTTTCGATTGAAAGCACTGGCTATACAATAATTTTCATAATTTATCAACATTTGATAGTCTTTTTGCCAGTGTTCTGTCAGACAAATAATGTCAAATTTTGTTCTTTCTAAGAATAATTCTAATTCTAAAATTTTTCCAGAAAAACCTTGAATATTTTGATGTAAAATTTTCAAAATATTAGATTTTTCCTTTGTCTTTGCTTTGTCTCTTAAAACAGTTCATGTTGATATCTCATTTTATAGGATGAGATTATTTTTATTTTATGTTCACTATTCATTTTGCTCAAATCAGAGTGACCCAGTGCCACTCACGCTATTTAGTAGTTACGAGGGAACAATGGAATGGACATACATCATACGTACATACATACATCATACATACATATACAGGGTGTAAATGCAAAATCGAGCGCCAGCTCAAGGGTGTACTCAGACCACCAAACTGAACAACTTTTCCAAAGAAATATGGGTTAAAATCGGAGAATTTTTTATGGCTTCCCCATATAAAATTCACTGTCCACTGTTGAAGGTTTGTATGGAGAAGCCAAAAAAATATCTCCACTTTTGACCCATGTTTCTTTGGAAAAGTTGTTGAGTTTCGTGGTCTGAGCACACCCTTGAGCTGCCGCTCGGTTTTGCATTTACACCCTGTATACATACATACATATATACAGACAAACTTACACACATACATACAAACATACATTAATACATACTCGACCAAAGAATATATAACATTAACTCAACCCTCTTTTTGGGCTTCGCCGCTTTAAGGAAGGGATCCAACGAGCAATAAAGGTTGTAAGGGACGGTGTACCGAAAACTGAAAGGGCGTGCTCATTCAACGAAACTGAACAACTTTCCCAAAGAAACATATGTTGGATAATGAAAAAAAAAATTGACCTCTCCATACAAACTGTTCGAACAGAGTGGGCAATTTGTATGGAGAGGTCAATTTTTTTTTTTTCATTTCCCAACATATGTTTCTTTGGGAAAGTTGTTCAGTTTCGTTGACTGAGCACGCCCTTTCAGTTTTCGGTACACCGTCCCTTACACTCTGTATAACTTGGATATCGCATAAACCGATGGGTTTTGATTTTAGATCCAATTTTTAGAGTGTTGAATCAGGTTAAATACAATGTCAACATAGGCATTGTTTTCAGGTAATATGTGACGGGATTTGCTATAATAATATAATAAAATAATAAAAATCTTTATTTTATCTCACAAACATTTAAAAATCTATTTACAACGTCAAGCACAAACACAACCATCTCTGCAATTACCTAGTTTATGATCACTACGCTGGAATTATCAGACATATTGAATGGCAATGTGGCACCCAATAAATACTTTTTTTATTGAATTTTTTATTTTGATTTTTAATTAATTACATTTTCTAATTCATTTGTAAGGACTTACTATCTCAAAATATAATCTTCTTAGTAGATGGATATTATCACAAAATATAATCTTCGTATGCGTCATCAGCTGATCATAGAGGTCATTGAACCATTCACACTTCAGAAGCAAGCACTTATACTTTTAAAATAATTTTTATATTTTGTGCAACATATTAGTTATTGAAATTGAATCACAAATAATGCAAGTATCAACATTTTTTTATATAGTAACTAATTCTACATAACGTCATGTTTAAGTTCAGTTGTGTGTGTGTGTTTTTATCTTTAATCAAGGTTAAGCAATTAGTGAATCAGTCTTATCAAAGCAAACCAATAGTGTTGAATGAGTAATAGTTATCGTCTAGACAGCTTATTTTTGTTGTTCGACGTAGAATAGAATAGAATAGAATAGAATAGAATAGAATAGAATAATTATTTATTGTCCACTGTGTCAAAAAGTTCTTAATTTACAATGATACAGATGCAACAGTGTGCCCATTTCGGACGTACAACATTCGAAAAATTGAATTTAAATAATATATGTTAATGGTTCTAATAATAAAAATGTCACATGCAAAATTAAATAAAGTTGTCCATACAAAAACAGATAATCACATCAATTAAAAATAACCTACTTCAAGAAAGAGAAGGCAGAAACATTACAGTGTATAGTTAGCAGTACCAAAATATTCATTTAAGTTATAAAAGGCCTTATCTAGGAGCCATTTTTTTAATTCCTTCTTAAATCTTATTCCGCTCCACATCTTGATACTGTTTGGCAAATTGTTAAATATTTTTACACCTCTTGCAAGAGTGCTTTTTTGCATGATTGCACTTCTGATGCAGTTACTCGTTAAGCATAAATCATATTTATATTGTTCACGTACATTTCTTTTAACTTCAGATAAACATGCAATATAATCTCTATGCATCTTTACAAAAATACAAATTTCAAGTATATAGATACAAGTTAAAGTCAAAAATTTCTTATTTACAAATATATTTCGCAGAGTATCAGTGTTTTGCAGTCTGTATATAATTCTCAAGCACCTTTTTTGCAAGACAAATGTCGACTGGGAGTCAACGGAACTACCCCAGAAAATGATTCCATATGTTAAGACGGGATAAACATAACCAAAATAAGCGTTTCTTGCTACATCTTCTGTGGTCACATTTCTTAATATAGAGATTGCATAACAGTAACCAGACATTTTTTTATTTACTTTTTCTACGTGAGGCTTCCAATTTAAATGAGTGTCAATAGTAACACCTAGAAAACTAATATGGCCCACTTCTTCAACTTTTTGATATTGATTTACAACATGTAGATTTAAAGCTTGTTTTTGATAATTTCTGAATTGTAATATCTTCGTCTTGTTCACATTAACCTTTAAATTTAATGACTCAAGCCACGTAACAATTGTATTTAAGGTTTTATTTATTTGTGAATTGTACTGAGATTCATCATTATTCAATTTTGGTATAAATATAGTTGCATCATCAGCAAACATGACGCACAGGTGATTCACTACTAATGGTAGCTCATTTATGTATATCAAGAATAATAAGGGTCCCAGAACGCTTCCTTGGGGGACTCCTAGTGTGATAGGCTTTAGGTCAGACGAGACCACCTCTATGGTTTTTGTCACATTATTAAAAGATTCGAGAGCAGTAGCTTGTTGTCTATTGTTTAGATATGATTCTAAGAATTTAAGCGCATTTCCCCGTATTCCAGCACGTTCAAGTTGCAGTAAAAGAATATCATGAATGACACAGTCAAATGCCTTAGACATGTCTAAGAATAAGCCAATGCATCCTTTTCTATTATTCACTTCCCTCCAGACTTCAAGCAAAATCTTATAAACGGCTAGAGAAGTGTTTTTTCCTTTTTGAAATCCAAACTGGTTTTTATTAAGTATATTATTAGAATTTAGAAATGAAATTAGCCTCACATGAAAGAGTTTCTCTAAGATTTTTGCAAAGCAAGGTAGCAATGCAATAGGCCTATAATTGGTCATTTCTTTTTTTGAATCTTTTTTATGTACAGGTCTTACTATAGCCTTTTTTAGGTCATCTGGGAAACAACCAGTTTCAAGACACAAGTTTATGACGTAGACTAGAGGGTCAGATATGTAATGAATACTACGTTTAATTATTTGGATGGGTATATTGTCCATTCCATAACTTTTTTTATTTTTTAAGGCAAAAACTACTTTTATAAGTTCTAATACGGTGACTGGTGTAACAAACATGGAGTTACTGTTTGATGAACTTAGTGATTTGTAGGGTGTTCTAGAAGGGTCAGGTTTACATAGATTTATATAATATTTATTAAAAGTCTCAGCAATGTGTATTGGATCACTGATTATACGTCCAGCATCGTTAATCGATGTTATGGTTTGACTTATGGTATTCGTTTGCGTGGTATTTTCTTTAATTACATTCCACGTAGCTTTGTTTTTATTTGCACTTTTATTTATATATGTTATATTTGTTAATTGTCTAGACCGCCTAGTAACAGACTTCATTATTTTTCTATATTTCTTGTAAGTTCCAATAATTGCTGAATTATCACTTCTCTGTGTTTGTAAGTATAACAATCTTTTATTTTTACTAGCTATTGAAATTCCTTTGGTTTTCCATTTTGGCTTTTTCTTATAAGTTATTTTGATTTTATGCAAAGGAACACACAGGTCATAGACAAGATTAAACAATTCTATAAATGATTTGTAGGCATTATTTGCATTTGATTCCATGTAAACATCCTTAAAAGCAAAGCTTATTTGTGATAAATATTTGAGAAAAATCTCCAAATACCAATCATTATTTCTCTTGTGAACAAACCAATATTGCTGATGAAAGCTTAAAGAACAGGGAATTTTTATTATTTGGCCAGTATGGTCCGATAAGCCTAAATTCAAAACTTCAATTGTATATTTTGTGATATTCGTAAAAATATTATCTATACAAGTTTTAGAGGTCTTGGTTATCCTAGTAGGTTTATTGATAGTTACTTTTAAATTAAACGATTTTAATTCGTTAATTAATGTTTCAGTATGTTTATTTTTTATTAATAAATCCACATTGAAATCACCAAGAACAAATATTTTTTTAAAGATATTTCTTCTTCTCGTCGTAAGTTTGCAAAGTAATGCATTTAAAGTATTTATAAAAATATCAAATGCACTACCAGGGACTCTGTAAATACAGACAATTATCCAATGTAGGTCATTCAAGATAATACCACAGCATTAAATTATACCTTCCACTGTCATTTGTGAAATCCATTCAATCCTACGATAACCAATATAGTTTCGGAGATAAATAGCAACTCCGCCCCTTTTTTGATTTTTCCTACAATAGTAATCGGCTAATTTAAATCCTTGGATTTGTAAATATTGTATTTCTTCTCTTTTTAAAAAGGTTTCACTAAAGCAACATATGTCAAGCTTACGATCAGAGATTAGTATTTCGATTTCGTCTTGTTTTGGTTTAAGGCTTTGTACGTTCATGTGTAGAATAGATAAAGATTTATTGCCAGTACTTAGACAATTTTGTTGATTTAAAGAGCCAAGCTTCGGGTTCGTGTTTAAATTAGTATTTTTATCAATAGTATTAGGATTTAAGTATGTATGATTATAAATTGTATTAAATTCAGTAGAATCACATAAGGTATTGTTACGATTACTTAAATTAAATGGCTTAGTATTAAGAGTTTTATTATTTAAATTATTACTAATACTCGTCACGAAAAAAATTCTGGATCTCATTTACTTGGTTTGAGATAGAATCAAACACAGAACGCATACCATGATAGTTAATTACACCTGTGCGTCTGCGGAACATCGAATAATCAAATTTTAAATGAAGATTAGAGTCTATTATGTAGGCATATTCATTTTCAAGATTACTCCAGTAAAGATTTTTATTAAAGATTTCAAGCCTTGAATTATACATATCAAAGTATTTGCCTAATTTAAAAGTAGGTAAGCATAAGATAACATTAGTGTTTTTAATTTTACTAAGTGTTTTTTTAATGTTTCTTACTATATCAGTATAGTTACGTGTAGTTTGAAAATCTTCCTCCCCAATCAGAACAACACAAAAGTCGTTAAGAGAAAAATTTTCAACTTTGGTTTCTATACCATGAAGAAGTTCCATCGCTCCACAGTTCGGTTTGAGGTGGTGACAATACTGGAAGTTGTTTCCAAAAGTCTCTTCCACAATCTGTAGGAGTTTCATTTGTTTGCAGGTACTAACAATGCACAATTTACTCTTTTCTTCTAGATAATCAGTTACACATGATGATGCTTCAAATTCTTCTTCATGTTCTTCTTGAAAGTCTAGAATTCTCTTGTCTATTAGATGGCTGATTTTATTAACTGTTTCTTTGAGCTGGTATTGAAGTAATGTTATTTGTCTCGAAATGGAATCAAGTTTGGAATCAAGTTTCAAACTGCAGTCTTCAGGTTTCAAGGACGCTGGCTTAGGAGATGTAACAAAAACTTGATCATTTAAGTTTTGCTTTATATGATCTAAACAACTTAAATCTATATCTAAATTTCTTTTCTCCTTCTTAGCAGAAGATTTTGTTTTAGTTGGCTCACATATTTGAACTAATGCCTTTATTCTTGCCTCATATTTGGTGACTCTGCTCTGCAATTCGCAGTTTTCAAAGAGGTATTTATTTACCAATGTATCTAACGTTACCACCTTTTCTTCAGCTTCAATCAATTTCTTCTTTGTTGTTTCTAATTCTTGTTGTAGGTCAATATTTTCACCTAATTTAGGACAACTTCTATTTAATTGTAATTGAGTAGACGTATCCTGTGAATCACTTTCTTCATCATCTTCTATTAAAAGAGAATCGTACGAATTATGCAAAGGCACATTTACAACAATTGTTTGAGTGGTCGGTTTTCTCATTGTCACGTTTTTGCGTTGAGTGTTTGAGGAGCAATTCAAAAGAACTTCTGTAGTTTCCAAATCAGCTTCTTCAGCTGTGTGGACAGTGTTATTATGGGCTTGTGGGCTGCTTGACGCTTGATAATCTGTTGTATTCATATTTATGAACATGTCTCGTTCATTTTCTGCTGGTTTAGTGTGATTTCCCTCATTCTGTAATATTTTTGATGTTTGCTTAGAAGTGGTTGGATTAACGCATTCCAGTTTTCCGTTGGGTGTATTATTATCATTGGTAGGTTTATTGAGATTTTTTCTGAGGCACTTGTCACATCTCCAGGTAAGGCGACGATCTCTTTCAGTATCACTTCTCATGAGATCATATCGTTTCAAAGACACTTTGGCGCAATGCAAATCAAAAATACTCTCACACACGCAGCAAGTGAGAAAATTATTCTTTTTAACTCTTAATCTACATATCGAGCATAATTTACAATTTTGTGCCATTTTCCCAGATCTACGTTTCCAATTTTACGTTTCTATAAGTATTCAGTTCTATAAGTATTTCAATATTTATTTATTTTCATATAAAACATAAAAATAAAGGTTATTCAGACTTCGTATCACTTATAGTAAAAAGATCGTCCATCAAAGGAAAAAAATAAATAAAATCAATTTGCAAAAAGACCGGGTGATCCCAGGATCGAACTCAGTTTCTCCGATTGCGACGCAATCGTTCTGCGGACTACGCTGTTTAGTCGTTAGTCGCAGTATCGAAATTTTAATATGTATACGGGGATACAGCTCCGGCAGTCAAGTGAGTGTGATGCGTGTTGTTCAAGGTCGTTCACTAGGCGTTCGTTGACACTGGCACAGTCGCTACGTTCAACCGTCACTGGATTATTACTCTAAGAACCGTCATTATTTTGTTTTATACATTTAATTTAGTAATTTAAAGCACTATTTGGATGGTTTTTTTATGTGTTTGTAGTAAAACTTAAGATATATTTCACACAATAAGTCACTTATTCACCATACTATTTAGTTTTTTAAAAGAATTCTGTTTAAAATTTTAAAGTCTTATAGCGTTTTAGTTACTGATTTAATTTGCTTGCAAACACTCACACTTAATAATTAAAGTATTTTCTTCATATCTAATGTATTAGCTAGCTGAAATTAACACTGGGTGATTTAAAAAAAATATATTTATACGGAGCTGATGTTATACGCCTGGCGCCCTCTGGCCAACCACCACGTGGCTTCAGTCCACCAAGTCACCTTCTGTAAACGCTTGAATGTGTCGGAGACAGGTTAGGTTATGAATACAGTCCTTGTGCAATATTCTGACGGTTGTAAATAAAATTAACTTGTCGACCTCTCTAAATAGCACAGTTTTTTAGAAATCTGCAAAAAATCTTTACAAACATAAGTAATATACTTAATTTTGCAGTCCTTAAAAAACTTCATTGCTTCTAAAAACCATCGGCGCGTGAGTTCGACTCGCACTTGACCGTTTTTTTTTTCACCTGATGCAACATATATATTTCAGAATAATTTATTTTTTAGGAATCCGTACCTCAAAAGAAAAAAACGGAACCCTTATAGGATCACTTTGTTGTCCGTCTGTCTGTCTGTCCGTCAAGACCCTTTATCTCACGAACGGGTAAACGTATCAGGTTGAAATTAATACCATATATTAGGATCCATGAACCACATAAGATCTGAAAATTTAAATTTTTTACAACGACGCAATCAAAAGATATGGCATTTTATGTCCTCATCTCCGTACATTTATTCAAAAATGCAAAACCTACAGGGTACTTCCCGTTGACCTAAAATAATGAAATTTGGCAAGAAGCTAGGTCACACAGTACAAATAATGGGAAAAGTCTGAAATCATTAAATATTACAACTTTTCTCACCACTAATGGTAACCAATTGTGGTGAGCTCCCGTTTCAAGAACATTCATATAAGAGAGGGGTGAAGTTGGATGGTCACGGAGGCGATTTTTGTTTTAGTTCTATTTTAAAAACGGGAACACTTACAAACTTGAAAATTGGTATGTTTATAGTGCATAAGCTATAACGTAACAACAAATAATAAAATTTGGTCAAGCGCGTGTCGGACCAAGAAAATCTAGCACATTAACTTACTGAAAGTTCAACTAATACAATTATAATTATGTGGTGGTACGGAACCCTCAGTGCGCGAGTCCGACTCGCACTTGGCCGGTTTTTTAAATACGCCTCCGCTGTTACTGCGTCCACGTCTTCGTTTAGCCTCTGCGGTGTTTCACGAAGACATCTTTTTGCATGAAAACATCAACTTTGATGGCAGCCACCACAACTCGAACTTTGTATGCGGGGGCGTTGTCTCAGTCAAAAAGAACAATCTAAGCAAATTTGCCACAATATTTATCGTGTATTTATTCACGAATGTTTTAATTTATTCTGCGTATAACATGCCCGCAATAGTGACTATATTATTAACTAGCTGACCCGGCGAACTTTGCTCCGCCTTACAGGCAATAAATAAGCAGATTTTGTTTTTTATTAAGTACAATTTTTTTTGCCCTGCCCCTGCCCCTAAACCTGCCCCTGCCCCTACCTCTACCCCTCACCCTTCCCCTGCCCCTTACACTGCCCCTACCCCTGCCCCTACCGTCCAATATCTGTCTCCTGGTTATAAGCTACCTCCCCACCAATTTTTAACCAAATCGGTTCAGCCGTTCTCCTACCCCTACCATCTTACATCCTTCACCTATTTCTAAGTTCTTGAGTTATACCGTTCTCCTACCCTTACCCCTTTCATCCTTTATCCTTCTTCTAGTTCTAAGCTACCTCCCTACCAATTTTCAGCCAAATCGGTTCAGTCGTTCTTGAGTTATACCGTTCTCCTACCCCTACCATCCTATGTCTTTCTCCTGGTTCTAAGCTACCTCCCCACCAATTTTCAACCAAATCGGTTCAGCCGTTCTTGAATTATAAATAGTGTATCTTACATGACTTTGTCAGCCATTCTCCTACCCCTACCCCTACTCGTATCATCCTATATCCTTCTCCTGGTTCTAAGCCTCCTCCCCACCAATTTTCAACCAAATCGGTTCAGTTGTTCTTGAGTTATACTGTTCTCCTACCCCTTCCCCTACCCCTACCATCCTATGTCCTTCTCCTGGTCCTAAGCTACCTCCCCACCAATTTTCAACCAAATCGATTTTGCCGTTCTTGAGTTACGAGTATAAATAGTGTCACTAACACGACTTTCTTTTTATATAAGTAGATATGCGTTTTCCCGTGGGAATGAAGTGTTTTCCCGCAGTAAAAAGTAGCTTATCTGTTATTCCAGGACCTAACCTATATATGTGCCAAGTTTCATAAAAATCTATTCAGTAGTTTTTGCGTGAAAGAGTAACAAACATCCATCCATCCATCCACACTTACAAACTTTCGCGTTTATAATATTATAGTAGGATAGGATATAATTACAAGAGCCCATTTCTAAGGATTCAGGTGATGGTCTCTTCTATGTTGGTGACTTTGTTTTGATTTAGGGTCGTAAAGATAAAACTATGTGTATGAAAACGGTCAGGATCTTGCTGCAATAAATCCAAACATATCTGTAAATCATCAAAATGGCTTGTCTTTGTACATCCGTAAGCATTTTAGACACTTTTTCATACCCAAAAGTTTGTGCACAAAATATGTGAATACTTCACTTCTTGAACTATAAAATTATCAATAGCACGACGATCCACCAAAAAAAAAATTGTTCAACCTTTTCTATCACATAATCAGTTACTGAGGTGAACCAATGTTTCTTGCATATAAACCGTAAAAAAATTATGCACAAGTGTTTTATTTTCTAGAACACTCTGTTAGATCTTATACAGAATGTCCAAAAACTATTCAAAAAATTAATTTATTATTAACTGTACCTATTTATCAAGTTCCGGCACACCTGACAATATTTTTTATTTTCTTATCACGGAGATAAAATTTCATTCTCAATTAAAACCCTGGTACGAGTAATTATCTGTCCAATCGCATCTAAGATCGCATCGCAAGATTAAAAATAATATAGTTATGAGCAAGCTATATGGATATTTCATTGTTAGTGCATTGTCTTCCAAAAACAGACGCTTTCAAAATGATATTTTTTGTAATATTTCTTATCTTTTGTGTTATTTTGTACATTAACGGTACCAAAAACTACAAATACTGGCAAGAAAGAGGAATCAAGTATGACCAACCTTGGTTTTTATTCGGTAATAATACCAATAATTTCATTGGAAAGAAGAGTACTACTCAAATAGCTGTTGAAATGTACCGTAAATATCCTAATGAGAAAGTCGTCGGTTTCTTCCGAGGTACACAGCCAGAACTTCTAATTAGAGATCCAGAGATCATCAGGAGGATACTTTCAGTGGACTTCTACCATTTTTATAATCGAGGATTTAATTTTCACAAGAAAGTCATTGAACCTTTGTTAAGGAACGTTTTTTTTGCGGATGGTGACTTGTGGAAGTTGCTTCGACAACGAATAACGCCGGGTTTTACGAGTGGGAAGCTAAAAGCGATGTTTCCTCTAGTAAGTGCTCGTGCTGAACGGTTGCAGGAAGTGTTGGCAGCAGCTACCGAAGACAAGGAACGTACTTTTGATGCACGAGATATAATGGCGCGTTACACCACCGACTTCATTGGCTCCGTTGGCTTCGGTTTGGATTCAGATTCCTTAAATGATGAAAACTCTACGTTTAGAAAACTAGGAAAAACTATTTTCCATATAACTTTACCAGTTTTTACCATTGCAATGTTAAAAAAACTGTTTCCCGAGACTTGTAAACATTTAAAGGTATTGTACAAAGTTGAAAAAGATTTGATCGATCTCGTAAAGCAAATTCTTAAGCAAAGGAATTATGCGCCATCAGGACGCAATGATTTTATAGATTTAATGCTTGAATGCAGAAATAAAGGTGATATGTTGGGTGAATCGATAGAAAAAATTAAAGAAGATGGAACAGCTGAAATTATAAAGATGGAGTTAGACGATAACCTGTTGGCAGCTCAAGTGTTTATCTTTTTTGCAGCAGGTTTTGAAACTTCATCATCAGCTACAAGTTTTACATTACATCAGCTGGCATATCATCAAAACGTCCAGAAGAAAGTACAAGAAGAGATTGACATGGTTCTGGCTAAATATAACAACCAACTCAGCTACGATGCTATAAATGAGATGATCTATTTAGACTGGTCTTTAAAAGAAGGCATGAGAATATTCCCATCGCTTGGATTTTTGGCTCGCAAGTGTTCAAGAAAATATACGTTTCCAGAACTAGATGTGACCATAGACCCTGATGTATCAATAATGATTCCAATTCAAGCTTTGCACACAGACCCGAAATATTTTAAAAACCCTGAAGAATTTCGTCCAGAAAGATTTCATTCTGATGAATTTGATAAAGAAGCTATGAAATTTGTCTATCTCCCTTTTGGAGAGGGACCACGGAATTGTATCGGTAAGTTTATTAATATTCTAAAAAAAATTACTTTGTGTTTTCTGTGTTATTATCACTTTTTAAAATTTTGTAAAGCATAACTAATAATATTCTGTTTTTAAGAGCATGAATTTACTATTGCTTTATTATATTGTTCACTTTTCCTTGTTAAATTTAAATGAAATGAAATTTTTAATGAGTTGGAGTCAAATAAGTTTCTGTTCGTATTGATGTTTATGCTGGGATGAATATTTAGCAGATGATTATGCAAAACAGCTTTTTGCGTGTTCTTAAAGTTATTTTATTCTTTGTTACATCCACTTTTTCTTAATTGTTTTAAAAAAAGATCACTTAAGATAATGCGAGAGGCACTAGGCACTATGGATGTTCCTTCATAATGGGCTAGATATAAAAGTTTATTTTCATTATTTACAGGTGAACGTTTAGGTCGAATGCAATCATTAGCTGGACTTGCCGCCGTCTTGTCAAAGTTTACTGTGGAACCAGCTCCGGAAACGAAGAGACATCTAGTGGTCGAAACCAGATCTAACTTCGTTCAAAGCATAACAGGAGGATTACCACTTTTGTTCCGGAGGAGGACATAATTTACAACCCTCATTAAATTCTTGGTGTGTCGCCTCACATGCCTATGCAAGAATGACTGAAAACCGCGAATGTGTCAGTTTCACCTCTCAGTCTCGCCTGTGGAAAACGAAAATGTTGACGTTGACGCGAGAGTTTTGGCGTGAAAGAATAAAAATAAGTAATTTGTAATTAAACTAAGTAACCAAAGAAAAACTTTCAAGCAATCAAACTTAGTAAGAAATGAAGTTGTTAGGAAATGTGGACAGTGTTTTTCTGCTTAATAGGTATTTTGTTTGTAACAACATAATAAACAAAACGTTGTTTGATAAGTTTTACTATACATGTATTATTTAAGTTTCAAGTATTATTTAGTTCTAGAGGAAATTGAATATATTATATATGTACGTACGTACGTATTGTGTATGTATGTTAAATGTATTGTGTTGTTTAATTGTATATTAAATAAAGATCAAGTGCAGAAGTCACAGAGAAACAGCGTAGAATTATTTTCCTTGAAAAAGGTTAGACCAAAATCCAAAAAGATAAGCTTGAATGTGTTTTTTATCTTTTATTTTCTCAATAATATTATCTATAATTTAGACACCATCAATATTATACACGATAAACAATAAGCTGATAATAATAAAACATTGTTTTACTGTTCTACATTATACAGTATGTTTAGTAGCCACTTGAGCGTCCACGGGTACCATGGTACCTGGAAAAAACACTTCATTTCTACTTTGGGTACCAGCCTCCCCATCGACTCCGCGTTTACAATTACAACAAAATTCAAATAAAATGATTATTGGAAGCAGATAACAAGTTCAAGATTAAATGAAAGCCCTCAAAATTTCAGAACTAAAAATAAAAACCATTCAACGTCGATTTGCATTGAAATAAAAAAAACCTATGGAGTTATTGTTGTTCCAATATCGGAACCTGATTATTATGATATGTCATAATGTATTACAAACCAATTGACAATTTAACTAATTTGCTATGTAATCCACCCGATCGTAAAAATACCGTTTTCGATGTTTGGGAAAATTTACTAGTTTTTAATAACTATGTCTTACGTGTTTTAAATATGTTATCTCGCTCCAATACACATCTCTTTTCTCTTTTAGTTATGAGTTGAATTCGAGATTCTTGGAATTACTTGGATTGAATAAGGCTTTCTGTTTCATATCAATTATCATCGTAATACGAGTAGGTTAATTTGTATTTATTTGTATTAAATGCTTTTAAGTATTTCTAAGTAAAGTTTTCCTAATAATGTAAAATTCCTAGTAATGAAAAAAATTGCGCACTTACATAGAACGTAATGTATTATGACCAAAAATAAAATTCAAGACGAACACGTCATAAAATATCTAAAGTTACCTATATTATTATTTATTATTATTATGTAGCCTCTAATGTGTCCCACTGCTGGGCAAAGGCCTCCCCTTTCTTTCGCCAGTTATCGCGGTCTTGTTAGAGTTACCTACTACGAAAAATATATAATTGAATTCTCTTGCACCACACGCGTAGAAATAAAAAAAAATAAAGAATTGTAACTCGCAAACTTCGGAAAATCAAGGAATATACATGCGATGCCCCTGGGTAAGATGATTTTTTGACGTTACTGTTTGGACTACCCTGTACTGTTCAAAGTCATGTTTCCAACCCGATATGTCATTCATTAATTCATGAGCCTTTATGGTTATCAAAGTAAATTAATATCTTCTTTATTTATTTTACTTTAATGAAACTGGCTCTGTTTGTATTATAATAAACAATAAGAGTATTAGTCTAATCAAAGCTAAATACCTATAGTACTATTGATACTGAAAAGGTGAATTTGCTGAAGAGCCATTTTGGTCAAATTTAGTTATGTACATTATTTAAAATCAACTGATTTTTACGCGTCGACACGAAGATAAGAGTAACCTGTCGATCTATATTAGGTTTCAAAGGAATCGGAGCAATTTCGTGATGGTAAAGCGAAATAAAATTGTAATATTTAAATTACTTTTGTCTGAAGGACGCCTGATTACAGCTTTTTTTAAGGTTCCCTAGTCAAAAAGAAAGAAACCCTCATAGTTTCGTTATGTCGGTCTGTCAGTTTGCAGCTTTGCTCAGAGATCCTCAGTAGTAGAAAGCTGTGAATTATTATGGGTAGTTGGGTAATATATATTAGTCACGCCTATAAAGCGAAGGGTTCGCGCGAAGAAAAAGGCATTCAATTCTGCTGCAAAGTCCTGCAAGAGGGTGATCCGAAAGGCACGTTATGACCATGTCAGTCGCAAAGGGACCAAACTTGCATCCTACCCCTCTGGTAGTAAACAATTTTGGTCCCTATCCAAATCGGTAGAAACACACTTCTGTCGTCCCACATTACCTCCCTTGCTGAAACCTGATGGGTCGCTAGCTCACTCTGCAACAGAGAAGGCAAATTTATTTGCGTATCTATTTGCAAGCAATTCTCGTTTAGATGCCGGCTCTGATCAACCGCCAACGATTCCTCGCTGTGATTCTTCGATGTCGGAGATCAAAATACACGCAAAAGAGGTTCGCAGAGTACTCAGAAGCCTAGACGTGTACAAAGCTAGCGGTCCTGACGGGATACCAGCAAGAGTCTTGAGGAACTGTGCGTTCTGAGTTGTCTCCTGTGCTAACACGTTTGTACCGCCTCTCTCTTAAAACAAGAACGGTGCCAAAATCTTGGAAGGTTGCCAACGTTCAGCCAGTGCCCAAGAAGGGTAGTTGTGTCGACCCCAGCAACTATCGGCCAATCGAAATCACCTCCATACTCTGCAAAGTTATGGAAAGGGTACTTAATGGAAGACTGCTAACATACCTAGAAGCTAACGACCTACTCAGTGACAGTCAGTATGGCTTCCGCCGGGGACAAACAACTGTGGATCTTCTATCGAGAAACACGGCGAAGCCATTGCCGTGTCACTGGACATCTCCAAGGCCTTCGACAGGGTGTGGCACGCAAGTCTGCTGAGCAAACTTCCTGCGTACGGCATTCCCGCTGACTTTTGCTCTTGGATATCTGACTTCCTGAGTGAACAGTCGATCCGAGTAGTCCTTGATGGCTGCTCCTCTTACCTCATGGCTATTGACGCCGGGGTTCCTCAGGGGTCTGTTCTCTCTGCGACTCTTTTCCTGCTGCACATCAACGACCTTTTCGGTCCTGGTATTGTTGGGTACGCAGATGACAGTACTGTCGTCGAGAATTATATGTCTAGTGCAAAAGCCAGCAGTGACGAGATACGTTCTTCAAGAGAGGCCATGGTAGAGCGAATAAACTCAATCTTAATTCGTGTCTCCGAGTGGGGTGACAAAAATCTGGTGAGTTTCAACGCCACCAAAACACAGGCACACGCCTGTGTTTGCGGTTCACCGCCAAAAGGAGTCCGTTCAATCTGGCTCCTACTTTTCGAGGTACAACTGTACCAGTTACCAACAACCTCGAGCTACTTGACATGAAGTTGTGTGCAAACTTGAACTTCGGTGCTAACATTGAGTCAAAAGCCCAAACTGCGGCAAAAAAGCTGGGCATCCGCAATAAGGTTAGGCGTTACTTCACTCCTGGACAGCTTTTAGTTTTATATAAAGCCCAAGTCCGATCGTGCATGGAGATTGCTGTCACATTTAGGATGGCTCACCCAAATACCAGCTAGCCGAACTTGTCTCGATAGATCGCAGAGCCAAGAAGCTTGTTGGTGATGAGATGCCGGTGAAAACCAAGTTTCACAGTCTGGCCCACCGTCGCAAAGTTGCATGTCTGTCGGTCTTCTACAGATTGTACTTCGGAGAGTGTGCTCAAGAGCTCCACGAGCTTATTCCACCATCTCCCTTCTACCATCTTGAGTTCAGACGCACCGCAGGATATCACCCATACTTGGTTGATATTCCGCACATTCGCACAAAGCGCTTTGAATCAACTTTTATAATGCGCACGGCAAAAGAGTGGAATTTTCTGCCTGCGTCTGTGTTCCCGAGTTCATATAACCCGAATCTATTCAAGTCGCGAGTGAATAGGCTTCTTCTGGGCAGGCTCGTTCCATCGTCGACTTCATCTCTGTCTTCAAAACTAGATCGAGGTCAAGAGTAAGCCAATTGACAATAAAAAAAATCTTGAAAAAAAAATTAAAGTAACTCCCATACACGTAAAGCGGAGATTATTTTTAATCTCGTCTACCTCCTTGAGTACGGTAAATAAAAATAAAAACAAAATATTGTTCGTAAGGTGGAAGCAAATCGCTTAAAAAATTAGCGGTTGAAAGCTAACTAAGTGAGTTTTAAAGCCTAAAAAAGGATCTAGAATAGCACTTATAAGTCCGAAAATGCTAAAAATAATAAGTTTTTGATCTATCTTTTTAATCAAAAATTTGTAAATAAAAAAATAAATAAAATACAAAAAAAAATAATAAAATGACTTTAAAATGCTCTTCTGTAAAGTTGACATAATTGAGATACGTGATTTTGCCTTTCCAGCACCGATATGTACGTAGTCGTTATCTGTTGACTCGCCTCGCAAGATAAAATAGAAGTTAATAATACGCAGACAAAACGTTTTATTGATATTCCATTATTGTGGTAATTTTATCTAGGAGCAGACGCACGCAAAATAATGTTTTTAATTATATTTGTGATCTTTTGCGTTATTTCATATGTCTACGGCACCAAAAACTACAAATATTGGCAAGAAAGAGGAATCAAACATGACGGACCATGGTTTTTTTTCGGTAATAATACAGAGAACTTCATCGGGAAGAAGAGTGCCACTCAAATAGCTGTTGAAATGTACCGTAAATACCCAAATGAGAAAGTGGTCGGATTCTACCGAGGTACACAACCAGAGTTAGTGATCAGAGATCCAGAGATTATCAGGAGAATACTTTCAGCTGACTTCTATCATTTCTATCCTCGAGGATTCAATCGTCATAAAGACGTGATAGAGCCAATGTTTAGGAACTTGTTTTTTGCGGATGGTGACTTGTGGAAGTTACTTCGACAACGCATGACGCCGGCCTTTACGAGTGGAAAGCTTAAGGCGATGTTTCCGCTAGTTAGTGCTCGTGCTGAACGATTGCAGGAAGTGTTGGCATCAGCTACTGAAGACGAGGTACGTACGCTTGATGCACGTGATATTATGGCGCGTTACACCACCGACTTCATTGGCTCCGTTGGCTTCGGTTTGGATTCCGATTCCTTAAATGATGAACACTCGACGTTTAGAAAACTGGGCAAAGATATTTTTAATGTGTCATTACCAGTTTTTATAATTGCAATGTTAAAAGAACTGTTCCCTGAGACTTGTAAACATTTGAAGGTAATGTACAAAGTTGAAAAAGATTTGATCAATCTTGTTAAGCAGATCCTTAAGCAGAGAAATTACTTGCCATCAGGACGCAATGATTTTATAGACTTAATGCTTGAATGCAGAAACAAAGGTGTTATGATGGGTGAATCGATAGAAAAAGTACAAGAAGACGGCACAGCTGAAATCATTAAGATAGAGTTAAACGATACCCTTTTGGCAGCTCAAGTGTTTGTCTTTTTTGCAGCAGGTTTTGAAACTTCATCATCAGCTACAAGTTTTACATTACATCAGCTTGCATATCATCAGGACGTCCAGAAGAAAGTACAAGAAGAGATTGACATGGTTCTCGCTAAATATAACAATAAACTAAGCTACGATGCAATAAATGAGATGACCTATTTAGACTGGACTTTCAAAGAAGGCATGAGAATATTCCCATCGCTTGGATTTTTGGCCCGCAAGTGTTCAAGAAAATATACGATTCCAGAACTAGATGTGACCATAGACCCTGGTGTATCAATAATGATTCCAATTCAAGCTTTGCACACAGACCCGAAGTATTTCAAAGACCCCGATGAATTTCGTCCAGAAAGATTTCATCCTGATGAATTCGATAAAGAAGCCTTGAAATTTGTCTATCTTCCTTTTGGAGAGGGACCAAGGACTTGTATTGGTAAGTTTTTATTCATGAGTTTTAAATACATTCTTTATTGCACTACCTACTGTAAAAACAAACTGCTAACTTATTTGCGGGAAAAGTTTATTGTAAATGGCATATGGAATATCAATAATAAAATATTACCTACATTACTAAAACATAATAATAAAAAGATGATATAATGTCATCATCATCATTTCATCATCATCATCATCATTTCATCATCATCATTATCATCTTTAATCGAAAAATATAACATTTTGTATGTTTGTTTTATTCTATATCTTATAACGTTTAAAAACTTTTTCTTGCTAAAATGTTTTTTTGACAGTTTTGGTAAAATACATTTTTTCAGACAAATACTCGACGAATATTGATCGTCCAGGTATTTTCTTTATAGATTTTTTAAACATCGATATAAATGTCATTTGAGCTATGAACGTTTTATCTAAAAGAGTTGAACAATAAAACTTTTTCGTTTTTGCTTACAGGTGAACGCCTTGGTCGAATGCAATCACTTGCTGGACTAGCCGCGGTTTTGTCAAAGTTTACAATGGAACCGGCGCCAGAAACGAAAAGACATCCAGTGGTTGAACCAAAAGCTAACATTGTTCACAGCATTACAGGAGGTTTGCCACTTTTGTACCGGAGGAGAACATAACTTCCAACCCTCATCTACTGGAGGTTTTTTACTTATATTCCGGAGGACAACATAATTTCCAACCCTCATCTACTATAGGGTTACCACATATATTCAAGAGGAGAACGTAATTTCCAACTCTCATAATACTGGAGGGATACCACTTATATTCAGGAGAAGAACATTATTTCCATTCCTCATCTACTGGAGGATTAATACTTATATTCAGGAAGAGAACATAATTTCCAGCCATCATCTACTGGAGGGTTACCACTTACATTCAGGAGGAGAACATAATTTCCAACCCTTATCTACTGGAGGGATACCACTTATATTCAGGAGGAGAACATAATTTCCAACCCTCATCTACCGGAGAGTTACCATTTATATTTAGAAGGAGAACATAATTTTCAACCCTCATATACTAGAGGGATACCACTTATATTCAGGAGAAGATCATAATTTCCAACCCTCATCTACTGGAGGGTTACCACTTATATTCAGGAGAAAAACATAATTTCCAACACTCATCTACTGTAGGGATACCACTTATATTCAGGAGTAGAACATTATTTCTGACCCTCATCTACTGAAGGGATACCACTTATATTCAGGAGGAGAACATAATTTCTAACCCTCATCTACTTGAGGGTTACCACTTATATTCCGGAGGAGAACATAATTTCCAAACTTCATCTACTAGAATGTTATTACTTATATTCAGGAGGAGAACATTATTTCCAACTCTCATCTACTGGAGGGTTACCATTTTAATTCAGGAGGAGAACATAATTTTCAACTCTCATATACTGGAGGGATACCACTTGTATTCAGGAGGATAGCATAATTTCTAACCCTCATCTCCTGGACGGTGACCACTTATATTCAGGAGGAGAACATAATGTCTATGCCTCATCCACTTTCTAAGTGTCTATCCGAAACAAGGACACTCGAGAAACGTGTATGTGATAGTTTTTGTCTGCGATCCTGTTCGCACTTGTTGAAAACAACGATTCGTTTTGACTTGGTACACATTCTCGCGAAAGTTGATGAAAACAAACCGGTCAAGAGCGGGTTGGACTCACACGCTTGTTGCATTTTTGATGTTATATTTGAAAAACGTCTTTTGTCTGTAAAAAAATAGAATTTTTCATTTAGCAAACTTCGGGAGTGGTATTTTTAGGGTTCCGTACCTCAAAAGAAAAAAACGGAACACTTATACGATCACTTTGTTATCCGTCTGTCTGTCTGTCTGTCTGTCAAGACCCTTTATCTCACGAACGGGTAAAGGTATCAGATTGAAATTAATACCATATATTAGGATCTATGAACCACACAATATCTGAAAATTTTAATTTTTTACAACGACGCAATCAAAAGATATGGCATTTTATGTCCTCATCGTCATACATTTATTCAAAAATGCAAAACCTACAGGGTACTTCCCGTTGACCTAAAATTATGAAATTTGGCAAGAAGCTAGGTCTTACAGTACAAATAATGGGAAAAGTCTGAAATCATTAAATATTACAACTTTTCTCACAACTAATGGTAATCAATTGTGGTGAGCTCCCGTTTCAAGAACATTCATATAAGAGAGGGGTCAAGTTGGATGGTCCTTGAGACGATTTTTGTTTTAGTTCTTTTTAAAAAAATAAATTAAAAATTTAAAAAAACCCCCGACAAAAAACGATCCCCTAAAAAGTAAAAAATAATAAATTGCCTACACACACTTGCGCTTTTTATGATACTTGTTATACTTTGTTGTATTGTTGGTGTGCAATAAACAGTTTTTATTTACTTTTACTATTATTGACTCTAAACGCCTTGGGGGACCGCTGAGTAAAAATTTAAATACACAATATACGTAAGTTGTTTTGCTGCAGTTACCTACCTACTTTGTTTTCTTAGCGGTCCCCCAAAGCATTTAAGGGTCAACAATAGTAAAAGTAAGTAAAAACTGTTTATTGCACACCAACAATACAACAAAGTACTTAAGACAGCGCACGCCATGAAAGCGTCCGCAAATCATTAGTTTTTGACAACTTGATCAGGAAAAGAGCTCATAACTTATAAACAACGAAACCGATTTTCATCAAATATAGCTAAGATCCACCCCAATTAAATTACCTTTTAACTGAAAGAAATCGCATCAAAATCGGTCTATCCGTTTAGGAGCTACGATGGCGCAGACAGATACACAGACAGATACACTCGTCAAACTTATAACACCCCTCTGTTTTGCGTCGGGGGTTAAAAAGGGGAACACTTACAAACTTGAAAATTGGTATGTTTATAGTGCATAAGCTATAAAATAACAACAAATAATAAAATTTGGTCAAGCGCGTGTCGGACTTAAAAAATGTAGCACATTAACTTACTGAAATTTCAAATAATACAATTATGATTATGTGGTGGTACGGAACCCTCAGTGCGCGAGTCCGACTCGCACTTGGCCGGTTTTTTTAGATGTCTGCAATCATAGAAACTAAGTCTTAAAATAAAAAAAATTATCCTGGAAAATTCTTTTCATATTTTACTCCAACTGACCTAGTAACGACAATTAAATATGTTTCCCAATTTATATTTTTAGGGTTCCGTACCTCAAAAGAAAAATACGGAACCCTTATAGGATCACTTTGTTGTCCGTCTGTCTGTCTGTCTGTCAAGACCCTTTATCTCACGAACGGGTAAAGGTATCAGGTTCAAATTGATACCATATATTAAAGTCTATGAACTACACAAGATCTGAAAATTTAAATTTTTTACAACGACGCAATCAAAAGATATGGCATTTTATGTCCTCATCTCCATACATTTATGCAAAATAGCAAAACCTACAGGGTACTTCCCGTTTACCGAAAATAATGAAATTTGGCAAGAAGCTAGGTCTCACAAAAAAAAAAAATACAAAATTTCTTTATTAATCAAAAGGACTTAGGTTATCTTACATTAACAATAATCTTAAAAATAGGCATGCTGTACCTGAATATAAGATGGTGGAATCCTAATTCCTAAACTAGGTAAAAACCTGTAACTTAGGGATCAGTGATTGTCTGACGTGCAGTCGTGGGACGTCAACATACCAAATACCAATATCCTATATGGGCAAATTTAAAAAGGAAGGAGAAATTATATAAAGTTAATACGTAACTATATATACCAGGCCACTCAGAAAGTATTGCGAAAAATAGTTTTTATATATGGGAGACTGGCCGGTCAGAATCTTTTTCGAAAATATGATTACTTGTAAGTAAAAATATGTGTGTTCCATTTTCAAAATTTCCCTCCACATTTTTTGCGAGCCAATTCAAAGTATCGTGTCTTACTGAAAAATGGATCTGCGCCGGGAACATTTTAGAGCTATGATTTTTTACGATTTCAAGTGTCGCCTGAAACCGGATGAATCGTTCGATAGACTTCAAATGGCATTTATGGATGAAGGCCCCTCCAAGGCAACCGTGTATCGTTGGTATAACGAATTTAGGCGCGGTCGACCAACCTTGGGGGATGAAGAAAGAAGCGGTCGCCCTTTGACGGCTATTACGGAAGAAAACGTGCTAGCAGTGAAAAATTTAATCCAAGATAATAGGCGAATTACATATCAGGAGATTCAGCACATATTAAAGATTGGATCGGGAAGCGTTCACGAGATTCTACACGGGCATCTTCGCGTGAGGAGGATAGTATCGCGCTGGGTGCCGCACTACCTCACCGACGCTCAGAAGCAGGCCCGGGTGGAATGGTGCCGTGATATGCTGAACAAATTTGAAGCAGGCTCGTCTCGGCGTGTTTACGACATCGTAACAGGTGATGAGTCCTGGATTTATCAATACGATCCAGAAACCAAGCGCCAGTCGACAGTTTGGGTGTTTCAAAATGAACCAACGCCTACCAAAGTGAAGCGATCTCGAAGCGGGGGGAAGATTTTGATCGCCAGCTTTTTTAATTTGACTGGCCACTTGGCCTCAATTCCCTTACGAGATCAAAGAAGCATCAACGCCGAATGGTATACTACCAAATGTTTACCAGAAGTTTTTTCTGTTGTGAGCAACAAGCGACCAAACACAGGGCTCCGCGGACTACTGCTCCACCACGACAATGCGCCTGCACACACCGCGCTCAAAACGAGGGACTTCCTGGACAGCACACCAGTCAAACTCCTGGGTCACCCTCCTTACAGCCCTGATCTAGCACCGTGTGACTTCTTTTTATTTCCAAAAATAAAAAATCAGCTCAAGGGGATACAATTTTCGTCGCCGGAAGATGCGCTGGCTGCGTTCGAGCAGGCTGTAAACGAGGTGTCTACGGCGGACTGGAAAAAGTGTTTTGAAAACTGGTTCAGACGCATGAATCTTTGTATAGAGGCTGGTGGAGAGTACTTTGAAAAGATTTAATAAAAATATATGTACCTGTAGAACAATTTTTTTTAGTGTCGCAAATATTTCTGAGTGTCCCACGTATTTAAATGTACATTAATAATTAATAAATTAATTATAATTATAATATAATCATATTATCAAAAATAACCATTTATTTTATGGAAGCGTGACGCTGCATGTGTGTGTGTGGGTGTGTGTGTGTGTGTGTAAGCGTGTGTTAGTGAGTGCGTGTGTGTGGGTCTGTAAGTCTGCTGTTTTTGGGAAGGTATGTCTACATAGGTTAGAGTGAATTATTTAGTCAGTACATCCTCGGTTTTTGTGTATAGTTGTAATTAAGAAGTAACTTTTCGATTTTATAGTTTTAACTTCATATTTACTTAGATTGTAGATATTAATAAGTTTATGTATTGTGTTATATATATGGGAGTTAAGAATAAAGTATTGACGAGCAGCAAAAGATGTCTTATGAGTGTCAACAACACAAATGTCACGACTAGTTCGTTTGTTAGGGTCAGGAGAAGGTGGGTTTTTAATGTGTCTGCGTAGGGTAGCTCGGAGCACAAAAAGCTGTCTTACAGTCAAGACAGTACAAATAAAGGGAAAAGTCCTCCAGTCCGGTCCACATCTTTCCTTAAATATGTCTTCCCATCTCTTTCTCGGTCGTCCTCTTTTTCTTTTCCCTTCTCTTGGTAGCCAGTCGGTGATCTTTTTCGTCCATCTTCCGTTATCCATTCTCATGACGTGTCCGGCCCAGTTCCATTTTAGAGCTCTAATTTGTTGTCGTATGTTGTAATTTTAGTCTTTTTAGGGTTCCATACCTCAAAAGAAAAAAACGGAACCCTTATAGGATCACTTTGTTGTCCGTCTGTCTGTCTGTCTGTCAAGACCCTTTATCTCACGAACCGGTAAAAGTATCAGGTTGAAATTAATACCATATATTAGGATCCATGAACCACACAAGATCTAAAAATTTCATTTTTTTACAACGACGCAATCAAAAGATATGGCATTTTATGTCCTCATCTCCATACATTTATTCGAAAATGAAAAACCTACAGGGTACTTCCCGTTGACCTAAAATTATGAAATTTGGCAAGAAGCTAGGTCTCACAGTACAAATAATGGGAAAAGTCTGAAATCATTAAATATTACAACTTTTCTCACAACTAATGGTAACCAATTGTGGTGAGCTCCCGTTTCAAGAACATTCCTATAAAAGAGGGGTCAAGTTGGATGGTTGCTGAGGCGATTTTTGTTTTAGTTCTATTTAAAAACGGGAACACTTACAAACTTGAAAATTGGTATGTTTATAGGGCATAGGCTATAAAATAACAACAAATTATTAAATTTGGTCAAGCGCGTGTCGGACTCAAAAAATCTAGCACATTAACTTACTGAAATTTCAACTAATACAATTATGTATATGTACATACATAACATCACGCCTCTTTCCCGTCGGGGTAGGCAGAGACCACAGTCCTCCACCTGCTACGATCTTGACATACTTCCCTTGCTTCCTGTACTTTCATCAATCCTTTCATACATGCTCGTCGGTTTAGGGTACTTTTAACTTGGCCTTTATTCAGAACGTCCTGAATTTGGTCCTGGTACGTTCGCCTAGGCCTTCCCCTTCCAACGTTTCCATTCACTCTTTCCATTTATGTGGTGGTACGGAACCCTCAGTGCGCGAGTCCGACTCGCACTTGGCCGGTTTTTTTCGAATATCTTCATTTGTAATTCGGTCACTTAATCTTATGCCTAACATACTTCTTTCCATTTTTCTCTGATGTATCGCTAGTTTTTTCTTTTCTTGCACTCTTAGTGCCCAAGATTGACATCCGTATGTTAGACACGGTAGAATTGTAGTCTCATACAATTTGCTTTTCACTTTTATGCTAATGTTCTTGTTTTTCATTATTTCTTTGTAACTCCAATATTTTCTCCATGACAAAGCGATTCTTCTGTTTACTTCTTTCTCAGTTAGATCTTTGAACGAGATAGTTTGTCCTAGTTATATGTATTCTTTTGTGTATTCTATGGTTTTCCCTTCTACTATTATAGTATCTTCATCGCTGTTCGTCATAATTTTAGTTTTTGAGGCATTCAATGTTAGTCCAATTTTCTTACAGTCTTTTGCCAGGTCTTGTATCATTGTTTGAAGTTGTAGAGGATCTTCAGCAAATACCGCTATATCGTCGGCAAAACGTAGGTGACTTAGATATTCCCCATAAATTTTAATGCCTTGTCTGTCCCACTCTAGGTTTCTATATATCATTTCTAGAACTGATGAAAATATCTTCGGCGATAGTGGGTCACCTTGTCGGACACCTTTTTGTATAGGAAATTCCGGTCCTTAAATAAAATACTCAAATCAAATCAAATCAAAATCAAATCAAAATCGTTTATTCATTGTTGGATATTAAAATCTCTTAATGACGTCAGCTAAACTACATCGCTTCACAAACAATGTGGCGCCATTGTGGGAAAAAAAAGAAGCGACAATAAAAACCCACGCGCTCTTTTAAATATGTTTGAATGTACAAGGTTGATATACAACATACATAGGTCAGTTTTAATTTTGAATTAGCCTGTTAGAACCGTAGTCTAATCCCATGGATTTTTCTCTTCTAGATAATCTGATATTTTATAATAACCCTTCTTACATAATTTCTGCTTGATTACAGTTTTGAATTTATCTAACGGTAAACTTTCAATATCAGTGGGTACCTTATTATAGAAGCGTATACATTGACCTTTATATGTTTTACTAATTTTGTGAATACGGCTGACATGAGAAGCAAGTTGATTCTTGTTTCTTATGTTGACACTGTGCCTGTCACAATTTTTATCAAAAATATGTATATTCCGTTTAGCATATATTAAATTCTCATAAATGTATTGCGACACAAAAGTCAAAATGTTGATTTCTTTAAATTTATTTCGAAGAGATTCTCTAGGCTTCATTTTATAAATTGTACGAACAGCTCGCTTTTGTAGTAAAAAAATGCTGTTTGCATCCGCAGCATGACCCCATAACAAAAGGCCATATGACATGAGACTATGGAAATAACTGAAGTAGACTAACCTCGCGGTGTCTACATCCGTCAGAGCTCTTATTCTTTTCACTGCGTATGCTGCAGAACTAAGTCTGTTCGACAATTTATTAATATGCGGTCCCCATTGTAATTTGTTGTCTAAGGTAATACCTAGGAACACAGCTGATTCCACAAGACTCAATTTATCGTTTTTCACTAAAAGGCTTGTAGCAGTTGGCTTTACATTAGGCAAAACAAATTTAACACACTTAGTTTTCTTTTCGTTAAGTAAAAGATTATTTACGGTGAACCACTCAACTACATTAGAGATTGTACTATTTACGTCGTCAAAATTTGATTGTTGTCTTTTGACTTTAAAAATCAAAGACGTATCATCTGCAAATAGTACTATCTCATTCTTGTCCTTTACAAGGTTTGGCAAATCGTTAATGTAGACAATGAACAGGAATGGTCCCAGGATTGAGCCTTGTGGAACGCCCATACAAATTTTTGATCCTAGTGACCTTTTCCCATTTACATCAACCTTCTGGATCCTTTCACTTAGATACGACTCCAGAAGGCTTAGAGCCTGGTCTCTAATTCCATAATGGTGTAATTTCCTGATAAGAATATCATGATGTACACAATCGAAAGCCTTGGACAAGTCACAGAAAACGCCAATGGCATCACTTGACTCCTCCCAGGCGTCAAATATACTTTGAATAAGCTCAACACCTGCATCGACTGTTGAGCGACCCCTGGTAAAACCGAACTGTTTTAGGTTCATCAAGTTGTTGCGATAAAAGTGGCTCTGAACCTGATTTAAAATTATCTTTTCAAATATCTTACTAAGAGTTGGTAGAACAGAAATAGGTCTAAAATTAGTGGGGTCTGATTTACTACCAGCTTTAAACAACGGAAAACTAAACTCATCAACTGAACTCATCTATGTACGTGAAAGAAGAGTTCACGCAAGCAGTCCTACAAAAACGGAAAGATCTTCAAGCTGAGCTGAAAATTCAACGAGAGCAAGGGAAAAAGGTTGCGTTGCGATACGATAAAGTTATTACTCTAAAAGAAAAGAGCCCGAAACAAAAAAGAAACACTAATATGAAAACCCATAAGAGAAATTTGTCAGAATCTCCAAAATCTACTGAAAATATGAGAAACGAAGGCCGTAACTTAAGCCCAATTTTTAAAAAAAATTTAACTTATGACATATCTGCATATACGAAGCGTCGACCAACAACGAGAAACAAACAACCTAACGAAACCTTAAACGAAACTGAATACTCTGACTAGCAAACAGCCCCCCTCTCCCAACGCCCTCCAAGCCGGTTGGTAGCCGGTGACACCTTGTTGGAGGCTAAAAACCAAAAACGGTTGTTATTGATGTGAAAAAATTCACAGTTAGTAGTATACTCGTATGTGATAAAATTGAAAGGAAAATTATCACAACTAAGAAGGTTCGGAGGCCGATATCCAATTCGGGTCGCTGAGCCAGTGAAGTTAGTAAATAAGAAGGCTCCACAAGTTATTGAGATAGCCGCAAAACTGGAAATAATAAAAATATCAATAGCAATCAGGCGCTAGGACCTCGCTGAGCAATTTATATGAGGTAAAAAGTTTATGTTATAAACGTTATGAAATACTTAATCAAAACCTGCTCTAAAAAATCGTAATAAAATTATGAAACCCTATATTGCGCATGGCCCGATACGCACTTGGCCGGTTTTAACAATTTTGGTTCGTAACCTTAAAAATTTCGATGAACAATCTTACTATGCTAAGGTAACCTTTATGATAAAAATTGAAATCGTTGAAACCATGAAGGAAAAAAAAATTACGCGCCCAGATGGAGTAGTAATCATGCCCATTTTGTATCGAAACCTATGCGGCCGCTCAGAGGGGTGGGAGGGTAGGTGGAAGCGGGAGAAGGGGTTTGTCTTTTAACTCTATCACACATCTTTGAATACGTTACGTTAGAAAAAGATAGAGACATTTATGTTATGATATGCCCAATTAAAAACAAAATATCAATAAAGTACGACATTTATTTGGCTTTATTTGGCATGTAAAAAACAAGAAACTTCATGGTTGCTGAATTTGAAAATAGTGATGTGATGTATATTTATCGATTATTTACTTACATTTTATTCACATGGCTCCTGGACTTATTTATCGTACCTCTCATATACAATGGTGATCAATTTGCAACTTGCAATAATATTGGGAACTGCTTACTTCTTTGGGCATTTGGTATTTTGTCTTTTTGCTTCTCCATACAAATATATGTTTTATTTCCTAGAGTGAGCGAACTACCGAGAGACGCACAGGGATAGACGGCCCACCTTCTTCTTCTTCTTTCGTGTCGGCAAGAAAACAGGCTAAATCTTACTTGCCCACCTGATAGTAGGTGGTCACTGTCGTCTAGGCCATCTTGCAACTTAGGGGAGCAGATACGGTGCAGGCCTTTGAGATGTCTGTAGACTTGCCTTTTGAAGGACCCTAAGTTGTTGTGCAAAGGAAACACCTCGAGAGGGAGATCATTCCACACCTTGCACGTGAGCGGTAAAAGCGTTATCCACGTACGTTAGTTCGAGATCAGACGTCCAGGTGGTGAGGATGAAATCTATCACTTATCGGAATTAAATATAAAATTGCAAGGACCACGTCAAATTAAACATAAACAAATAAAAATACATATATATATATATTCTTTATTGCACAAATTCACATACAGAAAGTTACATACAAAAGGACATTTAAAAAGGCGGGCTTATCTCTAAAAGAGATTTCTTCCAGCCAACCCATGGTAGGGAGAGAGTGTTCATTAGCGGGACTCAGTAGTGCATTATTAAAATCCACAAAAACCAGATGTAATAATATAAAATAAATAAATGGTATAAAATAAACAAGTTAATAAAATATATTGATGATATAGGTATAAATATAATATATAACTAATATAAATACATACAGAAGATACATACATATAACAATACTTACATATAAATAAATACCTGTATAGATATATTCATATAAATACAGAAAGTTATGAAGAACAATTAACAATTATGACTACGAACACGAAGCAGTGATTTGTGAGAGAAGATGCTCTTTTACTCTTTTTTCTGCATTACAAATTTTTAAACAATATTTTTAATTAATATTTTTAACTATTTAAATTATTGTATAACGTATTTACATTACGTGTAAAATAACTTTTGACCACCTATTTTTCTCGTAAATCACCATTGATATTGACATAATATTTATTACAATGTAAATTATTAACAATAAAAGTAAAACAATGTTTTGTAGTCTAATTAAAAATGTAATAGAATTAGTAACACATGCCATAGTTGATTGTTTTATTTTCTTCCTTTGCTCTTCAATTTTGTATTTTAATCTTGTTTCTGACAATGTAGAGCTACCTTCGGAAGCATGTATCGTTGAGTTCTGAGGGGGAAGCACTTGTTCATCAACCTGTAAGAATGAAAATATATTATTTGGATAAAGAGATAATGCTGAAGCTAATATAACACCAATACTTCGTTCAGTATGGTCTGTCTGCCTAACTGTTAAACGAAGCACAAAAATAACTGAAAAACTAGATCAGCAACTATTTGCCATCGTTACGAATAGTCAAATCTAGATATATAAAAGAACAAACTGATTGACTGAATGAATAAATGAATGGCTGACTGACTAAGAATCAACGCGCAGCCCAAACCACTGGGTCTAGAAACTCTAAATTTGGCACTTAGCTTCCTTGTGAGATCTAGGGCTGACTAAGAAATAATTTTTCAAAATTCACCTCCTGAAGGGGTGAAACGGGGGTCCAAAGTTTGTATGCGGCTAGTTAATAATATTAATAAGACACTGCACAGAGTTATAAACGTACATACAGCTGTTTTTCAGATGGGATAGCTGGTAGAGATTATGGATTTCTGAGGATGGAAAAAACTAGTTTTTCATTTACCTTGTGACATAGGTTCTCGGTTGGAATGGCATCTTTATGAAGTCTTTTTCTGCGGGCTTCAGTTAATTCGTAATTACTGTTATTGAAATGAGCTGAGCAGATTCTACTATTTTTGGTTGGAATCCAATTTTGGTCTCTCCCGCATGTTGGCACCCATTGACGTTTTTGCGCCGGATCTTTTAGAAAACTGCGATAAATAAATTAAATAAAATTATAACGACGACTCGATTCTATATTATTTTTTATCGACTACTTCACATCACTAAAAATCAACAACACAATTTTCTACAAAAAAATTTACCACGAAAATTGTAAAAACCAAGCGGTTTACTACTTACCAGAAAAATGTGATACCAGCAAGTTTTGTAGTTTTGCTTGCGGCATGGTTTCGGCACAATTTCACCGCACAATTATTAATGTATTGTGTTATTTATTTTATTTCTGATATTTTATGACAGAGATGTTGTCCATGTCACATGCCGTGAACGACTATTTGGAAGAAAAGTGTGAATGTGTGTGTGAGTTACAAAATTGTATCATAGCCGGCACCCATAGTACGTTTTGATTACTACTCCATCTGGGCGCGTAATTTTTTTTTCCTTCATGGTTGAAACCCACAGAGTTGAAACCATTAGTTACATAATAAATAGTTATGAATGTGGATAGTATTTGTAATATGTAATTAAGTATTTTGTTTGTATCGACTAAAGACATAACGATAATAAGTTATTTAATAACCTAATATCTTACTATTTTTAGAAGAAACAAAATATCTACTTTTATGGATTTCTGTCAAGGCTAACAAAAAGCTATTTGGTGTGGTCACGTTTCGGGCTAAGCTTTTGTAGTCACTTTTTGCCGTTGACTCTAAAAAAAGAAGAAGGTGTCCGTAATAGGAACCGCTCTTGTATGAAAGTATCTGCTATTACTCTTGTACAGGATCCTCTTGGCTCCTTATACGACACGAACGAAAAAGTGTATCACCACACGGAAGACTTTATAAACATGGATGGAACAGTCTTCCAAATCACACTACTGCGATATCTGAGACATTGTGAGACAACTCGTTATCCGACTTTTAAATTTACAATTTGTTATACAATGAATTGACCGTAACCCAGATTTCTTTAGCATAAATTTACAGAATATCCTCAGGTATCATTCAGACAATAACGATCAGTCCAGCGCATCAACTGGGCAGTTGGCTCTGAGCCAGGCATTTGCTATTTGCTTGTAATTCGGAATCAATATGCCGGCACACGTGCAGAGCCTATTTCACTCATAAACGATGTAATCTGGATGCAGATAGCTTGAGTGTATTCGATAGTTTCATGTTTATTGCTCAAGGACATTGGATTTGTGTAATATGCTTAGAGAATAAAACAGACTTAGACAATAAATTCCTTCAAGAAACGAACACAGTGTTTTTGGGACCTGTTGTATAGGTTCATAATATCAAAATAATAAATAGAATTTCTCTTTTTATTGGACCTGTTTTGTAAAACTAAATCAGAAGCGCTCGTGGCCTACACTAGGTTATTTTTATGGACCTGATTTGCGTATGCCCACGTTATTATTTTATTTTTATTTTATTTTATTTGGAAGATTAACAGATAAATGAAGTTATATAAATAAACAAATGAGTATACCTATACTAATAACAAATCTTCATCTTACAGAGGTCAAAAGCAACAACTTTTGTTCTACGACTTTTCTAACAACGCACAAAAAATTTTCGTCTGCCCATACTTGAGTGGTCACGTGACCGACCCATTTTGTATAGGAAGTTGTAAATATTCGTGCGTTGTTAGAAAGGTTGTAGTAGGTACAACAAAAGTTGTTGCTTTGACCTCTGTAATAACGTGGGCATACGCAAATCAGGTCCAAAAAAATAACCTTGTATAAGTCCTTATGAAATAGTAAAAATAATTTTAGTACCTATGTTACTTAAACCATGAAACCTAACAACTTTCCCCAAGGAACATAGATCGAAATACGAAAATCAATTATTGATAGAAACTGCATCTGCTAAAAGCGCATTTTGTATGGGAGGTCAAATTTGGTTTTTGTACTTCGACATATGTTTCTTGGGAAAAGTTGTTCAGTTTTATGGTCTCAGTAACATGTTAAAATTATGTTCACTATTTCTATAAGACCCTATATACCCTATCACGAAAGTTAAGCAACGTTGGCCGTGGTCAGAACGCGGATGGGTGACCGCTAGTGGCATAACAACCAGAGCGTTTCCGTGCTCTGAAAGGCACGTTAAACCATTGGTCTCCGCTATTGTAGTCGAGACCATCAGGCCATTTTGCGGCTTGAAAACTCTTACAGCCAGGTTGGCCACTAATCTGTCAAAACCTAATCTAGGATTGGGTCTGGTTTACCTGCTGGTTGCGGAGGTCAGTTGGCAGTCCCTCTGTGTGAAATCTAGTGTCCTCCTCAAGTCCCTTAGGTAGCCGATTCTGAAAAACCATTGGTAAAAACGGTGTAAGGGTACGGCAATGATGATGATGACAGTTGGACGTTGGTTCATGTAATATGCTTAGAGAATAAAAGAGGCTTTAGTTCGTTCATCGTAAGAATGCAGGAGTCATCGCTTTCCGCCGCTGGTAGCCAAGACCCGTTACCAATCAGTTCGCTTAAAATTATAAAGTCAAATGCACAATCCGTACAAATTACAGCACTCTAGTACTAGGCGTCTCTGTGATAAGCCGCGAACAGACAGACAGACGGACATGGCGAAACTAATAAGGGTTCCTTTTTGACTACGGAACCCTAAAAACAGACACTTTAACGTGGCTCCCATATGGAAAGTTGCCTCAAAAATAGTAGATTAGTAGCCAAGGGCTATAAGGCATAAATTGCAGCCCGAGATATTTAGGCGCACGAGCGCAGCGAACTGCTTTACATATCGATTGTGAGATAAGTAGGTCCTTATTACCACCAAATTGTAGGTGACCAATTAGCGCTCTAGGGTAATAATGTAGCTAGAAAAGCCCTAGGGCGGTAAGTAATAAAAAAAACACTTCACTCTTTCAAAACTAATTACTTACGGCCCTAGCTAGGCTTTTCTAGCTACATTATTACCCTAGAGCGCTAACTGGTCACCTAGAAGCCCCATTTGGGGGTAATAAGGACCTACTTACCGAATATGAGAGATGTAAAGGACATTTAGTCACTTCCTTGAATGACCTCATTGTTTACTTTCAACTCCTGTACAATTGGAATCACAAACACACTGTTTTGTTATGACTATAAAAACAGATTTTGATTAGATATTACTATGACTAGACTACTTTGTTATGACTTTTCATTGAAAACAAAATAGCTATTTTTAATATTATGATAAGATATCAGGATTAATCCCGTATTTACCTAAATAGTTTTATTTTCAAGGGGAAATCAGCTTCATGGTCATTGATAAGACTGTTTACATTTCTGGGTTTAATTTTGAGGATAACTTTACTCTTTTATATCTTATATTTGACAATGTTTATTAGGCGAAAATGGGTACTTAATTCAAGAATAAATAAACCGTATGCTGCCGGCAAAGAATAATATCAACCCATCTGTACCAATGGGTGTCGTAAGAGGTGACTAAGGGCTTATTAACTAAAGGATGAGCAGCGAAAACTTCCTGTTTATCGTACCTACCATCTTATATACTTCGGTAACCAACAACAGCGGTCACCAGCCGCAACGCTTACAAGGGTGGTGACTATAGTAAATCCTCTCCAAGGTACCACGCGTTTTGCTGGAGTTCTGGAGGGAGCTCCCTGTCCTGTAGTGGATGTTTTATGAGATGTTTTGATGAATATATGTATGTAACCGGTATGTCACACTACGTTAACGGCCCATAACGGTATCTCTACTATAATAAAACTGTAAATTGGTTTTGTCTTTACATTGAAGATATTTATAAAAAAAAATCACGTTAGGCAATTTTTATGCCCCTGAATTAAAATCACAGATTTTGGACTTTTTTTCAAACTCAACTCAAACTCAAAATAGTTTATTCATTGTTGGATATTATAATCTCTTAATGACGTCAGCTAAACTACATCGCTTTGTTGTTGAACTGTTATGTATATATATGGAATTATTATTATATTGACTCTACTTTATCAGAAGGATGTTCAGTCTAGTGCATTACGCGATATGGAATGAAAGTCACTTTACGATGATAAGATTGTATTGTCAATTCATACACAGAGCACTCGTTACAGAATTAATTACCCTAATTATTACGTAACTGGTAGAGGAATGGTGAAATGACAAGGTAGCGATGTGCTCGCTACGCGGTGAGGGAACGACTGCCCGTCGGCGGCGCGAGGTGCGTCGCCTCCAGCCTAAAACGCTGACAATATGAAATGTGTCACCACATCATTCCTCCCCCACAAAAAGAAGAAAAAAAAAAAATTTTTGTAATTCTAACGAAACAAAAAAAGTTATCACCCTACAATTTAAAACACAATTCAAATTGTACAAACAAGCTCAGTAGCTTCCAAGTTTCGCTGACAAACATTCCTAACGCGATAAGCGCTCGTAACGTAACCTGATTCGTTGCGACATAGTTACATACAGTAGGTACCATGTTATTGAATTCTAGTCTGGCAAATACATGAGCAAGTTCTAACCGTACAATATACTGTTTTACATACATTGGGTGTTACAATATAAAGGATGTTTTTGCGTATGAAAATGTAATTTACAATTTCAAATATGCCCTGTAAGTTAAATTTTGTTAAGATTAGAGTTTACATTTCAAATTTATTTATTTGTAATTTTCTGCAAATAAAAAATTTTTAAACAAGTATACAGCTTTTTTATTACACAATTATACTGAAAACCTTGAACAAATTAACAGTAACTTAGCTAAAATACAAAAGTAACTTAACCAAAGTACAGGTAAGAGTAAGAGTATGAGTACAGGTAGTCCAAGTTATTCTTACATAATATCCTATGAATAGATGACCTTCGGTGCCACTGTAGGTTGAGACTGTGGTTGCGGTTGTACTGTCTCTACCCTAATGATGGGGGTAGGATTTGCAACACATTCTTTCGTTAACCATCTCTTAGCACCTTTCAGACATTGTAGTCGTATCTGATAGCAAACTAATAGCGAGAGTAGCACTGCGATCGCTATCAAAATAGCACCGTATTCGTCGATCTTTCTTTCCGGGCGTTCTGCCGTCTGTTGCTGAGCTACGATCACCTGCTCTTTGTCTTGGTAGTTGCCCATAATAACGACGTTAAATTGGTACGTATAAAATGACGTATGACGTATCTTTACGTAAGTAGAAGAGTGAGTGAGGTCTTACTCTAAACTTCCTATTTATATACTTACTATCTCTATGATATATTTTTCGCAGAGAAAAATATAAAAAAAAATGCTGCGTATACCTAACCTACTTATAATTTCTGTGTGCGAAATACTCTAAACTACTTATTTAACCTAGAAAAATCGTACCGGCCTTCTGCTGATGCGGCCGCTACGGGTCGTACGAGTGGTTCGCTCGTTTAAGTCGTTAGGGTTGTCACTAACAGTTTTTGGCTTTAATGTTTCATTTTTGTCTAACCCATCATGGAAAACTTGACTATTAAACTCTTCCTCCAAGATATAAGCTGGTTTCAATCGATCGATCGAAATACATGCTGTCCTATCTGGTAACTGAATTTTAAAAACTTTCTCTCTCCTACTTATGACCTTAAAAGGGCCTTCGTAAGTAGGTTGAAGAGGTTTTTTGACTGCATCAGTCCTGACAAAAACTTTATCACATGTATGCAAATCTTTATGAACAAAAATGTTTTTGGAATTTTTATTAAGTCTGTTTACCGGTTTATTTTTTTTTATAATGTCTCTCAATTTGGTTACATAATTCTCATAATCTAACTTCAGATTACTTTTTTGATCATAAAAGTCACCTGGTAAACGTATAGTTGTGCCATAAACTAACTCTGCTGGACTAATGTTGGTGTCAACCCTAATGGCTGTTCTAAGTCCTAACAATGTCGTGCTTAGCTCCTCAACCCATGACTTTGAGTTAAGTAAACGAGCGGTCAGAGCTGCTTTAAGACTGCGATGCCATCGCTCGACTGCTCCATTACTTTGGGGGTGGTAAGGGGTAGTTCGTATCCTTTTTACTCCCAGTAGTAACATGAGATGTGCAAAGAGATTACTTTCGAATTGACGACCCTGATCACTAGTAATTTTACTAGGACAACCAAACCTAACTATCCAACCCTCATACAACGCTTTAGCCACGACTTCTGCTGTCATTTCTTTTATAGGAAATGCCTCAGGCCATCTGGTATATCGGTCTATGATAGTGACACAATATCTATAGCCTTCCTCAGAGGTTATAAGCGGTCCAATAATATCTATATGTAAATGCTGAAAACGATCTACAGTATCGAATGACTCTAAATTGGATACAGTGTGTCTGTGTATTTTTGATCGTTGGCAAGGAATGCAGGTCTTTGCCCAAATACGGATGTCTTTATTCATGCCTTCCCAAAAATATCTATTTTTGACCATATTTAAAGTTGTACGAATACCCGGGTGGCTGACGTTGTGAACTGCGTTGAAAGCTGAACGTCTGAACGCGGTAGGTAGGTATGGTCGTGCCCTAGTTGTTGACGTTTCGCAAACGACACTCTGCTTACTACCTGGTAATTCTAATCGCTTAAACTGCAACTTGCTGTTTTGTTCGCTTAAAGTTTGCGTAAGCGTAGCGTTCTCGCTTTGCACACGTGCTAGTTCTTCGAAATCGATTATCGTGGGACATATTATTTCTTCCACACGTGATAATGCGTCAGCGACACAGTTGTCGTTGCCGCTAATGTGCCTAATGTCCGTAGTAAATTCACTAATGAACATGATCTGTCTAGCCCTTCTAGGTAATTCCTTTTCACTGCCCACCTTACTAAACATGAATGTAAGAGGCTTGTGGTCAGTATAAACTATTAATTCGCGACCCTCAATCATATACCGAAAGTGAGCTATCGCCATGTATATAGCTAAGAGCTCTCTATCATAAGTGCTATATTTTCTTTGTGCATCCGACAACCTCTTTGAGTAATACCCTAAAGGTTTCCAAGTATTACCTGATTTTTGCTGAAGGACCCCAGCGGCGCATGTGTCAGACGCGTCCGTCATTAGGGCTATAGGTGTGTCGGCTAGCGGGTGCGATAAGGTAGCTGCCGCCCTTAAGCTGTGTTTACACTGTTCGAACTGTTCGTTGGCTGCTTCGGTCCAAATAATTTGTGTTTTGTCCTTACGTTTGGAGTTATGTAAATACCGGTCCAACTCTGACTGCTGCTGTGCTGCATGCGGAATATGTGACCTATAAAAATTCAACATACCCAAAAATCGTCTCATTTCCTCGACCGTTTTCGGCTTGGGGAAATCGATGATCGCTTGCACTTTCTCGTCCAAAGGTCGAATACCTGCAGTCGTTACTTCATGACCTAAAAATTCCAACTTAGTTTGTTCGAAACAACATTTGGATATATTAATAGTGATACCAAATCTGTCTAATCTCTCGAAAACTTCCTGTAAATGCTCTCGATGTTGAGTGACGTCATCTGAGGCAATTATTATGTCATCGATATAAATGAACAAATATTGTAAATCTGGGAAAACACTTTGGGACATAAATCTTTGAAATGTTTGGGCTGCATTTCGCAGTCCAAATGGCATCCTTGGGAACTCAAAAAGACCAAACGGTGTTACTACTGCCGTTTTCTCAATATCGTTTTCATTTACGGGAACGCAATTGTACGCTCTATTGATATCGAGTCGTGAAAAGATTTTTTTTCCTGCTAAAACATAGGTGAAATCACGAAGACGTGGAACCGGATATCTATCTGGTTTGGTGATCGAATTTAATAGTCTATAATCACCACAAGGTCTAATCTGATTATTTTTTTTAGGAACTATATGTAAAGGGCTGGCCCAGGCGCTCTTGCTTGGCCTACAAATCCCTAACTCACACATTAACCTAAATTCTTCCTTTGCCTTAGCATATCTGTCAGGTGGTAGTGGTCTCGCCTTACAGTGTACCGGAGGTCCGTTTGTTTCAATATAATGACATACATTATGTTTAGGTACTTCCTTAAAAGATACCGGTTTTGTCAAATCTGGAAATTTAGATAACAAATTGTAATATGGGTGCCTGTCATCGACAGTTTTTATAGTGCTTTCATAACTTTCAGAAATGCTAGCAACCACATTAAGATTTGTTACCTGATCAATAAGTTTACGTGCATTGAAATCGATAATTAACTTATATTTTGCCAAAAAATCTGCACCTATTATAGGCTGTCGGACATCAGCTATAATAAATGTCCATTGAAAAGCTCTCCTTAACTTTAAATCTAAAGTAAGTGTGCGCAACCCATAAGTTTTTATACTAGTGCCATTTGCCGCGAACAACTGGTAATTAACACTCTGTTGATACTTAAGACGCGCGAATTTACGTGGCAAAACAGATACGTTAGCTCCTGTATCGATTAAAAAACGCAAACCTGTGTTCTGATCTGTCACACAAAGTCGGTGGTTCTCCAGCGGCTTGCAGTCGCCCACCGCAGACTGCACCTCTAGTTTTCCGAACCGTTGTTGTCTGTTTTCCAATTGCATGGTTTAACACACTTGCGAGCATTTTTCCTGTAACGGTAGTGATAAAAACATAGCCATTCTGGATTTGTAGTCCTACTGCTTTGGCTAGCGCTACGCGACGACCGTGACCTCGACGATGAACGAGATCTATGCTGCTGCTTACCGCTCGCTGTCTTAGACCTCTTCCCTGCTAACTCCTCGATCTTCTTGAGTCGATGACCGAGTTTGTTGATTTCGGCGATGATATTTGCAGACGTACTTGGCGAGCTGCTCGACGAAACTGCAGAAACGCTGTGTACCGGTCTCGCGCCGTCCATGATTTTGTCCGCCATTGTAGCTAATATGTTCACGTCCTTACTATCCGAAACTGCTAACACGCCGCGAACCCAAGCTGGAAGATGATTTTGCCACAGAATACTCAAGGTCTCGTCCACGACCTTGTCTCGGGCAAGCTCTTTCATCCGTCGAAGTAACTGGGAAGGTTTTTGATCACCCAGTTCCATCTCCCCGATGAGCTTCTGGACTCTACGGCTTTCTGACTCCTCATACACTTCTAAAAGTCGATGTTTTAGCGCCTCATATTTCCCTGAAGTTGGCTGTTTGAGTATGATGTCGGAAACCTGTTGTATTTCCTCTTTGTCTAACTTGCCGAGGACAAACTGGAACTTATTCTCGTCTGACCAGTTTTGCGGTCCAATAACTGCTTCTAACTGTATAAACCAGTGACGTGGAAGATCTCTCCAGAACTCGGTGACACGGGCTTGTATGGACACACCCGAAACATTTCTTCCATTGTCCTGACCTTGCTGCTGTTGGTTTTGCTGCTGCTGGCCTTGCTGCTGCTGGCCTTGCTGCTGCTGACCTTGCTGCTGCTGTCCCTGACCGTTCGCCATGGTGCTGCTAGCGGTCGGGTCTGATACAGAGCCTTGAAGTTTCACGACAGCCCGCTCCCTGACTGCTGTGTGAGCCGTTCCCTGACTCTACCGCTGTGTCGCACGTAAGTCGCACTTGTTATTGGAGGTAAGTCACCAATGTTGTTGAACTGTTATGTATATATATGGAATTATTATTATATTGACTCTACTTTATCAGAAGGATGTTCAGTCTAGTGCATTACGCGATATGGAATGAAAGTCACTTTACGATGATAAGATTGTATTGTCAATTCATACACAGAGCACTCGTTACAGAATTAATTACCCTAATTATTACGTAACTGGTAGAGGAATGGTGAAATGACAAGGTAGCGATGTGCTCGCTACGCGGTGAGGGAACGACTGCCCGTCGGCGGCGCGAGGTGCGTCGCCTCCAGCCTAAAACGCTGACAATATGAAATGTGTCACCACAGCTTCACAAACAAATTGGCGCCATGGTGGGAAAAAAATAAGCGACAATAAAAAGCCACGCGCTCTTTTAAGTATGTTTGAATGTACAGGGTTGATACAATAAACATAAGTCAATTTGAATTATGAATTAGCCTGTTAGAACCGCAGCCTAATCCCATGGATCGTCTATTTCTTTGTTTATTTGTTCGAGCATCACGCATAAAAACTACTGAACGGATTTTAATGAAACTTTTTTATTTGATAGCCAATAGTTTGACTTCAACACGGATACATAATTAATTTAACATACGGACGAAGTTGCGGGGAAAGGCTAGTTAATAATAAAAAAAATATTGTGGTGGGCAAAAAATATATGTTAGGAAAATATAATGCGACGCTAAAACGATATGGACACATTGATAACCTGTAAGTAGCAATGACCTCTGTTTGTTCATTTTATGATTACTACAGACTACTTGATTAATTCAAACAACATTTTCACATCTAGTTAATAAATTGATACTGTTTTTAGGTCTTGGCAAATCATATTTTTAAAATGTTGTATTTAACCTGCCAATTTAGTCTTTACTTGCTTCATCTCTTCAATCATAACATTCCTTGAAATGTCCACTGCAGAATAGGGAGCTCCCGCCAGAATTCCAGCAAAAACGCATGGGACATTGGCGGGGAATTACCATTGTCAACCGCTGTTGTTGGTGGGTGACCGTAGTAAGATGGTACCCTTAACAGCAAGTCAGTAGAAACACTTTTGGACCTTATGGCGTAGTAATAGAGTTGAAAAAGTTTCTTTCTGCAGTTGACCGTACGATACATAGAGAGATGCTGCTGCCCATCATCCGGTTCATAAACCCTTTTGTCGCCTTTTAAGACACCCACAGGTAGAGCTGGGTTGGTACTGTTATTAGCCGGCACCACATGTGCCATCTCTTTAATAGGGTAAATTTTTAAAAAGCATTGTTTTAAATGTCTTCAGGTTAGTTTTAACAGAATGCGTTAAAACATTTCACTGTGTGTCACACAAAAAAGAACTGTCACGCGTTGTCGTTCGCAAGTTCTATTTCCGATGGTGACAGCCCCACCTGTCGCGATTAAAGGGCATTTGTTTAGAGGATTTGTGGGATGTGCTCTCTATTCTCTAACACCGACTTTTATAACCACCACGCTCTCGAAATAGCAGCTTTTAGGTGATTAGGATTACTGGCTTGATAATATTTTGTGAAAACTTATGTGGCTGAGAAGTAGCTTTTTCTTTTTAAGTAATGTTCGAAGTCAGTAAATGGATTGGAGACCGCTAGAAGTAAAACTTTTCAATCGAAAAACTGATAGATTTTTCTATGGTTCCGTACCCAAAGGGTAAATAACGGGACCCTATTAATATGCCTCCGATGGCTGTCTGTTTGTCTGTCTGTCAACGGGCTGTATCTCATTTGATCTCATCTAGGTTGAAAGTTGAAACAGAGTATGTATTTCTGTTGCCGAAGTACCTGGGCGACCGAGCTTTGTATGATTAAAATATATCATCGGGTGAGCAAGCTATGCTACTCAACAACAGATGGCGATGTAAGTTTCTTGAACACACTAAAACGCGCTAATAAATATTTAAAAAGACGGTGAAAACGAATTTTCCCAGACATGAGGCCTAGCTAGATCGATTTTTTGACCCCAAAAACCCCTGTATACTAAATTTCATCGAAATCGTTAAAGCTATTTTCGAGAAACCAATTACAAATATATATACAAATACAGTATAGGATAACATAATAATAAACGGGTTTTCTAGGGGATTTTTAGTCGATTTTTGTTTTAGTTCTATCGTTAAAACGGGAACACTTACAAGTCTGAAAATTGGTACGTTCATAGTGCATAGGCTATAGAGTAACATAAAATAATAAAAACTCGTAAAGAGCGTGTCGGACTAGCGCGTTTTTTATATATTTCTGCGTAACTGCGTGTCCATAAAAAAAGACGGTATTTTACCTTAATGGTACAAAACTCGCACTTAGCCGGTTTTTTTCTTATTTACTTAGAAAACCAAATGAATAGTTTGCCTTTTCTTTAAATTATAAGAGTAGTTGTTAAGACGATCCGTTTTCCTTACAAAATTCAAATGACTCGCATTCTTACGCGGGACATGGCGGGACAAAAAATGCTGATGAAAACGAGTGTATACTGCTATTTATAGTTAATATTTTCGCTGATTAATACAAAGATACAGCTAATTCACCGAAAGTACTACAGTATAGATCGCACACCCACAACGGTATTATTGAACCAAAAACTGATAACAAAGACTAGTACTTTCGGTGCATTAGCTGTATCTTTGTATTAATCAGCGAAAAATGTAACTAAAAATAGCAGTATACACTCATTTTTCAAAAGCATTTTATCACCTTGGTTTTGCCTGTAACCTGGTAAAACCTAAATCTGGAAATGGGTCTAGTTCGCCCTCTTACCTAGAAAACCAATATGCACTTGTCAATTTTGTAGCAGACTTCGAAGTAAGGCTAGTTCAATAATGATTGCTTTTTATATTGTGACGTTGAGACACAGTTATACTTAGACAGTTTTAAAAGGTAATCTTTTTATTGATAAGCGATAGACATCTAAAATATCTTGTTTTAGTCGTTGTTTTAGTAGTTGTGTTTGAGTCGTATGCGAATCATTACTAATTCCTTGTTGTTTATTTCTTATCTATATTGCATGAAATCATTTTGCAAGTATACTTTGTAACAAAAGAACTAAAGTAACTGATATAGCCCTGAGAGTCGCTAAACTAAAGTGGCAGTGGGCAGGGTACATCGCAAGAAGAACTGATGGCCGATGGGGCGTAAGGGTTCTAGAGTGGCGACCACGTACTGGAAGACGAAGCGTTGGCAGGCCCCCCACCAGGTGGACCGACGATCTGGTCAAGGTCGCGGGAAGCCGAAGGATGCGAGCAGCGCAGGACCGGTCGTCATGGGGATCTTTAGGGGAGGCCTATGTCCAGCAGTGGACGTCTTTCGGCTGATATGATAATGATGATACTTTGTCATTCTTAAAGAATGTAGTTTAACAATTTATAAAAAGTAGTAAATATTCTCGATCGGTAATAAACTGATTCTAAGCTTGACCTTTACATTACTGAGTAACAGTGTCTATTTTCTATCATAATTTATTTTTCATACATCGCTTCTTGAAAAAAATATGAAATAAATACTGAATGTCTATAAAACTTCCCTAAATTGTACAATGAAAACCTATAAAACTCACAATAACCTAACAATAACCCATGAAAATTCTGGTAAAGGTGACTTTTATACCACACGACTTACTAAACAAACCATCACGTAGATCTATGAACTCAAGTCTATAAGATTTATTTAGAATTTTTAAATTTGATGTAAACCAGTACAGTTGAATTTATATACCTATGCATTATATAAATTGATACATTTTCTGAATTAATTAAATATAAAAAATTATACGATAGCAAAACAATTTTGTTAGATATAATACAATTAATTATGTCCTGTGTGGTGCCGGCAAAGAATAGTACCAACCCATACGTACCCGTGGGTGTCGTAAGAGGCAACTAAGGGTTAACAAAAGGATGGGCAGCTGCATCCTCCTTTGTATCTTACATCTTACTTACTCCGGTCACCTACAACCGCGGTCCATGGTGCCAGTCGAGGTGACTATGGTACTTCCCCTCCACATTTTTCCAGCAAAAGCTAGATTCTGGAGAGAGCGCCCTGTCCTGTAGTGGACGTTTTTCATGGGATGTTATGAATACAATCAATTTGCATACAATTTCAGAAATAAAATAATGAGAATATATATAACTAGCGACCCACCCCGGCTTCGCATGGGTTTTGACAAGCCCGTTGGTGTGGTTGGTAGTGAGCCTGCCTCACACGCCGTGGGCCGCGGGTTCGATCCCCGCCCAGGGCAAACATTTGTATGATGAACACAAGTGTTTGTTCTGTGTCTGGGTGTTATGTATCTATTTATGTATGTATATCAGTCTCTGGTACCCATAGTACAGGCTTTGCCTAGTTTGGGATCAGATGATCTTGTGTGAAATAAAAAAAAAATACTGATACTAAACATACTACAGAATGTCTTTTACAACGGTCACAGCTCTTTTGTCATTAGACAATACAAACACGTTTCCTGAGGTTACTCGTGAAAGAGCTACATATGAAAAACGCTCACCGCTTAAATCTAAGCCTGCAACGTTGACAGTTTGACCCTGAGATTTATCAAAAGATATTTTTACCGGAAACTGTAGGCGTTTAAATTGGAAAATCGACCGGTGTTGCCGCATCCTCTATGTCCCTGCATTTTAAATCTGTAATATCTTCGAAGGTATTCATTTAAATTACATTCTGTGAAGTGACATATTGATCTATATTAAATGCACATGTATTTGAGGTACTTAATTTGATAAGGATTAAAGCTGTATTGCTTAAAATCGCTTCGTAAATAAGCCAGTATTTCTCGAAGGCTAAAAAATGATTATTGTGGGTTATCCCTAAGAGATAGACATATACTATCACGGACTTTTTTATAGACATTTTTAAGGTCTACAATACTATCTCGTAGGGTTCAGCCAGCGTTTGCAATGTAAGCGCAAAAAAATGTGTTTATTTACAACATCACATTGGAAACCTCTCAAATGATCAGTGTTTCTCTACTATATTATGCATGAGTTATTAAACCTTCCTCTTGTTATCACTCTATCTATTAAAAAAACCGCATCAAAATCCGTTTCGTCCGATAGACAGACGGACAGATAGCGGGCGACTTTGTTTTATACTATGCTGATAATTGATGATTAACCCTCGTGAGTGTTTCCATTTCTATGTCGTGTTCCTACAATTTATAAATATGTATAAAGAATAAGAAAACAAAAACGATAATACCTACACATTAGAGTCTATTTTTTCCTTTATTTCTTTTACTATATTTTTCAGTCAAACTGTAGTCGTATCACATATTGTAAAACTCTAGGTGTGCTAGTTGAGATCCCGCCAAGAGATTAGGCAGTGCGTGGGCGTTGATCACCGCAGTTTTTCAATGTAATCCACGCCGCGAGGTTGATGACTTTGTGCTCGCTTCTATTATTATTTTATACTTACTTATAGTATATTTCTTCTAAGCATTGTCAGGCAAACGAAATGCTTTCTTACACAAGGCGTAAAACTTCAAAGGATCGTAAAGATTCGAATCTTTTTACCCTATTTGGCTGCTTGATTTCCTTATTCATACCATTCCATGAAACTTCCACTGCAGCACAAGTAGCCCTCTCCAGAACTCCAGCAAGAACGCGTAAGACCTCGGAGGGGATTTACCAGAGTCACCACGCTTGTAAGCGTTGCAGCTGGCAACCGCTGTTGTTGGTGACCGCAGTATATAAGATGGTACGACGCATATAAAGACGCTGCTGCCCGTCTTCCGCTTCGGTTCATAAGCCCTTATTCGCCTCTTACGACACCCACGGGTAGACATGGTTGGTACTATGCTTTGCCGGCACCACACGGGAAAATGTTATGGGATTACCTTATACTACAACAATATTATTGATTTCGAATAGTTCCGTATGTATGTCCGTCCTTATGTAATTTAGAAAAGCCAAAGTTTTGTTTTCCACTGTTCTTCTTTCTTACCTGGCCTAATCTTACTTAGAAAGTTTCTATATATTTGTTGCCTTTTTTGCTAAAGTTCGATCAAACGAGGTAAATTTTATTTAAATAAATAAAAATATATATTCTTTATTGCACACAAATAACATACAGTTTTTAAATGAAATTTTTTTACAAAGGCGAGCTTATCTCTTTAAGAGATCTCTTCTAGCCAACCTATTAGGTGTGGAAGAGTGTCATTAAAGCGGGCACAGGAATGTGCATTAATATTCGTGATAAGAAATTTTAAAATACACTTTTAAATGAAAATTAATTTTAAAATACAGTGTAATATAAAAAAACCGGTCAAGTGCGAGTCGGACTCGCGCGCCGATGGTTCCGATATACCTATAGTATTTTTGGAAGCAATAAAGTCCATTTTCAGGACCGCAAAACTAAATTTGTTTGTAAAGGTTTTTTGCAGATTTCTGAAAAACTGTGCAACTTAGAAAGATCGTTTTATTTTTGCTGTAAAGTTTATATAAACTTCTGTCAACTGTAATTAATTCAGATTTTTCCTTACTCAAACTTCGGAGATAAGGGGGGGGAATGGTATTTTTCTTGACATTTTTCATCATAACTTTAAAACTAAGAAATTTAAAAAAATACAAAAATATATTTTAAAATGTACAAGTAAAGCCCTTTCATATGATACCCCACTCGACCTAGTAGCGACAATTTGAAATTTGGCCCCCCCTATTTTGGCCCCTTTATATTAATAATCATACTTTTTTCAAAATTTTTTCTTGTGCAATTAAGTTGGGCAACTATATTCTAAAACTATTCCAAATTTCAGGTTGATAGCATAAGTGGTTGCTGAGATATAGAGGTGTGACAGACAGACGGACAGACAGACAGACAGACAGAGCGGCACCATAAGGGTTCCTTTTATTACCATTTTGGTATCGGAACCCTAAAAAGGGATAAACCTACTTAAACTACACACGAATATACTTATATTCCTAATCACAGTATTAATATTAAGGCATATATAAAATTTATAAACTTACTTATAAAATACATAAAAATAATACATAGACATACTATATAATGATACATAATAATACATACACTTTATTTCAGAGATTTATTTGCTCTTATGTCGTACTTATAGCATCAAGTCATGTAATATCGTCTCGTATTGTTACCTTCTTTGTAACGAAATACAGCTAAAGATTCCGATTGATTAATTATACTATACCCAAGGAGATTTTACTACGCTTCGTAGCGTGGATTCAAACCTCCTTGACTATACCAGTCTTTTTAAAATTTATCAAAACAGATAAATCCAACACCTACCCGTTCCATATTTAAAACTCTCTGAAGCATAGATAAATTAATTACTTTTTCACTTTTCACCCAATTTTGCGGACTGTCAAACAAAATAACAAGTCAAAAGAGTTTGTATACGTGGGCCGAATACATTATTACCTTTACCTTCAAAATAACGTTTTTGATCTTATCCATTTCCATCACATACAACGCTATTTTATTTTATTCTTTTATTTCTTAGATACCTTCTAAAGAGTCGATGAAAAGCAAGCAAATGTATATTTTCATCTGTTTCAATTCGCTTCGAGTTCCATTTTTTTCACCTTGTAAGTTGTAGACGCGGGAAACCGTTCGCCTATCACAGGCTATTCGTTATCTGTCATTCTATTTTCGAATTTAAATTCGTTCGACCGGAAATGATTGGATAGTGAAAACGCGTTTAAATTCGGTTTACATGATGTAGACATTTGATTTAGTCATTTGTTTTTTGTTTTTATGTAGTAGAGACTTCGATATTTTCCTTTGTCAAGAATTAAATGAAATTCTGTTTTCTTTAAAGAAAGTTTCAGAATTATAATACATTAAAAAGTTATTTTATAACATTTCAAATTACACAAAATTTTGTTATAGACAAGGATATGAAGCTGTAAAGTTTCGAAGAAGAAGAATAATTATTTTAATTTATAAATACTATTAGTTACATTCACATTAAACATACAATCATAAACATACAAAAAGATAAGACAAATTGTTATAAAACATACCTACTATATAATTTATTCATTCGGCTAGCAGAAGCCTCCGACCGCCCCAAACGAGCCCATTATACTGGCGGCATTTCCTCGTTGCACTTCCAATGACAAACGTTGGACGAGAAAGTACCCCGCTTCTTCACTATTCTCCTTGAGCCACCAACCAACGTCCCTTATTATATTATAAAGAGGATATAAAACACTACCGCGGAGCCCCATGTCCCCGCCGACTAAAAGGCCACCGGCACGAAATCGTACGCAGATTCTAGGTTAGCGTATTTTATTGCTTAAGGCCAGCAGCGCTCTTAGCCGCTGCGCCAGCCTGCTGCCGTGCGGTTGACAGTAGGGTAAGGTGCTCCAAGAGTGCGCACTTTTCAAATGAGATGTTATAAGAAAAAAAGTATTAGGGGTACGAAAATCAACTCTATGTTTTATGAGTCTTTATATATCTAATAACAAAACACCTTAAAAATTCCATTGCAAATCCAATCAGTTTTGGCACAAATAGCTAAATAAAAAAAAAGAGAAATGCGCACTCTTACCCTACTGGTTGAGTAAGAGTGCGCGCATGGTTTGGTAAGAGTGCGCAACTTAAAAATCCTTTTAACCATCTTTTGCTTGCTAGTTTTCTTTCCTTTTATAAAATCTGTGTATTGTAATGTAACTAATGTTATCTTGTACGGCGAAATCATAAGCTAACTCCTTCAAACGTTTTGCTGTCAATCCAATGAACATCTTCATATGTTTAATATATTCACAAAATTCTTCTTTGACCACTTTAATGAATGAATGAATGAAAATTAGAATGAAATCATCAATCAATTTCACCTCTCTTCAGCTAAATTGTTAATGAAGATTATGGCATACCAAGAGCGTCAGCTACCAACCTATGTCGATTGTCCCTTTTCTATAAGATTCCGAGCTTCTTTAAGTACTTCGGGTGTACAGTTCTTTTGATTAGCCTATAGTTTTTTTCCAAACCTGCTCTTAATAAAGATGTCATTAAATTTAGTATGTAATTGGAACAAAGCTTCAACAAAACGCAACACTGAAATCAAGTGGTATGTAAGAGTGCACGCGCACTCTTAAGGTGGTTGCTGAGCAGAAGTGCTGCCACTTTGAGAAATAAATTTATTGCGTCATAAATACAAAACGTTTAATAAGGATTGTTTCATTGGCAGCAATTTGGGGTAGTTCTTTATTTTATTATCCATCACATCACACCTTAGCTTATCAAGAATAGCTTTGTATTGTAAAACTGCCAAAAACGGCCACTTTTAGCACTTCACCAATACAAAGTTATAAATGATACGCTAAGCTATGATGTCATGGGTTATAACATATATAATTACCCTATATTGCCGCCAAACGAACAATACTACTGAAAAGTTTTCTATTTGCGACGCAATAAATTTATTTCTAAAAGTAAGGTGCTGCCACCCAGCAACCGCCTTAAGCGCAACCACACCGCGCACTCTTAGTAATCTCACCCTGCTGCAATATAAAGAACTGGAGGCGACATCTCTTGCGAAACATATCCATTATCTCTTTATTCACGATAAGACCATAGAACAACTTGTGAGTTGAGAAAGTTTCCATTATTGTTTACTGCATAGTTTTTGGATAGCAATAATTGCTAAACACATAAAAATAAGATCAAAACGAGCAAAAATCTATAGGTTTACCTGGAATCTAAGTTTTTGCAAGAATTAAGATAATTTTTTGGCAGGGAGTACCCGTTCACTGTAGCCCCAGAACACAACTGAAGTTAGCAAAAAATGTCTTACAGAACCCGTCTGATATCAGCCGCGCACTCTTACAGCGGTTAGAGCACCTTACCCTACGTCAGTACAGTACAGCAAAATTTATTTATATATTGATACTCTCACAATAAATGATTTTAAGATTAGGTATTTAAGACAGGGTTCATACAAAGTAATAGGTTTCGGATTGGATCTTCCATCTTACCTTCCAGAGTAGCAATCTCCACGTTTCATCTCTCAGAAGGGCGACGCGACATCTAAACGAGATCTGTCCGTCAGTCAACCAGATCGCGGCAGGTAGTACTTTGATGCTTATCTACTGTAAAAGTATTGGTTGAGCAAAATTGCATACAATTGTAAACATAAACAAAGTAAACTGATTGAAAAACTAGCTGAGTGAGATAACAAAAAATGCATGAAACAGTAATAAACGTTATGATGTTGGCTACACATAAATTTTTTCCCTTCTTTGCTTGTTTTAAGATAAGGGTGCGCAAAGGACTTTATTAATTGAACAGCACAACTTACAACTTAACTTAAATAAAACTAAAATTATTCAGTTTAGACCCTACCAAAAAACAGCATTAGACGTATCTTACTCTTATAAAAGTACAAAATTAGAACACGTTAACTCTGCGACCCTACTGGGAATAGATTTAGACACAAATATTAATTGGAAACCTCACATCGAAAAGTTATCTAAGAAAATGTCTTCTTTTATTTATGCCCTTCAACATTTTAAACGAGTTACAGGCTTTCAAACCGCGCTAACGGCTTACTACGCATACGCACATTCAAGACTTCAATATGGTATTATTTTGTGGGGTAACAGTTGCGATGTGGACAAAATTTTCATCCTCCAAAAAAAGTGCATTCGAATTCTAACAAACATCGATCAGATGGAATCCTGCAGACCCCACTTTAAAAAATACGGAATATTAACTTTAACTTCAATCTACATCCTCGAGTCTTGCAAATTTATTAAAAAACATTCAAATTTATACTCTCCCATCAAAGGAAGCAAAAGAAACGATCGTAATCTACATAAACTTAAAACACCTTTCACTAAATTAAAAATTGTCTCAGAAAGTCCCCATAATACAGCAATTAGGGTGTATAACCACATACCAACTTCCATAAAAAATATAGAGAAACCAAACCTTTTTATAACACGGTTAAAACAATTCCTTATAGACAAATGCTTTTACAATCTTAAAGAGTTTTTTGATGATAAATAAAATTAAATATATAAATTTTCAACATCTCTTTACACCTCTTTACATTATGATATTTATCATTTCACGGCTTATATTTATTAAAGTTAGAATTAATATCTTGTGTCAAGTGTTGTATCCTTTTGTGTTAAATGTTATATGTAGTGTTAAATGTTAAATATTATTATTAAGTATCAGTAGCTAACTCTTCTATGTTGCTGTGCCCTTGCAGGGCGTCACATGAAAACCTGTATGTTAAATTTTCCATCTTTTTATTTGTAATGTGGCTTGCAATAAACGTTCTTGAATCTTGAATCTTATTACCAAGCATACACCGTCGGTCTGTCTTTATTCACTTTTAGAGCTGTATATTAGGAACCGTTGTAGCTAACCTGTTTATTTTTTTTCTGTAAATTAGTAGAAACCTGCCACAAATAGTCACACAGGTGGGAATGTTGGTAAAGCTGTGTCTTTCTTTCCTATATTTTATTTTTTATATTTATAGCTACATCTCTACCCGATTGCGATCAAGACTTACCATGAAACGGAATGACTGATGGCGCTGATTACAGTAATAATAATGCTGATTGAAGTCAGATCGCGATCAAATTCATTCATATATTTATTCAAAAACAATTTAACATTGTTTGCGAAATTACATAAAATTAGTTATATCTATAAAATAAAATAACATTAATATCAATCTTAAACAACCTACTCAAATTATTATATTATAAATTATTACAAAAACAAATTACAATAAATATATTAAATTCAACAAGTCATTATACGGGGTGTTAATTTAATTGCGTGCCATAGCTTAAGGGGTGTTTCAGTTACGATAAAGGAACACAAAAAAAATATTTAAAAAAATCCTATTGAAAAAAAAAACTAAAACAGCATCGAAACTTAACTAACGCGGCGCAACGTCGCTAGCGTGCGAGTATCAGTGAATAAAGTAGGCACATCATCATCATATCAGCCGAAAGACGTCCACTGCAGGACACTGGCCTCCCCTAAAGATCTCCATGACGACTACATAACTGAAACTCTTTCGCGCGCTTTTGATAGCGCACCCATTCGCGCGGTCATTGCCCTCCGCGTTAGTGTAGTTTCAATGGAGTTTTAATTTTTTTTGTAGTAGGATTTTTTAAATAATTTTTTTAAGTTTCTTTATCGTTACTGAACCACCCCTTAAGCTATGGCACGCAATCAAATTAACACCCTGTATATTAAATTCAATGCAAACTTAAAATTCCTCTACTGTGTACAGACACCTATCCAAGAGATGTGATTTTAATTTGTGTTTAAATACGTTAACATTCATTTCAATCTTTAATTCTTCAGGAAATCTATTAAATATTCTCACTACTTGCACACGAGTCCAGGAGGAACAATATTGTATGTGTGCGGGCAACCTAACAGACGTGGTAACTATGGCACCTACTGCCCCTCTACATTGAATTTTGGAGCGAGCTCCCTGTCCTGTAGTTGACGTTTGTTGGGATGTTATGATGATAATACGGATTATTTGATGATAATACGGATTATTTGCACCTGCCGACTCTTTTGTAAACCTCTAATACCTAGTTATAACCTTGTTTAAAAACATTGATAATTTTTCAAAAATATCACTATGTACTTACTAACCTACGAAATTTAATTACGAATTCTACCAAACTGAATACCAACAGAATTTGAGAATCAGTGAAAACAGCGGTTGTTATAAATCATGCGCCGGCGCCGATGTCACACCTGTAAGATTTATCACACTCGTTTAGGAAATGACGTGATTTAAGAACTCGAAAACTGTGAAATTTATTTTAGAAAATGATTTCAGATTACAGATTCAGCACCTATTTATAAGCGGCATTGATAAAAGACATAAAAAAATTATGATTTGAAATAAATATAAAATTACACAAAAATTGGAAAAGATTAATTTTTCATAACTTCTTGTATCAATTTTGCGAATTTAGTTTTCCCATCATCCCTGTTAAAAAAACCGGCCAAGTGCGAGTCGGACTCGCACCCTAAGGGTTCCGTACCTATCTACCATATTATATACTAAAAGTTTTTGCTCTTTGACTTTAAAAACTCCGCGACCATCCAACTTGACCCCTCTTTTATAGAAAAGTTTTTAAAACCGGAGTTCACCTTAACTGGTTACTATTAGTTGTGAGAAAAATTGCAATATTTAATGATTTTAGACTTTTCCCTTTATTTGTACTGTGAGACCTAGCTTCTTGCCAAATTTCATAATTTTAGGTCAACGGGAAGTACCCTGTAGGTTTTGCTTTGGTGCATAAATGTATGGAGATGAGGACATAGAAAGCTATAGGTATCTTTTGATTGCGTCGTTATAAAAATTTTAATTTTCAGATCTTGTGTGGTCCACGGACCTTAACATTCATTATCAATTTCAACCTGATACCTCTACCCGTTCGTGAGAAAAAGGGTCTTGACAGACAGACAGACAGACGGACAACAAAGTGATCCTATAAGGGTTCCGTTTTTTTTATTTTGAGGTGCGGAACCCTAAAAATAAACTGTATTTCTTATCAGTTTTATGTTCGTAGCAAGTAAATAGTAACAAAACCAATATAAGCTGAACCACAGCCACGTTACAAGCTCCGAAATCAAGACCTTCGGGCAGCCGACCAACCCAAAACCACCAGGTAGGTACCCAAAGCAAAGTAATGAATAACCACCAACAAGTAGACACTTTCTGGTGTATAACAAAAATAGCCGAAATCATCATCAAAATTAGAAGTCAGGTAGGTCACAAGAATTCCTTCGATGTTACCCGTCACCCACATTCTGGTTAAAAATAGTCTAGTACGGGAATCGAACCCGATTTAGCTTTAACACTTAAGTTCTGTATTTGTTTTGGAAATTCGGTACGTTGTTGGGTTTGATTGGTTCTTAAAGTTTTAATTATTTGATTCTGGAAAGGTGATGTTTGGTTTTAGAACTCTTTTATTTATGTGTAATTGTAATGTAGCCTGGGGGGTGATCGTGGTAATTTCAACGATATTACCAAATTAAAAACGTTTATCTAAAACGTTATGTTAAGTCTTAACTAATTGTTTTAGGCAAACGTTTTAGTTTTGGTAAAATCGTTCGAATTACCACGATCACCCCCTTGCTCAGCAGTGGACTTTAATAGAACAATAATATTTATGAAGATGATGATGATATGGAACAATTTCTGGGTAATATCATACGTAATATCATAGCTTGAATTTTCATTGGTTTCGCTAACAAAGACCAGTGATTACTACTCATAATGACAAGAAACTTTCCCTAGGACAGAAATATTTTACACGAAAAAAGTTTTTCGACTCTCCATACTAAAGTGGTCGCGAGATCGAGAAGACGAAAAAAAATTGTCCTGTATTTTTTTTTCTTCAGGGAAGTTGCTTGTCATCATGAGTATAATGAGGGCAAAACCGATGGAAATTTACATTGTATAGTTTAATAGTGCAGAATATAACTGTTCTCAATTCAAAGATAATTAAATTAAACTGACAATGATTTAGTCTATTAGTCGCCGAAAGGAAAATAATGCGAAAGATTTTGGGTCCAACAAGAAATGAAGATGGGAGCTGGAGAAGGAGATATAATAGGGAAATAGAAGAGCTGATTTCTGAACCAAACATAGTTGGTGAAATAAAATCTTCACGGCTCCGCTGGCTGGGCCACGTTGAGAGAATGGCAGGGGATCGAGCCGCAAAGAGGGCGTATCAAGGCAAACCATCGGGACGCCGGCCTGTTGGCAGGCCAAGATACCGTTGGAAGGATGAAGTCGCCAAGGATCTTAAAGAGCTGGGAGTGCCCGACTGGACGGAATTGGCACAGAACAGGGAAGCGTGGCGTACTTTAATGTCGGAGGCCAAGAACCACTTTGGTTCACTGAGCCAAAAAGAATGAATGATGAATGAATGACAATGATTTGAAATTGTTAGCTGATACCAGCTTTTAGATTTACTTAAACACAATAAACCAAAACGAATGAGTCTATTTTACAAAACATGCTTTGTGAAACCCTGTACCACTAACTACATGGTGTTCAAAACTCGATTAGCGCTGTTTACTGCCACAGACGATTAAAACCTTTGTCGTGTAAACTTCGGTGTTCCGGTTTACGCAGACCAGGTGTTGCGAAGGTGCGTTACGTTCCGTTTTACGTTCAGTTTATAGCTGGCGATAAATTCTCTTTGAAATCCAGTTAAATGGCAAAACGTTTCTTGTTTGCGTCTTTTTGATTTACTCGACATATTGTTTTATACGTATTTTATTAGTACACGGTATTTAAATGGAATCAGCTTCCGGTTTAAAAAATACTGTATCTGCGTTCAAGTTCGAATATGAATTCCGTGATGATTTTGTAAGTTTGCTGTAAGTATACCTTTCTGATATATCTTCAAGCTACTAATGCCCTGGTTTATCACAGTCTTACAAACATCTTGGAGCTCATCTGCTTGTTTTTCTCAAGTTTGATATTTTTTATATCTTTTTTATGTATACATAGACACACAGTATTATTTATTAATTAACTAGCTTTCCGCCTGCGGTTTCACCCGCATTAAATAAGTTTTCCCGTGGGAATGAAGTGTTTTCCCGCGGTAGAAAGTAGCCTATGTGCTATTCCAGGATGTAACCTATACTTTTGTGTGCCAAGTTTCAATAAAATCCATTCAGTGGTTTTTGCGTGAAAAAGTAGCAAACATCCATCCATACTTACAAACTTTCGCGTTTATAATATTAGTAGGATGATACGTGTGCGCACGTCCGTACCATTCTACGACCGTGGGGGATTGTAATAATAATAATAAAAATCATTTATTCACTTACACAGTACAAAACAAATTAATTAATTACAAGTTACAAAATAATCCTAAGAATCTGTGATATGTGGTCACCATCTAGCCCACTATAGTTTCTAGACTACCATAATCCATAAACCTAAAATAAGCAATTCGAGTTCATCATTTCGATTTCCAACCCAAATATTCTATTTCATAAACGAGATTATGTAAGCAAATAACTCAAACACGAGTAGATTCATTTCGTAACCTGCGTATTTCAAAGCATCGGAAGTCTGACAGGTAATGTCCATCCGTTTGTACGTGAGCTGGTACAGAGCACATACATTTATTTGGCTAGAATATGCATGAAAACATCACATTACCGCTCTATACAGATTTTGAGGGCAAAAGTTGTTTAGTTTGTCTACTGTTTTTTTAACTTTTATATTCTTTTTTACTGTACCAAGTTTAGTCATTTTCGAAATGAAATAATTAAGTCCTGAAGAAACCGTGAAAAACATTTTTCCCGGTCTTAGAAGCCATTATGCGATCGAATGTTGAAATACTTACCTACTCTAACTTCAGAGTGAAGCATTACATTTCTTCTTGTGGTTGCCGTTAATGTTGAGGTAAATAAATATTGAATTAAATTGAAAGGCAATTAAGAAATCCAACTAGATGCTGGATTGGCTGCTGAA